>OY998179.1:195503341-197903341 GCA_963921935.1 Galeruca laticollis | reverse complement strand
CATTGATTTATGAATAAATAAAATTTGCTAAATCCTTTGATATTTGATTTTCAGCAATTTATATTAAATTGGACCATCACGTTAAAATATTCTCAGTATTTTGTTTTGTTGAGTTAAAGTAAATCGAAGGTTTTCCAGTTTTCAACCTTTTTAGTGTTTTGTTTAATTAAAGTATCGCTTAAAAAACTGGTGGCGTCCAATTAATATAGATTGTTCACCCCATCCCAGTGTTAGCTATGAAAATACATTAACTGGGTTCGAATACCACTATCTGAGGAAGAGTCCCAAGCCGGGGAAGACACTAAATGTGACAACATGGTCGATATAACACTCGAACACACCAATGGAGAGATTACGAGACAATGGGTGAAGTATGCAAACTGGGATATCACATGTCTCAAAAGAAGAATTAGTGGCATATTTTGCAGTTCTGAAAATGGTAAATTAATGATAATTGTAAATCAAAATCAAACCAAAGGAGGGTTTGACACTTTTGATCAACTTTCGTTTATTATGAATTGCAACCGAAAAACAAGAAGATGGCCATTATGCGTATTTTACAGAATGGTAAATACCGCTAGTATCAATTCATATGTTATATATTGCAACAATACATGTAAACTAAGGCTTATGACCACCACCTATTGCAACGGGGAAATTACTGTACTGAACGCGCCTCAAATTAAGAAAATATTGTGTTATAATATTTTTTGTGCTACTAAATATGTAAGTAAGGAATCTTTGATTATGTTTCTCTTTAACAATAAAAATGCATTTTTCATATTATGGTTTTTTAACCTTTTAAAATTACGTATATCAAAACCACTATAGTATTCTAGGGTTAATATACAGAGTTCATATCATTTAGTCAAGCTGGTTAAACTATTTGAGATAGCATTATTATGGGTCTGATTTAGTTCATAAATTAATGTTTCTATTTTGTTTTTAATAATCTCAACACTTTCATTATTATTAAAGTAAATTTTTTTCTTCAGGAACGGCCACAAACACGAGTTGAACAATATTAAATCCGGACTATTTGACGGTCAATGCAGTTTGTTGATTTATCACAGTATATAATTTGACAACTGATTACTGAGCTTTCCAGGTGGTTCCTCAAATTTGAAACTGTAATTCTCAAAATATAAGAGACAGACCGACATATACAAATATACAGGAAGTCTCATTTGAAAAATTTAAGTTGCATTTAATATCTTGTACATCCTGTATTTATTTCATTTTGTGAAATCATTTTGAAAAAAATTAGTTGATTTCGTACAACTTTTGTATGAAACATTTTTTTATATCTCTATTAGTTACAAAATTAACGGGAGGGGGGAGGGTAAATTATAGTGAAAACCCCGGTACAAATATTAGATTATTGATTAGAGCGCATGTCTTATCCACTATAAATATCATTTTTGAACCTATTTGTCAGCGAAATACATTCATTTATTGTTAATTGGCAAGACTAAATAGCTGATCAACATTAGAGAGTAGGCACCTGTCATTATCGTCTAACAGTCCCCATTAATAAATTATTCCTGGTGAGTGGAGAGTATAGGACAAACGCAGCAATAATAATTAACAACCCGGTCGGTCATATTTCTGTAATTCACGGGAAATTTATATGATTATTTGGAATGAATCCTAAACGGGTATACTGGAATGCAGTAAAACGGAATCGAGCCATTATCAGGAATTGTGTCAACAATGTTCAGCCAGCTCGACCACTTCAATATTTTGTTTGAGTTCAAATCAGATAAAAGGTTGTGTGTGTGTGGGAGAATAGCCTCAGACATAGTCTATTAGCCACATAAAATTAAAAGTGAGTAAAAAGTTGAAATATTAAAATGACTGTAACGGAATAGAAATATAAAATTGCTGATTACTGATGTAGCGTATATCTAAATAGATAATTTAGACTTATTTATGAAATCCACTATGGAATCAATAACAGACTTCTCAGTATTTGTCAAAAGAGTGGTTATATTTGTGGGAAGAGGAACGTTGAAATTGATCAGAAGATTGTAAAGATCAGTAATTGCTATTTTGTTTTCAGTGCATTCAAAGAAAATATGATTCAGATCTCCTACTAATGCCTTTTTACAGGAGCAAGCTGGAGAACTGACAATACCTATTTTAAAAAGATGAGCTGGGAAACGACCATGATTCGTTCTTAAACGTGATATGAATGATGGAGGTTTATTGTTTTCTATAATCAAAATTAGAAATATGAGGAATCTTAGTTGGTAAAGTTGGATGCAAAAGGAAATACTGATTATTAGATGTCTTAGCGGAGTCGGCGTAAGACTGCTCCCAATTAGTTCTAATATGTTTCTTATAATAATTTAAAAGGTCTGAGAAGACATAAAGATTGGTATAAGAAGTCATTTTGCAGACTCTCTTGGCTTCCACGTACTTATTTCCTTCTAAAACGCAGTGCCCTTTCACCCAAATAAATACAATACTTTTGTTCAAGGTTTTTAATTCGCTTATTAATTTTTTAATTTCTAAAATTATATTTTGTCTGTAACACTTGAATGGAGAACCTTCTATAGCCTGTAATACTGACTTGGAATCACACATAATAACAGCTCTTTGAATCGGATTTAAAGTAAACCAAGTTACCGCTTTTGATATGACGAAAGCTTCTGCAGAAAAAACAGAACAATAGTTGGGAATTCTAAATCTTTCCACGTAATTAGTATTTGAAACAAGAAATGCTGCCCCAGTTCCTTCATCACATTTCGATCCATCAGTGTATATTGTGGTAACATTGTCGCCTATAATGTTAAGTTCAGTATTCAAAATTACTTGGTTAATACTAGTAACTTCGTAAAAGGAGGGGTATATGATGTTAGGTACAGTCACTAAAGATTCATAATTGCATTGAAAAATAGGGAACTTATCTTGCTTTACGATATGATTTTCTTTACTGTTGGTATTCAGAAAAGCCTCAGCTAATGGAGGACTGGTTTTTATTCTACAGTCAGATTGTTAGTGTTTATTGCTGAAATATTTTGAACCATGTACGTGCTAAATGTTCGGTATTTAATAAGAATCTTTTCGGCTGGGAAATGCCTTCTAATATGCAACGGGGGCTCTTGCATTTCTGCTAAGACAGCTTGATTAGGTGATGACATCATAACTCCTAGGCATATTTTTAATGATTTGTATTGACTTCGTCAACAGCTATTAAATTGGTTTTTGATGAGGAACCATAAAATGTACACCCGTAATCCAATATTGATCGGATATAAGACTTATAAAAAATAAAGGAAATGTTTGAATCAGCTCCCCATTTTTGTTTGGAAACTACTCGGAGAAGATTCATACCTTTATCACATTTTTGTTTAGTGTACTTGATATGGCTAGTCCATAACAATTTTTTGTCCAGGACAATACCTAGATATTTGTATTCGTCGACAAATGGGAATGTGAACTCATATATAGAAAGAGCCCTGGACGTTTCCAGTCGATGGCGAGTTAAACATACCAGAGCAGACTTCTCCGAAGAAACACTAAAGCCCGTATTTATCAGCCATGGTTTGAGTACTTGAAATAATGCTCGTAAGTCTTTAACACATTCTTCATATGAATTACGAGTAACATAGAAACATAAATCATCAGCGTATTGAATTCGGTTAATTGTTTCACCGCCTAACCTATGCAGCTCTGCAGTATAGATGTTAAAACGCAAGGGACTTAATATGGATCCCTATGGTAAACCGTTGAAGACTGTGCGTGGACCATGTAATACGTTATTATGGTCGCGGATAAAAAAATTTCTATTTGTGAATAAATTAACTACATTAGCACTAACCTTTTTCCTAATACCA
Source organism: Galeruca laticollis (assembly GCA_963921935.1). Taxonomy (NCBI): domain Eukaryota; kingdom Metazoa; phylum Arthropoda; class Insecta; order Coleoptera; family Chrysomelidae; genus Galeruca; species Galeruca laticollis. The sequence continues at coordinate 197,899,499 of OY998179.1, read as the reverse complement.
GCATCTACCATTTTTTCAAATAAAATATTTTAAATCTACTACATCATATGAACCTGTCAAATCGATAAATAGACATAATGTGTACTGATTGTTGGAAAAACATATTTGAATATCTGCAACTAATGCACGTACAGCATCCACTGTGCCCAGTCCCCTTCGGAAACCGAACTGCTTCCTAGGAAAAATAGAATTACTTTCAAGAAAATATTCAAGTCGAAATTTGATTAATATTTCAAACGTTTTAGTTATACAAGACAATAGGGAAATAGGTCGATATGATGAAGGATACTCTGCATCTTTATTTGGTTTTAAAAAGAGATAAATTATAATATTTTTTAAATCGTCGCAATATTCTTGTTTCATCCACCAATCGTTAAAAATTTGAAGAAGGAAAATCTTTACCGATAATGGTAGCTTTTGAATAATTTTATAAGTAAAACCATCTAGCCCTGGGGCTATATTACGACTGTTTTGTAGCAAATCCTAGTTCATCCACTGTAAATGATTTTAATGTATAATCCGTGGGTTGGAAACCAAATGAGCTGCAACTTAAGAGATTGGGTGCAGAAGAAGGTGCTAGTTTGTTTAAATTTTTTTCAATTAGCTCTTTAGGAATAGGCTTTTTACGATTTTGATTGCAGTTGCTGTTCATAGATCTAATATATCTCCATATATCAGTTAGTGGGGTATTTTTCTTAAGTTTATTTAAAAATGTCATCCAGCTGTTCCGTTGTTTGACTTTAAATAAACGTGTAGCCTTAGCAGCAGCATTTTGGTAGTTCGAAAAGTTTTCAAAACTTGCTAGAGTTCTATATTTTTTAGAGCTTCTTTTCGTTTTTTAAATATCATTGTACATTCCTCGTCCCACCATATAGGCTTAGGGGTAATCGCTATAACAGGCTTTTTGACCGGCATGGATTGACTTGCCGCACTTGAAATAATTTCAAAAAGTTTTTTCACTTTATCCGGGCCAGTTGAATTTTTATCAACATCATTTTTTATCATTTCGGCTTGCAATACGTTTTGAAATGTATTCCAATCGGCGTGAGAATCATTCCATTTCCAGGAAGGTTTGTAGGATTAATCTGAATCTCAATTATTAAAGGGTAATGATCATATTCCAATGTGTCATCTAAGATAGTTCAGGAAGACTTTGCAGCGAGAGTGTTGGAGGTGAGAGTTAAATCGACTGCCGAGTGATTGCCTCTCGGGTTATTTCTAGTAGGGGAACAGTCGTTGAGAGCTACAAGTTCTAAGTCATCCATAGCTTCTACCAGTATTTTTCCGTGTCGATCATCAGGAATTGGTCCCCACATATCGTGATGTGCATTAAAATCACCGCAAAAAATTGTAGAAGATAAATCAAATTGTTTGAAAAAATTAATCCAGTTGACTCGACCATTACGTTTGGAGGTCTATATATTGATGCTATAGCCAAATTCAATGCGTCAAGCGATACGGCGCATACTTCTAAATCCTTGATTCCAGTATTTAGCAAAATCTCTTTATAGTTAAGACCCTGAATCACAAAAATGCATACCCCGCTAAAACCATCTTTTCTACATTTACTAACTAGAGTATATCCTTTTATGCGAAATTTATTGTTTGATTTTAGCCAGTGCTCTGATATAACTAAAATGTCCACATGTGTGTCTTCAATATATTTTACAAGACTCGCTGGATTTGTAATAATAGATCTACAGTTCCACTATACAATTGTGATATTATTTCTGATATGCTTATTAGAAAGTATCTGAGTCTTCGTCATTTTGTCTATTAATATTAATTTTTTCTTTTAATTCATATTTATCCAGGATATTGTTAATTGCTTGTTTAACATTGATCTCATTGTTGTTGCTTTTTTTGAGAATTATATCTTCAATAATGTTTTCTACTTGAAATGCTAGCTGCTCTTTATAAAATTTGAAATCTTCCCTATAAGGATTTGGGAGTATGGAAGAATGTTTGTTAATTTTTTTGTTCTCATAATTTATTGGAGGAGAAGGTGGAGGGGAGGACTTTCTGCGTTTTTTTGACGCAGATGTACTCGTATTAAGTTTAGGTAAATGTACGGAGGGCTTAGGTTTACTCAAGATTGAACTGTAAGAAGAAGTTGAAGCTGTATGTGTTAGCTCAGGGAAATTTTGTGGATTTGATAATAATGAAAACCGATTATTAGTTGTGATTTTTCAGTATGCAGGATTTTTCACAATAGTTTCGGCTTCTTTGAAAGATGCATTCATAGAGGCCATTACTTTTTTAATACTTAATTGTGTATAGTAAACAGGGCATTTCCTGGATGTGGATTTATGATCATTACTGTCGCAATGTACACAATGTGTTCTATTTTCTTCACAGGAAACTGAGTTACAATTTTCTTCTGAACAGTTTTGGCATTTCTGTTTACCTTCACATTGATGTTTAGTATGACCAAAACGTAAACAATTATAGCATTGAACCACCGGATATATGTATGGTTCTACCTGAAAGTTTACCATATTTATTTCAACGGATTGGGGAATCCTATTTCCTAAGAAAGTAACCACGATCATGTGTCTATCTACTTCTTTTGTTTCTTTGGTTTCACTGTCCACAATTTTACGCTTTAATCGCTTAACATCAACTACTTTAATTCCAAATTGAATTGCGTCTTTTAGGTACTCAGCATTAAAATAAGTATCTACCATACGTACTATACCTTTTTTATGCGTGAAGAATAGTGGAATATAAGCAATGTAATTATTTTTTATTAAAACTTCATTATTTACCAACAAATTAGCAACATTGAAATTTTTAAAAATTACCTTTACCCTATTTACCCCTACTGGTTTTATATCTGTTATATTTTGCCTAAATTCTGTAATGTTTCTTAAAAAGTGACCGATTTTAATGGGAAATAAACGACCTACATTTTTTTCTTTATGTTCTATGTAAACCAACATCTGAAGGCTGATATTTATTCTCGAAATTAATATTTAGAGAATCTTTTATCGAAGTCCCGTTATCAATCAATAGGGGCGGCGATTCGCCGCCCGAATTTAAATCCATAAGTTGGCGAATTCAATTAATTATCCTTATTCGATTCTATACTTAAACAAAAATAAAACTAGCTACTTATAAAACGTCGAAGTTTTTGTTAGGCACTGTTAATACCTGATCGCTTGAACTATCGATACGTTCACTGTCAAGGTACAAACACAACTGCAGATGAAAGGTTGTTTTAAATCTTTTAAAATTCTCATCACAGATGTTTTTGTATTTCAAAACTAATTATAGCCTTTAATTATACAACACTGGAAACATTTTTTTAGATCATGAAAATAAAATTTAAGTGAAGTGATGTTGAATGATGCCAACTGACTACATAGTTTTAAAAAGAACAAGAAATTTTGAGTGCTACACGATTTAGCAGTCGATGCACCCTAGTTCCCTAATATCTTTCTTCCTTTCTAGAATGATCAAGACTCACCTTTTCATTATTCGACTATCTTGCAGTCATAATGCGCGGACACTTTTGGCATGAATCCTTCTCCTTTCAAATCTAGTGATAAACAGACATCTCTCCTACTTGTCACTTGTCACAATTAAAAACAAAAATCACTTATATTGATTGTTTATGGTTACTTGTTTATAGTTTGTTGTGTTCACTGTTTTAGTGCAGTCAGTGAGAATTTTTGCCCTACAAATAGGTGATGTAACAATTTTGAAATAAGTCGTTTAGATTTGTACTCTGATGAAAAATCCAAGTTTGTGACCTCGAGGAGTGGTCGCTCGAGCAGCCATCTTGGATAAGAGATGCTAAAATCTATTTTTTCAATATAATACCTCAACGGTTGATCATACGACGAAAAACGTTCAATACAAACTTGAAGAGAATAAAATATCACACATTTTTTGTTTCAACATTTTATTTGTCTCACATGTATCGAGTTATAGCAGCATAAAGATGAACATTTTATCATTCATCATCAATTTTTTCTCATTATTGACGGCCCGGGTTAGATGATGTTGATGTCTTCATTATAATTTTCGCATAATTCGCCATTACAAAATCCGCACACAATAGCGCCCTTCAACCCAGGTTTCCTGCATTCAGATGCTCCACCGCCTCCTTTTTTGCATTTGCATGAAATTAAATTCAATAAGATCTAGTGACTTTGTCATCGTCAATGGAGTAAGCCTATTGCTGTAAGAGTAAAAGTCCATATATTATAGATATAATTATTATGAATGTTTGTTAGCTGTTTGAATTAGACTGTATAGGCCTTTCAATAATTTTTTATTAATTATTTAAAATGATCATTTTTTGAAGAAAGTTTTACTTTGGGACCCAAAGAAATGAAATCACTGACCTTTTTGTCCTATTTTCAAGATGTCCGCAGTGACGCTTATGCTGTGGTGCTCCTACAAATTTTCATTATCTTTCTTTTTACAAGAAATATTCTTTTCCTGGCGTGGAAAACTCGTTCACACTAACTCAACATTTATCTTTATCGATTCATTAAATAGGTTTTATTCAAATGACAAACTTTACTATAATTTTGGCTAAAACTTTCTCAGACTCCAGCAACAAGCTGTTCTCTCTCCAAAAACCGACGCCCGATTCCTTTTTGTTTCCGAATCAACAATTTTTTGTTAAACAGGAAATTCATAGCCCAGTTGCTGATAATTTTCTGACAATAATTGACTGTCTATATATAAATTGTTCAAAATTGGCAGATATTTCTTAATAATGTCTTAGAGGATACTTTTTACAGTGCATTTAGTTTATTCTTGTCTCAAATTCCCATAATCCCTCCTTTTATACTGCGAATATACCCTTTTTTTATTAATTTTCACCTGTTTAGAGGTGTTATCATACTCTTGATTTACATAAATTCTATAACCTAATTAATGAAATCCCATATATATAATTGTTTATTTTTAATTTTAATATCTCATCATCTACTTATCCTTAATAAACTCTTAATTGTTTTAAATATTTAGTTTTTACATTACACGGTTTTTAGTTACCATGAATTTTATGTTGTCCATGAATTCCATTATTTACATCACATCCTATTGCAAAATTTTATCACTGCAATATGTATCTGTCATTAGATTTTGCCGTGTACCGTACGGTGAATAAATACGTGTTCCATCATATGGTTTATGTTATGTTGTTTAATTGTGTTATATAAAAAAATAATAGTGATCTATTATTAATTGTTATTCTAATCTTGATTTCATTTTAGATATTAAGCAAATATATTTTAAAATTATTCAAATATTCCTGTATCAATGTCCAGAATGCGATCATATGGTGCAAGGTGTAATGACCTTGGGACATATGTTTATAAAGGTATGACTTCAATTATTATTTGAATTATAATTTCTTATCATATTTACCATCGTTATGTTTTTTTTTATCATGCTATATATATATATATATATATATATATATATATATATATATATATTGAACCAGATATCTTAGATAATAAGAGAAGTAGTATTATAAAATTAAGTTGCTAGTATGAAATATATATGAAAATAACATAATTTAAGAAAACAAGTAAAAAGGAAACACTTTTCTTAATTTAAACAACATATCAAATAAAGATATATTAAATAACAGCCTATAACAATATAAAAAATAAGGAATTACCTCAATGATAACATAAAATATAGATATTGCCTAACCAATGTAATGATGTAAATAAAGTTGCCTAAGACGAAGATTATTTTTCATAACATAATCAGCTGTTCATCTGAAATGAAAACAAATATTACTATAGTTAATTCATTATAATCATTAATTTAAGAATAAGAACAAATATAAATATTGAATAGAATATAATCCAATAGATTTCATAGATAAACAAATAATGACATATAGACAAATAACATAAGAGAATTTATATTTATAATTAATATGAGTGTAACAAGAATATACTATCAATAATAATATTGAATGTTGTACCATGTAAGTGTATCTATGTATAACCAATTTTAATGTATTTGTATGTATGAAATTTTTTGATAAGTGATAGAAGTTTCAATTATCTGATTACAAAAGACAATATCTTATTGTTTATAAAATATGACAGAACAAATTGTGAATCAATAAATAAACTTTGGAATAGTGACCTGGAAAAGAACAAAAGACTGTTTGTTGAAAAAAGTAGAGAATCGAGGGGACGCTTAGGAGGAACGGAAGCTGGTGTTCAGAAGCGAGGAGTGTATGTGATAGTGTTCCTGAAATTTCAATATATTCCCGGTTTAAGACATTTAAATTTCTAAAGTATTATGAAATACAATATTAGTAATACTCACAGTCAATTGTAACAAGTTTTTCGACAAGAATCTACGAAATTATCATCAATTTTGGTTTTTTGGAGCTTCAGTGGAGTGTTCCTGGGATCCAGAGGCTTTCATCCCAATTCAAGAGCAACAGGTCAGTGTTTTAAAATCATTTATTGGCCAATAATCAGTGTAAAAACTCAAAATACCCAATTAAGTACTTAATTTCATAAATTGATAAACTTTTGCAAATATGATCGATCTAAAAAAGAAAGAAACAGACTTTGTATAGTGTATTCATTGCATAAATCATTAAATTTAATAAAAGGCCGAATTTTAAATAAATTAAAATATGTACTTACGCCACTTACGCCATCTTGTAATCGCATAAATCTGGTGATTGAAATTTCATAATGTAATAACTATGTCCATCTGTATATAATTCCTATATTTCTATCTATGTATATATAACTATTTTCTTTCCACAGCAATTTATATCATATATAACTATGATTTATATATAAATTATTTTATGTGTTTGAACCATTCACTTGTTTGCATCGTCAACAAACGTTGTATAATATGAACAGATGCTTCTTACGTATCAGAATTGTTCGTTTTATGTTAAAGCGCATGACTTGTTTTTCACGCATGCGCATTGATGTAACTATTAAAATAAATAAGTAGATACAATATAACCATTGGCGTCGCATATTATTTTTATCATATATAAAATATTGCATTGAAAATTAAATCTATTTCAAATAATGTGTTTTCTTTTTATTTAAACAATTATAACAATACAATAAGCCAGGACTCAAAGAGAAAAAGGATTTCATGCTCCCGAAATAATTAATATATAATTAAAATAACAAAATAATAATAACTAACTGAGCTAGCCAAACTAAAAACAAAAATTATAAATTATAAACATATACATTTAAATCATCTACTATAAAAGTAAGTAATTATCAAAAATAGTTTAATTGTCACCCAAAACGTGGGGCGGTTTATTAAAAATATAGGAAACATTTGTAAATTTTAAACTCAATTAAAAATGGCAAAACGAATGACGTTGAGAGATGGAAGGCAGGTAGGAGCAGACAATGATTCGGAAGAGGAAAGGGAAGAACGAAGTCATGGTATGGGAGATTATCAAGCAGTATACTTGGAACAAGGACAACAATTAGAAGGTGATGCACAGGAAGAAGGTTTGACAGGAGACGAGGAAACTATAGAACAAGTAGATAGAATACAAGAGAGAAGGGAAACACAAGGAAGAATGAATAACAATGATACAATGATGCAAATTCTGATGAGCATAAATAGTATGAGGGCAGATATGAACAAAATGGATGGAAAAATAGATAACGTGAATGGAAACATGGAAACAATGAGGGGAGATATGAACAATATGGAGAAAAATATGAGGGGAGATATGAACAAAATGGAGGAGAATATTAGGGAAGATTTGAATGGAAACATGAATAGATTGGAAAAGAAGATAGAAGAGGTGAAAAATGAAAGTATCCAAGAATTCAGAAAACTTAGGGAAGAAAACGAAGAAAGTAGGCAGCAGATAAATAAGGTGAAAGAAGATATGGTGGAGCAAAACAAACAAATACGGATTGAAATTCAAGAAAACGGTATGAAAATTAGAGAGCAGATAGAAAATCAAGTAGTAGAACAAATTCAAGAAATAGAGAGAGGTATAGAAGAAAAATTACCGGGAACGATCCAAGCGGAAGTTATAAAACAAACAGAAGATATAACGAAAGAAATAGAGTATATGAAATTCAGGGAACAAACAATCGAAGAAATTATGCAAAATTATCAGCAAAACGCGGAACATAAATTTAAGGAATTAGATGTTAAGTTTCAAAAACAAATAGGAACATGTGAGGAGAGGAACGAGCACATTGGACAAACATTTCATAAAGAACTGGAAGAAATGAACAGAAAATTACAGGAAGGCATGGAAGAAATTGAATTTAACGTTAGGAGAAATGGAGGTGGAGTAATCTATACGGGAAACATGGATATCGGAGTAAAGTTTGATGGGAATATAAATACCATTCATCCGAAGGTGTTTATTAAAATAATTAAAAGCAAACTCAAAGGAATGAGAGATATGATGGAGAAGAAGATTTGTATTAGAGGGATGTTATCTGGACATGCCCTATTATGGTTCTGTAATAAGGAAGAAAGCATAAATAATCTGGAAGAATTTGAGAACCAATTCATGAATTATTTTTGGGGTGAAATTCATCAAGCGAATTTTAGGGAAAGATTGTATTTTGGGAAATTCGATTACAATCGGAATAAAAATTTAAATGCATATGCTATGCAACTTTATAACATGGCACAATATTTGGAACCTGTTATGAAGGAGGAGGAATTAGTTCTATATGTCGGGAGACATTTCAATTCCGAAGTCTCAGAAACGATAGCCTTACACAACATAAAAACGATGGACAATTTATCTAGGTATTTGCAGAGAGTTGAAAGAAGTGTACAAAATGGAAATGGTTTTCTTAGATATCAAAATGGAAATGGAAATAATAGAAATGATGCACGAAGAGAGAATGGAAATATAAGAAGAGATTATAATGAAAACAATGGAAATAGAAGTTATGGAAACAGGAACTTTGATGATAGACGATACCAAGGAAATGGGGAACAAAATAGAAATCGAGAAAGGAATAATGGAAACAGATATCCTGAGAACTATAGGAATCATAACAATTTCGAAAGAAGAAATCAATATAGCAATAATAATAACAATCGAGGAAGGAATTGGCAAAATGGCAGAGAAAACCGAAACAATCCAGAACAAAACAGAAATAGGGAGGATGATAATAGGAGACAGGTAAACATGGTTAGACAGGAGATACAGGTAGAAGAGTGTATTCCTGGACAGGATAACATAGCGAATTTTGCTTAAACCGTCCTTACGTACATAATATCATCTATTCATCGCGATATGAACATCCTCGAGAATTTATTATAGATTATGAAAATAATAGTGAAAAAGTAGAAAAACCTAATTTAATATTTATGCAGGGTAGATTACAAAATATTATTTGTAGAATTTTAATAGATACGGGTTCAGAGGTAACATTAATTAAACAGGATATAGTAGACAATCTAAATAAAGATGATATTATGATGATAAATACAAAGAAACTATCATTAGTAAAGGCGAATGATAAAAATTTATATTATACAAATAGTAGCATAGTCGCAGATTTTTATTTGGGAAATATAGCTTATAAAATACAATTATTAGTAGTTAAGAATTTAAAATATGATGTAATTTTGGGAAATGATGAATTGAGCAATCACAAGATGATTATTGATTATAAACAGGGGTACATGGTATGTGAAGATAATATAATAACTTTTGACAAAAAGGAAGAACAAGAGGTAGAGGAAAGACAATGTCAAGTAAATGAAATAGAAATTGTGGAAGATCTACAGGAACAATTTTGTCCCATACAATATAGAAAGGAGATTGATGAGTTATTGACAAAATATGGAAGACTCTTCAACAAAGAAGTATGTATAGCAGCAAAGTATATACATAAGTTGGAAATGAACAAGGATATTAGTAATTTCAAAATAAAAACCTATCCCATTCCTTACAAGCTGAAAAATGAAGTATACCAGGAGTTAGAAAAGATGATACAAGATGGTATTATAGAAAGATCCAACTCTCCATATATAAGTGCGATAACATGTGTCCGAAAAAAGTCAGGTGAGATTAGATTATGTCTGGATGCTAGAAATATCAACTCATATACTAAAAAACAATATGAGAGTCCTTTAAATGTAGAGGGGATATTTGGTAGGATTACAAAAGCTAACATATTCACGAAACTGGATTTGAAGCATAGTTTCTGGTTGATTCCATTAGATAAAAGAAGTCGTCCATATACAGCATTTATGATTGATGGTGTAGTATACCAATTTTGTGTTGTTCCATTTGGTTTACAGAGTTCGTGTGCAGCATTGGTAAGAACACTTCACACTGTTCTGAACCAATATGAACATTTTACATTGCACTATATCGATGATATATTAATATATTCAGAAAATGAAGAACAACATCACGAACATTTGAAGACTATATTGGCAGAATTGGAAAAAGCAGGATTAAAATTGAACATGGAAAAATGTCAATTTTACCAAAAAGAAGTGCAGTATTTGGAATATATTTTAAATTCTACTGGAGTGAGAATGAACCCTGAACGAATTAGAACCATAAGGGAATATAAGACACCGACTAATCTCAAAACTCTTCGAGGATTTTTGGGAATTCTCAACTACTTCAAACGACTAATACCAGACCTCAGTAATAAGGAAATTCCATTAATTGAATTACTCAAGAAGGAAACGAAATGGAAATGGGATGCTAGAAGAGAACAAGCTTTCCAAGAACTCAAGGAAATATTTTTACAAAATTTGCAGGTTTATCATCCTCAATATGACAAGCCATTTATTTTAAGAACAGATGCATCCATAGATAGATTAGCAGGAGTTTTATTGCAAGAACAAGAGGAAGGAGAAGTACCAATCAGTTTTATTTCCCGAGTAACGAAAAACTATGAAAGAAAATACTCAGTTACTGAATTGGAGATGGCAAGCATTGTGTTTTGCATAACTAAATTACGTTTTTATCTATTAGGAGCAAAATTTTACTTGGAAACAGACCATTCAGCTTTAACAGCAATGTTTAAAAATCGTTATGCAAATAATAGGATACATCGATGGATACTTCTATTACAGGAATATGAATTTGAAATAAAATTTATTCCTGGGAAAACTAATATAGTAGCGGATGCTCTTAGCCGTGAAACAGAAATGAAGAAGAAGGATCAACAATTCCAAATTGGCATAAATAGATTGCAAAAAACTGAAGGTTTGTTTACTTTGGAAAAAATAATGGAGGATCAGAGAAATTTACAAGAATCTTGTAAAAGAGGAGCATTTCAAAACGAGGGAATTTGGTATAAGAAGATGGAAGATAGAGAAATTTATTTAATAACACCTGAATATGCTAAGGAAATTCTCAAACAATTACATGAGGAGTATGGACATATAGGATCTCGAAAACTATGGATGTTGTTTAGAGAAAATTACACTGCAAAGAAGGACATATCATTGGTTAAAGAAATCTGTAAAATTTGTAAAATTTGTCAGTTGGCGAAGGAAAGAAACTATCATCATATTAGTGGACCAAAACCTATAATAGCACTCAAGCCTTTACATATAGTAGCTATTGATTTCATATCACAATTAATACCTAGCAAGCAAGGCAATAAACATATTTTAGTTATGGTGGATATATTTTCAAAATTTGTAAGAACTTTTCCTTGTCAACGTACCAATGCAAACACAGTAATATCTTGTCTGAAAAATTTTATAGAAGAAATAGGAACTCCGGAAAACTTAATATTGGATCATGCTACTTACTTTGTGAGTGAAAAAGTCAAACGCTTGTGTAGAAATCATAATATTAAAATGAATTTCATAAGTATAAGAAGACCTTCATCTAATCCAGCTGAGAGGTATATCAAAGAAGTTGTTAAGTATTTAAGGATTTTATGTAATAATAGACACAATTTATGGGAAGAAAATCTAAATCAAGTCGAGAAATTTTTAAATCAATTACCTAATGGAGTTACTGAAGAATGTCCACAATTTATTTTGAAAGGAATACCTCCAGAACGTGAATGGATAATACAGAGAGAATGGGATATGTCTCAAGTTTTGGATAAAGTAAGCAAGAATTTGGAGAGAAGTGCTATAAGATTTATTAAAAGAAAAGGAAACAAAAATAATAAGAAGATTAGATTTGAAAAAGGAGATTTAGTCCTAGTAAGATCTTTAAGAACACCAAAGAAAGGTGAAAATCAATGTAAAAAGTTATTATCACCATTTGAAGGGCCATATGTAGTCGACAATAGTGATGCTCAAAATAGTTATCGCTTATTCTATCCAGGTACACAATTAGAAAGGGGAGTTTTCAATGTAGAACATGTATATAGATATTATGAATAGATGATGTTATGTTACGAATAATATTTAAAAAAAGGAAATGATAGTCATAAGGATAGATTTAAAATTTAATATTAGGTAATGTACAAAGATAATTAGATAATAGATAGAGTTTTGTTTTCCATTTGGCAGCTGGTGATCCAATTAAATTCATCTCGTTTGTTTCTTCAGAACCTAAAAAAAATAAATATAATATAATATAAAGAAAAATTTATTAGGTAAAACTTATAATTAAAACATTTTAAAAATTTGTGAGTATGGCAAATCAATATAGATAGCAAATAAAGGAAACAATTTATAAGAGATACTGGTTTACATAGAATGAAACTATTAAAGGATATAGGATAGAGGGGATAAAATAAGAATAACTCAAGTATCAAATAGAAGTTCACATTTTTAAATAAGGAAATAAGATGTAAGTAATAAAGGATAGGAAAGGATAATAATGAATGATATTGATTAAAAATATAGGAGGTAATGTTTAATGTCAATTAGAATCTTATAGATTACTTGAAAATACAGGAAGGAATAAGGAAGTTGATATTGATATATATGAATTTAAGAAATAATTAATTATATTGAATAATGAATATTGAAAAGAAATATGATATGAGGAGTATATAGAAGTATAATGTAATTACAAAGAAATAAGTTGATATATAAGTGGATGTTAGGAAGAAATGATAATAGAGAAGTATTATATGAAGTAATATTGAAAATATAAATTGACATTGATCTTAATCAAGTGTATTTTAAGGAAAGAATTAGGAGACAGTTATTGAAAGAAATAGATTTTGTAGTAGGAAAAATGTGAACAAATATTTGAGAAACAAAGTTAAAGAAAGTAAGATTATGCCATTAAATTGTTAATTTTTTTTTGAATAAAAGAAAATCAATCATTTATAATAAGAAAATTGAAATTTAAATAAATATCCAGGGTATGGATATCATTTAAATTTAAATTTGAGGGGAATTGAACCAGATATCTTAGATAATAAGAGAAGTAGTATTATAAAATTAAGTTGCTAGTATGAAATATATATGAAAATAACATAATTTAAGAAAACAAGTAAAAAGGAAACACTTTTCTTAATTTAAACAACATATCAAATAAAGATATATTAAATAACAGCCTATAACAATATAAAAAATAAGGAATTACCTCAATGATAACATAAAATATAGATATTGCCTAACCAATGTAATGATGTAAATAAAGTTGCCTAAGACGAAGATTATTTTTCATAACATAATCAGCTGTTCATCTGAAATGAAAACAAATATTACTATAGTTAATTCATTATAATCATTAATTTAAGAATAAGAACAAATATAAATATTGAATAGAATATAATCCAATAGATTTCATAGATAAACAAATAATGACATATAGACAAATAACATAAGAGAATTTATATTTATAATTAATATGAGTGTAACAGGAATATACTATCAATAATAATATTGAATGTTGTACCATGTAAGTGTATCTATGTATAACCAATTTTAATGTATTTGTATGTATGAAATTTTTTGATAAGTGATAGAAGTTTCAATTATCTGATTACAAAAGACAATATCTTATTGGTTATAAAATATGACAGAACAAATTGTGAATCAATAAATAAACTTTGGAATAGTGACCTGGAAAAGAACAAAAGACTGTTTGTTGAAAAAAGTAGAGAATCGAGGGGACGCTTAGGAGGAACGGATCTGGTGTTAAGAAGCGAGGAGTGTATGTGATAATGTTCCTGAAATTTCAATATATTCCCGGTTTAAGACATTTAAATTTCTAAAGTATTATGAAATACAATATTAGTAATACTCACAGTCAATTGTAACAAGTTTTTCGACAAGAATCTACGAAATTATCATCAATTTTGGTTTTTTGGAGATTCAGTGGAGTGTTCCTGGGATCCAGAGACTTTCATCCCAATTCAAGAGCAACAGGTCATTGTTTTAAAATCATTTATTGGCCAATAATCAGTGTAAAAACTCAAAATACCCAATTAAGTACTTAATTTCATAAATTGATAAACTTTTGCAAATATGATCGATCTAAAAAAGAAAGAAACAGACTTTGTATAGTGTATTCATTGCATAAATCGTTAAATTTAATAAAAGGCCGAATTTTAAATAAATTAAAATATGTACTTACGCCACTTACGCCATCTTGTAATCGCATAAATCTGGTGATTGAAATTTCATAATGTAATAACTATGTCCATCTGTATATAATTCCTATATTTCTATCTATGTATATATAACTATTTTCTTTCCACAGCAACTTATATCATATATAACTATGATTTATATATAAATTCTTTTATGTGTTTGAACCATTCACTTGTTTGCATCGTCAACAAACGTTGTATAATATGAACAGATGCTTCTTACGTATCAGAATTGTTCGTTTTATGTTAAAGCGCATGACTAGTTTTTCACGCATGCGCATTGATGTAACTATTAAAATAAATAAGTAGATACAATATAACCATTGGCGTCGCATATTATTTTTATCAAATATAAAATATTGCATTGAAAATTAAATCTATTTCAAATAATGTGTTTTCTTTTTATTTAAACAATTATAACAATACAATAAGCCAGGACTCAAAGATAAAAAGGATTTTATGCTCCCGAAATAATTAATATATAATTAAAATAACAAAATAATAATAACTAACTGAGCTAGCCAAACTAAACAAAAAATTCTAAATAATTAAAATTCCATAATCAAAAGTAAGTAAGCATTTATCATAAATAGTTTAATATATATATATATATATATATATATATATATATATATATATATATATATAATGTTTAAGAAGAAAATAGCTAATTTCACTTATGTGTTGAATGAAT
Organism: Galeruca laticollis; assembly: GCA_963921935.1. Classification (NCBI taxonomy): domain Eukaryota; kingdom Metazoa; phylum Arthropoda; class Insecta; order Coleoptera; family Chrysomelidae; genus Galeruca; species Galeruca laticollis. The sequence goes on along the minus strand of OY998179.1, from coordinate 197,884,289 downwards.
TTCTTTATTTATCTAGTTGTGTCTACGGATACAATTTACGTTCCGTTAAATTAATTTCTAAACCCATTATATCAGTTCAGCATATACAGGGTGTCCCGCATAAGAACCGACACAGAGCAGAAGCGTATAGGGGAGCCCACAATATGAAGATTGGGAGCAATTTACCTCTATACCAAGTTGTATCCCTGAGGAGCTATAGGGCATCAAAGTAGGGCCCCAAATTTCGAAAATAATTAATTTATTTGCAATCCTTCAACTTAAAAATACCAAATTTGGTACACTGTATGAGACTGTCAAGAGTATTAAGTAGTGGTAAGTAGAAGGCGATCGAACCATTCTGGGGGGATAGTTAGGGGTGACCTAACCTTAAAATCTCACAGAAGTATTTTATCTGTCATTTGATTTGGAAAAAAATAATTGATTCTAAAACTTTTTTAACTCTTGTAATTTTGCATAAAACTATGTCATTTTCAAGGAAAAGTCGAGAAACAAACATATGTTTTCAACAATGTTATTTAAAAAGTTATAAAAAGTCAAGAGTTGGCTATGAATTTATACATCAAATTTGACAATTTGCAATTCAGTTCTTAAAGTAAATAAATTGTAATAATAAAATTTTCTTTTAAATGAGTGGAAAATTCTCATTTAGCGAACGAGTGGATGGAAGAATACCGGATACCGGAGGACGTTTGCTAATCGCGTGGTTCCTTACAAAAAAACATATTCTAATGTTGAAAGACGGGCTCGAGAAATAGGAAAGTTTTATAGTGTTAATCGAGAATGGACTGTTCAAATGAGTGTGCGAGCTGAAGAAATTTTTTTGGATACCATTGACGATCAACCGCATATTAGCACTAGGACTTTATCTAGGCAGAGTGGCATATCAAGATCATCTGTACAACCGCCAATGTCCAAATAAGTGGATTGAACGAGGAAATAATTGTCCTCAAGATTGGCCTGCCCGCTCACCGGACCTCAATAAATGTGATTACTTTCTTTGGGGGGCAATAAAGGAATCTGTTTGTTCTTCTCCAGTTGATTCCCGAGAAGAATTGGGGAATGGCATTGCAGACAAATGCAATATAATAAAAAACGATCATCAGCTATACTGGCCAGAGTCTACTTCAATTTTCGGTGTCTAAGACAAAATGGCGATCATTTTCAGCAATTTCTTTAAATTAAAATGTACATGTTCTCTCTACAATATTATTAATTTTTTCCCATTAAATTGCTCTAATTGAAATGCATCTATCAATTTGTTAAATCTGAAATAAAGTTCATGATATGGATGGAGTAAATTACGTCTAATAGTTATTCGACTTTTCCTTGAAAATGACAAAATTATATGTAAAAGTACAAGAGTAAAAAAAGTTTAAGAATTAAATTATCCATGGTATGAAAATAAAATATTTCAAATAAACTAACAGATACAAAACTTCTGTGAAATTTTAAGGTTAGGTCATCCCTAATTAACCCCCCAGAATGGTTCATCGCCTTCTACTTACCATTACTTAATACCCTTAACAGTCTCATATAGTGAACCAAATTTAGTATTTTTAAATGAAAAGGTTGCAAAGATATTAATTTGTTTCTAAATTTTGGGCCCTAGTTTGAGGCCCTATAACTCCCCAGGGATGCAACTTGGTATAGGGCTTCTGCTCTGTGTCGAATCTTATGCGGGACACCCTATATATATATATATATATATATATATATATATATATAAATATATATATATATACAGGGTGTCCTGGGACTAATGGGAAAAAAGTCAGGAGCGTATAATCTGAGCCAAAATAATGTTAGTACTTCATATAAACTTTTTCTATGCAGGCCCTCGTTTTCGAGTTATAGGCCTCCAAAGTTTTAATTTTGAATTTGGTTTTTATTTTTATTTTTTTAATAGTTATTTGATCTTTATAAAATTTACGGCAAAGCTATAATATACGTGTATGTTTATTTTGGAAAGGTAAACATATTTACAGTGATGCCTGGAAGCCAGGGACGGACTACTCGCAATGGTTAGTGATCCAAAAATTTTGCAGGGATGGCACACCCTGTATGAAATTATCGAAATTCACTTCCCCACACATTAAGCTAACGAAAAGGTACTCTTGTTGGAATTCTACAAAATAAGCCGTTTGGGTAATATTTACAGTTTTATTAATGCACTACGTACCAATTTACCTAACTAACTTATTAATACGATGTCCAAGATTTACCTACAGTATTCAAAAAAATAAACGGTTTTAAAGATTAAAACTAACTTTTCCGCATCTGTGGCCCTAAACAATATTCTATTATAAAATTGTTACTTGTATACACTTCGGAGGATGTATCGTGCTAACAAACCGAAATTTTTTCAAAAAAAACCAAATATTTAGTATATCTGGATTTATAGGACCAGCCGTACTCGCTCAAGTCAACTGAAAATCAATAGGGCACATCTGTGAGACACCTTGAACAATATTCAATCATAAAATTGATCAACCGTATATTCTCTGGAGGCTATATCGTGCTAACAAACTGAAAATTCTCCAAAAATGACAAAAATTTGGTACTTCAAGTACCAAAGCACCCGTTGTACTGGCTTTAGTGAGCTGAATATCGATACGGTTCATCTCTGAGACGATCTGAATAATATCCAATCATAAAATTGGTCACTTGGATATACTCCTGAGGCTGTATCATGCTAACAAACTGAAACTTCTCCAAAAATGACAAAAATATCGTACTTAAAATACTGTAGCACCTGTTGTACTGGCTCTGGGGATCTCAAAATCAATAGGGTTCATCAGTGAGATGTCCTGAATGATATTCAATCATAAAATTGGTGACTTGTTGAACTCCGGAGGCTGTATTGTGCTAACAAACTGAAATTTCTCACAAAATGTCAAAAGGCCGTACTTCAAGTACCATAGCACCCGCTGTACTGGCCCTGATGAGCTGAAAATCAATAGTGTTTATTTGTGACATATCCTTAATAATATTCCATCATAAAATTGGTGACTCATTGCACTCCGGAGGCTGTATCGGGGCCGACGACAACGACGACGACATACACACAGGATTTTTTTTCTAAAAACCGTTTTTTCGTGTTGTTGTTGATGGAAAGCGTAAAAATAACTCAAAAATTTTTGTCAAAATTCCAACTTTTTTGGGGTAAACCAATACTTTTCTCGCATATTAGATAGGTTGGGCGGAAAAGTAATGATTTGATGATAGCAGATGATAAAAACATTAAGAACTCATTTAATAGGAGTTGAATAGGTACGCAAACAACGTAATCAGTTGCTTTTGATCAAAATTACGAACACAAAATTATTAAACTATTAAGAAAACCTCAAAAAACACAATTTATAAAACATTGGACTAAAACTAATTCCTAAACAACAATAAAAACTAACGTTATTCTAATAAATGTTCAATATGAGCTCCTCCTACTTCCACGCACATTCTAAGTCTACGAAGGTTGTTTCTTTGTACTTGAAAGAGCAGTCCCATATTATTTATAATAACATTGCGGTGTAACACAATTCTGTCAATTGAATCTTGCCTTGTTTGCACGGGTGATGCGTATACCTTACTTTTGAGATAACCCCAGAGAAAGAAATCCATAGGATTAACGTCTCCTGATCGCGGTGGCCATTGAAAAGGGCTTCCACGACCAATCCATCTATTAGGAAACCTTGTGTGTAAATGCTGTCGAACATCTAAACTGAAATGAGGAGGAGCCCCATCATGCATGAACCATAAATTCCTACGAGTTTGTAGTGGCACATCATCAAACAGGTTCCATAACTCATTTTGCAAAAACTCCAAATATCTGACCGGTCAAAGTACCGTCAATAAAATATGGCCCTATCAAATGATTGCCAACTATTCCTGTCCAAACATTAACCATGAATCTATGCTGGTTCCTAGTTTGGATAATGCCATGTGGATTCACATCATCCCATAAATGCATATTATGAGAATTTATGACTCCATCTCTGGTGAAACCGGATTCGTCCGTAAAGAGAACGTTACTAATGAATGTATTGTCTGCTTGTTGTTGTCGCAGAAACCACTGGCTATACTCAAGTCGTGCAGGATAATCAGCCACTGTCATACTGTGTACTTTTTTCATATGAAAAGGATATAACAGCTGTTCTTTTAGGACGCGAGGAACGACTGATTTCGAGACGTTATGTTCTCTTGATATTTTCGTAAACTCGTTGATGGTTCATTATCAACTGCATTTAACAAATCTTGATCAACTGCCACAGTATGTACGCTTCGTACTGGACCTTCTCCACCTTTTTTTGGCAAAAAACTTCCTAAAATTTAAAATTTTGTTTTCTATACATGGAAAATTACATTTACTTATTCATACCTGTTTCTCGTAACCTGAGATCAATACGCTCAAACATTCGTCTGTCTGGCAATGCTCTGTTTGGAAAATGTTCTGCATAAAGCCTTCTGGCCTCTAAACAGTTTCGAGAAGCCAGTCCATACATTAAATGCATATCTGCATACTCAATAAAAGTGAATTCTGCCATTGTAACAGTTAAATTAAGGACTTATGAATTGTTGACAAGTAATGACAACGAACTATTCTACACAACGTTTGACAACTAATCCTATGGTTACTTGATAAACGGTAAAAACACTTTTAAAAAGTTTTTACCAACTTACGAATTGATACGTCGTTAATGTTTTTTATCTTCTTGCTATCATTAAATTATTTTTTTGTAGTACTGTAGGCAAATCTTGGACATAGTATTAATAAGTTAGTTTTACCTCGTTGTGTACTTATAAAAATGGTGAATGCGTAAATTGGTAAATGTGTGGGGAAGTGAATTTCGATAATTTCATACAGGGTGTGCCATCCCTGCAAAATTTTTGGATCACTAACCATTGCGAGTAGTCCGTCCCTGGCTTCAAGGCACTACTGTAAAACTGTTTGCCTTTCCAAAATAAACATACACGTATATTATAGCTTTGACGTAAATTTTATAAAGATCAAATAACTAGTAAAAAAAATAAAAATAAAAACCAAATTCAAAATTAAAACTTTGGAGGCCTATAACTCGAAAACAAGGGCCTGCATAGAAAAAGTTTATATGAAGTACGAACATTATTTTGGCTCAGATTATACGCTCCTGACTTTTTTCCCATTAGTCCCGGGACACCCTGTATATATATATATATATATATATATATGGCAGAGGGTAAAATAGGCGGCGAGAATAATAAAATGAAATAATGAATTTGTTTCTAACCTTTTTATTTAATACCCCTTTTTCAATGATGTTTCTTTTAACCACGTCAAGGATAAAATTTAAATATCTTTCAATTTGATTATTATTCTTAATTCTGTCACTTGTCATTTTGAAGCATGACAATTTTACTATTAAACAGTTTCCGTTTGTATATACCTTCCATATTGTGTTACATTGTGTGGGTTAAGTGTTTTTCGTCCCCAGTTTTTTTATGCTAATGGACAATTTCTCCACACATAATGAAATCAATTGTGTTCTTCAGTTACACCTTTATAATAATGATCTTATTACTGCTCCTCTATTATAAGACATTGCTGCATATAGAACAGATTCGGTTCCTATGCTTATTCCCCAATTTTATGCTCATTGTGGATTCTTTCCTCTGCGATTTGAGGCTGATAATGTTGGATTCTCCATTCTAGGAATTGAGGCTTACAGTGTTCTATTCTTCCTTCTGGGAGTTGAGGCTAGTAATATTTCTATAAAAAAGAAATTTCCTCCCCGTCATCGAGTGTTCTTTCTCATTTACACCCGTGGATATTGTTTGATACTTACCCCCTCCTTAAAATACTTTCTTCCGTGACCCTCGATTACTCACTTTGACCCATTTATAATCTCCCTAGTAATATATTACATTTAATATGCCACATACACTTTTCTTAAAATTTTTAACAGTTTCAAAAGTTGCAAATTCAAAATTTCTGAGGATTTATGTGTGTGCCCATTGAAACATTTTTCATCAGACTGTGTAATTTTTCCTTTTAATTATACCAAAATAATTTTTGTAGGATCCAAAGGGGTAACCGAACTTTTGAAAAATTGTTTGAATTTTCTAGACAAACCCAGACTTTCAAAATATTGCTCGAGTTTCCCAGAAAGTCTCAGGAAATTACTATATATTCGAGAAATGGTTCGAATTTCCCAGAAAATTATCGAACATTTTCACTGTTACCATATACAAACACTATTCGCCTGCGATGTATAGTTTTTGCTGCAGAGTGAAATACGGGGTAACAACGTCTATAAATCCCTGGACCATCAAAACCCCTAGCGTTAATACAACACTAAGTATATTTAACAAAAACGAAGTAAACTCAGCAACATTAAGGGATAAATTTAATTTAATTTTGGAACAACAATACAGTGACTGCAATAAAATATACACTGATGCATCAAAATGTGAAATAGGGGTAGGGGCTGCCATTGCAAATTCGGGGAATATTTCCCAATACAGACTTCCTTCCAGCCTCAGTATTTTCTCTGCTGAACTTTTTGCTTTATACAAAGCTCTTCAACTCGCAGACATTTTCAAACAGCCTCATTCTTAGCGACTCCCTCAGTGCTTTAAAAAGTTTGCAGCAAATATACCAACAAAATCCTATTGGAAAACTAATAAAGGCTGAATTAGTGGAAGCCGAGTTGAATTCTAGAAGCGTTAAGTTTATATGGATACCATCGCATATTGGAATCGAAGGCAACGACAAAGCAGACGCTAGTGCGCGTGACGCGATCTTTAATATTAATTTGGAAAGTGAGTGTCGAAGCGTTGCTAGTGATTTAAAAGCATTCTTTAAAATGAAAGTGTATAGTGCGTGGGATCGCGAGTGGTCGAATTCCAGATGAAAACTAAGGGAAGTAAAGAGTAATATATCTCCATAGCAACTTACTACTAAAAATAGGAAAAGACAAGTTGTATTAACGCGGCTTCGACTAGGTCACTCAAAATATACTCATTCCTATTTATTCACAAATAGTGAACCCCCGATGTGTACAACGTGTAATGTCGTAGATAGCATTAAAAATGTCCTTATTGCATGTCCAAAATACACAGTCGAACGAGCAACAAATAATTTTCCGAGCAGTTTGGAAGTTCTCCTCGGAAAAGACTGTCAATATCATAGGCGAATCATAGACTATTTAAAATCTATAAACTTATTGTATAAGATCTAATGTTATTATATTATTGCATTGTCGCTAATAACCTTTCAATAAAAAAAAACGTCTATAGATAGATAGATAGATAAAATATACTCGTATTTGTATAGTCTTCATTTTAACTACAACTGTATTTTGCATGTTAATCAAAGTGAAATGTTGGAAAATCAGTTATCAACGCGTTGTGTGAATAAATCAAACAAATCCGTCCTTGCGTGTTTAGGTCTGGGCGTTTTTATTCCCTTGTTCTCAAGAATGTATAAGGAATAAAACAATTTTTATTTTCAACCGGCAGTCTTAATTAGGTCAGGGCATTACCCCAACCAATTGAAAAGTCACAATATAAATTGAAAAACAACTGACTAACAAATTAGAATCATTTGACTCTATTAGGTCACGACGACTTATTTGTCATATTTAACTGATAAACAGCCACAGTAATATTTTATTTTCTAAAACATGTTTTTTTGACCAATTGTGAACATTTTTTTTATTTTAATCAACGTCTGTCGAATACTAAATCCACGGATACAAGTTTAATATGTGTTACAGTATGTGTGTGCCGCTTTATACAATCACATTATTTATTGTGGTGGTGCTTTTAGTTATATTTCCTGGAACAAGAGTAGGAATCAAAATATAAATTATACATCGTATATCATCAGTTGAGTGAAACAACAGAGCAACTTCTCAAATGAAAAATGGTCAATAAACGAATTAACCATTGAGTATATATTGAAACAAAGCAATCCGTAATAAATATCAGCAATCGAAATCATTCAGTACAAGATAACATTGACCATTTGAAACAGAAAAGTGTTCACACACGAAAAATGTCACAACCAACTAATACGGAATTATTCGAAGAAATTAAAAAAGTAAGCAGCTTTGTAGAAGCAAGCAGGTTAAAATTGTAGTAAAATTAGTTGATAACGTAAGAACATTGGAGGAAGAAAATTCGATATTACAAGACAAAGTAGAATATTTGGAGCTTCAGAATAAGAAAAACAATATATTATAAAACAAGTTGCGCCGAATATATCCTCTCAGAGTATTTGCAACAAACTAAACGATTTGCTTGGTACCGATTTAGGAGTTGATCAGATAAACAACGTTTATAGCCTAGGCAATTCGTCTCAAGCACCTATTAAGGTAAAGTTTCTATCCCTCTTACCAAAATTAAAGTACACAGTAATTAAATTAACTGTCTCGACCCTCACATCGTGGAATCTACTTATTTTACTGTTTTAAATGAAACTTACTGTTTCTAGATAACTCCACAATATATTTAAAAAAATGTTAAAAATTCTAAGAAATTTGACAATTGTTTCGATATTAAATATCATCGTGTTTAATAATTATTTTTGCCTAGACAAAGAAGTGACCTACCTTGTGATTGACTTAATATATGTTAATAGCTATTATTAGCCCTATGGGGATATTCTGCACAGTTATACTGATCTAAATTGGGAAAAAGATATCCAGGATATCTCCATAGGGCTAATAATATCTAAGCTTTAATATTTGTAATATCATATCTTCTTCTTTTTTCTATTAACATATATTAAGTCAATCACAAGGTAGCCAAAAATAATTATTAAACATCAGGTAGGCATCAAATGAAATGTAACTTTTGTCATTCTGTCGATGATATTTAATATCGAAACAATTGTCAAATTTCTTAAAATTTTTAACAATTTTTCAAATATATTGTGGAATTATCTAGAAACAGTAAGTTTCATTTAAAACAGTACACAGTAATTGCAAAAAATGTAAAGGTACTTACTTAACTATCTCGCACGACCTTATATCAATCCAACGTCAAACGAATAACTTGCTAGGCACCTTTAAAAAAGTCATAGCTTACTCTAATAAGTGATACATTAAAGGGGAGCGGCTAATCATCAATAACTGTTCAGGAAATACTAGAATTTGAACAGACTGAAGAAGAAGCGGAGGATCAACATAGCCAAGAACATACCAGCAGTGCTCCTGCGACTCCCAACATAATATCTGTTCAAAATCCGATACCAGCCATTAATCAAACCAATAAAAAAGAAGGACAAAAATAAATTAAACAAACAAATCTCAAGGTGAAAATAGGTAGTAAAACCAAAATACACAAACGCAAAACCCAGACCACTATTTGGATCAACAAAAAATTAATAAATATATAAAATAAACAGTTTTAAAGATTAAAACTAACTTTTTCTATGACCATAAAGAAAAATTTACATTTCAAGTGCGTGTTCGATTAAGAAACCTACCACATTGTAGTACAGATTTTTATTTCCCAGGGGCTAGCTGTATCGGAATGTTTCATTTCCCACGACTTTCATGAGCTACTAGACTGCTATTATATTATAATATATGATCGAGTCACGTTTGTTAACGTCTGTCTAATAATTTGACACTTCACATCAGTGTTTACAAAATTCATTTATAATAGTATATTATACACCAAGCGACTGAAGTGACACATTTAATCCACCTAAGGGATTACTGTCACTTTAGTCGAGAGGTGTATACAATATTTTTTGCAATTATGATAATTCTACATACATTTTTAATAAATATAAATACTACTTAGGATGGACTTTTACTTAACTTGGCTGGGCATCGAGGAGGGACTTTTACGAAACTTGGCTGGGCATCGAGGACAGACTTCTAAAATGCATCGCGGATGTACGGTTTTATTTGTCCTTTAAATCCCTTGGGATTTTAACTGTCATTTTATATCCTTGGGTCTAAAAGTGACACTTTAGTTTCTAACATGTGAGAGTAAAGTGACCGTTTTAGTCTAGGAATTGCAAAATAAAAACAATAATCGAAAATGGGTAGCGATAGTAAGGATGATTTGATATTGACATGCTGATCCCGATATGCAAACTAGCCATTGGTTTAGAACGACATCGCTCACTATCCTGGTAGATGCAGGAGGTGATATTACTTCTTTAAAGAGATACGATCGTTGATAACTTTTTCCGCAGGTGAATTATAATGCTTTTTTCGGCATACAGTATTTTTATTTCCGATTTATGAAAATTTGAAAATTTTGAACGTTATTTGTTTCGCGGCGTAGGTAGGTACATATACAAAAAGAAAAAAATATATGGTTCGTTCAGCGTTAAGAACCCGACTTAATAATTTCAGAGAAAAAATTCCCTAAACCATGCAACAAAATAATGAAAATTGTTATGAAAAATATTATAGATTTGTTTATGAATCAGATGGTCGTAGAAATAGTATAGTGTACAATTTGCATGAAACGAGCCATTTCCAACTCGTAGGTATATGAAATTTCATATACCTACTCGTGGGAAATGTATGTCATTTCATGCTCATTGTACAATATACTATTTCCGCATCTGTGGCTCTGAACAATATTCTATCATAAAATTGTTACTTGTATACACTTCGGGGGATGTATCGTGCTAACAAACCGAAATTTCTCCAAAAATAACCAAAAATGTAGTATATCTGGATTTATAGGACCCGCTGTACTCGTTCTAGTCAACTGAAAATAAATAGGGTACATCTGTGGGACGCCTTCAACAATATTCAATCATAAAATTGATCAATCTTATACTCTCTGGAGGCTGTATCGTGCTAACAAACTGAAAATTCTCCTAAAATGACAAAAATTTGGTACTTCCAGTACCATAGCACCCGTTGTACCGGCTTTAGCGAGCTAAATATCAATAGGGTTAATCTTTGAGACGCTCTGAATAATATCCAATCATAAAATTGGTAACTTGTATATACTCCGGAGGCTGTATTGTGCTAACAAATTGAAACTACTCCAAAAATGACAAAAATATCGTACTTAAAGTACTGTAGCACCTGTTGTATTGGCTCTGGTGAGCTGAAAATCAATAGGGTTCATCAGTGAGATGTCCTTAATAATATTCAATCATAAAATTGGTAACTTGTTGAACTCCGGAGGCTGTATCGTGCTAACAAACTGAAATTTCTCAAAAAATGGCTAAATGTCGTACTACATGTACCATAGCACCCGTTGTACTGGCCCTGGTGAGCTGAAAATCAATAGGGATAATCTGTGACATGTCCTTAACAATAATCAATCATTAAATTTGTGCCTTATTGTACTCCGGAGGCTGAATCTTGCTAACAAGACATGTGAGAAAAAGTGGCCGACGACAACGACGACGACGACGACATACACACAGGATTTTTTTCTAAAAACCGTTTTTTCGTGTTATTGTTGATAGAAAACGTGAAAAAATTTGAAAATTCCAACTTTTTTAGGGGTAAACCAATACTTTCCTCGCATTTTAGATAGGTTGGAGGAAAAGTAATATATAGATCAGTACAAACCGGTAGAAGTTAATATTTCATTTAAAAATAAACGATTTAAAGATTAAAACTAGACTTTTCCGCATCTGTGAGACGCCCTGCACAATATCCAATTATAAAATTGGTCACTTCAATTCACTCCGGTGTCTGTATCGTGCTAATAACCGGAAATTTCTCCAAAAATGACTAAAAAGTTGGTACTTCAAGTACCATAGCACCCGTTGTACTGGCTCTAACGAGCTGAAAATTAATAAGGTTCATCTATTAAACGTCCTGAACAATATCCAATTATAAAATTGGTCACTTGTATACATTCCGGAGGCTATATAGTGTTAACAAAATGAAATTCTTCTAAAAATCTCAAAAATGCGGCACTTCAAGTACAATAGCTCCCGTTATAGTGGCTCAAGTGAGCTGAAAATCAATATGATTCATCTATATGACGCCGTAAACAATGTCCAATTATAAAATTGGTCAGTTGTATACACTTCGGGATCTGTATCGTGCTAACCAACTGAAATGTTTCCAAAAATGACAAAATTGTGGCACTTCAAGTACCATATCACCCGTTGTACTGTCTCTAGTGAGCTGAAAATCAATAGGGTTCATCTGTGAGATGCTCTGAACAATGTCCAAACCTAAAATTGGTCTCTTGTGTACACTCCGGATGCTGTATCGTGCTGTATCCTCAAAAATGACAAAAATGTTATACTGGCTCTGGTGAGCTGAAAATCAATAGGGTTCATCATTGAGATATTCTGAATAATATGCAATCATAAAATTGGTAACTTATTGCACTCCGGAGGATGTATCGTGCTAACAAGACATGTTACGAAAAGTGGCCGACGACGACATACACAAAGGATTTTTTTTCCAAAAATCATTTTCTCGCATTGTTCTTGCAGAAAAACGAAATAATAACTAAAAAAAATCCAAAATTCTCACTTTTTTTGGGGTAAAGTAATAATAACCTTTTTTAACCGCTATATTCAGATCGCCGAATTCCACTATAACACCCGATACATTCAATATCGAATTAGTAAAATATCTACAAAACCGTAAAAACCATCAGAATCATATTATAATAGAAGCCATAAACATTAATCTTCTAAGTTACGAGGAATATGTGCAAGACTATAAAAATTGACTAAAGTCATCTAATTTCTCATCATATATAAATAAAGTTACTAGAACAACTACTTAAACAACTCTCGACCATATTTTCCTGAAAACAAACAACAATACAGACGAGCAAAACAGTTTTATTTTTAAAAATGACATAACAGATCACTCACCAGTAGCCTTGACATATAACAATATTGAAATCAAAAATTCAAAAGTACCAACATATAAAACTTACATAAATTACACTACTTTAAAATTAGACTTACAAAAAGAGATATGGGAAAAAATATATAATTCAAATAATGTAAGTGACAATTTCGATTTATTCATAAATAAGTTAAATAGTAATATCGACAAATACTAAATCGGTAAAAATAAAAAAAACAGTCTATAAAAAAGCCGTGAATGACTACAGCATTAGCTACATCTGTAGATGAAAAAAATAAGTTATATATTCTTACATTAAAAAATCCTGAAAACAATAACATTAAAGTAAAATACAATACTTACAGAAATAAAATTACATCATTAGTAAATAAAGCAAAAAGTTTATATATATACACTGTGTTATTTATAAAGCGCGACATAGGGTTTCCTGTACAAAACTGTCAAACACGAGCCAACATTTTACCAAATAGCGTTCGTGAAAAACAATAAGAAGAAAAATAAGAAAATGCATAATTATGTTTGTAAAAGTCGTACGCCAATTTTATAAAACTTTGGAATACTAAGGACCGGTGCCGATGTGGCCGAGTTGGTACTTGGTACTCAAAATTTAAAGTGAACTTAAAGGGTCGCGTTTCGCTCCCGCAGTGTGTCCGAAATGTTTTTTTCATAATTTTTGTCCAAAAAGAAATTTTAAGTAGAGATATTTAAAAGAAGACAATTTTTTTAGGTTACAAATTTATTTATTCAATTAAATGCTAAAATTGTTTTCTGTTTGCTGCTAAACAGTATCCCAAACGATCATAAATGTCCCGCCGTACATTATTAATAACAGTTCTACTAATAATATTTTTCGATTCATCTTCTGCCTCCGGTTCATATTCTGCTAATCTAACCTAACCTTATTTTTTAGGAAACCCCATAAAAAGAAATCGGGGGGTGCTAAATCTGGAGATCTTGCCGGCCAATTTATTGTACCCCCTCGACCTATCCACGTATTTGGGAAAACAGTATCAATGTATTCCCGTACTTCCCTACTGGAATGAGCTGGGCAACCATCGTGTTGATACCATACTGAAACATTTCTAGGTGCGGCATTTGTAATTTGGGGTCCTATTTCATTTTGGAGAAGATTCAAATATTCTTGGCCATTGAAGTTATTACTTAGGAAGAAAGGACACATTATTTTATCACAAAATATGCCGGCCCATACGATTACTTTTTTCTTGTATTGGGTATGAGACACATTTATTTTACATGGATTTACCATATCCCAATACCTTTGATTTTGTTTGTTAGTTTTTCTCTTTAAAACAAAACTAGACTCGTCGGTAAAACAGATGTATTTTAAAAAAAATCTATTTCGGTTGGCTTTGTCTATCATAATTTCGCAGAAAAATTGTTTATTAAAATAGTCTTGCTCAAAAAGTTTTTGCACATCATGAAGTTTGTAAGCTTTGAAGCCGTTTTCTCTTAGAACATTGTATCCTTTAAAAATACTAACAGTTAAATCTCGTGCCACGCGTCTAATGGTGGTCCTAGGGTTTTCGACAAAAGCCAACAAAATTGACAGGTCAATCTCCATTAATGTTGTTCAATTTCTTCGTCAGTGTTCCGGTTTTAGGCATAACGTTGTTTAATAATTTGATGCATCCTGTGATGCGGTACATCAGTCTGACCATTGGACATATTCAATAAAAATTGTTTAATATCGCAACTACTGTGACCGCCATAATACATACGAATAATTTGCACAGTTTCTTCACGAGTAAGCATTTTATAACGAGAAGAAAAATAAATAATAACTAACTGATTAGAATTAAAAGCTACAAAAATATAAACAATAAAATAAATTAAATAATGGGAAAACACGAACAATTTTAAATGAAATTATAACTATTATAATAAATTAAAAAATTAATCTAAACTTAAAACAAGAAATGAACTTACAAAAATATCGACAAACGAAACAAGAAATTACTCACAAGAACACTAAAATATCAAATCTAATCGCTTCAAAAATACATATTAGCTCCAAGGATTACAAATTGTCAAAAAACTTCGTCACAGCGTGGTATCGAGCCGTCATCCTCCACATTCAAATTTCAAATTTCGCGTACCAAATACCAGCTCGGCCATCTCGGCACCGGTCCTTAGTATTCCAAAGTTTTATAAAAATGGCGTACGACTTTTATAAACATAATTCTGCATTTTCTTAGTAAACCAGACCGAATTTAAGGAAATTAAAGTTGCAATTGAATTTATTTTATAACGACCTTTTCAAATCTGTTATTATATTTCACGAACGCTATTTGGTAAAAAAGTTATCTCGCGTTTGACAGTTTTGTACAGGAAACCCTATGTCGCATTTCATAAATAATACAGTATATATATATATATATATATATATATATGTATATATATATACATATATATATATATATATATATATATATATATATATAATGGATATTTTTGTGGGGATGTGGCAATAAGACTCCAGAGTAAATTCTTTCAAATATTTATTCCCGAGCTTTCGAATGGTTTTCATTCATTATCAAGGGCTATAAATAATTGAACTTAAAAGAACGTAATTTGATGGTAATAGTTTAGACGTGGTATCACTTTTTAGTAATGTTCATTTGAATATATGTTTAACATCTCTTCAACATAAATGGAATGATATAAGTAAAAATTGCGAATTGGGAAAAGAAACTTTTTTAGAATTAATTACATTTATTTTTAATAATACATTTTTCACTTACAATAACAAAAATTACCAACAAACCTTTGGAACACCTATGGGCTCTTCAATATCTCCTATATTAGCAGACTATGTCATGAATTATATTTTAGACTATGTTATTTCTGTTTTACCCTTTAATTTGTTTTTCATCAAAAAATATGTAGATGATATAATATTATCTCTTCCATGTGATGAAATAAATAATATACTCTTTTACTTCAATAGCTTCGATCCGCATATACAATTTACAATGGAAAGGGAAAATACAGAACAATCTTTACCTTTTCTTGATACCAAATTTATTAGAAATAATGATAATAGAATCTTGATTGACTGGTATAGGAAACCTATCAATTCTGGGAGATATATAAATTACCATTCATATCATCGACGTAGTACAAAAATTAACTTGATTAAACAGATGAAAACCAGAGTCCTAAAAATTTCCAATCCAATATTTCACGATAAAAATCTAAAAATACTCTACAAACTTTTCTATAATAACTCATATCCTTCATATCTTTTGAAACATGTTTTATATAATACTTCTGACAATAGAAATGACATTACTGTTGACATAATACGAAACGAAGAAAGCAGTGACATTTTAACTACTAATATTACATCTCCAACTTATATTTCATTTCCATATATAAAATCTATCATACCTAAAATTTCAAACCACATAATATCAAAATTGCGAATAAACAATGTGTTACAATAAAATCAATTTTCAGTAAGATCAAAGACAAGACTCCTACTACTAAATTAACTAATATAGTTTATGAGATTCCTTGCAATATCTGTAATAAGAAATACATTGGTCACAGTAAAAGATCGCTAACCAATCGAATCGCCTCTCATAAAAGTGACAGTAGATTATATCCTGATAGATGTGCTTTAGCGGAACACGTGTTTTATGAAGGCCATTCTATGGATTATCAATCTGCCAAAGTCTTAGCAATAGAAAGTAATTATAGAAAACGCCTTTTTTGGAAACAACATATATTGCAGAACAAAATTATGTAATAAATAAAAAACAGATTTAAATAACCTTAGTGTTATCTATGCACATCTTTTAGATTATGAAAAAAGAACAGAAGATTCATAACAATCTTTAATTTTATGATAAAAAAATAAAAATTGTAGTAGTTCAAGATCAAATATTTTGTTTATTGTCATATTGTTTTTTGAGTTTTTCATTGATTTATGTTTAAAAGAATTTATTATAAAAATTTACAACTATTCCAAAATTCGCTATAGATTTTATGTAAGTATTTATTATTTCATTTAATTATTAATAATGATAACATTGACCAATTATTTATAGCCCTTGATAATGAATGATGAGAGATGATGTAGAACACTTTGGTGGCTAGTCGACAAGCTATGTATGGGTCATAGTTTGCCGCACTATTAAATGACCAAATTTATAATAATATGAATACAAACTCCCCTCCCCCACATGGATCTTATTCCAGACATGCCTAGTATTATCTGGGGTTGTTCTTGGAACTGGTTCCAGATTACCACAGTGTACATCAGACACCAGGCTATGTATGGGTCATAGTTTGGTTAAGCATTAAGCTACGTATTAATTTGAGCAAATCATCCTCCTTTTCACTTTTCCTTATTTTCTTCTTCTCTTGCGCATGCCTGGTTATTGACGGTCTTAGTATGGATCTAAGTTTGTCACATCCATGGCATGGCTGCCATCCTTTCTTCTCTTTATAAACTTTGTTTCTTCTCTTCTATACATGCCTAGTATGGATCTAGGTTTGTTATAACTACACGCCTTCTTTGTCTTCTCCTTACACCCCACCCCGTTTTCTCCTGTACATGCCTAGTATGGATCTAGGTTTGTCATACTTACCAAAATTTCTTAACCACATTGTTCCCGTGTAACCTAGCTATGTATGGGTCATAGTTGGGTTCATCAACGTCTTTATCTTGCAGCTCTTATCAAATTCTGTCCTACCCCTTTCACTCTTAACATACTCCTATGATTTCTTCTCTTCTTGTACATGCCTAGTATGGGTCTAGGTTTGTTACTACTAACTTAAATTCATAATCACATTGTGTTCTTGACGTCGGGCTATGTATGGGACATAGTTTGGGTCATTAGGTCACAATCACTATGACATTACATCTAATTCATATGTGAGGCCGTCAGTTGTTGGGTTCACCTTGCCAGCGTATTTCTTCCACCTTCGTCAATAGATTATGTAAACTCCTCCATGGATGCATTTACAACTAAGTATTATTTAATTTATGTTATCTAGCATTTCACACGTTTAGGTTAGTACGCTTGTTCCTGACTGGCTGGGGAATGGATCCAACCTCTTAATTCAATTTCAGTATACAACTAAGGAATGAGGGGGATTTTGCTATTCATCTAAATTGGATGAATGTTGGAAATTGAATTTGAATAGAGTTTTTTCAATTTTTGCTTGTATCACATCTTTAACTTCATTTTCAAATTTAAAAATAAATGTAATATTCAGGGTTCCCTACAATTTTCAGTTCACTATATGATTTTTTTTCATCTTCTCAATCATGCTTTTGATTCAATGTTCGTCGTATAAATATGTTGTATTGTCATGCACTTGTTTTCACGGCACGCTGGCTTATTAGCCACCGTAATTTTAACGTCAAACTTGTCACCGGTTTTCATTCAGTTTTTATTTTTGAATGAATTTACATCATGTAAATTATAATTTTACACCCTTCCAATAGGGTTATTTTAATGTTTTTAATTCAATGACTTAATCATAACAATGATTCAACTTTGAACATTGTTCTTTATCAACTGGATGGTTTCGACACCTATTTTTTAAATGACGTAAGTTCAACTTTTTTAAATTGTTTTTTCAAAATTTCACAAACTTTGTAATTTTCATAGGACAGCTTTGAGAATGGCTTAATAGCCAAAAGCGCTTAGCTGGAAATTAATAAATAAATACACACTGAGTATTCGTCGTTTTCATTCACTCAAATTATTAATTAACTCATATGTAATAAAATCATCCCCGGGAGTTGTACTTGTATTTTTAATTGAAGCATCTAAATCCGCAAGTTCAAATGGTAGTTGAAGTTCTGTACATTTGTTAGATACTGCATCATTTCTTATTATGGTCAAACTATTATTTACATAACTGGGGGCAAGTGAATCAAGAAGTTGGTTTATTAAGTTCTTGGGAAGGGGATTCTTCTTACAAACAGTATTTTTATTTGAAATTTTTCGAATGACTTCTCTTATTCTTGATATACGTAGAAATGTTTTTGTTTAATGTATTCACATAATCTATCCAACATTTTTTTTGTTTTTGTTTAAAAATTAATTTACTTTGAGCTTGTCTCTTTTTGAATTCTATATAGTTTTCAAAATTTGTTAGTGTTTGATAATTTATTAAAGCCTTTTTTCTTTCCCTAGCGATATGATCACATTCTTGATCCCACCATATTGGACCTGATTTAGATGTTGTTTCATAGAGTTAGCGGCTGCGCCGTTTACGCTTGTTATAAATAATTCTATTTGTTCAGTATAAGAAGTGAGGTTATTGTAATTTTTTATATTATTAGAAATATAGTCCTGGAATTTTTGCCAATCAGCTGAGGACTCTATCCATTTTCTAGCAGGCTGTATTGGAGCTGGGTTATAACACTGATTGATTTTAATATGAATAGGAAAATGATTCGAACCTAGTATCCTCCAAGATATTCCACTCATATTTTGCAATCAAACTTGGAGTTATAAATGAGAGATCCACTGGTGAGGGGTTCGCATGCGGTCTAGTAAGTAAAGTAGGTCTACCGTCATTTAAATTTATTAGCCTTACGTTATCTAAGGCTTCAATTAATATATTACCTTGTTTATTATCTTTAACGGAACCCCATCGACTATGGTGTGCGTTGAAATCACCGCATTATCAACATGTCTCCTGTAAATTGCGAAAATAATTTGCCCCAATCATTTTTATTTACATTTATATTAGGAAGTTTATATATGCTGCAAATTGTTAAATTGAAATCTTCTATAAGTACCGCGCAAGTTTCAATTTTGTTATTAAAGTTTCTCTTAATAGCTATTTCACAGAAAGTAGGGTGACTTTTTATTAGTATCCCGACTCCTCCGTAACCGTCCTGCCTATCGCGGTGAATAAAGTTGTAACCCTTTATATTAAATGTTTTTGTTTTAGATAGCCATATTTCACTTAATATGATTATTTCAAATTTTACTGAGGTATCTAAAAAGTTTAACAGATTAGCTTTATTTTTTATTATAGATCTGCAATTCCATTGTAAAATATTTATATTTTTAATCGTCAAATTCAATATCTGTATCCAATCCAGTTTTAATGTCCAGATTACTATTTATTAATTTTTTAAGGAGCTGTTCAGTTTCTAAGAAAGCCTGTTCATTAGATATTCCGAGATTAAATTTCTTAGGAAGATTTTCTATTATCATGGGGATAGAATTTAATACAATAATTTTTCTTTGTATGCCCTAAAGTCCTCTCGATGTGGATTTGGTAATATTGAAGAAGAATTGCATGGTTATTTAGAGGTACAGTCAGTAAAACACGTATAGCTATGATGATAGTCAATACCCGAAACGGATAGGGCAGACGAAGAAGATTAATGTTTCATAAGTTCAATAGTTCCAAACATATGAGGGGAAAGGGAACTTCTGAACCCACGTTTTTTAATAACGTTAATTTTTTCATTTCCCATTTCATGTGATTGTAATATATTTATTTTTACGAAATAAAGCTATTTTCCACAACTTCGAAATAATCAACTCTCTTAAATTAGGGAAAATAAATTAAATACTTACTCGACTCTAAATGTCTAATGTAATGTCGTTCAGTTAGCTGTAAGCTAAAGGTAATGAAGATATATCTGATAGAAAAGTCACGACAGATAATTAAAATTCATGGCTAATGAAGTTAGTTCAGGGAACAAAAAACGATACGTTAAGGGAGGAAGGAATCAATTAAATATTGTATCCACAGTAATGTTTTGATATCAATTTATGATTTATGCGAAAACTAAGATAATAAAATCGGTATCTGAATAATTTAAAATATGCAGATCTACAAAAAATAGATAACAGAAATAGGAAAAACATAACAACGTTAAAAAACAACTTGGAAAAAACTCGAAATTACTTAATGAACATTAAGAAACAAACAACGAGAAATATTTGGGGTAATAGTACAATATGTAGAAGGGAGAACAAAGAATATGAAGAAGGATGCAAAATAGTTAGGAAAAAATTTGAAGGGAAGAGGTAGAAATATACAAAAAAGCCAAACATGACTATAGGGAAAACTATACAATAATTTGAACAGACACTCACATGCATTAGAGCATCAAATTATAAGTGAAAAAATATTCAATCAAATATGAAGAAGTAATACGAATATAATGACAAGAGAAAAACCTAACAATATTTAAGGAGAAAACATAGGGGACTGAAACAGAGGGATGCTGCTTGTCGCTTACGCTCACCAAAATATATCTAGAATACGCACTAGCAAAATAGAGAAGAAAATGTGAAGTTATTGGTGAATGACACTATTTATACTTATTGTTTCGCGGGTAGTCAGATTATTCTGGCAAAGGCTATGATAATTTGGATTACAGGAAGAGGAAGCTAATGGAGGAGTGTAGGAAATTGGGATAAGAACTTAACCTAGGTGAAACAGAATACATGTGGATGTATTGGAGGAGAACAACGAGATATGATACTAGAAGAAAATTGGGAAATGTATGTGAAACTGTAGGGCACCATGTTTCTGTAAAATTATGATGAAGTTAAGAGGGGCCTCATCACAGGTATATAAACCTAAAAACCTACACAATACTAGTTACTAATCTAGTAATTATTTGGTTCAAAATATTTACGATAGATGTCGATAGTAGTAGAGTAGGATCTCGCTAATCCGGCCCTATATTGAGATCGGTAGTGCCGGATTGCCGAAATTGCCGGATTAGTGGAGATATGGTAAAAAAAAGCTAAATAGACCATAAAAACATCGTATAATTACTACAAAATAAGTTAAAATATAGGTACAGTATGTATTGTAAAAAATAATATGATTTTATTATCAATGGTTATTAGAATGGCTATTAATTAACCAGTTATTTGTTAAGTACAGTATAAAAATCATTACATAATATTATGTATAAATCGATAAAAATATTATAACAAAACACAGTTAAGGTCAATGTAAAAAAACGGTTTGTTTAAAACTAGATTTAACACAATTACGAAGAGCTTAAATATGTAAGTGGGAAAAAGTGTTTAATAGTTTTTTGTTTTTTGGCATTTAAAGAAATCCTCAAAGCATTTTCCTGTAGTCGCTTTAACATTAGAATGTCAGATGCTTCCGCGCCATTTTCCTCAGCCCATGTGATAGCAGTAGCAAGAGCATTCACAGCCTTCTCGTTGTTCACTGTGTGTGGATGGGTAAGAATTTCTATAGAACCCCCCTCCGTCTCGTCCTCGTCACTGTTGTCCAGTACGTCTGCGATGATCTCGTCATCTGCCATGATCTGATGTTGTTCTTCATTGTCTCCAGCTAACCAGCTGTTCACATCAGCTGTTGTCAGGTCGTCTGCATCATCCAAAAGCTGCTCAGAAATTGCCTCTCTTAAGTTATTTAGCTCAATATCGGTTTCTTTGTTTAGCTGAGTATCAGAGTCATTTTTCCTCTTAATTTTGTATGCATCTAATAAAGTAAGAGAAGGCCACAGCTTCACCCATGAACAAACAAGTGTTTTTGTTGAAAGGTTTTTCCAAGCACCTGCTAGGTTAAAAACAACATCTTTGAGATTAGTGCTTTTCAAGGATTGAACAACACTTTCCTCTTTTGACAAAACACTGTACAACAGGCTTTTTTTGTAACTTGTTTTTACAGTCTGAATTACGTTCCGGTCCATTGGTTGATGTAACGGAGTTACATTTGGGGGCAAAAATAACGTGCATATTAGACCATCTTCAGATTTTAAGTCCTCTGCATCAGGATGTCCAGGACAGTTGTCAAGAACCAATATGGCTTTCTGGGGCAAGTTCTGTTTTTTCAAAAACTTTCTTACTGAAGGAACAAAGCTTATATGGAACCATTCGCTGAAAAGTGTTTTGGTCATCCATCCCTTAGTTTGGTTTTTGTATAAAACAGGCAAATTTACATTTTTAAAAACACTGGGATTTTTTGATTTCCCAATGACAAGCATATCTAGCTTATGAGTGCCGCTAGCATTAGCGCACGGCATAAAAGTAATTCTGTCTTTAGCCAATTTGCGGCCAGGAGCACTAGCTTCAGCCCTATGAACGAATGTTTTTTTTTTGGCAAAAGGCGCCAAAACAAACCACTCTCGTCTGCGTTATAGACTTGATCTGGGCCTAGGTCCATTTGGTCAACGATTTTTTAAAATTTTTCAACAAAGGGCCCAACAGATTCTACATCACATGAAAGCTTCTCACCGGTTAAAGTTAACAATCGAATTCCAAAATGCCTTTTTAATTTGTCAAGCCAACCCACACTTGCACAAAAGTCATCCTTTTTCATAATTTTATGATAAAAAAACTTAGCCTTTTCCATAAGAATTTCACCTGAAATAGGCGTGTGCCTGTTTCTTTCTTGCATGAACCAAGCATAAAGTGCATCTTCTACTTGTGGAAACTCACCTGTTTTCAAAGTTTTTCTTACACTGGAAGATGATTCTTTACTCTGGAAAAACGACTCAATTCGGTCCTTCTTCTGTTTTATGTCGTGTATTGTCGCACGGCCAATGTTGTACACTCCTTAGACAAATGAGCTAACTTTTCACCTTTTTCCAAACGTTTTAAAATTTCGTACTTTTTATCTAAAGTTAAGGTGACATGTTTCCGTTTGTCCGACATGGCGTATTTTCAAAATACCAAATCCGTAGGCACTACATGAAAAAGGCACAGACACTAATAGTCATTCACGGCAGGTGTAATGCGACTGACTTGTTTACTTCGAGGCGCTCTACCCTAGACATGCAGAAACATGAAAACAGCTGACCCCTCCTCCGACGCCGAGTGCCAGATTACTGGACGTGCCGGAGTGGCGCGTGTATTGAATCGGCTATTACTTATTCAACATATTTTCTCTCTCTATCTTTCCATTGTTGACGGTTCAAAGAAACGCATCTCTGTTCGAATGTTTCAAATATTTCAACTTTTTGTGAGCACAAAAACCTTATCTCTGTTTTTTATGTTGCATCCAAACCACAGAACAGCTGTGCATAGATAAGAGAATATTATATACACGGATCCAAACAAAATTTGTTGACATAATTTCCATTTGAGTGTAGATTTTTGATTATTTAAGAGTTTCATAAATGTTTTTGAAAGGAATAAATTGTTAAAAAGTAAGTAATCATATCGACCCGATATCAAAAATTATAATTATGATAATGTAAATTATCCTGCAACCCGTATTTTTTAATTTTAAAAGCTATGTTTGAGGTTATGTTTACTGGATTATTTGATTAATGTGAAAATATGAGATAAATAATACTGATTGTTCGTTTTAGTATCATCAAACCATCTTTCAACATTTTCTTGAAACCCTGTTTTAATGATAATATGGGTTTGTTAGCGAAAAGCGAAAAATGCTTAATTGAAGTGAAGTAACCTTTGAAGTATCTGAATGAAGAAAAATTAAAACCGCTCTCAAAAGACAAAAATTGCATAATTCATTTTGATGAATATATAATAGTGATAATTGAAAAATATAACTATTATCACCTGATTCAAGGTGCATTACATATTGCATGAAAGGACATACATACTTTAAAAACATTCTACGTTTCAAAATTTGTACCATTTATATTAACATAATAGAATGTTTTCATGATTATAAATTTTTGTTTGTTTCATGCTAAGAAAATTAAACTGCGAAAAAGTTGCAAATTTACATGATTGAAAATAGGCCATTTAGTCTGAAAACACAGAACGTCGTGTCACAACTTTGTCTCAATCTAATCATATTTGTATCAGTTTCTGTTGGTTGCTTTCGAATTTTATTTGACATGTAAGCTCTTTTTTCAACTACATGTGTAAATATATTCAATTTTATCTAGAAACAAATAATATAAACAAAGAGTTTCCAAATTTATTATACAAAGAAATATTTACTTGTAATACAATGCTTTACATTTAATAGAAAGAGGAAAGTAAGGTACAGTGAGGAATTTCAATTTAAACGTTTAAAAAACTTACAAAGCAACTATAACAACTAATAAAAAATTTAATGCGCAAGATCTGTAATGACAAATAATAATGTATATATTGTGGGGAGATCGATATATACAGTACAAAATCAAACATACAATCAACATGTACAAGTTTGCTTCTACCTTGTTTGCAAAGATTGATCAGATGTGTTGTGGAGATTGGAACTGAAACATTTTTCCTTCATTATACAAAAAAATAGTTGGTTCATTCTCTTTTTTCCATGACAGATACACATATGTGTGATCACCTGAATGGTAAATATTTTTTTGTTTTTATATAATACATTATTGGTATTATTACTTTTCCATCCAACCCATCTAATATGCGAGGAAAGTATTGGTTTACCCAAAAAAAAGTTGGAAGTTTGGATTTTTTTTAGTTGTTTTTACATTGTGATAAACGAAAAATAAGATTATCCATT
This sequence comes from Galeruca laticollis, assembly GCA_963921935.1. Lineage (NCBI taxonomy): Eukaryota > Metazoa > Arthropoda > Insecta > Coleoptera > Chrysomelidae > Galeruca > Galeruca laticollis. Next base: position 197,859,042 of record OY998179.1, on the reverse strand, counting down.
AAATCAATAAAACCACATCTGATAAAATCACTTTGATACATCTAAAATCGTTTGTAATATATATCAGAACACTTTTGAATTTGTTGTAAGAATATTAGTCTCTGAAAAACATTAAATAATAGAATTAACCGATAATAAAACCAACTCTTTCTGATCTCACCCTCACTACAAACGATGTAGATAATTGTGGAAGCATCTAATTTTCTTATTTCATTTACAGTTCTGATTGTGTAACTAAAACTAAGCCCGATGTAACTGCCCCGCAGATCCATTAATATTTCATAAAACAGAGTTTCCTTATACCATTCCGTAAGTAAAAGCACTAACAAGACTTATTTACAAAAAACAAATTTTTATTCAATTTCAGAACTGACAATTTCACTAAAACGGAACCTGATGTAACTGCCCGCACAAGTCCAAATAATTTTCATATAGCAGTTTTCGCTACAACTATACTGTAATTTCAAAAATAGCAAAACCTACTTAGAAGAAGCATCTAATTTTCTTATTTCATTTACAGTTCTGATTATGTAACTAAAACTAAGCCCGATGTAACTGCCCTGCAGATCCATTAATATTTCATAAAACAGAGTTTCCAGATACCATTCCGTAAGTAAAAACACTAACAAGACTTGTTTACAAAAATCAAATTTTTCTAAGCCCTATCTTTAAAGTACCTTGTATTTAATTCATCGGTTTGCAGCGCTTAAAGTGGTTGTTTATGGTTAGAGTGGAGAAAAGTAAAAAAGCGTTAAAAAAAGTGCCATAACGTTAACTTTATTTCACGCTTCCCATAAGCTAACACAATGAATCTTGGCTGGGCATCGGGGATGGACTTTCATGAAACTTGGAATACGTATAATTGTAATTTACCGAAGGAGCTTAATTAAAATATCCCAAATTTCTATTTGAATTTTATTTTTTTGTATAGGGCTGTAGAAAAAATTATGTATGCAACATGTGTCTGTTTTTCACTCATGGAATTGCCGCACTTGCCTGTTTTTCCATTCGTGAAAAAAAGTACCACTTTATGCACTTATTGCATAAATTACTATTCTATTCATTTTCAGAACCGCTAAAACGGAACCTGATATAACTGCTCGCACAGGTCCAAATACTTTCCATATAGCAGTGTTCGCTATAGCTATTCAGTAAGTAAAAACTAAAATTTAGCCTGATGTAACTGCAAGGGATAGTTTATAAACTTTTTTTTTGTGCAGTTCAGTTGCCATAAAAATAAAGAAAATGTATTCAGTACTTATGTATATCAAATTTGTAATATGGATTCCAAGATAAAATGGATTACTTGTATACTTTTGTTGAATTGGGGGAAAAATAATTTAGTAAGTAAAAATATTATTTATTTAAAGAAAATATTTAAAGTATATTTTTTCAATCTTTATAACTACGTGGATCCAGACTTCAATAATGTGGATGGGGGGTCAACACCCCTTTGTGATTATAGAATCGTAAAAAATGGATATTTTTATAAACTTTTTATTTTCTTTTTGTTATGAGGAGAGAGGTAGAGAAAAATGGAAGATGAACTTCAGTTGCCATGTATTAATAAATATGAAGACAAATACATTAAATTTGTAATAATAATTTTATTGAAATTTTTATAAAATATTTTTTATTTGTTTCTTTTCAATAAAAACATACACCAATTTTTCCTTTAATTTTTTTGAATAATTAATAAGGGTCAATGAAAAAGCGAACATGTCTGTTTATTGCTATAATAAACATTTTTATAGTTTACCTAATTAATTGGCATTTCTTTGCTACTATTCATTTGAATTATTAAGAGGGGTCAGTGGAAAAGCAGACATTCTGTATTATGATAAATATAAAAACTACCTACTTACTATCTCTGTACTTCAAATTTGTAATAATACAATTAAACAAACATATTGCATAATTGATTTGATTTTGAATAATTGAGAAGAGTCAATGGAAAAACAGGCATGTCCGTTTATTACAAACTGGAGGAAAATGCAAAAAGTATAACATTTCAATACATAACCTGGAAAAATGTAAGATAAAAAATATATAACATTTTTATTCCTGCATTTCGAAAATAAAAGATTACATATTGTGTTACTTTTTGAATCGAATACGAAATGTCTTTTGTTGAATAAGTAGAAAGCAATTAATACTATTACCAATGTAGTTTTTTTCACTAACTCAGAAAGCTGTGGCTGTGTACAGGTTCTTGAAGGAACCAAAAGGCCCTGATATGGGGATCAATAAATATAATGCACTTGTGGAATCACTATCAACAGCTAAAAATATTTGTGGATTATTTTATGTCTAGGCTACACTAAACACAATCTTGTGGAGTAAATATAAACAGCATTTACGAAGCAAAAATTTACTTATTTAGCATGAAAATTACTTAATTATAATCACTTACAAATACAATACACACTAAACTATAAATTTGGGATATTTTTATGAAAACAAAACATATGACAACAGTATCTGACCCATAGAGAAAATTATAATATTATTTGTCTATTAATTGACCATCGTCTTCTGTCATTAAAGTTCTATACAGCGCCATGCATCAAGACGGTGGAACGGTTGAACTAAAGTAAAAAGATGTTCTTTTGCAAAAATTTGCGTGCAACAAATCTCAAAAAAATACAATTATTTGAGATTTCATATTTTCAGAATCGAATTCTCTAGGCTTCCTTTTGGGGATCAGGTTTTGGTGTCCAAATTGTTGACCACAAATTGTCAAAACTGTCAAAATCACACCATCACTATTTTTTATAACAATATAAAACTTAACCAAAATACCTGATCCCAAGACAAAGGTCCAAGTTATATTGTGTTAAAATTTCAACACTTAATTTCACTGCGTTCTTTAGATTTGTTGTTTACAAAATGACCTAAATTTTGTTGCAAATCACGGGTGCCAACTGTTTTCAGGTTCCTAAAACGTGAGGCCTCTCTTAATAATACATAATGTTATTGATGAATGTGGATATTTTTATGGATTTTTTGTACTACCTGACGAGTACACTTCACAGTCGAAAGAGCTTTGCTACAATTGTATTAATAATTATATCCTGCAAGAAATACAAAATTTCTTTTACGATGAAAAATGTATAGCTGAGAAATGTTTATCGGTTGATTTCTAATTTCAGAGAACGTTCACCCTTTATGACTGCTGAAATCAACATCATAACGTATTCATAAACTACAAATAGTTTTTTATGATGCACCAAACATAAAACATTACCATGAAAGAAATGATTTTAATAGCACTGGATAAACCTCAAATTAGTAATGACCTACTGCGTCAATATTTGCTTAGGTTTCTATAAACAGAAATATAGTTAGTATCCAGTGGCAGAACGAATATTACTACATAATAGTATATTAAGTACCAAGTGTTAAAAATGTTACTTTAGTCAAGAGTTTTATTGAGCACAAGTGACTAAAGACATGAGGTGCTAATGATATTTTGTCACTCCGAAAAATAGTTTTTAAAAAACGAAAAATTACTGTTCAAGACGTTTATTACATGAAAGTTACAAACAATCTCTCTTATTATTACATGATTATTTGATTATTCTTTTTATAGTTTTAATTAAAAATACAACATAAGCAAATATTTTACATGGGTCAGCTATTGTCGTTTCTTAACTCCTCCGGCCAAAGAGAAAACTATGGGGTTTCTCCAGAGTTTGAGATGACTGGAAAATTTTTGAAATCCCCTTTTCCTTGTTTCTTCTCATTCTTCTTATTAGTTTTCTTCTGTTTTCTTTTGTAAATGTTGAAGGCTACTAGGGTTAAGCTTAACAAGACTATAAGACTATAATAAAATTGCGTAAAAACTGATTTTTTCGAAATGAACCTAACCAAGTCCAATCTTGCTAATTTCGATTTGTCTTCTTGGAGCACGCTTTGAATGTTACTTAGTTCATCTAAATTCACTGAGTCTATTTGCACTTTATTTAAATGAAAAGAGTTCGTTTTTGAGTCTTCGTCGGAAAATTATAATTTAGGAAGTTCTACACTTTTATATTTTGGTATATTACTTGCAAAAGTTTTTAATGTAAAATTGTTTATTGAAACTACGCACTGGTTATTCAATTCAATTATATAACTAACTAACAAATTATATTGTTTTATTTCATCGTATATAACTACCGTTTAATAGAACGTTGTTAAAGTTTTTACCACATTTTTGAATGGCCACTTCTATCTTCTGAATGTTTACATTATTGATAATTACTGGAATTTGTTTATATCTCTTGACTGATAGTATTTAAGTAGTTGTACTTTGCCAGGAATGTGTGGAGGAATTGGTAACTTTTGGAGATCAGTACACAGGAAATCTTCTTGAGATATTTCTTTGCAACTTTCTTCTAAGAAGGTGTTATGTAGATCGTTTAGAAGAATAAATTTGAATTGTGGTATAATCGTCTAAAAGGATTGTTTAGATGGTATAGGTAAAGAATAGAGATGATTGTAATTATATTCTGAAATTCTAGTATGAAAATAATTTTGTTACCATTACTACAGCTTTTGATTTCAATTATTTTCTCAAACGATAAAACGCTTTGCAGAGACAAATTGATTGGAAATTTGTTATTTTTATTTATGTTTTTACTGAAATTTTGATATTTCAGAAAATAGATCGTTTGAATTTCAAGTTATTAGTTATCAGTAATTTATAGCAAATCAGCAAAAAATAAACATTTTTAAGGATTAAAACTAACTTTTCCGCTTCTGAGAGATGCCCTGATTAATATTCTATCATAAAATTGTCACTTGTATACACTTCGGGGGATGTATCGTGTTAACAAACCGAAATTTCTCCAAAAGTAACCAAAAATGCAGTATATCTGGATTTAGAGGACCCGCTGTACTCGCTATAGTCAGCTGAAAATCAATAGGGTACATCTGTGAGACAACTTGAATGAGACACCTTGAAAAATATCCAATTATAAAATTGGCCACTTGTATACACTCCGGAGGCTGTATCGTACTAAACCCGAAATTTCTCAAAAAATGACAAAAATGTGGCACTTCAGGTATCATAGCACCCGTTGTACTAGCTCTGGTGAGCTAAAAATCAATAAGGTTCATCTGAACAATATTCAATCATAAAATGGGTCACTTGTATACACGCAGGAGGCTGTATCTTGCTAACAAACTGAAAATTCTCCAAAAATTTGGTACATCAAGTACCATAGCACTCGTTGTTCTGGCTTTAGTGAGGTGAATCTCAATAGGGTTCGTCTTTGAGACGCTCTGAATAATATCCAATCATAAAAGTGTTCATTTGTATATACTCCGGAGGCTGTATCGTGCTAACAAACTGGAATTTCTCCAAGAATGACAAAAATGTTGTACTAAAAGTACTATAGCACCTGTTGTACTGGCTGTGGTGAGCTGAAAATCAATAGGATTCATCTATGAGATGTTCTGAATAATATTCAATCATAAAATTGGTGATTTGTTGCACTCCAGAGGCTGTATCGTGCTAATAAGACATGTAACGACGACGAAGACGACATACAAACAGGATTTTTTCTAAAAACCATTTTTTCATGTCTTGATGAAAAACGTAAAAATAACTCAATTTTTGTTTCAAAATTTCAACTTTTGTGTGGGTAAAAGAATACTTATCTCGCATATTAGATAGGTTGGGCGGAAAGTAAAACACGCTTTTAATGAGAATCGTTTTTGTATAACTTTAATAAAAAAATGCATTATTCTAAGTAGGCGGCTGGAATCCCATTTAATCATTTCTAAATATTTGTCATTTGTCTGCACTTGTCTGGCCAAGAAATTGTCACATTATTTATTTTAAATTCAAAAATGGAAAAATTTACATATGAGTCTGCGGATATACAAATGATGATTGGAATAGCAGACGAAAATTCTAGCCTAGCTAGAAGACTTTATTGGGAACGATATCCAAATCGAAGGTTATCTAACAGGAAAACATTTGAATGCATATATCAGAGTTTAAGAGAAACAGGTACGTTAAGCTTAATGCAGTAATTTTATAAACTGGTTTTTACAATAGTTAATTACGTTGTAGGATCATTTTTATCGAAGAAAGGTGGCGAATGGAGTATAAGAAACGTGCGTACTCCAATAATTGAACAAAACATACTAGATGCCGTTGATAATGAACCTACAACCAGTTTAAGGAAGCTTTCGGCACAATTTAATATTTCAAAATCAAGCGTACATAGAATACTTTAGGAGCAACTATTGCATTCATTTCATGTACAAGAAGTTCATGCTATGTCACCAAATGACTATTCTCCTAGGCTTAATTATGCTAACTGGTTTTTGGGTAAACAACGAGAAGATCGATATTTCATTGAAGATGTACTATTTACAGATGAAGTAGGTTTTACCTGGGATTGCATAATTAATTCCTATAATCTACATCTGTAGGATGATGAAAATCCTCACGGCATAATTAAGACTAAACATCTACAAAGGTTTATGGTTAACGTTTGGGCAGGTACTATAGGCAACCGCTTAATTGGTCCGTACCTATATCCTGCAGGCTATTCGGCCAATTTTATTAAAGGATGTACCTTTACAACAGCACTAATGTATTTGGTTTATGCACGATGGAGCACTCCCTAACTCTAGTCGTTAGGCAGGTACGTATCCATCTAAACAATATTTTTCAAGATAGGTAGATTGGAAGAGGTGGGCCATTTCTATGGCCAGCAGGTTCTCCAGATATCAACCCATGCGATTTTCATCTTTCGGGTTAATTTAGTCTACAGTACACCTGTAAATACAAGAAATGAATTAATTGATAGGATGCGTTTTCACTGCGAAAACATCCGAAATAATCCTGGAATATTATTCCAAGTACCAAGATCTAATCTTAGAAGACTGAGGAAATGTGTGGGTGTAAGAGAAGCCCATATTAAACATTTTTGGTAATTTTTTTTAGACATTTTTGACTTTTTTAATATCGATAATTATAAGGTTACTCGTTTTTTAAATCTTTTAATGGAATGTAGTTATTCATTTTTCAGGGTTTTTTCGTTATTTTTACTTTTGTTAAATCAATATTCGTTTTCATCAAAGTTTTTTTACCTTGCAAAAGTTTATTTTTATAAATGTAGACTGCACCGATTTATTAATGATTTACTAATAATGCAAGATGCTTCCTGTAATCGTACATTAAAAAAATGTGAATGCGCCATTAGGTGTGCGGTGCGACATAAAATTGTCAGTATCTCTTAAACAGTTAATTTTATGGAGATGTTACAATCGGACTTGATATCTCTAAACATGTTCAAAAATATCAATTATTGCATTTATTACTGAAATAAGATATATACCAAATAATTTTAGCATCCACCATTGAACCTAGTATGTCCCTGAGTTCACAAGTGTAGTGTAGACCTGTTTAGAACGCGAAAATGTGTGCAATTACGGTGTTTATTAACGGTTAAAATTCTATTCATTTCCAATCAGCCACTTAATAATTATAAATAAAAAGACATTTTTAATTCCCAGCTAGAGTCCTAAAGTTCGTTAATGAAGGGCGGAAAGAAAACTTTTTATATGAAATACATTCATTATTAGTCTCTCTGTCATCTCCGACGTACAATCTCATGGGACACCCTTTATATGAATAGAAAAAAGAAGAAGATTTTACAAATATTAAAGCTTAGATATTATTAGCCCTATGGAGATATCCTGGTTGTCCTTTTCCCATTAAAGATCAGTAAAAATGTGCAATGATATAGAAAACCAGTAAAGCTACTATATCTTCTGATCTTAACAATTATTATTCCTAAGAAGACAGTTTAATAGTGGAGAACTCCCCAGAATAATCTGTTCATTGACGACTTCTTATTTGTGGGTATTTTAAGTGTCTTCTAATTTTCAATTTTTCAAGGAACTCTAGTTGCTTCTTGTCACAAATATGTGATGTGCGATTCATTATGTCGAGAAACGCGAAAAATACAAACTTTACGTGAAAATCCCGTTCCCGGTTCAGTGCGGAATATATAGGACCATCAAAAATAATATTTATCATCGCCAAATTGCACTTGGGGAATAGTATGCGCCTGGAATGGCCTGTTGGACGAGTGGTCGAACTTATGCCTGGAAAAGATGGTCACATCCGTTTAGTAAAAGTTGAAACCTCTAGAGGTGTATTGTTAAGAAGACCTATACAGACTTTATTCAATGGAGATTTTTACTTTTCCTGACCTTGTACCAGAGTCCCAGTCCAAATATTTACGTAAGTCGCTGACCAATGAAGAAATCCTGCAGCTTGACATGAATGATGACGATATATCTGAGGTTGAAGACCAAACGGAAGACGTCAGTTCAGTGCCAATGCCGAAATAAACATTTACGCGGTGTGGACGTGTAACCAGTCTTGTTTATTTATGAGCAATATTTTGAAATATTAAACATTGCTCAGGTAGGAGGATGTTACAACTATATGAAATTTTGTAAATAATTAGTATTTATTATTTGTCAGCACATCCCTCAACAACACCATATCCTAGTTACTTAATATATGTTGTGTTATATAAAAAAGAAAAGTTTGTTTATTAATGTAAATGTCAATTACTGCCAAAAAGTTTTAAGTGTCACGTAGTTTTTGATTTGATACATTTTGTTTCGATTAAGTTCGACCCATTTTAGTAGTAGTACTTACCTATTTTGCAGTTTTGTTGTAACGGGTGTGTAACCGATATACATATGTATATAAATATAAATTATTTGTTTTTCTCTAACCTTGTACATAATTTTTTTTCATTTTTCTTGGGCATCAGATTAATCGTAAACTCTGTATCAATTTATATTTTTATTTAAAGTTTCGCTCCTTAGTTCGGAGCATTTTCAAAAAATTTTACAATGATGTTGTTAAAACAATAAATTGGAAACGATTGAACGGTTAAAATTAAATGTACACACAGAAACGACAAACACTGGTAACTAATAAAATAATTTCAAAAATAATAAAATCGAAAGTACTAGTCCAGGAGGAATCGGCGCATGAGTACCGAAAACTATTCCACCTCAATTATTTTATACGATCCTCTTCAAATTGTCCTACTGATGATATAAATGCATGTTGCCATGGGGCAACCTGGTGCCATATTGTTTAAACCGAAATTGTTGAAACAATTGCAAGGAATTTTTATTTTTCAACCAGAATTTTTTTATATTCTTTATTGAAATACAAATAAAAAAGGTCCTATGACAAGATAAAGTTAATATTTAAAGAGATATGAATTTTGAAAAGTTCGAAAAGTCTCTTGAAACATTTATCATTTAACTTACAAACTATCAACTTTATCAAGATTGTTAAAGAAAGCAATGTTATTAATAATTAAATTGTCTACAATTTGTTTATAAAAAATTTTTTTCTGATCTCAATTTTTCAAAAGTCATGTAAGGATAAATCGGAACATGTAATTAAAATTACTCTTGTATTAGTTTATATTACTTTTTTGTTATTAAAATAGAAAGTAATTACATTGAATAACTTCTTCAAACGAAGGTTGTAGATGGAGAAGTATGAAATAATGAAACAAGATTTAAAAATAAGTATTTATTTATTATCAATATCATTTTTATATATTATATTCTTACAGTCTTCTGAATCAAAACCACATAAAAGTATGTAGGTAATATTATTTTTTTTACAATAACAAGCTTTGGTTTTACAGGCTTTCTTACAATTACACGGTTTTTTAAGATTAGTTGTGAATGGGCTTTTGATTATAAATAAAGGTAGCAAAGTACCATTCTCTAATTTGTATCCGAAATTCGTAAAATCTAATGTTTCATATTGGGGATTCAATGAATTTTTCCAAATGTACGTTTGAGCAGAAGCTCTAATTGCATGCAAGGCATCTGATGTGCATGGAATTTTAGATAGATTAATATTAGTGCCAATGCAACAAGAAAAAATAATTTGTCTAGCTTCATCCGCGGTGTTACCTTTTTTACCCAAAATATTTCAATACAAGGTTTCTAAGCCTTTCATATTAGTACTTAATTCTAAGCATCTAAAGCATCACGATTTTCTGTTATTTTTATCATTTCTAAAGCTTTTTTTGGTGCCAATAGATATTACTAGTCCTATCACAACCCGTAAATGCGTGTAAACCAGGTAAAATTTCACAAACCGGGTATGTTAGAGAATCAGTTGCTTTGTGACACGGAAGAAATCATGATTTTTTATTATTAATTTCCACTTTTTTTCAACCGTGACCAATAATAAATTCATAGTACAAAAACATAAGCGACGCATCCTTGTGAGCGCGCGAAATTAACAATTAAAAAACAAGTATAAACAATGAATTTTTTTAAATCTCTATTAACAATATTATTAACTGTTGTAGAAAGAATTAAAAAAATATTATCTATATTTTTTTTTAATATTTTTCATGAGTCGAAAGTACCCAAATTTGAGATTTTTCTAACCTTTAAAAATTCATATCTCTAAAAATATTAACTTTATCGTGAAAAGTCATAGAATTTTTTTTATTTGTATTTCAATATAGAATATAAAAAAAATCTGTACGGTTGAAAAGTAACAATTCCCTGTAATTGTCTAAACAATTTCGGTTTAAACAATATGGCACCGGGTTGCCCCATGGCAACATGCATTTATATCATCAGTAGGGCAATTCAAAAAGGATGGCATAAAAAGATTGAGGTGGAATAGTTTTCGGTACTCATGCGCCGATTCCTCCTGGACTATACTTGCCTTAGAAACAACGCTTTACAATATACAAGGGACATTCAACAAGTTGATGTTATTATTATAATAAATTATAATATATCTGGCTTAGATTTTTGATATCTTGTTTATCGTTTACTGCATTGTTCTCCTTTTTTATATGTTTCAATTATTTTATTGTTTTTTTTTTAATTGGAATCTAGGTTTATTATTTTAGCATTTTTAAAGTCAAATTCATATTTTTCATTTTTCACATGTTTATGAAGCGCAGTGGAGGCGTTTTTTGTATATTTATGGCCATTAAGTCTATTTTCAAGATGTTGGGTTGTCATACCTATATATTTTTTGGGACCGTCTAAACATGGTATAGAATATATGAGGTTAGATTTTTTTGAATCATTTATTTGACTTTTTAATTTGGAGAACAATGGTGATAGAGTATTTTGTGCCCTATCACAAACTTTTATGTTTAGATAATATATAGTTTAGTTTTTCTGAGAGTTGATTTCTGTATGCCATTGCGATGTATGTAAGAGGGACTAGTGTATTGGTTTGTGTTGATTGGATTTGACTATTGTAAAATTTATGTATGCGTTGTTTAATAATTCTGTCACTATGTTTGGAATGATAGTGATTGTTTTGTAATATTGTTTGATAAAAAATTTCTGGACGATATTCAGGTGATGTAAGTGTGATGGCTTTATCTACTAATCCTATGATTACGCTGGTAATTCAAGTAACGACCTGATGATGTTTCTTTAATAAAATGTTTTGTTGTAATTTTATTTTCTCTAGTTTTAATAAGTGTCATGTCCAGAAAATGTATGGTATTGTTTTGTTCTGTTTCTATTGTGAACTGAAGCTTCGGATGAAAATTATTGAAAGCAGTCAATATATGATTTATTTGATTGGATGGAACGGCAGCTAAGCAATTATTGAAAAAATAATATATTGAAATTCATTTGATTAAGCACATTTTCTTCATGGTATTCCATTACAACTTGTGCGAAGGTTGATGAAATTGGTGAACCCATAGTGCACCCATTGAGTTGTTCAAAAAAATCTTTTTTATATTGAATATTCCTTCTATGAATTCTTCATATGTGAGAGTTGTGTGTTCTTTTAATAATCTCCATTTATGTTTTAATATATGGGTTATTAGTTCGTTTGGAATGATGGTATACATTGAGACTACGTCTAGAGAAATAATGCTAAAATTGTTGATATTTCAACAGTGTCTAAAAAGTATTTGAGTGTAAATGAATCTTTTATATAGAATTCATTCTTGCTGATTATTTGTGAGTTGACAGTTTGATAAATATTTAGACAGTTTGTAAAAGGGGGATTGAACATAAGAAACTATTGGCCGTAGTGGTATTTCAGGTTTATGTAATTTAGGTAAACCGTAAATTCTTGGAGGTATGGCATTATGTGTTTGTAATTGCTTAGCTTCCGTTGCACTAATTGATTGGTTATCTAAAAGTTTTTTAACAAATTTATTATTTTTTTCTTGAAAGGACTTTGTCTGATCAGATTCTATTTTTTTATATACATTTATATTATTTAATATTTCATTTATTTTTGTGTCATAATCTGTAGTGTTTATTATGACAGTTCTATTACTTTTATCAGGTTGTAGTACCGTGATCTGAGGGTGATTTTTAATGAAATGTTTGGTCTGTCTAATTTTTTTTTGTATATCTTTCTATAATTTATTGTGGGTTTTACCTTTGTAATGACGAATTTTAGTTTTGTGGTTATTGATAGCATTAACAGCTACGGCTCTAATAATATTTTGTATGTGTTCAGGTTGATTTGCAATCGCGGTTTCAATGCATGCAATATACTCTGTGCAGGGTAACTCATTTTCGGTATTGTATGGAATCGCAAAACGCAGTAAACGATAAACAAGATATAAAAAATCTAAGCCAGATATATTATAATTCATTATAATAATAACATCAACTTCTTGAATGCCCCTTGTATATTGTAAAGCATTGTTTCTAAGGCAGGTACTTTCGATTTTATTATTTTTGAAATTATTTTATTAGTTACTAGTTTTTGTCGTCTCTGTGTGTACATTTAATTTTAATAGTTCAATCGTTTTCAATTTATTGTTTTAACAACATCAATGTAAAATTTTTTGAAAATGCTACGAACTAAGGAGCGAAACGTTAAATAAAAATATAAATTGATACAGAATCTACGATTAACCTGATGCCCAAGAAAAATTAAAAAAAATTATATATACATATCTTATTTTCTCGGAATAAAGTTCCGTGTTTTTATTCTTTAAAACCTGCGAGTACTACACAAAACGGGTAGTTTCTTGTTGGCTTGATAATCACTTAGAAAGATAAGTCTGTCATGTTTATCAGAAATCTATGAAACTGCAGTCTCATGAAACGCTTTGGTTTCACGTTTCATGCAGCGCGTTGCTCTAGTGTGCACCGCACCTTACGAGGAATCGCTGGGAAAACTATACAAGATAGAGAACAAAGTGAAAAATAAGGCGTTGTAAATAGAAAGAGAAAGTGAAAGGAGCACATAAATCGAATGGACCAAGAAAGAATATTCAGAATAACTAATGAATCACTAGTAGGAAGAAGAAGTACGGGAAGACCATAGCAAATATGAAACGATAATCTTACGTCCAGGGGAAACTAGACGAGTTATGCAGAATGAACAGGCATTTTACTTGTCTTTGGACAAATCTTTTACAATTTGATGTTTGTATACCCATCCTTGGTTAAGAACATTGACTCGCTATAATGTAGTAACTCATCAGTACAACATAAAATACGGACTTTTTAATTTGTGGAAATATTTTAAAATGAGTTTACTGCCTATAGATGGGTGAGGATTAATTTTTAATTGCATATGTTTTATCTATAATTTTACTATTTATTCAATCCTAAAAGTATATTTTCGATTCACGGACGATTATTTATCTACTAAACATTTGACATTTCAAATAAATATGTTGAATTTAAATTGTTTATTCGCTCTATTTCGATTGATTGTACCAATAAATTATTAGAATGTTTGGCTGCGAAAGAACACTGACAATGTAAAATGACTCAAGGTGAAGTTCCACACAACTACATTCTCGAAAGAACAAAACATATACAATCGAAATGCATTAGACGATTTATCTGAAAATGTGGAAGAATTCGTTGGGAATTTTATCGTAACAGTTTATTCGCACGCTAGAACAAAGAGAATTTTATTCATGGGTATATTCAAACCAAAATTAGAGAAAAACAAAAATCAAAAGTCGAATACATTCATAATTTGACAGTTTATTTCGATGATCAAAATTTTCATACGAATTACTTCTAGTATTTGTTTTCTGATACTTAATATGAAGATGTCAAAACTTTCAACTTAAATTGGGAAATTTGTTCGCGCATTTATTGAAAAATAATCATTGAATCTTAATCACTTTACATGATCAGTTGTTGTTTGATGTTCTTCAAAAGTTTTCCGAAATTAATAAGTTTGGTCAGCGAGAGAACCAGCCTAAGTCAATGACAACACATTCGTTGTTAACTGAAAAAAAAATCAGAGACTTAGGCCCGATTTCACCAGAAGACAGATAAACGGCGATCTCATAAACTCCGTTCTCACTAAACTCAGATTTGAATCGTAACAAACCTCTATCGAGTTTCACCAACACAAACAGGCGAGAAGTTGAACCGAGTTTATCGAAACAAAGTTTAAGGATAGCCAAAAGCCGGCAACATTGTAAAATATGTATATTTGGTTACAATTCAGCTTTTGAGAAGAAAACGAAGAATATTATAACCTAACAATTCCTATTGAGATTTCGTATGTACCTGGGTGTTTAGTAATATTTTCGTGTGAGTTAAAAGTTTTTTTTTTGAAGTTAATTATTATAAGTGGCAATGTGTCTTCCTCAGAATTAAATATTCTGAAACGAAAAACGGATCCACCGTTTCAGCCAGCAGAAAAAAACAATTTTATTGATATAGTTGCAAAATACTTTTCGATTGTTGAGTGTAAAAAGATTGATGCAATAACTAACAAAGCAAGAAACGAATAGTGGAAAAAAATTGCAATGGAGTTTAACGGTACTTCGAGTTTTATGAAGAGGGACTGGCAGGTGCTTAAAACCCTATAGAAAAATAATTTAAAAAAAGCCAAATCCTTAATAACTGTGCAGAATCACGAAATGTTTGCTACATGTAGTTTATAAAATAGATTCTTCATGTTAGAACAGGTCTCTGAGCATCAATAATTATTTTATAGGAGAAAGACCACCAAAGAAAGCTATTGACCATCCAATATGGGAACGTGTGGTCGCATTAATACGGCCAAATATAGAGGGGTTCAACAATGATTTTGATACTGATGCTAACATCACAGGTAGAGTATTATTCTCAAATGTTTTAGTTTGTATTAAACTCAATTCACAGCCTTGTATAGTTTATCCAATCACATTTTATTAGCTATATAAATATTATACCATACTACGAACCAGACTAATAATATACCCTCTTCTTTTACAGTTCATTATGAAGATGATAATCCAGATGAGAATATTGGAATCATTGAAACCAACACTCAAATAAGCATGCAAGCACTTATTTTCCTGTTTGAAAAGTTCACTGTTAAAAAAGGAATATCAATGACAAATCCATTCTCACTTGCCTTAAAAATCGAAAACTCTCTGATTTTCATCTTTGAAAGCTGTCATAGTTTTTAAATATATTGTTTAGGGGTAATAGTTCTTAAATTTCATACTTCACCTTTATCAAAACAAAATTTCAAAATATAAGTCATATATATTGTTATTTGAGGAAAAAGATGTTTATAATTGAATAACTTTTGATAATTGAATGTGAAGGTAGGGAGGTTTCAGACAAACATAAAGATTTTTCAAACTAGATCTCATTAGTTTAATATGTATTACTGAACAAAGTACATTGATGAAATTCACTGTTTCAACCCTTACTTCGTGGAATCTACCATATTACTTTTTAAAATAAAACTAACTGTTTATAAATAATACCACAATATAATAAAAATTCTAAAAATTGACAATTGTTCCGTTTTTACTATCATCATCAGAATGACAGAAATAATATTTCATGTGATACCTACTTGATGTTTAATAGTTATCTTTGGCTAGATCAAGAAGTCATCTACATTGTGATTTACTTAATATGTATGAATAGATATATTAAGTCAATCACAAGATAGGTCACTTCTTGGTCTAGCCAAAGATAATTAATTATTAAACATCAGGTACGCACCACATGCAATGGAACCTCGTCATTGTAACAATGATAGTAATATCGAAGCAATTGTCAATTTTTAGAATTTTCAATATTTTTTCATTTTATTGTGGAATTATTTAGAAACAGTTATTTTTATTTAAAAAAGTAAAATATACTAATGTAGAAAAATGTTGAAGAAATTTTTTATAAACATATTTTTCATGTTCCAGTACGATGGGGATGATTGATCAAATTATACTCCACAAATGCTGCGGAAACCAAGAACAGCTTATTTACGACAAAATGAAACAATATGTGTAGACAGAGCTGAGGTAGCAGAAATTATACATTTCGACTATATACTCTACTCTACTTCTAATACCCCAAATACGCCAAAACCTAGTAGGTATGCAACTAGTCGTAGGCGACCTGTTTTAAAGCAAATTGACGCTGATATACTTGCTCAAGCAAAAATCAAAACCTTAACATTCAGCAATGAGCAAGCCTTGCAACAGCATGAGATGACAATGAAAATTTTGACATTGCAGGAAGCCCAAGAAAAAGAAAAATTGAAGCAAGAGATCGAAAAGAGTGAACAGGAAAAGCTACGGACAGAATTACTGCGTATAGAGTTGGGAAAGCTGAAAAATAATCAAATATTGTTGGAAAATACTAAAATAATATATTAATAATCAATAGACTGTATACATTTTTTTATTACTGAATATATTAGTTTACATATTTATTGTATAGTTTCATTCAATGACTGAGTAGTGGGAGTTCTGATTAGTCATTTAATTTCAGCTGGTTTCTCTGTATAATATCCTGTCTAACCAGCCTACAAAAAATATAAAAATCTACTCATGACAAAATAAAAAAAAAAAAGTATTCAACCGAAGACTCTTTTTTCGGCAATCATGTGGAATAACAAATCAGTTAAGTACATTTCTTCATTAAATTTATTTATAGAACAAAATTAGGATAATTGGTAATCACTAACATCCTTTTACCGTTCAAAGTAGTTTTCCACTAATACCCGACGTACACGGTGGTTTGGATTCCCTCTTTGAGGACCTCCTTGGCGGTGTTGGGGATAATTTGGATGCTCCTGTCTAATGTTTCCTTCAGCTATAATCGCTTCCCAAGGAACAGGTAGTACTAGATCTGGATCATGAGGTGGGACTCCCTCTCCAGCTCTAGTGGCAATATTGTGGAGCACAACTGTGGCAACAATTATTGGAAAACACTTCTCCAAATTGACTCGTAACCCCAAAGCCATAGATGCAAAACGCCTTTTCCAAATTCCAAACAATCTTTCAATGGAATTCCTTGTACGAATTTGTGATTCATTGAATAGGTGCTCAGCATCAGTTTGACATTGAGTCAAGTGGCGTCATCATGTAACGTCTACATGCACATCCTCCATCACCAACAAGTAAAGCATCACCATAGTGCCCTTGTTCAAACATAGCTCTTCTGAAAGAGTTATTAAAAATATGGGAGTCATGAGTACTACCTGGCCATCTAGCAACAATATCGATGAATTCTAATTTTGCATTGCAAATAGCCTGAATATTGAGTGAAAAGTAGCCTTTCTTGTTACGAAATATTTCACCATTGGCACCACCTGAAATGTAGAATAAATAATATTTATTTTTATGCCTGAAAGACGAATTGCTTCCAAATACTAATATTTATTGTCAATTGTATAACTTTTTAGTTTAGATACTAGGTACTTTACACATAATATTGAAACCATCCTGGTGACTTTCCCAATTTTACGTGAGTGCAGTCTATTGCACCAAGCACCTTTGGAAATCTTGCTTTAATGTAGAAGTCCAATTGAGTCTTGCGGATATCATCAGGGGTATCAGGAAATATAACATAAAGTGGTCGCAATGACGCTATAGCGGAACTAACCCTATGTACAATTCGATGAGCAGTAGATGTACTAATACCAGATAAATCTGAAGCAGTAGTTTGAAAACATCCAGTCGCATAGAACCTGAGGGTACAGAGCAGCTGATTGATAGGTGATACGCAATTATTTCTACAAAAAAATACTGCAATTTGAACTGGCCCTATCTATATTCAAAGTGATGTGACAATAGAAAAATAGAAATGCTTTATTTACCTGTCAGAGAGAAAATTCAGGTTATTTTCAGTTGCCTCCAAAACATCAAGTACAGTTCGTTTAGTAATCCGAAACCTAGTCACAAAATCGTTATCGTCTAAACAATGAAAATGATCTTCTCTATCTCTTATCCAGCGGGGTCGACGAACGACATACTCTTCTTCACTATCGCTGTCCTCAAAAGCTAATAAATACGCCCTTCGCATTTTTGCAAATTCAATTCAAACTCCAAAAACACAAACAAATATAAACAAACAAACAATCTTAACCTCACTTTTCAAATGTAACGAACACCAAAACGTCGTTTAACTTCGTAACTGACCAAATTCAGCCGGTTTTAAGCGGAAACGCCGTTTATCATTAAACCCGTTGTCATTTATCAGTAATGTATTATCAGTTTACTCAGCGTTGGCTCCATTTTCTCTTGCCTGTTTCATATATCTTATTAGCTGTTTTCTCTGTTCCTGTATGTCTTTTGGGTAATCTTCATCAATATCTTTGTTCCTTTCAATTTATTCGTTCCTTTCAAAGTTTCTACTTTTGTGTTCAAGTCTTTCATCTGTATTAGGACTGACCTATTCTTATTACTGTTTTTATTTCATATTCTTTTACATTTCAAAATATCTGCTTTAAATCTACTGTATTATTAACCTTCATCATAACATCTTCCAATTTATTTTCTAGTTGTACATCGTCTTCTTCGTTGCCTTCTTCTATACCTTGTATTATTAAATTCTTCTTTCTAAAATTTTTCCCGGTCTGTATCATGTTTCCTTGCAATAATTCTGTTTTTTCCTTTAGGTCCATATTTTCCATCTTTAATTGGTAGTTTTCCTGCTTTAACTGTGCTATTTGCCTGATCATTACTTCAATTTTATGTTCTATCTCACGTATTCTTACGTTATTATTATTATTGTAATTGTTATTCCTGTTGAACTTATTGTGGTAATCTACATATCCATTTCCGTGGTTGTATTGTCTAAATGTCCTTCGTTGAGGGTTGCCGTTGTAAATTCTGCCATTGTTCCCTCTTCTCTGATTGTTCCTGTAATCGAACCCTGGTTTCCTAAAGAAATTTTTATTATCATTGAAGTGTAATATTTGTTGCTGGCTTACTATACCTTCAACTGACACTAATTTAGATAGCACTTCTGGCGTAGTTTCCAAATTTCCAGCTGCTATAATCGTTTTAGTAGAATCTGCCGTGGCGTTCATCGTTACTGCCTTAACTGTCGCTTCTCTTGTGTACTTTTTCGCTAGGTTCGCTGGCATACCTTCCGACACATATGCTGCCTATAGTTCCTCCGCCAATTTTTCTATTTTCGTCGCGTAACTTGTTACATCTTTACCATTTTAACGTACTTTGTTCAGCTTTGCCTTACTCGCGAAATTAAAGAAATCATTTATACTTACAGCCATTTTTACCAGTTTGCTCATTGTTTCTAATACAGAGGTGTTAATCTCCTCAAATATTCATGTAGGTAATTTAATATTATAATAGCATAACAAATATGATTGATGCAAAAGCAAATAATGGTATGATTGATAACAATTACTCACGTAACTTCTACAATCCTTCTTTCTCATCAACCGTTTATCATCCAGGACAACAAAACGGAGTCTACCAAAATTTGTGAAGCGCTTCAGCTACGCCTCAGTCCGATGTTAGCGTTTCATCGTTTTTTGCAGGTTATCAAACACAGAAAATGAATAATTAGAATATATATATATATATATATATATATATATATATATACATATTGTTTGGAAATAAATAATTAGAATACATATACATATTGTTTTTACATTCATATACTCGCTCTTCAACACTTCAAATATAGCTATGCAGGTCTCTGGATTATTCTCCCCAATGACTGAAAAGAAATAAGCGTGGAAAATTTTAAATTCTCGTAATTTTTTCCAGTCGCTAAATACCGAAATGATGCTGTCAATCGCTCATGTGGTGATATAGCAGCTCTTAAAATTGAATCCTCTTTTTTAATTATTGGAGATACTAATGTTAATACCGTTACATAACTTTCTTTATTCATCCTCAAGTTATTTCTCCAATCATCGGGATCTGAGCGTAACTCTTCTAGAAGATTAGTGTGAGTGTATTATGAGCATTTTAAAAGTCATTTTTTCACCCACATTCTTCATTTTTCTGGCTATTAAACTGATTGATTTTGGAAATGAAATTGACTGTCTCGACCCTTACTTCGTGGAATATGCTCATATTAGTGTTTTAAATGAAACTCACGGTCTCTACTTAATTCCACAATATAATAAAAGTTATTGAAAATTCTAATTTAAAATTTTCAAGTCAATGTCAACAATTTTCAAAATCATCTGAACACTGCCATGTCAATATCTGGATGAAGTAGAATGTTGTTTTGTTTGAAACCTAAAATAACAAGAATTAATAGTCAACTTACTAATTGATTAGCGATATTCACAGACGATGGTAGTAAAAGTTTACAATTTGAAAAAGAATTTATAAAAAAAGAAAAACTTTATGGAATATGACATACGGAACAGAGCCATGTTATATGTCGAGGAAATCTGTTAACTAAATAAAATTTAATGAACAGGAAGTAATAAAATCTAGTGATTTTCTTGCCAACCTAAAATCATTGATTCGGAATTGAATATAAAACAGAAAAGGCTAATTTGGAAATAAATAAGAGTTTATATAAAGTAAAATTAGTAAAAATTCATAAATTGAAAACTAAACAGTTCCATATATATAAATAATCATTTTAGGTTGTAGAAATTGTATATTTAATTGTAAATAAATACACCATAAAAAGGGAATTACAACCAATTTTGGGATTGTAATATATGTAAAGAACATTTTATATATTCCCTAAGACATTATAAACCCATTTATATAAGTGTTATTATCCTCCAGGACAATTTTAATTAAAGAATTTTGTATTTTCATAAAAAACACTCAAATTGACAATTATCGAATAAAAAAACAATATAAGGAGGCTTTGTTTTTGATATGTGAAAAAGTTTGTTGATTTAAAAAAGAATAGGGAATCGGGCGTTGGTGGAAGAATGGTTAGCATCTATGTAGCTCACCTCTACAAAAATTTTCATAAAACTATGTAAAAGTATATAATTTGAAGTTAAAAACCATTATAAAATCATAATATCAATTTTGTTTCAACTGTGTAATAAAGTGCAGTGTGCAGAAAGAGTATTTCTTTAATAAGAAATTCCCAAGAAAAAGAGACGCTTAGCAGTAGTTCCACAATGCCGATAATTGGAAATAAGGTCGGTGGTTTTTAAGTTTTTTTAATTTGGAATTCCAAAGAGAAAGAAATAGTGAACAATAAAAATATTATTGGAAAGTTTACATTAAAATTTCTAAAAAAGGCCAAAAACAATATAGAATGATGAATATCATTTCATATCCATGGATATCCATGTAATTTTGATTATCATGTAACTTTAATAATATTTATAATTTGTACTTACTTGTGAAATTTTTTTATTTCACATCATCATTGTTTACATTGCACGTAAAGTACCATTTCACTTCTATTTCTTCTAATGCATGTTCAACTATTTCTATAACTATTCATCATTCACTTTACTCGCATTTTGATATATGTATGTAACTGTATAGTATAATTTTATATAATATATCAATGATTGCAATGAATGTAAGAACGTTAAATTTATAAAAACATTCATCCAAACAACATCGACTGTGAACCATACGTTTTGTGTCGTTGTGAAACGATATACGAGGATTTGTTTCTCCTATGCGCCGACGCAGTCATTTTAAGCATTCAGTGCGCATGTCCAGTCAAGAATGCAGGAGCGGTGTAAAGAATATTTATGTAATAAGAATTTGAATATAATCTCAACAATTTATTAAATCATTTCGTTAAAGTGTTGGTATTTCTTTATCATTCTGTTTCATATTCATAATACATTTAGAAAATGGTGCTTAATTCATTCATTCTATAATAATATTTGAAGTCGATAAAAAACAAAGGTATATATTTTATTCAGGAATAAAACATACTAGAAAAATTTCAGAATTCAATATTTAAATGTGTATCAAAGTTATACATATGCGTCCAGAACTCAAAGGGAGGAGTTTCATGCTGCCGACTATCATATAAATTATAAATAAAATTAAATTTCACAGATTATCATCAGGAGCTAGCCGAAGGTAAAGTAAAAAAGGTAAAATATACAATACAATAAAGATAAATCATATAAGAATAAATATGTCCATAATAGTAAAATTAACAATTAAAAAATATATATATATATATATATATATATATAAAAATACATAAACTTTCGAACATGAGGTTGTTTTGGCATCAGGGAACACGACAAACTGCATTGAAATGTTTCCGAAGTCTCGTCATGCTACTCTCTACAATAACCCTATTTCATTCTGAAATAAGCCTAAAAGAACTTCTAAAAAAACGAAATCAGAATAAAGGGAAAATGAACGAGAATATTCAATAATAGGTACCTACAAAGATAAAACGAGCAATGAAAGAAATTACAGCCAGAAATATACAAAAATGGCGAACAAATACCACCATCATCGAAGAAATATCAGATAGATAATACAATGTCAAATAATATTTTAATAAAGGCCAATCCAACCATTCAACTTTTCTAAATGTTGAGTATGTACTTCATGGAAAACTCTTTCATTGTGGCAGTTCCGTTAAGGTAAAAACTGCATTAATCCGAAAAACAAATTTAAATACAAAATGTGGTTCTTGTAGAGCATGCTCACTCATGATTTCACAAAATCGTCAAAATTGTCTTCGTTAAGTACGTGAACGAGATGAATTTTACAGGGATGGAATGTGTTGGCTTTCAAAATTCGCCGGACGAGATAATTCTGCTAGCTTTCTTGTACTATACTAAGAATTGGAAACCACTACCTCTACACCGCTTCGTTTCTAACTGGGTTTACAATGAACCGCTTTTTATTAACTACAGATCCTGTTTGTCGCCATTATGAGATTAATTCCAAAACGTACTTACGATTAACATGTTTGTTTAAGTGTCGCTCCTTGAAAATTGTACAGATAGTGTTAGCACATTAGTTATTTTTTAAATAATATTCAACAATTTCTACTCTTTTCTGAATACAACAAACCATTTTCATATTTTACTTATAGACTTGAAGTACTCATGACAATAAATTGAAAAACAGACATTAATTTTTATTTCATTTACAACTTTTGAAATAGACTAATGTGACAATTCTTGTAGATTTGATGATACATACATTTGATAAAGTTGGTAATTCATACTTTCCTACGGCAGTCAATTTTAATAAGAGAAATCGAAGGTCGTGGGTAAATCAAGAGCAACAGAAAACGCTTCGTAAAGCAATTTAAACAGTTATGAAGAAAGAAGCATTTATTGTGGATATTTCATAGAAAAATTGTTGAACTCATATTTTATTATTTGAATTAGGATAATAATTCTCAAGTATTCCAAAATTGAATGGAAGTACTACCACGTCGAAATCAAACAATTTTCAGAGTTGGGAAAGGTACCACAATAATTTTTATACGTTTATTGCGTTTCTTATTATAATTTTTCCAACATTTTTGAAATTATCAAACCATTGAATTTTTAATAAATATACATATTTTCAATAATGCAAAATTGCCTAATCATCAGTTCGTTAATTCTACTGATTTTTAATTGTTGAAATATTCAGTCATCAAACAATTTTGAAAATTATTAAGCTACTTTTCGTAATGTGTGTACCTACTGTCGATCAATACAACTTTGTGTCCTTTTACTATTAATTGATTCGCGACAGGAATAATCTGGGTCACAAGAATTGAATTTTCTTCTGATGAAAAACGATTTATGCGTAACAAATAATACCGAAAATAGAATTTCATTATATAGCTTTGAATAAATAAATATAATCAATTTTTTATTATATAGCTTGCTTAATAATATGCAATGCCTTTTTCTAGAAGTTCTTTGTAGATTGAATGAGTACAAATTGAATTCTTAATAGAAAAAAACAAGTTACATTACTTTTTTGTATATTCGTGTAGATTGGGATATTTATCGTTTTTAACACAATCAGTGTTACCGTATTTCTAGTCTATTTTAAAAAAAAATACGTGAACCGCTTTAATCTATTGATTGAGTGAAAGTTTTGTAATGAAACTATTATTATTATAATCGAATTCCATTATTTGGTACAATATCTACTGCTAAAGTTATAGCTATTTTAAAAAATAACTAATATTATTAAACTTATAATTTCTTCTTCTCCGAATTCTTCGAAATTTATATAAAAAATTGAGTCAATCTGATTTTTGTTTTAATTTTTAAACTTTCAATTTTGATTGTTCGACTAAAAGACAGATTTTGACACGAAACTTAATCTAAAGTATCTCCAAAAAATGTAGTAGTGGCAGGATAATCATAACGATTTTCCAGATTTAGCGAGTGGTGCGAGTGAAAAAGATAGCGAGAGCCGCATACAGGATGGACTGATAGTCCGTTAAAATTGAATAAGAAACACGTTGAGTTTCGGTCTGTATCCAGAGAACTCTAACAACAAAGAAGTCGCAATATGCGCATTCCTGGATATATCATATCATGTGTATATCATAGAAGCTCTAAAAATGCGAGGAATGAATGTGTTGTCTTCTATTTGATTTAATTGTACAACATATTAAATAATTATTTATTTAATGGAAATATATTAATAAAGCAAATTTCGGGTTATTACTATTTTATTCTTTTTGCTAGTACAAAACCCGAGGTATACAGTGCTTCTCAAAAGTCCCCTCCCCCCCCTTTTTTACTCTCTACTAGTGGTAACAGGTGACGTAACAGGCATCGGTGACGTCACCAGCCAACTGAAACCTATAATATTAAATGGGAGCTTATAGCAAGTGACAGTTCGTTTGAAAGGTATTTATAATATATATTCAATCATACTAATGTTTTTGGATTTGCGATGTTTTTGATGGTTAAAATAAATAAACACTAAAATTTGAGTTTCGCTTTTAATTAATAAAGATTCAAAAGTCTGCTTATGGTTAATTGTCAAAAAAATTGAAGTTTTTAATCGACGTTTTTACATGCGATAATATCTTGAATATTTAGTTTAATAATTGTTTAACGAGACGTCTAAATATCTATATAAACAGAATGGTACGCGCTCTAGCTGACAAAGTAACATCTATCTTAATTATTGGTGAAAGTGGAAATAATTTTCATGCAGCGGAACGCATTTTTAATGAGAGATGCCCGATCGCCCTATATAGAGATATTGAGGGGAGCTTTTTCATAAGTTTCAACAAACAGGTAGTGTTCATGATGCCAAACGATCGGTCGACCAAATATTGGTGTGGATAAACAAATTGATTATAATTGCAGAAATTGTAGTAAACCGTTCTTCTTCCACAGCCCAAGTGGCGTCTACTTGTGGAGTCAGTCATAATACAGTACACAGGGTGTTGACCAAAAACAAATTTCATCCATACAAATTACAAATGGTGCATCAACTTTCAGATGACGACCACGACCGAAGGCTGCAATTCTGTGAAAATATGTCCACTAAAACTCTCCAACAGCCAGACTATGTAAGAATAATTTGTTTTAGTGACGAAAGTACTTTCTTCTTTAATGGAAATGTTAATACTCAAAATGTGAGGTATTGGAGTGACATAAATCCTCACATGTTTAGTGAAAAACATATATAGTTCCTATTAAAAGTAAATGTCGGGGCAGGTATTTTGGGAAACCACATAGTCGGGCCTCTTTTTTTGACCTCTAACTTAACCGGTGAAGTATATCTCCAGATGTTACAAAACGCAATTGAACCGTTAATTCTTCAAATTCTGGAAGATAATCCAGATGAATTTGGTAACTTGGAAATAACCTTCCAACAAGATGGTTAGGTTAGGTTAGGTGTGTAATGAATGGATCGATCAGGCCCTCCACTGTGACTGGTAAGGGTCTATTGTGGCTCATACCTATTCATATTTCACCAAACAAATTCAGCTTCTTAACGAAGCCGATTAGTTTGTTCCGTGACTGATATTTCAGGTCCGAGGGCGAGAGAGAGAGAGAGAGAGAGAGAGAGAGAGAGAGATAGTGACCCTGCCAAACATCAGATACCTGACTCGAGCCGCGGCCGGGCAGGTACAAATTATATGAAAAATTGAATAGTTGACCTTGGTAGTATTTTCTAATAATTGAATAGATGAGGCTTTTACTTGATGAAGATCCATACTGAACGATGAAATAAAACAATATAATTTGTTTAAAACTTTATTTATTTGAACTAATGTTCAATTTAAACTGGTTAACGCGTTTTACTAACACAGTAGCTTTCTCAAAACGAATGAAGGTATAATATAAAAATGTTTTAATATATACAGTGCATAAATACAGAAATACAGAATATATTAAAACATTTTTATATTATACCTTCATTCGTTTTGAGAAACCTACTGTGTTAGTGAAACGCGTTAACCAGTTTAAATTGAACATTAGTTCAAATAAATAAAGTTTTGAACAAATTACATTGTTTCATTTCATCGTGGAGTATGGATCTTCATCAAGTAAAAGCCTCATCTATTCAATTATTAGAAAATACTACCAAGGTCAACTATTCAATTTTTCATATAATTTGTACCTGCCCGACCGCGGCTCGAGTCAGGTATCTGATGTTTGGCAGGGTCACTATCTCTCTCTCTCTCTCTCTCTCTCTCTCGCCCTCGGACCTGAAATATTAGTCACGGAACAAATTAATCGGCTTCGTTAAGAAGCTGAATTTGTTTGGTGAAATATGAATAGGTATGAGCCACAATAGACCCTTACCAGTCACAGTAGAGGGCCTTATCGACCCATTCATTACACACCTAACCTAACCTAACCTAACCATCTTGTTGGAAGGTTATTTCCAAGTTACCAAATTTATCTGGATTATCTTCCAGAATTCGAAGAATTAACGGTTAAATTGCGTTTTCTAACATCTGGAGATATACTTCACCGGTTAAGTTAGAGTTCAAAAAAAGAGGCCCGACTATGTGGTTTCCCAAAATACCTGCCCCGACATTTACTTTTAATAGCAACTATATATGTTTTTCACTAAACATGTGAGGATTTATGTCACTCCAATACCTCACATTTTGAGTATTAACATTTCCATTAAAGAAGAAAGTACTTTCGTCACTAAAACAAATTGTTCTTACATAGTCTGGCTGTTGGAGAGTTTTAGTGGACATATTTTCACAGAATTGCAGCCTTCGGTCGTGGTCGTCATCTGTAAGTTGATGCACCATTATATTGTTTTATTCCATCGTACAAATGATATGCTCTGCGGTTTCATCATCTTCCAAACAGAGACGGCAAATCGGATCGTCCCACGGTCCAAGTTTCAGCATATGATGATTCAAACGACAGTGGCCTGTTGAAAGTCCTGTTAGGCACCGTAGATCATGGCTATTATAGCCTAACATTTGTTTGCATACATTATTCGAAGGATGTATGACGGCCTTTGAATGAACCAGGTATTTAGTGTTTGTTTGGCAACATATGTTGCGATGCCAATTGTAGGTTCTGGTCCGATAAAGACACGAGCGGCACTCTCCCTTGCAAGAGAGACCTTCTCATTACCATCCATACCAGAGTGGTCAGAGATCAAGACCAGCGATACCCTGTTGCGTTCTCCTAATGAAGCGAGTTCTACCCTTCTTCCTACGAGAGTACCAAGCAGGTCATCTATCAGGAGTGACACAGTAGGGGAGATAGCACTCCACCCTCCGGGCAGCCCCTGGAAACCTTAAAGCTAATGGCCTCTTCTTGAAGATATGTAATGGCTGCTCTATTAGTGAGCATGGCATATATCCAGCCGGTAATCGTTGATTTAATTCCAGCCAAAGATGAACCAATGGAGGACGGTAGTGCATTGTCAAATGCTCCTTCGATGTCAAGAAAAATGGCCACCGCAATCTTCTTATTGTTAAGGGATTGTGTGATTTTCCCAACAAGGTTGTGTAATGCTAAATCTGTTGATTTGCCAGTTTGTGTACTGGTGGATGCAAGGAGGGAGCTGTATAATGTTACCCGCCTGATGTGGCTGTCCAGAACTCTTTCAAGTCCCTTAAGCAGGAAATATGTTAGACTAATTGGTCTGACCGATTTAGGGTGTGGGTCTGTGCAGCCCACTTTCGGCATCTATACAACCCTAGCCGCCAACCAAGTGGGTGATATATAATTCCACGCCAGACTAGCTCTATACAGTTTAATGAGCATGGGTAAAAGTAATTCCAGTCCGTTTTGTAGCAGAGCTGGAAAGATGCCATCCTCACCGGGAGATTTGAAGGGCTGAAATGATTTGATTGCCCATTCAATCGCCGGTGCCGTGATAACTTCTTTGGCGACCTCCCAATCGTTCTTTTTGGGCCGCCTTGCGCCCTCAAAGTGGGGAGGTCGATTGTTATCCAGAGTTAAACTTCCGGGAAAGTAGTTTTCAATCAAAAGCTCTAACGTTTCTTTTCTAGAGGTCGTGAAAGTGCCATCTGGTCGTTTCATCGACCCTATCTCGGCAATCGACTCTTTAGAGAGAACCTATAAGGTTCCCAGTTGCTTGACGCTTTAGATCGAATAAATAGTCGTTGAACTTCTTTTCTTCGTTGATGGTACTCCTGCACACTATTACTCTGCAGTAAGACGTTATCTAGATGAGGAATATCCTAGTTGGATTGGACAACGCGGTCCAATAGAATGGCTAGCTCGGTCACCGGACCTAACACCTTTAGATTTTTCTGTGGGGATACCTTAAATCTTTTACGCTACAGCTCCTGATAGTATTGACGTTTTGAAAAAACGAATCGTTGAAGAAAATAGGGCAATTTCCCCTGACACATTTTATCGAGTCCACAAGAGTTTAATAATAGGATGTTTTACTGCCAGGAAGTAGATGGTGCGTATTTTGAACAATTATTATAAGTTCTTGAATATTTATTAATTAAAAGCGAAACTTAAATTTTAGTTTTTATTTATTCTAACTATCAAAAACATCGTAAATCCAGAAAAAATTAGTATGATTGAATGCGTTTTCTAAATACCTTTCAAACGAGGTGTCACTTGCCATAAGGTCCCATTTAATATTATTGGTTTCAATTGCCTGGTGACGTCACCGATGCCTATTACGTCATCTGTTACCACTAGTAGAGAGGCCTACAATAGTTCATTTTCACGCTCCAAATTTCATCAGTTTAAGTATCATTTCAGCAAAATGTTCCAAATCGTAATTTCAATAACCCTCAGTATGTGTCACAAAATAGAAATTTATTTTCAAATAAAATGTTTAACAGAAACAATAATGAGGTCCCAATAGGTCCAGTTGCAATGCAATTTAGTCAATACGTTCCGAACCAAAATGTCTCCTCTAATGCACAAACTTTTTGAAATACATCAGTAGAAAATGGTTTTAAACCAAATCCAAAACCAACACCAATATCATCATCAACAAGGTATACTGGATGAATATATAATAATAATAATAATCAATCTCTCAATAATCAAAATAGAAGTAATCATTTTGCACAGCCTAACCATTCTAACTATAGACTGCAACAAAACTATATAGACGAAGAATTACTTAATACTGAAATAAAAAATACTAACACAAACTTTTACGAGGAAATTGAAATTAATGAAAGAACTTATGAAGGAAATCTTGGTACAATTGAAAATTTCCATATCATCTCCGATCCAATGCCGGAGATTTGACACCACTTACCATTTCGTTAAATATCATAGATTGTAGTGAATTAGCATATTTAACTGTTTCGGAATATAACAGTTAACTTCTTGTCGATACTGGGTCGACAAAATCATTTTTAGATCCAGGTATTGCTAAGAAATTCTTTACAAAATTAATTAAATATGACCCATTTATTGTATCTACTGTATTCCAAAAATCATCTCATGAAAATAGTGTCGAAATACCAGCGTCAGAAATTTTTCGATTGACTAATAAACAATTATTAAAATTTTATTTATTTAAATTTCATAATATTTTTGATGGATTGATAGGATAAGATAATCTCAAATTACTGAAGGCTTCAATAGATTTCAATAATGCATGTTTAATTAAACCTCATGCAAAAATAAAGTTTATTTTTCAAAAAATGAGTAACACGAACAATACAATGTATTTAATATAGAATCTCGTACAGAGAAAGTAATTCAAGTAAAAACTATCATAAAAAACGGCGAGATTATAATTCCTTATCAGAAGGTAGAAAACTGCGAAATTCCAGAATGTCTGACGGTTGCTCGTAATGGTCTTGCTTATTACAATAATAATAAACAACACTACAAGCTTCTCAACACTTGATTTCTCGGAACCGTTGACAGTAGAAAAATTTGATGCCGACAACATCACAGAGTACATAATTTTGATGATTCGGATAAATACGAATTGGATTTATCCCAGATTCAGACCGACTATCTGAATAAAGAAGAAAAGGATGCAATTTTAAATTTATGTAGTGAATATTCAGATATTTTTTATAGAGAAAATGAGCCCTTAAGTTTTACAAGTGAAACTATTGTATTAAAACTACAGACGAGGTGCCAATTTATTCGAAATCATATCGTTGCCAATTTATTTATAGACAAGAAGTGAAAAATCAAATTCACAGTATGCTCAATCAAAATATAATTAAACCGATCAGTAGCCATGTTCGAGTAATATTTGGATGGTGCCGAAACGAAAGGATGCATCAGGCAAACAAAAATTCCGCGTAGTGATCGACTATCGTAAGTTGGACGAAAAGACGATAGATGATAAATATCCTCTCCCAAATATAACTAATTTATTAGATATACTCGGCAAATGCCAGTATTTCACTACTCTCGATTTGGCCAGCGGATATCACCAAATTGAAATGAATGAAGATGACATACAAAAGACGGCGTTTAGTACAGAACAAGGCCATTGGGAATTCCTAAGACTTTCCTCCGGTCTAAAAAGCGGTCCACCAACGTTTCAACGCGTCATGGGTAACATACTAAGGGGCATCCAAAATGAGAAATGTCTAGTCTACCTTGACGACATTATAATTTTTTCCACGTCAGTTCAAGAACATCTAGAAAGACTTAAGGCCGTATTTGAAAGATTAAGAGAAGCCAACTTTAAAATACAACTAAACAAATCTGAATTTTAGAGTAAGGAAGGGACCTATCTTGGACACGTCGTAACGGGCGGATGTAATTTCGGCCGGAAAAAGGGCAGGTACTAAAAGCCGGTAGGTAAATTCGGCCGGAGGTTTTAAGTTGCTTCCTTATCTCATAGGTATTTTCGGCCGCAAATCAAATAAAATAACAGAATGCTTTATATTAAAATATTTCTTTATTTCAATAAAATTATTACATCAACTTATTTCTATAACTTAGGTAAACTATAAATTTTTAAAAAACGTTTTGATGTGATACAGATTTAACGAAATTAATTCTAGAAATATTGTCAGATCGAAGCATATTTACCATGTTTTCGATAAATTTTAGTTTGTTTTTTACTTGTTTGTCTTTAATTTTTGCTGGAATATTTAAATTTTTTATTTTTAAATATGCATCGATCTGACAATCTTTTAATTTTTCTATAAAAATAAATATAGAAGGGTGACTTGAATAAAAACTAGAATTAAAGTGCGAATGGAATGATTCGCAGGCATTTGTGGTTCTTTTAATTGATGGGTTTTCATATGCCCATATATTTGGTGGAAAATGAGATTCTGGCGCTATGTAGTTTTCTAATAAATAGTCTGCGTATTTATCTATAAGTTTATGGTCCGGTTTGTATGACATGAGATCAAATATGAAACAATCTTCAACTTCAGAGGGGTCTAAATAAGTTAGCCCAAAAGTATGAGTAAGCCATTTGCTTTCCTCGCAGTTTTTATCTTTATACATTTGGGTTAACCCTAATGATTGTATTTTCCTATACCACGCCTGGTGCAAGTGGAATCTACAACCATTTAGTTTGGTTTTGGGAAAGACAACTTTTAATGCGTTATGAATTGCGATTTCAAAATCCACAAATACCTCCTTCGGTTCAAAAACAATATTATAAAGTTCAAAATTTTTAGATTTTACCAACAGAAAAAGTCTCATATATGTGTCACTGGTCTTATTGGGCAACAGACAATACAAAAGAGGAACATAATGCCCATTTTCCAGTCCATGGATGGTAAATAACTGATAAAAATATTTTGTACAATAAGAAAATGTGCCATCCATGTAAAAATCTTTCATTTTACATAAACTTATTATATTTGTATGGCAAGAAAAAACAATGATATTATCAGCTGTGCTGTTAATAAACAAAAAATTTTCACCTGTTGTGGTTTTCGGTCCATAACTATCGAGTACAGAATGTACATCGTGAATATCCTTAGGCAGGGCTGGTAAGAGCTTACGGCGGCTGTTGTACAAATTTCTTCTTATTAGACTGACATCTATCGATGACAAATTCTCTGGCAAATGATTTGAAAGAACGCTTTTAATAATTTTTGAAGGTTTCTCCGATATGTCTTCCTCAGCTTTGCGCTTGCATGAAGTCGTCACTATTTTTCTCTCCAACGTAGTTTCATCGGACTCGTGGTTGTGGATTAATTCACTTCTAGTAACTGTGTATTCCGCACCAACAGTGTACAGTTTGGCTAAACATCTTAAATTTTTCTTTATACACCTCCAACGTACTTCACCACTTTTTAATACGTCCTGTTTACAAAACTGAAACTTTTCTACAACTAGTAAGTCACAACCGCGTGAACTCTTAATTACTGAAACTGATGCCATCGTATACAAATAATATATTTTATGCTTTCTATCGACTAGTAGCTTAAAGATAAGTTATAATACTGACTAGCTATAATAATTTTATACCTGTTATTTGTGAATTTTATACATTTAAAGGAAACTATTAAGCGTAATTACCAATATTTTAATCTCATCGTAAACATCAACCCCTCGGCCGAAATTACCCCTGTCATAAATGGTACCCTTTGATTTATGCAGGTAGGCCAAGGGATTACCGGCCGAAATTACGCCCGCCGGTCGTAACTCCGGAAGGCGTTCGACCTAATCCGGATAAAATTAAGGAAATAAAAGAATACCCGTTACCGAAAACTACAAATAAAATAAAAGGATTTGTTGGTTTAGTGGGATATTATAAACGATTTATCAATAATTTCGCGAATATAACTAAATCATTGACTCTGTCTAAAAAGGGTGCAAAAATTGAGTATGATGCAGAATTTTTAAATAGTTTTGAAACCTGTAAACAGTTACTGGCGAACGAGCCCATATTACAATACCCCAGAGAATAACGGTACAAATTTCAGACAATAATTTCGAAAACGATATAATTAATTTCATAAAAGAATATATTGCACCCGGGGTATCATATTACCCATATTTTGTAAAAACTGAAATGGTTGAACCGTTCTGCGGAGTTGTAAGGAAAAATTTTAAGTGGCAGTCATTAAAATTTCGTAGATGTACGGAAAGGTTAATAGATGTAACAAGTGAAGCCGAAATGATAAAAAATTAACTCGAATCAAAAAGCAACCATAGAGGAATCAACAAAAAATATTTATAATTGGCCGAATTTAAAACAATCTGTCCAAACTTATATAAATAATTGTGAAATTTGCCAACAATGCAAATATGAGAGGAACCTTGTTAAAATGCAAATGAATATTACACCTACAGCAAATAAACCATTCGAAATAGTTCATATGTATACATATACAATAGAAAAAACTAAATTTCTCACCATAATCGACACATTTTCTACGTATGCTCAAGCTTATTATCTAAATTCAGTAAGTTCAACAGATATAACAAATCACCAGGTGACCTTCTTCTCTAATCATTGTGTCCCTCAACAAATAATTACGGATAACGATACGGAATTCAAAAATTCCGTAATCTCTGAATTGTTAGCTCTACATAAGATAAAAATCGCCTGTAGAAAGAGTTGATTCCACGTTTAACGAACATATCAGAATATTTAATGCCAGAGGTTTTTTGAAAACACCTATATAAGTCAAAATGAAATATGTTATCTTAGCAGACTTAGCATATAATCATACCATACACTCATCAACCAAATTCAAACCCATAGACATAATTAACGGTCATTTAGATACCCCATTTGATTTAAATATGGATATGATTTTAACAAGTAATTTTATAAACGAACATAAAGAAATAACCCGCGAATTGTATTCTAAAGTTAATGAAGCTTTGGCCAGACAAAAACAAAACGACATTCAAAAAATTAATTAGTATAGAGACACACCAGATACTTTTCAAATCGGTGATAAAACTTACATTAAAGATAGTTGGCGACCTAAAACTGCGAATACATTTTCGAAATCAACAGAAATAATTGATATAAATGAACAAAGAAAACAGTGAGTACAGACCGTTGTGAGAAGGTCCCTAGGGACAATCTCAAGAGACCGCGAAAGAAAACATACCCATTTTAAAAATTTTTACAGGTTTCCTATTACGCTCGGTCTTCGGGAACAAATAAATATAAACCCATTGGGCAATAATTTAGGATTAATACCACTTAGGTTAAGAACCGCTAGAATAGAACAATATTCCTATAAGATGATACATTATTACGATTTAACCTCAATTATCTCGGAAATAGAAAAACTACATCGAAAATCACGATATATAATAAAAGTAGTATGCGCAAACAAAAACTATTCTTGGGACGTTTCAAACGATATGAAAGTATTAGAATATATTGAAGAAAAGGTGGAATATAAAATTTTAAATATACTACCACATCAAAAACGAGTCAGAAGGGGTCTAATTAATGGCTAAGGTTCAATCTTCAAATCAATATCAGGTAATCTAGATGCAGAAGACGGTGAAAGATATGAAAATTTAATTAATAATTTACAAAAAGATCAAGAGAGAATTGCCTCAGCATTAAAATCTCAAATTTCACTTTCAATTAACACTATCACAAATTTTAACCAGACAATTGAGAAAATTAAACATAATGAGAAACTATTGGAATCAAAAATATATGGAGTTATCAAAATGGTCAACTCCGTAGATGATAGAGAGAACTTGATATTATTAATCAAATTATAAATATGTTCGAAATTATGCATTCCACACTTCAAGATATTGAGACCTCTTTAACATTTGCAAAAATAAAAGTAATGCATCCCAGTATAATTGAATCTACAGAGTTGTATACAGAACTAAACGCGATAGGAAAACAAATACCGGTTCACAGTTACCATTTGATGTGCCTTTGGAAAACATTTCACGGTTACATTTATAATGAAATAGTTTATATCTTTCATTTACCAATAATTATGTCGGTTATGTTATCAGATATTAATGACGTCAGGGTAAAGGTAAATAATTTTAAGTGTAGATAGTTTTGAAATATACCGTTTGTATTCGATTCTGATTCCATACAAGAGACAGTTCAAGGTTATAATCTTAGAGTAATAATAAACACAGAGAGGGCTATTTATTCATAAACGCGTTTATTTTTACAGCCAACAATTCTAAACGTCAGTAGTGAAATAATGAATGAATTACGAAAAGTGGGGATGGTATTGTAGATACATGGCCTTGGTAATTTCGGCTGTTTTTCTGACAAATTTGGCACCGACGAACCATGATAATCCAAAAACATTAAATTAATTAACTTTAATTAACTTAAACGTTTATTTTGTCACTAAAAGTCTTGAAAAAAACATCAAAACCAAACCACTAAATATTTACTCTCTAGTCGTAATGGCACTCGTATAAACAAACCACGTTTGACATTATTTACTACAATACTACGTCGTATTCGAAATTATCGTGAAGCACAATCTGACGATATTTGCATCTCTCTTTATATGGTAATTAAACAAGGACAAACATACTAAATAGATTACTATTGACACATTAAACAGGTACTGAAATTTTGAACAATGTTGCCACTTTTAGTTATAAGCATAAATGTATCTAAGGTTATAACAAAGACTTGTTTGAAATTTATATAAGAATGTGCATTTATTAAATAAAATTCAAGTATTAGTACTTCATTTTAAAAGCAGCGACTCAAAAGCATATATTAGTTTGACTTTTTTTTATTTGCATAACTTTTTAACAAATTTTCAGTTAAACTTCTAATTTCATTTTTCCTGCAACTAAAGAGACTTTGTAAATATGGCAAAGCAGTGGAAGTGTCCGCAAGAGAGCTTATAATGTGACTCGATGTTTGAGCCAAGAAAAAATCAAAACAAACATCTATTTTATTTGTTAATCTGAGGTTATAATTACCGAAAATAATTACTTAATAAAAAATAAATTGCACTACACCCTTCGTAATTACTCATGCACTGAAGTTTTGCCGCAATACTACTTCTGCGAGAATCAGACGCCCATGGAAATAGAATCGCATCACCCTTGTAAAGTGAAGATTTTTAACGTAGCGGACGCGTCAGAATGCAAACAATTCTTCATCACCCTCACAGAATGAAGGTTCCACCATCTAGGAGACACAAATAATTGGTTAGCTGTAATCCCAGAAAAAAAGAGCAACAACTCAAGGTTACTTATATTATGGAAGTTCCCTTAGGATGCAAAATGAAAACTTATATAGAAACTATCATAAACAAAGAAAGTGTTATTCAAGGACAACCAATACTATTCCCAGAAATAAGTTTTGGGAATAATACATTACCAATATGAACATCAGAAATAAACCAGCAGGGTGCAGAACCGAGGATATAAAAACAGTTGAAAATTAGTTTTTGTTGTTGTTGTTAAATTGAATCTGAAATAAACGTAATAATTGTCAAAGAATATAAGTGTAATTGGAAAATAAAGTTTTTAAAAATAGATCTTAGTGCTTGAAGCAGTTAATTCGCGGAATTATTCGCAACCACTTTTCAGCATAATTTCATCTTTGGGAGATCTAAACGCATACACTCGATTTTCGGCGTTGAAATTTCCATTACAACCTGGGACGCAACATTTATTAGGCATTAGCATAAATTAAAAGAAAATAATATGGTTTATTTTAAAATTCGCGCCAAAACAGGTACATATAATGCACAATTCAAAAGCTCGACTATACTGAAAACACAAGTTCAATGCTTCCACCACACTATGTATAAATTAAGAATAAAGATAAGCCAGGTAAAGCACAAATAAATTAGTCAAAACCGGTTGATTAACAATGCAAACACGCTTCCCTCAAACAACTACGAATTTTATAAGTACTTTTTCATTCATTCAAAATCATACTTGACAAGCTGTGAATAAAGACGCTCACTTTATACTATAATTGAGAAGAAAAAGTTTTACATCAGGTAAAGTTTGTACGTTTATTATGAAATGTTACAAAATATGTTTTACGCTATATATATATACATATATATATATATATATATATATATATATATATATATATATATATATATATATATATAAATATTTTCCAACAACTTTAATAGTAAATATCAAAACATCAGTTATTGGAGTATATGCGAACATTTATTTTAGTAGAAAATGAAGGTTATTTATATTTCTCTAGCAGACGTCGACGTCCCGGGCAATTTGCCGTTTACTTTACTTTTCTCTATTCCAACGAACTCGCAAGATCGTACAAAGTTTAACTAAGTTCAACGAAACTCTTAAACACACGTCTATTTACAGTTCCAAACTAAATAAAAACAAAAGAATTATATCTGCTAAAATACAACTCAACAATACCTATGGCAAAAATTAATTGATGATGAAGTTTGCCTTAAATGATAGATGAGCTCAGAAGATGATTATTGCTTTTATCTAGAACACGCACTTACAGTATTTGTTGAAACAGTATTAATATTTTGATTTTATTTTATCGAATGACATTGTTTTGATACTTAGATTATTCATCTTTATTTTTAATTTTTATTTGCTTACTACTTATTCTATTTCTTCAATCAAATTGTTAATTTTCATTCATTTTCTTCTTTCCTTCCTTGTTTTTCATCATAGAATGGCTCGAAACTGCAGTGAAATTTGTTTTTTAAAATCATTATTTATCAATAGTTTAAAAGGAATCTTATAAAAATAGGAGCTTGGAATATGTTACGAAATCGCACAATGGTGTAGTCCCTGAATCCGACTCTGTCTAATACTATATATAAACTTCAAAATTTTGGAAGGAGCGCACCGATTTCTGGGAAGGACTATTTATCTTTTTTTGTGATTGTTTTTATAAAGATTTCCATGAAGATCTATTGTTTGTGGGGAGCCGCAATCGAGAATTTTCAGGAACCCGAAGGTTCGATAAGATGGTTTTAATATATAAGAAACTAGGTACGAGCGACGAGCCAGTCTACAATTTAATCTGGTAATGATCAGACGTGAATATATAAATAGTGAATAAAAAGTTAACAGTGTATTGGTGTATTAATATAAATTAGAAATTAAGTGTGTACATAAATGAAGTATAACTTAATAGTTAAGTGTATAAATAAGTTACGTAAGTAGATATACAGCGTGTGTAAATTCATCACACCCGTTGTGTATATAAATAAATAAGAAAAACATTACATTGGTGTTAGGTGTGGGGTAATATACATAAATAATAGTATGTAAACGTGGCCAAGAGACTAAGTGACCTGAAAGTGCCCTAATTGGAAAATCGTGAGTTGTAAACGTTCGAAATGAACAGTGAATTAGTAAAAAGACTCAAAATTGCACTGGAAAGTGACGGCTTGGATCCAGAATCATTTTGATTGAAAGACGTCAATTTCTGCTATTGAAGAGAATATTTCAACTATGAAGGACGATATTTCTACTAATGTGAAGAATGATATTTCTGCTATGAAGAACGATATTTCCGCTAATGTGAAGAATGATATTTCTGCTATGAAGAACGATATTTCTGCTAATGTGAAGAATTCTATTTCTGCTATGAAGAACGATATTTCTGCGACAAGATTTGTGCCGTTATCTTATCAATGAAAAATGAGATTGCCGCTGACGTAGAATCAGATATTGAGAATAATATGACGATGGAAAATCACATGGACGAGAAAATCAAGCAATTAGAAATATGACAAATTTAAGAACACAAGCCACGCCAGAAGAAGAAAAAGAGATCGAACTAATACAACCCAGCAAACCACAAACACACCCCAAGATAGAAGTTATAGGCAATTTCACTCGAGTCAATACCCCAACGTTAGACGGGAAAACGTCGTGGCCATTTATGTAAAACAGTTTGAAGCAGCGTCTAGAGTGAATAATTTGTCCGATAAGGAGTGAACTTAATCACCGCGCTTCGGGGAGATGACTTAGATGTGCTTCAGAGGATACCCATTGAAGAAACTGATGACTTCGAGCAGATCAACAAGAGGTTGGACATGCGATATGGTCACGAGCATTTAGAACATTTGTACCGATTCTAGCTGAAGAACGGGAGGCGGAAACGTGACGAAACCCTTCAAGAGTATGAACTGGATATTGCCCGACTAGTTCGATTTGCTTATCCATCGGCACTAGACAACATGATGGAATATGAATATGATGGAATATGAATGCTTCGAGGTACATAAAAGTTAGGACCATGCAAGAAGGTGACGAAGACAGACGGAACCAGATCGTCAATCTGATAATGAGTATAGTAGTCAAGAATCCAAAAACATGCCGTGTGGTGAGCTATGGCACATACGTAGTTCGTCATGCGCCTCAGGACTCCTGCAACCCAAGAACTCCAGACACAGGGAGAAAACTAGACAGGAGCGAACATTGAGCTGGCGTGGGTCACCGAAATGTTGACTCCCTGTCTAGACGGCCGTACCCAGTAGACTGTTCCCACTGCAACAAGGCGGAATATAAGGAAGCTGCAGTTTCGAGAACTACTGTAATCAATGAAGAATGGTCACCACCAGGATCAGAGAAGATCAAGATAATAATCCTCACCTAAAGACGATTCGGCAATGGAAGGTAGAAAATCGGCGACCTACCTGGCAAGATTTTCACCGACACTCAAGGCATATTGGGCTTAGTGGAACTCCCTTGACCTGAAAGAAGACCTGTTGAAAAGAATCCTTGAAAACAATTATGGTTCCGAGAAGAGAAAGCAGCTAGTTGTCCCGAGAACGAGAGTACTGAGGAAGTTACACGACAGTCCATCAGGAGGTCATCTGGGAGTGAAGAAAACTCTTCAGCGAGTCCGTGAAAGTTTTTATTGGACGAACAACTCCGATGATGTGAAGAACTGGTGTAAGAAATGTACTACTCGTGCTACGAGTAATGGACCACATCGCAAGAGAAAGACACCTTTGAAATAATATAATGTTGGAAGCCCGGTTGTTACATGTGGCAGCGAAACCTGGACCCTTAATCAATGGAAAATAAATAAGCTTCTTGTCATTGAAAAGAAGGTTCTTAGAATGATATTTGGACCGCAACAAGATGAGGCAACAGGACACTGGAGAAGACGCCACAATGCTGAGTTGTCAGCGCTGTATGGCAGTGAGAACATAGTCAGACACATAAATTCTAATCGAATAAGATGGGCAGGGCATGTATTGAGATCAGAGGACCACAAATTGTTGTTAACAGTATTCCTTGAGAGACCAGATGGTAGAAGATCAATAGGCCGACCCAGGAAAAGATGGAAAGATGCCGTCGCAGCAGATATGTCTAGAATGGGAGTTCAACAGTGGGAAATGGAAGCACAAGATCGAGGAAGATGGAGGGCGATAGTGGATGCGGCCAAGACTCACCCAGAGTTGTAGGGCCAGGAAAAGAAGAAGAAGCCCTTTCGAAAGGATTGCTTTAGATATCGCTGGACCATTTCCGACGACAGAAAATGGTGGTGAATACATTCTGGTTGTAATGGATTATTTCACAAAGTGGATGGAAATTCACGCGATCCCGAATCAAGAGCCACAACTGTCGCGGATGTATTGGTGAAAGAATTTATTAGCCGATATGGAGCGCCTTTGGAAGTCCACAGCGATCAAGGTAGAAATTTCGAGAGCCATGTAATCAAAAAAATGTGTGACAAGTTGGGAATGAAGAAGACCAGGACAACAGCGTTGCATACACAGTCAGATAGACTGGCCGAAAGAATGAACAGGACCATTGGGAAATACTTGTCCAAAGTAGTTTCCAGCCACTAGAGAGATTGAGACCAGTACCTTTCCCTGTTTGCATCGGCTTATCGATCTGCCGTAAATGAGTCCACGGGTGAAAGATCTGCGTAAATCCTGTTTGGACATGAAATGAGGCTTCCTTGTGACCTGGAATTTGGCTGCCGACCTGGCGAAGATCTAGCAGGAGAAGATTACGTGATCTAATTGAGAAGAAGGATGGACGATGTGCACGAATTGGTTCAAACGAATCTTCAAATTGCCAGCTACAGAATAAAAAACAGTACGATACGCTTGCCACGGTAGGCAGTTTCAAAGAAGGGGGCACAGAATAGTTACAAAACCCGACGAGGAGAGAAAGCTTTTCTCCAAAATTACAGCAATATTGAAAATGTCCGTACTTCATCAAAAAGGGGATCAACGACGTCATCTATCGCTTAAACAAGATCCCCAATGAAAAACCGAGAGTAGTCCACCAAAACCGACTAGCGCCATTCGAAGGAGACCATGACAAAGAGGAAGGAGTGAACCATATATAATAAGAGTCTGACCCAGCCATCGAAGAATTTATGAGGGCAAACGGAGGTACTGCGAAACCTAGATACGGAGTCACTACAGAACAAAGACAAGATTTATTCACGCTTCTGAAAGAGTATTCACTGGCACACAACATCTCCGCCAGTAACAAACACGCACGAAGTTTGGCAGCCGTCTTTCGAAAGAAGTTTGAGCAATTAGGAAAACTTGAAGATTAGATTACAGCCCCTGAGAAGACACTGAAACTGAAACACAATTCATGGCACGTCTTCTATTTGGTAACAAAAACGAATTTCAAGATCGATCCACCTACCGCGATGTGTGGGAAGCGCTACGAAGCCTTCGAGATCATGTACTGGAATCCAATGTGAAGAAACTAGCAATGCCTAGGATAGAGAGCAACCAGTTAAGCGAGTCATCACAAACATGGTCGAGGTGATCTTCTAAGATACCGATGTTCACATTGCAGCTATACCCTCCATTATCGGTACCCGATGAAGACGGTGCCCTATTATTTCTATACGACCAGAAAGTGTAGAAATCCAGTTACTTTCATTTAAAAAAAGGAACATGGGAAGATTCCACATCATAATAAAAAACAAACAAGTGAATGTGATAATACTAAACGCCTACGCTTCAACTGAAAACGAAAAAGAGAACAACAAAACCGATTTCTCCAAAATACTAGAAGAAACATGCTTACACTTATCAGCGAATCACATTTTAATACTCTTAGGGTATTTTAACGCAGAGTTAAAGGATTTATAAAAGAAGTTGCAGGAAAGCAAAATATTCATTTTGGGGTATCTCCCATGTCTTTAAAGATAGAGGATTGCGGTTTCCGCGATGGTTTGCTACTTTTTTATGTAATTAAAAATGGCGCAAGCAGAATTTTTATAGCCCTTTTTTTAGTTTTTGAGATACAGGGTGGAATTGAAGTATCACTTTTCAGGCACCTCTCCTGTTTCAGTTATCTTTAAACTTATCGAAGAAGTTAAAACTCGTTCTGATAGAATTTTTTCCGTTAAATGCAGTGACGTAGTTAGTTTTCCTAGCACCCTTTGTTTTTTAGTTATGAAGCAAACACATGTATATTATTTTATATATTCATTAGGCAATATATAATTTTATTCAATTATTCGCCACGTTACATCAAATAGCCTTATTTTAAGTACAAGACAAAAACATAAAGAGGCACACAAAATAACGGTTGAAACCTGGCTTGTCGGAGGACAATCAAATAGACCATATTTTAATGAGCAATAAATGAAATTATAGACGACGTAAGATCGCATATAGGTGCAAAAATAGACACATATCACATCATAAGAAAAGCCAACATAAAAATGAAACTCAAAACAAAGAACATCCATGGACATGTAGAGGAAATTGATAAAAACCTAATGTATGAAGATGAGAAAAATATAGAACAACTATGCAGAAACGTTAAAGAGGCAGGAGACAACAAGAAACAAGAAAATAATGGTACGGCGACGAATGCGAAAGTAAAACTAAAATAAAAAACCAAGTAAGGATTGACAAGTTAAAAACAAGGTGCGAACTTGTAACATACAAAGTAAAGAAAAAAGCAAATAAGAGATTGAACAACAAAGAGATAGAGAACATTCAAGAGGGTTAGGGTAATCAAGGCACAGAGGTTGAGGTGGTGGGGACATGTATTTACAACGCAGATATACTGAGTGATTAATTCAAAAGGTTACAAAATGGACGCCGCTACAAACAGACCGAGAGGAAGATCAGGGACAGGAAGAAATGGATAGATGTGGTTAATGAAGCAAAAATACACCTGAACTTAAAAAAAGAAACGTGTTACGAAACCCAGTGGATGATTCACCCCAATGATCGAATCAGAAGAGCTCCAAATACGGAGCGCCAACCATCCCATCCGGGACATACTTTAAGTTTGTGAGGAGCTTTGTTTTAACGATTCTACTATACTTTTCCTCTTCTACTTTTCATGATTCCTTCGCTTTTCCCATCGGGAAAGTCCAAAAACATGGCAACTTATTTCCGTAATATTGTGTTATTTGTTGTTATTGTACCTTAACAAAAATTTTTATTTTCAATTTCTGTGCACTTTATTGA
This sequence comes from Galeruca laticollis, assembly GCA_963921935.1. Classification (NCBI taxonomy): domain Eukaryota; kingdom Metazoa; phylum Arthropoda; class Insecta; order Coleoptera; family Chrysomelidae; genus Galeruca; species Galeruca laticollis. The sequence goes on along the minus strand of OY998179.1, from coordinate 197,815,116 downwards.
AGAATAGTGTATTAATTCAAGTTGTGAGTCTGTTCAATAAAAGGGCTTATCATTTTGAATTGAGACAATATTTTAGAAAGATATAGATAAAACGAGAATTTTAATTATGTACTTGTGGTACTATTCCACAAAATACTATTGAATTTGTTTAAAATATTTCGACTTAATATACTCTTTAACCAAATTGAGTAGGTTTCGATTGTAAATATTTTTTTTCTGTTACTTCTGTTCATTTTTTTATAATATTAGTGAAGTCGGTAATAACGGTCTTAGTTGCTAACCAGTAATTTATTTTTACATTCCCTCAATTAATTAAGGCAACCTTTGCAAAAATATGATTTTTTTATCCATACTAGTCGAGGAAAAATTCTCCAGTCACTTGCTACCTTAGCAAGAGAAAAAATGTTGAAGAAAAAGGTTAGATAAATAAATTATTATTGTATAAAATTAAGCTGCCGCACTATTATGAGCCATCTCAGTAGTTGCTGCTTCCTGATTAATTTGCCAAATTTTCTCTTACAGATCCGCTGCCAAAGTCTTGTGAAGAAGCAAATCAAAACCTTATTCAACATCATCAAGTGCCGTCAAGAGAGGTGACTTTAACAGAGGTGCCTTCAACAGAGGGGTCTTCAACAGAGACGCTTTCAACAGAGGCGTCTGCAGCAAGTGGCAATGAATATAGTTCAGCAACTGGTAATAAGTATTAATAAATAAAATAAACTAAATTCAATATAGGATTATTTGATTAGTTAGTAGGAAACACAATTCATTTGCTAAATTTTCTCTTACAGGTCCGCCGCCAAAGTCTTGTGAAGAAACAAATCAAAACCTTATTCAACATCATCAAGTGCCTTCAACAGAAGTACCTTTAACAGAGGTGACTTTAACAGAGGTGCCTTCAACATATGTGTCTTCAACAGGGACGGCTTCAACAGATGCGCCTTCAACAGGTGCGAGTGAAGATAACTCAGCAGCTGGTAATAAGAATTAATAAATAAAATAAACTAAATGTAATATAGGATTATTTAATTAGTTGATTCCTGGCAGGAAACACAATTAGTTTACCAAATTTTCGGTCACAGGTCCGCCATTAAATTCTTGTGAAGAAATAAATCAAAACCTTATCAAACATCAAGTTCCTTCAAAAGTGTTGCCTCCAACAAAGATGCTTTCTATGAAATTATCATCCTCCTCTACAAGTGGCAGCGACCCTACTTTTAACATTCAAGTATAGAACTCTAGCAAAAGTAATCAAAACGTAACAGAAAACGACTTTGAGACTGTTGATCCGAGTGAAGATGCTCTGAGACTGCTGATCAGAGTGAATCTTTAACCAGCGTCGAAGAAAAAAAGAAGCAAGGAAGAAAGAAAGTATGTGATAAAGAAAACAGGAAGAAGAAACTCCGGGAAAGCTTATGAAATGAATTCAAAAACCAAGAATAACGCTGGACCACGTCAATTGCAACCACCTTGTGGAGAGAAATGAAAATAAAAATGTGCTCTCAAAATAATTCAGGATGAGAGAGTAGATCTATTTAATTGTTATTAGAACCTGGGAGACTTACAAGGGAATTTTATAAGCAATGCAACTGATGCAAAATAAATTTGCAAGTTTGATATTGAGAAAGTAATTATTATAATCCAAGTAAAGTCAACAATAAAGAAAAATTAGAAACAAGTTAAGCGATTGAAAGTGTATTTAAAAGAAATCTTTATATATGGAAAAATTAAGAAGTCAGTATTGATGGAGATACTTTGAAGAAATTGGAATTGTGAACGGTTAGTAGACTTTTAAATTCGAAACTGTTGGAGTAATTATATACTAAAAAGGGAAAGTATAAGTAATAGAGTGGACTAAGAAAATTTAAATATGGACAAATATTAGTGAGATCATGGACTAAGCAAGTGTGAATACGGACAATAAAGAAAAAGTATTAGTAAAAGAATGAACTAATGAAATTTAAATGAGGACAATAGAACACTGAGTAAGTTTTTCTTTTAGATAAGTAATTTGATAGATATAGATATAACACTGAGTAAGTTTTTCTTTTAGTTAAGTGATTCAATAGATATAGGTTTTTTATTAATTTGTTGAATTTGTAAACTTCTAAAATTCAAAAGAATAATAATTAAATTAACTAAAGTTACTTTGTCTATTTTTATATAATAAAAAGATTCCCACAGATCCAAAAAAAGAGAAAGGGTCAAATAAAATGAAATAAAAGTAAATATAATATTATTATTACATAAAATAAAAAATAAAAAATTGATGATTATATAAAACATTACAATATATATATATATATATATATATATATATATATACGACTAATGCGTGACATGTAAACATCAAGCAACAAAGAGATTCGTGGGTATTCCACGCAGAAAGAAAGAGGGGCTACTGAAAAGACTGGTAACCGCAGACATGCAAGTTTCTGGCTCATTAGCCGTCCTCAGTACGGTATAACCAAGTAAGGGTGTAAAACCTGCGAGCAAAGCAGTTGTATATTCTCATGTTTCATTCAACAGCTTTGCTCCCACATTTTACACCCTTACTTGGATATACCGTACTGAAGATGGCTAATAAGCCAGAAACATGCATGTCTGCGATTAAAACTCTTTTCAGTAGCTCCTCTTTCTTTCTGCATGAAATACCCATTTTACAAATGAAAAAATCATAATACAAATGTGAATATAAAATTATACTTTCAGCAATGTAAAATCCAAATCCAGTATAGCTAAAAAATTGGGAACAAACAAAAAACCTGGTAAATATTTGTTACTACGCAGACTACGATCAACTCGAGATATTGATAGTGCAGGTTTCTTCTTTTTCACATCACCAGCCTTCCTGAAGTTGTTTACCCACGAAACAATCGACAGCCCACCTCGAACACAGCTACCGAGCACAATATGCAATATTGAAACACGGAATGCACGTTGTGTGGCAATTACCAAAATGTGCCTCGGCAAGGAATGCTCGTTGCACCTACAATGCCCCATAAGTATGTCTCCATATAGCAAAAGCTGTTTGTATTCATAAATATTTTTATTCTTGCTCAGCAAAATCCATTTCCCAAAGTATAATTTTCTTTCGGTTTTGTTATTTCATAATTAATCATTTTTCCATTATTGTCCGCTGGTTATCTTTTATATTTTTTAAGTAATTTGTTCCACAGGTAATAAAATTTTGATTTTCGTTTTACCTGTCTGTGTTTGTTATCCATTTCTTAATAAGTTTCTTGCACTGGAAGTTTTCAATTTCTGTGGATTATAACTTTCCTTTTTTGGCTGTCAATTTTGCCTGAATTTATTTTGAATGTGAGGATTCCAAGACTTGTGAGAATATTCAAGAAAAAATACATGTCTCCTTTCCAGTTAAAAAAGGCACTGAGATATCCACTAAATATTTCAGATTTATCTCGCAAGATATTTGAGTTTTTTAACTCTCCCAAAAAGAATTTTATAGTCGGTTGACCTGTTCCGATCCCACTCTTTCTATCTACTCTTGTTTATTAATGCAGATATAAACTCAAACGCGGCTAGCTCTTATCATTAATGCATAAAGGATTCAAGAGAGAGTATTTTTCATTTAAAACATTTCGAATTTTTCAATGTCCAAGAGTGTAATTGATGAATTACAATGGAAATTCCAGTGCAAATTCGAATATTTATGTTTGTTATTGAATTTTACATTTAAATAATAGTGTGTCAATTAACTAAATTTCTTACTAATATAATATCGTCTATCGTCTTCCGAATTCCGTAGCAAAATGCTTTTTCTAATATTACTAGAACCATAAAAAATACAAGGTGTTTCTGACTACTGGAATATAACGTGGAGTAGGTTATTCTGACTAAAATTTGAAGAGTTGACAGAAATGAGTAATATATAAAAAAGAACATGATATTTTAGTCATTTACCAATTTAACCAGTCAGTCACATAATAATACATTTTGAAGAAAACGTTAATTTTATATATATATATATCAATAGCAGTTTAAAATCTGCTTCTTCGAGTTCCACGACCTGTATGGTTTCTCCAAGTATTCGAATTAACCACAACTGTGACTTAAACTTTATTAAAACATATAATTGTAATGTTTTTCTTATTTATTTAAACAGTTAACGGGTCGGATAAACTTTAAACATACGGTATGGCTACTTACAAATTTATTTAAACACTAAACTACTCACGAACACTTAATTTATATACACTTAATTATTCACTTACATTTAATTTATAAACACACAAACTTAATTATTAATTTATATGAACACTTCACTGTTCGCTATTTCGGTGTATTCTTGTTTATTTCACGAGATCACTTTATGAACTAAACTTTTCCCGCTGGTCGGTCCTTTATATATAAGTGGCCTTTTTTTCTAGATCATTCTAGTTTGCGGCTTACACAAAACAGTCGCCTTTCGGGATATTTCTCGAATTCCGGCTCAATCCTTAAAAGACCTTCGGAGAACATGTCTATAAAAACGGTCACAAAAAATCCCAATAGACCTTCTCAGATTTCGGTGCGCTCGCCATTTTTTAAACTCCGTTAACTTAAGGTTATAGGACCGTACTTAGTATCTACTTCGGTGTGCGAGTTCGCAACGTTACCCCCTCCTTAAATGGAAGTTCCCCCTGGAACTGTTGTGTAGCCGAGACTGGATGTTTGAATCGGCAACTGGCCCCATTTCTACACTTTCCGACCTTATGGAAATAACAGGACACCTTCATAACCGGATACTGATAACGGGGATTGTAGCTGCAAATTAATATCTGAACACCGGTATCTTAGAAGATCACCTCTACCATGTTCCTGATCACTCGCCAATCCAACTGGTTACTCGCTATCTTAGGCATAGCCAGTTTCTTCACGCTGGATTCCAACACATGGTCTCGGAGGTTTCGAAGTGCTTCCCACACATCGCGGTAGGTAGATCGATTTTGAAATTCATTTTTAGTTACCACGTACAAGACGTATCGCGAATTGTGTTTCAGTCTCAGTGTCTTGCCAGGGGCTGGAATCTGGTCTTCAAGTTTTTCTAATTACCCGAACTTGTTACGAAAGAGGATTGCCAACCTCGTGCGTTCTTGATACGGGCGGGGATGTTGTATGCCAGTGAATAATCTTCCGGGAGAGTGAACAAATCTTGTCGTTGTTCTGAAGTGACTCCATATCTAGCTTTCCCGGTACCTCCATACGCGCCCATAAATTCAACGAAAGTAGGGTCAGACACATATCAAATATAGTTTAATCCTTTCTCTAGGTCATGGTCTCCTTCGAATGGCGCTAGTCGATTTTGGTGAAATACTTTAGGTTTTCCGTTGGGATCTTGCTTATGTGATATATAACACCATTGATCCTATTCTTGATTAAGTATGGACCTTCCCAAAATTTTTGTAATTTTGGAGAAAATTCTTTTCTCCTCATTGGGTTGTGTAACCATACTTTGTCCCCTTCTTTAAAACCGCCTACTGTGGCCTGCGTGTCGTACCGATTTTTCATTATGTCGCTGGCAACTTGAAGATTTGTTCGAACTAATTCATGAATATCGTCCAGTCTTCTTCTCAATTGAATCCCGTAGTCTTCTCCTGCTAGATCTTCTCCAGGCCGACCGCCAAATTCCAGGTCACAAGGAAGCCTCATTTCACGTCCAAACAGGATTTTCGCAGGTGTTTCCCCCGTGGACTCATTGACGGTAGATCGATAGGCCAATGCAAGTAGGGAAAGATATTGGTCCCAATCTCTCTGATGGCTGGAAACCACTTTGAACAGGTATTTTCTAACAGTCCTGTTCATTCTCTCGACTATTCCGTTTGGCTGTGAATGTAATGCTGTTGTCCTGGTCTTCTTCATTCCTAGATTGTCGCAAATCTCCTGGAATAGATGACTTTCGAAATTTCTTCCCTGGTCGCTGTAGACTTCCAAGGGAACTCCATATCGGCTGATAAATTCTTTCACCAATACATCCGCAACAGTTGTGGCCTTTTGGTTCGGGATAGCGTAAATTTTCACTCACTTTGTGAAATAATCCATTATAACCAGGATGTATTTACCACCATTTTCTGTCGTCGGAAATGTTCCAGCGATGTCTAAAGTAATATCTCAAAACTTCTTGATAAATCTTCTATAATATCTGCAAAGTCCAAGGAAACTCCTAATTTGATGTTTGTCGCGGCCATTGCTGAATGAAAGCAATTTACGTCTTCCAAATTCTTCAGGTGTTCGTCAAATATCTTCTCCAGTACTACGATGTCGTCCTAATAGACCAGGCATGTCTTCCAAGACAACCTTCTAAAAACATTTTCCATGAGTCTTTCAAATGTCGCCGGCGCATTACAGAGCCCGAATGGCATAGCGTTGAATTGCCATAATCCAGATCCGGTGGTAAAAGCAGTCTTCCCTTTGTCTTCTGGATCCATTTCCACTTGCCAATAACCAGACTTCAGGTCCAAGGTGGAGAACAGTTTGCTGCCGGCAAAAGTATATAGCGTATCGTCGATTCGAGGCAGATGATAGATGTCTTTCTTCGTCACGTTGTTTAGCTGGCGATAGTCCACGCAGAATCTCGAAGCTCCATCCTTTTTCTTGACGAGCACTACTGGAGACCCCATGGACTAGTAGATGGTTCTATTACTTTTTCCTCTGCCATCTCTCGAATTATTCTTTCAGCTTTCTCTCTCTTCGCTCGTGGAAGTTTTCCAGCTGATTGCCTAATTGGATTAGCATTACCAGTATCGATTTTGTGCTTGACGGCTGATGTTCTACCAGTCTTTCCTCCTTTTGGTACAAAAAGGTCTCGATACTGCAAAAGAAATTCTCTCATTCTCTTTTTTTCAGCTCGATTCAAGGATTGACCAGCTGCTGATAACATCTGTTCGAATTTGGCATTAGAATTGTCAGTGGTCGTTGTTTGACGTCACTGGTAGGCAAGATCCAATACTGGTTTCCTTCTTGATGGTAACTGGGTAATCATTCACGTTTATCACACGAACTGGGATCTCTTCCGCCGACGTAACTACTCCTTTTCCAATTAGTACTCCTCTGCGAACCTCTTCGTAGTTCCTTGGCTCCATCATAATAGGTGTATCGTCCTCCATGATTCCCTGTAGCCGTGCTACTATCATGGTTACGCTTCGTGCAGTTAGAACGGTATCTTCCTGTACAGCTGCCAACACCGTGCTGCCTTCATATGGATGAAGGAATACCTCCTCGGAACCCACTTTAATGGTTCTGTTTCTAAAGTATAATTGGAAACCATGATGGTTCTAGTTGCTCCAGTGTCTACCAGCAAAGTATATCTCTTGTCATTCACTTCGCCATCTACATATACACTGTCGTTGCGACATCTAAGCGAAACTGTCAGTATTAGAGGGTCTTTGGAACGATTCTCGGTCGGTGCTGCCTCCTCGTAGCCGACCCGTTCAAGTTTTCCTGTGATTGGAGGTTCTTGGTTTGTAGGAGTCCTGGGCCGCTTACACGAACTACGTACATGCCATAGCTCGCCACAATTCCAGCATCTGATTTTTCTTGGCTTCTTGCCCAGAATACAAAAAGTCTAGTAGAAACGTCGGGTCAAATCAAAAATTAATGTATGTTGCACAAAATCCAGATACAATTCTCCAGTTGAATTTTCGTCAAAAAATATGAACCAATAATTGTATTTCTCACAATACCAGCCCATACTTTGATTTTTTGTGGTTTTTGCGTGTGGCTTTCTTGAATTCAATTTGGATTTTCATCAGACCAATATCGGGTGTTTTGTCGATTAACAAATATACCCATTTAAATAAAATGTTGCCTCATCCGAAAATAAAATCAATGAAATTGTTATTTAAATTATTGTTTTGATTCATCATGTACTCACAGAGTACAATTCTACAATCAAAGTCATCTTCAGCAAACTTACTAATGAGATGTACTTTATAAGGATAGAAATTTGCTTTTTTAAAAATAGTTGATGCTGAGGACTTTCTAATATCCAAATTCCCAGATAATCCCCGCACTGTACAGTGTGCATTGTCTTCTGCCGACAGAATTACATATTGTTGAATATTTGCATTAAGTGTACCTTGCTTCGTTGCATCCCTAGCGTGTACTAATTCTCAGTATTACCTTCTATCCTGCTTATTCTATGTTGAGAGATACGTTCACGATCTGGGTGCATTTCACGAAATAATGTGCATATATTTGCTTGACTCCTCATCATATCGCCAACACAAATCATCATCAACATTTCAATTCTCTCACTTTCAGTTAAAGGCATTTTAACAAAACAGTTTGTTAAATACGGGTAGATGATACATTAGATTAACAATTATTGTATTTGGATTGTCAGTTTCTAACGGCAAATTAAAAAATAAATGGCAAGAAATACTTTAAAACTTGTTCTGTGTGGATAGATACGATGTTAAAATAACAAACAACGTTTGCGTTACCGTCCTCCCTGTAACAGTTTGAATTAAATTTCGATACATTTTTAAAATCACACAGTAAGGGTAAAAACATAAGGAGCTGGCTCAAAACACACGCTACGTGACCGCGACTAGCGATCGAGAAAGTTTTTAGCCAATTATTGTGCTGTTGTCTAGTTGTGCACGTTGCGTAGAGTAGTGATGGCTTCTTCTGAATCTTCTAATGATAGTGCAGATTTTTTAACGACCATTGGCGTGCTGTATAATAGAATTCGAAGAAAAAAGAAACGCAAATTTGGGATGCATCGAATGATAAGTGAGTTGAAAAATAGGGGATTTTTTATTCGCTATATAACGGACTGATTGAAGACGCAGAATTTTTTTTCATTTTTACCAGAATGTGGAGAGCTGCTATCAATTATGAAAGATCCGTACTCCAAAAAACATACTACTATGATAGAAAGGACAGAAGTAGAAGAAAAGGCAGGAATCTTCAAAGGAAGTGGAAACATATAAGAGACAGGTACTCTCGAGATTTAAAAGAACAAAAGTGAAAGTCTGGACAAGCTCGAAAGGGCAAGAATGTATATATGTACGCCAACCAGGTGGCGTATTTGAGGGATGTGATTCATCGTAGGCTTACAGAGAAATCTTTGGATAATGTGGATCCCGCCTCCCCAAACCAAGAAACTGATTCAACGCCAGCTGTTCTCGATGAGCCTGATTTCCATGTCACAACGAGAAAAAAGGGAAATTTGGTGGAAAGAAAGCTTTTGGAGGCAATTGAAGTACACAAGACGACAGAAGCAAAAATCGCAAACACAAAAATTTGATTCGTATGTAGGCGACGATAAATTATTTTTATTATCTCTACTGCCACTTTTGAAATCAATTCCTCCGCATTTTAAAATTGTTGCAAGGATGGACATTATGCAAAGCATAAATAAATTCATACAGCCTCGAGCCCCCCCCCCCCATAATCACCCACAACAACATTTCAGCCGAAATATCAATCAAGCTTTCAGCCACCAAACAGAAAGACAATATCAACATTTAAATGGATCAACAGTGCCGTCCTATGTTGGCCAAAGTCTGGTCACCAACAAGAACCTCAGCCTGGATCCTCTGGGATTCAGCAGCAAAATAGCAAACCAGCTGCCCCTTTAATTTTGCCGGTTAGTAGTTTGTATTCCCAAGACGAAACCGAGTTTTCTTTATTTTGAAGGCATGATTGAATTTTAATATTTTTCATATAATCGTATTTGTGTTTTTCTAATAATAATATTTTTGTATACCAGTGTGAGAAATGAGGACATTCTCCGAAGAGCCGGTCTAACGGATCGAGAACTTTTCGAAAATATCAAGAAAAGAAAAATAGGTTATCTCGGACACATACTGCGCGGAGAACGCTACCATTTTCAACGCCTCATTCTTCAAGGTAAAATAGAGGGAGGGGGAAGAGGAATAGGCGGGAAAAAATTATCATGGCTTAGAAATATTCGTCAATGGACAGTGATAAAGGACTTCCAAACACTGCAGTATGCTGCAATTAATAGAAACATATGATAGGAATAGAGAAGATGAACGTCTACGCAGGAATCTGCACGGCACTAAAAGAGATACCAGTTAAGTGGTTTTATTTGATTAATTAAAACACTATAAAATATACCAGTAGGTACTTATTATTTCGTATTGGAGATAGCCATAGTTTTAGGGGATAACATTTGGCAACAGCATTTGGCTATTATCATCATACCCCTTCAATAACTCAAGAAAAATTCTAGTTTCCAACTGTTTTTGGGGTAAACCAATACTTTTCTCGCATATTAGATAGGTTGGGCGGAAAAGTAAAAATAAGTACTTTCTGTACACACTACAATCATAATATTATTTTTGGAGTAAGTAGGAAATTAATTATCTTACCTTAAAGTTATAAGAAGCTTTTCTTCTACTGGTATACTTTCCCTCATGATAGTATTTTTTTTGGAACACGGATCTCTTATAATTAATAACAATTCTTGAAAAGTTTCTTTGGACATTCTAGTAAAATTGAAGAATTTTTCTGCGTCTTCAATGAGTTCTCTATATGATGTATCTCATTTGTTATGGGATGCATCCAATATTTGCGTTTCTATTTTTTTTTCAATTTTATTATATAGCAAACCTACGGTTAGTAGAAAAAACAAATCATCAGCACTATCAACAGAAGAAGCCATATTGCTATTGTACGTGCACAACTAGACAACAGCAAAATAATGTGATTTTTAACTTGTCAGTCGGCAGTTGCGGAGACGCGCATGTGTTTTGAGTCGCTTCTTCGTCGAATTGGCTGCCGACTAGGTACAAAACGCTTCGTCTGTTTTAATCCTTAGGCAGGGTACGCGCGGCAGCCGGCTCGGCCGCCTAATTAGCGACGCACCGTCTGTTTCATACAATTTAAGTTTCATTTAGGAGGTGCCGCTCCTGCAACCGATTCGGCTGCCGATTCGACGAAAATCGCTCCGTCTGTTTTCAGCCAAAACCAGTCGTTCTTGGTGTGCCAGGTGCTGTGTCGCGACATGAAACCTAAATGTGAATATTTTCTTAATACCTTTATTTTTTGTACTTACTGTGGAATATTAAACTCATCTCTGTAACGCGAAAAATTCGCCGAGCCGTCGTAAATTTAATTTGGCTAACCTGTCGACTGAGAGAGGTCACAGCGCTATCGGTACGGAGTTAAAAATTTCAGTCCTCCAATTGCCGTCAAGGTGAAAACACATCATTTCAACAAAAGATATTTGCATGTGCTCTGGGAGCCATAACGTTATTTCACGGAAAATCCTGATAAATTCTACGTAGGGGAAGAAAATATCGCTCCATTTAACAGATCGAAGGTCTGACCCAATAATATACTGATCCAGGGGGTGCCGATGACCAAAGGATACCAGTAGAATTGGTAGATTTAGGAAACCACGTGGAAAATTCCCGTAGACGGCGTTAGCTGGTAGGATTCATTAAAAAGGTAAATGGTTGAAAGATACTTTCTCGGAATTAACAGATTTGTAGGCAATTTAACGTAGAAATTCTGCTTTGATTCGTAATTTATTGGAGTTTGTAATCTGGGTTCGCGGGATAGTTTCGTTATATTTTATAAATTCTTATTAATTCATATTCTTCATGGCTTTATATTTTGTTGAAATAAGAATATATCACAGGGGTTGTATAAACATTCAGGGATGTGTCCAACGACGTAGTTTTTATATTATGGGTTTTTATTGGTATCGTAGTTTTTTTGCTAAGCGGAAAAAAACCAGTCATATAGTTTTTATTCTCAGAGTAGGTGGCTTTTATACAGTTAAAAGTCATGAGGTGTAATTATTTGCGAATTTCGGGTATTGTTATTATTGTCAGTATGATGGGATATTACGGGGGTACGTCGAAAATTTGACCGGGGTAAAATGCAAACCCTATGTAGAGGCTAATTCGTTTCTCTATTTAAGGGGGGTTTTTGTATATGGACATTAAATCCCTGATTGGAATTTAATGGGTCAGTGAGACCAGTTCCAGGAGGTCTGGATTAATCTGGAGAAATTTCAGTTCCTGTTCTGGTGCCGGAAAAGGATAAGTTAACAGTTTTCCTTTTCTTATTTCTTCAAACTCAGTAGTAAATTCACATCTATGCTTCACATATTACCGTTTTTTTTATATTAAGTTTTATTTCTTATTTTTCTTGCGGCAATTACTATAATCTCGTTTATACTTGAATTTTGTATTTAAATTTTTTTTGAAATCTTGCTCATAGATTAAGAGACGCTGGAACACTTGGTACGTACCTAGTATTGCGATATTTAGTAGTTTTTACCTATTTCTAATGGTTTTATGTATATAATTTGCGCCGTATATAATTTTGAGTTGTATATTCTCCAGCAACGCTAAACTCGTTGTAATTTAAATTTCTGGCTTATGCAATTATTATATTTATATTGATACTGGTATAAATTGCGGAAGTGTGAACCCTTGTAACTATACATTGGTGTTTTTGACATATATATATATATATATATATATATATATATATATATATATATATATCGTTGTATTTTTGGAATATTGTACATGAACAATTTGGTCGATTCTCTAGAATTTTTGAATTGAGACGTCGGTGTAGTTTGGGGCCCTCAGCTCTACTGCACCCTGAGATTACAGCCTTCAGCTGAGCTCAGACGTTATTTGTAATATTTTTCTTTTGGTAGTGATATTGTATCATATATTTTGAAAAGAGACCTTTGGTCCACCAAGACTAATTAAAATTTCAATCAGGGTGTATTTGCTGACTTTTATTTACTTTTGATAATTTACCTATCAGTTTAACCTTTGGAGTGTGTAGTGAGTGTTGTTAACCCACTGAGGAGTTGTGGGCTAACTTAGGAAGTCTTGGGTGCTTGCCAAAACTTCTCTGGCGCCCTTTTTGTATACTCAATAATTTTTTTGAAGAATCCACCCCTTCTTCGACTCGAAGATAGTCGACTGGCGAGCACGGGTTGTACCACGTGAGACAACCCGCATACCTGTAACGAGCACTGAGAGGGTTTGTAGGTTTTTCTCGTTATATCTCGAATAAATTATCATAATCACGTTTATTTTCTAACAAATCATTATAACAAAATGCCAATCAATTATGAAAATATAATTTTTATTTGTTAATAATAGCAAGCCGAAAAGTTACAGGGTGATTCAAAAGTGTTCCTTTAATTTTATTTGAGCACAGTATTTCGTAAATAAAGTTTTTTCAAATTACATGGGCTCAATATATTCATTATACAACATAAATGTCCTTCGAGAGCCAGTTTATTGAGCAAAATTTCATCGTCCACGTGTCATCAAATCACCGGCAGAGATTTGGAAAGAACCGCCAAGAAAAAGTAAATAGAAGTTGTGGTGAAGAAAAAAGTGTGAGATCTTTATCATTCTAAATGTTCCCTTTTGTTGAGAATGAGAATTATTTCGAGTTTAATTCTGAGTTAGAAAAACAAATATTTCCTTTAGTATTCCACAAATCTTGAAGTAAAATGTCAAAACCACAGGATGCTGCCAGATTAAAGAGTTTGATTAAAACAAGGGGTATTTTAAAATTGAGGCAAATGCATTTAAAAAAATACTTAGATAATATTTTACAAGGGAATCGAAGTGGAGATATAACAAATTACGATAACCAGCAAATTTCAGAACTTAGAGTATATTAGAAAGACACCAAACAGTTCTGAGCCATTTTGATGATGTTCAGGGTGAAATAGAAAACTTATCAAATGAAGTAGATGTAGAAGTAGAGGAATTTGAGAGTATTGTCACAAGTGATTAATTGCAGCCAAAGATTTAATAAAAGAATTTTATAAACCATGAGGACAGACAAATTCTGACTTAAATTATGACATTTCCGTCAATATGAGTAATAACAGTATTAGTAGGAAAATAAATATTTTGTGTACCAGATTTTATAATCGGGCAATACTTATCTATAATCATGTGCGAGCTCTATTTGATTTACCTGTATTAACACAAGAGTCTAGTATTGAGTTGAGGAAAATGCTCGATAACATTTCCAAATATTTAAGGCCGTTAGAAAGCTTAAAGCAGCTGGTAACTTCTTCATGTATTCAGTTCTAAATTAGATTAGAAAACGGCGAGAGTATGGGAGGAGAAACGTGCGAAAGGGGAAGTTAGTTGTGCAGAAGCTGACGGTGAGGAACAAACGGATCAGGGTTTGCTGACTTTGGATAACTTTAAGATTTTCATAACGAGACAGGCCCATCTATTCGAGATATTAGAGTTATCCAGAAACATTTAGGAGAGGGTTCAGAGTAGAGAGGCACACGGAAGAAAATCACGAGTAAATAGAGTACGAAGTAGTTCCCATTCCATCGTAGCGAATGAGAACGTTTTTGTAGTATGGAAGGGGGTACACACTATTCACAACTGTCCGGAGTTTCAAAAATTGAGTGTGGATGAACGAGTACGCAAGGTCAAAGATTTACGTATGTGTTTCAATTGCTTGAGGAATGGTCGTTCTGTGAAAACCTGCAATGCTAGCGCGTGTAGAAAATGTCGTTGTAAATACCACAAATCAATTCATTTCGGAAATCTCAGAGGGTATTAAAATCAGGAAATACTTCGAGTGAACCGAATCAAGAATTTCAGCAGCAGGTGGCAATGTCAGTTACCAAAGGTAGTCTAATACTTACTAGTAGCGCGAGTGATCTTACATCTTTGTAACGAGTAATTTTTTTGAAGCATTTCCGATGGTATTTTAATTTTAATAAGTGGATATAACTCGTTACTTACTTTCCAACTTTGATTTCTGGTACCGTAACATTAATTTAAATATTTATTTCATTAGTAATGCAATGAATTACCATCTAAAGAAATATATAATTTTATTAAATTCCGCTTTTCAAAATTTAAATTATCGAGTACACCCGGTATATAAACTATTTTAATTAAAACGAAAGCCAGTAGTAGAATTATTTCTTGTTGTAAGTAAATCGATTCAAGTTAATTCCCTTGCCACCGTTATCGCCAAAAATTTTAGGTAGGAATTAAATTATAAATTCCAAAAACCGAGCGTTTTTGGGCAGCTGAATCTAGATATCTCTCGCTGTCTGCCTGTGGCCGTTTAAAGATTTTTGCAATTTGCTACCGCGTGTCACCAAGTTATTAAATTCATAGTTAAGTCTAGTGTCCGACCGTCCCTTATTTTCTGAATAAGTGAAAATTTATTTTTGAAAACCGAATAAAAGATTACGTCGAGTTTTAAAAGTTTTATATTTAATTTCAGTAAACGATTTAGTAGTTTGGCTATTCAGGAATATAATACCGTATTTTGGTGAGCCGTTTTTTTGAAGCGATAGAAACAAAATTTATTTACAGTTTTTATTATTGCGTTCTTTATATTGTTCTTTGGAATTCGTGCCTGAACCTTCAATACATTGAAACAGCATTTTTATTTTTATTTTGGGATTTGGATTGTCCTGTTTCAAATTACACAAATACATATTAGATTTTTTTCTTTTTTTTCTCCGATAATTGGATATGGAAAATTGATTGTGGGGCGACAGATGCTTTTACCACCAGCTGTCCCATTTTCAGCCGGTAAAAACACCATTGTCTATTTCGACTGTGATCTTTGGTTTTTTTATTTAGGAATTAATTTATCTGCTATATAATATTAGCTCGCCGATATTTGAAAAACTGAAAACCGACTGTGAGACGGATCAGAGGCTGTTGCCACCAGCCGTCTCCCTTTCGGAACGGGCATAGTTTTCTCTAAATTGCCTTGATTTATCTTATTCCTAAAATTATATATAGTTTTAACTGACCGGCAATTTGAAAAATTGAAAACGGACTGTGGGACGGATCAGAGGCTGTTGCCACCAGCCGTCTTCCTTTCGGAACGGGCATCGTTTACTCTAAATTACCCTTGATTTATTTCAGTTCTAAATTATATATAGTTTTAACTGACCGGCAATTTGGAAAAGTTAAAACCGATTGTGGAGCGTATCAGAGGCTGTTGCCACCAGCTGTTCCACTTTCGGAACGGGCATAATTTTCTCCAAATTGCCTTTGATTTATCTTAGTTCTAAAATTATATATAGTTTTAACTGACCGGCAATTTGAAAAATTGAAAACCGGCTGTGGGACGGATCAGAGACTGTTGCCACCAGCCGTCTCCCTTTCGGAACGGGCATCGTTTCCTCTAAATTACCTTTGATTTATTTTAGTTCTAAATTATATATAGTTTTGTCTGACCGACAATTTGGAAAATTTAAAACTTATTGTGGGGCGGATGAGAGGCTGTTGCCACCAGCTGTTCCACTCTCAGCCGGTAATAATTTCGTTTCATTTTTATCTATTCTAAGACACAGTTGTTTTATTTTGCTTGTATTTGGGTAACCGCTGTCCTATCTTCCGACCAAAATGTTAGAATAATTTTAACCGATAATTTGAAAATTTAAAAACTGATTGCGGGGCAGAGCAGAGGCTTTTGCCACCGTCAGCCGGGAGTAAGTTATTTTATGTTCACTCATTTTGTTTAGAAAAGTGTATTTTCTCCTACAATAATAAGATTCTCAACCAAGTCTGAGGCTGTTGCCACGGGTTGATTGATAATCTAGTTTATATTCATTAGTTTTTTTGTTATAAACTGGTCTGGTCGCATTTTCCCACCTATCCCGATTGACCATCCCTACCGCGAAGATAGTTATATCCCGTTTACTACTGTGATAGGTAATTATTGTTTTACTGCTGCTTACCGCATAATTACAAACTGCTTATACCACTTCCGCTGTTATTAACAATTGCATTTGCTTGCTTACACGTGGTTTATTGTGTCATTGCTCACATTCCTTAATACCGGCAAATTTCGCATGGTGCATAATAACATAAATTGGGTGAATGAAAACGACGAGTACTCAGTGTGTATGTGTTTATTAATCTCCAGCTAAGCGCTTTCGACTATAAAGCCATTATCAAAGCTGTCCTAAGAAATTACAAAGTTTGTGAAATTTAAAAAAAAACAATTTAAAAAGTTGAACTTACGTCATTAAAAAAGAGATCCAAACAGGTGTCAAAACCATCCAGTTTATAAAAAAGAACAATGCAGAAAGTTAAAACATTGTTATGATGAAGCCATTAGATTAAAAAACATTAAAATACCCTGTTGAAATGGTGTACAATTATAATTTACATGGAAATTCCCATTCTGAAATGTAAACTTAATGAAAACCGGTGACAAGTTTGACGTTAAAATTACGGTGGCTAATAAGCCAGCGTGCCGTAAAAACAAGTGTATGACAATACAACATATTTGTGTGATGAACATTGAATCAAACGCATGATTGAAAAGATGGAAAAAATTCATATAGTGAACTGTAAGTTGTAGGAAACCCTGTATATTACTTTTATTTTTAAACTTGAAAATGAAGTTAAAGATGTGATAAAACAAAAAATTGAAAAAATTGAAAAAAACTCTATTCAAATTCCAATTCCCAGCATTCATCTACTTTAGATGAATAGGAAAATCCCCTTCATCCCTTGGTTGTATACTGAAATTGAATTAAGGGTTGGATCCACTCCCCAGCCAGTCAGGAACAAGCGTAGTAACCTAAACGTGTGAAATGCTAGGTAACATAAATTAAAAAACACTTAGTTGTAAACACATCCATGGAGGAGCTTACATAATGTAGTGACGAAGGTGGAAAAGTACGCTGGCAAGGTGAACCCAACAACTGATGGCCTCACATATAAATTAGATGTAAATGGTATAGTGATTGTGACCTAATGACCCAAACTATGTCCCATACATAGCCCGACGTCAAGAACACAATGTGATTCATAGGAGTATCTTAAAAGTGAAAGGGTAGGACATAATTTGATAAGAGCTGCAATATAAATAACTTGTTGATGAACCCAAATATGACCCATACATAGCTGGGTTACACGGAAACAATGTAGTTAAGAAATAGGTATGACAAACCTAGATCCATACTAGGCATGTACAGGAAGAAACGGGGTGAGGGTGTAAAGAGAAGAAAGAGATGGTGTGTTATAACAAACCTAGATCCATACTAGGCATGTATAGAAGAGAAGAAACGAGGTGAAATTATAAAGAGAAAAAAGGATGGCAGCCATGCCATGACTGTGACAAACCTAGATCCATACTAGAACATACTAGATTATGTAAGCTCCTCCATGGATGTGTTTACAACTAAGTGTTTTTTAATTTATGTTACCTAGCATTTCACACGTTTAGGTTACTACGCTTGTTCCTGACTGTCTGGGGAGTGGATCCAACTCTAAATTCAATTTCAGTATACAACCAAGGGATTTTCCTATTCATCTAAAGTAGATGAATGTTGGGAATTGGAATTTGAATAGAGTTTTTTTCAATTTTTTGTTTTATCACATCTTTAACTTCATTTTCAAATTTAAAAATAAAAGTAATATACAGGGTTTCCTACAACTTACAGTTCACTATATGAATTTTTTTCATCTTTTCAATCATGCGTTTGATTCAATGTTCATCACACAAATATGTTGTATTGCCATACACTTGTTTTTACGGCACGCTAGCTTATTAGCCACCGTAATTTTAACGTCAAACTTGTCACCGGTTTTCATTCAGTTTACATTTCAGAATGGGAATTTCCATGTAAATTATAATTGTACAGGGTATTTTTAATGTTTTTTAATCTAATGACTTCATCATAACAATGTTTTAACGTTCTGCATTGTTCTTCTACTTTTCCGCCCAACCTTTCTATATGCGAGAAAAGTATTGGTTTACCCCAAAAAAAGTTGGAATTTGGAAAAAAAAATTTGAGTTATTTTTACGTTTTCCATCAACAACAACACGAAAAAATGGTTTTTAGAAAAATTATCCTGTGTGTATGTCGTCGTCGTCGTCGTTGTTAGCACGATACAGACTCCGGAGTGCAATAGGTCAGCAATTTTATGATTGAGTATGGTTAAGGACATGTCTCAGATGAACCCTATTGATTTTCAATTCACCAGAGCCAGTACAACGGGTGCTATGGTACTTGAAGTACGACATTTTGTCATTTTTTGAGAAATTTCAGTTTGTTAGCACGATACAGCCTCCGGAGTTCAACAAGTCATCAATTTTATAATTGAATATTATTCAGGACATCTCACTGATGAACCCTATTGATTTTAAGCTCACCAGAGCTAATACAACAGGTGCTACAGTACTTTAAGTACGATATTTTTGTCATTTTTGGAGAAGTTTCAGTTTGTTAGCACGATACAGCCTCCGGGGTATATACAATTGACCAATTTTATGATTGGATATTATTCAGAGCATCTCAAGGATGAACCCTATTGATATTCAGCTCACTAAAGCTAGTACAACGGGTGCTATGGTACCAAATTTTTGTCATTTTTGGATAATTTTCAGTTTGTTAGCACGATACAGCCTCCAGAAAGTATACGATTGATCAATTTTATGATTGAATATTGTTCAAGGTGTCTCACAGATGTACCCTATTGATTTTCAGTTGACTAGAACGAGTACAGCGGGTCCTATAAATCCAGATATACTAAATTTTTGGTTATTTTTGGGAAAATTTCGGTTTATTAGCACGATACATCCCCCGAAGTGGATACAAGTAACAATTTTATGATAGTATATTGTTCAGGGCCACACATGCGGAAAAGTTAGTTTTAATCTTTAAAACCGTTTTTTTTATTTTATTTTATTTTATCAACTGGATGGTTTTGACACCTGTTTGGATCTCTTTTTTAATGACGTAAGTTCAACTTTTTAAATTGTTTTTTTTTTCAAAATTTCACAAACTTTGTAATTTCTTAGGACAGCTTTGATAATGGCTTTATAGCCGAAAGCACTTAGCTGGAGATTAATAAACACATACACACTGAGTACTCGTCGTTTTCATTCACTCAATTTACATCTGGTGTGTACACCATATCCACAGACAGTTCTA
The DNA here is from genome assembly GCA_963921935.1 of Galeruca laticollis. Classification (NCBI taxonomy): domain Eukaryota; kingdom Metazoa; phylum Arthropoda; class Insecta; order Coleoptera; family Chrysomelidae; genus Galeruca; species Galeruca laticollis. Next base: position 197,795,198 of record OY998179.1, on the reverse strand, counting down.
ATAACATAAAGCTTGAACACATTTGCATACTGTGTAACATGTCACTGAGACATGTTACTATTTTCATGAATTATTTTGGAGCGTTATTTATTCGTCGGCTACTCCCACCTCTAATTCCAATTCCTATTATTTCACTCGTCGTTTTCATTCACTCAATTTACATCTGGTGTGTACACCATATCCACAGACAGTTCTAATAACATAAAGCTTGAACACATTTGCATACTGTGTAACATGTCACTGAGACATGTTACTATTTTCATCAATTATTTTGGAGCGTTATTTATTCGTCGGCAACTCCCACCTCTAATTCCAATTCCTATTATTTCAAATATTAGGAACACATCGGTAATCGTTTTTGCCATCGTTAAAATATCTACTTAAACTACGATTGAAGTGGAACTCGCTTTTTTGGTTCATTTCTTCGCTGAAAAGTTAGTCAGCATTCTCCTTTTTAATAATACACTGTGTGTGATTTTTAATTTTCTTCGCTGCTCTGCAGCCTGTACCGTTTACCTTAAGGACCACTTTAAGGACCGTTTACAAACTTTAACCTACACGGAATTACCTCTACGGACCGCTACAGACTCTACAGACTATCCACTCCACCGGATCATACAGCGTCCAAGTCCAGACAACGACGTCTCAACTTTTGACTACTGCTGCGAGCTGTACGTCCCGAGTCTTCCCAAGATAAGTCCTTAACTTATTTTTGATATATATATATAATATTGAGTTGGACATTTTTACTGTATAACTAATATTTATTCGTATTTGTATCGAGAATATACGGTTTTTTTTAAATTTATTATTGTAAGTCAAATAAATCCATTTGTCCCTAAATTTTGTTTGTTGATTCACCTTATTCCAATTGAGGTAATAAAAAATAGTGTTACTAAGGCCGAATTCACTACCTGAACGGAGTCCCAAGGCCGGGTGTTTAGGTTGTGACAAATTTGGCGCCCTTGTTCTGCTATTTTTTTACTGATATTGGGGTTCTGTGACATCAAGATATAAAATTTCGTTGTTACTAAAACATTCCATATAAATTTATATCTAATACGAATACTGCGAAATTTGCTTTTTGGAATATCTTTTTTATGCAAATTTCCTTTTTTCATTGTGTTAATAGTTGATAGTTGGTTTTTCAGTTCTTCTAGTTTTTTTCTTTGTCAAGGTTAATTGCTTGTTGGATTCTCAACACGTTTCATAGTAATTACCTTTGAATTTTGTTTTTCAAATTGATTGCTCTTTCAGACTTTCAATAATTTTGTTAAAATATTTAACATACAGGGTTATTCAAAACTAATACTTCGCATAATTTTGTTGTTTTTCTTGATTTACTTTTTAAATCAACTTAGTTATTTTTCTTAAATATACTTTAAGTAAAATTTATTTATCTTTTTGGTTAGAAATTTTAAAAAAATTTCATTCGAAAATAAAATGCAGGCAAATCATTTGAAAGCATATGAACTTTCATATGAAATTAAAATCAGAGATGAAACTGTATCTGATACTGTTGAGGAAAAACGTAGGCTTCTTAATGGTTTATTGGCTCGTGAAGAAGCTAAGCGTAGTGTTTCATTACCAATAAATACTTACACTTTTGAGGAAGATCATTAGAGATTCTTAACACTATTAAAGATTTGAGTGAAGTAATAAATAATTTCAATGGAAATAAACGTGAACCTGTTTATAGCAGAATAAATTCCAGGTTAACTCATTTAGCTTATAGAATAAATAGATTAAATATTGACCCAGATGATGATCAACAAGTTAAAGTTAAAAGTTCATTGAATAGGGATGTACTTTTACTTGAATCTGATTTTGATATGAAAACTACTTCTTTTATTTCAGTTGATAATGAAGAGTCACATAATAATCATGTTCCTCTTGCTTCGTCATCTTTGTCTTCTCCTTCAGTCCCACAGTCTCGTCATGATCCAGTATACAAGTGGAATATTTCATTCTCTGGAAAGAATGAATCACTCCATCTTTTTTTAGAAAAGGTTGAATTACTTAGAGTTTCTAGAGGTATTTCTGATACCGAATTGTTTTTGCAGTCTTGTGAGTTCTTTCAAGGCAGTGCTTTTACATGGTTTCTTAATAATCGTAGTAAATTCAGTACTTGGTCTGATATTGTTGCTAAATTAAAAGCAGATTTTCTTCCGTATAGTTATGAAACAGATTTAGAATTAGAGATTTTGAATCGAACTATGGGTGAGAATGAACCCGTTACAATTTATATTTCTTCTATGATAGGTCTTTTTAATCGTTTAACGAATGTTGTAGATGAAAAATCTCGTGTTGCAAAAATTCGTAGAAATCTTTTACCATTTTTTGTTTCTGCTTTGGCATTACATATTCCCAATACTGTTGATGAACTTACCAAGCTTTGTAAAAGAGTTGAAGAATCCAGAGTTTGGTCTGATCGTTACCGACCACCTTCTTCGCAAAATTGTCTACTCGAACCTGATTTGGCTTGTCTTTATGTTTCACCAAATTCTTCTTCTAAGAGGAAAAGTTCTGTTGATGTTTCCGTTTTGTCTTCTAGTTTATGTTGGAATTGTAATATAACTGGTCATATTTTTACGAAATGTCGTTCTCCTAAGTCTATTTTTTGTTATGTTTGTGGTGCTAAAAACACTACAAAACCCAATTGTAGTTCTTGCAATCCAAAAAACGAGGTTCGGACTGGTCCTGTGAATCTGACGACAGTCTCCGGTCCAACACAAACCACTTCGGAAGTAAAGTCAGGAAGTTCAAAACGCAAATCCAGCAAACCGTCAACAAGTCAAAATTAACTTCAAGTTTTTCTCGTTCGGCTACTGAATGGCAAGTTTTGTTAGAGATTTCTTATCGTCTTCATGTTATCGTTCTGTAAATCTTGACAAACAATTATCTTCTTGTACCATTTCAATTGTCAATCCTGTACCGGATGTTGAGTTATCTAATGATGTTTGTAGTATTGATTTAGATGTGACTGTTGTCTCTGTGTTACCTATGTTACCCACTCCTGTGGATCATTCTTTGTCTGAAAATATTGTCAATTCGGTTACTACCGATATTTGTCCTTTGTTTGTTAAGAAACCAAATGATAATCGTCCTTATATGATTATCAAGGTTTTAAATACTGATGTTGTTGCAATGGTTGATACCGGAAGCAATTCTACTATTCTTGGAAACCCAGGGTTTTTGCTTATTAATTCTCTTCATGTACCTATTAAATATGTTGCTTCAATAAGTATAACTACTGCTGATGGTGTACCACAACAATTTATGGGTTTCATTACCGTTCCTGTTACTGTAAATAATGTCACAAAAACAATTAAAATTCTGATTATTCCTTCGATTAATCATCCTCTTATTTTGGGCATGGATTTTTTGAGTCTATTTAAAATAGACATTAATTTTCATGATTTATCTTACTCTCTTTTGTCTTCTACTTGTGTAATAAACACAATTCAGTCAGTTTCTAGTCTCACTTCACTTGAAAAAGATGAACTAGACACAGTTATCGCTTTATTTTCTACACTTGCTCCTTCGGACCGAATTGGTCGAACTAATTTCGTTGAACATGTTATAGACACTGGCGATGCAAAGCCAATTGCGCAACGTCAATATCCTTTGTCTCCGGCCATGCAAAAACTTCTTGTAAATGAAATAGATGAGATGTTAGATCTCAAAGTTATTCAGCACTCCAACTCCCCGTGGTGTTCACCTCTTTGCCTTGTCCCCAAGAAATCCGGAGAATATCGTGTTTGTTTCGATGGTCGAAAATTGAACAAGGTCACTGTTTCTGATTCATGTCCTATGGCGCAAGTCGATATTATTCTTAGTAAATTACGAGACGCAAAATTTCTTACGTCTATTGATATAAAGAAGGCTTTTCTACAAATACCCCTTTCTGAATCTTCCCGTCCGAAAACAGCTTTCGCTGTGTACGGTGTAGGACTGTTTGAGTTTGTTACAACCCCTTATGGTTTAGTTAATGCTCCTAAAACTATGTCACATCAGTCTTTGTTGGTTTTCGGTAAATTGATCCTTCCCTTAGGCCATATTGTTTTTGTTATTTAGATGACATTATTATCGCTACCCCTACCTTTGAGCTTCATATGGAAACTCTCAATAAATTGTATCTTAGGCTAAGTGCAGCCAATCTTACCGTCAATCTTGAAAAATGTGAATTTTGTCGTGAATCTCTTAAGTTTTTAGGTTTTGTTGTTGACAAAAGTGGTCTTCGCACAGATGACGACAAAGTCTCTGCTATTTTAAATTATCCAGCTCCAAAGAATACTACTGAGATAAATCGTCTCATAGGTCTTATTGGTTGTTATCGTCGATTTATTAAAGATTTTTCTACTATTTGTTCTCCAATCACTGATCTTCTTCATGGCAGAAAGAAAGGTCAATCCATTTCTTGGACACCGCAAGCTGAAAATGCTTTTACTGAAGTTAAGAAACGTCTTACTTCTAGTCCAATTCTTGCAAGTCCTGATTTTTCTAAACCTTTTATCATTCAAATTGACGCTAGCGAAACTGGTCTTGGTGCAATCCTGTATCAGGAATGCGATGGTCTTGAACATCCTATTGCTTATGCAAGTCGTACTTTGAATAAAACTGAGAGAAAGTACAGTACAACAGAAAAAGAACTTTTAGGAGTTATTTTTGGTGTTGAAAAATTCCGAGGCTATGTTGAAGGCACTCATTTTACTCTTGAGACAGATCATTCTTCTTTGCAGTATCTTTCTAAATTTTCGAATCCCTCAGGTCGCTTAGCACGTCTTTCTCTTAGGCTCTCCCAGTTTGATTTTGAAATCAAACACAGAAAAGGAACCACTATGGTGATCAGTGATGCTTTATCTCGTTCTTTATCTGAAATTACTGTTATTGACGTAAGTACCTTTGAACCAGATGCTTGGTATACTTCTATGATTGAGAAAGTTTCGAATAATCCCGATTTATATCCCACATTTAAGGTTGACAATAATGTTTTGTATAAACATATGTTTTCGTCGAATCCGATATCTAGTAATCTATCTAATTGGAAAATTGTTGTTTCTACTGCCAACCGAATTGACATATTAAGGTTATTTCATGACAATGAGTTAAGTGCTCATTTAGGCATATCTAAAACCATTTCTCGTATCTCTGAAATTTAATATTGGCCAAAACTCAGAAGTTCTGTATCTCGCTACGTTAATAAATGTTCTGTTTGTAGTTCTTGTAAAACCCAAAGTCCACCTAAAGCTGGTGTTATGGTTAAATACAAAGATATTAATTTTCCTTAGCAATGGATTTCTGCTGATCTTATAGGTCCATATCCAAAGTCAAAATCTGGTAACAGATTTGTTTTAGTAATTACCGATTGGTTTACAAAATTATGTCTTGTTCATCCAATGCCACACGCAACTGCTAAGGGCATTGTGAAGTTTATAGAAAATCAAGTTTTTCTTCTTTTTGGTGTTCCACAAATCTTTTCTGTTGACAATGGTACTGTTTTCACTTCTTCTCTTTTTAAGAATCTAATGTCACAGTACAAAGTGCAAAAAATTTTTTATAACGCTCGTTATCATACCCAAGCAAATCACACAGAACGAACAAATAAGACAATTGTTACAGCTCTAAGGTGTTATATTCATGAAAATTCGTCTCACAATAACTGGGACACTTCGTTACATGAGGTTGCACAAGCAATTAGAACCGCGAAACATGACGTTACGGGTTATTCCCCAGCTTTTTTGAATTTCGCTCGAAACGTTCCGTTAAGTGGAGATTTTTACGGTGCAATTTCTGAAAACGCGAATAACATTATTGACACTGGTGAAAAGTTACAATTAATTAATGATGTTCAAACACTTCTTAAACTTTTTGTTGAGGTTCGTAAAAAGTTAAGAAATGCATATGAGAAAAATGCAAAACATTACAATTTACGAAACAGAGATTTGCAATTTCATGTTGGTGTCAGGTTATGGAAAAAGAATTATGTTCTTTCATCAAAATCTAGTAATTTTGCAACTAAATTTGCTCCTAAGTACATACCTTGTATTGTCAACAAGGTTATCTCGAAATTAGTGTATAATTTAAAAGACCTTTCCGGTAATGATTTAGGTAATTGGCAGATTACAGATTTAAAAAATTTATTTATTGATGTAGATGAAAATCTTCCTGTTGGTGAGTTTTCCGATCAACATTCTGTTGATACGAATTTATCTGGCCATGACTATAATTTGCGAATCAGACCAGAAAGTGATTCTGATTAGTTTGGTGATTTATCCCGTTTTTCTATACTAAGTTTTTGGATTAAAATTTCTTGACGTGACTATTACTTTTATCTTAATTTTGATTTAATATCAAAATATTTCTTAAGTATTTTGTACTTGTTGTTGTCAACAATTGTGTTAGGTCACAAAGGCATATTGTGTCTTTATTTAGTAGAATTTACTTTTCTACTATCGTATATGTCATAGTACTTTGTACACTACACTATCTTTTGTATTTGTCTTTACCGTTGTGCAAAAGCACTAATATCTTTGTTTTTTGTATGCCTTATGTTTTCTCTTGATGTTGTATCTTGCTATTATGTTGTGTATAATACATTTGATGTATTATGTTTGTGTTTTTTATCGTATCTTTTTTTTGTTTTTGGGTTTTTGAAAAACGCCAAAAATTTTTCCCGCGAATGTTTCAAATTTTCTGAGATTTTCTTGCGTTATGCACCTTTAGAAATCTGTTTAGTTTGGAACAACCTTTATACTGAAAATATTTTTTGTACGACTTTCTATGTGGTTTGCAATATCATAGTTTATAATTTCGTACTTTCATGGCGAAAGTATTTCCAATTTAAGTTCTATATAAACTTTCTATTTTGGTTTTTGAGTATTCTATGTGTGTAATCGCTAAATGTTTAGCAATTGGTTCTGTCTAGGTGGGTTTCTTCTCTCCAAACTTTCCGCCGGTAGGAAAGGGGGGGAAAGGCCATGCCTTGTTATTTATTTCTTGTTATTTTTCCGTATAGTCACGTAATGTATTTTAAATACACACACATACACATTTTTGGTCACGTTAAAATCTTTCTTAGTAGATTTCTGTCCCTACCGTGTATTTTTTTACAATATCTCGCAATAGCATTCCCATGACGGAATTTTTGGAGGTTTTCGCTTTCCTGTTAAAAAAGATTTCCGTGATTTTTTTTGTTAAGGACTAGTTCTGTGACAGGCGTGATGCTAGTCTTGTGATATCTTTAAGTGGAAAACTGAATTTCAGAGGTGTGTCATGGTGTGCCATCATTCCATAACGTATCGTGCCTACGGGACGCCGTTTTTCCGAAAGGGTGGTTTGATGACTTGTCATGTTATCGCACTGGAAGGATGTGTGACATGGGCATTGCATCACGGTGTTATAAATCTAGAGATCCAGTCATTTTTTCTCTAAGGAATTTTCTTTGGAAATTTCCATTTTAGTTGTGGCGTTTCTACATAACGCTGGGTTTGTTAATTACCCGAGCTTGCTCAAAAATTTCTTCGTTTTTTTTAATTTCCTTTCTCTTTTGATTTTGTTAATTCTTTTGTTTCCATTTGCAAGGAATGTAGTTGTTGGACGATCATGTCTACACTTCGGTAGTTGTAGAGATGCGAAGTTGATTGTGGGGAATAAATAACCACGACGCGATTAACGTCTATCGCGAGGTTTTTTCCTGCATGATTGATGCTCTCATCCATCTATAACTCTGAGTTGGTCTTGCTCACCTAATACTACTTCCTTATATCTTTTTGGTTACTTCAGTTTTTTCTTTTGAGGTTAATGTACCTGAGATCTTAACAACCCTTTATCACATTTAGTGATTATTTTTTTTAGACGAAGAATATAGTTATTCTCTTGTCATATCGTTGAGATGTTATCATTTCATATTTTGGTTATATTTAAATCTCAGTACGGTACCAATAACTGATATCGTTTAATTTTTGATTGATTTTTGTTAATAGGAATGAGCTCCTATTATAATTGCTTACTGCATATTGTTTACATTTTTTTGGAGCATAATTGCGTTTAACTTGCAATTATTGTTATTGATAATAGGCATAAGCACCTATTATATTTTTTTTTACTTTTGTTAGTTTTCAAAATGAATTGAAGTCTTGAGTTAGAAAGCAACAATTCTATGACTTTCATTGAATATGTTCCTTTCTTCTTCTTATTTTTTCTTATCTTCTTTTCATTTCTTGAATTTGTAAGCACTACTACATCTTCTTTTATCTGGTCACCACATTCCTATTATTTTGGATACTTTTCTTTGTAGGCTGTTCAGGTTTACAAAAAAAGTAATTCTTCGAATTCCTTTTTTTTTCTCCGAGGAGAGGGGGTGTAACATGTCGCTGAGACATGTTACTATTATCATCAATTATTTTGGAGCGTTATTTATTCATCGGCTACTCCCACCTCTAATTCCAATTCCTATTATTTCAAATATTAGGAACACATCGGTAATCGTTTTTGCCATCGTTTAAATATCTACTTAAACTACGATTGAAGTGGAACTCGCTTTTTTGGTTCATTTCTTCGCTGAAAAGTTAGTCAGCATTCTCCTTTTTAATAAAACACTGTGTGTGATTTTTAATTTTCTTTGCTGCTCTGCAGCCTGTACCGTTTATCTTAAGGGCCACTTTAAGGACCTTTTACAAACTTAACCTACACGGAATTACCTTTACGGACCGCTACAGACTCTACAGACTATCCACTCCACCGGATCATACAGCGTCCAAGTCCAGACAACGACGTCTCAACTTTTGACTACTGCTGCGAGCTGTACGTCCCGAGTCTTCCCAAGATAAGTCCTTAACTTATTTTTTATATATATATAAAATATTGAGTTGGACATTTTTACTGTATAACTAATATTTATTCGTATTTGTATCGAGAATATACGGATTTTGTAAATTTATTATTGTGTGTCAAATAAATCCATTTGTCCCGAAATTTTGTTTATTGATGCACCTTATCCCAATTGAGGTAAAAAAAATAGTGTAACTAAGGCCGAATTCACTACCTGAGCGGAGTCCCAAGGCCGGGTGTTTAGGTTATATATTTAACTGATTCGGTACCGCTTGAAAATACTCAGAAGTTGTTTTAAGTGTTATTTTGTATATATATTTTCAATAGGACTGGTAATATACAAATCAATACAATCAGTGTTTTCTTCATATACCGTAGCATCGCCGTCTAAGGGTTATAGTGTTGTAGACATGTTAAATTGAAGGAGACCCCTGGATTTTCCGTAAATTCCATCTGAGGCTACCTGGAACTCTTGACTCTAAGGGTCAAGGGGCCGTGGAGTAAACCACGTAAAATAATCTGGTGCCCGAGCACTTGTTTCAAAAACTTTGCATCGAGGGTGTTCAAAGTGACGCGTCAGTTGGTAAGAACCTGTGTGAGGTGCAGCGCGCTGCGCGTCACATCTTACAAACAGCTAGCGTCCAAATTTTGGATTCCAATGGAGTTTTGAGGAGATATAGAGCTGTACTTGACGGGGTGAGCCAGAGTAATATCAATGATTTATCAATCGTTTATTCTGTTATTTTGTATTCAATACATGGGTAGGTATACATAACGTTCGAGTGTTGGGAGAAATTACGAGATTCCTATGTGAAGATATACTACAGAAATGATTCTGTTCATGATATGATATAAACAAGACGCAAGAATATATGAAGAAGCTCTTTTTAAACACATAATCATACTCTATTTGCTTAAATGAAAGTTTGTTTACAATTTACACAATTTTTCGATGATAATATATGTCAAAAGTGCTGACTATAACCGGCATGAATCTGACCAATCAGGAGTATACTTAATTGCTAACTTAAATTCAAATCACTCCTCATTGTATACACATAGGGTTAATGTAATTATATTTTATTTAAAAAATTCAATAAATGCGAATTATAAAAAATATTGTGTAAAACTTGTGTCAAAACGACCTTTTGTAGTACTTGTGCACTACTGGTACAAAATGAGTCATTGTGACACTTATTTTACAAATAACTATTCTAGTTCTATTAATGGACACTAATTTGATTTACAATTGGAAATTTATATATGTTTTTTATTGTTTGGGAATTCTTTTTATTTTTTAAAGTTATAGGATAAAGTAGCTTACAATTACAATAATAGAACTTATATCAATATTTTGATCAAAATATTCAACATTAAACAACTAAGTTTTAATAACCATTAGAAAAAGTTGGATAAAAAACGCGTACAGCTAAAGAACCCTAAATATAAAAGTTCCTATATAAATAGCTTACAAAATAAACTTTTTTTTATACAAAAAATAAAAAAACAAAAAGAGAGCAAATTCGCATTTTACATTATTTCCGTATTTGTACCCTAGAATTAATACGCAGTAGCCAGCGGGCGGACTCAATGTTCAGTCTATTACAGAAAATAATTTAAAGAGAACTTTTTGTTTCAGAAGTGAGAAAAATAAAACAAGAACAAGAAGATGAAAAGAGCTCCCAACATACTAACTGTAATAAAAAAGGGAAATACTGAATCCTAATAGACCTGGAAACACTACAATATTTAAAAGATGAAGACAGTACTTTAGAATCCTTGAACAAATATCCATGTGTAAAAAAAGTCTTCCTTAAATGTAATACTTGCTTTCCAATTTCTACTCCTGTCGAACGACTATTTTCGTTTGGTGGAATTATTAAGAGGAAACATAGAGGGAACACGAAAGATGAACCCTTTGAACAAATACTAGTGTTAAAATCAGTGAAATAAGATATTTTATTTGAAAAATCTATTTTGAAAATACGTATTTTGCATTTTGTATTGAAATACTTTAATTGGAAACCAGTTCGTATTTTTAGTTGAAATAAAGAATAGCTAACCATTTGCATTTTTGAATTTAAATACTTATAATCAACAATTTTGCACATCTCTGTCTGATATTCACTGTGTAACAACATATAATTATACATAAAAAATCAAAATGCTGTTGTCTATTAAGTATAAATTCAATTTGCTTCCGTTCTAAAGCTCCGGAATATTCTGCTGAAGTAATATCCTCAACTAATGTGAATTCGTTGTTCTCTTTCCCTAAGGAAATTTTTAGGAATTTTAAGATCTCTGGTGGGTTTCAGATTTTTTTAGAAAAGACGAGTTTTATAGGAGATTAAGTTATGACAAATGTAATTATTTAGATATTTTATTCACTTAAGTTTTGCCTAAATTGCTTAGATCTTTTCTTTCATTAAGTTCATTACTTTTTTACTTACTCCTTGTTCTTCTAAAGCTTTCTTAATTTCGTTCCTGTTTAGCGAATCAAAGGCTTGCTCGTAGTCTAAAAATAACATTTCTATTTCATATTGATGTTCGTATGCTTTTTCCATAATTTGGTTAATATTATGTATTGCATCTGTTGTTGCTCTGCCTCTTACGAATCCGCATTTATATTATGAGTTTCAGCTATTAGTCGTCTTTGTATTATCGATGATAATATTTTATAGGCCACACTTAATAGTGTGATACCTCTAAAATTTTTTGTGTATTGTTGTAATTTGTCCAATTTCCCACTAGTTAGACATTTTTTCCTGTTTCCATATTTTTTCAATCAGTATAATTATGTATTCTTTCATGCAGCATGCCTCCTCCGTATTTAATTTATTCCATCCTTTCCAGGTGCCTTTCCGCTGTTACCTCTCATTACAAACTCTTTTACATCCTTTAGTGTTGGTTCTTGTGCCATAATGTTTTCTTATTCTTCTTCTCTTTCATTTCCTTCCATTTGTTCATTTAGTAATTCTTTAAAGTATGTCGTCCATATTTCCTTGTATTGTTTTTCCTCTTCCACAGTTTTTCCTTGTTTGTCTCTTTTAATTTGTTTTAAAAAACCTTATTACTTTCTTTCATTTTTTTATATAAATTTTTTGAGTTCCTATTCCATTTTCGTTCTCTATTTCCTGTATTTTTAAGTCCATCCATTGCCTTTTTCTCTTTCTGATTATTTTATTACTCTCCTTCCTTATTGTTGTATATTTTTCTCTATCATTTATCTGAAGGTGAGTATTTATGTACGAGATCGTCATAGACGATATTTTAGTTACCTGTCCAAACAATAACAAAAATCTTGAAAGGATACCCTCCCCAAGGTTTCCTGTCTACAGTGGAACCGGCAACGTCGCACGATAGGAACATGTGAATTTAAAGATCTCAAAGTGCGCAAGTGCGTGAAAGCCAAATTCTTACTGTCGTGAGACGCTCGTGTTTATTGGTTGTGTCCGCCATCTTAAACATGTCGGAAAAACGACTATAAGAAAATTTATTAATAACCACCGGATTTTCGCTGTATCCGTTTATTAATCTGTCTGACAAAAATTATTTCCCGATTTCCCAGTCTGACGCGTCAAAGTTGTTGATTTCCTGACAACAAAAAATTTATTAATAACTTTTTTTTATCATTTTTTTTAGTTTTTGAATTAAATTTGATGTTAAAAAAATTGTCTGACAGTGAAAGAGGGTCTTTTAGATAAAAATACCTATTTTGCCAATATACGCTTGGACCTTGCGTTCTTTTCTATATATTTATTAATAAACAGCTAATTTTTTGAACATTGCTTAAAAAAAATAAATGAAATACAATTTTTTAGATATCTGATAAAATGTGTTTTTTTAATTTTTCAGTCTGACGTGTGAAATACAAATTTTTAATAATTATTAAAATTTACCTTTAAAACACAATTTTCTCTTAATTATAATAAAAAATAATGTTTATAACTTCAAACATCATAAATATTTTTATTTAAAAAAAAAAATGTTTTTGGCCCTCCGACCAGAAACAATGCTATTTCATGCTTCAAAATCGTCCGGAAACAACTTCATTTATTTACTAGGCCGGCAATAAAGTTACCAAGATATTACCAACTTACTCACTACAGTGATTACACTACTTATATCAAATAGTAACTTAAACTATATATATGGTATTCAAACAAAAAATGAAAGTATTAGATGCCTCAAGTATGCCACCTACAAAAGAAGAACATTTGCAGCAAATAAAAAGGACAATGTATATGTCTAGTATATGGTGTAATTCTTTTCTAAGATGTCCAACCTCTTTGAAACCGGAAGATTGTGGGTGGATATTGGTAGACAACCAATTTTATTAATATTGGTTTGATGGGCCTCAAAGTCCGTCATTTGAAGACATATCCGCAGGTAGGTGTTGATTAGGTTTACTATTTTGTGTAATAAGCAACAATTATTACCTACCAAAAAGCCAGAATTTTTCTAACAGTTTTTTTTCATCAACCATTTACTGAGTAAAAGACTAGTTAGTAATTTTCACCAATTTTTTTAGTCTTCTAAATTTTATACTCCACAATAAATTAAAAAACCAAATCTTTGTAAAATTGGCTTTAAAAAAATCAATCTTAGCACCACTTTATCACTTTTTAAGATTCATTGTATGAAAGTGATCAGAGTCATCAGACGAAGATGAAGAGAATTAATTTGTTTTGTTTGTTTAATTCTTTACGTTTTTTCAAAGTTTTTTTTAATAACATTTTCAGAATTTAATAAATAAATAAACGTGTACCATTTTTTAATCCCCAACGAAGGGCTCTTGTAGGCGTCCCTAAGGGGCGGAGAATGGGAATCTAAACCTTTCTTTAGAGAACAAGTAAATATTTTGTGTTTTATATTGTTTAAATTTTATAATTCAACCTTTATTAAGCTACTTTCATCTTAACCTTTAAATCTCCTCTATGCAAATTAAGGGGTAGTAATTTTTTTACCTAGATACTGCCATTTGGCATAACTTGGAGATTCCGATATTTGCAGGTATGCACATCAAAAGTGGTAAAATATACTTATTTTGCTCACTTGAGATAGGATGATCCTGCAACTATTAAAAAATGATGTTTTTTCGTCAGACTCTAGTTACGCCCCACTATATTTATCAGACACTTATAACAAAAATCAAAGATTTCTTTTCTTAACATAATTTTCAGGTGTCTGACGGTTATTAATAAATTTTTTGTTGTCAGGAAATCGACAACTTTGACGCGTCAGACTGGAAAATCGGGAAATAATTTTTGTCAGACAATACAATAAGATTTTTTTGTATTTTTAATAAACGGATACAGCGAAAATCAGGTGGTTATTAATACATTTTCTTATAGTCGTTTTTCCGACATGTTTAAGATGGCGGACACAACCAATAAACCACATTTATTATCAGACAATTTTATTTTCACGTTTCAGATGTTTGGAAAAAAAACAGTATCTATAAATTTTCTATATGTCGTAAAAACGACATGTTTATGGGAACTTAGCGGACAAACGCTCCAAAAACAAAAAAGTCATAGAGGAATTGGGTGTCATACTAGGTCCAATGAAGCCATACACGAAGTTTGGTGAGAGTATATATCACAAAACTTTTTCCCGGCGGGTACCCTAACTATAGTACAATCACACGTAAGGCTACCCTCGTAGCTAACCCTAAGGGGGTGCTATCGCCACTTCATTGAGCTGTCCTAGTGGAAAGCCTATTACATTATTTAGATCTAGTAATAGTCACAAAAGGCAAATTTGCGGAGGTCATTAGGGAACAGGCTCAAAGCACTATCAACATTGTGGTCAAGTAGTGTAAAAGAGGGTCTAGCAGAAAATCCACAGAAAACCACAGTTGTCAATTTTCCAAAAAAAAAGAATGCAGCATGAACTAAGACCACTAATGCTCAACAAGGTGGAAAAGGTACACATGGAACAGTCACCTACAGAATATAACAAGCGCATGCACATTGTCCTTTACAACATGTAGGAGAATGTGCGGAAAGAACTGGGGTCTTACCCCAAAAATAACACTATGGATGTATACACGAGTTACAAGACTCATGGTAGCCTAAGGGTCGGTAGTATGGTGGCCAAATACAGAGCGGGAAAGAGCGGTCATGGCCCTCAATAGCATACAAAGACAATCATGCCTAAGTGCTACGAGAACCATGACAAGTACACCAATAGCAGCTCTAAAAGTCCTACTAAACCTAACGCCACTACCGCTGTATATGCAGGCGGGTGCTATGTGGATCACATACCGGCTCACCAAAAGGACAACTCCTATAACAAGCCTACATGGACCCAAATGTCTCAAGCTACAAAGGAAGCTAATGACCCTATATTCGGAATGCCATCAGATCAAATGATATCGAAATTCAGCTTTGATAACATTTTTAAAACAATGATTATGAACAGGAAAGCTTGGGAAAATGTGCCACCAATCCAAGCTGAACTTGTCTACTATACAGACGGCTCAAAAACTTAAGAAGGTAAAAGAAAAGAAAAAATGCAGCTTAATCAGTGTTTCAGGCAGAGATAGCTGCCATCCATTGCGGAGCTAACGAAATCGTTAGGCAAAAGGTACAAGGGAAAACCATTGCCATATTCTTAGACAGCCATGCGGTCATTAGAGCGACAAACACAATAGAAGTCAATTCAAGGCTGGTCTGGGATTGCATAAAAACCGTGCTAAAAGTGGGCAGCAAAAACAAGCTCACAATTGCGAGAGTACCCAGCCACAGCAGGTACAAAGGAAAAGAAGAGGCAGATCTACTCGCCTGAGAAGGCACCTCCAAGGCTCTCAACGAACCAGAACCCTTCTGTGGTTTAACAAAAAAACCGATAAGGGCGCAGATGCCTAATTGGCCTCTAAGAAAGTCTCAAGACTGGGGAACAAGATCAACAGGATTGAGGCGGGCGAAGGAACTCTTACCAGGCCCGACTAACAGAGTATCTGTTCGAGCAAGAATGAAGCACCATGAGGAAACTCGTAGGTATCTTAACAGGGCACAACAGACTTAACAAACACATGCACTGAATTTGGCGTACATTCCCCTATGCAGATTCGGTCAAGAAGTAGAGAAAACATCAAACACATTCTATGTGAATGTGAAAGTTTTTCAAGACAGATATGCCTGACAATAGACGAAGAAAGCCAATGGCTACAAGTTACTCAGTGGAATCACTGAACAGTATAATGCGTTTATTATAAAATACCAAACTGGGCAGGATATAGATTAAATAGGATTCCTACAATAGATCTGGAGAAGGTCGAGGTGGTAAAACTCCATATATAATCTAATATATCCAAGCTAAATGTATCTGACCACCTAAAGGCAGTGGCGTGGATAATTATTAGTTCTCGAGATATTTCCATTTTCATGAGCAAAGTATTAATTTTGTGTTTTAATGTTCATTAATTAGGAGTTGGTCATGAGTTATTTTTCAAAAAATGTCATAGTGAAAAAATATTTAGATTTTCTATCAATCAAAGTGGTAACACACATACTGTCAAGATATTGTCAAAGAATTCGTGGAATCCAAATACAAATTTTATACTCACCAACAGGTACCATCTAGTTACATACCTGAAAATAAAAAAAGCAATATAATTTATGTAGAATAACACAGTTTAGTGGGGGATACAATATTTCAATTTCATTTGGACAAGTTTACTTTGGCTATTTTTAGTTTTCATATCCCATTTTCTTTTAACAATGCCTCTACAACTTATATGAATTCTCGGGTGTATTCCGGGGTGTATTCCGATAGCGCGCAGCGGTCAGTTTAATCCTTACAGATTATAAGAGGGTTCTAAAAGGGACAGGTCGATTGCGCGCAGACATGATATTAGTACCTGTCCCTAATAGCAAGGGGTCTTTCAGTCTTATGATTGTACACATTAAATTACATTTACTCACTTACATTATTCAGAAGAAGTTTACGATACCGAAATGGAGACCATGTTAAGTGAGCGCGGAAAAAAATTATTAATAGTTAAAAGTTATACTTTTCGCAAAGATAGAGAAACTATATTAGGTGTTTCATATCGCTGTACAAAGCGAGGATGTCCAGCTTCGATTTCTGTGGATAAATCAGAAGAGGTGTTGTTACAGCAAAAAGACAATCACAGTCACGCATTTGATGAAAATTTACACGTTAAGGTAAGTGTTTAATAATTATATTTCTTACTACTAACCTTAGAAATCGTCATTATTAACTCCAAAGCTCGAATGAGAAATAATATTTCTCTCCCTAGGTAAATAATGAACTTTTTTTATATTTTCAATGAAATATAAACAGAAACTCTTATTTCTAATTCTAAACAAAATCAAACTCGCAAATTCAGCACTAGTAGGTACACTTAATTGGTATGATAAAATTATAAAAACTTATTTGAAATTAGCATCATTTCTGCCTTTATCAAAATCTAATTAAATAAAATTTTAAAATATTAGTACAACTCCTCGGTTAATAATGGCTCACTACTCGACCTACGTATATAATATAATACGATTAATTTTATTCGTATAAGTTAAATATTTCGGATATTCATCTAATTTCTTAAATTTGTTATTTTTCAAAAATACTCACTCTTATAAACCTCAAAAATTATAGTAGATATATATTATTTATATATTTTAATGTTGTTTCACAGAAATTACAAAACGGAATTAAAAGGAAGGCTGTAGAAGACATATCGCAAAGACCTTCTAAGATCATCAATACTGAGCTTAAAGAAGCTCCCGCAGAAGTGAATCTCACAACACGGGACCTTGATAATATAAGAAAAAGTGTATATCGATCAAGACGAAGCGTTTTGCCAGTTTTACCTCAATCATTAGAAGACCTCCAAGAAGCTCTAGAATCTATTGTTATTAAAACAAATAAGGACGAAGAATTTTTATTGGTAAATAACACGAACTTAAATGTAATAATATTTTCCTGTCAAACAAATTTACAGTATCTGTGTTCACGACCTAAAATTTATGTAGACGGAACTTTCAGTTATTGCCCGAAATTTTTAACTCAGTTATTTACGATACATACAGTAGAAAACGGACATTATATACCTTTAGTATTTATTTTACTGCCAAACAAACAATCTAATACTTACTTTGAGGCATTTAAGCTTTTAAAAAGTTATTGTGCTAGTATAAATTTAAGGTTTGAGCCCAAAGAAATCGTTAGTGATTTTGAAAAAGCGATACACGTTGGAGTTGAGAAAATTTGGCCAGACATAAATATAATAGGATGTAGGTTTCATTTGACCCAGTCCTGGTATCGTAAAATTCAAAATCTTGGGTTGGTATCTGAGTACAGGGATTCTAATTCAGCAATAGGTCTTTGGTTGCATTACACTTTTGGATTATTATTTCTAAATCCTAACGAAGTAGGGGATTGTTTTGTAGAAGACCTTTACTCAGATATACCTCAGAATGCTAAACTAATTGAATATGCTGATTATTTAGTTGATAATTATATATCTGATGATTCCGTTTTTCCTCCAAAAATGTGGGCTTCTTGTAATAGTGATCAAGAACGTACAACAAATGCTTGTGAATCATTCCACAGTCATTTTAACTCCAGTTTTTATGTAGCGCATCCAGATATTTTTAAATTTATTAATGTTTTAAAAGATGTACAAATTAATACATATATTAAAATAAATAGTGTACATTTGCCTAAAGCTTGTAATAATATTAGGTATAAAAAACGCAAAGATTATGTAACAAATTTAATTAATTTATATGTAAATAACCATATTGAAAGATTTAATTTAATTAAAAGTGTTTGTTTTAATTTTGCAAAAAAATAAAAAAAATATATCTTATAATCACTATTTTATATAGTTTTCTTTTCAGGTGTTTTCCTATGGCATGTTACGTGTTAAAAAATTGTTTAAGACGAGCATATTTCTATAAAGGAACCGTTCGCGCAATTGACCGGTTTACCGATTGTATACCGCGCGCTATTGACCCATAGAATTTCAACTACCTGAAAACATTTCTGACCGCTGCGCGCTACTGACCGTTGCCCGAATTCTCGTTACAGATTGGCAAATCAGACACACAATGGGAAGTGGATATGCCATATAACCAATTTAACCTAACTTATGATATATGGCAAACGCAGAAGACTTGAAGAATTTTCAATTAAGACTCATACCATCATTCAAAAATTGGATTGGATCAGAATAATTTAAGTTCAAAAATCAAAAGTTTCATCTTATGTATGTGATTATTAGACCGCGCAATATGATTTCATAAAATGCAGATTATTAGTCTTTCTATTCCTATTTCAATTACCGACCTCCTTCTAATACCGTTACAACAATCCGGTTCAAGTTATTTTACACTTTTCAGTTTCCATTATTAGTGCAATATTATTTACAATGGAGAATGGGGAAATTTCCAACAACAGTTGCAAGGGAAGTAGGTATTCAAAATTGGCTGAGGAGCAAAAGTATCAAATTAGAGAAAATTGAAATTTTAGGTATTGTCGAGCTGCACACAGCCAAATACCAAAAATTAATTTGTGTTGATGAAATGGATCTTAGTAACAATAAATGTGTATGTCGCTTACCTCCCTGCCACAGTGAGCTCAATCGAATTAAGTTGGCATGGCCAGAAGCTATTAATTTTTGAGCACAACACTACTTTCAAAGCTGCAGATC
This sequence comes from Galeruca laticollis, assembly GCA_963921935.1. Classification (NCBI taxonomy): domain Eukaryota; kingdom Metazoa; phylum Arthropoda; class Insecta; order Coleoptera; family Chrysomelidae; genus Galeruca; species Galeruca laticollis. The sequence continues at coordinate 197,775,679 of OY998179.1, read as the reverse complement.
TCAAAAATCTTTTAACTGAACAGTTCCAAATAATTATAGCGTAAAAGTGGGAGTATACAATCAATATGTCAAGGATCAAGACAAGTCTAAAATATGAAAGCATATAAGAGGTGTAAGCCATCCACTGGTAATAAATATTGAGACGAGCATGAAGACACCGAAGAAGATGGTGACAAATCTGTTTCATCATTTGAAGACTTTAGTTATTAAAATCGTTTATAATTTCTTAATCACGAAGTATAGTTATTGAGAATTGGAAGCATTAAAGAAAAAAAAATCATTTCCACTGACATCTCTTGACAAATCAATATATCTTTAGATCAGTACAGTTCCATAAGCTCCGGTATTATTGCCGTGAAGGTACTGAAACAACACAGTCTCTTGTACCAATTATCGATATAGACGGCATGTCCCTTATTCATATATAGTTCCATAAGGGTAAGAATTATATTTTAGGAAATTCCGAATTCTTTATTTCGTTGAATATTTGTAGAGCGCCGGTGTAAATTACAAGATATATGTATAGACTCTTTCTGCGTCACATATCTCAAATAGCTTAATTCCAAACCTATGGCGTTTTGAAGGGGCGTACTGTTTGAAAGCTAAACGACCTCTCCAAAGAATGAGATTTTCGTCAATTGCTAAATCTTCGAAAGGATGCAGAGATCTACCACAACTTTCCATTAGGGAAGAAAGAATATGTCTTATTTTTCTTAGAACATCATTTTTGTCTAGGTTTGCATTATCGACAAAATGTAGAGAATGCAGAATTTGCAGGAACCTTTCTCCTGAGCAGAATTTTGCAAAAAATTGAGTTTCAATAACTGGGCTTGTTGACTAATATTCCTATAGAGCTGGTTTCTCTATATATCCCGTTAACAAACATAATGCCATGAACGCTTACATTTCTACAATATTCACGTTCACCCACTTAGAAAAAGATGGCATGTTTTTGATTTTCATTGTTTCTGCGCATCTAATTATTTCTTCAGTAATAACTGCAGTTAACTCTTCCAACAGTTCGGTTTCCTATCTAATACATGTACTAATGACGCAATGTTTTCTGTTCTTAATTAAATATATACTTCTCTTAATAATAAACTTTTCACGGCTTCGGTTTTTTGTGACTTCGCAAAGGCCTTCGACTGTGTTGATCATGAAATTTGATAGACAAACTAGAATATTATGGCATCGGTGGTATTCCTTTAAAATGGTTTGAATCTTACCTGGAATGTAGAAACCAACTGGTACGAGGAAATGGAAAAGTTTCAAAAAATTTACCAGTTACCAGTGGTGTACTCCAGGGTTCAGTTTTAGGTCCAATTCTTTTCTTGGTATTCATTAACGATGTCACAGACTTACGAATTAATGGTAAATTCACTTTATTTGCCGATAACACTAGTGTAACATGGAGCAGTTCAGATATACGAACTTTACATTCTACCATAGGTAAAGTTCTCATTACTATTAAGTCCTGGTCTGACTCAAACGGGCTTTGTTTTAACACTGAGAAAATTTTAGTTTTATCTTACAAAGGAGTTTTTCAACCTCTCAAACTTAACAATGACGTAATAAGATCTTCAAATTCGATTAAGTTTCTTGGTCTCCATATTGACAGTGCCCTTAAATGGTCTGTACATGTAGACGTTTTGGCGAAAAAATTATCGTCGGCTTGTTTTACCATTAAATCTGTGTCAAACCAGCTTGATTCTTGTACTGCTTCAACAACTTACTACTCCTTGTTCGAATCGCACCTTCGCTATGGTTTGCCTTTCTGGGGGTCTTGTAGTTTGCACCTTTTCACATCTATTTTCAAACTACAAAAAAGAGCTATTCGTTATATTTATGGTTTGAGTCGAAGGACGCATTGCGAATTCTATTTTAAAAAATTTTAACTCTTCCTGCTCTATTCATTTTGGAATCCGTGGTCTTTGGTTCGCAAACACTTTCACAATTTAACTGAGAGGCCAATTCATAGTTATCCTACTAGAAGAAAAAAATTCGATATTTACTTAACAATACCCACCTCTGATCTGGTAAAAAATTCTATCACCTTCAATGCCAAAAAACTATTCAATCAGCTACCTTTAGAATTAAAAGTGGCAAATACATTTAATAGGTTCCGGAGATTGACAACGGCGTTTCTGCCTTATTATTCAGTGGCAGAATTCTGCAATCTACCCTAGACTTTTGAGTTACATCGGCGTAGTTCAATATTTGGTATGATGTACGATGGTAACATTGTATTATAATTATTAATTTAAATTTGTATTATATATATTATGTTTTGTATTGTTAGTATAGTCAATATTTTTTTATATCTTTATATTATTTTTTATAAACTCTTTTTTATATTTATCTATTTTTAAATTATTTCGCTTTGTCCATAAAATTGTACAATTTTTCATGACAATAAAGCTTATGTCTCTCTCTCTCCTCTTTCAAAAAATGTCTAAAATATGTCAGTTTTGGGGAATCTACTTGCAGTTTTACATGGTTTCCTATACCAGAATTACTACGATCGAAATCTTTCGCGTGATGTTGTTATCAATCTTCCAAGGTATACTGCCGGGCAACGATTTACTATTTATTCTCATTCTCTTCGAAGGTCCTGGCTGATCAGCATCGTCTTCAATATGTTGTACTTCGGCAACACTAATACTCTATTCTTCAGTACTACTCGTACTTTGTTCGCCTAAAGCTAGAATATCACCTTCGCTACTAGAATAATCTATATCTTCACTTGCACCTAAAACGTAATCACTTTCGTACAATACTTTTTCGAATTATTAGTCCGTATATTTCCTCGCCATTACGCAAATGCAAGACGTAAAATGACTGCTCTACTGAATACAGCTGATAGCTGTCACTACCGCACAAGACAAGTAACCTTGAGCGACTAATACATTCGGCGGCCGCTTCCTGAGCTCGGCCGGAAGACTGGCGGGCGATCTCACGGTGCTCGTCTGGAATGGATTAACAAATAACGACCCTACTCGCAGACAGACGAATTTTCTAACGACTCTAGATTTTCTTTATGGGTTCATGATGGCCGTAGAAGGCGGTTTTTACAATATGTTTTGGAGCGCGAGTCTTCCCTTACCAGAGGTTTGAATTGTTATACCTGTAGGTAGTAGTAGCTAGGATTTTTAGAGGCATTAAACTGCTCGATGTTACGTTAATATTGTCTTGGAACCAGTAGCTCTACATTATAGTAAAATTTTGAAATACATAACGTCCTAAATGAACACAAATATCATGTTGAAAATTACCAATGTCCACTAGTTTTAATCATTTAAAATATAACCTTGTCGCTTCATCTTCAAAATCAAAGTACTCTCAAAGTTTTCATTTAAAATGACCAAAGAATAAACTAAAATATCCAACTAATTGGAATCTGTAATGGTGCTCATTTATTTTTGTTCTACGAAATTGGATCTCCAAATATTTTTCAACGTATAAATAAAATCGAAACCTTTAAAATTTCAGTCAATACCAAATTAATATTCTAATTGGAATGCATGATTGTTTCCATGAATACTTAACAGCTTGTGGCAGAAAATTAATATTCACACATTCATATTGGTTATACGCTATTGATGACAAATATTTCATAGTTATTGGTAGTTTTAAGCAAAAATTAATTGTTACTTATAAAAAAAATGAGTAGAGGGTAAGAAGAGGCGACTTTATTTTTTTCTCTCAGGGTAAAGGTACGGAACGATTATTTAAGGTTACAAATGAAACGCCGTAGTAGTTCGGTTAATTTTAATTTGTCCCTTTGTAATTATTAGCAGCACTCGTGGCGCTATACAAGAAAGAGCTCTTAAGTTTTTAAGCCACTAGTGGCTAAATTGCGTACTCTGGAACAGGCCGTACAGTTCAAACAAAACGCTAAGAAGAGGAGGCGACATAGATCTATTAGGTTACAAATCCGAATTGTTTTTAAAACAGTTTTTTTAATAGAATGAAGAACAGGTATGCAAGTATAAGATTATAACCAAGTGGCGTGGCAGAATTGCCCCAATTACTATTTTATATGCAGAATATCTACCGCAGAGTATAATTTACGGTTACAACAATAGTTGACCATATAACACTGAATAATTGTTTTCAGGGTGATGTACGAAATCCCTATAATAAGAAGCCTATGTACTAAAAAGTTCTTCAAGATAAAAATTAATATAAACTGTGATTTCAGAGTTCAATATTATATGTTGTGACTGTTTCTCCCTATGTGTCTGTTAAACTATGTGTTGAACGTGTGGTTTAGTTCACAAAAAACCATTAAGACAAACACAACTTATAACTAAGGCGAAGCTGATAAGTCACAGTGGATGATTTCTTCAGCACTGCCGCAAGCAGTTACAGTAGCTTCCGGAACTTCTATGAAGATGGGAAAGTAGTTTTCCAACAATTCGATGCAAGCCCCTGAGATATGCAAGTATCTTTGAATCTTGGTTACAAGGTACTTCCCGAAATAATTAGGAACATAAGTTCTAATTATGAACGGTATGTGAAAGAGGTCTAAAAAGAACAATTCGGTATTATTCGTCGCTGACACGATTTAGGTACCTAGGTAATAACAAAAAAATATATATTCAACTCAAATAAGTAAATCAATGTCTCAAAATATCTTCTATTGATTTATAAATTCTTATCTAAATAAATAATAAATATCTATACATTATGATTTTATCATGAAAAACTGACACAGACATATTTATGACATACTAAGCATGTTCTAATATCTGATTGACCTGAATCCCATACAACAGTCTAAATATTGCTCACAAATTAATAAAGTTAACTTATTGAAATCTGCTGAAAAGTATGACATTTGCTTTGTAGAATTAGTTAATGAGTTGAATCTTGAGAGTATAAGCTAAGTTAAAATACTTAATTTCTATGTCTAGGTGCAGATATTGTCTTACATACTGTTACGAAATAGCACACTAGTGTAGTCCCTGAATCTGACTCTGCCTAAGCCATGTATGAAAGCTAAAATTTTGGCGGATGTGCAGGGATTTTTTAGTACTGTTTACGATTGTGACTATCTTATCTAGACATTGTTTTTGTGACAAGTCTTATCTAGAAAATTCCAGTGAGCCAATTGTTTTTGTGTAAGCCGCAATCTAGAATTATCTAGTAAAAAAGGCACTAATATATAAAGGACCGACCAGCGGGAGAAGTTGAGTTTATAAAGTGATCTCGTGATATAAACATCGAACAAGTAAATAGTCTAAGTAGTGAAGTGTTTATATAAATTAATGTAAGTGCATATACTGTGTATATAATATAAATTAGTGAATAGTTTAGTGAATAAATAAATCAAGTAAGTGAACCTACAGTATGTATGAATTTATCCTACCTGTCAGATAAACTGTTTTAAATAAATAAGAAAAACATTACAATACCTTCGGTGTCGGGTGACCTCAAGGTGGATTGAATTTCAAGTTATAGTTGAATTGCCCTTCAGGGTATTCAAAAGTGCTTCTATCACTAATTACTCCTTAAATTTACTTGGGAAAATTCTTAAAAATCCGTAATAGTCCGGGAGGTAGCGCTATAGTTGACCAAGTCATTTCATACCGGCTGAAAATCATAACAATAATAGTTTTCCCCTAACACATAACAGCTCTGAACGTCAGCTGCTCCGATAGCAGTGGAGCTAAAGGAGACAGCATGAAAAACTCATTGGAAAAAAATCTGCTCCGATGATTTACATACCAAGCGAAACAATTATTGGTTCAATCATATTTATTCAAAAAAATATCGTCAGCTGTATTGACGAGGAGGGGTTCAATGTCAGTCACGTGCATAAACCTTATTTAAAATTTGACAAATAAATTTATTTTATACCTTATGAAATTTATATACCTCAATTTTTATACTTTTAAAATAATAAAGAAAATTGTCAGCTGTACTTCGGACGGGGGTAACACCATCAGTCAGCGTGATAAACATGTCGCACGCTCAACGCATTGGAGCGTTGCAAGTATCTTTGGAACATAAACTGACGATCTTTACACCCACAAACAATCAGCTGACGACGATTTTTTGTTTCATTAACATTGAAATTATCTTATACTTAAAATTCAATAAGTATAACATCAATTTCATATAAATAACACCACGGTATATTTATTTATTCCGTGTAGGTTCCAAATTATATTAATATGTACTCTAGCATCAAGGAATTTCAAGCTGTAAAAGTCTCACTACTTCAACGTACCTTTCCTAAAAATTATTATTCTGGCCTCCAGGTAGAATATACGTGGTAGAAATAACCTCTGGTAGTAAGTATACCCTAATGGAGTGAGACAAACTTATATGAATAAAAGAGAAATACTATCCTCTGCTGCAGAGATTTCGACTAGTTCATTCAGTTTTTCCTGCGCTGTCCTCTCGAAAGGTATAGTCTCCAAAATGTCTGCGAAAACAAAACCAATTTGTGTATTTTGTTCTAAAAAAATGAGCCGCTTCATTTGTTCATTCCAAGTTTTTCAGAAAAGTGTCAAACTATTCTAGATATACGAAAAAATCATAATTTATCGATGAAAGACGCTAAAGTGCCATTGGATGTAAATGATAAACAAACATATTATTCAAAGTATTATAAACTATTCACAGCATTACCAAAAAAATATCTGTGTGTCTGAGCCATCATCTCATGAATCAAGGTAAGTTAAGAATCTTAGTTAATTCAAGTTATTTATTTAGTAATTAGATATCATTATTAGTAATTCAGTGAACTGAATTGAACAGCGAAATATACACACAACAATTTCGTTTTTGGAGTATAGATGTAACGTTTTCGAACGTTGAGATTCTACCTGTGAGCAACTGATGGGTATTTGACCTGTGCACATACCTCGTCCCTTTTAAAAAGATCCCTTTATTGTAGGCAAAGTAAAGAAAGAAAGTATACTTGCGAATTTGAAATACCGTGTATATGACAGGGAGCATTGTGTAAATGTTAAATACAACAAGAATGCATAAAGACCACAGATACTACCTCCTCATACATTAGAAATTATCCTTTATACCTGCGTCCTAACAGGGTCGGAGTAATCACTAACCAGGTAAAGCAAGGGTGCAGTCTATCAGTCTGTGACGTGACTTTTAATCGTTGTGCATTGTGAATATAAAAATGGCAGTATTTCGTCCATGGGAAAACATTGTGTCGAATGAAATGGAAATAGAGAATGAAGTGATTGAAATTAGTGACAACAGTGACACTGAAGATGATGTTTCGGACAACAGGAAGGTTAAAAGAAAACATTTGTCAAGTGGTGCAAAAACGATAATAAAAAATGTTTACCAAACTCTAATTGAAAAAGGGTGTTCAACTTCTTTCACCGTGACAAGTGAATTAACAAAAGTCCCTGTATCTACGGTAAGGGACATTATAAACAAGGGAGAGACAGAAACGAGAAATGAAAAAATTTTCTAGAATCGATGAAGCGGCGGAAACTGAAATAAAAAAACAAAAAATGTACTCTTTTTACAAAGAAAATAGGGTGCCAACAACGTATATGATTTTGGAAAGACTGAAAGTTTCGGGAATTGAAATAACCTATTCGGAAAAATGGTTTCGGAAATATTTGAAAACCAAAAGTTTTGAGTGTAAAACCCTCAACGGAAGGATGAGCATCATGGAAAGTGGACGATTAAAAAGATTGCGTTGGGGGTACGTTATAAAAATAAGAAGAATTCGCCAAGAAGGTCGATACATAGTTTGGTTGGATGGAACATGGTACGATAGCCATGACGTTGTAAAGAAAGGATGGAACAATGGCACAAAAAGTTAGTGTTTAGAGGCCCCTCCGTCTAGGGGAGAAAGAATAATAATTTTACATGCCGGTGGCAGCAATGGATGGGTGTCCAATGCGTTGCTGTTGTCCGCAAAAAATTAAAAAATTGTTCAGACGACTATCACGAAGACATGAATCCACCACTTTTTGAGACTTGGTTTCAAGAATTTGCCCGATAATTCTGTCATTGTGATGGACAACGCCAGTTATCATTCAAAATTAACAAGAAACCCATCACAAGCCTACAATATATGGCTGAAAATGATATAGAAATACCTAAATCAAAATGCACCAAAAAAGATCTTCTAAACATTATAAAAGACCTGAACATTCCTACAAAATATCGGATTGTCACAATGGCACAAGCAAAAGGACATACGGTACTGCGTCTTCCACCCTACTACTGTGTATTAAATCCCTTCGAACTTATCTGGAGTACTCTAAAACGGGGAATTCGGCGTAAAAATACAGCTCCAAGGCTAAGTACTGCTGTAGTGGATTTAATTAGAAGTGAGATGGAAAATATAGACAGTATTTTATGGAAAAATTGCATCGCACACGTAGTTGAAGTGGGCAACGGTCAGTAGCGCGCAGCGGTCAGAAATGTTTTCAGGTAGTTGAAATTCTATGGGTCAATAGCGCGCGGTATACAATCGGTAAACCGGTCAATTGCGCGAACGGTTCCTTTATAGAAATATGCTCGTCTTAAACAATTTTTTTAACACGTAACATGCCATAGGAAAACACCTGAAAAGAAAACTATATAAAATAGTGATTATAAGATATATTTTTTTTATTTTTTTGCAAAATTAAAACAAACACTTTTAATTAAATTAAATCTTTCAATATGGTTATTTACATATAAATTAATTAAATTTGTTACATAATCTTTGCGTTTTTTATACCTAATATTATTACAAGCTTTAGGCAAATGTACACTATTTATTTTAATATATGTATTAATTTGTACATCTTTTAAAACATTAATAAATTTAAAAATATCTGGATGCGCTACATAAAAACTGGAGTTAAAATGACTGTGGAATGATTCACAAGCATTTGTTGTACGTTCTTGATCACTATTACAAGAAGCCCACATTTTTGGAGGAAAAACGGAATCATCAGATATATAATTATCAACTAAATAATCAGCATATTCAATTAGTTTAGCATTCTGAGGTATATCTGAGTAAAGGTCTTCTACAAAACAATCCCCTACTTCGTTAGGATTTAGAAATAATAATCCAAAAGTGTAATGCAACCAAAGACCTATTGCTGAATTAGAATCCCTGTACTCAGATACCAACCCAAGATTTTGAATTTTACGATACCAGGACTGGGTCAAATGAAACCTACATCCTATTATATTTATGTCTGGCCAAATTTTCTTAACTCCAACGTGTATCGCTTTTTCAAAATCACTAACGATTTCTTTGGGCTCAAACCTTAAATTTATACTAGCACAATAACTTTTTAAAAGCTTAAATGCCTCAAAGTAAGTATTAGATTGTTTGTTTGGCAGTAAAATAAATACTAAAGGTATATAATGTCCGTTTTCTACTGTATGTATCGTAAATAACTGAGTTAAAAATTTCGGGCAATAACTGAAAGTTCCGTCTACATAAATTTTAGGTCGTGAACACAGATACTGTAAATTTGTTTGACAGGAAAATATTATTACATTTAAGTTCGTGTTATTTACCAATAAAAATTCTTCGTCCTTATTTGTTTTAATAACAATAGATTCTAGAGCTTCTTGGAGGTCTTCTAATGATTGAGGTAAAACTGGCAAAACGCTTCGTCTTGATCGATATACACTTTTTCTTATATTATCAAGGTCCCGTGTTGTGAGATTCACTTCTGCGGGAGCTTCTTTAAGCTCAGTATTGATGATCTTAGAAGGTCTTTGCGATATGTCTTCTACAGCCTTCCTTTTAATTCCGTTTTGTAATTTCTGTGAAACAACATTAAAATATACAAATAATATATATCTACTATAATTTTTGAGGTTTATAAGAGTGAGTATTTTTGAAAAATAACAAATTTAAGAAATTAGATGAATATCCGAAATATTTAACTTATACGAATAAAATTAATCATATTATATTATATACGTAGGTCGAGTAGTGAGCCATTATTAACCGAGGAGTTGTACTAATATTTTAAAATTTTATTTAATTAGATTTTGATAAAGGCAGAAATGATGCTAATTTCAAATAAGTTTTTATAATTTTATCATACCAATTAAGTGTACCTACTAGTGCTGAATTTGCGAGTTTGATTTTGTTTAGAATTAGAAATAAGAGTTTCTGTTTATATTTCATTGAAAATATAAAAAAAGTTCATTATTTACCTAGGGAGAGAAATATTATTTCTCATTCGAGCTTTGGAGTTAATAATGACGATTTCTAAGGTTAGTAGTAAGAAATATAATTATTAAACACTTACCTTAACGTGTAAATTTTCATCAAATGCGTGACTGTGATTGTCTTTTTGCTGTAACAACACCTCTTCTGATTTATCCACAGAAATCGAAGCTGGACATCCTCGCTTTGTACAGCGATATGAAACACCTAATATAGTTTCTCTATCTTTGCGAAAAGTATAACTTTTAACTATTAATAATTTTTTTCCGCGCTCACTTAACATGGTCTCCATTTCGGTATCTTTACACGTAAACTTCTTCTGAATAATGTAAGTGAGTAAATGTAATTTAATGTGTACAATCATAAGACTGAAAGACCCCTTGCTATTAGGGACAGGTACTAATATCATGTCTGCGCGCAATCGACCTGTCCCTTTTAGAACCCTCTTATAATCTGTAAGGATTAAACTGACCGCTGCGCGCTATCGGAATACACCCGTTGAAGTGGAAGATTCATATGTGTCTCCGAATGTACAACAATTTATAATTAATTTGGACGAAGACAGCGATACTAGTTACCTGTTTGTTGATAGTGACGATGATTTATAACGCAAATATTTGTTATTATTGTAACATATTATGTGTCTATATATATATTATATATATATATATATATATATATATATATATATATATATATATATATATATATATATATATATTATAATGGATTGTTATAGTTGTATACTTTGCCGACAATACCACTATAATTGTTATATTATCAATTTAATATATTAAACTCTAGTATAGCTAGCTCAGTAATGAAATAAAGAAAAAATTTTATGTATTTATATATTTAGGTAGAGAGAATGAGAAACTCTTACTACTCTTTGGGTTCCGGAAGTGATTTTAACTCTTTATCTCCAACACTTTATATATGAATCATTCAAATAACTTTTACTATATTTTATTTTATATTATTTGGTGCGCCTATGGATAGAAAATTTCAATATAGCAATCGATTCCAAATCTCACAGTAAGAATAGATGATTAGAAGTATTCAGTAGAATAATCGATTCCAAATGTCACTCATATCAGTTGAAGTAATATATATATGAAAACAATGATTTCATGAATACATTTATTACTACACATATATTATATGAGTCAAGAAATATGTATTAGCAATTTAAACAAAGTGATGAAATCTTATATGCTAATATAAAATTATTAAGTCGAAAAATGAAAATTGTTCAATAGAAATGGTAAGTACTTAAGTTTCTGTTATCAGTTTTATCAGAACCTTTTTTTTTAAATTTTAATAGTTTCAGATTCTATTTCTTTTGACTTTTACCATAGATGTACATCTGTAACCTAAATGTTGGTACCAACAAAGACAAATTAAACACTAACCTGATTCACAATCCACTCATCTTCCTTTCTTGAAGAGTTATCTTCCCAAAAACAAGCTGTGGACAGGTCCGCCGACCTTATAATGCTTCTTTACAGGATTTCTTATTTCAGGAAACAAATATTTGTGATTTCTATTAGTTTCTAGCTTCTTAGATTTAATTGCTCTATAATGTTTATTTCAGTAACTTTCCATTAAGTATCATCTCCAATTGAATTGATTGAATTTTTTAAATATTCATTTTATTCTGACATCACCTCCAATAACTTGTATGTCTTGTTTCATCTATTGTATGTAGCTTCTTATATCTTCATTTATTTGGACCTTTTTAGTACAAATTTCTTAGTTTTTATCTAAATTTCTTATAATTTTATCTCCAATACTCTATTTCATCTCCGCATCTCAAAATTCTTTTTCAACAACCACCCGCCTTTCTTTTTATTTTTCGTTGCTATCCGAAATCATAAATATCTTGATTTCAGATTCATTTTCTAATTCCTAATATATAATTACAAACCATAAAATTCACATCTTTCTTGACTCAATAAATATAGATTTCTATGGTTCTGCTTCTTTTTCAATTTATAACCTTATTCCAGTCAATTTATAAAATGATTTTTTTTTGACATTTCTGACATTATTTGATATATATAACCAAAACTCTCTAAATGTTGAATAATTAAGTTATTACATGTTTATTTATTGTATCTATTATTAATGTTCAATGAATATTTTTAGAATATGGATTACATGTTTCTTTTAATTAAGGAATTTTGATTTATAACTTGTTATTTATTACTTACAATGGATTGTCGATATGCTTCTTAAATGAACTACTGTGTTTAAAGGTAAGTTTTATCCTTTTTATTCAAATTTCTTATTACTATTGCTCATATATTGTATTCCATTATGAATAGATTACTTCATCAATAAATTCTTTTGGTATCATATTAAAGATATTGAATCAAATGTTCCAAACTTCAATATATTTGTGAGAGTGAGAATTTCAAATATACTTCCATCTAAGTAGTGAAGAACTATCTCCTCTATATATATATTTTTTACTTTTATAAGGTAATAGATATTATGTATCCTGATCAAAATAGGTGCTAATAATTCTCTAACACTTATCAGATGATGTATATATGCTCCAGAATATTTTGTACATGTAAGACATATACAGTTTTTTTTTAAATACTGCATTTAAATCTTCTGTATATTGGAAATATTTTCATTAACCGATACTGGTTTATATAATTCTGTGTAGTATGCTGATATGAGTTATATTATTTTAGTTTCTGTGTTCTTGAATTATGTTCAAATCCCCTCAAATTTAAATTTTAAGAGTTCTCAATACCTTGAGATCTTCTTCACATTTAAATTTCCAATTTGTGTATTATCCTTCTTTCATTATGTTCTTTGAATACGGCGATTAATTTCCCAATCTATTATTATATCTCTAATACCTATCATATATTTACACTAAATCTAACTATTTATAAATTAGTAACATAATATTATCTATTAAATAATTATCAACATATCTCAAAATTATCTTGAATCAAATTAAACTATTATTCCTAATTCCCATAAAACTTCTTAAATCTACTATATCTATTGAAATTTCACGTAACGTACTGTTATTTGTTATTCTAAAATTCCCTATATACATGTTGATCAATTTCTTCTATGATCTGTAATATTTCAACTCTCTTTTATTCTACTCTGCCTAAACAACTTACATGGAACTGGATATGATTTTACTTTAACATTTCTCAGTATTCTTCTCCTTTATTACATCGATATTTTAGTTAAGCAACCCTTAGTTCCTTCGAAATTCTTTTGTTATACGTCTTTAATAATTCATTTATAACTTCATAATATTCTTCATTACAATCTGTCCAATTACCATTACTTTTCACATCTTCTATTTATTCTATCTCACACTCATAATGGTTAGCCAGTCTAATTTCTTTTTCAATCAATCCTTCATATTTCATCATCAAACTCTTCACTTTCTCTTCATATTCCTTATTTCCACTCACTAACTCCAGTTCTACCATAATTCCATTCCTCTTTATATTCCATAACTTCCTATTATCCTCTTCAATTGCCAATACTTCCATATTTACCTCCTCAAATTCAATTATTTTACCATTTAATTCTATCTATCTATTCAAAATCAATTATTTCCTTATATTTCATCAATTCATCAATAACTATGTCTGTTCCTAACTTCTTCATCGACTATGCTTACATATCAAGTTCTTTTTCATCCTTTAATTCAATCTTTTGTATCATATATTTGCCTAGTTCATATAACTTCCGTCCGTTTGTTCCTATAAATGTAATTATTTCATCCTGTCCATCTATTTTGTTGCTTAATTTCATTTCTATTTTCATTATCATATCTTCTATCAAAGTTTCTAAAATTTCTTCTATTCTCACAATACTTGTTGTCATAAATTTTATCTCCATTTCCATATATTCGTTTTTCATTTTTGTAACTTCTATTTTCATTTCCATAATTCATATCAACATGTCTATCATTTCTTCTATTATCAATCCATGTTTATATAATTTCTATTTAAATATATTTTTAAATATTACTTGTTAATCATAAACCTTTTATTTACACATCGTTTTTATATCCCTTCCTTACCATGTACAATTCCTTTTCGTTTCTAGATTTCGTTCCTATAATCCTGTCATATAATTCAATTTTATTTTCTTTTCCTAAACTTCGTCTTATTCTCTTCTCTTATTGTTTGATTCCCTATTGGTTTCCGTAACTTCTTTCTGTTCACCACCATAATTTTTTTAATTTTGAAGTCCCATATCTCATCAATTTCTTCCCATAAATGCATTGAAATTTGCATCTCATATTCTTCCATCTCATCGAAGTTGCTTTTTATTATTTTCATATACACCATAATCTCAATTCGATTTCTTTCATTTCCAATTCTCTTAATAAATATTCTTGGATCAATTATTTTTATGTTTCTTTCAAGTTTCACTCTGATTTCGCCATTCTCTGTGTAAATTATTGGTTCTTCAATTAGTCTTATGGTTTCATCTATTTCTTCTTTAGTTTCTTGTAATCGTCTGTTCATTTCTTTTAATTCCCAATTAAGTTGTATCCCCCTATTATAATTATTATTTATTTTATCATATGTCACAATTTGTTTTTCTGTATTACCATCTAAGTCTTTTATTTTCCAATAAATATTTTCTTGATAAATTTGCATCACATCTTCACTTCTTAGGTTCTGTAAATCAATGTCTAACATATCATCTTTTGTTTGTTTTTGTACTTTTATAGATTGTATTTCTTCAATTGTATTCTCATTTTGTTTCTTCACTTCTACTTGAATTGCTCCTGATAAATTTTCTTCTAAACATCTTCCTAGTTTTTGAACTTCTTCTTCTACCTGTTTTTCTATTGTTTCTCTTATTTTAATTCTATGTTCCTGAAGTTCTACTCTCAAATTCGTATTTTCTTCTTTTATATCAATTTTAATTTTATCTATCTGTTTTCTAAATTCTTCATTTTCCTCCCTAAGTTTCTTAATTTCCTTCAAACCTTCCATCTTCACCTCTTCTATTTTCTTTTCCATCCTGTTCATGTTTCCATTTAAATCATTCATGTTCCCATTCATCTTGTCCATCTTTCCATTCAAATCTCCCCTCATATTATCTATCTTCCCATTCAAATCTCCCCTCATATTATCTATCTTTCCATTCAAATTAATTAAAAATTCCATTATTTGATCTCCTCTGCTTACACTATCCTGCCTGTCTTGTCTACTATCCTGCTGTTCCCTTGATTCTTCACCTTCTTTATCTATTAAGGTTTGTTCCTCTACATCTGAATCTCCCATTCCACGTCTCCTTTCTTCTTGTTCCTCATCTGATCTGCCTTCCACACCTATTTGTTTTCCGTCCCTAAGCATCATTCTCTTTGCCATTTTAATTGTATCTAATTCTAATGTTTTTAAAACCTTCTTATCACGAAAAAATCTTAATTTGCCCCACGTTGCGGTGACATATTTATAATGGTTTGTTATAGTTGTATACTTTGCCGACAATACCACTATAATTGTTATATTATCAATTTAATATATTAAACTCTAGTATAGCTAGCTCAGTAATGAAATAAAGAAAAAATTTTATGTATTTATATATTTAGGTAGAGAGAATGAGAAACTCTTACTACTCTTTGGGTTCCGGAAGTGATTTTAACTCTTTATCTCCAACACTTTATATATGAATCATTCAAATAACTTTTACTATATTTTATTTTATATTATTTGGTGCGCCTATGGATAGAAAATTTCAATATAGCAATCGATTCCAAATCTCACAGTAAGAATAGATGATTAGAAGTATTCAGTAGAATAATCGATTCCAAATGTCACTCATATCAGTTGAAGTAATATATATATGAAAACAATGATTTCATGAATACATTTATTACTACACATATATTATATGAGTCAAGAAATATGTATTAGCAATTTAAACAAAGTGATGAAATCTTATATGCTAATATAAAATTATTAAGTCGAAAAATGAAAATTGTTCAATAGAAATGGTAAGTACTTAAGTTTCTGTTATCAGTTTTATCAGAACCTTTTTTTTTAAATTTTAATAGTTTCAGATTCTATTTCTTTTGACTTTTACCATAGATGTACATCTGTAACCTAAATGTTGGTACCAACAAAGACAAATTAAACACTAACCTGATTCACAATCCACTCATCTTCCTTTCTTGAAGAGTTATCTTCCCAAAAACAAGCTGTGGACAGGTCCGCCGACCTTATAATGCTTCTTTACAGGATTTCTTATTTCAGGAAACAAATATTTGTGATTTCTATTAGTTTCTAGCTTCTTAGATTTAATTGCTCTATAATGTTTATTTCAGTAACTTTCCATTAAGTATCATCTCCAATTGAATTGATTGAATTTTTTAAATATTCATTTTATTCTGACATCACCTCCAATAACTTGTATGTCTTGTTTCATCTATTGTATGTAGCTTCTTATATCTTCATTTATTTGGACCTTTTTAGTACAAATTTCTTAGTTTTTATCTAAATTTCTTATAATTTTATCTCCAATACTCTATTTCATCTCCGCATCTCAAAATTCTTTTTCAACAACCACCCGCCTTTCTTTTTATTTTTCGTTGCTATCCGAAATCATAAATATCTTGATTTCAGATTCATTTTCTAATTCCTAATATATAATTACAAACCATAAAATTCACATCTTTCTTGACTCAATAAATATAGATTTCTATGGTTCTGCTTCTTTTTCAATTTATAACCTTATTCCAGTCAATTTATAAAATGATTTTTTTTTGACATTTCTGACATTATTTGATATATATAACCAAAACTCTCTAAATGTTGAATAATTAAGTTATTACATGTTTATTTATTGTATCTATTATTAATGTTCAATGAATATTTTTAGAATATGGATTACATGTTTCTTTTAATTAAGGAATTTTGATTTATAACTTGTTATTTATTACTTACAATGGATTGTCGATATGCTTCTTAAATGAACTACTGTGTTTAAAGGTAAGTTTTATCCTTTTTATTCAAATTTCTTATTACTATTGCTCATATATTGTATTCCATTATGAATAGATTACTTCATCAATAAATTCTTTTGGTATCATATTAAAGATATTGAATCAAATGTTCCAAACTTCAATATATTTGTGAGAGTGAGAATTTCAAATATACTTCCATCTAAGTAGTGAAGAACTATCTCCTCTATATATATATTTTTTTACTTTTATAAGGTAATAGATATTATGTATCCTGATCAAAATAGGTGCTAATAATTCTCTAACACTTATCAGATGATGTATATATGCTCCAGAATATTTTGTACATGTAAGACATATACAGTTTTTTTTTAAATACTGCATTTAAATCTTCTGTATATTGGAAATATTTTCATTAACCGATACTGGTTTATATAATTCTGTGTAGTATGCTGATATGAGTTATATTATTTTAGTTTCTGTGTTCTTGAATTATGTTCAATATATATATATATATATATATATATTGTTACCGTCTTAATTGTTCGGTATCAATTTTTTTTTCAAGTTTCCTTGGATGGGACCAAGATAGCGATTTTATTGGGAACAATACTGGACGATAAACAATTAAGACGTATGCGAACGGCACTCTTGTTTTGGTTGGAGAGCTAAGGGTCGTGGGTTTATTTGCGGAACGTTAAGCAATCGGAAAGGTAATTAGAGGGCACCAGAAATTTTAATTATCAGGAAAAATTTCGAAAACTGCGATAAACGAGAGAAATTATAAAAAGTGAGGTATTTTTGGTATTGTATCAGTGGAGGTTAGGGAAGTACTCACTAAAACGCGTTTTATTAGGTTAACCAGTTTATTAACAGGTTTTACCAGCGTCAGTGAACGAAACATCAAAAATATTTACAAGATGGGTTCATGCATAAACTGGTACCGCAAACAAAATTAATATATACATAAACAACAACAAATATACAAATCATATACATACACAAATGATCAATGTCGCAGAGTTTGCGAACTAAAAAATTAGTTTATAAACGAAATTATTTTCCGTTTATTTAAAGAAGAAAATGTAGTATATTTATTATTAAATTACTTGAAAACAAAAAAACATAGACTTTGTGAAAGTTATGTCAATATCGGGAAAATAACTTAGTCTAGATTTGACGTACGCCGAATTTCCTAACGATTATACTATAAAACATAAACAAAGGTTCTCTAAAACAATAGCAATATTAGTAATCAATACACTCGTTACTGTAATAAAATAGTTCTGACCGTATAGTTCTTTCGTTAGAGGAATAGCGTGACACTAAATTAATCTTTGCACCATTGACTAAGAACGGGTGCGATTACTCCAGGTAGGAAAGATACTAAATAATCATTACCGATACCTGAGTCCAATTGTTTCCATCCAATCACCAAATTACTACTCAAGTGAAGATACTTGCAACAATGCCGGAGGCGTGGTTTCTCGATTAGGTCGATTAAAAAACTTATGATAACACTTGTAATAAGTAAGCTACCCTCACCGCGTGAAGGAACAGATCACAGACACTCGGAAATCTTCGGTAGCCTAATGAAGGTAATAATCACTATAAACATATACTCTGGTAAATTTAATTCGACTATGAACACAGTAAATACCGATACCTTGGTACTATACGATAATTTAATCTTAATAGCCAAGAAAATCACCACTGCTTCGCTCAAATAATTTTCGTAGACTCTATCTCGATAACGGCACTAAATAATGAACGATAATTCACGCTACCACTACAAGAAGTTTTTCAACTACTCGCGTTGAGAATCGGTTGCTCACTGCCCTCGTGACGATATTTTTGGGGATGGATAGCCTTCTCCTTGAAATTATTTCCGAAAAATAACTGTAAAATTAGTTCCAAAAAGCCATATAACAGCCATATAAAACGAATCGGGCGGTGAATACACAGATTACACTGTCTACCGAGAATTTTAAAAAAGGTACTTTTCGTTCTCTGAAGGTAATTCTAAAACTATTGTGTCTCCATCATAATCCTTCTAAGGGCGGTATTATAAATACATTCAATTGTCATTTCGTTCAATTGAGAATCCCGATTGAGCCGTAATAAACCTTTCTCGGCGCTCAAAGATGTATTATACTCCGGTAATTTTATTTTTATTGGTAGTATGAAACGATCTTTTACACAGCCCGAAGAAAATTTTGATACACAGGGCCGCACTGGGAAATAAATTCGAATATAAAAAAGATTAAAAACGTTACAATATATATATATATATATATATATATATATATATATATATATATAACAAAGAAGATATAGGAATATCGTGTGATATATTAACAACAATAAAGAGATTCATGGGTAATTCACACAAAAAAAGGGCTATTGAAACAGGTTCATGGCGGGGGGGCTATATGCGCCTCCGTGTCGATCTTGGTTGTTGTCCTGAAAACTCGGGATCTTCCAATTGAAGGCACAAATGAGCGTTTGGTTACCCTGCTGAAATCCGTTGTTTTGTGTTTTCCCATGTTTCGATTGACATCTTTGCTCCCAAATTTCACATCCTTATTTGGTTATACCGTGCTTATGACAGCAAATGAGCCAGACACATGCATGTCCGCGGTTACCACTCTGTTTCAGTAGCCCTTTTTTTGCGTGAATTACCCATGAATCTCTTTATTATCTATATATATATATATATATATATATATATATATATATATATTAAATCAGAAAATCAAAACAGATGATTATTCTGTGGTAATTATCGACCGTACTATTTATATAAGCAAAAGGGGATGATTGTCAGGTATGCGGTCAGTATAAGAAATAAAAATCTATATTCTCATTCTCAATATTTCGCTATTGTTCAATAGCATCATCCGGAGACACTACAATAATTAAAATATAAATAAAATGACAAAGATAGGAACACAAATACTTACAGATGTTGAGAGTCAGTAAGAGTTGATGTACACCACATTAAGGTACTAACTAGACTAATTGCTAATGATTAATTTGTAAAAATGGTTGTGGTGTGAATTGATAAAAACAAGAAACAATTTGAGTTAAAAACAAAACAATAAATTAATAATCTGAACGTATGAATAATTGGGGTGACAAAACAACAATATTAAAATGAATTTAACAGGTGACAATAAATATCACTAAGTTTATTAGTGTCAGATTTGAGATTGATAGCATCTTTTTGTTTGTTGATGTGATACATTTCAAAAAATAAACGATTCCTGTATTGGTCAACCTTCTGCAGAATCTCTGTCTCGTCATAATTGAACGTATGGCCCGTCTTTATAAAATGATCCACCACTACACAGTTATTCTTGCCTACTCGACAATCACTTCTATGTTGGGTAATACGGTTTTTCAACCATTGAGACGTCTGACCAACGTAACATCCCGAACACTGCGAGCAATTTATTTTGTAAATCACGTTGGTTTGTAATAATAAAGGTGTTTTATCAACTTTCGAAAAAAGGAGAGAAATAGTTGTCAAATTGTATTTGGCAACTCTGAAATTGGTGAACTGTTTGAACAGTGGTAAAATCAATTGAGTTAAATTATTGATGTAAGGAAGTCTTTTGTACAGAGTAGCCTGTTGATTGAAATTGTCAACCTGACCATCGTAGAAGTCTGTGTTATAAATTATTTTTTTTAAAATGTGTTTGGGATAACCGTTGTTAACGAAAATATCAAATAACGATCTTAAGTTCTTATTAACAAATTTTTCATCACTGACGTGTAGAATTCTATTTTTCATTGTTAATACTAAGCTGTACTTCTGACTCTTAGGATGATCAGAGTAGAAATTTAAAAACCTTCCAGATGATGTTGGCTTTTGATACCAATCTAACAAGATAATGTTATTGTCGGATCTCATTACTCTGGTGTCCAAGAATGGTAAGCCGGCCCCACTCTCCAATTCCATAGTGAATTGTAAATGATTATCACATGAATTGAAAACATTAAGTGTAAAATCAGTCTTATCAAACGGAACAGCACACATTATGTCATCGACATATTTATACAAAAAAGGTAATTTGAAGGGCAATTTAGGGATTACATTGTCAAGTAGCTCGTCGCTAGAACAGGACTGATGGGGGATCCCATCGGTGTGCCAAAAATTTGGCGATAAAATACGTTGTTGAAACTGATATATATGTGTGTATATATATATATATATATATATATATATATATATATATATATATATATGTTATATACCTTAAATTACTTAGTACATATTAAATAAATTGCTTAATCAGCATATTGTGTAATAACCTGTTGTTTTATAAATTGTTGAACCTTATTTTCGCTTACATTGTATTTTTTACCTTTTTGAATTGTTTAGTTATATAGTCAGTCTAGAATTTACTTCGAATCTTGAAACTTGTAACTTTTGTTAAATAAATAATTTTTTAAAAAACCTTTTTCCGTGTGTAAAAAGTTATTTGGCGCTGTCAGTAGGGTATGTTAAACGGGCGTTAGTGAATATAACGATCGGTTCGTATCAACGATTTATTAACATACCTTAAGTGAATTATTGGGACTCTTGGTTAAGTGAATTAAGTAGCTTAACTCGAAGACAGTTGGCTCGTACGAAAAGGAATTTCAAGGGAACATTGGTAATTCCAACTACAGGTACAACTAGATGGCGAAAGCAGTCCTAATTTTCATGTAAGTACTTTATGTCGTATAGAGGAAATAATTGTTTATTTAATTCAGAAAGCTCTGACAACTCAGATTCTGATTTAGATTCTGGCTCACAAACATATCGTAACCGTAAAATAAATATTGAATTATCAAAACCTATATTTAAATTAAATACATTATACAAAATGGCGGTAGATCAAGTGGTACCGCAATTGAAAAAGGAATATCTGGACATGATTCCAGAATTTCATGGCGAAAACGCTTTATTACCCAGATTCATAGAAATTTCTGAAAAATTAGTAAATAAATTTTACAATACAGTAGATTTAACAGACTTTCAAAATGAATATTTGATGTCTAGTATTTTATCTAAAATTAAAGGCCAAGCCGCCATAAACATTTCAGCTTGTAGTATAACAAATTGGCAGAATTTGAAAGATGCTTTATTGAACACATACGCTGATAAACGAGACATTTACACGTTAAGTATTGAAATATCGGAATTAAAGCAAGGAAATGAATCACCTTTTGACTTTTACAATAGGATACAGCATCTTTTAAATCTACAAACATCATTATTAATGACACGCTCAAATGCAAGTGAACAAGCCATTTTAGGTAACTATTTTAGGAATTTAGCACTAAGAATACTATTGCGCGGTTTAAAGGAACCTCTCGGTACACTAATGCGTACCAAGAATCCTAGCGATCTAAACTCAGCTTTAAATGTACTAACGAATGACTTTCAAGTTTATTTAAGTAATAATAATAACAATACACATCCAAAAAATTCATTTAATAAGCCTAAGTCACAATTAAATGTTACATCACATAGCAAAAATAATTATCCTAATAAGCAAACGGTAAGCAGACCAAATTTACCACATAATTATCAACCACAATTTAATAGAAATTTTAACAATGAAAATAATCTACCTAGTACAAGTAGAGACACAAATTTCCGGAATAGAAATACTAATGTTTTCAAACCTAGTAGAAATTATCAATTTCAAAAACCTACTCCAATGAGTATATCTACTTCTAATACGTACAATAAACCAAATGTACAAAATAAAAATAATGGCCAAAATCAATCGCATTTTGTAGGTAATAGAAAAAATTTTATTTCGGAAGAATTTCATAACTTGGGCAATACTGAACGTCCCACTGATTGAAGATTGTTTTTTAGACGAAATTGCCTCGGAAGGGACAGACACGTAGAAATGTTTAATTGTACGAATTATGAAAGTGAATTACCGTACATAATATTTCCTGAACAAAATTTTAAAGTAATGATTGACACAGGTAGTACAAAATCTTTTGTAACACCTGAAATTGCAAAGAAATATTTTTCAAAAGCAACTATGAAAAAATCTTTCAAAGTTACTTCTGCTTTAGGCTCAAGTCAACAAAATTATTGTACAGTAATTCCAACTTCAAAGATATTTAAAATGAAAAATAAAATGAACTTAGAATATTGTATATTTAAATTTCACAATCATTTCGATTGCTTATTAGGTTTAGATAATCTGAAAAAATTGAATGCAACTATTGATTTAGTGAATAATGTTTTAATTACGCCTTATAGTGAAATAAAAATAAATTATTTTCAAATCAGAAGCGAGAACACGAATTGTATAGTAGTGCCTCCGCGAACTGAACAAATAATTAAATTGAATATTGATAATATTAATAATGGCGACATAATTATACCTTATACAAAAATCGGAAAATTAGAAATTCCCGAATGTCTTACAAAAGCGGAAAATAGTCGCACTATTTTAAATCCGTCTGAGTCATATTTTAAAGTAGATTTAAGTGCTCCTTTAGAGGTTGAACAGTTCGACGAATACGAACAAACCTTGAGCCCTAATTTGATTGCTATTTATGCAGAAAAATTCTAATTTGATATTAATAAAGTTCGAACAGAACATATGAATTCTAAAGAACGCAACGCTATTCTTAAATTAATTAACGAATATTCTTACATTTTTCATGTTGATGGTAATCAACTAACTTTTACGAGTAAAATCAAGCATCAAATAAAAACTACAAATGATGTACCTATCTATACTAAATCGTATAGATATCCAGAAGTATATAAAAAAGAAGTCCAAAATCAAATACAGAGTATGTTAGATCAAAATATCATAAGAGGCTCATCCTCACCGTACTCGAGTAGTATTTGGTTGTTCCAAAAAAATTGGACTATACAGGTAAACAAAAATTCAGAGTCGTCGTAGACTATCGCAAGCTTAACGAAATAACTATTGGAGATAGATATCCATTACCAAACATAACTGATCTATTGGATAAATTAGGACGTTGCCAATACTTCACTACCTTGGATCTTGCCTCCGGATTTCACCAAATTGAGATGGCTGAAGAAGATATATCCAAAACGGCTTTTACTACTGAAAATGGCCACTGGGAATTTTTGAGAATGCCATTCGGACTAAAGGGAGCTCCAGCAACTTTTCAAAGAGTGATGGACAACATTTTAAGAGGTATCCAAAACGAAAAATGTTTAGTTTATCTTGACGATATCATTATATTTAGTACAAGCTTGCAAGAACACATAAATAATTTAAAAGAAGTATTTAAGAGGTTACGCGAATCGAATTTTAAAACACAAATTGACAAATCCGAATTTTTGAGGAAAGAAGTAGCTTATTTGGGACATATTGTTACCCCTGAAGGTGTAAAACCCAATCCCGATAAAACAAGTGCTATTCAAAAATTTCCCATACCAAAAACTAGTAAAGAAATTAAAGCTTTTCTCGGACGACTTCTTGGATATTATGGAAAATTCATTAAAGATTTTTCAAAACTGACTAAACCTTTAACTAATCGTCTTAAGAAAAATGCAGTAATTAACATAAAAGATCCTGATTATATTAATTGTTTTGATACTTGTAAAAATATGTTATTAAATGATCCTATTTTACAATACCCTGACTTTTCTCGTCCATTTAATCTCACAACAGACGCAAGCAATTTTGCTCTAGGCGCTGTTCTTAGCCAAGGAAAAATCGGAACCGATTTACCTATGGCATATGCTAGCAGAACACTTAATGATTCTGAAGTAAATTATTCAACAATTGAAAATGAACTCCTTGCAATTGTTTGGGCTGTAAAATATTTTTGCCCATATCTTTTCGGAAGAAAATTCACAATAGTAACAGATCATAAACCACTTCAATGGTTATTTTCTTTAAAAGAACCCAATTCTAAATTAGTTAGATGGCGGTTGAAACTCGAAGAATACGACTATGATATAGTGTACAAGAAATGTGCATTGAACACTAATAGTGACTGTTTATCACGAATCCAGCTAAATCTGAATGAAGTAAATTCTTCGGATAATCCTCCCAAAAAATTATTAGTTTATATGGAAAGATTTAATGACTCACTTTCAAATAATACTAAAAATAAAAATGTAGAAACCGAATCACTTATTGTAGAAGCTGAAGATTTTAATGACGAAATTGATGACGATAATAATACTATTCACACTAACATAGAAAATCCTATTGCAGGAATACCTATTTCGGAATCTGCAGTAAATGTGGGAAAAAATCAAATTATAATCTCTGAAGTAAATATTGAACCAGCTATACCAACTATAATTAAATTATATGAAACTAAGCAAAGAATTCTAGTACAATTTTCTAAAAATAACTTTGAACAAGGCGTAATAAATTTTGTGAAAGAATATGTAGCACCAAAAGCAAAATATCATATTTATTTTGAAGATCCCTTATACGAAAAATTCAGCACTGTTATACAAACATATTTCAAAAATTCACACATTTTATTTATCAAATGTAATAAAAAATTGATTGACATCCCTCTAAATGAAATCAAAGAAGTAATACAGAACTATCATGAAAGTAAACGAAATCATAGAGGATTAGATGAAACCGAAAATAATATAAAATCTCGATACTATTGGCCTAATCAAAGATCTTCTATTCAAACGTACGTTAACGAATGTAAAATATGTCAAATAACAAAATATGATCGCAAACCCGTGAAACCATATTTGAATATTACCCCAACAGCTATTATACCTAATCAAATAATACATTTAGACTCTATTACTTTAGAAAATACGAAATTTCTAACTATCATAGACTCATTTTCAAAATACGGGCAGTTGTATAAATTGAAGTCAGCCCAAGGTATAGAGATAGTAAATAATTTAATTAGATATTTCACCCATCATTGTATACCGGAACAAATAATAACCGATAACGGAACAGAATTAAAAAAATATTTTAGTAAAAGATTTATTAGAAACTCATAAAATTCAAATTCATTGTATCAGTTCACAACATCCTGAAGCAAACGGCATTGCCGAACGATTTCATTCAACAATTATTGAACATATTAGACTTTTAAGTAATCAGAACGAATTTAAGAAAGAACCTATTCAAATAAAAGTAAATTATGCTCTTTTGGCATATAATAATAGTATTCACTCCGTGACGAAACTAAAACCATACGAAATTATTACAGGTCATTTAGAGAATAACTCTTCTTTTGATTTAGACATTGATCGACAATTAGTAAATAATTATATTCATAATCACAAAGAAAAAATGAAATTACTTTATTCTAAAATAAATAAATCATTGCAAGAAACTAAAGATAAAGTTATTTCAAAAGCTAATGAAATAGAGAAGATCTTCCAGACCCTCTACCTACAAAAGTGTTTGTCAAAAATAAGCAGATTAAAAGTAAGACAAAAAATAAATATCAACCTGAAAAAATAAAATCCGTAAACAGAAAACATAAAACTGCGAAAATTGTAACACATCATTTTAATACCGCTGAAGATATTCACATTTCAAATATAAAACGACCTAAGAAGAAACCTTATACTTTCATTACAGAATAAGGTTAATATTAGAACATTTAAAACAAATGAAGTTTATCTACATATGTTACATGATAACTTTATTTTTATTAAACAATGTTGAATTAAGTTTTAATTATTTATAATGTAATATTAGATATAATAGAAACTGTAGAGATTTCCTGTTCATTCTGCGAACTAAGGACATTGCATTCGAGTAAAATTAAAACAAAAGAATAATTTACAGAGTTGCAGAAAATATCTTCGTATTATAAATTACAATTACCGTTGGAATTGAAATACGAGAATATTTTAAACTTTGAATCAATTTTAGATAAGTAAAAATAGAATAGAATATTTTTATCGATTCCTATAGATTTTAATATTGAGTTTGAATTATTTTATTTATTACCCATACCTACTAAGTTAGAATCAGAATTCGTAATAATAATACCAAATTCAAAGTATTTGCTAAGATCTGATACACAGATAAAACCTCTAAACGATATTTGTACAAGAAGTGAAAATTTTCAATGTGCTTCACACCTTCAAGATAATAATAAACAGTTATGTGAAGAACAAATACTATTAATGGAAAACTCTACTAACTGCGAATACACTAAAATCAAAATTATTGAAAATCATTTGGAAATTATACCAGAAATAAACCAATACCTAGTAGTATTTCCGCAAGAAGAAAAATTGATAATTAAATGTTCAGAAGACACAGAAATCAAAATTTTATAAGGAATTTTCCTAATCAAAAATTCGCCATGTAAAATAACTTTTAAAAATCAAGAATTAATATTTCAAGATAGAACTTTTGGTCAACCACTGGTACTGAATAAACTTCAGACACATTTTAATAAAATTAAAATCCAGCCTTTGGAAATAAATTCGAAAAAATTAAAATTAAAAGAAATATCTTCGCAAGGATTGACACCAATTCAGGACGAACAATTAAATCTCCATATTCCTAGCATATGGACTATATTTCTATATTCTAGTGGAGTATTGACAATTATTTGGCTACTCTTGAAGAAAATTCAGAAAAGAAGAAAATCAGAAGAAACTCCAATGGAATTACAAGAAAAGAAAATTCAACTTCCAGGGGGTGCGTCGATCTAATGGGGGAGGTGTTATATACCTTAAATTACTTAGTACATATTAAAAAAATTGCTTATTCAGCATATTGTGTAATAACCTGTTGTTTTATAAATTGTTGAACCTTATTTTCGCTTACATTGTATTTTTTACCTTTTTGAATTGTTTAGTTATATAGTCAGTCTAGAATTTACTTCGAATCTTGAAACTTGTAACTTTTGTTAAATAAATAATTTTTTAAAAAACCTTTTTCCGTGTGTAAAAAGTTATTTTATATATATATATATATATATATATATATATATATATATATATATATATATATATATATAGTGCTA
Organism: Galeruca laticollis; assembly: GCA_963921935.1. NCBI lineage: Eukaryota > Metazoa > Arthropoda > Insecta > Coleoptera > Chrysomelidae > Galeruca > Galeruca laticollis. Next base: position 197,747,534 of record OY998179.1, on the reverse strand, counting down.
TTCAAAAGTCCCCTCCCCCCCTCGTATCTTCTGAACGGCTACACTTACATTAATAAAATTTGGAGGGTGAAAATAAAGTGTTGTAAACTTCTCTACGAATGGTAGCAGGTGATGTAATAGTAATAGATGACGTCACAGTGCCACTCTGGCCAATAATTTTAAAAAGGACCTTATGGCTAGTCATATCTCGTTTGAAAGGCATTGACATTGGCTACATAGCCATATTAATTTTGTTTGGGTTTAAATTAATTTTGACGGATAAATTTAATAAATACCAAAATTATTGAAATTATTTTTTTAAATTTAATTAATCAAATATCAACAATGGATTCTTATAGCAAGTGTTCGAAATGTGCTCCGCAAGAGCAATTTTATTTTTCATTATGAAGTGAAGTCACCATTAGCGAAAAAATCAAAATTGAAAATTTGTTATTTCTTTTCAGTCTTCAAGAATATACTGAAAGCAATGACCAGCATATTTCCGTCGTTGACATCAACACCCCTGATAACACTGAAGGTATCCATGTTGGGGCGAGCACAAGCCGTCAATCTGATGCTAATGAAGGTATCGTCCTTGACAATTTTTGTAATACTGCTGAAAAGTCTTCGGTCAGTGATGACCCCGGACAAGAAGAATGTATACAATCAACAACAGATGAAACTGGCAACATATTGTATGTATTTTTAGTAATAAGAAGAGGAAAAAAATCCATGGAAATGAACAGGTATTACAAACTTGTGTCATACCAGAAAAAAACCGGTAATGTCAATACAGCACGAGTAGCAATGATCATGAAAGCCTATAAAATGAATGACCAAAAAGACAAATTCACCCTTAAACATACAATTGACGGTGCAATATTCCCTCCTTGTCAATCAGAATTATACCAGCATATACTACGTACAGCCTATATAGCGCATCTTTGGAGTCATGCTCATCAGTCAGTTCCATCAGTATCATCTCCCTTACACTACGGATGGAAGGAAGAAAATAATACATATTCAAGTGGTTCGCCGGTGACCAAGTTCCACCATCAGTAACTGGAATTTCAATTATCGATGAAAATCCTGCAGGTATTTATCATCTTATCATCGACAGCACCGATGATAGTTGTGAGGAAAGTGATGGAAACAACACAGATACGGCAGAAGATGCATATGAAGAAGTAGAATAATATTTTACGTATTAATAGAAATCTAAGTTTTTTGTCTTATTTATGTTCATTACAAAAAAAGTTTCTTCAAGTAATTATTATTTTGCTTCTAATAAATAAATGTTTCTGTATGTAATTTGGAACCTACACGGAATAAATAAATAACTGTGGTGTTATTTATATGAAATTGATGATATACTTATTGAATTTTAAGTATAAGATAATTTAAATGTTAAAGAAACAAAACAATGTCGTCAGCTGATTGTATGTGGATGTAAAGATCGTCAGTTTATGTTCCAAAGATACTATGCAACGCTCGAATGCGTTGAGCGCGCGACATGTTTATCACGCTGACTGACGGTGTTACCCCCGTCAAAAGTACAGCTGACAATTTTCTTTATTATTTTAAAAGTATAAAAATTGAGATATATCAATTTCATAAGGTAAAAAATAAATTTATTTGTCAAATTTTAAATAAGGTTTATGCACGTGACTGACATTGAACCCCCCCTGGTCAATATAATAAAATCATTCTGATTAACTTTCTCCATCATAACGTCTCTGGTTGTTAATATTTGATTGCTTTGAGGAGTGTAGTATAGTTAGTATAACCAACGAAGATGCATTATTTTGATTTATCATCGAATTTAGGTATTTTTTTTTTCTATTTGAACCATTATCTTGCTGTCAAAGATACACAAGTAACTAATAAGCAGTCCCATCCATACTTCAAATGGTGTTTTGTTAAGTCGTGATATAATTGATCTATTTCACAAGCAAGCCGCTGTATTCACGACTTCTGCCACAAAACTTACTGGATAGATTTGCATCATACAACATACACTTAGCCTTTTCTACTAGTATTCTATTAAGTCTTTCAGATAAGCCATTCTGCTCTAATGTGTATGGATTTGTCTTTTAATAAATTACTTCTGCATTCTGTATCTTTCGTATTATGTACTGCAAAATTCCAATGCATTGTCTATTCTAAATATTTGAATTCTCTTTCCAGTTTGATTCTCCAATAATAACTTATATGTTTTAGAATTTTAGAGCAATAAAATGTTTCATCTTTGGTTCTTTTAAAATAAACAAAATCAATTTTACTATAATTCTCAGCAAATAGAAGAAACTATTTGGAACCACCTATCGATCTTGTTTCCATGAGGCCACAAATATAATTATATACAGTGTCCAGCAACCCTCTGTTACCAGCATGAGGAAATGGTAACCGCACCTACTTCCCTTCACAGCAAACTTTTAAGTTTGATTTTGTAATCTGAGACGTATTGAAACGATCAGAGTCAAAATGTGATTACATCTTGACAGAGATTTTATATTCGTCACTATTGTCGCTGGGTAAGTTGTTAATGAAACGTTTTTGATCATCGTATGATACAAAACGAGCGCGGACCTTTTGAAAAGTCCTGTAAATAGGTTCTTGTTAGTTTTTGTTATATTTCATGGGTATTAAGGGTTTTTTCTCCCTCTTTTGTGGTTTTTATAGTAGATATAAGTGGCCGTGGGACTACTGATTTTTGTTTTGGTTACATCATCGTGGAATGTTAGCCTCAGTAGTGCAAAAAGCGGCCCATTTTAGCCTGATAAGTGCTATAACTTATTAGGGCTCTGGTATAGCAAACCCCTTGACTTTGTCTAAAACATTTTACTATTAGGTTAAAATAAATTAACTGATTAGCTTATACATACTTCTCTTTCGGGATAGTGGTATATTTGATCTTCATTTATCTACCATGTTATGGCTTTAGTAAGGATTTTCATATTGCTCAAAAACCTTTGTTTAGGTCATGGATGTCATTCGCATTTATTGTAAATATTTATCCATAGGACGCTATCTGTTTGATTACATCTGATTTGTGTGATAATTCCGGGTGTTTTGGCTTTGCACATAAGCTTGACGTCTAAAACTGAGATGCCAACTGTAGCCCAAGATTTTTTATTGCATTTTTGACCTGTTCGTGAGGAATGTAGAGGAAAATCTTGGATATGATCATCTTTTAATTATCTTTTAATTGGAAATACGAGTCTACAAATGTTTATGGAAGTGTTTATTGTTATTGCAGGGCGTGATTTGAGTAGGTTACCTACAAGATCGGAGTTAACGAGATATTTTTAGAACAAACAACATTACCTATTGCTTGAACGTAGTCGAATAACTTTAGATTGTCTTCTGCATGTATCACAATAGCTTGCTCTTTTTTTTGAAAAGCATTGTTTAGGTGTTGTCTTCACTGCTTATACGTAAGGTGTTTGAACTGAGTGGTTGAGTGACATTTTGGAAAAGATTGTATAGTCCTGTCCTTTTACTCAAAAGCAGTATATTATGTTTATTAGGTCGAATTAACAAAAAGAGAGGAATTGCTTAAAAGGAAAAGGTCAAAGTAAAAGGTTTTGCTACAAGTAAAAGGTTTTGCTACAAGTAAAAGGTAGAAGTAAAAGGAAACCCTTGTCTCCAAATTAATAATGATTACCTTATACTTGCAAGTAAATGCTTCTGTAGAAGAGTAAAAGGGTCTCATACATGTCGAAACACGCGAAGCAGCTAGTTGTTTACAACGTGCCAATTCGTTTATATTAACGAGCTGATTAATAGTGGTAAATTATAAGTTGGATTTTGAAATGTCTTCGTCAAGTGAAAGCGAAGCTGAACAACAATACAATAATAGCAGTGAGTTAAAATTTATTGCTGATGAACTTCGCAGCTGTCCTATTATTTTGGCTAAGTCACAGGTTCCGAAAGTTAAAAAAAGGAAAGATGAAGCGATCGCAAAGGTATTGCAAAAATACAAAGCAATTATTTGGTAAAGCATTAGATGCCAAAGGTTTCATGAGAAAAGTCAACAACATGAAGAAAAAAACGGACTTGAAGAAAACAGGAAACAAAAGAATAAAACTAGAAGACTGGGAAGAACAAATGGTGGCAGCAGTAAAGGGAGACACAAATCCTACTATCAGCAGAATTAAAGGTAATTTAATTGTGTATATATCTATCTTATTTTTGAAAATAATGGTTGTAATGATTGCTAACATATGCGACTGTATACGCCAGTATATCGGGAAAAACAACTCAAATTACTCAGTAGAAAAATGTTAGGTTCTGATCTTACTTTTGTTTACACAGGGCCAATATAAATCGGCATATTGTAAAATCCAACAACAGAAAGTGATCTGGTGCCAACCTCATCATCAAGTGTCTCCGTTCCAGCAGAAAATATTACAAAAGCAACCAAGGCCAGTATGCCACCAAGGAGAAAAACAGGCACAGATAAGTTTGAAACCGATGAAACCAAAAATTTAGCCACAAAGGAGTTACAGCGATTAGTTTTACTCCAACAATTTCAAACATCAACTTTGCAAAGGGGGTATTATCAAAAAAAAACTACAAAAGTTACAAAGTGAACATTGTAATACTCATCAAAAAACAGGTGGTACTTTGCAAGACAACATTATTGTTGACAGATATAGAAGTTTTTACGATTTGAACTGAAAAACATTATTAACCGTTACAAATAATATTTACGTATTTTGAATATATTTCTTTTTATTATATAAGTGTTCATTAAAATCAATAATAGCTACATTAACTGTCTAATTATTGCAGCCATATTTTAGCTCACCGCTTGTTCTCGGCGACGAAGACGAAGTCTATTTTCATCGTTGTCATCATTAATCGGAAAGTATTCATCTTCTTCAGGAATATCTTCAGGTCCTTCAAAGTTAGGATCTCTTAAATGTTTTGCAATCTTATGTAATATAATACATGCCACTATTATTTTTGGGACGTTTCTAAGTTTTACTCGGCAGACATATTGTAATATGGAAAATCGTGGTTTTAACTGCCCAAAGCACCTTTCGATTACAACCCTTTCCGATTTCAACAGTGCATTGAATACCCTCTCTGTATGATTAATTGGATTTTTGAACGGTGTTATCAACCAGGGCTCTATTCCATATCCACTATCACCGACCAATACCGCGTTCTGTGATGTATGCATAACTTGTCAAACGTAGGAGTTTTGCCAAATTCGGGCGTCGTGCACAGATCCAGGCCAACTAATGTCAACACTTGTAAAATTCCTTCTACATTACAAGTAGCTTCAATATTTAACGTTGGTTTTCCTTTCCGATTTATGTATTCGTCCCCATGAATTCGTGGTTTAAGAATTCCTACATGAGTGCAATCGATTACACCAATCGCTGTTGGAAAGCGATATTTTGTTTGCCACAATTCCTTTGCCTGCAGGATTTCATTTTCAGTACTGGGAAATTTTATCTAATTATCAGCTTTTGCAATAGTCCGGTCCACCACAACCTTAACAATAAGTGATACTGTACCTTGAGTTACTCCAAGTTCTTCTCCGATTCTACTTTGATAACCAGGATCGGCTATGTATCGCAAACATATCTTCATTTTTTGTCCTGCTGACAGTGCACCGCCTCGGATCTCTCCAGTTTCATGTAAAAAATGGTTTGCAAGCCATTCAACATTATTTTCCTCAAAACGAAATAACTTTTTAAAATGGTTGCTGTTTGGAGTACAACGAGGTTTGTAATGTTTGACGTCTCCCACGTTCCCAAATCAGCCATAGCAAGAGTTAATCACATACACACCTTTTACTACTACGATTAATCTGAATCTGGTATACAACTTGAGGTAAAAGGTCCATAATTTGCAAGTAAAAGGTTTTGCTTTGTTTTATTAATTCGACTTATGGTGTAGTATGTGAATTCGTAGGATAATATATTATCCATAAAGAAAAATCTGTCCACCTACGCCTCCGTTTTAGATATCTGATAATTAGCAATGTAAATAAAAATGTTGGGTAAAAAATGGCCTGATTAGAAACTGGATCAAAAGTCTAGCTGTTAGCTGATAGTACATACATGAGTAGTAAATAGCACCAAAGTAGAAACTAAATTCACTTATTTATCACAACGAGAACAGAAAAGCAAAACATAGACAATATCAAGCACTCGTCCGCGACTTTCGGTTTTTTAATTATATTAGTACCCGTATTGCATTAATTATTTGGCTTATCAAAAAACAAGTTTCGTCAGTGAAACTATACATCATTTTTTTCTCCGCACTTAAGTTGTCGCATATTTATACTGCAATCGCAGATACTCAATTTCCAGTTTCTCGATTAATGTTTATCTTTTATGTCACGTTTGCTTCCTCCGAGAAAATGCATTTCGTGTCTCAGCTTTCTGTATTTCCTTTATAATACATTTCTTCGACAAATTTCCTGTGGATTTTTATATCAGTATGTACCTGTTTGTTATTAATGTGACAATTCTACAACTGCCGACGTATAATTACTTGTCCACATGCATCCAATTTCATTTTAAAGAATTTCTTCTCACGTTTGTTTGGTGTTTCGAATCCAAAACTTTTGAAATTCTCAAACTTACGACCTCCTTTCGCAATTTTATTATGTCCCCAAAAAATATATTTATAGAAACTTTGGTTAAGTATTATTAGTTCAAAAATGAGACTACAGTTTATTGGTGTTTTTAAATGAAACTCAAGGTCTCTAGTTAATTCCACAATATAATACAAGTTATTGAAAATTCTAAAAAATTGACAATTGTTTCGATAAATCAATATCATCGTCAGTTTCATTTAAAAACACTAATATGAGCATATTCCACGAAGTAAGGGTCGAGACAGTCAATTACAGTTTATTGTTTTATTCAACTTTCATGCCGATTTATTCATTCTTATACTGAGAAAATTTTAGAATAGTTATAAGTTTTCTACCTTGACAGAAGTGCTCGGTATTATCTCCTTTATTGAGAACTCTTTTTATCTACTCTTGTACTCAAACTTTATAACAAAGAGTATAGATATTCACGAGTGTTGCAGTTATTATTTAAGCTTTTACTATTGTCTAAATAAGGAATTTAAATACGAAACTCTGAAATGATATACTGATACACAGAATCGGCTCGGAATAATCACAACACAAAATAGTTGCGGACTGCACAAAAACTTACTTCAAACGAATAAAAAAAAACAAGGAATGTGGTTCATTAGATCATTACCAAGACATTTGAACATCAGTGACCTGGAAACGATGAAAGATGGAGCTGTCATTGGAGATAATGTAACCACCCAAATTGGTCATTAGCTTCCACTAGTATCGACGCTATGGGCTACAGGTAAGTGCAGCTGTCACCGGTGACAACCTTTCAGGACTTCAGCGCCCTTAATCGGTGAGTAGGAGTGAGTACTATAAAATATCCGTACTGTTATAAAAAAAGAGCACTAGCCAGATTTCTATTCGGCCAAAATGTTCGTCCTATGTGTTTATGTGCTGAGGAGATAAATAAACTTTTTGCTGATCTACTAAAGGTTCATTACGGACGTTTTTTTGGCCGGACACAATGTTCATTTAAATATAGCCAGCATAGGCTACCTTTTCCGAAACGTGGAAATCTTCACCTTTTTGTAAAAGATTCCTCTGCCGCAAACGAGAACCAATAAGGTGTGCCTTTGTTTTTGGAAGATTTAAATCACGAACTAGATCATTGAGCTCTTCCTGAGATATAAAATGTGCTGCTGCTACATTCGAAAACGACTTCCTCTTCAAAACTTGGACCGGCTTCTGTCTCCTCTGCGTCATCATAATTATCTGGCTCATCATACTTCTCTGGAGGCTTAGGAACATGTATATTAGAAGCGTCATGAAGTACAGGTATAATGGTTGAGTGTATATTAGGATACACTATTTTATGCTTGTTTTCATTAGAAAATCCCAGAATTTTTGTTAAGCATAACTAAGTAATCATCAACATGGTTCTTAGGCTCCCACCAAATCATTGGCACCACAAACTTCATAGATGCGTGAGTACCCCGTAGCCATCCTGCTAAGGTTCTTGAGCAAGTGCGGCAGCATTTTTTGGGAGCCCAAGTTTTGTGTTGAGGGTCAACATTAAACCCGAAATATAGCTCGTAGGCATTTCTTACTAGTGGGCTCAAGGTCTTTTGTTGAACTGTCAGTGTCATCTCACCAGGTATATAACAGAAAGTGTTCGGATGGTCCACACAGGATCACAACGGCATCGCTTCCATATCCACTACAAGCGGTTGGCTGCTTATATACCCATTTCTAACCTCTGATATTTTCTAGGAACATCGGGAATCAGAGTATCGAAAATGTTTTTTGTATACAGGGGCCCTTCAATAAGTAGCTGTCCCTCCGACGACTATGGGGTACGATGAAATTACATGGTTAATAGGTATCTTCTTCATTTGAAGCCCTAGGGGGTTGAGACTTCGTAGATGAGGAACATCCCCAGACACCTCTTCGTGCGGTGTTGCCAGATTGTGCAGAATTTCCCTAGACTAAGACAAAACGTAGACTTGTCAACTTTGCACCCCATTATGCTATAGACAGATAAATATCGCACAGGTACATTCTTACACCTGCTTAAAGCATGGCACTCTCTGGACTCTGTTACGTGATACGACAATTTAAATGTCGATGTAAAGGTTAAATAGGTAGGGCTGATTGAAAATACGTATTTGTTTGGCTGAGAGGATTTTCGTGCAGAACATTAAACAGTTCTGCGTAGCGTTCCTCGAGCTCCACAAAAAAACCTTATGACTTTTTTCCGTAAAATAATTATTTTTCAAGTTGACGCCATTTTTAATATTGAAAAGTGAACTTTTATTTAAACATTTTTTCTACAACTGCTATGAAAAGTAGCGTATTTCTCATAGATTACTTAATTTTAAAACCATATATTGCTCAGACTGTGAGAAATATTATAACTCACGAACCTGTGCCCATACTACATATATTTATATGGAGAATCCAGTAGGGGGCTTCTCGATGTCTAGACTTTTTCTACACAACTATTTACTTGTATTCATTAAATTTGTGCCGTTATAGAAAAAGTATAGTGTGCAACATATGGGGAAAGTACTTTTCTCTCTCGTGTGTTTGCGGCACTCGCCCTTCACAAACTTCCACACTCGTGAGAAAAGTTGAACTTGCCCCACTTGTTGCACAATATACTATTTTTCACGATTTATAACTGATCTTATAGCAGTTATGCGTACGTTCCTGAAGTTCTACAGGATATTCTTCCGGTAAATAATTATTTTTCAAGTTAACCCCATTTTTAATATTGAAAAATCAACATTTATTATATAATATATTTTTAAATGACAATTCAACTCATGTATAAAAAATCGCATATGCCACAGTGCAATTGTCACTTTGACAGCGGCAAAAGTTAGCTTTAACTTTTACAGCGACAAATACACTAGTGGTTTTTTCACTTATTCATTTGTTCATCAATTAACGCGGTGTTAGTTACCAGAATAAATAGTTTGGCATGTTTGTCAACAACTTATTGAATTTTCAAGAACTAACAATGAGTCGATTCGGTGTGTCTACGAACGCCGAAATTAGTCAAATTGTTAATACCTGTGTGTCTACTAATACAGTTGCGACGCAATCATCAATCTGGCAACAACTTTCTACGTTTTGCGATGCAAAAAGATACGCATTTGAGCCAGATACTTCCATCGAGAAATTGAATGTAATATTGCAAGATATGTTTCCAAATTTCTCATTCATTAAATTGTCCTGCCGAATTACACTCGAGGTTTGTATTGATATTGGGTAAATTTGTGTTGTTCAAATTCTAAACTGTTTCCTTTAGCAATTTGACTCGAATAACTGTCAACCTAATAATTGCTAGGAAACAGTTTCTCATTAAACAACCCAAATTTACCCGATAAAATACAAACCACTTGTGCAATTATAGGTGAAAAATAATAATTTCACGCCAAAAAGTCATAAGGATTTTTTGTGGAACTCATGGAACGCTACTCAGAACTGTTATTTGATCGGGGCTAGAGCTTGTAAAACTTGTTAGAACTATTGATATAGTTGATATAAAACTCTAGAACTAACAGGAACTGCGCGCTTGCCGCACCATATTTTCAGATTCGATGTTTTTGTATCAAATCATCGGAACTATTTAATATACGTACATAGAACTCTAGAACTATTCCAAAGAATGCCAGAACTCTAAAAAAATTCAATATTTTTAAACGTGGAATTCACAGGAGTGGGATATATAGTATTACGACTGCCCCCATATGATTGCATATTAAACCCAGTTGAACACATATGACATCTATTAAAATCTAGAGAAGATCTGAAAAGATTTCACCAATATTAAATGCAAGTATTGTAGAATTGGTAAGAAATACGATAGTGAATATATTAGCTGAAGGCTGGAAAAATCAATCATGTAATTAAAATTGAATATTCCTACCTAAATGCAAATGTTACGGTTAACACCTTGGTTATTAACTTGAATGAGGACGACAGTGATCCTGAAATAATTATGGAATAGACGTTAATAAATATTTTTGTAGATAATTCAAACTCACTGAAATTGTTTGTTATCAATTTTATCACTTCACAATTTTATATTTAAATTTTATTTATTTTACAATGATTAATTAAAATATTTAATTTTATATGTAATATTTTGTCAAATTGTCAATACCAGAAAGACGAAATACATTTATTACTTTTTCGCCCAACCTATCTAATATGCGAGAAAAGTATTGGTTTACTCCAAAAAAAGTTGGTTTTTTGGATATTTTTTGAGATATTTTTACGTTTTTCACCAAGAACAACACGAAAAACGCTTTTTAGAAAAAATAAACGGTTTTAAAGGTTAAACTAACTTTTCCGCATCTGTGGCCCTGAACAATATTCTATCATAAAATTGTTACGTGTACGAGTATACACTTCGGGGGATGTATCGTGCTAACAAACCGAAATTTCTCCAAAAATAATAAAAAATTTAGTATATCTGGATTTATAGGACCCGCTGTACTCGCTCTAGTCAACTGAAAATAGGGTATATCTGTGAGACACCTTGAACAATATTCAATCATAAAATTGATCAATCGTATACTCTCTGGAGGCTGTATCGTGCTAACAAACTGAAAATTCTCCAAAAATGACAAAAATTTGGTACTCCAAGTACCATAGCACCCGTGGTACTGGCTTTAGTGAGCTGAATATCAATAGGGTTCATCTTTGAGACGCTCTGAATAATATCCAATCATAAAATTTGTCACTTGTGTATACTTCGGAGGCTGTATCGTGCTAACAAGATATGTAGGAAAAAGTGGCCGACGACAACGACGACGACATACACACAGGATTTTTTTTCTAGAAACCATTTTTTCATGTTGATGTTGATGGAAAACGTAAAAATAACTCAAAAATAAATTGGAAATTCCAACTTTTTTTGGGGTAAACCAATACTTTTCTCGCATATAGATAGGTTGAGCGGAAAAGTAAAAATCCTGTGTGTATGTCGTCGTCGTTGTCGTGGGCCATTTTTCGTAACATAGTCTTGTTAGCACGATAAAGCCTCCGAAGCGCAACGAGTCATCAATTTTATGATTGAATATTGTTCAGGACATCTCACAGATGAACTTTATTGATTTTCAGCTCACCAGAGCCAGTACAACGGGTGCTATGGTACTTGAAGTACGACATTTTTGTCATTTTTTGAGAGCCTCCAGAGAGTATACGATACAGCCTCTGGATGGCGTTCAGGGCGTCATATAGATGAACCTTATTGATTTTAAGCTCACTGGAGCTAGCACAACGGGTGCTATGGCACTGGAAGTACCACATTTTTGGAGACATTGCGGGTTGTTAGCATGATACAGCATCCGGAGAGTCTACAAGTGCCCAATATTATAATTAGATATTATTCAGTGTGTGTCACAAATTCTCCAAAATGACAAAAATTTGGTACTACAAGTACCATAGCGCTCGTTGTACAATGAGCTGAATATCAATCGGGTTCATATTTGATCAAAATTTTAAATCAAAATAAAGAATTTGCCATATGATTTAGTCTACCAAGATCGTGTCAAATACACAGTGTCACGAACTATTAAAAATATGACACGTGCCTACTAGATTATAATTTAGAAATATTGAGTAGTATTTAATTACCTGCAGACTTTTGTTTAGAGGCAAATTTCTACAATACCGTTCATTTTAGCACCATAAAAGGTTATCAGTTTTTTAACTAGAAATAATCAGGCAATTTAAACCAAAATTATAAAAAGAATTTGCTCCAGTGGCGTAAAAAATAGGGAGGTAAAAGTGACAACTAACCCTGACAGCGCGCCACTGGTTAAATTTTTCCAAAGTTTGTTTATATCAAAATATTACTTTATTAACGAGCATATTGCTCACCAAATTTGAAAAATTGAAGGCGTTCTTGATTTATGGCAAAATTTTTATTTAAAATTGTGAGCACCCTATATCTCAGCAACTAAGGGTTCGTATTCCTATATCAAAATGAATCTTTTATTGAGATCTCACTGTGGTAGAGCGTTGTCGGTCGAGTATAGAAACACTCTGTATATAAAATAAGTATAAACATTGTTCATAATATTTTTTAATACATTTTTCTATAAGAAAATATGTGTTTAATACTGCAATACAAGTATCGCTGTTTCTAATTATTAAATTTTCATTTAGGTACTTCCTGTTTCCTGCACGAGTCTAATGCTAAAGTCGTGTAGCATACAAAATTGTTCTTTACGAAACTTACACATTTACGGATGTTCTTCGGCCTTTTAACACTCACCTTAATTCAGGTTTAAGTGAAACTTCAAATTATCTAAGTTGTGCTGGAGTATATCTTGAAACTTGGGGCAAACAAAAGAGCATACACTTAAATTATACAAGAATACATAGTGCAGGTCGAGAAGAAACAAAAATATTCAACTAATTTATTTTAACGAAAGTCCTTGTTTTGAAAATGGACTATTAGATACTATTTCAAGCACTAGCAGACTTCATTCGCCCCCAAAAAAAAGAGTTCTGTAAGTTTAGCCCATTCATCTCGGACCAAGGACAGCCCTCATACCGGCGGAGCTAGGAAAGAGGGGAAACCAAAAGCCCCTCCTAAGCCCCCGAAAAAATGAGCCAAAAGCTCAATTGCATTCAAATAAACCTCCAACATTCAAAAGCAGCCACGAGTGTGCTTAGAAGGAGGTTTATTGAAGGCAATTTACATATAGGGATGCTCCAAGAGCCCTGGATAAACGGAGGACGAATACAAGGACTCAACATTAAATCGTGTAAGTTACTTTATTGCACTTCTCACGAAAAACCACGAGCAGCCATATTGCTCGCACCTAATATAAAATTTTTACCTGTTCCAGAGTTCATCACTGGAGATTTGGCAACCGCCATCGTGGAAGTGCCAACTGAAGCAGGCAAGAGGCAGATGGTCATTGCCTCAGCCTACTTCCCAGGGGACTCGACAACACACCCTCCACCAGAGGAAGTCCAAAGCCTCATCAGATGGTGCAAAAAAGGGAACAGGCACTTTATTCTGTGCTGCGATGCGAACGCCCACCACCTAACATGGGGAAGCACGGACACTAACGCACGAGGTGAGTACCTTTTAGAATATTTGGCGGCAACTAACATCGACATTATCAATAGAGGTAATAAACCCACCTTTATAAATGCGATCAGAAAAGAGGTACTTGATCTAACCCTTGCTGATTCATTTATAACAAATTACATTAACAACTGGCATGTCTCTGACGACTCTTCAATGTCGGACCATCAGCACATTAGGTTCGACCTGGAGACGTCGGAGACACGCTTCGAGGGATATAGGGTGCCAAAGTTGACTAACTGGGATGCTTACAAAGAGCATCTTGGAGGGGAAACGGAGGACTTCCAAACATCCATTGAATCAATAGAGGAACTTGATGCAGCCTCGACACAACTTCAAAATGCTATAACAAAAGCATATGAATTCAGCTGTCCCGAAAAACAAAAGGCAACCACTCGGGACGTGCCTTGGTGGAATAAGGAACTAGCAAAACTACGGGTGAAAGTCAGAAGACTTTTCAATAGAGCTAAGAGTCTGGGACACTGGGAAGACTACAAAACAGCTCTTTCTGAGTACAACAAAGAACTCAGAAAATCGAAAAGAAGAACATGGAGACAGTTGTGCGAGGGGATCACTGAATTGGCCCCAGCACAGCGTCTCCAGAAAGTTCTCTCAAAAGAACATTCCAACGGTATCGGTCTGATCAAAAAGCCGAACGGAGGATACACTGATAACCCTAAGGAGAGTCTAAGTGTTCTCTTGCAGACGCACTTTCCTGGTTCTAAAGCGGTTGTGGAAAATGAACAGCAAAGTGCTCACCTGGAAGGGGTCGTTCGCAACCCCAATAGAGCCAGCAAAAGCCTAGCTGGGAAAATTTTCACAACCCAAAGAATCAAATGGGCTATCAAAAGTTTCAAACCATTTAAGTCGCCAGGAAAGGACGGGATATTCCCCGCCTTACTGCAACATGGCCTTGAATTAATAGAACCCTTCCTGAAAAGGCTATTCAAAGCCAGCTTTATCTTCGGCTACATACCGAAGACCTGGAGAGAGGCTGTAGTGGCGTTCATACCTAAGACTGGAAGACGCCCAATGGACGAACCAAAGTCTTATCGCCCCATTAGCCTCACCTCTTTTCTCCTGAAAGCAATGGAGAAAATAATAGACTGTTATGTCAGAAGCGAACTCCTCGAGTTAAGACCGCTTCACAAGAAACAGTTTGCTTATCAAGCAGGAAAATCCACGATTAATGCTCTACAATGCCTAATTGAAAGCATTGAAAAGACATATGTGGCAAAATAAATGGCTCTTTGTGCCTTCATTGACATAGAGGGTGCTTTCGACAACACCTCACATGCCTCCATAACCAGATCATTAGAGGAAAGGAATATCAACGCCTCACTGATCAGATGGACACAATCAATGCTAAAAAGCAGAATCATTGTGGCGACCCTTGGGGGAGAGACAGTCAAGATGACAGCAGAAAAAGGTTGCCCCCAAGGGGGAGTTTTATCGCCTTTGCTGTGGTCACTGGTTGTCGACGACCTGTTAGTAAAGCTACACGAATCTGGTTTCACGACTCAAGGTTATGCCGATGACCTAGTCGTCACCATTAGGGGCAAACATGACGGAGTAATCTCCGACCGCATGCAATTAGCCCTAAACATAATCAGAAGCTGGTGCGCAAAGGAAGGACTCAACGTCAATCCTAGCAAAACAGTGCTGGTTCCATTCACCAAGAGGCGAAAGTACGAACTTAAAGCCCCAACTCTGAATGGAACCCAGCTAACATTTTCCAAAGAGGTGAAATATTTGGGAGTTATAATAGACCATAAACTGACTTGGAACAGCCAAATCAACCACATTCTTTCCAGAGCTACAGCGGCAAGTTGGACATGCCGCAGAGTCTTTGGTAAGACATGGGGTCTGAAACCAAAAATGATTTATTGGTCATACCAAACGATCATCAAACCCATGGTCACCTACGCCTCACTAGTGTGGTGGCCAAAAACTCAACAAATTTCGGCACAAGTCAAGCTGCAGAAAGTGCAGCGGCTAGCCTGTCTGGGAATAACAGGGGCAATATTTACGTGCCCTACTGCAGCTCTGGAGGTAATGTTGAACCTTCCGCCATTGCACATATGTGTAAAGAAAGAAGCAGCAAACAGTGCCTTCAGACTGAGCCAGACAAAAAGCCTAAAAGCAGGAAATCTGATCGGACACTTTTTTTTGGAACATATTTCCCTAGAAGCCATGTCTAAACCGACAGATTTCATGCCAGTTAGGTACGACTTCGAAATGCAGTTTGAAGTGGTCATAAACAGCCACCAAACTTGCACAGAGAACGGACCTCAACTGGGAAGGAATGCATCAGTGTGGTACACAGATGGATCTAAGATGGACGAAAGGGTTGGAGTGGGCGTTACAGGACCGAATTTCAGGCTCTCAAAACCCCTTGGTAACACCCCAACCATCTTCCAAGCAGAAGTACATGCTATAGAACTATGTGCCCAGGAATGCCTTGAAAGAGGCACTCGAAGGGAAAAAATCTATATACTGTCAGATAGCCAAGCAGCGCTAAAAGCTCTGAGGTCATACACATGTGAGTCTTAGCTAACTTGGGACTGTAAACAATCCCTGAGACAACTGGCAGCAAACAATCAGGTCACCCTGATGTGGGTGCCAGGTCACAGAGGAATTAAAGGCAACGAAGAAGCAGATTGCCTTGCCAAAGAAGGGGCAAATACACAATTTCCCGGCCCAGAACCCTTCTGTGGACTCTCCAAAGCCCACTTAAAAGAGGAGTTCCGACGCTGGGAAACCGATGAAATGAAATCTCACTGGAATAAAGTGCCAGGACAAAGACAAGCGAAAAGACTAGTGTGCCTATCGCCTAAGAAAGCTAAACAGCTTCTCGAGTTGGACAAGAAAGACTTGAAGATGGTAACGGGACTCCTCACTGGACACTGCCCTCTGGGGTATCACCTCAAAAAGATGGGCAAATCAGAGAGTGACAGTTGCCGCTACTGCGAGAACTTCGCGGAAAGTGCAGAACATTTGCTTTGCGAATGCCCAGCGCTTTTCTGCAAGAGGCTTAAGTTCCTGGAAGGGGCCTTTTTAACGCCCTCCAGGAACTTAGCTCCCAGGAAACTGATAAACTTCACAAGAAGTCTCGGTATCCCGGGCCTCGAATAGATCAAGGGTCACGCACAAAAGAACTTATAGGTCGAAGTGCTTGTGAGGCTGTACAGCCTGTACGACCCCCCTACAATCTACATCCCTCTTAGCCCATTCATAATCTACAGAGAAGCAAAACATTGTGAATTTAACAAATTTCAGATCATGAACCAGAGACAAAGGTAAATGCCATTGTGTTTAAAATTGACGTGGGTAAGTTATCGAAAATAGCACTTTTGATTGAAATTAAGTATCAAAGAACATAGAAATACTGGAACAATTGGAGTCGTCCAGGAATTATTGAAACATTCGACAACACAGCTAAAAATAAACGGTTTTAAGGATTAAAACTAACTTTTCCGCATGTGTGGCCCTGAACAATATTATATCATAAAATTGTTACTTGTATACACTTCGGGGGATTTATCGTGCTAACAAACCGAAATTTCTCCAAAAATAACCAAAAATTTAATATATCTAGTTTTATAGGACCCGCTGTACTCGCTCTAGTCAACTGAAAATCAATAGGGTACATCTGTGAGACACCTTGAACAATACTTATTCATAAAGTTGATCAATCGTATACTCTTTGGAGGCTGTATCGTGCTAACAAACTGAAAATTCTCCAAAAATGACAAAAATTTGGTACTTCAAGTACCACAGCACCCGTTGTACTGGCTTTAGTGAGCTCAATATCAATAGGGTTCATCTTTGAGACGCTCTGAATAATATCCAATCATAAAATTCATCACTTGTATATACTCCGGAGGCTGTATCGTGCTAACAAACTGAAACTTCTCCAGAAATGACAAAAATATCGTACTTAAAGTACTGTAGCACCGGTTGTATTGGCTCTGGTGAGCTGAAAATCAATAGGGTTCATCAGTGAGATGCCCTAAATAATATTCAATCATAAAATTGGTGACTTGTTGAACTCCAGAGGCTGTATCGTGCTAACAAACTGAAATTTCTCGAAAAACGACAAAATGTCGTACTTCAAGTACCATAGCACCCGTTGTACTGGCTCCGGTGAGCTGAAAATCAATAGGGTTCATCTGTGAAATGTCCTTAACAATATTCCATCATAAAATTGGTGACTTATTGCACTCCGGAGGCTGTATCGTGCTAACAAGACTTGCAAGGGTAAGTGGCCGACGACAACGACGACGACGACATACACACAGGATTTTTTTTCTAAAAACCGTTTTTTCGTGTTGTTGTTGATGGATAACGTAAAAATAACTCAAAAACAATTTTCATATTTCCAACTTTTTTGTGGGTAAACCAATACTTTTCTCGCATATCATGAATGTTGTTATCAATCAAAATAATGGGCAGTAAAAAAATGCGAACAAGACGTTTTCAAACAGTACCAATATAGTTTATATAGTTAGTTAAACTACAACGTTTGAAAAGATATTAAAAAAGATGCTCTGGCAGGAAGTAATGCTGACACTGATGTGCCTATTAAAAAACAAAGAACGTCCAGTGTCCGTATGGATAAATTCGACTAAACTGTGCTTAGAAGGTGCATAATAAATTATCACATATCTGAGAAAAAAGTACCCACGTTAATAAATGTACACCAAACCTTTGCAGATAGTTATGGCTTCGCAGGAAGTTGCGTATTTATGCGGAAACAAATACATTCTTTGGGTTTTCGTTGGGCCAACATGAAAAACAACAGAAGTTTGTTAATGGAACGTCACAAAATCAGACATTTACGCCTACTATATTTAAGAAACCTAAAAAAGTGCAGAGAACAGAACAAATCTATCATTTATATGGATGAAACATACATTCATTCATGTCACACGCACTTTAAAGGATGGAGCGACAAGAGTAACGAAGGATTAAGAAAACCCGTTTCAAAAGGTAATAGGCTCGTCATTGTGCATGCTGGAAGTGAAAATGGTTTTGCACATAATGCTGGTATTATGTGGAACTCCCAAAAAACGCTGTTGTGGTAATTGATAACGCCCCATATCACAATGTTCTAAATGAAAAATTACCTACGACTGCTTGGACTAAACAACAGTTTAAAAACTGGCTTTATGAAAGAAACATATATTACAGTGAACAAATCTTAAAACCGGATTTTTATAACGTTGCAAAAATGTACAAACCGCAATATAAAACTTATAAAATTGTTTATTCGACATGGATTGCATGTTTTAGGGCTACCCTCTTATCACCCGGACTTAAATCCGATCGAAAGTGTTTGGGCGACACTTAAAGAATATAAGGCCAAACGAAATGTTACCTTCAATTTAACAAATGTTAAAGAATTCTGAAATGAATTTTTTGATACATTTTCTGCAAATTATTGGAAAGTTAGATGTGACCATGTTAAAAAGATTGAAGATTAATTTATGAACAATGAACCACTTTTAGATACTGCTGTAGATAATATTATTATTAATTTGGCCGAAGACGGAGATAGCTGATGAAGTTAATATAGAAAGTGATTTTGAAGAATCATTTGTAGATGCACATCATTATTTTTCTGTTGATAATCCCTGTACATCTAAATCATATTCTTCATTATAGTGTTTGTTTGTAGGTGGTATGACTGAATACATTAAACGCTACAAATGTAAAAATGTAAATAGTTGTTATAAAATTGTAGATATTAGAGGCGAATTCCACTAGAGTAATATAATATTTGTAGCACATCTGTACATAGTTCTAAATAAACAATAATTGATGGCATCCAGAACCAAGATTTTTAATTTTGCCAGTCCTAACTCTATAATAAGTGTGAAGGGATGTTCTAATTTCATAGTAAATATTTACAAAAAACCCAAAAGTTTACATATGAAAGTAGAAATATCTACCACAAAAATGCTTTAATATTTTATTTATATTATTAGTACACTTATTAGACCATCTCTAAAGCCGATTTCCCTAATTTGTTTTTCAAATTTTATCTATAAACCCGCATTTTTACATTATTATCTACTACATATTATTAAGAATAACAATTTTAGAAATCTTAGCAGGTAGGTATGTCATTAACTATTATTACCAACAGATAGGAAAAATTGTTGGCCATTGTTAAATTTAGAAAGTAGTTTAACAATCCTTATCATATTCTATGCTTCATCTACAAAATCTACCTGACTTCCAATTTATATACAAATAAACCTCAATGACGAATATTGTGAAGGGACCACGTAAAAGATATTAATTTGAAGTAAAGGTGAAAATTTATGTCTCTTGGAATCTATTTATCATTTATTATTTACATCACATAAAATAATAAAGTGTAATTATAGAATTCCCCGTATGGTTTTTGAAGCAATAAATAATTGTGTCTGTACAAAAAAACCGCAATTTTCGTAGAAAAATCTAATGGTTTTTATTTCCTCATTCATTTAATTAATAATAAAGAACACATTAATGTTGTTTTGTTTTGTAAACTCGATTTTATATAGCATTATACATGTGCCACAATTTATTATTTTTAAATCCAAATTCAAAATATTGTATTACCCTCGTACGTATTAGCAGCCTCACAACCTTTAAAACTTTGCATGCGGAATGTACGTCGCCTGCTCTACCCAGTAACTGCGTTTACAACGTTGTCAAGTTGTATGGCTTTCTCGTGCATCGTCAACTGGCAAAATTAATTTACCAACCTGTAGATGAATAAATATTGGTAATTTTTTTAATTATCGATGCCATAGAAATCTTCAAGAACATTTGTCACAATAACTGCTAACATATAATAAATCATAAAATCAGCAGAGCTGAACATCAAGATGAACAACGTAAATCCATTCCACAGTTATATATTTTTCGAAACATTATTAAACGTAAATTGGGTACCTAGGTATTTATGTAGGTACAACGGATATTGCTTTTAGTGTTAATATACAATAATACTAAAGGATTAACAAATATAATAAATCAACAAACAAAATACATCAAAAACATCTCAGCAATTATCAAATTATTTTCGTAAATAAATAAATATTACAATAAGTAACAAAGAACATATTGATATAGGTAAACTAGATTTGTAAATTAGACTGTATGTTGTCGTTCACTGCTACATAAAAGATTGAAGATTTGTTTTTCTTCGATATGCTTTTGTAATGAAGGACCAGTCGTAATTTTAGGTAACGTTTATTACTATAAACACTTAAGTACGACAATAAAGTATAATAGGATCTAGGAATTTTCTTCGAAAGCAATTCTTCGAAAACAATTCTTCGAAAACAATTCTTCGAAAACAATTCTTCGAAAATCAATTCTTCGAAAATGCGATTCTTCGAATACCATATTCTTCGACTAATAATTCTTCGACAGCTTTATTATTTGGATTTACTAAAATCTGGGATAAGTTTTCATTAGACAATAATCAATATTTCTCGCATGATATATAAACGTATGATGCGGAACATACTAATAATAAATGAGAATTATAAGGTCATTTTCTTTTTTGAGAATAGCTAGGAACTGGAAATAAAACACTACTTTTTTTATTTGTTATAATTATGTCAACATTTTATTAATAAATTACAGTAAAAGTTTACAGTACAGTAAAAATTACAGATAAATGACATAAATACTATCATATACCAAGGTAAGAAAAATATTATAGATTAATATGATATGTTGTGAGCTAAACCTCTAATGTATTCTATTATATTATTTTTATCATACTGATTTACAAGAGTTTTGATTCGTTGATTACAATCTTTGTACTTCTTTCTTGGTGTTTGTGGTTCAAATCCGCTTAAATATTGTTCTACACGAAGTTCATTTAGACTTTGCTCATTTTTTATACATTTTATAAATTTCCACAAGTTGGGGTGAACTGTTGATACTTGTGTTTCAAAACTTCGATGCCATCCTTCTACCGAATTATTTGTTCTCGGTAAATCATCCAAAACTGTTTGATATAGATTCCACAATTCGTATGGATATTGTGGTGGTTTTCGCTGTTTTCGATTTGGTCGCCCAATCCACGTATCTTCAAAATAATTAATAACACTTTCGGCTTCTGACGGAAATATTTCACTATCATATAATTGTTCAAAAGCCATAACTATATCATACACTGGGACAAAAGCAATAGCACACAACATTTTTAGTTTGAAAGCAAATTCACTGTCAGTCTCATAGCGTTTTTTTAATCCATTCCTTTGAATCATTCGAAAAATGCATTGACTGAAGTGGAAAAAACAGCCTCTTTTTCTACAACTTGGAAAAGCACTATTGCAAGCATTAATCAATGCTTTTTCGAAGTCAGTGGTAATCGTTGCAGGCACTAAAGATGATTTCAAATTTTTAAGTTCTTGAAAAAATTGATCATAAATTCGTTCTGATTTTTTTGGTAAGAGTGCATAAACTAAAGGTACCGATAAATTGTGTTGCAGTCCGTGAACGGTTAGTAATTGTTGGAATAATAACGGCACGGTTTCAAATGTGCCATCAATATACCAATGCTTACTGTTAGACAATAATTGGAGATTTTGTTCTGTAGTAAAAATTAATATTCTCTCGTCCACTGGACCGGCATCATATAGCAAAAAAATTTCATTTTTGTAGGTTTTCGTATATTCCTCCAAAAATATTATTTCGCTTCTATTAGTAGGAAGAGCTGGTCCTTGTAGATTTTTTTGTCTGATATTGCGAATACTCCGTTTCATACTGCTAACACTTGGAAGCTTGGGAGCTGCCGTTATGGAACATGTAGTCGAAGCAATTGATATAATTCTGTGCGGGGGATCATTACTTATTTTCGAGTTGATTCGAATTTTTTCGTACACTTTGGTCGCTTCCACCTCTGAGGCGTCAGCAATATGATTATGTTCTTTTGTTATTTTACTGATTTTATCGTCGACAGTAATTATTCTCGCTGGACAGTTTGTTTTTCTTTTTTCAAAAAATGCGCACTTCCAATACACTTTTTCAACATCTTTAAAATAAAAATGTCCCTCGAACAACAATTTACGTTTTCCTTTTTCTGAACAAACAAATTCTGCATCCATATTTACTTGCACAGGGTTAAATTAAAACTAATTTTATTTTATGGAAAACAATCCCTTTTATACCCACTCAGGTCAGTTGCAAACTTGGGATTAGATAAATTATACCTGATTTATATCACAAACAAATTCTGCATCCATATTTACTTGCACAGGGTTAAATTAAAACTAATTTCCAAGGGATTATCGTCAGTTGCAAGCTTGAGATTAGATAAATTATACCTGATTTATATCTCTGAACAAAGGCATTCCTTTTGGATACTTCGAAGAATTGTTATTCGAAGAATTATTAGTCGAAGAATTGTTTATTCGAAGAATTGCATTTTCGAAGAATTGATTTTCGAAGAATTGTTTTCGAAGAATTGTTCTCGAAGAATTGCTTTCGAAGAATTTTCCGGATACCAGTATAATAATGTAAATTAATCTTACAAAAAATTGCTGGAAGGGTAGAAACAACAAAATGACCACAGCGAGTTGAAAGGTAAATAGTTAGATACAGATGTTCAGTTTCTAAAATTCTCGTAAAATAAATGTATATTTACTATTGAAAGAATATTTTTACGTGTGTACATATACATAATTTTTAGTAGTTAGGAATACAAACACTCGAGATAATTGGGGAGCAGCAACTAGTACTTTTTTCCATTATTTACCGGTTTATCTTTTTCAAACCTTTGAATTATTTATGTTTAGATCGTCAAACATGATACAGGAAATGAATCACGGAGCTTGGTTATCGCTTTATTTAGTGGTTTATGTCGCATTTGATGGAAAACTCACGATTTGGTACATTGTTCACATTTAAATTCAAAGATAAAGGCACACCGGTACCGCTGAAAAAACTTGAATCATTGATACCTACTGCTTCATTTTTCGTGATAGGAAATCATAAATTTGATTCTTCGTATTAAAAACTGCTGTAGAATATGATATTCAATTCAGAATATTTTAGCACAATATTAGGGCCTCCATGAAGCTTCTATTAAATCTTGCACGGGTAGATGTTTCGACTTTTCAAACGTTGTAGTTTAACTAACTATATAAACTATATTGGTACTGTTTGAAAACGTCTTGTTCGCATTTTTTTACTGCCCATTATTTTGATAACAACATTCATGATATGGTAGCTTTATTTTGGAATAATTTTTATCCAATTCATCAACTGTTTCATCTATGCTATATTTAGATTTTCAAATTAATGGGACGATCCTTAGAAAACATTAATGGAAGATTTCTAAAATGGTACACTTTTTAATATAAGAAATTCCAAATATCCGGAAACGTCCAAATTCATTCATAAAAACTGGGAATAAAATAGAATTATTGAGAGGCTGAGGATGTTTGTTGCTCGAAAATTAGACTATATGAGAAACGAAGTTCAGTTGAATAAAAGATTTGTTTTAAATTAACACCTTTAAGTATGAAGTATCAGAAGTTATTCCATTGTAAGTACAAGAACTTGTTCGATTTCAGAATACTACAAATATTATTTTGTTCTGGAAATAAATCATAAAACTATCTGTTTGTGATACACTTTAGCAGAATAATGTATTTGTCATCACTTTTTCCGTAGATTTCTTATTTGGTATATTTCATAGTAAAATCAGGTACCTAATATCAAACAGGAAATTTTCTAATGGTATGAAAAAATAAAAATAGTCTTGGCACCACAAGCACAAAAAGCTATAAAATGTGCTCAACGAGTTTGGATAAAGGGAGAATGTAAGAAATGGTTCAAAGCTAGAGACTCCTTAGACAACTACATGAAAGTTGTACATTCAGAACTCACATTCCAATTACATCCAATAGAATTTGACTATTTGGATGACAAAATTAGAGAAAGTGCCAGCACGATGAAGCATAAGAAATTTAGGAAACAAGAAAAGAAGCTACAGAATCTTGAACACACACAACATAAAATTCAATACTCAAAACATCATGAAACTGTAAGTACCTACACACCAACACACTTTGCACCACGATTTGAAAACCTTTCAGACACTAATTTTACAGATAGTGAAATGGAATTTTTAAATAAAGGTTTAAAGTACAGCATACCACCAAAATTTACGAATAATATAAAACAAATTATAGCTACAGAGTCAGAAAAAGCTTTAAAATCTAATTCAAATAATTTTCTTTATGAGAAATTAAAAATTGCCAATTTGATCAAAAATATTGAACCTTCAAAAGTTAAACGTCAAACAAAAAATGACATTACAGTTTTAAATGCAATAAAAAAGAAGATAGAAGATAATAACCTAACAGTTACAAAATCTGATAAGGGGACCAGAACTGTCATCTTGACGACTGAAAATTACAATTCCAAAATATATAACTTTATAGAATCTAGCGATGTAAAAGTTCTTAAAGCAGACCCAAAAAAAAGTTTTCTAATAATGTAAGGGATATTGTTAATAATTCAAATTATCTTTCAAGTGATTACGAAAAGAGGTCTATCATACATAAGAATCCTCATTGTTCACAATTATATGGAACCGTTAAATTACATAAAATAACGAAACCAATTAGACATGTAGTTTCTTATGTCAATGCTCGTAATAATATATTGGCAAAGAGGCTCAACAATATACTCAATAGTTACGGATATGAATCTCAGTACTCAATTAGAAATTCAATAGAACAAATCAAAAAGTTGAAAGCAATCCACTTGCAAGATAACTATAAACTCATTTCGTTCGATGTAACTAATATGTTTATTAAAATTCCTCCTAAAGAACGCCTAATACTTGTAAGAAGATTAATAGAAGATAAAAATATTAATCCAGGAATAATATCAGATATACTTAATTTATTTGATGTATGCATTAATCAGAATTATTTCACTTTTGACAATAAGATATATATTCAAAATGAAGGTTTACCAATGGGAAGCCCTATTTCACCTATTTTAGCTAACATTTTTATGGACAATTTAGAAAGAAAGATCTTTGAAAGTATATTTCGAAAAATATTTTATTTTGGTATAGATATGTAGATGACATATTAGCTTGTTTTATGGGTAGTGAACGACAATTAGATGTATTTTTCAACCAAATCAATAATTTACACCCAAAAATTAAATTTACATTAGAGATTGAAGAAAATAGCTCAATCAATTTTCTTGATTTAAAAATTCAAAGAGTTAATAATGTACTTGATTATTCAATTTACCGAAAACCAACACAGACAATTCCATTCAATTCCAATCACCCTATGTCACACAGACTGGCGGCATATAGTTCAATGATACATAGAACTTTTTCAGTTCCTATGAACAAATGTAATTTTGATAGAGAGATTAATACAATTAGACAAATAGCAAGATCCAACGGTTATCCATTAAATATGATAAATAAGCTAATTAGTAAAAAAGAGGAAAAAGTGGCATTACAACTAATATTTTCTGATGAAATAAAAACTTATAAAACCATCACATATGCAGGAAGTATTTCTAATAATATTTCAAAGATAATATCTTCAGCAACGAATACAACAATTTCTTTTAAAACAGAAAGTAACGTTAGTACAAAATTGTTAAATGTAAAAACAAAAATACCACTATTAAAGAAGTCAGGTATATATAAACTCAAATGTCCAGAATGTAATGCTGTCTATTTGGGTCAGACCCTTAGGAATTTTGAAATCCGATACAGTGAACACTTACGAGCATACAGGTTAAAACAACCAGATAAATCCCACTACGCAAAACATCTACTTGAGACCAATCATTCATTGACACCTAACACAAAACTAGAAGTGCTGCATATTTGTGAGAAGAAACAAGAGCTGGATTTCATTGAAGAATAGGAAATTAGAGGACATTTAAGAAACCCACAATATGAAGTTGTCAATGAACAGTTAAATCTAGGGAGTTCTCCACTAATAAACTGTCTTCTTAAGTGATAATTGTAAATATCAGCAGATATAGTTTTCCTGGTTTTCTATATCATTGCACAGTTATACTGATCTTAATTGGAAAAATGATATCCAGGATATCACCATAGGCCTAATAATATCTCAGCTTCAATATTTGTAATATCACATCTTCTTCTTTTTTCTATAAACATATATTAAGTCAATCACAAGTTAGGTCACTTCTTGGTCTAGCCAAAAATAACTACTAAACATCAGGTAGGCATCAAATAAAATGTAACTTCTGTCATTCTGACGATGATATTGATTTATCGCAACAATTGTCAATTTTTTAGAATTTTCAATAACTTTAATTATATTGTGGAATTAACTAGAAACCGTGAGTTTCATTTAAAACACTAAATTGTAAAAAATAATTATTCACTCAGAATTTGCCTCACTGTCGTCACTAGAGAAAGAAACGGTTATTTATTCTATAAGTGGATCCACACTCCTATCTAACTTGAACATTATGTTATCTTCTTTTATGATATATGCAACACAATTTTGCCGTTTTCTATAGGGTTCAATTCACAATGATATGGTGGCAGCCTAAGTACAATTTTATTATTTTGTTGTTCCATTTCATCGGTAACATATGACTTGAACTTATTTTTATGTGCCGTTTTATAGTACATATATATATATAATATATATATATATATATATATATATATATATATATATATATATATATATATATATTGGAGGAATTTTCTTGAACCATTATTATATTATTTTTTTGAAGTATTTTTCTTGGGAAAGGTTCAGATTAAAACTCTTGTAAGTTAACTTGACGTTTCGCCTTGAATAAGGCTTTTTCAAAAGTTTTTATTATAAATTCAAAATATAAAATACATAATTTGTAAAACAGTGACAATACTAAATTGACATTAAAGGTGACAAATAGAATAAACGTAGTTATGAATTTTCAAATAAAGTAAGACACATTGCATTAAAGATAGTTGTCAAGGTACGTACTCCTTTGAAAATTCATAACTACGTTTATTCTATTTGTCACCTTTAATGTCAATTTAGTATTGTCACTGTTTTACAAATTATGTATTTTATATTTTGAATTTATAATAAAAACTTTTGAAAAAGCCTTATATTCAAGGCGAAACGTCAAGTTAACTTACAAGAGTTTTAATCTGAACCTTTCCCAAGAAAAATACTTCAAAAAAATTATTTATATATATATATATATATATATATATATATAGTAAATATAAGTTCAGATTGAACCATACTCATATCAAATTATACATTCATGTATTCATGGTTTGCATATCCTTTTTTAACGGAGATGTGGGAATCTTTCCTAGTCTACGACTGTGGTAAGATTACAGCACCGTCTGACAATTTTTTTAGACATTCAGGTAATCAGTTTTCAAATACCAATCCATTCATATCCTCATGATAATCCCTTTCTTTCAAATATTAGCAAAGCATCTTTAACAAATCCATGCTCAGATCCCGGGTGAAGGTTTATTAAACGTTTGCCTTTGCCATATGGATTTTTTAAACCTGTAAACAATCCTTTATGAAAAGCATCTGCTTTATCTCGAACTGACGTATCTACCTACCCATATTTTGGAATTTGTGTGACCTTCATTTAGCCCGGTTACATCAAGGTAATAAATGGGTCTCTTACCTAGCCGTTTGATGGATCCTAGGTAATACACAATATCTTTGCGTTTTATTAAAGTACACTTTCTTTTCTTTTCATGTATCTAAAAAAATATAATTTTCTAAGTATATACTATAAAATAAAGAAAGAAGCTTTCAATTCATATAAAAATTAGTATAATTCGATACTTACTTAAAATTGCTTAACATTATTTCATAACTTTAGTAATGATGAACGAACCATTTGTGGTAAATCTGGGCACTTCTTTATT
Organism: Galeruca laticollis; assembly: GCA_963921935.1. Lineage (NCBI taxonomy): Eukaryota > Metazoa > Arthropoda > Insecta > Coleoptera > Chrysomelidae > Galeruca > Galeruca laticollis. The sequence goes on along the minus strand of OY998179.1, from coordinate 197,718,947 downwards.
TCAGTTATAATTATATTGAAAGTTGGGATTTCATTCTTAAAAAATAAACTGTGAATGTTGCATCGAATTATATTTTTAGTATTTCTATGTTCTTTGATACTTAATTTCAATCAAAAGTGCTATTTTCGATAACTTACCCACGTCAATTTTAAACACAATGGCAGTTACCTTTGTCTCTGGTTCATGATCTGAAAATTGTTAAATTCACAATGTTTTGCTTCTCTGTAGATTAAAAATTGTTTTGATCTACCTGCCTACCATGCTTACAAGCTCGATTTCTCCAGCGCGATTAGTTTGTTCCTATAAAATAGTTTTGTTGTATCTCCAAAATAGCCAATTAAATTGACTAGAATGGAGATAAAATAAAACAAGTCTGGTTATTTGACTAAATTCTCTATCAGTGTTGGTTAGTTGTTTGTGATCTAATTTGTTGTAAAAGTAATATTTTTGTGTTATTATTAAATAACATGGATAGTTGCAATAGTTCTTCCGCTCCTGAGTTGGCTCCAGAGGTTGGTCGGTAAGTACATTTTACCTATCAGTTGATAACTAACAAATAACAAGCTGCTGAAAATTATATAAACATAACCCCACTTTTTTCCTAACTTTGCCACCAATTATTTTGTTTAATAATCTGTTTAGACGAAAATAAATAAATGAATATCGTTAACTTTCGCGTAATGCATGTTGTGTATACCGGTGTTTACAACTTGTTTTTATAATTTCAGAATTATGGACGAAGTTTTTGAATCTTTAATGCCAACAGATGAAGACGAGTCGTCGTTCACTTATACAGAAAGAGCGATAGAAAAAACTGTTGAACAGGCTAAAAGCAGTTCTAATTCACTTGATCTTAATATAAATAGTACAGATAGTCCCGCTGTTACTAAATATGATAGTAGTAACATAATGGCCATGTATATCGAGCTTGAGGATGGAACCACTATACCTGGATCCAATACAGCCGTTCTTGTTAACGATAGGAATGAAACACAGAAAAAGATAGCCCGAAAGAGAATTCGTAATCCTGATAGCTGGAAGCAAAATGTTCCAAAGAAGAAAAGAGAAGCCGGATAAGAGTATGAAGATATTAAAAGAAACTTGCACGAGAAGAAAAGAATTAAATTTAGTTGCAGTTGTAAATATCAGTGTAGCACAAAAATTACCGAAGAAGATAGAGCACGCATTCATGAAGCATTTTGGAAACTATCTGACACCAAAAACGGTCACTTTCACAGCGAGAATATTAAGAGGACTTTGACTGCCAGAAAAAGAACGAAAACCGAACAATCAAGAAAAGCGTATTCATTTTTTTACTATATTAATGTGGATAATATTACAATTCGTGTGTGTAAGAAGTTTTTTTTAGGAACCTTAGATATAAGTTCCCAGAGAATTCAATATTTCTTTAAATATGTTCAAGACAAACATTCAAATGTTTCTAGATCCTCTCTTAAAGGAAGAAATGTAAAGAAAAAGATCTCAGAATGAAGTCAGGGAGCATATTAGATCATTTCCTGCCGTTGAATCTCACTACTGTCGTGCTTCAACAAATAAGACGTATCTGGAAACCAATCTGAATGTATCTAAAATGTATTCGCTTTATTGTCAAACCACTCAGCATCCAGTAAAATCTTTATATGTACAGGAACATTTTTGACACAGAATTTAATATTGCATTCCACAAACCTAAAAAAGACTTGCGTGAAAAATGTATAGAATTTGAAGATAACAACAACAAAACAGAAAATGATATATCAGCTCACGAAAAACATTTAAAGAGAAAGAAAGAGCCTAAAGAAGAACGAGACAAGGACAGAGAAAACAAAGATCCTCTCACTGCTATAGTCACGTTTGACATGGAAAACGTATTTTGTTTGCCAAAAACTAATATAGGTAGTCAGTTTTATAAACAGAAACTCATATGTTATAATTTAACTACACACTGCAACATAAGTTAAGTAGTATATTGTAGTATCTAGAATGAGGGACTCTGTGGAAGAGGTGGTGTGCATTTAGCAAATGCTGTAATTAAGATTTTAAAGTCACTGGTAAAAGATAATCCAGCTATTGAAAAAATAATATTACGGTCGGACAGTTGTGTTCCGCAAAACTAGAATTCCATTACGTCGGTAGCACTTCAGAGTTTTTTGGATTTAGGGAGTAATAATCTGCAAACAGTAGAATAAAAATGTTCTGAGCCTGAACACGGAAATATCCAAGAAATAGATTCAGCAAATATTGTTATAGAAAGACATATAAGAGACCAGGATATCCACAGTCCATTAAGCTTATTAAGAATATTAAAATCTATTAAATATGATCGTCAGAATTTAATATCGAAACAATTGTCAATTTCTTAGGTTTTTAACATTTTTTAAATATATTGTGGAATTATCTAGAAACTGTGTGTTTCATTTAAAACACTAATATAATCAGATTCCACGAAGTAAGGGTCGAGACAGTTAATTTGGTTTACAATTGCTAGATTTTTCAATATCAGGTTTCTCAAAACTATCTGGTTTATCAATACCAAATTTATCACTACCATATTTTAAACCAACCCGTATACTTTTAAATATTTAACTGAAGGCTTTTTATTATGCCATAACTCATATGGTGTTTTCATTATTTTTAATGCTCTACTTGGAATAATATTGATCAAATACGTTGCTGTTAAATCTGCATCACACCAAAAAATTTTATCCCAACAAGATGCAGCTATTATTGATCGTGCTTTCTCTGTAATTGTAGTAACCATACGTTCGGCAGTACCATTCAATTTGGGAGTTCGCGGAACTGTCAAACGATAAGTAATGCCTTTATTTTTTACAATAATTTTTCATTTCATTAGATAAATATTCTCTACCGTTATCTATGTATAAATAAACTAATTTAACTAAAGATATATAACCTAATCTTAACAAAGAAAGTATATCCCAGAGCATGGACAGTTTCCATTATAATTCCCATTCCTAAGCTAAGTAAAGCGAAATCAGATCCAGAAACATATAGACCAATTTCACTCACCTGTAGCATGGGAAAAGTTCTTGAGAAGATAATTAATAACAGACTTTTATGGCACCTAGAATCAGAAAAACTAATCATACCCGAACAGTGTGGTTTCCGTAAAAATCGCTCCACGTTAGACAATCTTATCGATCTAGAATCTGAGATCCATGAGGCCTTTGCAATAAAGCTGCACTGCATCGGAGTATTTTTTGATATTCGTAAAGCCTACGATACAGTCTGGAAATACTCAATAATCAAAACCCTTTACGACTGGTCAATACGGGGTAACATATTGAAATATATATCGAACTTTCTAGATCAACGACAGTACCAAGTACGAGTAGACGGCGTATACTCACAGCTGAACACCCAAGAAAACGGCATTCCACAAGGGTCAAATCTCAGCACGACATTATTTCTCATAGCAATAAATTCAATTATAGCAAACTGTAAATCACCCGTGAAATGCAGACTATATGCAGATGACCTGGTTATCTATTGCAGAGGGAAAAATATGACTACAATACATAAAACCATCGAACAAACAATAGCTACAATAGAGGATTGGTCAAAAACAAGTGGACTGCGTTTCAACACGACAAAACCCAAAGCTTTATGTTTCTCGAAAAGGACTCAACCACAACTTGAAAACTTGTACCTTTATGGACAGAAAATAGAATATGTGAGAGAAATAAGTTTTCTAGGAATGATACTCGACCAAAAGCTGACATGGAAATCACACATTCTGACATTGAAGAAAAAATGCCAACCTGGAATTAATTTACTCAGATCACTAGCATTCAAAAACTGGGGCGCAGACTACTCAAGTTTACTGCACATCTATAAATCATTGATCAGATCAAAACTTGACTACGGAGCGATTGCCTATAACTCTGCCAACAAAAGCCTTCTTCAGTCAGTGGAAATTATACAAAACACAGTTCTTCGTATCTGTTTGGGTACCCATCGTACAAGTCCTATCCAAAGCTTACATTGGGAGACTGGAGAGTTACCGCTTTCTTACCGAAGAGAATACCTAAGCATCTCTTATGCTGTCTCTGTAATATCAAACAAAAGAAATCCAGTAGCCCACAACGTCTTATCTGATCGTTTTAAAGCCAAATTTTTATCCAGCTCAACTACTCCTCCTTTCTATCACAGAGTCAAAACATATTTAAACAAAATAAAGTCGCATTTCCCAGATATTTATGACGTCCTATCAACAAATGATCTTCCTCCATGGACAATAACACTCCCTATCCTAGACCTAAGCCTCGCCTACCTCAATAAATCAGAGACTCCAACAGCCAGAATAAAACAAGAATTCCTAAGAGCCTTAAATAAATACGGTAGCATTTATAAGGTATACACAGATGCTTCAAAAAACCAAGATGAAATTGGGGCTGCCTTCTATTCCGAGGACTTTTCGAAATCCTACATACTCCCACCCTTCACATCTATTCATTCAGCTGAATTATTCGCCATCTTAGAAGCACTCAAGAAAATCCAGAAAATCAAGCATAAAAATGTCCTTTTAATATCTGACTCTCAAAGTTCACTAACAGCACTTCGTCAACTGTACTCTAATCACCCTATAGCCATACTGATCAAGAAAGAGCTACAGAATTGCAGAAACAGCAGCATACATATTAAATTCATGTGGGTCCCATCCCATACTGGAATAGATGGGAATGAGGGAGTAGATCAAATAGCAAAAAATGCATTCACCAATCAACAATCAGAAAGGAACGATTTTACCGTACATACTGATTTGAAAGCGTTCTACAAGAGCAAAATCTACGATAAATGGCAGGAAGAAGCAAGACATAACCAACACAAATCATATGAAGTCACTACAAATTCTCACGGTTGGAACTGTAAAAACTGTAAATAGAAGAGAACAAGTGATCCTTTCTCGTATTCGAATCGGTCATACGCGCATCACACACGACTACTTACTAGCAGGAAAAAATAAACCAATGTGCGAAATGTGTAACAGTGAGTTAACCGTGAAACACCTGGTAATCGAATGTGCGAAATACGACAAGGAACGGAAAAAGAATTAACTACCACTATCACTAAAAAAACTATTACGAGAAAAGCAAGAAACTAAAAAACTTTTAAACTACTTAAAAGACTGCAAATTAAGTAGCAAAATATAGAGACTATAACCAAGCTACAATAAGTGAACTTCCATCATTTTAACTCGCTAATAACCCTACGTGGTTGATGCGATTGATATATATATAAAAAAAAATTAAGATTAAAATGAGCTTCACTTTTATCTACAATACTGAAATATTGAAAACACCTCTGATTTATGTTTAAGCAAATATACTAGAAAAAAGTGAGAATAGTCATGCACATCAATATAAAAGAAGCAACTACTTCAGAGCTAACGGTTGTCCCATCATTCCTGTATATTGATAATAACGAACGTAAAATAAAGGTAAATACTTCACGTTCAATAATTTCCAATAACCGGGGATAATACAACTTTGTTTTTTAAAATTAATCGAATACCAGTCAATTTTACGTTTTGCAGTGTAAATGTGTGAAAACACAATTCCTATATATCGTTCAACCGCCATTTGAATTTAAATTGGCTGTCGATGTCCAAACTAAAAGAGATTTTCGTTTTAGGAATTTACACATCGTTATTCGACATAAATCAAATAATTACCATTTTAAATTTAGTCTAGTTTTAGTTCATCAGGTTTCGTAAATCATTGAACAGGTTTGTATTCGACACCAATTTGGAATGTGCAAAAATTCCTTTGGGACAAACTATTGCCTGATAATTGCTAAACGGTGAGATACATTTTACTGTTGTTTGTAAATATTCAACAAAGGTATTTTTTAATTTCATTTATATTCAAAATGCCCATTCTTTATCAGTGTAATTACTGAGACGGAATTGCCGCAAACAAAATTAAATGTGAATAATTGTACTCCTGTTCAAACAACTCTGTTTACTGATTCAGTACAACGATTCAAATTTAGATATTTACATACGGTATATAATGCAAGGTGGGTTTGTATATTTTGTCGCCTTAATGAAGAACTGTTACGTCACAAAATGTAAATTTTTCAGGAAAAGATTTTTTTTCTTCTGAAATAAATAAAATGTTTATTTTTGACAATATCACCACTGTATTTATATAATTACTCAACAAATAAAAAATATTATGGGGTACAGCCAAAATGTACCCTTACATAATAATGAAACAATAAATACTAAATATGGGTCATTACCTTTTGTTAAAAACCTTTCAGACAAGATCAGTAGAATTTTTAAAAATGAAAACATTAAAATTGCTAACATGAATATTTTAAAGGTAGGAGATGTTTTTTCTAAAGTTAAACAAAAAGATAAAAAGGAAATGAAAACCAACGTAATTTATAACATTCCCTGTATACATTCTAACTTGACTTACACTGGCCAGACCTCACGTACCTTAAAGCAACGTATAACTCAACATCAAAGTGATTGCAATATAAACAAAAAAACTTGTGCACTTGCAGAGCATGTTTTAGAGACTAAACATACAATGATTTATAAGGAAACTAAAATCTTGAATATAGAATCTAATAAAACTAAATGATAATTTATCGAACTAGTAAACATAAAATTAAATCAACAATCAATGAACAACAGATCAGATATTAACAATGTTAGTGCAATATATACTCAACTAATTTACCTACAAAATAAACCAACAACATCTAGCAATGACACGGATTCTCTACCTTTAACATCAGATGATGAATATTAAATACAATGAATGATTTCATAATAACTAACATATGTTTTAGACTGAGAACCTCTTTTCTAATGGTCTGACCCACAGTCTCCCACATATTTTTCCAGATATTTGACAGTAATATATAGTAACTAATAAATGCTAATAACTAAAGTTTTTAAAACTCTTAAAATGTAACAACAAAAAATTCGTGAGAGACTTATGTCACATAGTTAGAGGAGTTTAATTCAAGTCATAAACTAATGCCTTACAAAGAATCAATATAAGGTTTCAATAGTTAGCACATCCTTTTTTTTTAAAGAAATTTAACTTGTCTTTGCACAAGGTTTTTTTGGAATTTTAAATTTGAAATAAATTTCAAATCTTGAAATTAAAATTTACCCTACATTTTAATTAGGGTATTCTACCTTTTACCTTTAACCTAAATATTGACAGTTGTTACTAATATACAAATAATAAAATGAAATTTCACGCTAGATCAAACAATTAGTGTAAGTTAGGGTGTTTAACCTTCAACCTTAACGTTGTCAGTTGTCACTGTTATTTAAAAATAAAAAAGTCAAAAAACTATGACTGATTAATCATTTTGAATTTTTATTCTTTCGTACGACAGACCGCGTTCTCAGCAATTAATATTAATGTTTGGTAATTATATAAAACTTAAATCCAAATAATGTTATCAATTTTGAAATCAATCAGGAAATTACTCACTTTACTAGTAAGTTTTATTTATTTATAACGTAAACCTTGTTACGAAGTATAACAAAATTTTAATTTTAGCCTTGAAAAAGTTAAAAATTAATTATCGAAAGCTTGGCATTGTGAAAATCGAGTCTACTTAACCACCCATACATTTTGGCTGTACCCTATAATATTTACAAGTTTGTTTTTCAACTAGTCAGCCGTGACTACCCTTTTACTTTATGTATATATATATATATATATATATATATATACGAGATATAAATAACCAATGAAAAGATGAAAGAATAACGCGTGGAATACAAAACAAAGACAGAATTAGCGGGCATAGCACGCAAAAGAGGTTACAGAGAATGAGTGGTAACCGTAGACATGTTTCTGGCTCATTAGCCTTCATCGGTACGGCATAACCAAGAAAAGGTGTACAACTTGGGAGCAAGGATGTTAATTGAAACATGAGAAAACACAAACAACGGATTTCAACAAGATAACCAAACGCACATTTGTGCCTTCAAATGGAAGATCCCGAGTTTTCAGGACAACAACCAACAGAGACACGGAGGCGTCTATAGCTCTCCTGTCTGAACCTTCCGACCCTGGAATTAGACAAATAACCAATGGAAAGGTGAAAGAATAACGCGTGGAATATAAAACAAAGACAGAATTAGGGGGCATAGCACGCAAAAGAGGTTACAGAGAATGAGTGGTAACCGTAGACATGCATGTTTCTGGCTCATTAGCCTTCATCGGTACGGCATAACCAAGAAAAGGTGTACAACTCCGCCTCCGTGTCTCTGTTGGTTGTTGTCCTGAAAACTCGGGATCTTCCATTGGAAGGCACAAATGTGCGTTTGGTTATCTTGTTGAAATTCGTTGTTTGTGTTTTCTCATGTTTCAATTAACATCCTTGCTCCCAAGTTGTACACCTTCTCTTGGTTATGCCGTACCGATGAAGGCTAATGAGCCAGAAACATGCATGTCTACGGTTACCACTCATTCTCTGTAACCTCTTTTGCGTGCTATGCCCGCTAATTCTGTCTTTGTTTTATAATCCACGCGTTATTCTTTCATCTTTTCATTGGTTATTTGTCTAATTCCAGGGTCGGAAGGTTCAGACAGGAGAGCTATAGACGCCTCCGTGTCTCTGTTGGTTGTTGTCCTGAAAACTCGGGATCTTCCATTTGAAGGCACAAATGTGCGTTTGGTTATCTTGTTGAAATCCGTTGTTTGTGTTTTCTCATGTTTCAATTAACATCCTTGCTCCCAAGTTGTACACCTTTTCTTGGTTATGCCGTACCGATGAAGGCTAATGAGCCAGAAACATGCATGTCTACGGTTACCACTCATTCTCTGTAACCTCTTTTGCGTGCTATGCCCGCTAATTCTGTCTTTGTTATATATATATATATATATATATATATATATATATATATATATATATATATAAAAGGAAGATAGTCTATGCTCACTGTTAGGAATAAAACTGGTGAATATTGGGGTATGCAGCAAGAGAAAAGGAAAAAAGTGTACTCTTAACGGAAAATTTTCGAGCTTTCGAGGATGATTGTGCTCATCATCAGGAATACTGAAATGGAAAAAACAGCATTAAGATACTGTAGTTACTAAGCAAGATACAATAAGAAAGAAATCGCAACAGGAGCGAACTTACCTCCGAATTGAGGTTAGACTCCATTATGTTGTATAAAATTAAACTACGGATATCCAAAATATGAAACAGTTAACTAACAAAGGTTTAAAATAGCACAATCACATTAAGATGACTAAAAAAAGCCAACATCTAACACCATTTTGCAGACAAACGAAATAAAAAAGCACTCGTGTTCGTTTGTCTGCAAAATGGTGTTAGATGTTTTTTAGTCATCTTAATGTGATTGTGCTATTTATATATATATATATATATATATATATATATATATATATATATATATATATTGAACCAGATATCATAGATAGTAAGAGAATTAGTTCTATAAAAATATGTTGCTAGTATGAAAATAATATAATTTAAGAAAACAAGTAAAAAGGAAACACTTTTCTTAATTTAAACAACATATCTAGTAAAGATATATATTAAATAATTGTCTATAACAATATAATAGATAAAGAAATTACCTCAATAATAACATAAAATATAGAGATTGCCTAACCAATGTAATGATGTAAATAAAGTTGCCTAAGACGAAGATTATTTTCCATAACATAATCAGCTGTTCATCTGAAATGAAAACAAATATTATTATAGTTAATTCATTATAATCATTAATTTAAGAATAAAAACCAATACAAATATTGAATAGAATATAATTCAATAGATTTTCATAGATAAACAAATAATGACATATAGACAAATGATATATGGTAAATAAAATAAACGTTGAATCAATAAATAATAATTTGTTAAAGTTTATTATAAATAATGTAATGCAAAGAGTATAGACAAATAACATAAAAGAATTTATATTTTTAAATAATATGAGTGTAACAGTGATAGACTGTCAATAACAATATTGGATGTTGGACCATTTAAATGTATCTATGTATAACCAACTTTAATTTATTTGTATGATAAAAAAACTCATAGGAACTCTATAAATGAACTAATAATGTAAAAGAGTGTATGTATGAAATTTTTCTAATAAGTGAGAGAAGTCTCAATTAATTTGATTGCAAAGGAAAATATTTGATTGGTTATAAAATATGACAGAACAAATTGTGAATCAACAAGTAAAATTTGAATATAGTGACCTAAAGAAAAACAAAAGACTGTTTTGTTGAAAAAAGTGGAGAATCGAGGGGACGCTAAAAGAGATTGGGAAGCTGGTGTCAAGAAGCGAGGAGTGTGTGTGATAATGTTCCAGAAATTTCAAGAAATTCCCAGTTTAACACAATTAAAACTATAAAGTACTATAAAAAACAATCTTATTAATACTCACAGTTAATTATATCAAGTTTTTCGACAAGAATCTTCGAAATTTCTCATCATTTTGGTTTGTGGAGCTTCAGAGGAGTATTCCTGGCGTCCAGAGACATTCATCTCAATTCAAGAACAACAGGTCAGTGTGTTTAAAATATTATTGGCCAATAATAAGAGTAAAAACTAAAAATACTCAAATAAGTACTTAATTTCATAAATTGATAAACATTTGCGAATATGATCGATCTGAAAAAGAAAGAGAACAGACTTTATATAGTTAATTAATTGCATAAATCGTTAATATTAATAAAAATGCCGAATTTAAACAAATTAAAATATGTACTTACGCCATGTTGTAATCGCATAAATATGGTGCTCGAAATTTTATTAATGTAATAACTATGTCCATCTGTAAATAATTCCTATATTTCTATATGTGTATATAACTATTTTCTTTCCACAGCAATTTGTATCATATATATGTATGATTTATATATAAATTCTTTTATGTGTTTGAACCATTCACTTGTCTGCATCGTCAACAAACTATGTTTGTAGAATATGTATAGATGCTTCTTACGTGTAAGAATTGTTCGTTTTATGCTAAAGCGCATGACTAGTTTTTTCACGCACGCGCACTGAAGAAATTATTAAAATAAATAAGTAGGTATAATATAACCATAGGCGTCTCAAATTATTATTATCAAATATAAAATATTGAATTTAAAATTAAATCTATTTAAAATTAAAGTGTTTTCTTTTTATTTAAACAAATACAACATTATAAAAAGCCAGGAGTCAAAGAGTAAAAAGGGTTTCATGCTCCCGAATTAATAAATATATAATAGTTACAAAACGATATAATAAACAATAACTGAGCTAGCCAAACTAAACAATAATTCTAAATAATAAACATCTACATTTAAATTTCATAATAAAAGTAAGTAAATAATACAGTATAAGTTAATTATATATATATATATATATATATATATATATATATATATATATATATATTATTTTCGATTTTTCTTTTGGGTATAGGTTTCGTTGAAAAAATACGACGTTCTTATTACGTGTCGCCTATCATAGTAGGCTTTTTCAAAATATTTTTTTATTATGTTCGAAATACCTACGAGTAAAAGAAATCAAAACATGTTAGCTCACAACAAGGACATTAAACAATTAAAACATTAAAAATTAAAAATTAGAAGTTTCACATGTATGAATAAAATCTCTAAATTAAGTTTTATAGTGTTACGTACCTCGATGTTTACATGTTTACGTTGAAATACTGAATGGAAAAGCAGAAGGCTCTATTATTGTTTTTGTTTTTTCTACTTAAAATATGTGTTCAGGTTTTTGTTTGTTGGTTTTCAATTTTGTAAGAGTAAGGTGTATATCAATTAACAAAACAGAACAATACAAGGTGGTCACAAATAGAAATAATAGTTATTGGCTGTTTATACTATTAAATTATGATAAATATGACTTAGATGATTCGTGTCTTGTTTATCATTAACTGTAAGATGTTCTTTTTTCATGTATATCATTTCCTTCATAAGCAATTTTTGGTAATTGCTCTCTTGCGTTAGAATTTCAGTGTTTGAGAAGTCAAATTCATGTTTTTCGCTGGATTCGTGCTTGTGTAAGGATGTTGAGGCATTTTTAGTGTATTTATGACCCTTTAGCCTACTGTTCAGGTATTGTGTTGTCATGCCAATGTACTTTTTGGGGCAATTTAAGCACGGTATTGAATAAACGACATTCGATTTCATTTTCGTTGGAACTTCACTTTTCAATGATGTGAACAAGGACGATAATAAATGTTGTGCTTTGTGACATACAATGATATCATGCTTACCTAAAATATATTTCATTTTTTCCGATAATTCTGCTGTGTAGGGCATAGCAATATATTTTTTTATGCTTTTTTTATTTATATGTATTCCATCTGGCATGCCACTATTATATAATTTGTGTGTACGTTGTCTTACAATTCTATCTATTAATTTTATAGGGAAACCATTTTCATAAAGAACCTTTTTTACTTTCTTTAAGACCTCAAATCTGTATTCAGGTGATGTTAGAGTTAGCGCTCTATCAGCTAAATTTATGATAACACAGTTTTTTTGCGAATTTGGGTGGTGGGAATTGTAATTTAGATAGCGACCCGTCCAAGTGTTTTTGGTATACCATTTTGTTGTTTATCGCTGTCTTCTTGTCGTATGATTGTCATATCTAAGAAATTAATTTTTTGTTCAATTTCCATTTCTGAAGTGAACTGAAGTTTGGGATGAAAATTATTAAACGCGTTTACAATTTCGTCAATTTGATTTTCTGGTACGGCAGTGATGCAATCGTCGACGTATGTTTTAAAAAATAGTATGGGGATATTGGTGTTGCTCAGAACCTTCTCTTCTACTCCATGACAAGTTGTGCTACAGTTGAAGATATTGGAGAGCCCATTGCGCAACCATCTAACTGTTGGTAAAATTTGTTCTTATGTTGAAAATAATTGCAGTTCAGTGTTAGATATAACGCTTCAATAAACATGTCTTGGTTAAGGGTTGTATATTCTTTTAGGGAGTTCCATTTTTCTTTAACGATTTTGGTCAGTAATTCGTTCGGGATATTAGTGTATAAGGATACCACGTCTAATGAAATTAGTTTGTATCTGTTCGGTATTTTTGTTGTGTTAATAAACTCCTTGAAGCAAAAAGAATCTTTTATATAGTAGTTATTTTTGCAAGTTATTTCTGATAGACAGTTACCTAAATACTTGGACAATCTATAAAAAGGTGACTGAATAGATGAAACTATAGGTCTTAATGGAGTACCTGGTTTGTGCAGTTTCAGCAACCCGTAAATTTTTGGCGCTACTGCATTGTGAATCATTAATTTTTTTGCCTCATTCTCAGAAATAAGTTCTTTAGATAAAATTTTTTTTATTAGTATGTTATTTTTTTCTTGGTATGTTTTTGTCGATTCGTTGCGTAATTTTTTGTATGTTTGGTTGTCAGAAAGCAAACTATCCATTTTATTTTCGTAGTCAATCGTATTCATTATAACAGTTTTATTACTTTAATCAGGTTTCAAAACAGTAATATCTGGGTTATTTTTAATAAAATGTTTGGCTCTGTTATTTGTTTGTTGACTTTTAGTTGAAATTTATTAGTTTTTGTATTTTTGTGTCTAATTTTGATTTTATGGTTAGTAATTAGATTTTCAATGTTACCACGTATCGTGTCTTTGATTTCGCTTGGTTTATCTTTAATAGCAGATTCAACACAAGCTATATATTCTGTCAAATATACAATGGTTTAAGAATTGCTACATATATATGTATATATATATATATATATATATATATATATATATATATATATTAAAGTGATATACAAAAGTTAAAAAAATAATTAAAAAGTAGGGGGGGATAAATGAGACTTTTATGTGTCATGTGTCCGCAGCAAATATTTTTGCAACAACATTTAAGACTTTATTCATTTTCAACAACGATTTGAATCAAGGCAGGCAAGGGTAAAATCAGTATCATCAAAAGTATTTTATTTCGTCAACATGAATTCACATGCGGGGAAAATGAAAAATAGGTACCAAGACCCAGGGACAGCTATTTTAAAATCTATTGATCCTAACATAAATAAATAAGCAGAACCTGATCTACAGTCACTCAATTTGACTTTATATTTATGACAATGATTTTAAAAGTATTCTAATTTTTAATGACTGAAAATTTACCATACGACTCATTTAGTTTTATCAAATATCTTGGAAATTGGACTATAATAATTTAATTGAATTTAGTTTTAATAAATTATTCACAGTTTCTCTTGAAATGAGTAAATATGTAAATGGAGATTCAGATGACATTTAGGATAAATGATATGATTTTAATTGCAGTCAAGTAGAATATTTGATTGTCATAACAACAATATAAATATTTGAAGGAGAAAATCTATTGATTTTGGAATAAGAAAGCAGGTTATCAGATTTGTAGTTTAAAGAAAATTAGTAAAAAGTTTATTGAAATCGGGAATTGAATACGAATTTTGAAAAGAGATATAAAAAGTAGATTCAAATTGGGAATTGTAAACGAATTCTGAAGAGAAATTAGAAAAATAGATAGAAGTCGAGAATTGAAAAGTATTTTTCAAGTTTAATGAAGAGATAGTATAAAGTAGATTGAAATCGAAAACTGAGAAGAGTAGAGAGAAATATATAAAATAATACCATAGTAGAAATATCTGAAATTTCTACAAGTACCTAACAAGGATTGTAAAAAAAATATTTAGTCAAGATCATAATCAAAAAGTGTTATAAAATTGAGCTGGTTTATGACGAAAGTGTTTAAGAAATTGAGGATAAATTTAGAGTGTAGATTGGTTTGGAGTAAATAGAAATTTAGAAAATAAAATGTACCGATTAGGACATTTTATTAGAGATCTCTAAATTCGATTTGGCATATAACATAGAAAATTTGTTAAACGTATTTAAAAGGTGTTTGTTACATTAATAGATATTTTGTAATAGTTTTAATTATAATAATTAATGAGGAATAATTAATTAATAATATAAAATAGTTTTTGGAACCCTACCCTGAGAAGAGTCAATATAAATTAATTTTAACAAAAAATTTTTAACTAATCATAATAGAATATAACCTTAAAAAATAATAAACTAAAAAGAAAGTGAGTCAGAAGACTGATACATATTTGGCATACGCCTAACGTGGGGCAACGCAAAAAAGTCTGATTAATAGGTTTTAAAAGAAGCTGCGAAAAAGTTCAGTAGAAGGTGTAAATGAGAGAAAACGGATTTATGAGATGGGAAGAGAGTCAGTTTGGAAAGTGCAAGAGAGAGAAGAGATAGTGGTGAACAAGCGGAAGCTAGTGAAATGTCAGGAGAGACAGAGATGAGTACAGTAAAATTGCAGGAAACAGAACAAAGTAAAAGTATAGAATGTAAAATGAATATGTTTATTGCAAATAATATGCAGAGTATAGAACGAAGTATAAAAGAGGAAATGAAAGATATGAAAGAAAATAATGCGGAAATAGACAGGAAAATAGAAGAAAACAACACAGTTATAAGAGAGATGAATAATAATTTAAAAGAAATGCTAGAAGCCCAGATTAGATCTACGCGTGAAGAAGTAGTGGAAATTAGAAGAGAAGTAGAGACCATAGGAAATAAACTACATCATGAAGCACTAGAAAATGAACATAAATTGGACAATTTTACCAACAACATAGAAAAGGTTGAAAAAAATTTGAGAGAAAATTTGGAAGAAAATAGACATCGAATGGAAAAAGAGGTTAATGAGATACATAAGAAACGTAAGAAAAAAACCAAGATTGTAACAAAGGAATTGGATAAGGTGAAGTTAAACAGTAGAATGTATGAAGAAGTTTTTGATACATTTGAAGGTGAGGTGGAAAAGGAATTTGAGAATGTTGGCATGGCGATGAAAGTGTAAAAGTCTGAATGTGTTAAACAAAAGGAAATAACAGGGTCTTTGATTAATAGGCAAATAGTGGAGATGAATCAAAAATTACAAAAGGTCACTGAAGAAATTAATTAAATACGGGAATTAGCAAGTAGTGTTATACGAGTAGAAGCATAAATTGTCGAGAGAATAGAAAACATAACAGAAATTAGAATAAGACAAATTTAATAAGAGAATTGGAGAATAGTATAGAAATAATAATTTTTTTATTCCAATTAAACAATTATTCAGGCTCACAAAATTTGACTATTTATCTTCAACGTGAGACACCTTTAAGTATAGGGCTAGAGAATTCCGATTATGTCAAAAGCATAGCTAACCTTTATATATGGGTCAAAATTATATTCTCCGTAAGCACACTTCAGTCATTTACAAAAAATATACAAAATCGCTTATATTATACTATCTACAATAAACTAAATTGTCCAGAGAAATCAAGATAACATTGTAAATTTTCTTGTGAACACACACTTTGTACTGTGATGTAAATTTGCAGGTACGTATACGTATGATGTTTTTCTTTTAAAATATTTCTTTCTTTAGGCCTTTCTTCTTTTTAATTATAGCGCTATAATAATAATGCTTCTCTAACAGTTCCAATATTTAATATCAGTATTGGATGACTGAATTGTAGGTAACTGGCACTGAATTCTCTTCTACGCATTCACTATGAATTATTTCTAATTGGGAACCGACAGATTATTCCATTGTTTTTCAGTCTTAGGGTTGGAGGAGTTACTTACAGGCCCAGAAATTTCGAGCACAACAGAAACAGAAGATGCAATGTCAACATTCATATATATATATATATATATATATATATATATATATATATATATTGTTAAAATATTATTTTATTTATCAATGTATGAATATTATAATTATTTGCCACACGTTGGTTCGTCAATTGTTATGATATTTTATTTATTTATAATTTTAGTAGGTTTATATTATTATTATTTTGGTTGTTGAGCGCCAGATGAAATTTGTCTATCAATTTTGTGTGTTATTATAGTGAGTCAGCTATACTCAGTCTATAAGGATGAAACTCTTAACCATAAACAAGGAATTATGGTGGTTGAGGATACGTCTTTTAAATTTATAAATTCAAACTCGAGAAAAAATTTAAATTGTAATATAGTTAGTAAATAAATAAACACTCAAATTATTATTCTCCAATAATTTTACAAACAATTAAATACCTAATACAACTCTGTATTTATGTTTCAATCTAGACGGGAAGCTCTAGTTAACTTATAGAAACAGAGATGGCAACGCGATATGAAATCAACTAATTGGATAAGAAAGATCTCTTTCTATAACTATTAAGCTGTATTAGTTGTCAATGTTAACCTTGTTAGTCTATTTACAAAATGCAGTTATTTAATTATTATTTAGTTTTGAATAATGATTTCTTAATTGATCAACACAGTTGTTGTAATGCTTTGAAACTTAATTGAAACTATTAATCAAATTCAAATATTCTTCACGATTATGAGGATGGCAAAAATTATAAATCGTTTGACATTCGAGATCTATAATGTTTTCATATTATTGTGGTGATTATTTGTTATCAATTTGACAGTATAATATTTCCTCAAATATCCTTTATATATTTTTTTCTATTATTGATCAAATAAGAAGTTATTGTTTTTACTTTATATCTAACGTTCAATAGTTTTTTTAGGTTATATTAATATCGTTTAAAAATTTTATATAAGGAAAAACTTTACCTTACAATTCGTAATCACAATTGACTCTTCAGTAAGTATTCTTATTTCTTCTTCCTTTCGCTTATAAATAGGATGGCCAAGTAATTCAAATTTGTACTTCTTGTAAAGTCATTATTCTTCTCATATATTTCCAATCACTTTATTTCTCTATGTATTATTGATCGATACCAGTTTGTCTTTCTGTATAATAAGGTAAGTATTCTTCTTAATTTACAATTATTTTTGATATAATAATGTAATTTATCAATATCTCAACTTGGATTTTTCTATCAATATAATTCACTGTCAGAGATCGTTCAAGTTTAAATTCTCCTTCTTATAAATTTCAATAATTTTCCTTGTTAAATAATTACAAAGTATTCGTCTCAGTTTCAGATTTTTTTTATATAATTTAACTTGTTTGTAGATTCCTTTTACTCGATTTTTCTATTAGGATAATTATTTTTTCACATCTCTACTTCAAAAAAATTCAATTTGTCATCAATGTTTATTTTTCTTAGCAACTATCCATGATTTATTATTCCTACTAGATTGATATTTTATTTCATGTAGAGATTAAGTAAGGACTTCGCGCACTACTCTTGAACACTTTTAAATTTTCTTATTTAATGATTTTTCTTTACAAATTAAAATTACACTATTAATTATTGGATTCATAATAATTATATCAGTAAAATTAATATTCTCTCAACTACCTCTATAACTCATTCGAGTAGAGTTTTCATTGAGTTTATCCTTTCAAACCTATCAATTCTTATTTTAGTCCAATATATATATATATATATATATATATATATATATATATATATATAATATATATTCTAATTCTGTTTCTATATATATATTAATACATATCCTCTATCTAAATTCTAAAGAAAACATTGAAATAAAGAAAATATGCATATTTAGATGTAATTCTAAAGATACACACTGTATTATCAATAATTTGAAAGGTTCAATATACCAATAAAATTTGACATTTCAATTTCATATGACATTACTGCAGAATAGACTTAATGACAGATAGATTTTAAAACGATTTGAAAAACCAGAATACAGATGTCTCTATTGGCAAAGTGGCACTTATAAAAAATAATAAAAATCTCTCTTGGTATATAAAAACGTAAATTTGTATTTTAAAAAAAAAAGAATTCTTGGTAACCAAAGGAGAAGAGAGTTATTTATGGAAACAGTTTAGTTAGTTGATTCATAACATCGCGAGAGACAACATCGAAATAAGAGTTGTCTCAAATTTATTTGAGAATATCAGAATAATTTGTAGCATTATTATCAAATTAACACAATTTGCCTTTGAAAGCCAGTGCGTGTATTGTTCGCAGAGAATTACAGCGGTAAAGTGCGAGTGTTGTTCCAGTTTCTAAATAAATTATTTAGAAAATTGTTCTAGATATTCTAAAACGTTTTTAGAATACAAACAAGTCTATCTGTATCCAGTTTGGTGTGTCCAGTCTATATTATATATTATTTCTCGAGAATTAATAGGCCTTTAGTAAAAAATATTTCGAAAGTAGATGCATCTGATGAATTAAATATTTGATCAAATTATAGTAACATTATTGATATATCATTCTACGTAAACTCAAGACAAATTTTGAAAAAGACAATTTACAAGGAAATTGGGGAATGTTACATTGACATTTTGGATTTTTATTTAAAGTATTTAGATAAGAATTTCTAATTTTAGATTGTTTATTATATTAAGGTTTTGATAGAAAATTCTATTTTTGCATATTCGTTTGTGATATTTTTTGAAAAGTTTTAATTCTTGTGTTTATTTGGTAATATAATATATAAATTTGAATTCTAATCACCTTTTAGCTCTTTTTTCATAATCATTCTCGTTACATTTGATAATTTCATCCTATAGAAAATTTAGTACAAGAAGTGACATTTGTTTTAATTTCTGACAGTAATTTCATGTGTCATAAGATAATTTAATTGTCTTATAGTGTATTGGACAAACAGTTACATTCGATTTGAATAGTATAATACGTGATTTGGAAAATTATTTGGAAATTTATAAATTTTGAATTATTCTTGGGAATCTATAAATTTTGTATTATTCTTTGAAATCTTTGATCCCTCCCTGAGAAAAGAGTGAGTTGATTGATATTGTGTATTAATTTATCTTTCAAGATATAAAATTTAATATTTATTTAGCCGGGAATATTAATTTGATAACTGATGTCATTAAAATTTTTATAGGTTATATTTAGCTAAAGGTGTAGTTACAGCTACAAATAAATTCAACGATAGAACAATATAGAATATAATATATTATAAATAAAAACATAGTCGAGATATACTATAATTGTCACCCAAACGTGGGGCAAATAGTATTAAAGAATATAAAACATAGAATATACTATAATATATATATATATATATATATATATATATATATATATATATATATATATATAATAGGCAACGAATAGATTAGTGGGTATTGCACGCAAACAGAAGAAGGAGCTACTGAAAAGAGTGGTAACCGCAGACATGCATGTTTCTGGCTCACTAGCCGTCATCGGTACGGTACAACCAAGAAAAGATGTAAAACATGGGAGCAAAGGTGTTGAATGAAACATGAGAAAATATAACAGAATTCAGCAGGATAGTCAAACACAACATTTGTGTCAGTAATATTAGAAGATCTCGAATATTCGAGACCACAACCAACATAGACACGGAGGTGCATATAACACTCCCGACTGATACTTCCGACCCAGATTAATGAAATAATAACAAGATGTACGAATAGTGCGTGACATATGTTGGTTGTTGTCTCGAATATTCGAGATCTTCTAATATTACTGACACAAATGTTGTGTTTGACTATCCTACTGAATTCTGTTATATTTTCTCATGTTTCATTCAACACCTTTGCTCCCATGTTTCACATCTTTTCTTGGTTGTACCGTACCGATGACGGCTAATGAGCCAGAAACATGCATGTCTGCGGTTACCACTCTTTTCAGTAGCCCCTTCTTCTATTTGCGTGCAATACCCACTAATCTATTCGTTGCTTATTATTCATATGTCACGCACTATTCGTACGTTATGTT
The DNA here is from genome assembly GCA_963921935.1 of Galeruca laticollis. Classification (NCBI taxonomy): domain Eukaryota; kingdom Metazoa; phylum Arthropoda; class Insecta; order Coleoptera; family Chrysomelidae; genus Galeruca; species Galeruca laticollis. The sequence continues at coordinate 197,698,188 of OY998179.1, read as the reverse complement.
ATTATTTCATTAATCTGGGTCGGAAGTTTCAGACGGGAGTGTTATATGCACCTCCGTGTCTATGTTGGTTGTTGTCTCGAATATTCAAGATCTTCTAATATTACTGACACAAATGTTGTGTTTGACTATCCTGCTGAATTCTGTTATATTTTCTCATGTTCCATTCAACACCTTTGCTCCCATGTTTAACATCTTTTCTTGGTTGTACCGGCCCGATGACGGCTATGAGCCAGAAACATGCGTGTCTGCGGTTACCACTCTTTTCAGTAGCCCCTTCTTCTATTTGCGTGCAATACCCACTAATCTATTCGTTGCTTATTATTCATATGTCACGCACTATTCGTACATTATTATATATATATATATATATATATATATATATATATATATAAAGGGGACACATTTACGTAATTTGTGTTCTAGGTTTAAGTTTGACATTAATTGTACAACTAAGTCTTAAATTTTTGAAAATAAAATTAAAAAAAATAATTTCCTCAGTAATATACGAAATTTGGACATACAATACATAAATAACATTCAACTTTTGTCTGGAATTACAATAGTACAATTTTAGTGTAATTAAAATATTTCTAATTTATAAAATACACTGCACTAACAGAAAAACTTGGCTTTATTTATAGTAGGTTAATAAGGAACAATATAAATAAACGAAAACAATCTTCACAAAATGACAAACCATAAACCAAAACTACATTTCGAGTCTTGTCCAACTATTTACAAAAAATAATACAAAAATAACTTAAGACTTTAGTCTGAAAGTTTCTAAATAATAATACATAAACTTGTATAAAATGTAACGTAATTGTCCGAATTGTTATTCCCTATCAGAATCTTCACGATTTTAAGTGTAGAAGGCTAGCGCCTAAAAAATTCTTGGAGCTGGGAATTTATCACATTTTTTTCGCGAAGAAACTGGCGATCGTATTTTTTTCTTGAGTGATGTTAGCTTTTTGTATAGAATAGTAAGTTTCGCTGTATTACAAATGTAAATCTTTTTTTTCTTCCTTTTTGGATTTAGTTTAATTTGTTGAACTACCTTGATTCAAAAGACAACAAACGAGACTTAGAAAAGGAATAAGAGTCACCCAATTGGTCAGGATCAGATTTAAATAGCAAGGCTACAGAATATCGACCGAAGAGGCTTCTAACGACATTATCTAAAAAGATTTTCTCACAGGATAGATTTTCATCATTAGGGTTGTATAATGAGAAAAAATATTTGTTTCGATTTTTTCCCTCTCAGTTGTTAGAAAAAAAAATTTTTAACCCCTATTATTAGCAGCATTTCAACATAATGTAGAAGGCAATTTCTATCTATTTTATCAATACATTCCTGCTACATAAAGAACTGGCATTCTTTGATTCTTAAATTGAAGACTACAAAACTATATGCTGAGAGTTTTAATTTGTACCTAATATGCTAAACCGGTATTAGTTTAGTTTTCTATCCACCATTAGTTAGTTCGCCGAAATATTCAACAGTTATAAATTGCCGATCAACTTTGTTAAAAAAATAAAAACTGTCTTGGATTTAAATTTTTTGCAGTGTCGAAAAGAATACTTTTTGTTAAAACGCCTCCAGCTTATTTTCTAGTTTAATGCGTTCCTCATTGTTGATGGAAACACGACGATGAAATTAACATTTAAAAGGGCCACGAGGATTTAATCCACATGGATGAATGCATCCAACAAAAGGACGAGCTTTTTTAAATTATCTTGCAAAAATCTCTTATCACTAATATGTGTAACGCGATTTTTCATAGCGATGGCAGTGTTAAATTTCTGGTAGTTTAAGGTGGTTAGAAAAATAGTTTTTCACTACTAGCTATTGAGCTGACAATTATTGCCAACTGAGAAGTTAAATTTTTCTATTAGTGGTCAATAAATTTTTCTTATTAACCTAGGTCAATAATGGACAAATTCAAATGTTTTGAGAATCCAGGGATAGTAGTTTAACAAAAACTTGTGCAACATAATTTTGTGTACCCATATAACATATTTGCTGCTTGAAATTACCTAACACGATAAAATTATTTCAAATAAAATGCAATAAGTTTAAAATTCGCGCTCAACCAATAACGACTGATGACATCCCGTAACTACAACATAGCGACAATTACAAACGTTGGGTGCGTTCAGAAAACACAACTGTTGCACAACCGTTGTGTGAATGTTCTGTGAACGCACTTTGATCAGTGAGCGAAGCTCAACATGTTTGGTGAGCGGACGCCATTTTTATAAGTTGTGTTCAAGTGTGCTCACTGAGACACGTTGCAAAGTGTGACGCTTTTATATTAGTGCAATAAATACATAAGTAATAGAACATAACATTATACGCTGGAAATATTTCTTCATAATTTCTATTTTTTTTTCAATGATTACCACGTCTTCTAGCATTATAATCATACGGTTATGGTTCCAGCAAATCTTCTATTGCATGGGCTATAATATTTCTGTTTATATCAATTATGTTATAATCATCTAATAACGTAAGAATTCTATTGTATCCACTCATAATTTTGATTTTTCAATGCTAATACTTTCCAAAAAAGTATCGTTCGGAAGACATACGTCAACCATTCGTTGTTCAATGAGCACTCAGACAACGGTTGAGTTATGTTTTCTGAACGCACTCGTGATTCTAACCTCACTTTTCGTTACCCTATTGTCGCTGTTTTGTTAAAATGAATGTAATAATTGATAATTTAATTTTTGATTATGCCAATTTTGAAGACGACGATTAAATGTACGCGCACATACATCGGACGGACGGTACGCATCGGGAAAAAATAGTTTCAGTGACATGAAATGCAGCAGCGCACGTACGTGTGGACCGTGGGCATCGAATTTTAAAAATCCGGCGCAATTCAGGAAGCACAATTAAAATGCGGCCGATGTGAAGCGTGCGTGCAGATACCTACGTATGTGCGATGCTAATCGGAGATTTCCGTGGCATAGTCCACATTTTGCAAGTTTCTGCCTGCAGCTCATTTACATTTACTGACAATGAGGCGTGCCGCATATTGAATCTAGCACACGCACAATCCACACAACACACGCGCAACCCACGTCCACGTTTCTCGTATCTACCGCATATTGAACCCACGCCATACCCAACTCAGACCGAGTTCCACAATGATTGCGAACGATCAACGTACACTTATTGACATGGCTAAGTCAGAAGGAACAAATTTGACCTTGAACCTTCTACTTTAGGTTAAAAGTATTGGTGGCATCGAATATTTGCCTATAATCTCTATAACTGTTTTCCGAAAATGTAATTTTCTTATTTTATTTCGCCGGTCGGATTGAAATGGGATTCCTTATATAATACTTTACCTTGAAACAAGGAAGTTTTATACGTAATATAAGGTACCTCTTAAACGGTCCACATTATACATACATACTTATTTATACATACCTACTTACAATATACGACATAAACCTAATAATTTATCTCCTTTTGGCAATCTGTGTCCACAACTCATCTTTAAATTTAGATCTTATATAATATTCATGACTTCTGTCATTAATAACTGGGAAACTTCGGACTAACTCTATTAATTTCTCCATTTTTAATAAATAAAGCTGTACATACGACCCACGAAAACTGTGCGACACACTCAAACCGACCCAAGCGAAAGTGGGTTGGCGTGTGCTCTGCGTGGGTTGGGCTCAATATGCGGTACCCTACTTTAATCCATTGTTTACAGAATAACACACGCGTGGGTTGGCCGTGGGCTGTGCGTGTGCTGGGTTCAATATGCGGTGAGCCTAAGAATAGGCGGAAACAAGTTTGAATGAAAATTTGACAAAATTACAAAGAAAGATATGACATAAGTGATCAAGTCATTCATCAAGTTCGGAAATATATGTACATATTTGATGATGGCTAGTTCGTAACCGCTCGAAAGCATATTCGCTACTAACTTTTAATTTTTTCGGCGATGACGACAGGATATGAGCGATTCCCTATTAAAAAATCCGTAGAGCACCGCCCATTCTGTCCGTCCGATGTCGTTGTATGTGCGTGTACCTTTGGATGACATGATTTTAATCATATTTTGCAAGATGAAGCGCATCTGCTAATAGAGCTGCCATATACGGGGATTTTGACCTCAATGCCCTAAATGATACCCAATGCTTATCTTTATTATTTTTCTTTATCAAGTAATAAAATCACATACATAAATCTAACAAAATACTTTACTTGTTTTAAGACACAAACTCAATCTACATTATTTTGTGATTTTGTTTGTATAATTTCCTTCCATATTTTGACAACGAGATACGTGATGCGTTAAAGAGTTACGTAAACGCTCGAATCCGCGTTCTATTGTCATTCCCACTATAATAAAGGTGAATTTACACATGTAAAGTAGCTAAAGCAAGTTACTAAATCAAGTAACTAAAATCAATTTGCTGGTGCCCTAGTGGACGTCTACATATATTTTAGTATTTTCGTTTAGTATTCATTTTAAAAATAGCTGCAATTACAGTTCGTGCGTTAATGATAAAATGAATACGAGATATATGTGGCGAATTAATCGAAATAACCGACGAGTTAGAAAAAAGAAAAGTCGTTGTTGGGTACGAAAATGGCTGTGTCGGAGAGAATTCTACGGCATTTCAATCACGTTGCTAAGAGAACTTGCAAATTAATTGTTGCGATATATTTATAATAAGTGTTGTGTAGCTCAGGGTAATTATATAAAGTCGGGCATGAGTACACCTTACTCTCTTTGAGTTCTGGCATAAAGCATTGTTCTCTGTCAATAAATATCTTGTTTTATGAAATTAATAAAGAATTATTTGTTTTTATCTATGATTTAAAATGAGAAATATACCTTGTCCTAATTTTCGTTGGGACACCTATTTCTGTATTTAGAATTGACACTTGAAATGAACTGAATAACTATTTCCTGTTTCTGATATTGGGTATTGAAACGACAATGAAGAACATTTTAATTATATATTATCAAAAATGCAATGGAAATTGGAAAAGAATTACATATATCAATACAAACAAATTTAAAATCTAAAATGTTGAACAAATAACTATAATCTAATAAACTCAATAAATCGGTACACCTTTACGCAAATTTAAATTGTTTTAAATGGCCAAATCAGAAAATTTTAAATTGGTTAACCAATAAAAATACGCTACACTAACCTTCACTGAACGATGGTTTCTTTTTGACACCAACAATCTACAATCTCCTATAACACAACGGTTGTATTATTGTGTCTACTGCGTTTACTCCCGCTGGACTCCAACTAGACACAACGTAAGCTGAAAGGTAATCCACTGTTACCTTCAGCTTACGCTTTTTTTTATAAATATGTAGATGATATGATCAGCGCTATTCCAGCTGACGATATAGAAACAACATTAGATACATTTAACGATCGATTGCAGTATACAGTGGAGATCGAGCAAGAATGTTCTGTGTCTTTCTTAGATACGAGAGTAATACGTACCGAAGAACAGAAAATAAGTTTGTATTGGTATCAAAAACCAACTACATCTGATAGATTTTTAAACTTTTTCTCTAACCATCCAAAAAATCAAAAATACAATATTGTAACATTTATTATAAATATATCGCAACAATTCATTTTATGGAAAAAAGTTACATATTTAGATTAGTTTAAAGTGACTTAAGATAATTTACATTGTAAGATTATACAAGGAAAACCAAATCATCTGTGCCACATATCATCTTACAAGAAATTTCAAAAACTTTAGAAGGACTTTTTTTCTCTAGTTTAAAGTTTTCAAGGCATTGTTTTATTTTCCAGCGCCACCTTCAACTTTTATGTTTTGAATACGGACATCTATTCTACATTCAAAATATAAGACTGATTGTACTACATTTTATATACACATTCAATTATTTCAAGTTCAAATTATTATCACATATTCTTGTTCTCTTTTGTCAGTTATTAATAAATAGCTTTTATAATGTTGCTGCTGTGTCGTTACATAAAACTTCTTTTTTGTAGTGTACTTAGAGAAGACTGTAATTATTGGAGTAATTAAGTCGTTAATAATAGTCTTGTGAATATTTGATGTCTGCATTAACGACATAAAATAACCAAAGCGTCCTGCTAAAAATATTATCTTACTCGTATATTGGTTAAGAGCAATATTATCAATAATTTGGTATCACTATAAGAGTATTTAGATACCGACGCAGGTACTGATATTGTAAGTTACCTCCTATGTGTTAAATATATTTTGATGTTTAATACATATAGAGAGTGACGATAAAAAGATTGTAGGGAGGCAGAAGAAAATATAAAATATTTCAACAACATACGGCACGCAATCTGGTGCCCAAACCATAACTATGTAAAAAAATAGTTTGAATATGTAGGTCAATAAGAACTACATTTTAAAAATTGCGTAAAAAATTGCTTTCTTTCAGTTGATTTGAAGCCTTTCAGCAACTATTTGCAATATTTAGTATTATGTTTAAATGTGCAGGGTGTTACAAAAACTACGAAATATTATGGACTCATGCTAACTAAAAAAACATGCCTATCTTAAATAGAACACTCGATATTTTATTATCCTACCATATTCTTCCTCTTACTAGGCCCTTTGTCCATTATACCATTACTGATGGTGAACACTTACCTCTAATCGGTGGTATGTAAATAATATCACAGATGATAACAAAAATCACTGGGACATATATTTTATAGTATTAATAACAAGAATCTTGACCACATATAACTTACACTATAATTAAAAATAAACACACACACAGTCGATGGTCTCATTTGACCTCACTGTACTTAAATTATTTATACTATTAAAACGTGATATTATCATATTTGCAAACAGTCGTGATTTTGTTCTGATTAATATCTTTCTTATAATTTATTAGTGATCTTCGAGTTCACTGGCCGCCGATAATAATTCCTAAAACTATTAGTGCCCTTATAGTTCGTCACATTTATATTTCTAATTCTTCTTAATAAAATGAGGTATAAGGTAGTGTTAATTGTCTGGTGTTATGTTTAAGATGTTTTTAAATATAAATATAAATATAGGTTAATATTGTTCAAAACAATGTATTTTGTTCTATACATTAACGCTAAGTATCTTAAAAAGTAGAATGACGCTCCATAATTGCGGGTTAAAAATAATCGTTAGACAGTTATAAATGTATTTAATAATTATAAAATTATTAAATACATTTTAACGATTATAAGTTGAAATTATAATATTAAACGAATTTATCGTCAACTGAGCATTTTTAATTAAAATATTGACTTGACTATGACGATATATATCCTCGTATTTCGTCAAACGAAAAGCCGATAGCTTGAAGTTCGCACTATACCTCTTACGCCAACTATAAATAGTTGTCCAAAGGCCTCAAATCAACTGATTCAAAGCAATTTTTTACGCCTACCCGTTTTATCGTTATTTTTTTTGACATACTGTATTTCGAGAAAAATCGATATATTTCGAAAACCATAAAAGATAGGTATAGGGAATCTTTAAGAAAGATACAGTATTTTTTACGTTAAATTGGAAATTATGACGATATACAGGGTATTCCATTTAAAAACATATAACTTTGATATGCCAAAAATTGTATCCACCCTGTATATTTATAAATATTTTCAAATGTAGCTCTTGACCTACATATATGCATATCAAAATATTTTTTAAACTGTTATGATTTGGGCACCAGATTCCGTGCCGTATATGGTGCTCCACCCTGTATAACAGTGAAAAAAAATAACAAAAAAAGTTAAAAAAATATACAAATATACAACACTAGAAAAGTGTGGCAAAGAAAATATATTATAGTAGCGGGGGGAAGTATGAATGCAGAAATTACAAACTTGGACAAGACGTATAAATCATTTGTGATTATGGATGAAAATAAACAGTTTTAAAGGTGAAAACTAACTTTTCCGCACTTATACACTCCAGAACCTGTATCGCGCTAACAAACCGAACTTTGTCAAAAGAATGACCAAAAATGTAGAATATCTGGATTTATGGGATCCATTATACTAGCTCTGGTGAGCCAAAAAATCTATAGGGTTCATCTGTGCGACGCCCTTAACAATATCCAATCATAAAATTGGTCACTTCTATACACTCCAGAGGCTGTATCGTGCTAAAAAACCGAAATTTTTGTGTGGTACTTCATGTACCACAGCACCCGTTGTTCTGGGTCCGTTGAGTTGAAAATCAATAGCGTTCATCTGTGAGATGCCCTGAACAATACACAATCATAAAATTGGTGACTTTATGCACTCCAGAGACTGTATCGTGCTTACAAGACATAATTACAAAAAGTGACCGACGACGACATACACACAGGATTTTTTTTCTAAAAACCCTTTTTTCGTCTTTTTCTCACTGTTCAAGATTGGGAATTCTTGAATTGCATAAGTTACGGTACTTTTTTAAAAACGTGTAAAATATTTGTAGATATGAAATTCTTTTTGCATCCGTTCACCATTGTTGTACATTCAAAGCGTAAATTTATTTTATTTTGTAGCTTTGTTAAATATTTAGAAAATATCACGTTTCACAATATTATTTGTAAAGTAGGATTGTTTAGACCAAACGAAATATCACGTTGTAAAATTCGTAGAAGACTTATTGTCACATTGTATTTGAGTTCCTATTGTTAAACAAGATGAAATCCTTTAATAATGGATCGGTGTCGGAAGGTCTGTAATAAACATTTGAATAGTATTTCAGTGTAAAAGGTTTCAATAGAAGTTGACGTTCAATAGTAATTGAAATATCTATTGGAGACGTCCATTGTCGATTCTTGTCAATGATTCCATCCGGGTAACTAATACTGACCAATAATAAAGGTTTATTCGCTTTTAGTCTCACCAATCTACGTGTAAACACGCCTCTTTGAGGATTTCTATTTAACACGTCTCACAACGTAAAGAAATCAGTCGTCGATACATTTCGAAGTAATCTTCACTCAAATTCAGTTAGTCGTCGTTACACTTCGAAGTAATCTTCACTCAAATTAAGTTAGTCGTCGTTACACTTCGAATTAATTCTCACTCAAATTAAGTTAGTCGTCGTTACACTTCGAAGTAATCTTCACTCAAATTCAGTTACATATCGAAGTAAGCTTCACTCAAATTCAAACAGTCATCAAGTTGAAACACTTCGTTTCAGAGATACTAAGTCTAACATAGCGTTACTTAGTTGGTATTCGAGTCAAGTGCGTACTCATAAGTTGAAACACATCGTTTCAAAGTGTAGTCAAGTTCAATCATACCGCTTCTTAATTAGTGTTCGAGTCTAATGTGTACTCAAAGCCGAACAAATCGTTCTTAGTCAGTATTCAGTTAGCACCAAAGCAGAGATATACAGTCGCTACTATTGGTCACTTCATCAAGTCGAAATATACTGTTATGTTTTTCTTATTTATTTAAATAGTTTTTAAAACCACGGGTGGGAGAAATTTATACACACGTTATATCTACTTACTTGATTTATTTATACACTATTCACTTATGCTTAATTGATGTACACATTTAATTCTAGTTTATATTAAATATACTGTTCAAAGTTTATTCACTATTTATTTATTCACGACTGTCCATTATCAGATTAAATCGCCGCTCGTAGGTAGTCTCTTAGATATTAAAACATTTTTCTAGAACCTTTGGATTTCTGAAAGTTCTCGATTGCGGCTTCCAACAAACAATCAAGAAAAATACCTAGCCCTTCCCGGAAACCGTGCGCTCCCGTCGAAATTTCAACTTTAGATATCGAATTAGAACAAAGAGGGCTTTAGGGACTGCTACGGTGTGCAGTTTCGTAACAATATGATGAAAACCAAACGATTAGAGTAAAACTGGTACAGTGAATTTGACATAATTGATTGAAAAATGTTAGAATAGAGAAAGTAAGACAGAGAGACAGAGCTGATAGGAGTTGAAAGAAAGAATAATTACAGAGAGATGAGCACACTAACCAAGGGTATAAAAATAGGCTCAGGAAGAGAAAAACCACAACACTTGAAACAGGTGCTTTACTCAGGTATTCAAACGATGAATAACGCTTCCCAAGAATTTTAATTCTATATTTCTCAAAAGGAATAAGTTATTAGGCTATAAATTGATGAAATGCATACAATCAGATATTATATACAATACTTTTTTATTGTTGAGGTTTTCACGTAAACATATATAGGGTGGGGCACTATGAACGAACTATTCTCTGGCGTCTTAACGGCAAATAAAATTAGAAAAAATTAGACGTAGAATTAAGTAGATTACTGAGGACTATAATTTGAAAATATTTTGGAATATACAGGGTGCTCCAAAAAAGCGTGCCGTATCAAAGTTAGGTTCCTTTAAATGGAACACCCTGTATTTTATCACATTTTTGAATTATACTATTAAAAATAATGTAAGTTCATTAAGATTTCCCTATACCTATCTAGTTCAGTTTCCAGGATAAATCGATTTTACATAATTTGTAGACCCTCCGAAAAAATACGATAACTTGAAAATAAAAACGGATAACCACATTTGCTTTTCACCATCTCACTAAAAGCTTTCAACATTCTGTTTTCAATATTTACTGGTATGCTATAATATACAGGGTGTTTTTAATATGACAGTATAACACTAACCATTTAATACATAAATTTCTGGCTTAATTTAAATGGAACACCCTGGATCTGTTGGGTCTGTTCAACGTGGGAATTTATTACCTTTCAGTTGGTATTAGGGTTGCCTATATCTAACTCTGATAGTTTTCGAGAAATTTTAAATTTGTTTTTTAATATTCAGTTATTTGCTGACATCTAGTTACATATGACATGATGGTACTCCGATGGAAAGTTTTTAAAAATTATTATTATTTTGACAGTAAGTGCTTTGTTGTATGATTTATGATGGATAAATCAAAGGTTTCTTAAATTAGAATTTTATTAAGGGTAAGTACACTATTATTGGGCATACAGATACAATAAGCTTCAAAATTATAAAAAAATAACTACAAAAAATTTAAAGAAGGTGTTCAAAGTGACGCCCATTTTGTTGGATACAAATTTCAACTCTTTTAAAAAAGTTATTGTTCACTTTCTTTAACATCTCTGGTGTTACTGTTTGAAACGCTCTCCTTATCCTATCCTTCATGTTCTCAGGAGTGGTTGGCTCTGTATTGTAGACAATACTTTTTATGTAACCCCAAAGAAAATAGTCTAATGGCGTCAAGCATGGGGATCTTGCCGGCCAAAGGTAAGGACCCCCTCGCCCAATCCATTTTTGTGGAAAAATATTGTTTAGGTAACGCCGGACAATTACACTGTAATGAACAGACGCACCATCTAGCTGCAGCCACATTTTTTGTCTTGTACCTAGTGGAACGTTATCTAAAAGTTCGGGTAGTTTGTTACGTAAAAATTTACGAAATTTTCTTGCAGTTAGCGTTCCATTAAAAAAATAAGGCCCTATTATGTGGGTTCCAACGATTCCTGCCCATACATTTAATGACCAACGATGTTGATGCTCAACACTTCGGAAGTAATGCGGATTTTCGTCGTTATAGTAATGAAAATTATGTTTGTTTACTAAACCGTTTTTATGAAACGTAGCTTCATCCGTAAACAGAACAAAATCAAAAAAATCTTCAGACCCTGCCACTTTATCCATAACCCATAAACAAAACTCAATACGATTTTCAAAGTTACTATCAAATAGTTGCTGGTGCATTTGAATATGGTAGAGATGAAATTTTTGTTTTTTAATTATCCTAGCGACACTTCTCTTGCTTATACCTACTTGCTCACTAATACATCTTTGACTAGTATATGGATTCTCAACAAGCGCACCCATTACTTCAAATTCTGAATCGTCTGTAATTGCAAATTTTCGTCTAGAATTTTTTGTATATTGCACGCTTCCAGTAGTTTTGAATACGTGCAGTAGTCTTTTAAAAACATTTCTGTTAGGATGATCTCTATTTGGATACTTTTGAGCATATAATCTACTTGCTAAAAAACAGTTCTCCTGACACTCACCAATAATTAAGATCATATCTATTCTTTCTTCGTTAGAGTACTTTTTCATGTTTAACCAGGGATTAATAACTATGTCAATTATTAAAACTTAACAATACATCAACACTATACAAATACAATACACAAATACACACTATACAAATTTTTAAATTTATTTGACAGATGGAATGGTATTAAAATAATATCTATTTGAATGACATTTCATAGGTAACTAGATGCCAGATAAGTGAATAATATTAAAAACCAAATACAGTACACAGCCACCCACTTCAGAGGACATAAAGAATAGGATAATGTGACCTTTTTAAAGAATAACACTAGAAATATTAAAAAAAAACAATAATTTTTTCAAAAGAGTTCAAGCTTGTATCTAACACGATAGGCATGATTTTGAGTACTTTCTTTAAATTTTTTGCAATTTTTTTACTAATCTTAATGCAAAGTTAATGATTGTGTACCCTTAATAAAATTCTGTTTTAAGAGACCTGTAATTTATCAATAATAAATCATACAACAAAGCACGTACTGTCAAAATAACAAATTTCAAATTTTTAAAAACTTTCCATCGGAGTACCATCATGTCATAGGTAACTAGATGTCAGCAAATAATTGAATATTAAAAAACAAATTTAAAATTTCTCGACAACTATCAGAGTTAGATATGGGCAACCCTAATACCAACTGAAAGGTTATAAATTCCCTCGTTGAACAGACCCAACAGATACAGGGTGTTCCATTTAAATTAAGCCAGAAATTTATGTATTAAATGGTTAGTGTTATACTGTCATATTAAAAACACCCTGTATATTATAGCATATCAGTAAATATTGGAAACAGAATGTTAAAAGCTTTTAGTGAGATGGTGTAAAGCAAATGTGGTTATCCGTTTTTATTTTCAAGTTATTGTATTTTTTCGGAGGGTCTACAAATTATGTAAAATCGATTTATCCTGGAAACTGAACTAGATAGGTATAGGGAAATCTTAATGAACTTACATTATTTTTAATAGTATAATTCAAAAATGTGATAAAATACAGGGTGTTCCATTTAAAGGAACCTAACTTTGATACGGCACGCTTTTTTGGAGCACCCTGTATATTCCAAAATATTTTCAAATTATAGTCCTCAGTAATCTACTTAATTCTACGTCTAATTTTTTCTAATTTTCTTTGCCGTTAAGACGCCAGAGAATAGTTCGTTCATAGTGCCCCACCCATATGTTTACGTGAAAACCTCAACAATAAAAAAGTATTGTATATAATATCTGATTGTATGCATTTCATCAATTTATAGCCTAATAACTTATTCCTAGTATAATTCAAAAATGTGATAAAATACAGGGTGTTCCATTTAAGCCTAACTTTGATACGGCACGCTTTTTTGGAGCACCCTGTATATTCCAAAATATTTTTAAATTATAGTCCTAAGTAATCTACTCAATTCTAAATCTAATTTTTTCTAATTTAGTTTGCCGTTAAGACGACAGAGAATAGTTCGTTCATAGTGCCCCACCCTGTATAATGAAATTTATATAGATTAAAAGAAATGTGCTACATTACCGATATGAAACAGTTTTGTATTTTTCTTCCTAATATTTTTATCTTTTACTCAAAGATGTAATTTTATAAGTGCAGTGGTTTCTGAGAAATGTATTCCCAACGCCTTTTGTGTACCTATATTGAAAATATTGATTTCAACGAATTTTTTTGTGTATTTAATTCCATCAGTATTTATATTTCGATGAAAAGAGAAGGTAATAGTCTAAGATCCCAAGTAAGGTCGACCTTCACCCATCTGCTTACCGGATGCAAATTATATTTTATTAAATAAAATATGTTTCTGAACATATACCAATAGGACTGCCATAAAAAATATGGTCATGGCTATAATAAAAAAAAATTATTAAAACTAATCTATTTCTAAAATTTCACTGACTTGCTTGCCAAATGAACGGAAATCCAATGGATAGCACACAACATACAGATTATCCAACAGCTAGGTTGCCTACCTTTTTCTGGTCCCTATTACCTGGTTGCCGTGTACAAACAGGTAAGTTGATAACAGTAATTGCACTCATATGCTTACCACTTGAAAAATATATCAAAATTTATAACGAATACAGTAGTATAGGGTTGCTTTGCAGAATCCGTTCTAAAATAACAGCCAGGCTTTTTAAATTAAAAAATCTGAACAAGCAAAGATGTATGACAGAGAAGTATTGCGCGTATTATTTAATGCGATAGAGGAGAACGCAGTACCATAGCTAAAACTAATGTGCTATTGAGAAGCGTTTTGATGGAAACAGTCCGTTTTTAAACACGTGTTTTGTGGAAAAATTAAAAACCGTCTAACTTTTCCTTTATTATAAAAAGCAACCGTACAATCGAAACATGTGTATGCATGGAAGGGCGTAGTCAGGATTTATAACAAAATGTAAAATTTCAGGATAAAAAGAAAAAGCGTTGAAATTTTAATTATACTTAAATTAAACCAATAACATTTTTCTTGGGTTTAAACTAAATTTATCCAAAACTTTCTTCACTATGCAGTCCTCATTTTCCTTCAAAAACTTTCGATGCACACTTATCGAACACAACCCAGTCATCACCCATTATACTCCTGAGCCAGATTTCACCCTTCGTAGGGTACTGAACGGTAGCAGTAGTGGATGGGAAAGCACTTAATATTAGCAGTCCGTGCCTTGTTGCAGGAAAAAAAACATTAGCTTCCTCCAAAAGTGCAGCCACTTCAGTGTCCTTTAATTTGTCTTCTGCTAAATTCTTTTACTTCCACATATTGTACCACAAATCTAATTCTGCAGGGACATCACCCAACTTATAAAATTCAATGAACGATTCTGCATTATTTTTGAAATCTTTTGAAGCCATTTTGATCATGCTTGAAGGATGAAGATAAGCTAAAGCAAAAGCAGGTGTATTTTCGTTGGAGAATCTAGCATCCAAAGACGAAGTTAAAGAATCGAGAGATAGGGTATGATTATTGACCGCTTCCAGTATTCAACTGCAGACTCAGATGGTGGATTACTTCTGTGTACTTGCTTTTGAGTGACTCGTGGTACTGACAACTCAACCCCGTCTTTTTCTGCAATATCAAGTGATTTTTTAAATAAATCATAACATGAGAAACAATTTCGACATCTTGTTGATCTTCTTTGATTACATCTCGAATACCATCAATATGTTTCTTTGCCATAACCAAATCCGTACTTTTACCTTGTGAAACGTTTACAACGGGTTCCAAAATTGCAGAGTATCTTGCAATTATGTTTAAGCCTAAGATGAATATTGGTTTAGTAACTGCACAATGCAATTGGTAGGCAGATTTTCTTGTTGCATAGTTTCCTTCGAAAGATATATGTTCTAGTGCTTTAACAATGTCAGTGAAGCTTTCCGAAAAAAAATTTATGCTCTTATATTTTTCCGACCTTCTGGTTTCACAGAGCCTTAAAATAATTGGAACCGATTTCCTACGGGCTGGCGATTCACGAAAGAAGTTTATTGTGTCTTTAACCATTGCAATTGTGTTTCTTATTTCTGGTAACTTGCTAGTATCATTGACCACAAGATTTAGTCTGTGGCTGGAGCAATGGAAAAATAAAGATTTGGCGTACTTTTTTTAAGAATAGCCTGTACACCACCTTCTTTGCCGGCCATCGTCTAACACTCGTCAAATCCGAATCCCACTCAATTATCGGCGGAAAAATTATTATCTTCTAAAAAACTTTGAATTGTGCTAGCGATTGTAGAAGCATCTTGACATTTTAAGTCAATGTAGCCTACAAATTCCTCCCTGATTATTTTTTGGCTTTCATCATAGAATCTTAATCCAATAGAAAGCTGCTCTTTTCCAGCGATATCTGCTTCATCAGCCATTACAGCGTAAGCTTTTGCCCGTTTACAGTATTCGATTATTTTTTCTTTGATAACTTCACCGTATAATTCTATGATCTCATTTTAAATTGTTGCTGAGGTATATACTGCGTTTTTTGACATTTATCCAAGTGGCTCTTTAGCTTCTCATCACCAGAGTCAATCCTCAAATTTAAAAGGTCAAAGAAAACTCCCTCATTTTCTTCTTTTCCTCTAAGCGAAAAATCATGAATTCCACAAAATATTACGCATGAAATAATTACTGACAATATTTGTTTATTTTCTTCAATCGTCTTATGGTGCACTATTTGCAACTGGACATCAACAGGAGCATTTTCAAGAAATTCTTTTGCAGCAGCTGTTGAAGATTTGTGGTAATGGCTGCCAACGTGTTTTCTACAATCTTCATCTACATCCTTAAACTTCAGGTAAGGCCTTACCATAAATGACCCCAAAACTCCTTTAAATGTAGCAATTCTTGGCGGAAATAAAACACAATACAAACATAGAGCACCTTTCAAACGACTTGAGTAGATGAGCAACACGGGTATGGGGGCACTACTTCGACAAACATCCGCTAGGTGGCGCGACGGTGGCGCTGGTTTGCCGTGACGTCATAAGAGGGCGGCGGCCATCTTGGATTTCATGCACCGTATGTGACGTATGGGCCGTCCGTCAAATGTGTCATCTGTCAACCCCGTCACATGTGCCAACTGTCAAATGTGTCGTATGTACCGTATGCCCCATCTGTTCTGTGATAAACACCATCTTTATGATTTTTCTATGTCGCCATGTATATAGTACGTCATCCGTCATATGTACCGTATGCCCCATCTGTTCTGTGATGAACTCCATCTTTATGATTTTTCTATGTTGCCATGTATATAGTGTGACGTAAGCAACGCTTTCGTATAACATCGATTGAATAAGGGCGTTACATGAAGATAAGAGAAAGGTTATGATACAAATTGAAAACCTACATCTGAGTTTCGATTCAAATCAGAATAAATGTAATCAAATCAATAGAGGTATATCTTTTTGTTGACTACACCCCGTATAATGAATTTATGATGAAAGTAGATCGATGGAATAAGGATATTACATGAAGATAAGAAAAAGGTTATGATACACATTGAAAACCTTCATGATTCTAATCAGAATAAATGTAATCAAATCAATAGAGGTATATCTTTTTGTACACCAGCCATGGAGTATATTGATCTAACCAACGATGGTTAAATTTTCTTTTCAAGTGAATGGCATCGGAAGCAAAATCGTAATTGGATGATGGAACCCAAGGGTTTGTCAACAATTTCTTCTTTTTTTCAGAAGACAAATTATTGGCACAACTAACATAACGACCAATGTCATTTTCATGGTAGCAATCGCGTTCTTCAGTTTGTTTAGAGCTCAGATTAACAAATAAAATAGATATGTTTGTTTTGACTTTTTCCTGCCCCAAACATTGAGTCACATTCTAAGCTCACTTGTGGATACTTCCACTGTTTTGCCATATTTACAAATGCTCTTTAGTTGCGGGAATAAAGAAATTAGAAGTTTAATTGAAAATTTGTTAAAAAGATATGTAAATAAAAAAAAATCATACTAATTTCTGCATTTGAGTCGCTGCAGTTAAAATTAATTAATAATACTTGAATTTTATTTAATAAAGGCATATTCTTATATATATTTTAAAGTATTTGTTGTATCCTTAGATACCTTTATGGTTATAACTAAAAGTGGCAATATTGCTCAAAATGTCAGTACCTGTTTAATGTGTCAATAGTAATCTATTTAGTAGTTTTGTCCTTGTTTAATTACCATATAAAGAGAGATGCAAATATCGTCAGAGTGTGATCGACGATCATTTCGAATAAACCGTAGTATTGTAATAAATAATGTCAAACGTGGTTTGTTTATACGAGCGCCATTACGACTAGAGAGTAAACATTTAGTTCTTTCGATTTGATGTTTTTTTCAAGACTTTTTAGTGGGAAAGTAAACTTTTAAGTTTATTAATTTAATGTTTTTGGATTATCATGGTTCGTCGGTGCCAAGTTTGTCAGAAAACCAGCCGAAATTACCAAGGCCATGTATCTACAATACCATCCCCACTTTTTGTAATTCATTCATTATTTCACTACTGGCGTTTAGAATTGTTGGCCGCAAAAGTAAACGTGTTTATGAATGAATAGCCCTCTCTATGTTTATTATTACTCTAAGGTTTAGAGGTCCCAGTTACAGAGACAGCTTCATGTAGATTTGAAGAGCTACTTAAGCCTCCTTCAAAAGTAGATTCCGATTTTGATGTTCCGACCATTTTATTTTCATCTTCATCACAATCATTCCTTCCACTTCCTCTACTGTCATCATGAACTTTTTTCCATTTTAGAGATTTTTGACCTAAAAATAATAACCTAATATCATTCTTGTTCTTAGTCCCTAGTATAAAAATTAGTACAAAACAAAACTACCATGTAATGATAGCTTATAATGTGGCGTGGATATACTATATCTGATGGTTATATTTCTCTCTAGATTAAAAACACGAAATGAAATTAATAGCACGTATAAAGTGCTGTTTGATCTTTAATATGTGAAAATTTCAAGTTTTTATATTTAGTCCCATTTGAGATATCACCTGTCATAATCGGTGCGTTATTGTAATTTTTGTTATAATTAGATTAGAAGGCAAAAAAGTCGGCATCATAATAATGAAAAATATAATAATAATGCACAAAATCTTTTGCCAAAGCTAATAAAAATCGTTTCACAAAGATACAAGCAAAGAGTAAAGAGCAATTGGCAATTTTGTAAAGGGCTGCAATTGAATTTTCTTCCAAACGTTGCGATACAAAAACGGCCGACAAAGAAAAAAAAATAATTTTGAACAAAAATTTACATCGGATATAACATATCTACATTATAAGCTATCATTACATGGTAGTTTTGTTTTATTTGGTGCTGGTCGAAAAACCAATTTTCAAATTTTTGGACCATTTCTATTGGAATGACTCTAAATTTATAACTAAAAATTTAATTTTTTACTGAAATTAATTAACTTACCTTTTTGTAACCAATTTCTTATATCCATATTGTCTTTTCTGTCTCTCTATTCTGTGGTAAAACTATTGTTATGGATTTTCCTTCTTGTTTCGCGTGCCTCGCTTTCTATTCGCCGTATTCAACTTCGTATCCTGCACTATGTACTGTACTGTCTGTCTTCGCGCCGGATAGGCAACTAACTTTATATACCCTTTTGAGCCTAGAAATTGCCAGAACATTCGCATCGCGGGTTCCCGTATATCCCTCACTTGTATCTCGATTTTCTCGAATTCGAAGAAAACCAGTGGCGTTTCGTTACACTATATTAAATAGGACACGGTCGCTAGACAAGAGCACTTACACACCAACTCAATAGTTGTTATAAGAGTATTTATTTTGGATTCTGATGTAGGATTGTGTATTGAATGTTTCAAAATACTTATTGAGTAAATTTATTTTAATTAATTAATAGGATTAAAAAATGTAGTTAAATGAAAACAAAAAGGAAGTGACAATATTGTTACCATTTATCTCAAAAATGTCCGACTGTTAAGTGGTTGAATCGAACACTAAAAATTTACGTATCCTGAGAGTAAATCGATCACTCCTTTTTATAAATTTCTGGTGTGGGACAATTCTGGTGTGCCCCAATGCATATATCGAAAACGCTATTAATATATATTTAGCACTATGTCAGTTTTTCAAACAGCTTTGTTTTTTGTAGATGAAGTATATTTTAGTGACAAAGGACACGCGAATAATTTTATTTATTAGAGCTTATTAATTAATTTTAAAATGTTCATAAAGGCAACCAAAAGACCACAACAGCAAACAAACTATATAAAACAGATAACAAAGAAAATATGCAGAACAGAAAAATATGTATATTTTAGATTTAATTTTTTGTTTATTAAAGTTTAAAAATTATTTAAATTTATTTTTGCTTCCAGGGGGGTTGCCCCTCCCTGCCCTTCGCTGGCTACGCCCATGTATGCATGACAAACAGGTAGACTTAGGCCAATTTAATGCCAATTTCGTGCAATTAATGTCATTATTTTTTTTTCTTCGACAATGACCTTGCAAGCCAAATATGAAGATCAGGAATTTCATGAATATTGCCAAGCAAACTCACCAAAACATCTGTGTCAGCTGATTTAATTAAAATTCTTGAACTTGGTGCTGCTTTGTAAGCGTGGAAAATTATTCTTGTATCGGCCTCTTCGTGATGACATTGGGAATAATTTACTTCATTTTTAAATACGCAATTTTGTGGTGTATGATAAGTATAACAGATTTCTTCTACGGCCAAAAACATTTTTTTGTTCTGGATTATTGATACTAAATAGTCGTTCTCCCAGTAGTTAGCTAAAAACTGTACCAAAACTTCTTTGGAATGAAAATTTTTCAGACTTTGCAAAAAATATAGGTCTGGTTTGGCGAGGCCCTGAAAGTTTGTCGATTTTTGGCGTACTAATTTAAAATAATAGTTTTCAGAAACATTTCCATAAAAATCAATCACCGAACCACTCGATCTGCATAAAACACTTCTTCGCCATAGCTTCTCAATAGCATATTAGTTTAAGCTGTTGTACTCGCAATGCTTCTTTGTCATACATTGTTGCTTGCACCGATTTTTTAATTTAAAAGCCTGGCAACTATTATTTATGAACGGATTTTGCAAAGCAACCCCATACTACTATATTCGTTATAAAATTGCATTCATTTTGATATATTTTTCAAGTGGTAAGCATATGAGTGTAATTACTAATAGGAACCAGAAAAAGGTAGACAACATAGCTGTTGGATATTCTGTATGTTGTATGCTTTTCATTGGAATTTCGTTCATTCGGCAAGCAAGTCAGTGAAATTTTAAAAACAAATTTAAATTTTTAATAGTATTTATTTATTATAGGCATGACCGTATTTTTCGTGGAAACCCTATTTTATTTAATACAATATAATTTTCATTTGGTAAGCAGATGATCGAAGATCGACCTTACTTGGGAACGTCTACTATAAGGAATTAAAGTATTTTTTGGCAATTCAGCTCTAGTGACTAATTTTTTTACATTCACCGTGTAAGTGTACATTTCATAATATGCTACCTTCTTCTTTTTCTATAACACTTTCATGTTACATTTTTAAAGTTACTGTGAACTGGAGTGAAAACTTGCTTAAGGTGTTTTACTGTTTCAGTGATGTATTGAGTTAAACATCTAACAACTAATCATATTTATAGTTTGTATTGAAGGAAAAACATATACACTATTTAAAAAAAATTCAACTAACCCATTCAACGATTTGACTAGTACCTACATTTTATAATTGTAATTTGTGATTTCAGTCGTGCGTAAATATGCTAATTATGTGCTGCACATTCGAAATTATAATTTGAAAATGTTTGCAAAAATATGCAAGTCCATGTTTTGGGAGTAATTAATTAGTTCCAGCATTTCTCATATGAAATAAAAAAATTTAACATGAATATTAGCTATTTTCCGTTTAAAATAAACATTTTGAATAAAGTAGCATTCGTTTCAGATGTTATTGTGAAAATACAGGCGCTATGTCGGGAATTTCAAAAAGGTTTTTTTCACAACTTCTGGATTAAATTAGTAAAGAAATCAGGTAACGGACATACTGAAGAAGATGCGGTAAAATGAAAAACAAACAACGCATTACAGACAGGGTAGTAATTCTATCCATTTTAATAAAGTTGAAAGAGAACTAGATAATTAGTAACTTGACAATAGAAAAAAATGTATTGTAATCACGGGTGAAACTTATTTTGAATTTTTTCATATTATACAAATTATATTATACAAATATTTGTTATGACCATAGGCAGCTACAGAGATTTTTTTCATGTAAAAATTGTTAGAAGATGACCAGCTGCGCCATTATTTGGAGAATAGTTTCATATGATATAATGAGATGTTTTTCATTTGAGTTTATTATTCATAACTTTGTTATTAACAATTTTATGCAAAAGATGGCTTCTCTTAAGTTTTTTGTTTATAAAAATCCAACAAATAACTCCAACGAACCTTTCGTTTAGGAGAAAATCTGGAAAACCGGCAAAAGTGCAGTTTTTTCAAAAATTCATAACTCGCTTATTTGTTGAGTTGTAGAGTAGATCCACCAGCCAGTATTAGTTTTTAATATAAACTTTATACAGGGTGGCCGGGCGAAAACTGAACAGAACAATTATCAGGAAATGCGTTGACGTTTTAAAAAAACGCAGAGACCCGGCGATTTTTGATCAAAGGATGATACATTTTCCGGTATTTTTGACTTCGCTACTTTCACCCCCTAGCGGGGGTAAGCATCACCTCAAAATATTTAAATGGCATTAGGGGTCGAGTAAGGTATCTTTCCGGAGTGATTCGATGGCACGCCTCGACATTGTTGACGCAAATCTTCTAAAAAGGCTGGTTGTGTTTTGTAGATTTTACTTTTGAGGTATCACTACAAAAACATCAAGTGGCGACAACTCTGGTGACCGTGGAGAATATCCAATGACCTCTTCTCCCAATTCAGGGCCGTGGAAAATGTTGGCCTAAATACTGACGAACAATCAAAGCTTAATGAGGAGGAGCACGGTCCTGTTGAAACATTAAATGATTTTCACTATACTGTTGGTCATTTTCAATAATATCGCTCAAAGTGGAGTCAATAGCATCTTCCAGTAGTTGCAAATACATTTCGCCAGTCAAATTAACCAGGCAAAAAATATGGACCCACCAGCCGGTCACCGAAAATACCAGCCCATACATTTAATTTTTGCAGTTCCTGTGTATGCACCGCCTGGAAAATTCTTGGGTTTGAATCAGACCAGTAGCGACAATCATGACGATTTACAGTACCGTTCATAAAAAAGCTGCATTTATCGGAGAAACAGATATTAAAAAGAAGTTCGTTACTCGCTCACTCATTATTTCGCAAAATTGCAAACGGCGGTTATAATAATCGTCATAAAGTTCCTGCACCAAATGTATTTTATACGGATAGAATTTTTTCTTCTTCATAAATGGTTTGAATGCCAATTCGATTGATCCCAGACGCAGATGCTAATTGCCTTGTATTTAACGTAGGATCTAGATGAATAAGTCCCAAAACTGTAACTCCACTAGCTTCATTAAATACAAGCGGTCTATTTTCTCATTTTTTATTAGCTACATTTCCAGTCTCTTGAAATTTTTTTCACTAACTCTAGAACATAGTTCCTACTGACCTGTTTATCTTGATATTTTTAATTAAATAACTGAGCCGTTACATTTGCCGCAATGGAATAAAACATGGTATTTAATTTTCAAAAACACAATTAAACAAAACTTCACTTCGTTATACGAATCCACTGATTTCACGTTCTTTGTGTGTCCGTATGGTATCCATTTGTCTTTTACAAATATGATTAAAAAAATCCCAATGGCACAGGAATTGGACAGGCTTATTTCAGTAATATTTTTGCATAAAACCCAAAATAAAAAATTATATACAAAAGTAATAGAATGTTTTGATATGTACAAAACACCAAAGTAACATTTTGGCATCAAATCAAAAACAAAAAAATAAAAAAAAAATTCTGGTAAATTTGTGAATTTTCATAAATAAATGTTTTGATGTACGATTTAAAGAAAAATGTTAGATACAAAAGTTGTAGAACGTATTAAGTTCTATGAAAAAGCTCAGTAACTTTTTTGCTTCAAATGAAAAACAAAGGAATTTTTTTCAACTTTGACAGGCCGCCATTTTGTTTTTACTGGACCGATTTGGCTCATTAACGATCTCGTCCAAGATTTTGGCCTAACCGATTTTTGTAGCGAGTTTGGTTTCGATCCGTCAAACAATACGCCCTCTATCGTGCTTACAAATTCAGTTATAACACACACACATATATATATTAACATAGAGAGAAACCTGCAACACTCTGTATACTAAATTATGGAATAAAAGTACAAAATTTTAGAATTTGAATTTTTTTGAAAATAGTTTGAAATTGAGACAATCTGTACTATTCACTATTAAATAGAGAAAATAGACAAGAGTCAAGCTGTAGAATTGTGTAGGAAATTTTAAATACGCTTTATAAATACATATGTGAAATAAAATAACATGATTTTAATATTTGAGAGAGAGAATTTTTGAACGTTATTCCATATAAATAATAACAATCCATTTTTCTCATTGTAAAAGTAAAATAATACTATGATTTGTATTAAAAAAGTAAATATTCGATATTGAAAGAAGTTTTCTAAAAAGATTATGTAATTATTTAATACATGTCAAGGTAGGAAGTCAAATAATAGCATTAATTTCATAGAGCATGACATTTGTGAAATGAATTGTCATTCCGGATAGATATTTTTGAAATTAAGAACTGTCATTTATAAATATTTTGAAATACAATTTAAAGGGAATAATATATGGGATTTAATCATTTAAAAACTTAAAACTTGATGTTTTAAAAGGATAGATGGACGATCTACAACTTGAGGTGAAACTTTTCGATAAGAATTTTTATAGCCAATTTTGATTGGTGGAATACACTTAAAATATTTTCATCAGCGACAAGCAGATTAATAATAAAAAAATTGAATAAAACAATTTTGTTGATAATGTACACTATTCATTAGGTAGTCTTTCTTTTTCGGTAGCGGTGAATGTTGGAGAAGCAAAATTTTTGAGAAAAAATATTTAAACCTTTTGAATAACAACAATTTGGATTGGTAATTATAGAAATAAATACATTATCCTTAAAAGCAACTCAGTAATGTAAGTAATCAGGCATATAAACATAACTTAACGAGAAAATTGGTAAATATAAAAATGTACTGACCATAAAATTCATCAATTTAACCTAGTGAAATATTGTATTGTGGAAAATGTCTCCACAATACCTTTCAGAAAGTACTGGATTATGGGATTCATCTAGAATGTTTTGATATGGATGGAATGTGGCATCAATTATAACTTTTGTCCAGGCTAGACGGATTATTCGGTTTTCCAGAAGGTAACCTAAAACAAAATAAAAAAACTAATCATTGAAGTGTACTAGAACGATACAGTGAATAGGTATTTAAAACTATTTTATTTACATATAAAAAAGGTTAAACAAACTTACCGGTTTTGTGCAAAGAATTGAACTTTGATAATTCATACATTTTCTTCATCATAGTTTTCGCCATCTTATTGCATAGACAATGTGTAACAGAATTAGTGTTTGCAAATTTGTATAAGACGTTGCCTATTTTGTAATCGAACATAGAAGTAATATTTCACCTAAGTGTATGGTTTGTTTGAATGAATGACCATCTTAGATAGTTTATTTTCACAATTTATTTGTAAAAGAATGATGTATTTGTTTTCACAACATTAAATAACGTTTTTCCTTTGAAAAACATTTTGAAATTACATTGTTGAGACTTTTCATTCCTTGGTGATTCCTCCATCTATGTTTAACAGTTAGCAGCATTAACCTGACGTCTATGACTCGTTGGAGAGGTTCGAAATTAAGCAGACAGGACCGTCTCTAGAATTTATTTTAGGCTAACTTTCGGTTGATACATTTGTATTTTTTTAGGGTTTTTAGTTACGGATTTTAAATTGGGTTCGATTATCGATTCAAGCTCGAGCCTTGTCACTGGTATAAGATTAGCAGTTTATTTACTTTTTGGAGTTGAAGTTGGACGCCGTGATTTATCTCTTATATCAGATTTCGGCTTGACTTGATCTTATGGGGAGGAAGGGGGGTTGTTAAATACTTTTCTGGATTTCAATTAAAATTTTCACTGGATGTTTTTTTTGTGTCATTATAACCGGGCATAAGTTGATGTTTGCTTTATTTATTTTTACCTCTTATTCCACTATGTTTTGAGGGGTAACTTATCGTGATCGGCTTAGGTGGAAGACTCAGTTGGCGCCCATTTACAAGAGTTTGTCAAAATTTTATCCGGAAGATCAAGCAGAGGGAACCACCCTCATCTCCGTCTGAGCGACGTCGAAGCCCTAAGGTTGTCATCCGGAACAACTGACACTTGTGTAACAGAGTAGATAAATATTTTTCTTTTCCTTTAAATCTGATATTTTTTTAAATTAATAAATTCTTTTCAGATACTATAAGAAAGTATACTTAAGAAAAAAGTGAGGTTACAAAGCAAGAAAATCAACATTTAAACCACAAGCGTACTCAACGACCCATATGACATTTTCACTATTTTGACAAAAATGACAAAATTCCAATTTTAAAAACTCGCGTTAAGAACTAAACAAGTACATCATATAAATTTTAAAATATATTTTATTAAAAAGTATTAGGCCGAATTTAAAAATTTAAAGACTGTTGTAAAAATAATTGAAAGGCCTTTAAAATGATACCTTATTCGACCCCTAACGCCATTTAAATATTTTGAGGTGATGCTTACCCCTGCTAGGGGGTGAAAGTAGAGAAGTCAAAAATACCGAAAAAGTGTCCCCTTTGATAAAAAAATCGTTAAAACGTTGACGCAGTTCCTGATAATCACTCGTTGTGTTTCGTTTTCGTCCAGCCATCCTGTATGTGCAAAAAGCAGGCACTGTCCGATGCATCGCTTTCGATCTGTGGCCATTTGAATTTTTACTATGCAATTTTCCAGCAGGCCTGAATGCGACAGGTATGGTCCGATTTCAATTAGCAAACACGATTTCGAAAGTAGAGTTTTCATACTTCAAAACGTTCGTCTTGGTTTTGCGATATTCCTATTTGTTGTTGAGATACTCAAATAAAAATATCATGAAATACGCGCGGGCAACAATATTACTATATACATGTAAGATGTATTAAATAGGAGAATCAAATGATATACAGTAACTGGATTATTTTTCGATTAATCGAGTTACTGTATATCATTTGATTCGATTAATCGAAAATTAATCGATTCATTCTTATATTTGTCTACTTGAAAGTGATATACATAAATATAACCTCAAAATTATAAAATGCAAAAAAACTACATGTGCAGTTTTCTAATAATCACTATTTTTACGGTTTCTTTGAGGTATTTTTTATAATTTAGACGAAATTTAATTTAGAAATTTTAAGATTATGTCATAACCTAAAAGTATAGTTTGGTTTCGTATGATTAATCGTTGAATTGTTATAAAATAATCGCTTATTCTTCTATTCCAATTAATCGTTGCCATCTCTACATTTAAATAGTAATACTGTTGCACCGCGCGTATTTCATTATCTTTTCATTTGATATATCAGCAACAAATAAGAATATCGCAAAACGAAGATAAACGTTTTGGAGTATGAATATTCTACTTTCGAAATTGTTTTTGTAAATTGAAATCGGACCATATCTATCGCATTCAGGCATACTGGAAAATTTCATAATAAAAAATTCAAATGGCCACTGATCGAAAACTATGCATTGGACAGTGTCTGCTTTTTGCACATATAAAATTTATTTTAAAAATTAATACTGGCCGGTCTACGCTATAGCTAAAAAAACTGCACTTTGGTCGGTTTTCTCCTAAACTAACGGTCTGATCCAGTTGTTCGTGTTTTTATTCTCTACAATTTCTCTATTGACGCCATCATGATTAACCTGGCAGTTTTAATTTTAAAAGAAAAAAAATACATAAAAAAGCGATTTTTTGCATAGAATTGTAAGTAACCAAGTTTTGTAATTTATCAGAAAATATATTTACACTTCTTTGTTCTCTCGAACAACATGATTTAGATTTAGAAATATGCAAAGTTCGTTAGGAAAATTTAATCAAAAGTTGTGACTCACTAAACCACAAAGCACGTTTTTTAGCTCTCCAAGCGCCCGAGAGTAGTTTTTGGATAAGTGGTCTACCATTGAAATCTTAAGTTTCGCGTTTCACTTATTAATCTCCGCCGGGAGGTTAGTCAGTTTCTTATACAGCGAAGTATAGTTCCGGTTTGATGGTGGAATATGCACTACCGTTATGTATCAGTAGACGTTCGAATATTCAGCGCTGTTCGAGAACCTCGAAACGAGGTAGTTGGTTTTCGAAGGGAAGCTGTCGAGGCGTTCGAGCTTCAAATACGAGCCGCTGTAGGAAATCCACTAATTTTAATTATTGTAATTAACCATCGAGATTTAAAACGGGGCCATATCTTTCTACAGGTGAGTGTTTATTTGCTTACTATGGATATTTTGATCGAACGGACTCAGATTTCAGGGTTTTAGTAGTGGAATAGATTGACAGTTTTACAAAATGGTGTCGACCCATTAATTTTTATAATGTTCAAAACCGAAGGTCGGTGATAATAAGACACCGATATATTATTAGAAATTCCCATACTGTCTTTCCTATTTTTACTCCCTTCTGTTTTGTTCATTCATATTTTTCATTACTTTCATAAGTTCTACATAAAAAAATGTAAAAAAAGTCTGTAACGAATTTCAACAGAGGAAGATATAGACGGGGAGCTGGCTACAAAAAACAGGTGCGATAAGGTGCGCGCCATTTCAGCTTGTAAACTGGCGGCCCCAACTTAATACATCACCGAACGCCACTTCTTAAGGTCAGCACAGGTCGGATATGAAAATGCCAGCCGGTTTTCCCGGACGAAAAAATTGGCTGAAAAATCTCATAACGGGCGCGCGTGAAACCTTTAGTAACGTGGGGTTCAAACCTCAAATAAGAGCGGTGTAATAGTGCAAGGAGTTTTGCAGGCCGGAAAACCCTCGTAAGAAGTGATCGAAAGTATCGGAAAACTCATTTGAAAAACCTCATAACGTGCGCGCGCGAAACCTTTTGTAACGTGCGGTTAAGGCCTCAAATAAGAGCGGTGTATTAGTGCAAGAAGTTTTGCAGGCCGGAAAACCCTCGTAAGAAGTGATCGACGTGGGGTTCAAACCTCGAATAAGAGCGGTGTAATAGTGCAAGAAGTTTTGCAGGCCGGAAAACCCTCGTAAGAAGTGATCGAAAGTGTCGGAAAACTCATCTGAAAAACCTCATAACGTGCGCGCGTGAAACCTTTGGTAATGTGGGGTTCAAACCTCAAATAAGAGCGGTGTAATAGCGCAAGAAGTTTTCAGGCCGGAAAACCCTCGTAAGAAGTGATCGAAAGTGTCGGAAAACTCATCTGAAAAACCTCATAACGTGCGCGCGCGAAACCTTTTGTAACGTGCGGTTTAAGCCTCAAATAAGAGCGGTGTAATAGTGCAAGAAGTTTTGCAGGCCGGAAAACCCTCGTAAGAAGTGATCGAAAGTGCCGGAAAACTCATCTGAAAAACCTCATAACGTGCGCGCGCGAAACTTTTTTATTAGGTTTTTGGGGTCTCCACTAAGAGCGGTGTGATAGCGCAAGAAGTTTTGCGGGCCGGAAAACCCCCGAAAAAAATTGAAGAAAATCGGCGTATATTTGAAATGAAAATTTTTCGTATTCGGCTCAATGGAAAATTATTTTTGATGTCTCCATTCAAAATACCTGTTTGAGCTACCCGAAATTAAAAAAAAATCATCAAGATACGATGAAAACTCGCTGAAATATAATCATTTTTCATCGCGCGCGTGATTTTATAGCGCTCACTAATTTTCCACCTACTCGAGCCGCCGCCAACAACGCAAAAACGGGCTTCTAATTTTTTTTTAATTCATTTACTGCGCCTATTATCAAGTGATTTTGATCAAAAAATTTTTAAAACTTCTGGGAATGGTTATACTTTTTGAGAAAGTTACTGAGTATTGAGTAACGGCTCGTGGTGCCCCAAGAAACTTTAAGAAACGTTGAGGCAAGATGATAATCTCGGCGCTCGCCTCTATCATTGCAAAGATGCGTTAAAGTATTTACTTATCTAACGCGCGCATTTCATTTTTAATTTATTATGATACTTTTTAAATGCAATATTATAATAAAAGGAATAGAATTGAGCTGTAGGATCAATAAATAAAATTAAGTAAAATTTATTAACATCAGAAACGGCACTTTCGATCACTTCCTACGAGGGTTTTCCGGCCTGCAAAACTTCTTGCACTATTACACCGCTCTTATTTGAGGCTTAAACCGCATGTTACAAAAGGTTTCGCGCGCGCACGTTATGAGGTATTTCAGATGAGTTTTCCGACACTTTCGATCACTTACAACGAGGGTTTTCCGGCCTGCAAAACTTCTTGCGCTATTACACCGCTCTTATTTGAGGTTTGAACCCCACGTTACTAAAGGTTTCACGCGCGCACGTTATGAGGTTTCTCAGATGAGTTTTCCGACACTTTCGATCACTTTTTACGAGGGTTTTCCGGCCTGCAAATTTCTTGCACTATTACACCGCCTTTATTTGAGGTTTGAACCCCACGTTACCAAAGATTTCACGCGCGCCCGTATGTGGTTTTTCAGATGAGTTTTCAGACACTTTCGATCACTTCTTAAGAGGGTTTTCCGGCCTGCAAAACTTCTTGCACTATTACACCGCTCTTATTTGAGGCTTAAACCGCTGGTTACAAAAGGTTTCGCGCGCGCACGTTATGAGGTTTTTCAGATGAATTTTCCGACACTTTCGATCACTTCTTACGAGGGTTTTCCGGCCTGCAAAACTTCTTGCGCTATTACACCGCTCTTATTTGAGGTTTGAACCCCGCGGTACTAAAGGTTTCACGCGCGCCCGTTATGAGGTTTTTCAGCCACTTTTTTCGTCCGGGAAAACCGGCTGGCATTTTCATATCCGACCTGTGCTGACCTTAAGAAGTGGAGTTCGGTGATTTATTAAGTTGGGGCCGCCAGTTTACAAGCTGGAATGGCGCGCACCTTATCGACCCTGTTTTTTGTAGCCAGCTCTGGGACTAATAATAGTATTTATTACCTTCACAATTATAATTATTTTCATTTTATTTATTTTAGCGGCTTTCGTGGGACTTCAGTCTTACTTCCGTAGGGCTTCCGTATTATTTCTGTAATAATTCCGTAATACTTCATATTACTTCCGGATGATTTCCGTATGGCTTACTACAAAGTGAGATGTTAGCTGACATACAGAAAGAGTATCGTTATCTCTACAGCATAGAACAACAATAACTCATTTTTATTCCTTGGAGTTAAGATATTGCTCCCCTCTGAGGAACAATAAAAAAGATAAGTACTTTTATTTTTTTGTGGATTTGATGTTCCAACTCTGGAGATCGTATCAATCGGTATTTCATAGCAAGTTTTAGTCAAATCAACCTAATAAAGTTGCATCAATTAGTTTTTGTAAAATAACTTATTGTAATCAAATTTTAGCAAATAGTATAGTAACCGATACTAATAATGATTACTTATATTTATTTTTACTAAGGTCTTTTTATTATCATCACATTGTAAATCCAGTTTAGTACATTGTATTACAATTTTTATATTAACTTGTTTCGTTTCTTAACTTCCTAGATCACTGATATTTTATCTTTATGATATTGTTTCTAGGTTCAACTAAACAATAAAAAACCTAGTGGCGTTCAACTCATATCTTATCGTTGTCTGAAGGCAAATTATTTGCTACTGTTTTGTGTCTAGGTTCGGCGATACACCTAAAGTTAAAAGTTGTTAATTTCGGTAACGAATGAATTTTATGTTAAAGAACCGATGAGTTAGGTAATTTGTCAACATCTTCACAAACAAATTGTTGGTCCGTAGAATCTTTTGGCTGACTAATATTTTGAAGTGGTAGGTAGCGCCATCCGCAACCGTAGGAAACACTTTTAGAATTTCCATTACCCTGAGACTTGGTCTTCCTGTCTGTGTGGAGCACACCTGCGTTTGCGGCGAAATAGTAGATGCTTACGGCTCACATGTACTAAGCTAAGCGCAGGTCATGTATTGAGGTATATGGAGATTAATGATATAATTAGTCGGACTCTAATTTCCGCCGAATTCTCGGATATATTGGAGTCGCTTGGTGTTGCTTGGAGCGATGGAAAGCAAGTGGATGGAATGACACTTGTCCCATTGAAAATGTGCATAGAGCTGCTCTGGGACGCCACATGCAGTCACTCATTAGTTCCTTTATACATAGAAATAACATCACAAAATGCAGGAAGAGCCGCATATTATGGTGAGCACAAAAAAAGACAAATACTTTTTTTGTTCCGATTGCAGTGAAAACTTTGAGCCCTTGGGGTGATGAAGCAAAGAGCCTGATCGCTGAAATAGGCGCAAAATTACCGGACAAAAGGGCTCGGAGTTTCATCATCCAGAAGGTCGGAATTACCAAGCAACGCGGAAATGCTGCGTCTGTGCTTGGAACATTCCCGGGTTTGGAAGAATATGTTTTATTATGCAGATAAAGTTTTTAAAATAGGGTGAGTGTGCGAGTCTGCATTTGTTAAGTGATTGTAATTTTAGTTTTTTTTGGTTTTATGTTTTTTTAATATGTTATTCATTGTAAATTTATATTTCGATTCAATAAACTTTTTTAATTATCTTGATAATAAAGTCGAGTGAAAAACATCTCACTATGTCATATGAAACAATTTTCCAAACAATGGCGCACTTTTTACACAAAATGCTGACTTCAAATCTCTATAGCTTGGCCAACTAGGGCAAAAACTTGAAAAGTGGATATCGATATACTAAAGCCTTAGTTCTTAAGAATAAATGATAATTTGAAAAAAATCGTCTTTCTTTGAACCATCAATCAATCAAAAGAACGATATTTCAATGAAACTAGGGATAAATCAATATTCGATTGAACAATAGTAGGTTAGGTTAGGTTAGGTTTATAATGAGTGGGTCAATGAGGCCCTCCACTGCGACTCGCGAGAATCTATTGTGGCTCATACCTATTCAAATTTCACCAAACAAATTCAGCTTCTTGACGAAGCCGATTAATTTGTTCAGTGAATGATATTTCAGGTCCGAGGGCAAGAGAGTGGCCCTGCCAAACATCCGATACCTGATTTGCGCCGCGGCGGGGCAGGCACAAATTATATGCTCTGCTGTTTCATCATCTTCCAAACAAAGACGGCAAATCGGATCGTCCGACAGTCCAAGTTTCAGCATATGATGATTCAATCGACAGTGGCCTGTTAAGAGGCCTGTTAGGCACCGTAGATCGTGTCTTTTATAGCCTAACATTTGTTTGGATACATTATTCGAAGGATGTATGAAGGCCTTTGAATGAACCAATCCTGGTATATTATGCCAGAAGTCTAAAACTCTTCTTGCAGTCCAAGTATTTAGTGTATGTTTGACAACACTTGTTGCGATGCCAATTGTAGGTTCTGGTCCGATAAAGTCATGAGCGGCACCCTCTCTTGCAAGAGAGTCAGCGTTCTCATTACCATCCATACCAGAGTGGCCAGGAATCCAAACCAGCGATACCCTGTTGCGTTCTCCTATTGAGGCGAGTCTTTTTTGGCAGTCTAAAACCAATTTCGACGTTACACGGTACGAGCTAAGTGCTTTCAAGGCCGCTTGGCTGTCCGTGAAAATTTTTATTGATCTGTGTGTCAGGTTGGATTGCCCCAAACTCTCCACACATGAAGTAATGGCATAAATTTCTGCCTGAAATACGGTTGCATAGGATCCCAGAGATGTTGAGATTTCTGTCCTAGGTCTTCGACCGTATACACCCGCACCAGAGCCTGAGGGTGTCTTTGATCCATCAGTGTACCAACAGATATCTGCTCTTGAGAGTTCATCCTTGCGGAGGACCCATTCATCTCTATTTGGAAATAGGACGGTATAAGGCAGATTATGGTTTACTGTTGGGGGCATTATATCAGAGGTCATTCCTAGAATACTATGACTTTCGGTAGCCGCTAGCATTCTACTTTGCTCTGTATAAGCCTGTTTCGTGCATTTAGAAATATGCACAATTCTATATGTTGTCCATCTGGCCTCCTTTTCCAGAAGTATGTGGAGAGGAGGAAGGTCCAGGAGGACTTCCATGGCTGCTGACGGTGTGGTGCTGATAGCACCAGTTATAGCCAAACTAGCCTGTCTCTGTATGCCAGAGAGCTTTGCTTGGGCCGTTTTCTGTAAAGATTTTGACCACCAAGCAATGGCTCCGTATGTGATCATTGGTCTAACAATCATCACATATATCCAATGGATTTGTTTGGGACCCAAGCCCCAAGATTTTCCGCAGATCCTGCGACATGTCCACAAGGAAAGTCTGGCCTTATGGATGACTTTTTCCAAGTGAGCGTTCCAAGTAAGTTTTTTATCTAGGATGATCCCCAAATATTTTACTTCCGCTGCAAATGGAATAACCTCACCATTATAGGAAAGTGGCGGAAGGTCCGCCAAATTCCTTCTCCTGGTGAAGGGAACTATTACAGTTTTGCCAGGGTTAACAGACATCTGTTCCCTCTGGCACCAACTGTAGACATCGTCCAAAGTCCTTTGGAGGGTATTATGTGCAACCCGTCCTGACTTGGTTCTTGCCAAAATGACAAGGTCGTCTGCATACGCTTGCAGTTCTACCCCTCTACCCACGAGAGTACCAAGCAGGTCATCCATCAGGAGTGGCCACAAAAGGGGAGATAAAACTCCACCCTGCGGGCAGCCCCTGGAAACCTTAAAGCTGATGGCCTCGTCCTGGATAGATGTAGTGGCTGTTCTATTAGTGAGCATGGCATATATCCAGCCGGTAATCGTTGGTTTAATGCCCTTTTCAGTCAAAGCTGAACCAATGGAAGCTGGTAGTGCATTGTCGAATGCTCCTTCGATGTCGAGAAAAATGGCCACCGCAATCTCCTTATTGTTAAGGGATTGTGTGATTTTCTCAACAAGGTTATGTAATGCTAAATCTGTTGATTTGCCTGTTTGATAAGCGTACTGGTGGATGCTCAGGGGGGAGCTGTATAAAGCTACCTGCCTGATATGGCAGTCCAGTACTCTTTCAAGTCCTTTAAGCAGGAAAGATGTTAGGCTGATTGGTCTGACAGATTTAGGGTATGGGTCAGTGCGGCCCACTTTCGGTATATATACTACCCTAGCTGCCAACCAACTGGGTGGTATATAATTCCACGCCAGACTAGCTCTATACAATTTAATGAGGATGGGTATAAGTAATTCCAGTCCGTTTTGTAGCAGAGCTGGAAAGATGCCATCCTCACCGGGAGATTTGAAGGGCTGAAATGATTTTATTGCCCATTCAATTGCCGGTGCTGTGATAACGTTCTTGGCGACCTCCCAATCATTCTTTTTGGGCCGCCTTGCGCCCTCAAAGTGGGGAGGTCGGTTGTTATCCAGAGTCAATCTTCCAGGAAAGTGGTTTTTAATCAAAAGCTCTAACGTTTCTTTTCTAGAGGTCGTAAAAGTGCCATCTGGTCAATAGTAACTTTCTACCCAAAGTGGTGATGGAGGAGCGCCAAAATACTTTTCGCAACCGGGCGCCGAAAAGCCTAGAACCGTCCCTGAGTCGATGAATATTTCAAAATCAAAGTGAAACTCTATAGTTCTACCATAGTGACAGGAAGGCATTAACTATGAAGCAGTTATCTCAAGTCGATTTTAAATTCTTTGACTGATTTGAATTTAACGTTTGAAACAGCATTTATTATACAGAAGTTATTTAACCAAATATTCAAGTTACATATATTAAAACAGAAAAAAATATTAGATCTAGTTACTGCCACTTACATTTTCCGAGCGTAAAACTAACTTTCTGAAACGAAAGTCACTGTTTGTTCAAACCTTAAAAGCAATTCAAATAAAAAGTCGAGGTGCCAATTTACAATAGACGGCAATTGAAACATTTTCTTCTTTTGTGCATGCAGCTTCTGCGTCACTGAACAAAACAAGTCGTAAAATTGACACAACTATTTTGAATATTTAAAATTTCAATGTAGAAGTCAATTCCACTTTTTGTCGTTGTTTGCAGCGACGGATTTAGAAACTTTTTCTCCTTTTTGTTGACATGGTTTATTCAGTTGGTTTATATCACCATGCGATACATCTTTGTGACAATGCAGATGTTTCAACGTCTACATATACATATATAGCCTAGTAAATGTAGACATGTAGCCTGCCAAAAAATATTAAATGAGAGAAAATTTGAGTAGTGTAAAAGGTCAAATTGTAGAAATCGAAAAGTTTACCCAGCTAGGTTTTCCTTTTTTCCGGAAAATCTGCGAGTGAAAATGTTTTATTCAGCTTTTTTATTGTAACCGTAATAATAAACGGTTTTAAAGATTAAAACTAACTTTTCCGCATCCGTGAGATGCCCTGAACAATATTCTATCATAAAATTGTCACTTGTATACACCTCGGGGGATGAATCGTGCTAGCAAACCGACATTTCTCCAAAAATATAGTATATCTGGATGTTTTTGATTATATTTCTAATTGAACTTCGTCAACTGGCGTGGACATTCAACTAAATAAATAATCTTAATTCGACAAAGTTAATGTCGAAATTAATAATTTATTATGTACAAATTTACAAAATGTTACAAAGTTGAGTTGTGAACGCTGAATTTCTGTGGTTTCAGATCGGAAGACACTTTATGTTTCGATTTGATGAATTTTAAACTAACTTTGTTATTGAGCGTTGAGCTCGATTCGATGAGTGTGTAAAACTCGCGTCGATGAATGCAAAACTCGCGTCTAGAAGTGTAGAACTGACTAGTGAAAAACTAACTTTTGTTGTTGAGCCTTGCGCTCGTTTCGAGGAGTTAAAAATTAACTTCGTTGCTGAGCATTACGCTCGATTCGATGAGTATGAAAAAACTTTGCTTTTGAGCGTTGCGCTCGACTCGATGAGTGTGTAACTAAATAGAAATCTGCGAGGGGCGTGTTTACACGTGGATTGGGTTGACCAAACGAAAATAAATATTTCCTATTGGCCAGTATCATTTGACTTGTCGAGTTCCTAGACAAGAATTAACTATGAGTGCCGCCAACAAATAGTTAAATTTCTATGGAATACTACAATAGCAATTGTAACCTTCTTACTTAGAAAGGTAATTCAAAAATGTCTTTCATGTCTTCCGAACCTCTACCATAAAATTCATGCAGAATTGACACTAAATTTGGGGTTTTTACAATCCAATATACAAATAGGGTGAAACGTGCTTTTTTCTCACTTCTTAACTATAGGACAATGTCGACTTTCAAAAAGGTGTCATTCATCTGCCCATACAAAAGAATTTACAATCATTGTTGGAAAACGTAATATTTACAAAGCATTCTGAAAATAAAATTAAAATATCCTTTGAATTTACTACAATAGAAAGATCTTATCAATTCTGCAACATATTTCTACAAAGCTATTAACTAAAATGAATTTACGCCTTAAATATATACAATAAAAAAAGGGAGGCATACAAATGTCTCACATATTTTAAATGTATCTTAACAAATAAATTTCAAGATTTTACAATCTTGAACACTGGATTTATAGAACCCGCTGTACTTGCTCTAGTCAGCTGAAAATCAATAGGGTACATCTGTGAGACACCTTGAAAAATATCCAATTATAAAATTGATCACTTGTATACAAAGCAGAGGCTGTATCGTGCTAACAAATTTCTCCAAAAAGGACCGAAAATGTGGCACTTCAGTTAGGAAACGGTACGTTTCGCCAGTATCGTTTCGCCTGTAATGTTTCGCCGGGAATGTTTAGCCGGTAGCACGATTCGCCGACCTCACGATTCGCCGGTGGGTTCTTTTAGTTATCTCTTCCACATATATTGTGCCCACAAATTAAGACAACAGAAAGAAACAACAGAAGAAAAACCATCAAGCAGAGTTAAGGTGGATAAATACGTATAATTAAGCTTGTATAACAACGTTAATGTCTTTTTCCCCGTAATCTTACTAGGTAGAACGAATTGCAAACCCAAAATCAGATTAAAGTATTATTGTACTTTGAAGGGTTGTCGGATAAACCGATAAACAAATGGGGATATCCAACAAATGGTATTAGAGGTCATATAATGTTAAGTCACGCCTACTAAGTCTATCCAGTCCACCCATTAAGTGCATCAAAACTTGCAGAATTTTTCTAAACTTATTAATTAGGTACCTATTGCGTCAAGTTTAGTACAGTGCCAGTCCTGGAGACAAAAAGAAGTGGCCGAATTTTTAGCGAAGACAGTTTTATGTATACTTTTGATTCTTTTAGTGCAAATGGTGAAAAACAATATTTTTGTTGCCGACGAAGATATATACAATGTAAAGCGAGAGTGCACTTATCATTAAATAATGAAATAATTAAAAAAGTTGGACATCACGTACATGATGTTTCAGCCGCCAAAGTAGAGGTTTTAATTTATTACTTACTTGTAAAATCCTTTCATTTTTGAATAAGTGATTTATCATGAAGTCTTAACTAGATAATTTAATTCATGTTTATTTTATAAATTTAGGAGTCCAAAATTGTTACATCCCTTAAAAAGAGGGCAGTTGAAAGCCAAGAAACTGCTACTGTGATCATAAAAAACTGTCAACGAACACATACCATTTCTGCAACCGGAATTTGCCCATCTGATCGAACTTTAAAGATGCAAATAAAAAGAGCACGGAATCAATCATGCCCCCGTTGCCCCTAATTCTTTGGAAGAACTAGAAATTCCTCAAGAATATAAAGAGTACTCCACAGACGGTGGCAACACAACAGAACGTTTTTTTACAAGCAGACAATTACCCAGAATTACCACGCTTATTAATATTTGGAAGACGCCGAGGAATTGACATTTTAAAAACATCATCTAGGTGGTATGTTAATGGTACCTTTAGCGTTGCACCGACGTTATTTGTCCAGGTGTTTGTTATAATGGGCGAAAAGTATGAAAGCATCCATCCTTGTGTGTATATAATTTTACCAGATAAAAGACAGAGAACTTATGAAAATATGCTCCAAATGCTGATCGAGTTAGAGCCTTTATTAAGTCCATCAAGAGTGTCAGTAGATTTTGAGCTTGCAATACACAGTGCTTTCCGTGCAATATTTCCAGGAATGTCTATTGATGGATGCTTTTTCCACCTTGTGAAAAATTTGAAAAAAAGTTATTGGACAAGAACACTTAACAAGATTTGTAGTAACTTCTCAAAAACAAAAAAATCAACTTTTTTATTTCTATTTATAAATATATATATATATATATATATATATATATATATATATATATATATATATATATATTATTTTAGAGAATATCGAAATAATGGAGATTTTGCGTTACAAGCTAGAATGATCACTGCATTGGCTTTTGTGCCTGTTCCAATTCTAAGTGATTCATTCGACTTACTCTATGATCATCTGGAAGAAGCGTTATTGCCTGTTGCAAACTGGTTTGAAACAAATGATTTGGGAGTTCGCAATAGGAGGGGAAATGGTAGACGTATTCCAAATTTTCCACCAGAAACTTGGAACTTGCATAACCGGGTTTTGAATGCAATAATAGAGGTAAAATAATGTAACCAAAATTATTAAAAATAATGAAAGATGTGTTTTTTAGAAAACTAACAATATAGTAGAGGCTGCGCACAGAAGAATTCAAGCACAGCTGGACTCGCAGCACCCCACAATTTGGAAATTCATTTCGGAACTGAAGGAAATTGAAAAAAATAGGGACATTTTTTACGAAAAGTTAGTTGCTGGAAATGAACCCAATAAAAAAAGACGTTTATATTAAACCGACTGATTCTCACAATTGTAGAAGATTTTAGTAACAGATATATTTTAGATTTTTTGCAAGGGTTAGCTCACAATTTTGAATTGATCTATAATACACTTTTGTACATAATATATTTTCTAAGATATTTTCAAATTAAATACTTGTGTGGAAATAAGTTCTGTCATAAATGCACTGCTGACGAAACGTTACCGGCGAAAAATTCCCGGGCGAAACGTACCTGTCGGCGAATCGACACCGGCGAAACGTTACCGGCAAACGTACCCTATCCCTTCAGGTACCATAGCACCCGTTGTACTAGCTCTGGTGAGCTAAAAGTCAATAAGGTTCATCTATAAGACGCCTTGAACAATACTCAATCATAAAATTGGTCGGTTGTATACACTCTGAAGGCTGTATCGTGCTAACAAACTGAAAATTCTCGAAAAATTACGAAAATTTGGTACTTCAAGTACTATAGCACTCGTTGTAATGGCTTTAGTGAGCTGAATATCAATAGGGTTTATCTTTGAGACTCCCTAAAAAATATCCAATCATAAAATTGTTCACTCGTATATACTCCGGAAGCTGTATCGTGCTAACAAACTAAAATTTCCCAAAAAATGACAAAAATGTCGTACTCAAAGTACTATAGCACCTGTTGTACGCGCTCTGGTGAGCTGAAAATCAGTAGAGTTTATATGTGCGATGTTCAGACTAATATTCAATCATAAAATTGGTGACTTGTTGCACTCCGGAGGCTGTATCGTGCTAACCAGACATGTAACGAAAAGTGGCTGACGACAACATACACACAAGATTTTTTTTTCTAAAAACCGTTTTTTCGTGTCGTTCTTGATGAAAAACTTAAAAATAGCTCAAAATAATTTTTCAAAATTGCACCTTTTTTTGGGGTAAACCAATACTTTTCTCGCATATTAGATAGGTTGGGCGGAAAAGTAAAAATAAGGAAAAATGTTCAAATTAAAATTGGTACCTGACGCATTTATGTATATAAGTTGTATAAAAAGTATTTTTTGTGAATTAAAAATTACACGAGATTATTATTATATCGTAGATCAATTCATCAGTGCGTGTGGAGGACCAGTGAATCGAAATTTTTATCTTTCGCTGTATAGATGAATAATTTGAGACTTATACTGCTCGTAATGTAAAATGTAGAGAATGAACTGACTCAACTTTCAATTTATTATAATTTCAAGTGGAGAATAATATATTGTTTGTAACGATGTTACTATTTTTTTCGTTCCGACATCCCACTGTATACATTTTAATTTCTCATTTTATTAGTATTATTATTAAGTTATGTTATTATTTACTTATACACCCCTCTTTCATCAAAAGCTGTAAATTTATTTGCTGTTAATAATC
The DNA here is from genome assembly GCA_963921935.1 of Galeruca laticollis. NCBI lineage: Eukaryota > Metazoa > Arthropoda > Insecta > Coleoptera > Chrysomelidae > Galeruca > Galeruca laticollis. The sequence continues at coordinate 197,657,243 of OY998179.1, read as the reverse complement.
TTAAATATGTATATTGATTTTGATACATCCGGTATATATTGAATATGTATTGCTTACTGTACCGGTCGCGCAAATCAGTCGGCGTCGTTCTTAAGATTGTTAAGTAGGGGATCTCCTGAGTGGGGTCGAGGGAAGAATGTATGAAACCGGCAAATGGGACGGAACAGGCCTCTTTTGCTCTCTTAGCTCTGTAGCTCCTAGTTCTGTGCTCTTACAGTTCCGCCGTTTCCGTAACGCCGACTGATTTTCGCCAGCAAGGTGAGCGAATTTAGAAATTATTTTATAAATCATTCTTCTTGTGTTGAATTCATTTTGCTCCTAGCGTCTTTCGTAGCTGTATTAATAGATTTTATTTTTGCTTACTGTTTGTTTAATTTGAGTGATTTTCCGCGTATTTGTATACGATTCCGAAGTAAGAATTTACTGTTTGTTTTAACTTTAGGGGAAAAGAAATATAGTTGGGAAACTCCCAAGCATTCTCGCTGCAAAGCAGGTAGATTCTTGGGGGATTTTCAAGGTATTTCGGGAATCACGATTCCGGTATACAACACTAGGGAAAGGAAATACCGTTGGGAAACCCTAAAGCATCCTCGCTGCAAAGCAGGTAGATTCTTGAGGGATTCTCAAAGTATTTCGGGGGTTGCTCAATCTAGTACCATAGGCCTTGCTAGCGTGACTTCAAATATTTGATAATAGGCAACTTGGTGGAGCCTCGTCTGTGTTCGCTGCCATAGCAGGGACATCCTCGAGGGTTTTCCAAGACGTGAAACGAAATAATCTCACGAGTGTTCGCTGCCATAGCAGGTTCGCCAGGGAGAGGTTTTCAGATTCTGCCGACTAACTGATTTTTACGCGATTGATTTTAGCACCAACGGCCAGGGTAATAACCGCACAAAAACCGAGGGAAATTTATTATTTACCGCCGTTCTATTCTAAGCCGTACACAAATACCAAGAAACGCTCCCGGAAAACACCGCTAGTGCCTTGATAACGCTTTCTCTGTGTAATTTTCACCGTACTGCTAGTACATTTTCACTGATTTGCACCGGCAATCGCCGAAAACTATTAAAGCTTTGCACGTTAGGCTTGTAAACGTAAAACATTTATTCTGTAATAAAGTGCTTTGGTCTGGGTTGTAATTTAAATAGAAATCGTAAATACTGAAGGGTTTTCATCAATATTTAGTTATTTTAAATATATAGCTACGTGGTTCGTTTTATTTTCCTTTTCCCAATTTGTTCGAAGTCGAAATAAATTGTAAAATTTTATAAAGCACAGGTAGTTTCATTTTCCGACAGTGGTAAACAATTAAAGCCTGTTTCCCACTTCGCACGACATAGAGGTCAAGAACAACAGACCCCTGGAATTACTTAACCTCCATCTGTTGCTACCCTGGTAACTTTTGACGCTACCATTTTCGAGAGTTTGGTGAAGTAAACCATCCCAAAAATCTGGCGCCCGAGAAAATCTGGTAGATAGTAAAGCCGCGGGTGTCATAGTGACGTCCGTAATTCTTTTGAGGAAAGGAAGCACGTCACATGTTTTACGAGTGACGACAGCAACATTTTTTTACCTACGACCACCCCTGTAAGTAGTCAAAAACACACAGTCGGCAATCAATGTAAGACGTCTATTACTCACGGTAAAACAAAACGCACGGCTGTAAAGTAAATCGCAACCACTTAGCAACTGTCAATACACATAGCCATTTTATTCAAAATGTATTACTTAGATATTTGACGTTGAATTTTATTGTATATATAAATGGTAGATAACCTTTATTAGATATGAGATTGCATTTAATACTAAGAGTTATTTGGAATTATATGATAATTGGTTCAGTTTCATTCAATCTGCATCTTTTAGCTGTCTGAATTGTATCTCATATTAGTAAACAATAGTATATTATACACCAAGCGACTAAAGTGGCCCATTTAATCCCGCATGTGGTGTTTGATTCCTGAGAGAAGTAATCCATCTAAGGGATTAATGCCACTTTAGTCGAGAGGTGTATACGCTATTTTATGCAATTCCGGTGATTGTACATACATTTTTAATAAAAATAAATACTACTTAGGACGGACTTTTACGAAACTTGACTGGACATCGAGGGTGAACTTCTAAGATGCTTGGCTGGGCATCGAGGAGCGACCTTTATAAAACTTGGCTGGGCATCGAGGATGTACGTTTTTACTTGTTCTTTAAATACCTTAATAAGATTATAAATACAAGTACAAGTAGGTCGTAGGTAAAGTATAGTACGTAACTAGTGTTGTAACGCATTTTACACACTCACGGAATTACGCACTCGCCGCTACGCGGCTTCATGCGTAACTTTTCCGTTCGTGCGTAAAATGCTTCTTACAACACACGTTACGTAATATACTATTAAGCGAGCTTCAAAAGTGTTTTCGACGAGTGAAACACTATACTTTTTGTACAATCCTGTTTATATCATAATAATATACTAATTTCTCAAGAACTTGAATAATTTTCGAAAATTCTTTCAAGGTGCAAATTTTTTGAATTTTTTTTTAAATTCGCTACCGAGAAACAATTTACGGAGATTAATTCAAGCTAGCGGGAGACCCGCTATGAACATTTTATACCTACATTGTACCGTAAAACGGGGTGACTTTGGAACCGCCAGGTGACTTTATGACACATGGTAGCGGGCAGACCAAATCCTCAACAGATCGCGCATTTCCGAATCGACATTCACACTCAAGGCGTTCCAGCTAGCGCCCGAACAGGATCAGTGTATCAGTAAGTGTTGTAAAAGACGGCGTCCAACTGTACTTTTGCTGCAAACTTTACCTTGCCCAACTAAGACTGTCACCTGTAGCCAGGATTGAGTTTGGGTAGTGTTCTTTGTAGTTTTGGCTATCTGCTGATGAATTAACATTTCAATAATTCTACTCAACAAGCATGTGACGCCATATTTAATAAAATTTCAACAAATTGCGTGGTGAAATTGTGACACAATTTATGTGGTACTAACAAAAAATGGGGTGAGATTGTGACATTTTTTTGTATCTTAGCCATGCCACGAAATTACCAGAGGCAGCTAGGGTCACGCCAATACAAAAATTATACGGAAGCGAAATTGCAGGAGGCCCTGCGTAGTATAAGAGCGAAGACAATGAGCATACGGATGCTGCGGAGAGGTAAGAATGTCTTCAGTAGGTAAAAAAACAATGCTTCAACTTATCTCCTTTTTTCAGATATGGAATTTCCCGGAGCACGCTCTTTTTAAAACTCCATGGCAAATATAATCGTCCTCCTGGTGGTCAAACTGTGCTGACCATGGAAGAGGAGCAATCCCTTATACCACACGTGATTGCTGTATCCATTTTTGGTTTTCCCGTGACGGTCCATGATCAGAGATTTATAGTCAAGGCATATCTAGATAAAAGGGGGGAAAAGGAATGGGTCACTTCGTTTCTGAGCAGACACAAAGACGTGTTAGTTAATCGGATAGCCCGCAATATCAGTGTTTCAAGAGCGGCAGTCAACCATGAAGTTATAAATAACTTCTTCAATAATCTAGAAAGAAAGCTAGATAAAATTCCGCCTAGTAACATATGGAACTATGATGAGACCAACCTTGGAGATGATCCAGGTTCAACAAAGGTTCTAATGCGACGAGGTACGAAGTATCCAGAGCAAATTCGTAACGCCACAAAGGCATATACATCTCTAATGATATGTGGAAATGCAGTTGGCAAATTAGCACCTGTATACGTCGTATATAAGTCGGAGAACTTATTGTAAAGTTGAACTGAAAATGGACCAGAAAATTGTCGATACAATAGAACCAAGTCTGGATGGTTTGATTACCAATGTTTTGAAGACTGGTTTGTCAAACACAATGTTGCCTATACTTCGAAGACAGGATGGTAAAAAAAATAGTGATTGGCGACAATTTAAGTTCACATTTGAATATCAAGGTCATTCGTCAGTGCGAACACTATAATGTATCTTTCATGGTGTTGCACCCAATTGCTATCCACTTAGTGCAACCTTTAGACGTGGCTTTCTTTCGGCCAATGAAAGGTAAATGGAGGGAAATCCTTCATGAGTGGAAAGACGCTAATTTTGGTGGTTGATGTGGGACCATGAATAAAAATATTTTTCTCAGACTGTTGAAGAAATTGATAGACTCCATAAATGATAGGACAATTGACATTCTTCCGGCGGGGTTCAGAAATTGCGGCATATGCCCGTTAAACCGAGCAGAAGTGCTAAGTCGGATGCCCGAGGAAATAATGGACCACCAAGGCACTGCCATAAAAGAAGAATTGGGCGCTAGTTTTCTAGAACAAATACAAAGAAAACTTGAAACCAAGGCACTGCCATAAAAGAAGAATTGGGCGCTAGTTTTCTAGAACAAATACAAAGAAAACTTGAAAGTACAACTGCCCTGCGGCAATTCCAGAGGCGCAAAAAAGTTAATGTGCCTCCTGGTCGAAGTATCAGTGCTGCAGACGTTGTCGCTGGTGCGGCTTCCAAGTTAGAACAACAAAAACCAGGTCGCAAACGCAAGAATAATCCGTCAACATCAAGGCAATCTAAAATTAAAGCGAAGACGAAGAAGCGTTTACAGTTGAAAAGGCGTGACAGTGACTCTGAAACAAGTGAAGACTCGGTTGCTGTTTCTTATAAGGAAAGTGACATATCGCCCATGAGTGAGATTGAAGACGTTGATGATGATAATGATACCGCTGTTGCAAAGGATGATCAAAATCGAAAGATTGGGCACTATGTGCTCATACAGTATGAGGGATCCTTATTTCCGGGTGTCGTTACCGAAGTTTATCATGACGGGGTTTCTGTCAGTGCCATGGAAAAATGTGGGGCACACTGGAAGTGGCCTGGCAGAAAAGACGAGCTGAAGTATGATTTTTCGGACAAAATACAGCCGATAATAAATACTCCAGTCCAGATTTCACGACGGGAGATTTTTCGTGTTCCTGAGATGGACGAATACCTATAAAAAATCAAGTTTAAGATTTGGTTTTTTTTTTGAGTTAGGTAGGTACCTACCTTATTTTAGTTTATTTTTTGAGTCACCTTTTGTTGCAGTTTATTTTTTTAGTTACCTTAGTTAGGTATTATATTTTTGTACTTTTATATGACTTATTAGACAAATAAACCATTTAAAATCAATGAAAAAATTTTTTGGGGGCACTTTGTTACACATCTGTTAAATGTGCTCACGACTAGAGTGGCCAATTTAAGAGAAACCTAATAAAACTAGTACCATTTGTACCTAATTTGTGTCATATTTTCGGCCCGCTAAACGCCTACTTTGGACTTGCATGCGAATTTCTAGTTGTCACAAAGTCCCCCCATTGATAGGGGGTGAGATTATGACAATTATTTTTTTAAACCACGGCTCTGCTTTTAATTTTTTTTTAAAAATCTCATTGTATTTTAGAAGCAAATTGATGTAAGTTTATCATTGACCTACTAGAAATTAATTTTTTCTTTTTACATTAAAAAAAATCAAGTTTTACGATACTTTAAATGGTTTTAATTTTTTTACTTCCCCTTTTCCCTAATAAAAAAAGTAGGAATCAGTCTTAAATTAGTTATTTACGTTATAAGTCCGGGAAGTGATTTAGTACGGTACGAGATAGATGATTATGGACGAGGCGACGAAGGAGCCGAGTCAAGAATATCTAATCGAGTACCGTAATAATAACTTCACGGACGTGTATCGTAATAAGTTTTTTCATTCTGTTTTCGGTTTTAAATAAAAAGCAACATTATATTAAAATATGAAATGTCATATTTGACAATTTTACTGAAAAATAGCTCCTTTGATTATTCTCTTATTATTTAAAAAAATAAAAATTAACAGAAGTCACTAAGTAACATTGTAAACAAAGGCAAACATATTGAATTTTTCGAAATACAAAAATATTTTCCGAAGGAATGGCTGATAATTCAAATAAAATTGCTGAGAAAAGTGCGGAAGCAGTAGGATAAATTATTCCAATTAAGTCTTCGAAAAGGTACGAAAAAGAATGTGCGATGTTTTGCGACTGGCGTAAGAAATACGAGGTAAAAAGTTCTGCTGAAAATGTTATGACTTATTTTTTGAATGTGGTAAGAACAGTTGTTTTTTAGAAGCATTGTTTTCAAATCTTAAATTTTCAGTCAGAAACATCAAATAGTTCTTCATTATGGTCTAAATACTCGATGGTCAAATCAATGGTTATGGTTAATGAGAATGTCAACATTACCCGTTAATAGCTTTTTTAAAAAAACAAACTGTAGACTACCATCCAAACCAGTAGAAGGTGCTAACAAAGGAATAAGTTGAAACATTCTCCAAACAATCTCCATGTGTGAGTATATTGAAGAATGTAGAAAAATAAAGAAAATCTTATCATTCTTGGGATTCTAATTTTAAAGATTTGCTATGGCCTGTTCTTTAACCTCTTGATGGCAATAATCCTAGTGTCCCTTTTTATAACTTATTTTTTCAAACTAATCTGAAACAATTTATAAATGAGCCGACAAGGTTCCGTCAAGGTACTGAACCTTGAGTATTAGACCTTATAATCTCTAATGAAGAGGAGCTGATATCCGACATTTTCTATCTGCCACCAATTGGTATCTCAGATCATGTTGTTCTTCATACTAAAGTCCAGCTGGATATATCTAGTAATATTAGTGAAAAAATCCTTCACTAAAACCGATTATCAAAAATTAAATAACTATTTCAATCAAACAGATTGGCCGGTACTAGATGGTCACACCTGTGAATTTGTGTGGGAAAAATATAAAGAAATTATATATAAGGGGATAGAAGAATGTTCCAAAACTTATACAGTGAAAACTAACCCTAGATGTCCATGGATTGATAATCACTTAATCCAAATGAGTAAAGAAAAACAATGCTTGTGGATGAGTGTTAGGAAAAATCCATCCGAAGAAAACATTCGCTTGCACAGGCAGTATTCAACCAGACTCACACAGGAGTTGAGATTAGCACGAAGCAATTACGAGAATCGAATAACCACAAGAGGTTAAAAAGCTTTTTATAAATATGTTAGATCCAAGTTCTCCTCTAAAACTGGTGTACCATTATTAGAAAAACCAAACGGAGACATTTGCACCAAGGAAGAAGTATGCGAAATTTTTGCCGAAACTTTTGCAAATGGATTTACAATAGACTCTGATTTAACAACTCCTGTAAGGCCACTAGCTACTAGAAATATGAGCTCACTAAATACGGTTAATATCACAGTGGAAACAGTTAAAGAAGTATTAAAGAGTCTCAAATCGCAGCTTCTCCTGGAATTGAGAGAATATCCCCTACAGTCTATAAAAATTGCGCAGACAGTCTAGCAGTCCCACTATCCAACCTTATGTCCTGCCTCATGGAAATAAGGAATAGTTACGCCTATCTATAAAAATGGAAATAAAATGCTTTCGACGAATTATCGGCCTATAACGGTTCCACCAACCTCACTTAAAATTATGGAGAGATTAATCGTTAACAAACTTGTTCCGTTTATGTTAGACAATAAAATCATTCCATATTCCCAGCATGGTTTTCTACCTAATCGATCAGTAACCAGTAATCTTCTAACTGCTCTTAATGACTGGACATTATATTTAGATCATTACGAACCTGTGGATGTGGTATACATAGATTTTTCTCGAGCCTTGGATAAGGTATCCATTAAAAAGCTACTAGCGAAATTGGAACATTTCGGAGTGCGTGGTGAGCTGTTGGCATGACTGAAAAAAAATTTATTAGGTCGAATTTTCCAAGTACAATATGAGGATAACTTAAGTAATTCCCGTGAAGTGCGCAGTGGAGTACCTCAAGGTTCCATTTTGGGTCCTATCCTTTTCCTGGTATACGCTTCTGACTTAACTGCTAAGTTTAAATGCAAAAACAAATCGTTTGCCAATGTAATGAAAATTTACCATTGTCCTGATATTCAAAACTCTATTCAACACGACCTGGATGAATTATTAAAAGGGTGCAAGGAGTGGAGCATACCAGTAAACTTTAACAAGTGTCGTGTTTTGCAGTGAGGTGACAACAATCCATGTGTCACATATTATCTTAAATCAGAGCCTACAAAATCAGTTCCGGAAGTCAGTGATTTTGGTGTCATAATTAATACAGATCTGGATTGGTCCTCGCAGACTGCAAAAGCGGTTAACAGGGCAAACTCAGCTCTGTACTTGATATCTAAGGTATTTCCAAGAATGAGTCCAGGCTTGTTCTTGAGGCTATACAAAAGTTACGTCCGACCTCACTTAGAATTTGCTATCTCCGTTTGGTCTCCGCACCTCAGGCGTGATATAAGCTTTATAGAGGGAGTTCAACGTAGAGCTACAAAATTGCCACTTATTTTTTCTCACTTAAACTATGAAACAAGACTAAGCAGGCACGGGCTGACAACACTATCTGAGAGAAGAGAGAGGGGTGATGTCATTACAACGTTTAGGATTCTAAGCGATTAATTTTTGGGACGCTTCTAACTTTTTTACATTAAATCTAGTGTTAGGCAAAACTTTCTAGTAAATAGAGTATTCGATAAATGGAACAATTTAAGTAGTGACATCGTATCAGCTCCTTCTCTGAATAGCTTCAAGAATGGGCTAGACAGGTTTTCTTGATCTGGTGTTGTACTTGATTAGTGTTTCATAATTCTATAGTGCTACTATCTTTTTGAATCTCAATTTATTTTAAGCTAAGTTTGTAAAATTCGTCCTGCTAACCTATTAGAACCTATGTAATTTCATTTTGTAATTGAGCCGTATAAGCTTTGCTTTGGGTCGTAATCACTGTGTAATAATAAATAATAATAATAATTTATGAGTGACGCCCCAGACAAAAACTATTTACTGGTGAAAGTTATCGCATTAATTGGCATTGCCGGAGGTTGTCGAAGGGAAGAAATTTATAATTTAGAAGTAGACGATGTAGAGGATACTGGTTCTCAGTTAGTGGTTCATATTAATCACACAAAAACACATGTTCGACAGGTTTTTACTGTGATCAACAGCAATGCGGTGCAATATTTGGACGTATTCAGAAAATATAAAAATTTGCGAAAACACCTTCCACTAAAAGCACTTTTGGTAGGCTACAGGCAAGGAAAATGCGTAAAAAATTGCTGAATTCCTCAATCTTGAGCATCCAGAAAAGTACACCGGACATTGCTTCAGAAAGACTTCGTCAACGCTGTTGGCCAACGCTGGGGCTGATATCAATGTTTTAAAACGGCATAGTGGATGGAAGAGTTCATCAGTGGCTGAAAAATATGTGGAAGAATCCGTCGAGAGCAAAAAGAAAATAGCAAGAATGATACAAGGGGGGGTGAAACATTTGTACAAGTGTTAAACCAAAACCACACATCTTCCAGCATTATTGAAAATAAAGAAGTACGTCCAGTAATTTCTACAATAAATATTTCTGATAACAGTAGTTGCACCATTACTGTTAACATTCAAAAATTAGAATAAAAGTTTAGTTATTGATGTTAATTCATTTTTTATTTCTAATTATTTCAAACGGGATTGGGAAAATTTAAGTACAAGGATACCATAAAGTGCCATTTTCCGGCTCAAATTAGTACTGTAAAGTCGACTTTACAGTACAGTATGAAAAAAATACATTTTTCTCCAACCGCTTCAAAAGTATGACATTTTTTAACTGTCAGGAACCTCAAAAGTTGCCGTTTTTTTACTGAACAAAAAAACCAGGTATCTTAGCAACAACAATATTCACTTTTAATCCTAGAAGCAAAAGTTGCAATTTTAAACCTAGAAGTCAAAAGCTGTCATTTAAGTGTTGATTTCAATCAAAACTTGGTACTTTCCATTTGAAACAATTTATTCAAGACTATTTACAATTATTGTTTAGCCACATTGATATTAAATATACAGTTTGAGCAAGTATTAAAATTAAATAAACCACTAGAACTGCTCGCAGCCTCATTCTTGGAGCAATTCTCAAAACAATCCAACACGTTTTCATTAATATTTTCAGATGTTGTGATATCAGAAATAACGATGGTGCTTGGTTTATCATTATCACTCTTAACTTGCGGTATTCTTTTCGCAATATTTTCTTTATTTAGAAGTGAGTCTTGAATATAGCCTTCCGCCACAGTGCTGAATCTCCATCCACCGTGTCTTTTGAGACAAGTGAGGTCACCACCACCATCAACTAAAAGAGTAGCAGATGTTCGTCGTAATGTGTGTCCAGTGTACTCTTTCCAGTTGTCAAACTTCAAAAATTATGCTATTTTTTGCGGGACGCTACTGATTGTATGAATACCAACCACCATTCGATGACACTTTCCATTAAGGTATCTGAGAAATAATCGACTTTCTTTCAATCCGATTGGACGTAAAGCAACATATTTTCGATAGAAATTCAAATAATTGTCTCCCAACACAGTAAAAGAACGTGATTTCCCAGTTTTACTAATGGGAATTTTTATAATTAAGGCGGTTTTCACATCTTCAACATTATCCATTGTTAAATTGATTAACTCATCAGAACGGCATGCGCCTGCAACCCCTAATATTAGGGCGACCTATAAATAATCTTTTTGAAAATTTTGTTCGTTTATTTTAAAAGCGTTTACCTTCATCATCAAATATAGATTATCAGGTGCACTATTCAAAAAGCGATCAACTTCCTCCTTTGTAAATACTCGCGCTTTTTTCGGTAAATGTCCCTCACTTTGTCTCTTGAGAAAAGCACGTAACTTTGAATATTTACTGATATCAATCCCGTTCTTTATATCCAACGTTGACCGCAACATTGATTGTGACCAAAGCGTCGACGACTTCATTTTATTTGCTAAATTTGAGAAATACACCATCAGTACATCTTCTGAATATAATTCAATATTTTTTTCTTTGCACCAATCTATAAAATGTTGGTACGCATATTCATAAATTTCTCGAGATTTTGGTGGGAGAAGATTTAAAGCAATTTTTTTCGCACCCTCCTGTATCTCTTTAGGTACACCACAATCTTCATTAGATTCCATTTTTATAGAGTTTTTAACAAATTGGAACTCAAACAATCACAAATGAACACAATTAGCAATATGGCTACTAATGTTTGACAAAGTATCCATGACTACGTCGATATATCCCACTTACCTACTTTGTTTTATCATCTCAATGTGGTTTGAATAATTTCAAAGCACAAATTAATAGATAGTTAAATGCAAAATGCGTGATTGCGGTTTGAGAAAAAATAGCATGTCTCATTCGGATTAAAAATGACTTTGTTTATTGACTCGCAATTTTGCATTCGCTCGGCTCCGTTACACAACGCCTCGCAAATGGAAAATTTGCTTGACAAAAAAAGTGTCATTTTTAATCCTAATGAAACAATCTACTATTTATTCACTCTATAAATACTTTTATACTACAGAGAGAAAGGAAAATTAATAATGACCCATGCAAACGAATGACAATTTTATGAGGTGACATAAAACCTGGGAAGTTGGCTGCGCTTGCAGCGCTTAAGTTGAAGTTTCAAATTATTCACCATATTAGATTCAAATTTATCATAAAAATATAAAATATTTAACGTATTTGGTGAACAATTCTGGCTTAAATCCGGGAAAAGAAGATCTATTCCAAAGATATGAGCAATATTCTTCGTGAAATTACATCATATTTCAACCATAAATCCAGTGTTGAGAGAAACAGAATTAATGCAAGCAGTATCTGATTTAACAGAAGTTTCCCTGTCAACCATACGTTAAATAGCCAAGAATGGGCCTTATGAACGCAAGAAGCGATGTGATAAGGGATTGGTCAAACCTTTAGATGTGTCTGTAATAAAATTATTAAAAACCACCATATATAACTGTTACAAAAGTAATGAGTTACCTACGATTGATATAATAAGAAATAAATTGACAAATTCCGGCCGTCGTGTAAATGGATGTAAGAAAACTATTGAAAACAGGTTTAAAAAATTAGGATTCAAATTCAAAACGATTAATAAACGTCAAACAGTCATGGAAAGCAGAAGAATAGTGGATATGTGGTATACATACTTGGAACAAGTAACTAAGTATAGAGAAGAAAACCGGCCAATTGTCTATTTGGACGAAACTTGATATGGTACACACGGCACGGTTAAGAAAGGATGGACTGATGGGTCAAACATTTGTATGCCAACAATGCCTGCAAACAAAGGATCCAGACTTATTATTATGCATTGGGGTGGAAATGAAGGATAGGTTCCAAATGCCTTAAAAATATGTGGAATTAGAATGGAAGATTGCAACGTTGACTATCATAAGAACATAATCAGAATTCACATTGATCCCAAACTTAGAGCCAAATACTGTTGTAGTTCTTGACAACGCTTCTTATCTTTCACGACAGCTCAATAAAATACCAAATAAAAGCTACAAGAAGACCGAACTACAATTTTTTTAATGGATAATAAATTGTACTTTGAAGATTCCTATACAAAACAACAACTGATTGAAGTTTTACAGACAAAGAAATTTAAGAAATTATACGCCCTAGAGAGTATTGCTGAAAAACATGGACACTCTATAGTGAGACTTCCTCCTTATTTTTGTATTTTCAATCCCATCGAGTTAATTTGGGCACAATTAAAGCAGAGGGCATATTGGGTAAGTCCATATTAATGGGGGAAGTGAATTTATTATTGATTTACAAGAAGATAGTGATAGTGAAGCAGATAATATGGGAGAAGGATTGATAGAATTTTTGGAAGAAGAAAATTAATTAAGTTTAATATATTTTTCATGTTACTTAAGGGTGGCGCATTAGAAACAGTCCACCTCAAATATTGTTGGCGGGGGAGATTTTTGCGGCAAACCCCGAGACACGTCGATTTTGTTTTCGAGGGGGACAACGTTTGATAGTTAACTTACGGTTGTACGGTCATCCCCCTAAAAGGGGTGACTACCCCTTCGAGAATCTTTTATGGCATGGGGGGTCGAGTGGTACATAATTTGAAAGGTATTTCGATTCTCTTTAAAGACATGCTAACTTTTTGTGTTAATTGTTGAAATTAATGCCAAAAACCAGCTGGAAGTGTGAGTGAGAGAAATAAAAAAAAGTTGTCAGAGAAGTTTTAATCAAAGTAAGTGTTCAAATTGTGATCCGTTTACTTCCAAACAATAACACAACCTTTGTTCAACACTGTTCCGAATATTTTGTAGCATAACAGGAGTTATTTCACCACATGCCACAGTTACCCGGTGGCGAAGATCTTCTGAAGAGTTCGGTTGCGTTTTCTAAACAACACCTTTTAAATAACCCCATAAGAAAAAGTCCAACAGTGATAGATCAGGCGATCTTGGGGGGCCATTCAATGGAACCTCTTCTACTAATCCAATGTGCGGGAAAATGTCGATCTAAAAAGTCACGTACAGGAGCTGCATAGTGTGCTGGAGCGCCATCCTGTTGAAAAAAAAATTCTGGGATCTCATCATCGTTTTCCATTATCTCCACAATTTGAGGGTAGATGAGGTCTTGGAACAAATTAATAAGATTCACCCGTCAAGTTATGAGGTATGAAAAACGGACCAACAATATTATTTCCAAAAACCGCAGCGCACACATTCAATTTTTGTGGAGCCTGTGTATGTTGTTCTCTTATAATTGAAGGATTTGCATCACTCCAGTATCTGCAATTATGTTTGTCCACGTGATCATTAAGAAAGAATTCAATGCATTCGTCAGAAAAGCATATCGAATATAAAAAGTGGGGGTTGTCCACCTGTCTTCTAGTCATCTCCTCACAAAATTGGATACGGCGATCTGGATCGTCTTCGTTGAGCTCTTGCACCAGATAAATCTTATAGGGATGGAATGTATGCTATTTCAAGACCCTCTGACTGCTTCTACGTGGAATTCCTGTAGCTGCTGCTATTTGTCTCGTGCTTGAAGTGGGATCCAATGCAACATGTCCCGAAAGTGCAACTTGTGTAGCCTCGTTAGTAACAGGATGTTGTCTTTCATATTTTCTGTTAGAAACGTTTCCGGTCTCCATGAACTCCTGCAGCTGCCCGTGCAGACTCGTTGTTTCTAAAATAGTGTGCAACAATTTCAGTTTTCTCTGCGGTGGTGTAGTAAACCATGATAATTAGATACATTTACTTTGAACTAGAGAATGAAAGAATTTCACTAAAATAAAACTAGGTACCCGTAAAATTCTACTAAAAACTATTTCTTATCACGTCAATAGCTGACAAACATCTTTTTTGCTATTTCAGTAATAAATGAGAATAGGTTTATAATTTAAAATGTATAAGAGGTTTAATTTTATTTGTAGTATTTAGATTTTCATGAATTTAATTTTTTACTCCTTTTTTATTTGTCTTTCTTTTTTTATAAAAATAAAAACATTTTATTGGAATGTTATTACCTAATTATTAATTCAGCTGTTTATTCCGATTTCTTTAACGGAGATTTCAATCTAGTTTTAGTCATTGATTGTAACACTTATCACAAAAATGTTAGCATGTCTTTAAAGAGAATCGAAATACCTTTCAAATTATGTGCCACTCGACCCCCCATTCCATTAAAGATTCTCGAAAGGGTCGTCACCCCTTTGAGGGGGCTCACCGTACAACCATAAGTTAACTATCAAAAGTTGTCCCCCTCGAAAACAAAATCGACGTGTCTCGGGGTTTGCCGCAAAACCCTCCCCCGCCAACAATATTTGAGATGGACTGTTTCTAATGCGCCACCCTGTATAGTAGTTACAAACAGGAGTTAGACAAAATATTTATTTTTAAAGAATTGCTTTATTCATTGTTATAAAATTTCTTTTTTTTTGTTATTACTTTTCCACCCAACCTATCTAATATGCGAGAAAAGTATTGGTTTACCCCAAAAAAAGTTGGAATTTTGAAAATTTTTTTTGACTTATTTTCACGTTTTCCATCAACAACAACACGAAAAACTGTTTTTAGAACAAAAATCCTGTGTGTATGTCGTCGTCGTTGTCGTCGGCCACTTTTCCTTACATACGATACAGCCTCCGGAGTGCAATAAGTCACCAGTTTTATGATGGAATATTGTTAAGGACATATCACAGATGAACACTATCGATTTTCAGCTCACCAGAGCCAGTACAGCGGGTGCTATGGTACTTGAAGTACGAAATTTTGTCATTTTTTGAGAAATTTCAGTTTGTTAGCACGATACAGCCTCCGGAGTTCAACAAGTCACCAATTTTATGATTGAATATTATTCAGGACATCTCACTGATGAACCCTATTGATTCTCATCTGACCAAAGCCAATACAACAGGCGCTACAGTACTTTTACTACGATATTTTTGTCTTTTTTGGTGAAGTTTAAGTTTGTTAGCACGATACAGCCTCCGGAGTATATACAAGTGACCAATTTTATGATTGGATATTATTCATAGCGTCTTAAAGATGAACCCTATTGATATTCAGCTCACTAAAGCCAGTAGAACGGGTGCTATGGTACTTGAGGTACCAAATTTTTGACATTTTTGAAGAATTTTCAGTTTGTTAGCACGATAAAGCATCCAGATAGTATACGATTGATCAATTTTATAATCGAATATTGTTCAAGGTGTCTCACAGATCTACACTATTGATTTTCAGTTGACTAGAGCGAGTACAGCGGGTCCTATAAATCCAGATATACTAAATTTTTGGTTATTTTTGGAGAAATTTCGGTTTGTTACCACGATACATCCCCGAAGTGTATACAAGTAACAATTATATGATAGAATATTGTTCAGGACCACAAATGCGGAAAAGTTAGTTTTAATCTTTAAAACCGTTTATTTTTTCATAGAATTTAGTTTTGTCCATAAAAAATCGAATTGGATACAAAAATGACTCAATTCACGTCTGATATCCCGATTAAACCGAACACTCTTTCAACAATAAGTACGTAACATCAAATACAATATGGGTATTGGTGAAAGTAAACAAGATATTAATTCCTTTCAAAGTTTAGCTCCGCAACATAACTTAAAGGGGAGAACACATTGCTACACTTTTCGCCAACTATACATACTTATTTGTACATTAAAAATAAATATTTGTCAAAAATAATCTACAATTCTGTTATTATGGCATCTACACGTGACAGCTGTCAAGCCAGGGAAATTATTACTTATTAATTTTGCAGCTAGGTCACGTGACTGAAATTTTTTTCGAGAAATTCAAAATCAAGGCATCTGGTTGGCTTAAACAACGGGAAAATATTTTCTATATCATTATCACTATCGTACATTTTCAACAGTATATATTTGGAAGAAGTGCAATATTTTTTTAATTACAAAGGAATTGTTACAAACTATAAAATAAAATTTTTGAAATGTTATGTTATTTAGATAATAGGTATGTAGTCATGGCTATATTGGATATTGTCCTAATGTCGCGTTCTTATGAACTTGTAATGAAAATGTTGTATCGTAATGGATTAAAGTACATAGGTACTTCACATTTAATAGCATAATTAAATTATGGGAGTAGAAAAAATTATCTATTTACTTGTTTTATTGTTTAATTTAATTTTTGATTACTGAACCATTTATTTGCGGTGATTATTTTAGTAGTTTTTGACATGAAAAGTTGAATTTATTTAGAATTTAAATATTTATCTTAACTTTCTTATGATCAAATACGACAAAGCCAACTAGAATTTATAAAATTTTATGAAAAATCTTGACAATTAAACTTTAAACAAAACCAATATAACTTTGAAGATAGCTTATTATATTCTCTTCTGTTGTTTGTTCCACAACTAGAGTAATAATGGAAAGCTGTGAATATTGTACCAGACTTAATTAAATTTTCATAACAGACGACGTTTAATCAGTTTCCCCCTTTTACGCTGACTTTTATAACTGCTTAAAACGATTAAAAAGTCAAGGACGAAAAAGTGGTGATTCCATCAGATTGCATTTGTGGAAGTACATGTTTGTTTTTACTTTGTCTTTGCACATAGAGGAAAACGAGAATTGTTTGTCTAAAAAAAACTTAGTAATGGAAAAATCTTCGTAATGAAAAGATTGCTTTAATATACGATTAGTCTCACAATTCAAACCAATTTTCATTCTTCAGTTCAGAGGGAAGTAACAAAATATTTTCACTATACACAAAATTATATCCAAAATTTTCAGATCTGACAAAATTTATTCACAGTTAACAAATTCTATTCACAACGTAGTATTAATTGACGTATATTATAACAAGCAAGTTTCGAAAATTAAAAGCTTTTTCGTTTATACTATTTTTTCACATTTTGTAGCAAAAGTGATTCCAATTTAGGCTTAAATTGCACAGTGTTATCTACTATGTCCCCCAAATTATTTACAAAATGAAATTGTTGACAAACAATACAATCAAAATGAAATTATAAAAAATAAAGCTACTCAGTATCTATAAGTCGATATAACATGTAAACTTAAAAACTGTATGTGTGATATTTTCAAACGACAATCAAGCAGACAAACAAGATTTGATAAAAATACTCCAGAACAATATGAAATATACAAAAATCAATGAAAAAGAGTAAAAAATTTAGAAGCAGAAGCAAAAGAAAAGACATGGATTAACTTTGGAAACGGACAGCTCAAGCAATCAAAAATTATTCAAGTGAGATAGGGGGGGGGGAGGTTAGGGTAGTGTGCACTTGGCTAGACTGCCCGGACCAAGAGGAGACAACCTCATTAAAACCCTAAATTCAAGGTGGAAAACCAGGCTGAATAATGCGTTGCTATATAGAAGATTAGTCTCTACTTGTTTCGACCCTGGAGCACCGGGGGGAACTCCACTGTATCAAACCCCTTACCTCGGCATGCGGGGTTCTGTAGTGGCGACCCTAGCTTCTCGTGGAACCATAGCCTCGTAGGACATAAAAATCACCGGGGAAGTGGTGTAGAAAGCCCCAACCTCCTCATCCGGGCACCCTACAAACGGGAAACAGGCCAAACGCCCCAACCGGCTGATGAGGTCAACGTCTAAATTAAACTCTTGGCAGAGACCCAAACTGATCGCTAGATGTGGAGACATTCCAAAGCCGGTCACCGTTACAGTATTTAAAGCATCGACATGAAAATGGAAAAGATCCTCCAACTTGTCGATGTTCAGAACTCCAACTTCACTACTGGGGCTTGAAAGGTCCTGAACTCCAAAAAGGAGGAAAAGGGAACAATCCTCTCGATTGGTATTGATCACCAATATGAGGAGGCTTTGAAGGCAGGAGGTTAGGTGCTAAACTTCCGTTTTGGGCGTATCCCCGTCTCGGGGCTGGGAAAAAAAAGAGAACCCTGCGGAGGATATGGAGACACCCTCCACATCCGAAAACTCCGAGCAAGAAGAAAAAGACGAAATATTGACCCTGATATCTCCTCCGGGTCCGCTGGGGCGCCTGAGGATGCGGAGTCTAACAGTGGGTTTGGTACCTAGATAATGGAGAAGGGTAACCCTCATATCTATAATAAGGGTAAAAAGAAGAAACTGATCCCCATCATTTAAACCAATCTGTCTTACATCGTTTTGACTTAAAACGATGGAGAAAGTAGTGGATAATTACATAAGAACGGAGAATCTGGAGAATACACCACTTCATAAATGTCAGCAAGCTTACAATGTGCGCATTCCTGGACATATATAGGGCCATTGACAACACAACTTATGTGTCTGTCGAAAGAAGTACTAAAAAGGCGAGGAGTGAATGAAATCATTATAAAATGGATGTATAAGTTGTTGACGACGAGGATAGCTGAGACACAGGTGGGAAATCAAATCACCTCTGTTAAAGCTACTCGCGGGACACCTCAAGGGGGTGTAATATCTTCCTCTCTATGGAGTCCAGGAGTAGATGAGTTACTCTACAGGCTAACGGAGTTTGGATTCGAATGTATGGGATATACTGATGACAGAGGCCTAATAGTTAGAGGCGCGTTCGAGAGCACCCTGTGATTTATTACAAAAGGGCCTCAGAACTATTGAGTTAGTGGGGCTGAACATTTACCCAAACAAGACCACAGTAATTCCATTTTTCTGGAAAAGAAAACTTCCAGCTATGAATCCCCTATCTCTAAACGGGGAAATCATACAATGGAAATCTGAAGTTAAATATCTATAGATAACTCTAGACTGTAAATTTCTGTGGAATAAGCATGTTGAAATAGCGGATAAGAATTGGTTAGGTTAGAATTGATGTTGGCCATGATTCTGAGACCAGCAATTACGTATGGGGCGATAGTCTGACATACCAAAGCAGGTCAGAACAGCACGAGTTTTCGAAAAAACTTCAACAGTCCTTTTTTTAAACAGCTAGAAAAACTAAACATAAAAATGCATTTTATGATACACAGCTTAATATTTATTAAAGTTCTTCCATAAGTTAAGAGCAACATTAAACAGAAACTAGCTTAATGATCTAGAAACGGATATATTAAAAATGTAATACACATATTTGAAGCAAAATGATTATTTTACAAAAGAGTTCACTAGCATGAATTTAATCAAACATGTTTTCTTCTTCGTTAGCTTCAAATTCAGGTATTAAAGATTTGTTGCGGCAACTTATACCAAAACTTTGGCCATACTTATAAGAACACTTTAATCCAAGCTTTATACAAGAACAGCTTTTACCACAAGTTCCATTCTTACAATTGCAAACAAATATTTTTAAAATATCTTGTGGAGCTACTTCTGTCCTACATATATATTTTTGGAACCAGGCTTTCATATCTATCATTTTCCCAACTATACTCCAAACGGAGTAGGTTTCGAACATTCCAATTTTGAACCTTTAAAAAGAGCAAAAATATCAATTAATTATTAAAATTTCACTGCAAAAGAGTTACATCATTTACCTGATAGTATATCCTCAAAATGTGTTGCTCAGCATCTCTATTGGGAGGTAGGTTGCATTGTCAAATTGAAATCGTTAATTTCTTGGGTATATTTCACTGGTTGATACAGGTCTGTAATAAACTTTAGACCCGTATCAATTAGGTTTTGTCTGTCGGGGTTTGGATCCAAAAATATTGTAAGGTCGTTGCATAAATCAATATATTTTTTGATAAGTTGTATACAATATTTCTTGCTCTTCATAAAAATGAAAGAAGTCGTATCCGCTTGAAACAGCATGTAAAAATAGAATGGATCTTTTCAATTGGCCTAATTTTATCTGAAGATTATTTATATTTGTAACTCTGTCAGCTTTTGCAGTTTTCCAGGGCGAAGCAAAAATATGTTATTTTGTGTAGAGTGATGGATTAGAAGAGTAGCGATATCTGTATCCTCAGCGACGACCGTAACACTTTCTCCACTATTTGACAGTTGTACTGCAGTTTTAACTATTAAATAATCTGCATCCCTTTCAGCTTTAGTCCTTGTGTTTCAAGAAATGGTTTTAAAACTTCCATTTCTCAAAAATTCCTTTTGTGGTGTTACATCTGTGTTCTCTAACTTTGCTAATACCTCTATTGAGTTTTGTGACCTCAAATTTTGTGTAATTTCTTTAGTCGATAAATATGTTGAATCGTATCTATCAAAAACCAGTACCTACGCATTCATTACGATATGCATGCCTTGCATAATGTAGGTACTGATCGCAAATCATCTGAGCAGTAAGAGGTTTTTGTCATACAACTTTATGTAACAAAAATCCTCCCTCTACGACGTGTACTGACCCTGATTGTGGAATAAAATTAGGTTGTTCGACATTATCAAATTCCTTAAGTGAAAGACTCTTCTGGCCTCTTCTGAATTTACCGTCTTTAAAAAAAGTCAAAAGATAAGGCGATAGTTCGAATTTAAAGCAGTCTTTGATTTCTGCTGAAGATTTGTTAGAGCATATTATTCGGGGGTAATACCACAAGAGCTCAGATTTAGCACGAGAGCGTAGCTCGAGTGATTTTGCCTGAACAGATCGAGTTAAATTACCTATATGAAAGTACGTAAGACAATTCCATGATTAGAAAGCTCAAATCAACTGAACTTTGTTTAACAAACTGCAAGAACAATAGGTACAAGAATAATATTTAGAAAGAACAATTGTTAAAAATACAATTATTATATACAATTGGTCTAGTAGACATTTGCTCCTCTAGAGATGCAGATTTTGTTTTGACATTGACATGGATATTGTTGACACTGTTGCTAATTCAATATCCAAAGCTTTATCTCGGAGATTTGTTACAAGAAGCGAATGATGCTCATTGTCAAGTTGTAAATAGACTTGGAAGTGGACTGTCCAGTTATTTTAATTAGTTCTTGTTCATTAACACCCGCTTTGGTCAAAGTTGACACGGCGCTTGAGCGATGAGAATGATTAGAAATTTTTTTTATTTTTTGTATCCAGTCCAATTTTTTAGCTGAAATTTTCGTCAACTTAAGAATTTCGTTGACTCCTACAGGAACATTTTTGTACCAACCTTTTGATGAATTATTTATCCAAAACGGATTGGTAGTTATAAATAATCTATCATTTGTAATATTGTTCTTTTTATGTGATAATATTTTATAAAACAATGTTACTAGGCATATGCTAGGGTTTTCTATGTTTTTTATTAGCCATTTACTATCGCAGCACCTAGCCATCCTGATATGTTCTGGAAAAAACTGTATTATATTCAACGCGACCACTTAAATCATTATTATTTGATTTTTCTTCTTTAAACTAGTATACTTTATAATTTGCAGCTTCACCTCCTCACCAAGCTAATTAATATACAGCGATATGAAAAAATATTTTTATAAGACCGATGGCACTATTTTCATCTCATATTAATGCCATTTTAAATACTGTGGAACATGTCTCAGTGTGGAGTACTTTTCCCTACCTGACAAATTTAACAAAAATATGGGAATGAATATGAACGGTTTTTAAAATGGTGTGTAGAAGAAAAATTACACAGAAACTTTATAAAAAGTACCAAAAACGATGCTGAAATGGTTACTTTGTGAAACTTTGTCACATTAGCTATTTGTGTATTAAGAGTGTAAAGTGATACATTGTCGCACTGAGCGAGAAGTTTGCGCGGAGCGCGGCTTTCTCACGAGAGCGGCAACTCACTTTGCACTCGATTTACACACAAGATTGTTTCTACATCCGGCGGAGTGTACGAAACTTCACTAATTTCATCGATATCCATTGAATTTTTACAAAATGATATTTTTATTTTCGATGACTATCTTAAAATCACGCGTTTTTCATGCAATTGTTGACATCTGTCAAATACCGTCCAACGCCTATTCTGATGTCAATTGTTGCAGAAACATTTGACGTTTTTCTATTATGGTTTCTATAGTAACTCAGCGAGCGTTTTGGTTACGTTGTAGCTCGGCGAGCGACAAAGTAAGAAAGCGATAAATCCTCGGAAAACATGGTTGTAGAAAATAGCTATTTGTGTATTAAGAGCGGAAAGTGATACTTTGCTGCTTGAGGCATAGAGTTGCCCGCGGAGCGCGGGCAATCTGCCTAAAGCGGCAACGCACTTTCTGCTCGAATTACACACAATATTTTTTCTACGATCACATTATTTTTGGACAAATAATTAAAAAAAACATGAAAAATACACTTTATTAGAATGTGATATTGAAAACATGTAACAGTTGCTTATTATTTTTATTTATTGCCTACAATATTAAAGTTGAATGTACAGTTTTGGCAATTTTTAATATTTATCCCAGGACCTGAAGAAGTCGGAGGTAGCGTAATATCTTCTGAATATTTTTCTGCAATATCAGATATAGAAGGAATCGAAAGTTTTTCGCTAGTTGGTACTGCTGCGTTCCCAGAAATTTTTTGGAAGGTATCTATTTTATTGCTAATGGACTCGGCGATATATCCTTCAGCCACATTACTGCTCTTCCACCCACCATGTTTTTTAAGCTGAATTAAGTCGCCTCCGCCATTTACTAATAATATCGCCGACGTTCGTCGAAAGCAATGACCAGTAAATAAATTTTTAACGGGCAATTTTAAGAAACTGTCTATTTCTTTTGGTACTTTGCCCACGGTATTCATACCAAGCACCTGATTGAAGCATTTACCTTTGGAGTATCGTAAAAATAAGCGCGGAATAATGTTATTACTTTTAATTTGACATTGCTGTCTTAAATTAAAATATTTTCTATAATATAATATATTGTCGATCGCTTTTCGTTCGGCACTATTAATTATTGCGAATGTACGATTTTGATTCGTTTTCGAATCGGGGATTCGAACCACTAGAAAGGATTCTCTATCATCTATATCCTTTAATTCAATTTTGATTAATTCATCCCTACGGCATGCACCAGCGATACCCATGATTAAGATCACCTAAAAACAATATTCTGAGAAATTCTGTATCAAAATAAAATAAATAGTAAAACGTTTGTACCTTTCTCAGCAAATGTTCAGCGTCAGACGCAAATCTAATAAAGCTCTCCATTTGTTCCTTTGAGAATGTTTGTGACTTCTTTGCTTTGTAACCCACTGCTTCTAACTTCAAGTTTAGTGTATTTACTGATGTTAATATCATTTTTTACTTGCAAAGTGCTTCGAAGCATCGAATATTGTGACCACAAGGCTGAAGATTTTAGAGTTTTGGATTTCTCGCCAAAATAAGTGAGCAATACATTCTCCGAATATTTTGTAATTTTCTTTGAGCGGCACCAATCCATGAAAATATTGTATTGCTTTTCGTATTTACCTCTGGATTTAGTTGGCTGAAGTTCAAGAGTAATATTTTTAGCAAAATATGCTATATCTGGAAGTGTGCATGAAAATTCACTGTCACTATCCATTTTTCAAATAGCTATTTATAAACAGACAACTTTTTTATAAACTAAAAATGAAATAATGACGTTTCAATAATTTCACAGTCTACTATTTTCACAAAATAGTAGGTATGTACTTAAATATGCAATCACTGTTGCATCTAGGTGTATAATGTATTGCCTACCTTCTGACTGTCATATTTTTACTAAGTAAATTTTATAAAATAAGATTTAATTTCGTTCGAAATATCTTCAAATATTAATATTTCAACTAAAATATTCGGAATGCCCTACATTTTGTTTTAATATATCTATTATTTACTACCTTTCTTTAGTTTATTGTAAATGAAAACAGGCGAGCGGAAAAGTACGCTCTAGACTGGAAATAATGTCAAATTATGACAGATCACGGAAAACATCAACTTTGCGGTTAGATTTGAGTGTGCAAAAGTCTACTTTGGGTAGTGATCGTAGGAAAAATAAATTTTGCATACGAGAATTATAAAAATATTTTTATTACATCGCAACAAATATTTTATACGATTATATGTATTATATAAACATATTCTATTGCACCTAAAATAGTTTTCATTCAAATAATAAACGGCTATTAACAACTACTCGCGAAGTAACTCTGTAACATCGTCTGTTTGAGTTAACTTACAATAAGCTAATGAAGTAATTAACCCTGAAGGCCAAGAATTAATTTCAATTATTTGAGACAACTACAACAGTATCAGGACGTTCTATGTGATATAATATACACGAGACTGCTATTCAGGATCGTATAAAGGCCCAATATGAAAATTTTGTGATGTGATTTTGTAAATTATTTAGATTCATATTATATAAAATAAAAAATACCGATAGAATTAGATGTATTTTACAGGAAAATATATAATATTATAACGATTATAATTCATGATAAAATTAACCAATAGAAAAATTAACCAATAGAAATTACGAATTAATCATAGTTGCGGTGTATAGATAAGCGATTGTACGTTTGACGACGTTGTTTAATCACTTCGGTTTTTCGATGGGTCCAACAATGTGTGTTGCGATAGTAACCACCTTTTACAGATTCTCAAAAAGTCAAAAAAACGTCTTAAAATCGCAATGAATCGCTTCGGAATAGCGTCAAGTTTAGAAATAAGCGAAGCAATTGGAACTTTAACGCCTCTGAACACGCTGAAAACGAAGAAATGCGTTTTCGGCATTCTGTGAAGAGCGAAAATATGAATTTCTTAAGAGCACTTGGCAGGTATTCTTATAGACTCGGCGAGCTAATGGCACCGATTATAAGGAGGGAGATGTGAAAACGATTTGGAATATTTCCGCAAAGCTTCTGCAGAAAAGGATTTTCAATATTTTAGTCGGAAAATAGACCCGTTTAAAAACATAGTTATTGAGAATGCCAGAAACGCACGTACAGCCAAAAGAAGAGAGCTACAAGCGCTTCCAGAGAAGATAAAATCCAGTTCTGCAGCTCTGATAACCGAAGTGATCAGCAATATTGTGGAAAACTATGATGAAAACTCACCGGATGGATAACAAAAAAAGTTCTACCGCTCTGCTGACGAGCTCGCGTGGCGTGGTAACGAAGCAACCTTATGCCTAGTGGAATTTTTCAAGAACGAAGTCGACATTTATGGTGAATTTACAGGCCGTATTGAATACAACACCATATTCTCAAAAACTGCACAGTGCGGAGAAAACCCTGTCGCTGCATATAAATGGTTGACATCGAACAAAGAATGTCAAGACCACTACAGAAAATGTTGAGCAAACAAACACCGAATATCAAAACGAATCGATTGTTCTTAACTCCAAATCAGGATTGGAAGAAGACAGGAATTTGGTATAAAAATTGTCCAATTAACCAACACAGTAAACGGATAGGTCTAGGTGCGCAGATTATTGGGATTGATATCAAGAAAGTAAAAATAATCAATAATTCCAATCACTCCTCCGCTGTAAGCAATTTGACAAAATCTGGAGCCAACTCACAAGAAGCTATTCAAATTACGTAGCCGTGCACTACCTGCCCTGCACTACCAATATAGCTAGGCTCGAGCTCATCGACAGATAACACTGTTTCACAAATTACTTGTACGTTCAATATTCATACAAAATAAATGATTTATTATTATCGGTTCATCCACGGATGGGGTATCCTATAGGTGAAAAATGTTTAAATATTAGTTTTAGTGAAAAATGTCATTCTTGACAAAAAGTTTTGCTTGTTCTGAAACCCCATAAAGAAATAAAATTCAATTTTTTCAAAACCCGTCTCATTTTATAGCCAGTTCGAAAATAATGTATTAATCAAGTGAGTGACGTTTAAGATGTACCAAGTAACTGTCAACTTTTCAAAATAATTTTCAAATTGTCATTGTTTAAGAAATATTTGACAACAATGTTAACTATTCAAGAATTATAGTCACCATCAAAAATAACAATACAGAATAATAATGTAAGAAACCCTAAGTAAACAAAAAACATCTATTCAATATATCCTCCCCCAGCTTTAAAACATCTCTCAATTCTCTTTCTAAATTCTTTGTAAGTATTTCGCAGCATTTCTGGGGTAATTTCGTTAACGGCATCAATGATAGCTCGTTTCAAGTCTTCAATATTATGGTTTAAATTATTTGCGTAAACTTTTTGTTTCAAGTAGCCCCATAAAATAAATCTAAAATAGTTAAATCGGGGGATCGGGACGTCCATAACGTCCCATCCATCGCCCAAGAAAATATTCATCCAGACATCCTCTAATTAGCAAAGTCGAATGTGACGAACATCCATCATGTTGAAAGTACATTTTACGCCTTTGCTCCAAGGGAATATTTTCTAATTCAGGTATTAAGAAGTTGTCCAGCAAATACAAATATACCTCCTGATTAATGCCCGGTTTCTGAAGTAAAAGATATCTAATAGATAGGGCTATGTACTCAATAAGATATATTTATCTAGTATATTGGGTTTCTGAACTGTTTGATAAACATTATCTATGCGATAAGTTGTCGAATCCATATCTGCAGAAAAATGAGTAGATATCCATTGGTTAACTATTGGCGCAAGCGCAGGTTGTTAAATTTATCTACCTAGTCTAACCTCTAAAGATATATTATAATTCGAAAGTTGAATGAAGAAAATTGCTATTGCTAATATACATATACAATGGATTTTTATCGAATATTTTTGTATTAAGATGGAATATTCAAATTCATCTAAGTACATCATCAGATGAAGAAATTTTAGATATAATTCGGCATATAGAGCGGCCAAGAACTTTTCGTACCTACCCGAGAAAATCAGTTCGAGAAATATAGTGACTTGGAATTTAAAAACAGATTCCGTTTAACGAAAAATACAGCCAACCTACTAATTGAATTAATCGGACACGATTTGAAGGTTAATTAGTAGTATATGGCAATATCTTATTTTCCATCATGTTTTTCCTCGCCTTTTTTTTTCATCCCGTCATACAAAGCATATAACTAATTCGTAGGAGCCTATTTGACAATTCGCATTAAAATTATCTCTAATGGTGTCCCATGCTTCATTTTTTATTTTAATATTCGTGGAAACGGTTGTTTTTGTTTTCTATAATATGCTAATATTGTTGAGTTATCTCAAATAATAAATTTTTATCATACTCCCTAAAGTTTTTAAACCTTTTATTATCTTTTCTCCCCATTACTATTATTGTAAATACTGTTCGAATTTGGTTTTTAATTACCAAATTCTCCCGTGATTTTATTTCAACTTCCCCTGTATACTACCTTTCGAATATTATGCTCAAAACAGATAACTAAATATATCCCTAATTTCAACAGTTAATATTTCTTTACTTCACCAAAAAAGTCATTTAAATTTACTAACACCTAAGAAAAGCAGATAAATATCGTTTTCTGAAATTCTACTGAATATATCAAAATCCCCGACATCTTATCTCTTCATAGAAACTCTCGTCCAAACTCTGTTATATGTATCTACGAAACCATTGAAAACCCCAAAAAAAAAACATCTTCATAACTGCCAAATTCACTTGTTGTTCGAACGTTACGTTTTAAAATACTCGTATCCCATTGGTTAGACCCGACCAAGTGGATCCTACGTCGTCAGACATATAAATACGACATATAACCTACATTCGCCCTCTCTTCATCGTACAACGTGGTACAACAAGGTACCTCACGTCGTAAAACCACCCGGCGTGTTGATACGGGGAACAACCATGTGTCCGTAAGCCTTAATCATTTAATAAATCACCGAAGTATGTGCAAAATACTCTCTTTTATCGCGAAAATAATAAGTGAAGTCTAATTGTCGACGCAAAATAAATAAATTATAACTTCCTGATAATATAAAACCTAAGTGACATAAGTGTTTCATTACAATCATATACATCATTCCTAACGTGAAAAATACCCATTTGGTCCTTCTAGTGCATCGTATTTACAACAAAGAAACTACATTCCCTCTAATTAACCCAAAGTAAAAGGGTTAAATTAGAACAAATACATTTCTAGATTTAGTAAAAAATAAAGCGATAGACTTAATAACAAATGAAATATTAAAATAAGGATCGGACTTCTTCCTTTTTTTAGGATTTGACCTTAGAGTACTCTATATTCAGCCAGTTAGTTACGTCTCCATATGTGTGTAATGAATTTAACCAAGTTATCTATTCAATAGTGGTCAGTTCCACAATTTGGGCCACGTTGAAGTTCAGAAACCCATAATAATTTATTGGTTTGGTAAATGTATCTATTTAATAGTTATCGATTGGATAACATCATATACTGAGAAACCGGGCATTAATGTGTCTTCCAGAAAATACGGTCCGATTATTCGATCCAGTAAAACCGCACACCAATCAAATAATTTTTTTAGCAAATTGACTATTACAGATAAACCTGTAGATCGGGTTTTCACTAGCCCAATATCGACAATTTTGTGAAGAAACGACTCCGTTTTTTGTAAATGTTGCTTCATCAGAAAACAAAATATTATTGTGAAAGAATCTGTCACGCATAAGTTTTTCACCAATCATCGCACAAAAGTCTAACCTTGTGTCATAATCATAATCTAGTAAGGTATGAATAAATTTCGGTTTGAATGGATGAATTTTGTTTTGCTTAAATATTTTCTGCAAAAACCAACCTCCACCGCTCTTTTTCGTAGACTCAACTTGGGATTTTCCCTTAACGAATGCATAGCTAGTGCACTAGTTGCATCATTCTCTTCAACGTACGTCTTTTTAAATTTCTTTTTGTCTGTCTCATCCTTTTTTCTGGATATTTTTCGTGCAATTTTGCAATTGCATACTGGTACGAAACTTCCTCAATACCATAACACTTGAATAGTTAACATTGATGTCAAATATTTATTAAAGAATGACAATTTGAAAATTATTTATAAAAGTTGACAGTTACTTGTACATCGTAAACGTAACTCAATGCCGGGTGTCCCACTATAAAGTAACACATTTTGATGGCTTATTACTCGAGAATGGAAAAAGATATCGACGTGCAGTTTTCGCTAAACTTCTTATATTTCGTTCAAATGTTTATTGACATAGTTGCCAAATGTTTATTTTTCCCTAAAGCGCCGAAAAAAATGACCATTTTTGAAACGAAATTATCGGTTTATTTTAAATACAACCCCCTATATTTTTTTATAAAATCTGAAAGTCCCTTTCTTCCCCTTTCCAAAATTGTATACATTATCAGCATATACTCAAGTTTTTAGAGAAATATTTAATTTTTTATGAAACCATGTCACTAACTTCCAAATCGTAAATTATCGCATTTTAACAGCTTGGAAATGTTATAACTCGAAAATGAGACAAGGGATTAATGAGCGGCTTTCACTGAAATTCTTAGAAATGTGTTGCGTTCCCTTGCCGTCAGTTCCTTATATGGTTCTGAACGAACGAGAACTTCGTGAGAAACTATATTATTTTTATGAAAAAAACACTGCTCTTATTTTTTGAAGTATATTTTCTTACTCTTGACAGAACTGTCACACTATTTCAATATATTTGCCTCCATAGCAACAAAATAAATGCCACACAGCTGGCTCGACTCTATCAGGGCACACAGACCGTCCTGTTAACTTTATTTTTTTAAAAAAATTAAAAAATGATATTGCGAAACTGAACAAAATGTTTAAATTTTTTATGACACCGTTTGCAAGTCTGAAAAGTCGTCTAAAATTTTCGTAAGAAATTTACTTTTGTTATTTTTTTACGGAAAGGTGGCTTTGAAACAAATACATATAACTGACATTGACAAACGTCAAAAGGTTATTTATGTAGTATGAAGTATAACAACGAAGACAGTAAAATTTATTAATCGAAAATGTATACTTTGATAGAAAAAGCGCGATGCGTCGTATTATATGCTGAGACAAAATCAATAACAGTGACCAGAAGGAGATTCAGAGCCATTTTTGACAGAAATCCTCCTACACGAAAATCGATATTAACTTGGGTATAACAATTTACAGAATCCGGAAAACTAGAAAGTAAAACGTGAACACCTGAAAACGCCCAGGACAATATGCTCAATGATATTCTGGAAGTAAGGGAAATTCTATCACTTAACAATAATAGAATATCTGTTAGAAAAATATCCCAAATCACACAATTTTCAAAAAGTAAGGTTCACCGACTCCTACAAATTATTAAATTTAAAGCATACAAAATACAAACTTTCCAAAAAATAGAGAATTATTCATTTGAACAAAGATATTTCATGTCAGAAACATTGTTGGATCTGGTAAGACTTCAGCCTAATTTGAACCTAATAATGTCAGACGAAGCCACATTTCATATTAATGGAAGAGTTAATAAGCATAACTGCAGGATTTGGGGAGATGAGAATCCAAGAGCGTTCAACTAATTTGACAAGGATACACCTAGAGTAAATGTCTGGTGTGGTGTATCTAAAACTGAAATCTACGGCCCCCTTTTTTCATGAAGTAACAGTTAACGGAAACAATTACACAGACATGTTGGAGGAGTTTTTGTATCCCCAATTACAAAAAGATGAAATTATAAACACTGCATATTTTCAACAAGACGGTGCGCCTCCACATTACTCCTTAGTTGCTCGAAATTCATTATCAGATCATTTTGGCAACAGATGGATAGGTCGAGCTGGTCCCATCGAGTGGGCCTCATATTCCTCGGATTTAACCATACCAGACTTCTTCATATGGGGTTATGTAAAGGAGAGATGCTATAACCCAATCCCTACAAACCTTCAGGAGTTTCGAAATAACATAGAAAATGTTTTTAATACCATAACACCAGAAATGCTGCAAAATGCGTTCAGTAATTTTTTGATTGAAATTAGGATTATGAGGATGTATTGATATCTAGTTAGCCTAGACCAGTTCCATGCATAAACGAAATATTGCGTTACCATAGCAACGAACAATAACTTATTATAAATTAGAAGTGTCAGTGTAAAGTTTGACGTCAAAAAAGTAAACCAGAGTTACGCAATAAATTAAAAGAAAAAATATGCACCTGTATTTAAAAGGGTTAAGAGGTAAGCAGCTTTACGAAAATGTGCTTAATACTCTTGGTGATCAATGTCCTTCGTATGCGACCGTGAAAAATTGGACTGCAAGCTTCAAAACAGGTAAATTTTCCATTGAAGATGATGATCGATCAGGAAGGCCAGTTTCTGTGTCAGTCCCCGAAAATATCGATGCAGTTTATGACATGATTTTATCAGACCGTCGAATTGGGCTAAAATGGATATCTGAAGCACTGAATATTTCATACGAACGCGTTCATCATATAGATCACATCAATTTGGACATGAGAAAAATTTCTGCAATATGGATCCCCAAATGTTTGAATGTTGACCCAAAAGCGTGCAAGAGTAGAAGCATCGCGTTCGATCTGTACTCGATTTGAAAACGATGTAGACTTCTTGTTACTATGGATGAAACTTGGGTACATTTCTACGATCCAGAAACAAAGCAACAATCGATGGAATGGCGACACTCTGGTTCTCCAAGACCTAAGAAGTTTGGTATCCAAAAATCTGCTGGAAAAGTTCTTGCTTCAGTTTTTTGGGATTGCCATGAAGTAATCATGATTGATTTTTTGGATAAGGGTGGAACAATAACTGGAGATTACTATTCGACATTACTGGCCACTCTACGGGAAAAAATTAAAGAGAAAAGACGCGGAAAGCTATCCAAAGGTGTTTTGTTTTTGCAGTACAACGCCCCTGCAGACAAATCTCATGTTGCCATGCAAAAAATTCGTGATTTAGGGTTTGAATTACTGGAACACCTCCCTTATTCACCAGATCTGGCTCCGTCCGACTATCATCTCTTTCCTCGACTGAAAAAAAGTTTAAAAGGTCGTAAATTTTCTTCCAACGAGGAGGTAATAAAAGCTGTGGAGGTCTGGTTTGCAGAGCAAGAAGAAACATTTTTTTTGAAAGGTCTAGACACGTTGCAAGTTCGCTGTAATAAATGTATCCAATTAAGAGGATAATATGATGAGTAATAAAATATTTTGACATTAAAATTTTGTTTGGTTCTATAGTAGGCTAAGAATTTTTCAATATATCCTCGTATGTAGAGATGCAGATGGAGGTCACATACAACAACTTATTTATTAAATGTATTTTTTTTTGTTTTGATGTGTTTTATGAAGTTATGTTTGGGTCTTTGTTCTTATATGTAAATAAAAATGTTTGTTTTAAATGTTTTCTTTCTTTCTAGTTAATATCGATTTTCGTGTATAGGCGTATTTATGTCAAAAATGGCTCTTAGTCTTATCCTGGTCACTTTTATTAATTAACAAAACTAAATTTCTTCCGAAAATTTTAGACGTTTTTTGAGACTTGCAAACGGTGTCATTTCTAAGAATTTCAGTGAAAGCCGCTCATTAATCCCTTGTCTCATTTTCGAGTTATAACGTTTCCAAGCTGTTAAGATGTGATATGAGTATATGCCGATAACGTATACATTTTTGGAAAGGGGAAGAAAGGGACTTTCAGATGGTAATAAAAAATATAGAGTGTGGTATTTAAAATAAACCGTTAATTTCGTTTCAAAAACGGTCATTTTTTTTCGGCGCTTTCGGGAAAAAATATACATTTGGCAAGTATGTCAATAAAAATTTGAACGAAATATAAGAAGTTTAGCGAAAACTGCACGTCGATATCTTTTTCCATTCTCGAGTAATCATCCGTCAAGATGTGTTACTTTATAGTGGGACACCCTGTAGATTAATACATTATTTTCGAACGGTTTTCATAAAACTGGCTATAAAATGAGACGGATTTTGGAAAACTTGAATTTTATTTTTTTTATGGGGTTTCAGACCAAGAAAACTTTTTATCAAGAATGACATTTTTCACTAAAACTAATTTCACCTATAGGATACCCCATCCGTGGACACGCTGTATAATCGTAACGAATATCACTCGAGCAAAGAAAGTCCCAATTCTATTTATTTGCATATTTTTTTAATCATTTATACTATTGCAAATTATTCAAAGTTCGGTTCTGGCAAGAATACGAATAGCAGTCATTTAATTACTTTGAATAAATCTTGCTAAAATAGTGGTTTAAAATGTATTTAAAATTTGAAAAGTATTTAAGTGTTTTTAATAGAAATATATTTGTTACTCAATACTATAAATTCAAGACAAATCAAACAAATTAATCGTTATTTAGACCACAAGAGATGTAAGTAACATTTACTAGTCGAGGGGGTGGCGATAAAGTTCGAGACTAGTAAATGGACTTACATCCCGTGAAGTATATAAGATTTTTTCACCTCCCTGCATAATTTATTTTTGGATTTTTATTAATTTAATTCGATACTTTTCGCATGAAATTATGAAGACAGCTCTGACCGGTTTCTATAGCGTCATAAGCATTTTTATTTGATCAACAACGCCAACCTCACAGTCTATTTACAAAAATTGAGAGGAATTGAAATTATTGATTTGCACAATAGCCAAATGGATATAGATAAATCAGCAAATATCGCTTGTCTAGGGAAGGAAGACGTATGGAGCAACGTATAATTACTTCAAGACATGATGCCACACTGCTACTGCAGTTTCAGAAATCGTGCTTTTGGCATACTTTCACGAAAAATCTTCTGTATTAATTCTCCATCAAGCTTGTGGTGTAAATATTCCATGTTGATGTCCACCATTTTCATAGAGGAAAACATAGATGTTTACAAGAATCCTAAACTTCGAGCATTTTTAAAAAGAAGAAATGACGGGTAAAAACCCAAAAAATCTAATGTGTTTGACGTTGTTGATGAAATTAACAGTAACTCCTATGTTTGTAGTTGAAACTTAAGTAAATAAGATACACTTTTTATATGACATAAATTATTACCACCCAAGGGTGATAAGTTGACTTACAGCCCGTCGTCAAGGGCAATCGATACCCTTTTGGTAATTGTTACGTCCTTCAAAACAGTGTCAAAATGGGTTGTTTACAATATTGGGACAAGGAAAAGTTATTTTATATCGTCATTTTGGTCAAATCTACAAAAAAGATTGCAATATCAGCCGATCTATTAACATCAATTAGTAAAGGTCCGTAGTCAGGAACACATGACCCACATAACTCGAATTTATTTAAAATGAATGAACTAGGACCGGGGGGTCTCTGTCCATAAGAGCCCCTTCAATACCCAAACTGAATCAATACCCTCCAATAGTTATGCAAGAGTGACTAGACAGGACTCCAACCAACCGATGATGAATCAATAAATGTTCAAAAAGAATTCCAACATCAAGGAAAAATAATTAAAAATGAAGAGGCTCCTATAAGAACTCAAACTGTAATTTTATTGTAAACGAAAACTATGTTACCTGTATTGTCCGACTGCTAATAACGCGTAGTGGTTGATGCAGTTTGTTATTAAAATAAAAAAATAAATTATTCACATCAATTATTTAAAATACTTTAGTAACTTTCACTTATACTAATTATTCACATTTCTTATAATATTGCACGGAACTGTTGCAGGTCTTCAGTTTTTTGTCCGAAAGCAGAGTAGGCATGCGCACGATGTATCAATGTTTCAAAAATATCGATTTTTGTGTTTCGATGATCGATGTTTATATCGATGTTTTTTTTTCGATATTTTTAGGCAACATCGATATTTTTTTGCGATGTTTGTTTCGATGTTTTCTTCTATTTTGATTAAAGAAAGCAGAAAGTAACTTAAACATTTAATAGAACATCTCTGATTTATTTATTCTTTAATATGAATGCTTCAAAATATACGTCGTAGTTTGTTGCCAAGCTAAACTGAAAAGCATTGACTTTATTTGTCTTACTTATGCGCAATGGAAAAAACGCCCTTATACAAAATTGCAAGGGGGCATTGTTGTGCCTTTGCTGTCATCGCATTCATATAATTTAAGTATCAAACTAGGTCTTAGTTCTTTTCTATTCTGTTTACTTCTAGAATACCGAAAATAGGCCGCACAGTCCCACACACTAAATCGGTCAGACCAATTAACCTAACATCTTTCCTGCTTAAAGGACTTTTAAGAGTACTGGATTGCTACATCAGGCGGGTAGCATTATACAACTCTCCCCTGAGCATCCACCAGTACGCTTATCAAACTGGTAAATCAACAGATTTAGCGTTACATAACCTTGTTGGGAAAATCATACAATCCCTTAACAATAAGGAGATTACGGTGGCCATTTTTTCTTGACATCGGAAGAACATTTGACACTGCACTGCCGGCCCCCATTGGTTCAACTTCAGTTGAAAAGGGCATTAAACCAACGATTACCGGCTGAATATATGCCATGCCCACTAATAGAACAGCCACTACATCTTCTCAAGATGAGGCCATTAGCTTTAAGGTTTCCAGGGGCTGTCCGCAGGGTGGAGTGCTATCTCCCCTGCTGTGAGATTGATGACCTGTTTGGTACTCTCGTAGGAAGAGGGGTAGAACTGCAAGCGTATACAGACGACCTTGTCATTCTGACAAGGACCAAGTCAGGACGGGTAGCATATAATATCCTCCAAAAGACGTTGGATGATATCCACAGTTGGTGCCAGAGGGAACAGATGTCTGTTAACCCTGGTAAAACTGTAATAGTTCCCTTCACTAGGAGAAGGAAATTTCTGGATATTCCACCATTTTTCTATAATGGTGAGGTTATTCCATTTGCAGTGGGAGTAAAATATTTGGGGTTTATCCTAAATATAAAATTTACTTGGAACGCTCACTTGGAAAAAGTTATACATAAGGCCAGACTATCTTTGGGTCCCAAACAAATCTATTGTATATATGTGATAATTGTTAATCCAATGATAAACCCTGTTTTTCAGCTGCTTTTCAGGGATATACAAGTCGAAATAGCAGTGGAGTAATATTTATGAATATGGGACAAAGTAAATTTCCAAACGACAATAAATGGATAATGTACTTAAGCAAGGTGCCATATACATACAATCACGATTCACAACAATCGTACCAGGAATGCCAGAACATCGGCCTTTTTATTTCTGATTACAATTGTTAACTAAATGTTAAAAACTATTGAATAAAGGCATTTTAAAACAAACAAAACAAAACAAGTCCAATGATCACATATGGAGCCATTGCTTGGTGGTCAAAAGCTTCACAGAAAACAGCCCAAGCAAAGCTCTCTGGTATACAGAGACAAGCTTGTATGGCTACTACTGGTGCCATAAGTACCACACCGTCAGCAGCCATGGAAATTCTCCTGGACCTACCTCCACTCCATATATTTCTGGAAAAGGAGGCCAAATGGACAGCATATAGAATTGTGCATATTTCTAAATGCACAAAACAGGCTTATACAGAGCAAAGCAGAATTCTAGCGGACACTGAAAATCATCGTGTTCTGACCTCTGATATAACAGTAAACTACAATCTGCCTTATACCGTCCTATGAGATGAATAGGTCCTCCGTAAGGATGAACTTTTAAGAGCAGACATCTGTTGGTATACCGATGGTTCAGAAGCCTGTGGTGCGGGTGTATACGGGCGTAGACGTAGGGCAGGAATTTCAACCTCTCTAGTATCTTATGCAACCGTATTTCAGGCGGAAATGTATACCATTGAGTGTTTTTAAATGAAACTCAAGGTCTCTAGTTAATACCACAATATAATACAAGTTATTGAAAATTCTAAAAAATTGACAATTGTTTCGATAAATCAATATCATCGTCAGAATGACAGAAGTTACATTTCATTTTATGCCTACCTGATGTTTAGTAGTTAATTTTGGCTAGACCAAGAAGTAACCTAACTTGTGATTGGCTTAATATATGTTTATAGAAAAAAGAAGAAGATGTGATATTACAAATATTGAAGTTAAAATATTATTAGCCCTATGGTGATATCCTGGATATCATTTTTCCAATTAAGATCAGTATAACTGTGCAATGATATAGAAAACCAGGAAAACTATATCTGCTGATCTTTACAATTATCACTTAAGAAGACAGTTTATTAGTGGAGAATTCCCTAGATTTAACTGTTCATTGACAACTTCATATTGTGGGTTTCTTAAATGTCTTCTAATTTCCAGTTCTTCAAGGTAATCCAGTTCTTGTTTCTTTTCACAAATATGCAGTACTTCTAGTTCTGTGTTAGGTGTCAATGAATGATTGGTGTCAAGCAGATGTTTTGATTCATGTTTGGAGAGTTTGGAGCAATCCAACCACACATAGATCATTACAAATTTTCACGGATAGCCAAGCGGCTTTAAAAGCACTTGGCTCCTATCGTGTAATGTCGATATTGGTTTTAAACTGCCAAAAAAGACTCGCCTCAATAGGAGAACGCAACAGGGTATCGCTGGTCTAGATCCCTGGCCACTCTGGTATGGATGAAAATGAGAAGGCACGCACTCTCTTGTAAGGAAGGGTGCCGCTCGTGTCTTTACAATTGGCATCGCAACAAGTATTGCCAAACAAACACTAAATACCTGGACAGCAAGAAGAGTTTTAGACTTCCGACATAATATAACAGGATTGGTTCATTCAAAGGTTTTCATACATCCTTCGAAAAATGTATCCAAACAAATGTTAGGCTATAACAGGCATGACCTACGGTGCCTAACAGGCCACTGTCATTTGAATCATCATATGCTGAGACTTGGACTGTCAGAGGATCCGATTTGCCGTCTTTGTTTGGAAGATGATGAAATAGCAGAGCATATAGGTAATGTGTGCCTGTCCCGGAAAATTTTAATAGGTATGAGCCACAATACACTACAAACCTAACTTAACCTAACCTACTTCTCGAATTTAAAAACATCGATGATTAGAAACATCGATATTTTCAAGCCGATGTTTTTACAACATCCTTAGTGCATACTCGAGGTATCATTTGATGTAAACATCGACGTTTTAAAAATTTTGCGCATCCCTAAAGCAGAGAGAAATCTGCCATCACTTTCTTTGTTGGTAACAAAGGTCTCTAGAATTTTTAAGTTTTTTTTCAAGTCTAACTAGAATAAATGTTTTGAATAATGTAAAACTAAATATTGGAAATGTAACCAAAAAAAGACTTAATGAAATTAACTGTCTCGACCCTTACTTCGTGGAATATGCTCATATTAGTGTTTTTAAATGAAACTCAAAGTCTCTAGTTAATTCCACAATATAATACAAGTTATTGAAAATTCTAAAAAATTGACAATTGTTCCGATAAATCAATATCATCGATATTGATTTATCGAAACAATTGTCAATTTTTTAGAATTTTCAATAACTTGTATTATATTGTGGAATTAACTGGAGACTTTTTGAGTCTCATTTGAAAACACTAAGAAAAGACTTATTCATGAACTTAGAAGAGACAAAATATTTAAAAACGAGGACAGCATACATTGAGTAAATAGTGTGAAAAGAAGAGAAATTTAAAACATACGAAGTAGTTGCGACGATTGAAAAATAACAAATGGAAAAGCAAGTGGATATGGCCTTAACTAAGAACAAAACAAGAAGAGTGACCATATTATATGATATTCAAGAAACTAGAGAGAATATTTCTACACATTTAGCGTATATTTGAGATAGTGGACAATTAATAGAAGTTAAAAAATTAATTTAAAAAAACAAAAAATACGACGGACTCTGAAGCAAGATGACTTGTGCATACAATACACTATCAAACATAAAATTAATTCGAAATAATTTTTGGAATTTTTATTGTTGTAGTGCTTTTTTCCGGTTCCAACAGAATCTAACTGGTTAGTCGAATAAACAAAAAGTTGATGTTGTTTCGATGAGCAGTTAATACATCCAAATTCATTAAACCCATTATCAGCAGCATAGTTCTTGTTTTGGTGGTTTTATCTGTCTATTACAAATTGTTTGCGTAGTATTGTCACTCTTAGTGTATTGAGTATGAGTCCTTTCCTTTCGAAATCATCTGCAAGACGTAATAAATGTGAACATAAGTAGATAGTTGGGAGGTGACTTCATGCTGCTGGATCATCTTCTCAACCTAAAGCTACTTGAGCCCCGCTTTCCCGTGAACATCGGAACAGAAGGTTGAATTATTCACACGAACATGTGACTTAAGCAATAGAGAATTGGAATTGCGTATTGTATTCAGATGAATGGACGCAGATACACTTGTAAGAGTGTAGCAATGACATGGCGAGAAATATACTAAAGCTTGTATTTCCGAGCGGGTTCGGATTTCGAACCTTCGGGCTTAATTTTATTTTATTTCCGTCAGAGTTGAGGTTTTTCGACAGTGAGCCGTAATCGACGGGATACAAGTGAAAAATGATGGCCGTGGTGTGTATGTCAGTATTTAATTGATGCCCAGAAATTGCATTTGGTTTATACAATAAACAGTACTTTGTTTTGTTAACCATCTTTATCTCCCCGATAAAAGATAAAAAGAACGGAAACTGGTTGTAAAATCTCAAGAATCAGAAAGAATTCGCGTCAGTGGAGACGATTCTTAATAATTATAAGGCCATCGCTCTCCAAAGGGTATTGGTCAAAATCTGGTTTGAGATACTGCCATTCTCAAATTGGTAGAGGGGAAATTCCCATCTCTATACACATTTTAGTAACCCCTTAAGTAAATATTTTTTATAATCATTATCTTTGTAAATAAAACAGAAACTCAAAAGCTAACCCAACATAACCTAATTTTTCAATAGTGTTAAGATATTCTGTTGTGTGTATGTAACATAAACATTTCCTACCATCTTGTTTGTTCTTTGATATAATAAACTTCTCACTGTTTCCTCAATCGGTACCGTATCTTAACGAATATTTGATAATATATTTTAGATTAATTTAGAATTTTCGGCGAACATGTGCAGAAATTGTTTCATTTGAGTTATTATCATAAAGAAATTGCAAACTTACGAAATGTCAACAAACTCTTCCGCGCTATGCTGTAGTTATAACTTTCAAAATTCGAGTCCAAATTAAAACTGATCGTCGAGAATTAAACTATTCAAACTTTGAATTAATATCCATCTTTCTTATACTTGATAATATAATAAATTT
Source organism: Galeruca laticollis (assembly GCA_963921935.1). Classification (NCBI taxonomy): domain Eukaryota; kingdom Metazoa; phylum Arthropoda; class Insecta; order Coleoptera; family Chrysomelidae; genus Galeruca; species Galeruca laticollis. Next base: position 197,616,917 of record OY998179.1, on the reverse strand, counting down.
AAATTGATCACTTACAGAAAACTTTTATCAGAAAAAAACTATACCCAGTAAGACCTTTAGCAAAGTGATAATTGAGTTGACAATGGTGGAATTTGTATTACTACACAATATATAAAAACGCATAGTGGTAGTTTTGATCAGATTAAATGCGAAAAGGTAATTGTTTTAACTGGGACGTAACAATATAATGTTTTGGTTTCATTAGCTGAAAATGAACAAACAAAAGAATTTGAATTCAAGTTACCCTCGGACGAATATACATATTGATTGTACTATTTCAAAACTTGAAAATAGGTAGTAACCTATCTATTTTCCAATTATTTCTTATCCGATGAATCGGTGATTACTTAAAATTAGAAAACTGGCTACCAATGTAACAGTTTCCATACACAATATGAAAAGAGAAAAAGAAAGTCAGAATTCTTGACGACGCTGGAATGGTCATATGGTTTCCAAATCGTCTCAGCAATATTCTCTGGTGCTTCCTTGTGTCGTGTCTGTACTTGGACCTCCAAAAAAGTGTGGTATTGAAAAAGGGAAAAAATAGGAAGAAAAGGAGCATAAGTTGTCAGTACTTCTCGAGCCACAAGAAAAAACGAAGAAGAGACAGATGATCGCCAGTCGATCTTCCTTCTGTGAAGGTCTGGATTCCAGTAGAAACGTGAAACAAGCACGAAATTTGAAATTAAGTGAACTGATACTATTTAAGCCAGCTTTCCACTGCCTCCAGACCTCTTACCAAAAAAATGAAAACTAGTGATACATCTCTAAATTTTCCACCAATTCTACGAGTATTTAAAAGTAATTTCTGTGCCGGTTCTCTCATTCAATTCGGTAGCAAGGAACCTGATAATGAGTTCGAAATCTTAATGAAAAAAAACTAGTTAAACAATATTTACATGAATCTGCCGGCAGGTCAAACGTCAAATTTTAACGAAATCGAATTGGAAAATAAATGTAAACAACTAAGAGGTAGAAAACAAACAAAAAAGTATTATATTAATTATTTGAAAATTATTCAATGGAACGGAAAATCTTTAAGATCCAAAAAACTTTTCGATATTGGTCTATTCTCTGAATCTTGGTTTAAGCCCTCCGATACTTTTAAATTTGCTAAATTTAATATTGTGTCTGTCAGTCGAATTAATGGTTATGAGGGAGTTACTATCTTCATCTCCAACAAAATTAAGTATGAAATCATACAATTTTAACAGTAAAATGAAAGTTTGTGGTTTCAATGTTAGCATTAATAATAAAAAGTTATCTATAGTAAGTCTTTAAGGCCTTCAGACGATAAGGCAACTGCTCGGGACTATGTAAATATTTTTAACCAGATCAAACAGGATTGTAGGGATTTTAATACCCATCATGTTATGTGGGAATCTCCTAATTACTCAAATGATGGATTGCTTCTCGTAGAAGCCCTCTCTATTGTAAACGATAGTTCGGCTACTAGAGTTACCCGCCCCGGGCAATCTAAGTCTGCTGTAGATCTCACAATTTTTTCTTCTAAACTATGTTCTACATTCAACTGGATAGCTGCTCCAAATACATATGGTTCTGATCACTATTTTATAAGCATTCAATTTGATAGGTGACATTCTCATTACACAACTCTGCAAATGGTCCATGAAAAAGGTCAGTTGGTCCCTATTTAAACTGGAAATTGGAAAGTCCTATGCAAGTTTACCAGATTTTAGCGCCACAAACTCAATGTACATTTTTTTATATGAAGAAATTTCCTTTGCAACTAACAAAGCTTGTAAAATCTAAAAACCATTCTACGCCTACAATCCTCAAACCCCCTCTTGGTGGGAAAATGAATGCCTTTCAATATCTAAATCTAGAAGAGATGCTTGTAAAAATTATAGAAACAATATGACTTTCCAATTTTATAGAATATAAAATAATAAATGCCATCTGTAAACAAACATTTAAAACAAAAGCAAAGAAAAATTGGGCAGAATTTTGTTTAAACTTAAACAGATAGACACATACTAAAAATATTCAGAACAGAGTCAATAATCAACAAAATAAAAATACGCATGTCCATGATGAAACGTTGCTGGAAAATTTGTACAATAAAATAGCGCCTAATTATGTAACTCCTGAAGTTAGTCATCCTGCAATACATAATGAGCCTGACTTCTTACTGTCCCCCATCACGGTCGCCAACAATAACTCTTCTAAAAAATCTACTCCTGGCATAGGTGGAATCAATTATCTTATGTTGGCCCATTTACCTAGAGTTGCTTGATTTTATTTGCAGAATCTTTAACAATATTTTAACCAAAGAAAATAACTGTGTCTCACTAAAGCAATTTTTGATAATTACTATCCCTAAAGCTAATGCTCCGAATGCATTAAGATCCATATCCCTTGTCATGTGTTTTAAAAATCTTCGAAAAAATCATGAAAAAAATCGTCTAGAATGATGGTTGAAAAATTCGAACATTTTCCCAGAGTTGCAATTTGGACTTCGTAGAGGTAAATGCACCATCGATTACATTTCACACTTAACCAGGGTTATACAAATAACTTACTCCCTTGCAGCCCTGTTTATGGATATTCCTGGTGCTTACGATAATGTTATTTTAAATTTACATTATAACAAGCGTACTAATCTAGGCGTGTCTAGAATATGAGCATACACTTTAGTCAATTTGTCATTACCATGCAAGTCTTCATTAGATGTTGAATGAATAAAACGATGATCACTAAGTGTGTATTTTATTATAAATTCGTTTGTATTTGTTAAGAATGTTTTTTACGGAAAATTTAGTATCGTATTCTTCTTCTTGATTTATCAATGTTGCACATTGTAAAGAGTCACTTTGGTTCACAAGTTTAAGTTTTTTAGAAGCTTCAAGTCCTAATATGGAACAAGCTTTATTATTTTTTAGAACATAAAACAAAAGTTCTTTACGAGAGTTGTTAAAAACACATTCAAGTTTTATTTTTCCCACTGATTTTGATTAGTTCGTGTTCTACTATTGAAAGTTTCTTAAAGTCACTATAATTTAAGATATTGACTTGACTATACCTGTGTCTATTACTTTTCCGCCCATCTATCTAATATGCGAGAAAAGTATTGCTTTACCCCCAAAAAAGCCGAAATTTTGAAAAAAAATTTGAGTTACGTTGATGTTTTTCATCAAAAACAACACGAAAAAAATCCTGTGTGTATGTCGGCGTCGTCGTTGTCGTCGGCCACTTTTCGTTACATTTCTTGTTAGCAGCCTCCGGAGTGCAACAAGTCACCAATCTTATGATTGAATATTATTCAGGACATCTCACAGATGAACCCAATTGATTTTCAGCTCACTAAGGCCAGTACAACCACTGCTATGGTACTTGAGGTACCAAATTTTTGTAATTTTTGTAGAATTTTCAGTTTGTTAGCACGATACAGCCTCCAGAGTGTATACAAGTGACCAATTTTATGAATGAATATTATTCAGGGCGTCTTATAGATGAACCTTATAGATTTTTAGCTCACCAGAGCAAGTACAACGGGTGCTATGGTACCTGAAGTGCCAAATTTTTGGTCCTTTTTGGAGAAATTTCTGGTTGCTATCACGATACAGCCGCCAGAGTGTATACAAGTTACCAATTAACTAATTGGTTATTTCAAGGTGTCTCACAGATGCACAATATTGATCTTCAGCTGACTAGAGCGAGTACAGCGGGTCCTATAAATCCAGATGTACTACATTTTTGGTTATTTTTGGAGAAATTTCGGTTTGTTAGCACGATACATCCCCCGAAGTGTATACAAGTAACAGTTTTACGATAGATTATCGTTCAGGGTATCTCACAGATGCGGTAAAGTTAGTTTTAATCTTTAAAACCGTTTATTTTTAATTGAATATTTTTACTGTTTATTATTAGGAGTTCATGCCATTCAATAGCACCTACAGTGGAGTCGACTACAGCCCATACAATATGATGTTCCATGTCATCATCCTGTTCAGACTCATAACTACTACTTTCATTGTTCTCAATATCATAAACATATCTATTTCCGCAAAATTTTCTGTAATGGCTTTTTTTCCACAACGGCTACAGTATCTATTGAATGCTGAGCACTTACGTCCTTCATGACTTTGTCCACAGTTGTTACAGCGAGAGAAATTTGGTTTTTCTCCGTTCCTAACTGTTCTAAATTTTCCTGGAGTCGCCTTTGGCCCACGGAATTCTGACGATCCAGCTTCGCGGCTATATGTTTTATCATAGTTGATTGCGCAGCAGACAGCACTTGCACTGTGACATGAAGATTCGATTTGTTTTTGAGTTTCTGCAGTGTTTTCCATAGCACGGCTGATTTGAACAGCTTCAGCAAGCTTCAAATTAGGGTGTCGCAATAACTCACTTTGTATTTTTTTATGTCCAGAACAAGTCTTTCTCTGATCAAAGTGTCTTTTTCTTTAAAGTCGCATGTTGCAGATAGGCTATTAAGTGCAGTCATAAACTCGACAAGAGTCTCTCCTGGCATTTGGCTCTTTTAAAAAATATGTAATGTTCATACACAAGATTTACTTCAGGATTACAGTGTTCATCGAATTTTTTGACCACTGTTACGAAGTTACATTTTCAAAGACCGGGCAAAAGCACAATCTTCCGTATAATATGAAATAAAGCGTTCGAACACTGTATTTCTCCGTCCGTATCGGTACAATGTAATATAAACATCGGTACAATATAATATAATTTATCAAACCTGCACCGACAGTCGGCGACACTTACGTCTTCGCACCGTATTCCCAACAAGCCATACCGTAAATCAGAACGATTCTCGGAGTTGTCAGTCTATCCGTAGACTCAGCACCTTACCCGCAAACGCAGGTGAGAATTAAATCTAAGAGACTTCCTTGTGCTCATACACCGTTCTCTTTCAGAAAATCGATACCGCTAGATCAACCCGTACCGTTTACCGAGGTGAGTGATATTCCATTTTATACCTTAGGGTATATGGTTCTCGCCGTACAATCCGATCAGGGGCAGTAAAGGGAAACCCTGTCCGCTACTAGAAAGTTGAGTTCTCCCATCCTAGTAGCGGCCGTGCTTGGGCCTTCAGCCATCCGATCGAGGGGAACCGTGTCCGCTACTAGAAAGTTGAATTCTCACATCCTAGTACTGGCCGTCGCGACTCTGAGATTTCGATACCGCGGAAACCGAGAGTCATATCCCCCCGTAAGTAGAGCTTTGATTAACCTAGAGGGTCGCTTGCAATCCGTAGTAGTTCTGCACACTTCCGCTAACCGTCCACCGCAACCCCGCCCATTTTTTGTTGCTTCCGCTTGCATAGCTTTGTTTTATTCACCGTAGTAGAGACCGTTTTGAACCAGTAGAATAGTAGTTAGTACTAGTGCTTTTGCCCCGCCTACCCGAATTAGAGGACATTTAGTTTAGTTTTCCGTTTAATAAAGACTCTTTGTAAATACGTAACTTTTGGTTTCTCTTCTCTCCAACTCCAACTACCGTAAACCTCCGTAAATAAGTAAGAACGTTAAGCGGCTAATACCCAGGTTACGAACCCGGGGAGGCAAGTAAAATCTGCCCGACCGGCCGCAACATTCTTGTCACCACCATAAGTGACCCCTGGAGTATTTTAATTCTTCACTGACGCTGCCCGGAGCGAGTGGAGCATACCACTTTAATAAACTGGCGCCCGAGGCAACCCGTCACCTGTAGTTAAGGCGCCAACCCATTAAGTAACGACGTAAGAGCGTTACACCACAGTTTCTACGGAAGTTTTACTTTCATCATCAGCATACTCTAAAGTATGTCCTTCGTCACCTAACAGGTTTAATAGTATAGAAATCTTTACCATGTCAGTTTTATTTGTTCTGCCTGTAGCGATAAAGTAATTTTTAATTTTTGTTTCAATAATTTCCAGTTACTAGCAATATCAACTTTAAAATTCATTTCCTTGGAAGGTTAGGTTAGGAGGTTTGAAACTACGATTTCAAATAAAAATGAAAAAAAAATATTGAAAATTGAATTCTTGTGATAGATTTTGGTAGGCTAGAGCCAATGGCAAACAAAGATATTTTGCACTGTTGTCACGAGGGAAAACTTTATACGTAGACTAGTTATCTTTTTTCTTTAACACCCATTAAAGTGAAACGCAAAGTACTGTCAAAACGTACTCTTTCAAACAATGTTCTCCTAATCGGGCGCTTCTTATTAAAAAAGGTAACTCACGCGTAGTCAAATAAATTTGGAAATATATATTTTAAACTGCAGTTATGATGCTTTGAAAATAGAAAACATAATGCAAAATGTACGTATAATGAAAATTAAATGTGCTCCTTGTAGGTTAAGTTGTTTGGAAACATGTGATGTAACACACATACACAAATTGCGTTACCCCAGAATTCCGAACTCAATTTAGTACCGGATCGCTTATTCTTCTTCTATTTAGGGGAGTTCGAGTGACTGACACAGCATGTCCACATCCACTTGAGGAAGCTTTGTCGAATTAGCTTCGGTGAAACCTGGATCCATTTTAAATGTGTCTTTTAAAAGGCAAACAAACAGAAGCACGTTTTATAGTATAAAATAATATAACTAGCAACTAAAAAGTCGGCGAGGATGATATCTGTTTGAGGTTGGTTGTGGATATTGATGTCAATTGTCAAATTCTTCTAGTCGACTTTCACATTGTATTAATCAACTAGGATAGTCAAATAGGATTTGTCTACAGAACGTACTTTCAATTTGACAACAAGGGCTTCTGCCATTGGTCGACTTACAGCGGTTTATTTAAATCTAATAAAATTTTTAAATCTAGTTTTCGAAGATATTTATAACTTTTTGAGATAAATATCGTTTTCATAGAAAAATATATGTTATTCTTAATCCTTCTGATATGATTTCACTTGTTAATTCATACCCATGAAATGAGCTTATTCTTGGTTCATATTCACTGTTAGTTAAAGAAATGTTTAATTCACGGAACTAGTGCGCTTTTCCGCTGTCACCATGTTAAGTAGACCAAAATATTTTGTATAATTAATCGTAATTGTTACTAGAAAAATAGTAATATCTTGAACAAATAGTTTATTGAAATCGAAACTGACATGACATTAAAAATTAAATTTTTTTTTGACATATTACATTTTTACCCACTTGATATTTTTGTTTAAAAATTAAATGTCATTACATGACATTGACGCTCTTTAGGAAGTCCTCTTTAATAACATAACAATGATTTGATTTCTTTAAATATTTTTATTTTTTCTATATTGTGACAATGACATCTATCTTATTTGACTGACTTCTACACACCCCGAATGTAACTGTTGTAGGATGTGTAGTTTCCATAGAGTTGTCATACTATATTCTCTTTTTGCTCCACATTCATTTTGTTATTTTGTTCATATTTGGACGTTGTACTACTCAGTGTAAACTATTTCGGTTATTTAATGGAATAAACGTCAATTATCATACATAACAGTTACCATTTGCATAACCTACTTCTGTAATATTACATTTTCCATATTTAACTTTACGAAGTAGGGTACCAGGCAGGCGTAACATATGGTATATTATAGGAAACATAATAAAGTGTTGTCCAAAAATGTTATGAAATATTTTTAACAGGCAATGTTAACGATAATAAGGGATGGGAAAAATATCATGAATAAAGCTGTCATTTTGTGTAAAAAAGGTAGATATACATTTCCTTAATAACAGTGGAGCTAATATTTATTTGCGAAACAACACACTTGTGCCAAGAAAAAGTTGTGAACACGGAACTATCTACCTACCAAATAAATGTTTTTGTTTATACATTTGATTATTTCCCGCATGTATTAAAAGCCAATCAAATGTCAAAAAAAATCAAATTTCAACTAATGACAACTGAGTTTTCATGATAAAACAGTGTCTAGCTGGACCCAGCTGTGAATATGGGAAGTGATTAAACAGCCCGCAGCTTTTTGCAATGCTATAGCAGCAATAACATTATTTGTTGTTGGTTTCAATCTCAGTTATTCATGATATAATCTAGTCGTATACGAGGATATATTGAAAAATTATTAGCCTACTATAGAACCAAACAAAATTTCAATGTCAAAATATTGTATTACTCAACATATTCTCCTCTTAATTGGATACATTTATTACAGCGAACCTGCAACGTCTCTAGACCTTTCAAAAAAAGTGTTTCTTCCTGCTCTGCAAACCAGACCTCCACAACTTTTATTACCCCCTCGTTGGAAGAAAATTTACGACCTTTTAAACTTTTTTTCAGTTGAGGAAAGAGATGATAGTCGGACGGAGCCAAATCTGGTGAATAAGGGGGGTGTTCTAGTAATTCAAACCCTAAATCACAAATTTTTTGCATGGCAACATGAGATTTGTGTGCAGGGGCGTTGTCCTGCAAAACCAAAACATCTTTACATAGCTTTCCACGTTTCTCTTTAATTTTTTCCTGTAGAGTGGTCAGTAATGTCGAATAGTAGTCTCCGGTTATTGTTCTACCCTTATCCAGAAAATCAATCATAATTACTCCATGGCAATCGTAAAAAACTGAAGCAAGAACTTTTCCAGCAGATTTTTGGACACGAAACTTCTTAGGTCTTGGAGAACCAGAGTGTCGCCATTCCATCGATTGTTGCTTTGTTTCTGGATCGTATAAATGTACCCAAGTCTCATCCATAGTAACAATTCGGTTTAAAAAGTCTACATCGTTTTCAAATCGAGCACAGATCGAACGCGATGCTTCTACCCTTGCACGCTTTTGGTCAACATTCAAACATTTGGGGATCCATTTTGCAGCAATTTGTCTCATGTCCAAATTGACGTGAACTATATGATGAACGCGTTCGTATGAAATATTCAGTGCTTCAGATATCCATTTTAGCCCAATTCGACGGTCTGATAAAATCATGTCATGAACTGCATCGATATTTTCGGGGACTGACACAGAAACTGGCCTTCCCGATCGGTCATCATCTTCAATGGAAAATTTACCTCTTTTGAAGCTTGCGGTCCAATTTTTCACGGTCGCATACGAAGGACATTGATCACCAAGGGTATTAAGCACATCTTCGTAAATCTACTTACCTCTTAACCCTTTTAAACACAGGTACTTGATGATGGCTCGATACTCCAATTTTTCGATTTTCACAATTTCGGTGGACATCTTTTTACTTTTAATGTATCGCGTAACTCTGGTTTACTTTTATGACGTCAAACTTTACACTGACACTTCTAATAAGTTATTGTTCGTTGCTATGGTATCGCAATATTTTGTTTATGTATGGAACTGGTCTAGGCTAACTAGATATCAATACATCCTCGTACACCTCGACCTATACATTTAAATGAATTAAACTGTCGAAATGTTTTTTGTACGATTTTGCTTAATAGTTGAATTCCTATTTAGAGATCCTGTGATCAATTTCTTACCAAACAGTATTAAAACAAATAAAAAAATATCAATAATTTCTTAACTGCATTTTACTCTTCTGTACATGTTCACTATACCCTGTATGATAAAATAAAATTGCACATATGGAGACAACTGATAATATAAACCAAGTGCTATACAAAGCTGAACCAACAAATGATCAGACAATACCTAATTTAAGATCTATAGACACAAATCCACCCCAACACTTAAATAGTTGCGAAGGGTTGCACGTGTAATTCGATACGTTTCCCCTCTGCTCCGATCGCCAAAGGTTTACTATTCAAAGCCACGTAACTGACGCTATAGGGTGGATTAAGAGGCATGATCCGGATGTGTGTATTGCTGGTTATATATACAAAGTGAAAACGCACGTTAGGGCGGGAAATAGAAAGGAACTAATTTTCATTTTATCACAGATAAGTTGATAAAAACGTATAAGTATGATTGAATAATTACAATGAAAGTGGTTCAGATTTATTTAGCATCTACACAAAATTTTTAATTTGATTATAAATCAATTGCAAAACTTAACGGTCATATCAGTTCCATATTTTCATGAAAATTAGAATCTAACAAATAAAATCTCTTTTAAAATAAATTTGTAGAAATGGCTATTGTCTCGGATTTGGCTTTATACATAACACATGGGTCATTACGGAAAACATCTAGAGAAACCCATTATTTTTGTGTAAAATGAGTACAATTCTGAGCGAGTTCCAATATATTATGGCCCTAACAATAGGCCTCAAGATTTTTATTTTTACCTGAGTATAAGAGCTTCTAGTTATCCCATAATTTATTTGTAAAAGTTCGGCCCTTTAAATTTGATGTCACACGAAAACGCAATGCCTCTTGAAACTCACTTTACGATCGGAGATAAACACTTTGTACAAGCCGCCACCATTGTACGCATTATAAGAATATTTAATTACTTATATTTTCAATAAATATATAGAGGATTGGACCAAATAAAGAGAATACTGTGGAAGATATGAAAATAGAAAGGACAGAAAGGCATTGAAAAATGGGTGGAAGCCGACACGGAGTCCCTATCCCACTTCTGAAGACGCATTAGGATAAGTCAAGAAGAAGAAATATTCTACTTATAAAATTATGTGATATTTAGGAAGCAACATTAATATTTTAAGAGAAATATTTGGAGCTCATAAATATTTTGTTTTTTTACTTCAACTGTCGAAAACATTTTCAGAGCTATCCCCATTTTCTCGCAGATTATCCAAATCGACTTAGTTCTAATTACGAAGTTGAAATGATCTTGTTTGTTTAAACAGTCAATTATGTATAGAATGACGGATATGTAATGCTATATATCCGATGAATAGGAATATTAGTTTAGATACATTTGAGAGATGCATTACATATTACATAAAGTCAAATACCAATGTAACAGAAACTTTATTTTCACGACCATTAGTGAATGTATAAACTCCGAAATCAATGTCCACAATAGAATGTATACATTCTCGCTTTAGAGTGAGAATGTTTATTCTCACAAATTTCTTATGTTTGTTCCGTGTATTTTTATTCTATAATAAGTGTTAGAATTAATACTCCGTAATCGAACTTTACAACACGAATTTCCATGGATGTCAAACCCGTCTTTGTCAAATATAAATGACAGCGTCAATTATTCAAATAAGTAAAACCAGAAATCAAAGAAGGTCGTAAATCAATTTTAGCCGACGATCCTCAGTACCTATTGATCGAAATGTCGACAAGCAATAAAAGTGTGTGTCCCTTAAAATATTCTCAGGTCCGAATTAAAACATTTCATCAGACTTCTAACGGAAAAAACCTAGATACAGGAGACATTAAGATTATATCGATTAATCAAAAAGCAGTGGTACGAGTGGAAGGCGAGAAGTCTGGAGAAATTGAAATAAACTGGGGCATGAGACAAGGATGTATACTTTCACAGACATTGTTCAATAATTAATTTCTGACCAATCCATTATCATTCAAATAAATGGCGTCTTAATAAACAATCTGAGATACGCCAATGAGACCGTTCTTGTCGCAGAAACACTAGAATATTAGTCAAAAGAACAGAAGAGTTCGTCTGAAGTAGCAGAAGGATATGTAGAAAATTGAATACAGATACCAGTTTCTTCAATTACTGGATCTAATTCGCCAGTAACCGAACCCTGAACCTACAATCCTTCCTGCTACATGACTATAAATTAATCTGTCTTGAAAGACCAAACATAAATTTTTAACATTAGTAATTGCATCAGCACAATATATACAAATATTAATAAATAGATCTAAATAATAATTAACAAATAAATATTAATTAATACAATTTCAGTAAATAACTCGTTTTGTTCAGATTTAATTCAATTTTGATTCATACTTTCTGGTTGTGTGGAAAATATAGTCTGTTACTCGGTTAGAATAAAAAAAATCGATACTGGAATGCTGGGGGTAAAAGGAGGTATTATTGTAACTAAAAAAAAATATTTTTAATAATATCTTGGTGATATATGCTGATATTTTAGAACGAAAAAAAAGTTATCTTGTTTTAAAACTAATTTCGCACTACTTAATACTCACCAACGAGTCACAGCTACATACCTGAAACAGAAAATATATGATTAATTATATGGAATAATATATTAGTAATCGTTGCACAAAGAAAACATCACATAATTTGATCCTAGATTAGTTGTGGAGGTAAAAGCAGAACATAAATAATCTTTTTAAATAGAATTACTCAAAAAATGTGCAGTGCAATCCTCACTATTTAAAAATATATTTTAACTATAATAGCAAGGGTTTCATGTTAATATTACAGTGGTTTTTACTCCAATAATAATGAAATTTACATTTGACATCCGAGAAATGATCTCATCCTTTATTCAAATTATAACATAAAGAATAGTAAATTTAATATAAAAAATTGGAGTGACTTTTAAACTATAATATATTCGCACCTATGCTTTTAAAGTGCAAATTCACTTGACCGACTGTAAACTGACTAAGCTGGGCCATTGCAATCCCTACCAACTAACTGCGTGAAGCGATGCGCAGACGAGACAACACGGCCATGCGGAGAGGAGACAACGCAGGAGAGTCGGTACTTGGGCATCGTGGCAAGAAGATGCATTTTCATTTCATTGTATTAAAATTGTCATTTTATAGTTTATAAATTAGTATGAGTAAAGAATTAAAATTACAGTTCGGTTAATAAACAAACAAAATCACTACTCAACATATGCGATCGTGAAGTGGCTACCAGATTCACTACGAAAATAACTATTTTAATAGTGCAGTATATGAATAAGCATACATTTCAATTTGCGGGGATCTCCGCTAAAAACGCGAGTTAAATTTTAAAAGTTGAATATAGAGCTTGAAAAAAAATATTTATTTGAACTCAATGCTTATTTACAGTAGGTGACAAAACTATGGTTGAGTAACTATATTTTTGAATTATCGTTTAATTTTATATATTAAAAAAATTTATGAAAACTGAAGTCAGTCCGTTCTATCCGGCCGATTTCCTTCATTTTTTTTAAATGAAAGGTATTTAGACAAATATGTCATCAATCATTGAAATTTACTCAACTACCACGTTACTCAAATTATACTCAAACGCGATTCTTCCCTGTACATTTCTTATGGGGCACATTCACTCAAGCAATTCGAATTATCGTAGCTCCTCTTCAAATGAATAGATCTTGATCGTTTCACACTCAGAACTCTCAGTGGATCAACAAGCTCTTTCTTTTGAGCTATTAACTGTTTAAATTCGTTGAGTTTGAGGAAAATTATGTGTGCACAATCAACTTACATTCAATTTTTTCAAGATTGTCTTCACAAACCTCTATAACTAGAGTTCTAATTGACGTAAGCTGTTGACACAAGTCTAAGAACACTCAGTGGATCAAGCCCTTTCTTTTGAGCTATTAACTGTTTAAATTCGTTGAGTTTGAGGAAAGTTATGTGTGCACAATCAACTTTACTTTCAATTTTTTCCAAATACTGCGGCCGACGCACAGCTAATATTGTGTGGAAGGAAGAACTGTAAAATAATTTTACCTACGACCACCCCTGTAACCTGTAAGTAGTCAAAAACACACAGTCGGCAATCAATGTAAGACGTCTATTACGCACGGTAAAACAAAACGCACGGCTGTAAAGTAAATCGCACGGCTTCCATAGCAACCACTTAGCAACTGTCAATAGACGTAGCCATTTTATTCAAAATGTATTACTTAGATATTTGACGTTGAATTTTATTCTATATATAAATGGTAGATTTTATTAGATATGAGATTGCATTTAATACTAAGAGTTATTTGGAATTATATGATAATTGGTTCCGTTTCATTCAATCCGCATCTTTTAGCTGTCTGAATGTATCTCATATTAGTAAGCAATAGTATATTATACACCAAGCGACTAAAGTGGCCCATTTAATCCCGCGGGTGGTGTTTGATTTCTGAGGGAAGTAATCCACCTAAGGGATTAATGTCACTTTAGTCGAGAGGTGTATACGCTATTTTTTGCAATTCCGGTAATTCTACATACAGTTTTAATAAAAATAAATACTACTGAGGATGGACTTTTACGAAACTTGGATGGGCATCGAGGATGGATTTCTAAGATGCTTGGCTAGGCATCGAGGAGGGACTTTATGAAACTTCGCTGGGCATCGAGGACGGGCTTCTAAAATGCTTGGCTAGGCATCGCAGATGTACGTTTTTATTTGTACTTTGAATCCCTTGGGATTTTAACTGTCACTTTATATCCCTTGGGTCTAAAAGCGACACTTTGGTTTCAAACATGTGAGACTAAAGTGACCACTTTAGTCTCGGAATTGCAAAAAAATAATTATAATGTAAATAATGTGGGAAACGTCATGTCAGCACTTCACAATAATGTTATATTAATTTATGTAGTTGTCTCCACATGACTCCACCCTTCTTTGTTAAAGGTGCAACCTCGTGGCTTCGGCTTCAATGGGGATTGGGATATTTCCGTTGGTTCAGCCTGGGATTTTTCTGGATTTTCGATTTTTCTGAAATATTTTCAATGCGGATACAAAAATAGTAGAATTAACAAAAAGAAAATTATTCTTGTTGATTACTAAATGGCTTTGATAGAGTTCTATAGGTGCAACTTTGGTTCTTGAAACTGTAGTAGCAGCTTGGTTGGATCATCCAGATGTAAACTGTTGATGTTGATTTTGTGATGAATTTCTGTGGGTTCTTGGAGGCTGAGCCATACTTGAGTAAATGTTTTATTGGACCATAACCTGGTGTGAGTAGTGTATGGGACACTTTGGGACCGGAAGCTCGAAAGGAGACGCCATTTTTATCCATCAATGGAACCTCGAATGGGGGTAACCTAACATAGCAACCCCACCTAAAACGGGGGTAACCTAACATAACAACCCCCACCTAAAACCTGTGTAGCGGAAGTAAACCCCACGAAAACGTACCGGAAGGCGGCCATCTTTTGTTCTATGACGTCACCCAATTTCTATCGCTAGATGGCGCATTTTTTGTAGATTTCTATAGATAGCTGTCGTCCATTTTTTATCCCGTAGATTTGAAAAAATTCCCATAGCCCTGATTGGAAACACTGACCTAAGCATACGTAATTTCCAAGCTAGTCAACAAATCTCGTCATAACACCGAATTTCCAACCATACATTGTTAAACGAATTGAGGAATGCAGAGGCATACCAGAGGCATAGCAGAGGTATAGCAGAGGCATAGCAGAGGCATAGCAGAGGCATACCAGAGGCATAGCAGAGACATACCAGAGACATAGCAGAGACATACCAGATACATAGCAGAGACATAGCAGAGGCATACCAGAGGCATAGCAGAGACATACCAGAGGCATAGCAGAGACATACCAGAGGCATAGCAGAGGCATACCAGAGGCATAGCAGAGACATACCAGATACATAGCAGACATAATAGAGGCATACCAGAGACATACCAGAGACATACCAGAGGCATAGCAGAGACATACCAGAGGCATAGCAGAGACATACCAGAGGCATAGCAGAGGCATAGCAGAGGCATAGCAGAGGCATACCAGAGGCATAGCAGAGATATACCAGAGGCATAGCAGAGGTATAGCAGAGGCATAGCAGAGGCATAGCAGAGACATACCAGAGGCATAGTAGAGACGTACCAGAGACACAGCAGAGGCACACCAGAGGCATACCAGATGCATACCAGAGGCATAGCAGAGACATACCAGAGGCATAGCAGAGACGTACCAGAGACACAGCAGAGGCATACCAGAGGCATAGCAGAGACATACCAGGGGCATAGCAGAGACACACCAGAGGCATACCAGAGACACACCAGAGGCATACCAGAGACATACCAGAGACATACCAGAGGCATACCAGAGACATACCAGAGACATACCAGAGACATACCAGAGGCATACCAGAGACATAACAGAGGCATACCAGAGGTATACCGGAGACGTACCAGAGACAATAGATTGTGAACTTTCATAAGTGACATCCAAACATTTTACTTCAATTCAACGTTTTAGGATGGACTTAGCTATAAATTCGATGTTCAAAAATCATTGGATATCTGGAACCTATCACACCTGCTCTCCTTCTGCTAACCCTATGATGCATGTCTGCTAACCATCTAATAATATATTGAATCGCTCACCCACACATTTTAATTTACTATAATGTTGTCATACGAACAACAAGTCTCAAAGCATGCAAAGGCTTTACGTGAAAAATATAAGTCGCTTGAAAGAACTAATATGAAACGGCATGGAGAAAATCTCGTCTGTAACATATCCTCTCAAACAAATAGCGGAATCACTGGACTCCACAAATCAAGGTAGAGATTCTCCGAAAAACTCACCAATCCGGCTAATATTAAGTGAAGCTGATGATGAGCAGGCAGATTCTTCACTTAAACAAGTACTTAATGGCAATAATCAGAAAGTATCAAAAGAATCTGACTATGCATACACTCCAGAATTAGGAATTGAACAATGGAGTCTCGACCATGCTTACGGCCCACAATTAAAAGGTAGACAATGGATGTTTGGTAACAAACAACTAGAATTTAATGATAAACAACTAATTGTAGGCGGTAAAGTATTCAAAAGTACGCTTGGTTTGAAACAATTAGTATTCTATAAGAATCCCCAACATTTCACCCCGATTGATTTACAATTATACAAACAGATATTGGAATTAACGGATGTCCACCGTGATAGAAGAGGCCATCTAAGACATCAGGCCTGTCCCACTAAATTCAGTGAAATAATTAAACCGCTCTTTAAAAAGCGTAAATACTCCAGAAATTCAAGTAATATTACAACAGTTCGATGACGCTCATAAGCTTTGCATTAAAAATAAGTTGAATAATACCATAAAACAACTCAATGAACCAATTACAAGAGGGTTTCACACATCAAAAAGCTATGATATTCTTTCTAATTGGTCAGATCCAAACTTATTGGTAGACAGATTAAAACAACTACACCAGAACGATGGAGAATTTCATAAAATAATTGTAGAGCTTAGGCTAGCAAACATTATTGAATAGAAAAAACATAAAGAATAATTATAAGTGCATCACTTCCAGCATTTTATGAAGAATATGATGATACCCTGTGGGGTCTACTGTACCATTCATCAAGTAATATTCGATTGTGTAAAATGGTTGGAAGTGAACAAACATGACACCTGTTTCCTTTTAATGTTTAAGAGATGTTCATCAAATTCTACAAGTCAATCATTGCCTCATTTCCCCACATCTCGCCTATTTAGAATCTCTAAGTTTTTGTGAATATTATAAAAATGTAATAGATATTATTAGAAATTTTGCTCAAAATAATGTACATTTAAGTAAATTTGAGTTATTGTATAGCATATGTGATTGTAGTGATAGCCTATTGTCTGTGGCACTTAGAGAATTTATATAGGTATTTCTGTAAACCTAAAGTTGTAAATGATTTAGATGATGTAATAAATTGATTAATTGAAATTATTGTGTTTTTATCTCCTCTTGTCCTCCTTCTGACGTCTCGTGAACTGTTTGAAGAAATTCACTAAACAAAGTTATGATTTCTTATATTTTGTTAATAAAACACTTTTTAAAATTAATATATTTTTTTTATTGATCATGAGGATAATACAAACTAAATTATTTAAGAAAATATTACAGCTTAATATGAAATTAAAAACTAGAGCCTATCTTTGAGTTTTATTTTACATATATATGAAAAGTGAACAATGGCACAATTTATTGATAAATCATAAGGATACTACAAACTAAATTATTTAAGAAAATGTTACAGCTTAATATGAAATTAGAATAAAACTAGAACCTATCTTTGAGTTTTATTTTACATATTAAAAGTATACAATGGCACAATTAAGTCAATATCCTAAATTGAAAAATTATTCTGAAATACTATGATGACCCCATGGAAGTGTATCGAATGAACTGGGAAGTAATTTCCTCTTATCATCGTGAGGACTTAACGCGATTTTCGTTTGTTCGATGCTATACACATCATGGGCAAAGGAACGTATCGTATTCTGAGTAACCGTCATTTGTTTCAAATTTTTAAGACAATCCACATAATCATCAAACATTATTTTATTTTTTACTATACATTTCTTAATCCCCTTTGACTTTTTAACGACTTTACCTCCCTGAACTTTGTAGCTGTACATTTTGGACCTTAACCCGACGAAATGTGTAATGATTTGTCCATTGGCCTCATCTTTCATCGTTTGCTATCCTCCAGTAAGGTTAGACAATTATTACAATGAGAGAGATCTATTTCAATCATATTTTTATTAATAGACGCTTTTGATTTCACTCGTATATCGTTAATTTAGGTCCTATGGTCTCTTGAATGAGAAAAACGGAAAAACTCGTTGATAAGTTTGGTGGTTATCATAATTTAGAATCTTATGTTAATTATACACCTTGATTTCGTTCGTTGTTTGAGATAAGTAAATAATGGTTTCCTGTGTGATAATGTAGTGTTTATCGGCTAACATGATTAATTTTAATTTGGGGAATAATGGGACAACCGTCGTATTTTTTCAATTTTTAACACATTGTTGTTTTGTTTGTTGAAGCCTGTGTTGGTGTGTTATGTAATACAAAGTTTTTCGAATTAAGAGATGTTTGGTTTTGTGATTTATTATTATTATTTATTAAATTACAATTGAAATGCTCTAAGTTTGAATAATCTTTACTTCTTCACGACCTAGCAGTTTCGGGTAAATCGCGTGAAAAATAGTACAGCTACAAGCGTGGAAATTTCCAGAGACTTTTTTGATTCGCTACGATGTTTATTAATTCTAAATGTTAGTTTTATATTACGGTCTAATGGTTATTACCACATTGGTTCTATTGACTATAAAGGGTTATATTAAAAATGTGTAAAAGTTGTCAAAATGACATTTGTTCTAGGTAAAACAGATACAAAGCAATTTTTTTTGCAATATTCTTGGTTACTAAGTTCATTTATAAGCTTTGATGTTTGTTGAGCATTAAATACTGTAATAGAGATTATAAGAATGTTAATTTGTTGATATTACAGAGTAAGTTTTTCCATTTATTTTTAACAAAATGACAGATAACTTCTTAGTTTTAGTTATCATAATGTTTATTTTTGAACAGAGATAGGGTATATGTGTTTTAAGAAACCGAAAAATTCTTTAAGAAGAAGTGTATTCTAAGAAAAAACGTGTGACTATCGTTAACAAACAAGAATGACATATGGAAAAATAATTGATGAGTTGCTACAGGGTGGTTTAAAAGTAAGTAAAAGTTATAACATTTGTTTTAGATGGGAAGAAATACAAAATGTTTTCGTCTTGTATAATGAAACGAAGAGAGACAGATGGAAAACGATGAAACTTTTGAAAATATTTTTATTCAGACGGCATTGAAACGTTCATTTATAACAATGGGTAATATTGTATTCTTAATAAAAATTATTATTATAAGATTGTTGTTGTTGTTGTTGTTTTTTATTGACGAAGACGTTAACAGACGGCACATATTTGACAATGTAGGTTGACGACGACAGATGGCATAGACTGAACAGAATGACGGACATGACGCTGTATACAAGACACCATTCACAGACCATACATACAGACCATTCTATTATCTGATTTAGGAATTTTGATAACTAATTAGTAATTTAGTATTAGGACTACACAAATGCTTTTGTATTTAAAACTGGTCAATAAATCGTATCGTATCGTATCGTATCATACGACATAAGGCACATTTGACAGACGACGCTGACCATACGACATAAGACACATTTGACAGATGACGCATACGACATAAGACACATTTGACAGATGACATATGCGACACATTTGACAGACGACACATACGACGCAGACCATACGACATAAGACACATTTGACAGATGACATATACGACACATTTGACAGACGACACATACGACGCAGACCATACGACATAAGACACATTTGACATATGACATATACGACACATTTGACGGACGACACATACGACGCAGACCATACGGCATAAGACATATTTGACAGATGACACATACGACCGCTGCCCCATAAGACACAGTTGACAGACGACGTAAATCATACGACGCAGACCATGCCACATAAAACACATTTGACAGATGACACATACGACTAGAAACACATGACAAACGACACAGACCATACAGCATAAGACACATTTGACAGATGACGCATACGACAAGAAACATATGACAGACGACACAGATCACAAGATCAATTACACATTTGACATATGACACATACGACAGATGACACATTTAACAGATGACACTTTTACACATTTGACAGATGACACATACGACACATATGACAGATGGTATATGCGACAGTTGACAGATGGCGTGGGTGACGTCATAGCACAAAAGATGGTTGATACATATGACAGATGAGACATTTGACAGATGACACATACGACGGCGCGTGCTCAGAAATCCAAGATGGCCGCCTTCCGGTACGTTTTCGTGGGGTTTACTTCCGCTACACAGGTTTTAGGTGGGGGTTGTTATGTTAGGTTACCCCCGTTTTAGGTGGGGTTGCGATGTTAGGTTACCCCCATTCGAGGTTCCATTGATGACCTTGAAAGTGTTCCAGAACTGTCATAGTCTATCTACTGGTGTGTTTTTGAAAAGAGTAAATACAATCATCATTGTTTCATAATAAGACGTTACATTTTGAGGTTTTCAATGATTTAAAATTTTGTTTGCAGCCTTCATTAATGCTAGTTATTCTTCTTTGAGCAAATTATTGAATTTCCAATAGTTAGTTAAGTGAAACGTTTTTTTTACTTCAGCGTACTTGCAGAGGTTCACTTTCGCAATACCAGAACGAGAAGGTTTACTTGCATTCTTCGTTTGTCCATTTTGTTGTGAAGGTGTACGGGAGTAGAAGGATATTATTTTCTTTACTGAGAATATGGATAATTTTTGCTGGCCTGCTCCATTGATAACAATCAACAATGGAATACAGCCATTCGGTTTTGTATTACTATTGAAAAATATTTTAAAGGCATGACCGTCCTATTGAAAATATTTGAAAGCATAAATTACTATTGATGCTATTTCCAATATAAAATGGTTCCATTACGGGCAGTCCGACACCTTTCTTTCCTTCAAAGATTCCGTGCCTCTTAACACAGTGAAAGTTCAGACGTTAGTAAAACAATAAATATTACAAACATTACAATAAGATATACATAAAAGATACATGATATTGTAAGGATATGCCTAGTCAAAATAAGTAAATTCTATGGTGTATCTTAACAACACTAAAATAAAAATGGTATTATGAAAACGTGATATTTTTCTAAACATATAACATATGTCACAGGCATAAAAGAAATTAAATTCACAATAATATCAAGAGGATAGATACAAAAAGAATTTATATTCTCAAATAGATAGCCTTGAGTGTAACAATAATTCAGTCTACAGTAATATACAAAATAAAAGAATTTACATTATTGAACAATAACTATACATACTAGAAAATATATTAGTAATAGTAATAAAGATCAAAAATAATAACATAATTTTTGTTTTTGATAGTGGGTAGTATTAGTGACGGAAACCGTTTCCATAATTACTAGAATCTTGAACTTTAATTTTAATTCCAAATCATTTGAAACTATCCACATTCTTTTAAATATGAAAGATTTTTAGCATTGAGCGAAATTCAATGGAAATATTTATTGCTTCTAGTTATGAAATAATAATTAATCATTTTCACTTTAATTAGAATATATTTGTATTGTATGAGGTATGTTAACCGATTTGTACAATGTATCTGCTTTTGAAAATATGTCTTGAATTCGGAAACATAATGGAAACAAATGGAATGGTAATTAAATTGTAATACTGAAATTATAAATTGTTGAGTTATTGGATATTACAGAGATAGAATACTTTGAATAGATATATAATGTGCTTGTAATAAGAATTTACAAAATTGTTGGTGTTTGAACTACAAACGCAGACTAAAAATTTAAATATTTTTTTTTCAAATTTTGACATATAAAGTGACGTTTTGAAACGTTTTACGTTTCATAACTAGTTACGAAAAGTAAAATATTTCGCAACTGTTGATGGAATAGTATATAGTACACCGAGCATGAAATGACATACATTTCCTACGATTAGGTATATGAACTTTCATATACCTACGAGTGGGAAATAGGGTATTTCATGCTTATTGTACACTATACTTTTTATATGACCATCTGAATCATAAACAAAACTATAATATTTTTATTTTATCTAAAAGTTTCCTGGCGTCCTTGTTGCATGGTTTAGAGAAAAAAAATTCTCTGAATTATTAACACAGGTTCTTAACCCGTTGAATGAACCATCTTTTTGTACACGTACCTACGTGGTGAAACTAATAACATTCAAAATTTTCATATTTTGACAATAAAAGTACTTTATGCAGAAAAAACAGTTATAGTTCAACATTTTGACCAGTACTATCAGCACTGCCATTCCAGCCACCATGTCTCTTTAAAGAAGTTATATCACCTCCTGCAACTACCAGGATAGTTGCCGATGTCCTAAAGCAATGATCAGTGTACATATCGGGATCAGCAAGATCAATGAGAACAATTTTGCCTACACAATTTTTTCTTGAGTGGTATTCGACAAAAACAGTAAAATTAGAGAACTTTTATTTAACCATGGAGCATGAACAAAAAATAACGTATCTATTTATATAAAAGTTACAGTTATGATAATTAAACGTTTCTGCATTATTTCCATCGTTATGATGTGAGGTAGATCATGTACTTGCGGTATGTTTGAACTCTTACTAGTAAAATTTACTTGACCTAGTGCTTTGTCTCTTAAGTTTTCAATTAATTTTAAATAATGTTCAGAGTCCAACTGCAAGGTTTCAAAGAGTTGGCATGGGAACGTCTTGTTAATTTGATCATTTCTTGCTCATCCACAACTTTTTTGCATGGGTAGAAATAGTGAAAGAGCGATGTGAATGGTTTGTTACTTTATATTTTTTATTATTTACGCCAATTTATTCTGCCGAGTGTTTGGTCCATTTTGACATGCTGTTGATTCCAATACGCATGTTTTTGTACCAAACTTCTTTTTTTCGATTTGGATGGACTGTCAAAAAAAGCTTGTGATTTCTGGATTGGTATTTCTTTTTTCCAATAATTTTAAAAATAGACGAATAAGACAAAGATCTTTGTTAGTGTTGTTTCTTATCATCCATTTGCTACGGGCCATAGCTTTTGCACCTCGTTGTGTAATCTTAGAAAATCTGGGATTGTATTCGATACATCCCATACTTTCTCCTTTTACGTATAATTCTTGTTGGAAAGAATATACTTTGCAGTTCACTGCTTCGTTCCCTAGCAAGGCAAGTTCAAAAGAGAATAAGTGAAATATTTTTTTCTATAGGCCGTTTTGGTTGTCTTAGTCGTAAATTTTTATCCTTTCAAATAATTATTGTGTTGTAAGGGCTTTTGAACTTTATTTTCTTTTCTCTTGGTTACCTTGAAGTTATTTTCGTTTTGAGTCCTTTGCCATTTAAAAACAATGTCGGTAAATGGATCTATTTTTATATTAAATTCTTGATAGTACTTTCCTTGTAGCATCTGCGCCGTGGTGTTTCATATGCTTTTGCGTTTTTATCATATTGTAAGCATAATCTTCCATAATTTTTGCTAATTCTTCGGCAAGAATATGCTTTTCAAGCTTATAATCTCAACAATAAAAACTACAAAATTGTCGCAAACAGGGAGCTTTGAGGACATACATATTTGGAGATATCATCTCCGACACTGCCTTTTTCATTTCTTTAATGGATTGTGTTCCAGTTCTGTTTTTTTTCAGAAACACTCATTTTTTAACTGAACTAATCTGACGTTTTCTAACAAGAAATAACACAATGACATTTTAAATAAAAACCTTGAAAAAATTAAAATTTTGTCGCTGTCAAAATCACATGTGAATGTTGTCAAGGTAATTGCAGGTAACTTTTTAGCCAGTAGAAAAGATGCCGTTGCTATGGTATTTTGCCAGTGAAAATCACTTTAGGGAAATAATCATTTTATATAAGTCTTGACGACGACAAGCACCCATGATTCCCATTATACATACAACGAAAAATACAGGAATTTAAGATACAAATATTGAAAATTATTACAAAAATCGAACACTAATCGATCTCATAACAGAAAAAAAAAGAAACCGGTTATTTGGATTTGAACCCTCGCCTCCCACCGACCAATTCGACTGACCCTGAATCAACTCTCCCTGCGACGAACATACATAGTAATTTTTTGAAATTAGCTGCTATAAAAAATTCCTGTTAACTATTCGAAATTATAGATTTCGATTGTCATCAGTTTTTATATTCAAATTATTCTGCCTATATCAAACAGGAAATCAGACCTTTGTCAGAAGATATTATCAAGAGCTTCCGGTATAAATTTATCGATTTGATCTACAGAAAATGTTTTGGATTTCCTTGGTTGATACCCATCTCTTGATAAATGTTTTCAATTTTTTACAATCGGATATGTCCGAATCTTGATGGACATGGCTAGAAGATTTGAATTTCTTCGATATATCGGCAAAACATACCATAAGGATGATTTCGGAGAAAGACGATATATGCTGCTTAGCGTGCCAATCCATGATATTTGCAAGCAGATTCATATTTCTTCTTCGAAAATTCTGGTAATAAATTGAATTAGGTGAGCCTAGCCATTTCGCTAATATTAGGCGGTGTCAATGTCAAATCATTCTCACTATCGCTACTCATTTTCGATTACTTCTTTTTTTTAAACGAATTTTGTAAAAAATACTGATATGAAATGCCAAATTATAGACAGACGTTGATAGACTTGATTCGATCTTATATTAATAATCATCATCATCATAAAATGCGTTATTATATCGACAGTCTAGTACCTCATGAAAGACGAGGGACATGAAATATTTCAATACAGCTAGCCCGTGGGAAATGAAAATCTGTGTTATAACGTGGTAGGTTTCTTAATCGCAGACGCACTTGAAATGTACATTTTTCTATATGGTCGTAGAAAAAGTAAATTTTGTGCGAAAAGTACTGAATAATAGTATGGCTACCTCTTTATTGTCTTTTAATCTGATGTACTACATATTATGAAGATTTACAAATTTATTCAATTTCAACACTTGAATAAAAAAAATTATTAATAAATATTAATAAAACAATTTGAAAAATTAGTGATATTGACCCCAGCTAACAACATAGTTGTCTGTTTAGCATTAATTTGCGGATTTCCCCTGTAATTTTCTACAAGAATGGTTATGGCGATATGTTTATTAATTATGGTATTCTCCACATAAACCTTAGCAAATGTATTGGACATCCATCTCCCATGCTGTTTGATTCTCAGCAAATATGCTCCAGAATCCGCAAGGAGAGTATTCGATGACCGCGGAAAACAATGACCGTATAGTGACAGTATAAAAACAAGGATTTGGTAACTTAAAAAACATGGCAATCATTTTCGCCAAATTTCCAAATGTATTATACCTACATATTTGACAAAAAATATATCATGCTCAACATTTGACGGCCTTAGCAGAACGTAGTTCTTTATCATTTCGATGCAATTTCTACCATCGGTAGCTCCAGTGGTTATAACATATTCCCAGCATACTTTCATCTTTGTGTTAGAAATGGTCACTGCAGAAAACTACTCCTGAAATACTACATTTTCTACACGAAGAAAAATTAATTCACTTTATCGGCAAGCTTCAGCAACTCCAATGATTAATGATACCTTGTCCATTAAGTGTTGTCCATTAAGTGTTGCCCATCGGGAGCTTCTTTCAGAAAATGGGCAATCTTTTCTTCTAGTAACCTTCAGAATGATGTTTCAAAAACTCCAGTAAGTTTGTATACTCCTTAATGTCATTATTTCTTTTTAAGCACAATTCGGTTCATAACATAGAATATAAGGTCCACAAGATTGAATTCTTTATTTACTTTTTTTCTTGAAAATACGTTAGCAAAACATTTTCGTTAAAATAGGTAATCCTTTTGTATTCACACCATAAACTAAATTTGGCATAGGACAAGCATTACTTGCTTCTCGACTTCTTAGGACTAACTGTAGATAACGCAGATTAAGCCTCTTCCTCAATGTGAGGTATATTACTCTCACTAATGACCTCACTGAAACCTCACGATAACACTGGTGAAAGTAGTATGTACACAACAACTCCGTTATTTTGGAATTCCAAATTAGAACTTAAAATTCACAGATCTTAGTTTCGTTTCCAATCTTCGGTCCCAGGTAATGCGGCTAAGCGTCTCTTTGTTCTTGAAGGTTTTTCATTGAAAAATTCTTCCTTCTGGACTTTCCACGTTCCCCCGCAGTAGAAGTGATATTAACTGTCCTATTTCATAACTTTTTTACTTTAAAATGTACTTTTATATTATTTTGTTACAATTTTGTTAGAGAAGATCTATATTGCAGCCTACCATTCTTCCAAAACCAAGCTTCACTGTCTTTTATTTTAAAAATCAATCACTTTTTCACTTCTCAAAAGCAAAGCCTGCTTTTATTGTTTTTTATTCAATAATTGTTATTTGGAATGTTTTTTTATGGAAAATGTAAGATTCTTTAATTAAACTGTCCTGGAGGATAATAACACTTATTTACATAGGTTTATATGTTCTTAGGGATTATATAAAACGTCTTTTACATGTATCACAATATCGCATTTTTTTATAATTCCCTTTTTATGGTGTTTTTATCTACAATTAATTACACAATTTCTACAACCTAAAATGTTTATTTATACATATGTCATTGTTCAGTTTTCAATTTTGGAATTTTTACTAATGATATCTGATATAAACTGTTATTTGTTTTCAAATTTGCCTTTTTTATCTTATATTCAATTAAGAACCAAAGATTTTAAGTTGGCAAGAAAATCACTATATTTTATTACTTCCTGTTGCTAAATTTTTATGGATTTATCAGATTTCTTTGACATATAACATGGCTCTGTTCCGTGTGTCATCTGTCATAAAGGTTCTTTCTTATTTCCTTTTTTTTTAAGTTTTTAACTTTTAAACCTTTACTACCATCGTCTGTGAATATAACTAAACAATTAGTAAGTTGAATATTAATTTCTGTTATTTCAGGTTTCAAATAAAACTTCATTCTACTCATCCAGACATTCACACGGCCGTGTTCAGAGTATTCTGAAATGTACTGACATTAACTTGACCTTGGATTATTTTGAAGGTGAAATTTTATACTTATCTAGTCTTTTTATAATTGGTTTTCTCAATATTTGTTAATATATTTACTTATTTCATTCATTCCTTTATCTTAAATCTTAGTTTTTAACAAGGTAGTGTCTAGTAGTCCACCCTACGTATTAATAAAAAACCTTTTAATATTCATTCACATATGTGAATTATTTTTATATATTAGAGGACTAGTTCAATATATATATATATACATATATATATATATATATATATATATATATATATATATATAACAGTCTTATTTAGTTATGAAATTAACTGCCTCTACCCTTACTTCATGGAATCTACTCATATTAGTATTTTAAATATAACTCAACGTTTCTAGCTAATTCAATTGTCAATTCTTTAGAATTATTAATATCTTTCATTATATTGTGGAATTAGCTAGAAACGTAGAGTTTCATTTAAAACACTATTATTTAGTTATATTCATTTTAATAATCATTGATATTATTCATGAAATGAGTCAAATTGATTCGAACATCTTGTACTTTATTAGCCATCATTTTAACGAATATTTATAAAATTTAAAAAAAAAACATGTCTAAATCAATTATAGATGCCGATAGTAAAAACAGTGAACAAAATCCTCGTTATATTACTGAAGGATTGTGTGTCTATAAGCAGTGGCAGTTGTGAAACAATCAATATTTCTAATTGTAATGAGAAATTGGATAGTTTAGTTTCTACATGAATCTGTGAAACTCACGTAATCTACTGATGAAAGTCGTAAGCAGAGAACACAATGTTCCATTGAATAAAATTCCGGACTGAGGTTTATTCATATTTTTTTTTGTAGATATTGCATTTGCTATGTTAGTGCTTGCCTGATTGAAATTTTTTATCTTTACGATAAATATGTGTCTCACGTACTGAAGATTTATGAGTCTATAGAAAGTTGTATTTGTGAAACACAATATTTCTGATTATAGCAAGAAATTTGTTAGTGTATGTCCTACACGAAGCTGTGAAACTCGCGTTAACGTCTGACAAAAGTCTTCGGGAATCAGAAATAAGAATTGTGTAAAAATTATTATCATTTGAAAATAAAATGGTATATTCCATGCAGTTGTGTTATTAGCATTCTATCTATTAATTTCCATTGAATAAAATCCAAGATTGAGATGTTTTGTCCAATATTTTCTACAATTTCATCACCAAGTTCAATCATACTTCTTGTATATGTCGCATTTGCTCTGTCATTCCTTGTCTACCAATTCATAATTTTTATTACGTACCCAAACTACTTCTGAAAGATTTTTTTACAATATCCTTTCCATATTTTTCTATCTTCATTATATAGTCAAGTTTTGTGGTTTTATTACGAATGTTAGTAATGAATATAGTATGTAACGTATTATTTGTCGATAGATAGATCTAACGTATAAAAATGGAAATCCAACAGTGCTGGCTGCTTGTCGAATGTTAATGACAGCAACTTGTGGATTTACCCAGTTATATTTTCCATGTGATATGTACAAACCTATGCAGAGGTTGAGTAAACCTCCAGGATTTTAGCGTCACATAGTTCTATTTGGCTGTTAGTTTTACAGAAAGCTAGAAGTATAATTTATAGAATTATGTGAGAATATTTATGATATTTTAAAGTTTAACAGTACATGACAGTGATTAAAATAGAAATGTATGCAAACAATCCTTTAAAAATTAAGTAGTTAAGTTAGGATTGGAGTTTGTTGAAAAGAGTAGCTAAGTACTTGACATAATTTTTGACGGGGAGAAAATGTTTGAATAGAAAAAATGTAGATTAAAGATATTGGAGAATATTGACCGATTAATTATATTGGATTTAACTGGATAACAAGTTGAATGTTAATTTAAAATTAAGACATTATAATTGATCATTCAAATGGATATTTTGGAATGATGGAAGAAGATTTTTAAGAAAGAAGAGAATAGTTTAAAGACAGTTCTGGTTAAATTTTCATCGAAATTCAGAAGAAGTGTACGTTGCAGGAGTTTATATAAATATAAAACACGTGTAGAAGATTTGGAAGAGAGAAGAGAACAATTTAAAAAAGGCTTGGTTAAATTTTTTATCAAATTCTGAAGTAGTGTACGTCGCAGAAGTTTTTTTTATTATTTGACATAGAATGTTTTTTGTAGATCGTAATTTAATATATATTATCTTATAAGGTAATCTTAACATAGGAAAGGATAATAAAAAAAAACCAAGATCTTTGTTTGGGGGATATAAGAGAAACAGTTCCTGTATTATTTGAAAGATAAGAAATTTTGTTATAAAATTTGAATAAATTTTAAAAAAAATTATATATAATAATTTTGGTTACACAAGAAATAATTATAGACAGGGTTTTTCTCAAATAGACAACATTATTTGAACTCATAGTTTTAAAAAAGGTATATAAAAATTATATATAATTTAGAGATAAAATAAATACATCATTTGTTAAAAGGAAATATTTTGTCAATAGTTCAATATATGTATTAAAATTTAAAATAAATTTATTTTCCAAAAAAATATTAAATAAACGGTTTTAAGGATTTAAACTAACTTTTCCGTATCTGTGGCCCTGAACAATATTCTATCATAAAATTGTTACTTGTATACACTTCGGGGTGATGTATCGTGCTAACAAACCGACATTTCTCCAAAAATAACCAAAAATTCAGTATATATGGATTTATAGAACCCGCTGTACTCGCTCTAGTCAACTGAAAATCAATAGGGTATATCTGTGAGACACCTTGAACCATATTCAATCATAAAATTGATCAATCGTATACTCTCTGGAGGCTGTATCGTGCTAACAAAATGAAACTTCTCCAAAAATGACAAAAATATCGTACTTAAAGTACTGTAGTACCTGTTGTATTGGCTCCGGTGAGCTGAAAATCAATAGGGTTCATCAGTGAGATGCCCTGAATAACAATCAATCATAAAATTGGTGACTTGTTGAACTCCGGAAGCTGTATCGTGCTAACAAACTAAAATTTCTCAAAAAATTACAAAATGTCGTACTTCAAGTACCATAGCACCCGTTGTACTGGCTCTGGTGAACTGTAAATCAATAGGGATCATTTGTGACATGTCCTCAACAATATTCAATCATAAAATTGCTGACTTATTGCACTCCGGAGGCTGTATCGTGCTAACAAGACATGTAAACGAAAAGTGGCCGACGCAACGACGACGACATACACACAGGATTGTTTTTTGTGTTGTTGTTGATAGAAAACGTAAAAATAACTCAAAAAAAATTTCTAAATTCCAACCAATACTTTTCTCGCATATAGAAAGGTTGGGCGGAAAAGTAAAAAGGAGATTTAAATTAATATTACAATTCTTTCAAGAATCGACTTCCTGTAGTCATACTGTATAGAGCCGGAGCAAATACATTTACACTTATTTGAGATAACTACAACAAATTTTGAATCATATTATTAAATGTTACTTACCTTTTGAATGGTAAGTTGGTGCCCTAAAACTTTCTAACATCATAGTAATACACCTTATTTATCTAAATTGAATTTAAAAAAAATTGTATGCTTACAATATTTATAATTATTACATATTATATATATATATATATATATAATATATATATATATATATAATATATATATATATATATATATACATATATATATTCTTCTACTTTAAAAAAATAAATGAATTATTTACGAGAAGAAAAACGTTTATTATAATATAATACTAAACAATACTTGCTTCCATAGCAACGAAGTAAGAAATAAATATCTCCGAATTCACTAAGCGATTTAAAAGGAATCTACGATGGACGCTCGTAGGGACGTTTTTGGTACTTTTAAATTGAATTCAAATAGTCACATCCTATTCAACATTAGAAAAAAATGTTGTATGATACACGCTGGGAAAGACTATTTTTCGTAAGCCGTGTTTCGAAATACGCTCAGTACGAAAAATAATGCTTTTTCCAACTATTTGCACAAATAACTATTGTCACTTGAATCCTGTAACTACGGCACTGATACATCGGCTGTTACGTTTAAAAATAGAAGCAGGAATGAATGGTTAATGCATATGTTACATATTCTATGCATAATTTACGATAATTTTCAATTAAGATTTTTTGTTTAAGATGGTGTTAACATTATTTAAAAGGGGGAGATAATTTTTGAAGCTTTCCAAATGACTTAGTAAATAAATTAAAAGAAGCTTTTGACAACAACGGAAATACTTGGAAAGACTGTTTATTTACGGGTTTATACACATATAAATACCTTGTTTTTTAATGTAAAAATATTTTGACATTTGAGGGTCATCATACGGTATACATCAACAACAGATCAACTAAGGTTTAATAGACCAGACATCAGGAAAAGTATGATATTAGCCGATGTTGAAAAATTACTTTCCAATAGTATTGTGCCAATGTGAAGGTTCTTCAGGAAGTCGAAAACTGGGTACGTACGACTTTACGGATACATGAATTTCAAAAAAAACTTGTACTATTAAAAAGTAGAAGAGTTACCTATATATTACAATAATGAAAAAAACCCCTTTATAAAACGACTACATAACTATAAAATATAAAAATTTCAAACATTGTTCCACGACCCCCGACATAGATCAATGAATAATATCTGTTTCTATCAGGTTAAACAGTTTATATAAATGTTTTTAACATCGCTGTTGAACTCATGAAAAATCAAATATTACTTAATATCTGTTTATAAAATTTATATTACAATAGTATTTTATGCAACGATCATGTAGATATTAATACAGGAGCACGAGGTAAGTTACGACACAAGCAGAAGGCGAGTGTTGTAAATCGTGTGCGAGTGTATTAATAGCCTCTACGTGATCGTTACATACACTATTTTTTGAACTACCAAAAAAAATTATAAAACAAAACCAAGAATTCGACCAAAAAATCGAATTCTTATATTCTGACTTTTAGTGTCCTTCCGTCTGTCCGTCCGATTTAGGCTTCAGGGGACGAACGGTAAGTGCTAGAGCTTACGTATAAACGGATTTGGAATCGGCATAGGCTGAAACCTCATCAATAGAGGATAAATTTGATCTCTGACCTTTATTTATTGAATTGTTTAGTTTAAATTTAAAAATATAGACACATATAAATGGACTGACGGATCCGTATTCAGTTGTGCAGTGAAAACTGACCGAAAAGTACGAGAGAGATAAACTGTTGTATTGGCAGGTGTTGGCAGCGTAGTCGCTTTGTCTCTATCTGGAGAGTGGTCGGTTTTGTGAGAATATCGCTCAGTTCAATTCTATGTCTATGTTATGTCATAAAGATGAGATGTCAACATCAGGTTATTTGTCACTGGATTTTTTTAAGTTAGTGTTTATGTTCCATTATTTTGTTATTGTATTAATTATTAGACAAAGTCGCTACTTTAATTGTTCATTTCAATTCCATTTGTCCAATTTGGATGGACTGTCAAAAAAAGCTTGTGATTTCTGAATCGGTATTTCTTATTTCCAATAATTTTAAAAATAGACGAGTAAGACAAAGATCTTTGTTAGTATTGTTTCTTATCATCCATTTGCTATTGGCCATGGCTGTTGCACTTGTGTGGTCAAAAATTCTATAATTTTTGATAATTCTTCGGCAACAGTATGCTTTTCTACCTTATAATCTCTTATCAATAAAAACTGCGAAAACGGTCGCCAACAGCAAGCTTCGGGGACACACGTGTTTAGAGATATCTTCTCCGGCACTGCCTTTTTAATTTCTGCAACGGATCTTGTTCCAAATCTGTTTTCGAGTCCGGTGCACTTTGTGACCCTCCGAATTTTGCAACGATTTTTTTTTATTAGAAAGCCCTATTGTTATAGAACATTTTAAGAGAAAAAAATTTTTGAATTATGCACTTTTGAAACAGAAAATCGCAATTCAAAGTACTAAAAATCCGCCATTTTTCAAAAAACAATGACAATTATGTCTAGATATCAGATGGTCACAAATTTTAGAAGGGGGAGTGTTGCCGGTTCTCATTTCCATGACTCGTGTATGCTTGGAAATACTTTATACAAGATTTATACTATCTTCATGATCTAAAATGTATGTATTGAAAATGTACTTCTTTGGACGTATTATGTATATTTCACAGGTACTAACTTAGTACGTATATTTTATGTGGTTATAGTCCCAGAGCTGGCTACAAAAAACAGGGTCGATAAGGTGCGCGCCATTTCAGCTTGTAAACTGGCGGCCCCAACTTCATACATCACCGAACGCCACTTCTTAAGATCAGCACAGGTCGGATATGAAAATGCCAGCCGGTTTTCCCGGACGAAAAAATTGGCTGAAAAACCTCATAACGGGCGCGCGTGAAACCTTTAGTAACGTGGGGTTCAAACCTCAAATAAGAGCAGTGTAATAGCGTAAGAAGTTTTGCAGGCCGGAAAACCCTCGTAAGAAGTGATCGAAAGTGTCGGAAAACTCATCTGAAAAACCTCATAACGTGCGCGCGCGAAACCTTTTGTAGCGTGCGGTTTAAGCCTCAAATAAGAGCGGTGTGATAGTGCAAGAAGTTTTGCAGGCCGGAAAACCCTCGTAAGAAGTGATCGAAAGTGCCGTTTCTGATGTTAATAAATTTTACTTAATTTTATTTATTGATCCTACAGCTCAATTCTATTCCTTTTATTTTAATATTGCATCTAAAAAGTATCATAATAAATTCAAAAAGGAAATGCGCGCGTTAGATAAGTAAATACTTTAACGCATCTTTGCAATGATAGAGGCGAGCGCCGAGATTATCATCTTGCCTCAACGTTCCTCAAAGTTTCTTGGGGCACCACGAGCCGTTACTCAATACTGAGCAACTTTATCAAAAAGTATAACCATTCCCAAAAATTTTAAAAAAAATTTGATCAAAATCACTTGATAATAGGCGCAGTAAATGAATTAAAAAAAATTAGAAGCCCGTTTTTGCGTTGTTGTCGGCGGCTCGAGTAGGTGGAAAATGAGTAAGCGCTATAAAATCACGCTCGCGATAAAAAATGATTATATTTCAGCGAGTTTTCATCGTATCTTGATGATTTTTTTTAATTTCGGGTAGCTCAAACAGGTATTTTGAATGGAGACATCAAAAATAATTTTCCATTAAGCCAAATACGAAAAATTTTCATTTCAAATATACGCCGATTTTCTTCAATTTTTTTCGGGGGTTTTCCGGCCCGCAAAACTTCTTGCGCTATCACACCGCTCTTAGTTGAGACCCCAAAAGCATAATAAAAAAGTTTCGGGCGCGCACGTTATGAGGTTTTTCAGATGAGTTTTCCGGCACTTTCGATCACTTCTTACGAGGGTTTTCCGGCCTGCAAAACTTCTTGCACTATTACACCGCTCTTATTTGAGGCATAAACCGCACGTTACAAAAGGTTTCGCGCGCGCACGTTATGAGTTTTTTCAGATGAGTTTTACGACACTTTCGATCACTTCTTACGAGGGTTTTCCGGCCTGCAAAACTACTTGCGCTATTACACCGCTCTCATTTGAGGCTTAAACCGCATGTTACTAAAGGTTTCACGCGCGCACGTTATGAGGTTTTTCAGATGAGTTTTCCGACACTTTCGATCACTCCTTACGAGGGTTTTCCGGCCTGCAAAACTTCTTGCACTATTACACCGCTCTTATTTGAGGCTTAAACCGCACGTTGCAAAAGGTTTCTCGCGCGCACGTTATGAGTTTTTTCAGATAAGTTTTCCGACACTTTCGATCACTTCTTACGAGGGTTTACCGGCCTGCAAAACTTCTTGCGCTATTACACCGCTCTTATTTGAGGTTTGAACCCCACGTTACTAAAGGTTTCACGCGCGCCCGTTATGAGGTTTTTCAGCCAATTTTTTCGTCCGGGAAAACCGGCTGGCATTTTCATATCCGACCTGCGCTGACCTTAAGAAGTGGCGTTCGGTGATGTATTAAGTTGGGGCCGTCAGTTTACAAGCTGAAATGGCGCGCACCTTATCGACCCTGTTTTTTGTAGCCAGCTCCCCGTCTATTAGGGTAAATATAAAAAATTATGTATATATTTGTGATTTTTAGTTAAAAGTTAACGTTAAATGTCCCGATAAGTATAAGTATTCATCTTATAACGAGCGTATTGTTGATAATTAAAGGAGAAGTATTTTTAAAATAATCGCGAGAACACAGTTCTAGTGGATTGTTCTATTCAATGTTAGTCATATTTTATATTTATATTGCTATCATTTCATATTTGACTAATGTTCACTTGAACAAATGGAAAAATATAGTTTCCATCAAACGATCGAAAAACCTAGCTAGCTTGGGAGATAGACAAGGCGAGAAAAGAAGAAGCGATTCAACATAACACATAATCTAATATTTTAAATTTTTAAAAACAACGAAGTAATATGATCAGTGATTTAATTTTCTCCTCGTTAAAAGTGAGTGCAAATGTGAATGTGATGAATTTCCGCAAGTTTTGTGCCTTCTTCGCGCTAGCTTTGTCCAATTTTTCCACTAAATTCTGGTATACTATTATATCTGAGATTACCTATAATTTATTCTGGAACATTTGTCGTCCCTAGCAAACTTGTATAGCTCATGATGACATCCCAAATACGAGTTTAAAGATGGTTGTTAATGTGCTAGTATAATCTATAGAGAATGGAATGTACAAATAAAATATGTATACACTTTTTGGACTATCAGAAGCGTTCAAGATCATCTTAAGTACATACAAATGTTTATTTTAAATATGTCTTTAAGACGTACATTATCATTTTAATTAAATCCATTATAGGTTGTAGAAAACTTCTTTTCGAGAAGGGGTAGGGAATATACCAAGATTATATTTCCTTCCACTCCTCGAACCAATTATAATCCGACAAACAGTCAAAAATATTTGTAGTAAAATTTTAATATAATTTTTAGTGCCGAATTAGCATAATTAACAATACTTTTCATAATTCAATTCAATATCGCTCCCTGACCAACTAACAGATCAAAATGTAACTAGAATATCATTAAATATGAAGTAAGAAATAGAAAAATGAACGGTGTGAAAGATTAAAACTAACTTTCCCGCATCTGTGGCCCTGAACAATATTCTATCATAAAATTTTTACTTGTATACAC
This sequence comes from Galeruca laticollis, assembly GCA_963921935.1. Classification (NCBI taxonomy): domain Eukaryota; kingdom Metazoa; phylum Arthropoda; class Insecta; order Coleoptera; family Chrysomelidae; genus Galeruca; species Galeruca laticollis. Next base: position 197,580,538 of record OY998179.1, on the reverse strand, counting down.
TTCGGGGGATGTATCGTGCTAACAAACCGAAATTTCTCCAAAAATAACCAAAAATTTAGTATATCTTGATTTCTAGGGCCCGCTGTACTCGCTCTAGTCAACTGAAAATCAATAGGGTACATCTGTGAGACACCTTGAACAATATTCAATCATAAAACTGATCAATCGTATACTCTCTGGAGGCTGTATAGTGCTAACAAACTGAAAATTCTCCAAAAATTACAAAAACTTGGTACATCAAGTACCATAGCACCCGTGGTACTAGCTTTAGTGAGCTGAATATCAATAGGGTTCATCTTTGAGACGCCCTGAATAATATCCAATCATAAAATTAGTCACTTGTATATACTCCTGAGGCTGTATCTCGTGCTAACAAATTGAAACTTCTCCAAAAATGACAAAAATATCGTACTTAAAGTACTGTAGCACCTGTTGTATTGGCTCTGGTGAGCTGAAAATCAATAGGGTTCATCAGTGAGATATCCTGAACAATATTCAATCATGAAATTGGTCACTTGTTGAACTCCGGAGGCTGTATCGTGCTAACAAACTGAAATTTCCCAAAAATGAAAAAAATATCGTACTTAAAGTACTATAGCACCTGTTGTACTGTTGTACATTTAAAATTATTTATCGTAGCACAAGTTCGCTGAGAATAAGAGGAAAAAAATCATACGCTCCGGCCCTTTGATACTAAGTACAAATTAACCTCGTTTTAACTCTTATTTATATCCTACCTACGAGGTGGAAGCGAATTATGTAGCGCAACAAAATAATAATTAGAAACCTAACTCTTGTCAGGTTGGCGTTACCCTGTGAAATCTTATTATGTCATCACACACGATAAATTAATATCCTACAGAACGAGCTGTGCCCAAATTGTGAGCCTGGACATTCAATATTTAACTGAAATCGGCCAAGTTGTCCAGTCCCCGTGAAAGAACAGATAATGAAATAAATATATTTTTTATAGCTACTCCCTATGTAAAACAGTGAATTTATAAATACCAAGTTCAGAACCAGCGCAAAATGATAAAACGAATAAATGTCTCAAAAAAAAAACAAAATTTAACTCTCAACTGGTTTAAAAACTTACTGCGTTGGAAAACTTCCTTTCTCCGGCCTTGCTACTGCCTATCTTCACTATCTTTTTAGCAACCGCGGGTAGTGCCAGTAACCGGTATCGTGTTATGCTGAAAACTTAGCGTAGAGGGCGAGTCTTCCCGTTTTGTGTCACGAAGGGGGGACAGTGTTCACCGCCAAGGATAGCTAAGTATCCCTTTCACGCCCTGACACAACGGAGAGAACTTTTTCCTCTGAAACCGCTAACACAAAAAAAACTGATGCCCGTTACCGTGACAGGGAAGGACTTTTCCCTTCGCGTATTCGCCCCGACACTGTCTGTCGCTCTTACTGCTCTGTACTTGGTTTTTACTATCCCCCCGAATTAGGTTTGGGGTTTTTTTGTTGAATTGCAAAATCAAATTTTTTGTTTTGAAGCGGCCTAGTTGTATATAAAATAATTATTATATTTTGACCTAGTAAAATGTTTTATTTGTTTCAATACTGTTATGGTTTTGTATCATTTTTCGAAACAAAAAGTGTGTCGCATTCCACTGTTTAATTGTATTTGAAATAAAATATGTTTTACCGTCTGTTCTGAAATTTACTACATTCAATTTTTCTCTTTAGTATTCGTATTTATTACAGCACTGTATGTTTCGATTTGATGAATATTCACTTGTCTCGTATAGAAACTAAGTAACGATGTGTTAGTATCTCTGACTGTTTAACTTTGGAGTGAAGTTACTTGGATATGTAACGGCGACTCGATAAACTCGATTGAGTGTTGGACTGAGTTATGAACTAACTTGAGTATTGAATTGATTTCGAGTGTTGAACTCGCTTCGATGAGTATTAAAAAACTGATTTCTTCACGTTGTAAGACGTGTTAAATAGAAATCTGCAAGAGGCGTGTTTACACGTGGATTGGGTTGACCAAACGGAAATAAACATTTCCTATTGGCCAGTATCATTTGACTCGTCGGGTTCATCGACAAGAATCAACAATGGACGCCTTTAATAAATATTTCAATTTCTATTGAATAATCCAATAGCAATTGTAATATTTTTACTCAGAAAGGTGATTCAAACATTTCTTACAATCTTCCGAACATCGACCATAAAAATTCACGCACAAAGTGACAATAAGTTACAATGATAGTTTTGCTTTAGGGTTATTACAATACAATAGATAATAGTGCGAAACTTAATATTTTCCTAAATTTTGAACTATAGGATTTTAAACACAATGCGACAATATGTCCACTTTCAAAATGTGTTCTTTCAATGCTCAAACACAACTATTTACAATTATTATTGCAAAACGTGATATTTCAAAATATTTAACAAAAGCTGCGAATAAAGTGTAACTACCCTTTGAATTCATAACAATACAAAAGGTCTATCAATTCTTTAACACATTTTTACAGCGCTAGCAACTGAAATGAATTTACGCTTTAAATATATACAATGACGAAAAGAAGTAACATACAAATATCTTACATATTTTTAAAATCATCCTAAACAATATAATTCAAGATTTTCTAATCTTGACCACATTGTATACAGTCTTTTTCGTATTTCCGCACCCAAGGTGAGACAAAAATCATTATTATTATTTGAACAAAAAAACAAATCGAATTAACAAAATTTATTGCATTACTTTTTTACATGAAACTAACGGTTTCTAAATAATTCCACAATATATTGAAAAATTCTAAAAAATTGACAATTTCTTTCGACATTAGGTACTATCATCAGAATGACGAAGTTCCTTTGTGATGCAAACCCAATATTTAATAACTATTTTTGGCTACACCAAGAAGTGACCTACCTTGTGATTGACTTAATATATATATGAATAGAAAGAAGAAGAAGATATGATATTACAAATATTAAAGCTTAAATATTAGTAGCCCTATGGGGATATCCTGTATATATTTTTCCCATTTAAGATCAGTATAATTGTGCAATGATATAGGAAACCAGGAAAAATATATCTGCTGATCTTTACCATTATTACTTAAGAAGACAGTTTAAAAGTGAGGAACTCCCTAGATTTATCTGTTCATTGACGAATTCATATTGTGGGTCTAGCCAAAAATAATTATTAAATATCACATAGGCATCACATGAAATGTAACATCTGCCATTCTGACGATGATAGTAATACATATCGAAACAATTGTCAATTTCTTAAAAATTTTACCATTTTCTCAGTATATTGTGGAATTATTTAGAAACAGACAGTTTCATTTAAGAGTAATATAAGTAGATTCCACAGAGTAAGGGTCAAAACAGTAAATTTCATCAAATTTATTGTATCCGTAAAAAGTAGAACAGAAGCTGAAAACTAGTGTGCCATCGAAAAACCAGGACCAAGTTGTGCGGTCGCTGTCTTGTAAGAACTTAATGCAAACTCAGCATCAGTGGTGGAACATCTGTAAGTTGAATGTTTAAATCACTTGGTGGTTATCCATACCGTATTTAACTGCGAGGCAAATTTACTCCGTTTGCACATTGAGTTTAATTTTAGCAAATTCGAAATTCTTGGAAATAGTTTGGATTTTAAACGATAGTTACGTTCACTTGAGCAGCTTATTTATTTTGCTTCTTAGACCTTTTTATTATATTTTCTCGAATAAATGTTCTTGAATTTTGGTCTATTTTAATAAATAACGAGTTTTTTTATAGAAATATTTTTTTGACTTTTCGACTCAACTTTGTAATTTATCAAAATATTAACATTGACAACTCTGATATATAAATATGTCACTACTAGTAGAGGATCCGTATTGGAAACAACCTTTACCCATCGCGCTACGGGTTGAAAAGAATTTTAATATAAAATTTAATAGGTAAAGAAATATATTTTTAGTAGATTAACTAAAAATTTTGGTACAAAGAATAATTAATTAAAAATTAAAATAGAGTTTATTTTAAACATTGCAGTCATTCTGTTATGCAGTAAATTATATACTAATCGAAAGTATATAGCTTATAGAATATGCAAACGGTAGGTTGCGTACTTCTCCCCGGTGCAGTTATTAAATAGGCAGGTGAAAACATGTAAGTCGATACCAGTAATTGGCAACTATTCACTTACGCGATAAATCTTATATCAAAATAAAGATAATTTTATTGTGAATTTTTAAAAACCGAAATATACTTGCGCCAGAGAGGTCCGAGGAAAATATCTAGTGCGTTAGAAAATGACGCAGCATTGCAGCTGAGTGTAGCCCGTTTGTTGGATAAAATATATTGCTCATGCCTTTTGTTTGTGAAATTGAAAAATATAGCGATATCTACTATAGCCAATGCTGTTATCATTTCAGAGCAACGACAATGTACTTATTTATAATAGATTTTTACGATATAAGTAAGATGTGAGCTTTATTAACGTACGCATGCCAAAGTTGCACGAGTGCGTAGCACGAGTTGGATAGCCGCATAAGTCTGTTAGTGAAGCGTTATCACCAGACATAGGCAAATATGCATATTCATACGTGAAGTATACGCGCATAAATATGCAATATTTTTGTCAATAATATGCAAACATGCATATTCAAACATGAAGTATAAGGGGAGCGTTGGGTATTGCCGTACACAACTTTAAAACACTATAATTCGAAATATACCTATTTCGGGAGAAGTTTTTTTGTATGACAGTACTTCAAATTTATTACAGTTTGATACATAAGAAATTGGTAACAAAAGGATTTCAACAAAAAATTATTAGAGTATATCAAGAAGGTAAACAGTACATGTAATACCATACATATTGCAGCTAATTTCGTACAAATTACACATGGTGTTTACGGAACTAAATATAATAAAAATAACAAAATTTAACGTAGGTAAATGTTTTATTTTATCCTATTAAATACAAAATCCACAATGATAATTATCAGCACTGTTTACACAAGTACATAAGGCATGAGCCCACATAGCACAATTAACACATCTATACCACAGCTCTTTGTCTTTACCACAATCCCCGCACACAAGGCGGCACAAGGTCGATAAGGCCAGATTTATGACCACCATGTAACATGTCGCTGAGACATGTTTCTGTTTTCATTAATTATTTTGGAGCGTTCCTTATGTTACCCCCACCTCTAATTAAAATTCATTTAATGTCAATTTGTTAAGAAAACGTCGTATGGCTATTTAAACGACGATTCAAGTCGAATTCGCTCTCTTTTGCCATTCTTCGCTGAGAAGCAAATATTAATATTAGTTATAATAATTTTGTGTGTGGTTCTAATTCTTCTTGCTGGTAAGTTCTCTATATCTTTTCAAATTGTAATTGTGTGCTTACAAATAATTCTATTTCACATTTTCTACTTGGTTAAAATACTTCGTTTTTTTTTAAAACAAGATTTTTGTTATGTTGTTTCCAGTTTTTTTCACTGTTATTATCTTTCTTTAAAAAAATCTGGTGGCGTCCAACCTGTTCATTTTATTCCTCCTTTTCTATTTTTCTACTGTTTCTCCTATTTTTTTATTTTTTTCCCTACAGCACTGCAGCTCCTACGTACCTTATGTACCTTACGTACCCGACGTACTTTAGCGCACCATACCGCCCTGTACCGCACCATTTTTATTGTAATAACTGATTATTATTATATTGAGAATATACGGCTATTGTAAATTTATCTTTGTGTCAAATAAATCCATTTCTCCCGAAATTTTGTTTATTGATTCACCTTATCCCAATTGAGGTAATAAAAAATAGTATATCTGAGGCCGAATTCACCACCTGAGGAGAGTCCCAAGGCCGGGTGATCTCAGCATAGTGAAAACCATCAATAACTTCGTCGTCATCCCAGGGTATATTTTCATCTATATCTGAGTTAGAAGAAGAGCTCTCCTACTTTTATTTCTTAGTAGTTTTTTGTCTTGTGATTCAGTTTTTTATTTTTATTAGAAGGCTTCTGTTTCACTTTTTTTTCCCTCTATATCCTGTAAGTCTTCATGGATATGTTAGTTAGCACAGACGAATGTTGCTTCTTACCTTTTCCCTCGCCATTTCCTTTTACACTGCACTGTAAAGCCAGTGATATAGTAGTAAAATGTACTACAATGATAGATGTATTACGAACAGGGCTAGTCAATATGCGTCTTTTGAAATGCTCAACTTTTTTATATTCCTACCTCGTGATGCTGATGGCGGTTGTGGCTCAGTATCAGATAGAGCGCGTGATGTTGATGGTTGTTGATTATCAGACTACACATTTGATGTGTTCCCTTCTACGTGATCAGATTCTGGTTCTATAACACTGATAACTTAATCGGCAAAAATCGTTTCTGGAGTACCCTCATCCGCCTCTTCGATGAGTTGGGTGAATAAATTTTGATCAAATGGGAATATTCCCACTGATATAGAGTGGAATCAGTTACAAAGGAGTAAGTTTTTCCTACTTATTTATCTTCATATAGGTATCACATTCTTTATATAAAGCTCTTTTTAATGGACCAAATACTGTAAGATCCAATGGTTGTAATCGGTGCGACGTATGGAGTTTTAAGATTGTAACACCGTTGCTGCGACAATAATTATATATTCTCAGTGAAATGTGGCTGGAATGATTATCCAGTACTAACAAAACTGGATCTTCTAAGGAAAATTTTGTATGACCTACGAAACGAGTTAGCCATAAGTAAAACAAATTATCAGTCATCCATTCGGACGGTACAGTTATAGACAGATCCATGAGTCCCTCCTTGTTCCAGAGACGGGTGCATTCTGATTCGAGGATAGATTATTAATGGAGGGATGTATTGTCCGGTTGGATATACGCAACAACAAATTGTTATATTTCTTCCTCGCTCCCACTAGTTGCGACGCCTACTTGTTTAATTCCTTTGGGAGCAAGAATTCTGCGAGGTTTGTGTACACTACTGATGTCCGTTTAGTCGTCAATGAAAATTCTATGACCAGCAAAATTGTACTTCTCCAAAACTGACCACAGTTTATTAAAAAAAACATTAACTTCACTGGTATTAAATGCAAGGATTCTATTTATACTAGTGGGTTCTGGACATCTGATGCTGATCTCCGGATTTCTTCTGAGAAAGCCATAGAACCAATCTTTACCGGCTTCCTCTTTGTCTTTATTGATATTTAATTTTATTGGACTCTTCAACGACTGCGGTGTCAACCCATAAAACATTTTTACAAGAAGTAAGATTTGCTTCATGATTCGCGTTTCTTGTTCTGGGGAGAACACTGGTTTAAGTTAACCAACACTTATCAAAAGTTGGTGTAATAATTGAAATTTTCACTTGAAAATTTGTATTCGTGCTTTATTTTTAATTACAAACAACTTTCTTTTATGAACATTTTGCTTTAAATAGTGAATAATGGTACTTGTCTCTTGAAACATTTTCATGTTTTATTAATTTCATACTTTGTACATCTGATCTAAGATAACGATTTTTCTCCTACGGTGATCTCCATTCGTGGATATACTGTATCGAATACCGAATAGAACAAAATTTGCTTAAAAATGTATTTTCTACAAGGTGTGCTACATTTAAAAGATCCTGCCATCGAAATAAATTATTCAGTACAGCACCATCTACATATTGACATATTTGAAGTCAATTTATACCTAAACCTGAAGCTTTCTTAGCGCTTTACAAATTGGCTTGTACAGAATCAAAATATCTCTATTACTTTCCAAAATATCCGGCCTAAGAGTTTTTATTGAAACACCCTGTATATATTGGCTAATGAGCAAAAACATCGGTGTGCCATTTCCTTTTGTACTGTTAAACAAGTTCTCTTGCCCTTTATGGTTTACGCACACGATATCTTTACATCCGTTAAATATTCACACCAGTAAATTACAATCAATACACATGATTCCTATGGGAGATTAAAACTACATTATAGTATCATACCAAGGTAATTATGTGGAGGATACTGTAAAGTTGAACAAAGTTTGTGATTACTTTATATTTTTTTAGACAATAAATTGTTTTTTGTTATGTTGTTCGTTTTTTATAGACATTTGTATTATTTTATATTTTGGAAATGCATTAAAGTGACGACGGAATCTAAAACTATTTTTGTATCCTACACTGTGAAAAAGTTGAATTTTACCGGCTTTGCGGAGAGGAGAGTTACCTTATCTACGGTTGGCAAAGAAAATAAATTTGACATTTATTTTCACGCTAGGTGGCGACCCAATTGACATCAATTAAATAAAAATTGCCAATTTGATTGATACCTCACTTAAAATAGCATAACCGATTTCAATCACATTAAGTAGTTCGAAGAAACAAAAGAGAATCACTTAAAATAAACAAAGCCATTAAACGTCAGTATAAAAATTGTTAGCAGTTGTGAATGTCTGCACATTCATTAACTAATACTACTATTTCATCAAGATGGCCGACTTCCGTTCCGACAGTGTCTTGCTCATCTACAATTACAAATCGCGAACATCTTTCATTTTGAATCCGCTGTGTAAATCTTCCATTACGTCTTTTCTCGATTTTTTTTCTAGCATCTTCATTCCAATGCTTATTAATATTAATCCTCTATAATTACTTGTACAATCAGAGCTATTTCGCTGTCCGTCGACAATGCAATGTTTCAATATGATTTTGAATTTCTTTTGTCCAACGTGCCATCCCATTTACGAAGTACTTCCTATAGTTTCATTTTTCTTTTCCATTTCTCTACTGTTAATTTTTTCGGGATTTTCAGCTTTTTTATCTATCGGATACTGTAATAATTCATAATATTTTCTTAATAACATTTATCAGTTACATTTATTTTATTTAATCTCCAACTATTCACTGAATAGACAGCAACCATTTTTTAAGTATAATGAATTTTATTCGATAATTTTTATGTGACATACTGCCCCTGTATGAAACCTGAAAGCAAATATTACCCATTGTAATAAACTACATCTTGTCAGATGGACTCTTTAGCTCACCCATTATTTAGTCATGATCTCCCTCGAAACGTACTTGCCCATAATAGTGTTAACATTTCCGCAACCATAACGTGAACGCAACAACTGTTACTATACATAAACTGTAGGGTGTGCCATATGCCTCACATCAATTACATGACAATTGCTTTCAATCCAAACATGTGGAATCGAATACACTTTTCATCTTGTCGAACAATTAGAGATTTATCTGTTTAAATCTGATACATTGGGATGAGGAATTACGAAATTATTAGATTTTTACATATTTTTGATTAACAGATTATTTTCTTCCAGACTATATTAAGGAAGTAAACTGATATTTCTTCAAAAAAATTAAAATCAAATGAAATATAACAGTATTACTTTTTAATTGGTTAAGTATTAAGATGCCCTATTCCATGATTTTAGTTTAATAATCAATTATAATTTTTGAAAGTAAATTGAAGAAATTTATAGTTGATAACTTGACTAAATTACCAATGTTGAAATAATAGTGGACTTTTTCACTTTTTTGTGTATACATTTTTGGACTTTAGAACTAACGTACGAAGATTCTATGATCTGTGATTGTACCATAAAACAAGATTGTTTGTCTCAAAAAAGGAAGCTGATGCTGTCTATACTGTAATACCCTTACATTATGTTGAAAATGAGAAAAGATCACCCAACTCCACTTAATTCTGTCTCCGTGTGGCTTATCACCTGTTTTCTCAAAATCAGGATCGTGTGATGTGTAAGGCTTGCTGAGTTATTCTTAGCCTCAATGTCAAGGCTTCAAGGACAAAACAATTTGTTGAAGTAGCTAAAGCAATTATTGCATAGTCTCCTGCTGTAGATTGCGTTTTAGACCAGCTAAGATTATAATCTTAACCTCACTTTTGGAAGTATTATTATTTTATTTAAATTTTAGTGTAATGTAAGTGATACTAAAACAACATATTTGTATCCGAAGGCATATGAAACTTGCACTTATTTAATTAACAATAAAGAAGATAGTAAAAAGACCAAACAATGTATGATAAATAAATTAAAATATACCTTCAATAAACATGATAGAGAAAAGGAAGAACAAGAACAGCAACGTGTGAACAAAGATAGTAGTTGTGCCATATTACGACCGATAACTTTTTAATTCTGAAATTAATTTTGTATTTCATTTTAAAAAATTCAGTCTGAAAAAGATTCAACAAAACTATGTGACATTCAAGAAACCCAAAATTGCGCAGAAAAAGCTACTGAAAAGATTTCATATTACAAGAAGAAAACAATAATAGTTTCAGTGAGGATAATGATGATAGAGATGTCGATAAACATTATGTTCCAAGCGATAGTAATAGTTCTGATTCTGATAGAAACTAAAGTTCCAGTAGCAGACAAAATAACGAATTCGACAGAAAGTCAAGAAAAAGGGTAAGAAAAGTTTCACAGTGGAAACGTACTCTTAAAAAACTCAAAGCAAATAAAGAAGCATACGTTACTCAAGGTGGTAATATTAAGCGAGTAAAACGTGTTCAAGAAGGATATGATAGTAAATGTAGGCTTAAATGTAATCTAAAGATCAACGAAGAGCAAAAGAATAAGCATTTTTGTTAGCTATTACGCAATTGCTGATAAAACTAGACAAATAAATTTTTTTCGCTCTTGTATTGTAAGACTAAACCACGAAAATACAGAACCTGTAAGCCAGACAGTACCCGATCTCTAAATTATTGTTATGTTTTTATCCGCAATGAAGAAAAAATTAAGGTATGCAGCACAACGATTTCTACCGCAATCTGTAAAATAAACAGCGAAAACATCATTGGACCAGATAGTCGAGGACGACATGGTAATCAAAAGAAACTTGATGCAAACTTGGAACACAGTGTTATTGATCATATCAATTCATTCTACAGAATTGAACCCCATTATTGTCGCACCGACAATAAGCGGGAGTTTATAGATGGCGATTTAAATGTATAAACAATGGATCGTATGTATGTGGAGAAATGTAAAGAAGGTAATCGGGTTTACGTAAAAGCATCAATGTATGCCCACTATTCAATACTAGTTTCATTATTGGTTTCTTTCAACCTTTTTTTTTGCGGGTGGGAAAATCTTCAAGAAGACGCCTGGGAAGAAGACCCAGGTGTGCGGGTTCAACTGGGTACGTTTAAAACCCGGACCTATCAGGTTCCCGGGTCATCCACTCTTTAAAGAGCCGCACCCGATCGCCTACCAGCTAAAAACCCACCGTCTTCTCCACCGGCACACACGGTTGGTTTCTTTCAACCTAAAAAAGATTTATTCTCTTTGTGTAATGAATACAACCACTCCATTAATAAATCTTCACTAGAAGAAAAGTACGCCATTGATCTCAAAGAAAATGATCTAGCTAGAAAAGAGAAGATCGCCGATGTCATTTTTGCTAAGTAAAATCAAAATAAAACAGCTGGTTTTTGTTTCGATTTACAAGCTGTCATGCCGTTGCCCCGTGGCGACGTTTCTACTTTTTTTACAAGAATGAACTCAATGTAATTAACTTCACCATACTCGACATACCAAGAAAAGAGGGATTTTCATACTTATGGCACGAAAGCATAGCAAAACGTGGTGCTAATGAAATTGCAACTTGCATCTATGATATGATTATTAAAAAATGTCAAAGATTGAATGACACACTTTACAGTGATAATTGCGTTGGGCAAAACAAAAATCGCTTTATTGTATCTATGTGTTTATTTTGCCTACAAAATTCGAATATCCAATCCATTGATCACAAATTTTTGGTCGTCGGACACTCTCAGATGGAAGGCAACTCGATGCACTCCTGCATAGAGCAAGCCAAGAAAATAGCTTTAAAAAGTGGATCAATCTAGGTACATGATCAAATTTCGGTGATAATTAAACTAGCTAAAAAAACAGGTAAACAATCCCACTCACGTATAATAATTCCCATTTGTGAGTACAAAATCGTAGTTTGTTATCGGTTAAATAGGAAAGAACAGAAATGCAAGTGGATAAAAATATCGGATAAATTACGTCACATTTACTGTTTGTTTATCAGTTTGACAATTGTAAAGGTCAAAGCAGAATTCAACAGCAAGTATGTCGAGATTTGGAAATATTTGCGAGGCAGAAATAGTAAGGCAAATTGAAAAATCAACTCCAGAAAGTACAAAAAAGTCGTTCCTTTAATTGAATTGAGTCTTCTATTCATGGGATTGTCTTACCAAATACCAGGCGAGCTCAGATCTAGCAGGATATTTTTTCCGGTGGTTTTCTCATATTCATTTTCATATAGGTAATTTAACTCGAGCTATGCTCTCGTGATTTTGCCAGAACAACTCTCGTTAAATTGCCAATGAAAGTAAGTATTCGAAAGCAACCACAAAAATATCCGGCTAAATCTGAGCTCTTGTGGTATTACCCCCGACCATTTAAAAACCGAGTTACAGACTGGAAATCGGTAGCCAAGAACTATGGACCCTTGTCACAAAATACGACAGGAGAAAAAGTTGTGTGGAATAATATTACAGTTTTTCATATAATCAAGGTAATAGAAAATAGCATTTTTTACAAAGAAAGTTTTGAAGACAAGGTACAAAGAAATCCAAATCACAACTTGTCAAAAAAATCATGCCGCAAATAACCTGCCATTGGCATATAGGTTAGGTTAGGTTTGTAATGAGTGGGCCGATAAGGCCTTCCACTACGACTCGTATGAGTCTATTGTGGCTCATACCTATTCACATTTCACCAAACAAATTCAGATTCTTAACGAAGCCGATTAATTTGTTCGGTGAATGATATTTCAGGTCCGAGGGCGAGAGAGTGGCCCTGCCAAACATCAGATACCTGACTTGAGCCGTGGCGGGGCAGGCACAAATTATATGCTCTGCGGTTTCATCATCTTCCAAACAGAGACGGCAAATCCGATCGTCCGACAGTACAAGTTTCAGCATATGATGATTCAAACGACAGTGGCCTGTTAAAAGACCTGTTAGGTACCGTAGATCATGTCTATTATAGCCCAACATTTGTTTGGATACATTATTCGAAGGATGTATGAAGGCCTTTGAATGAACCAATCCTGATAAATCATGCCAGAAGTTTTAAACTCTTCTTGCAGTCTAGGTATTTAGTGTTTGTTTGACAACACTTGTTACGAAGTCAATTGTAGGTTCTGGTTCAATAAAGACACGAGCGGCACCCTGCCTTGCAAGAGAGTCCGCCTTCTCATTACCATCCATACCAAAGTGGCCACGGATCCAGACCAGCGATACCCTGTTGCATTCTCCTAATGAGGCGAGTCTTTTTTGGTATTCTAAAACCAATTTCGACATTACACGGTAAGAGCTGAGTGCTTTCAAAGCTGCTTGGCAGTCCGTGAATATTTTTATTGATCGACGTGTGTGGTTGGATTGCCCCAAACTCTCCACACATGAAACAATGGCGTAAATTTCCGCCTGAAACACGGTTGCATAGGATCCTAGAGAGATTGAAATTTCTGTCTTATGTCCGCGCTCGTATACACCCGCACCAGAGCCTGGGGATGTCTTTGAACCATCCGTGTACCAACAGATGTCTGCTCTTAATAGTTCATCCTTGCGGAGGACCCATTCATCTCTATTTGGAAATAGGACGGTATAAGGCAGATTGTTGTTTACTGTTGGGGGCATTATATCAGAGTTCATTCACAGAACACTACGACTTTCGGTGGCCGCTAGCATTCTGCTTTGCTCTGTATAAGCCTGTTATGTACATTAAGAAATATGCAGAATTCTATATGCTGTCCATCTGGCCTCCTCTTTCAGAAGTATATGGAGAGGAAGTAGATCCAGGAGGATTTCCATGGCTGCTGACGGTGTGGTGCTGACATCACCAGTGATAGCCATACACGCCTGTCTCTGTATACCAGAGAGCTTTGCTTGGGCCGTTTTCTGTAAAGCTTTTGACCCCCAAGCAATGGCTCCATATGTGATCATTGGTCTAACAATCATCACATATATCCAATGGATTTGCTTGGGACCCAAGCCCCAAGATTTTCCACAGATCCTGTGACATGTCCATTGGCATATAACGAAGAACCGAAACTTACCTATAAAAAAAATTAGTTTATTAAGCCCTTTGCCGCATGTTCCTCAACAATATCATCAATATTTAAAAAACTTAAAGGCAATGAAAAAATGACTCCAAAATGAAAGGAATGAAGAAAGTGATTGATCAGTTGGTTGATTCTTGAGTAGAAGTTATTTACATTTAGAGTTGTTTAGAATATCAAATTTATTTTAAGAAAATGTTGAAATTATTTTTATACTTACGAGAATTTATTAAAGTTTTTTTTTATAAAAATAGTACTTTTTAATCAAACATCTAGGAAAAGTCAGTATAACAGAAAAACAAATGTGAAAAAAAAAGATTTAAACTAAAACAAATTGCCAGAATTTATAAGCAACACTAAGACAAATTCGAAAAATTAAGTATAATTTACAACAAATAATCATAGTTTACGTGCAATATGAAGATAAGTTAAAGCGAATATCAGGACAACCAAAATGTTGAAACAAAATTTTGGTGCAAAACAAGGTCAACTTCAAACTTTTTTGGAAAGGCAACAAAACATTATGAAAGTTCGAAAATGATAGAATAAAGTAATTTTACAAATTAATTAATCCTAAAAAGTTGCTTTGATTATTTATATTAATAAAAGTCTGTTTTGAAACTTTAAAACTCGTTTATTTCAAAACCATGTTTTTGAAGTTGTCCTAGTAATGTTCTAGCACAGCGATATATATGGAGCCTATCTTCATACCAAAATGGGTAGTCTTAACAAGAGACGTTAGTTTTGTTTCAGCGACAAAAATGTTAGTCCATCACAAATGCAACAAACATTGTTTACTAAGCCGCACTGGGGAAAGCGTTGCGTGAAATCAATTTAATGAAACGTGAAACGAAAGCAATAGATAGATAAGATTACTCAGGGCAGTGCAGACTGCGTTTCATGAAACTGCAGTTTAATCGATTTCGTGAAACCGGGTTTTGAGAAACTCGAAAAACTGTTTCCCGTAGCTCTAGTTTCACGTTTCAGACATTACTTTCCAAGTGATATTGACTGAAAATCTGCCAGTTTGTCTACGAGATTTCAATACACCGCAAAGTAATGAGCTCTATCAGGAACTGCAACCCTTTCTTACAAGGAAATCCCATATCCTCAAACCTTTACAAATTATTTTTTATAATTCGCGTATAAAAGATACTTCATTATAACATTATTTACAGTTTCACAATGAAGTCTCTTTGAACACTTTTTTAGTAATTTTTAGTGTCGTACAGTTGATTATTGTATGTAGTATGTATTTTTATTTGACACTTGACTTTAATGAAATTGACTGTCTCGATTTTTCAATTGTTTATCTTTA
Source organism: Galeruca laticollis (assembly GCA_963921935.1). Taxonomy (NCBI): domain Eukaryota; kingdom Metazoa; phylum Arthropoda; class Insecta; order Coleoptera; family Chrysomelidae; genus Galeruca; species Galeruca laticollis. The sequence goes on along the minus strand of OY998179.1, from coordinate 197,565,120 downwards.
TATTGTATAGGATCAATATATAGGTATACATTACGTTAGATTTTTGGGATAAATTACCAGATATCTATGTGAAGATGTATTATAGAAATAATTTTGTTCATGATATATTATAAATAGATCGCAAGCATATACGAGGAAGCTTTTGTTTAAACAAATAATCATTCTCTGTTTGCTTAAATGAAAGTTTGTTTACAATTTACACAATTATTCGATCATATGTCAAAAGCCAAAGTGCTGAATAAAACCCTCTGTGATCTGACCAATCAGGAATCTACAGAATTGCCAACTTATATTCAAACCACTCCTCCTAGTTTACGAACAGGGATTATGTAATTCTATTTTATTTAGAAAATTAAATAAATGCGAATTATGAAAAAGATTGTGTAAAACTTGTGTCACAATGACTTTCTGTAGTATTCGTGATTTGCGCAACTCACCGCTTCGCGGTTCGTTGCGCAAACTTCACTCGTACTACAGAACGAGTCATTGTGATACTTGTTTTACAAATAACTATTAGACACTATTAAACAATTCCTACGTCTGAAACTAGACATTTCCGCAGAATATTTTTGTGTCTCATGATGTTTTTACCTTAATTTAATTATCAGTTTTTCCTCTGCGCTCAAAGCTAACTTCAACTCAAAAATACAGAAATTTGACAGTAAAGCGACTACGGAAGGATCAGGGATAAATGAATTACTAGTACCTAAATGTAGTTGTAGCTCGGATTCCAACCCTGAAAGTAGTTCTTTAAGTAATGAACAGGCCGTCCTTGACGATAAAGCCATTTGAGTTCAAATCCACAAATACAGTCTACCAGTAGCCTTAATTTACCAGAGAAAAATCTTAACTTTGATTTAACTGATACAAATCGTTGGGAGCCATTGACCAAAAGCACCTATCAAAAATTACAGATTGTGACTATTCGAAGTCTAAGCGTATGTATTCAGAATATTCAGATAAAGCAACGCGCTATGCCAACAAGAACATGCTGTTTACGCGCATAAAAAATGGACAATTAAAAAAAGGGACTGCCTGATGTAGTCACACTCTGCAGGTTGTTTTATTGTGTCGCTTGTACCCCACCCCACAATGAAGAAATTAATTGCGACACTGCTTTTACAAATGGGTTAAATTACTCGGAGAATGTTAGCACATCATGAAAAAAGTTCAGCTCATACACCCTTTCTTTTGTTAAGAGAAGAAATGTTCTTAGTCAAATTGATTCTGCACTTCATCAACAATACATGAAAGAAGTGGACTACTGGCATAATGTTTTATCACGCGTTGTTCACGTAATAAAGTTCCTTGGGTCTACGAGGATTGGCTTTTCGGGTTTCTAAGAATGAAGTGTATGGCTCTTTAACAAATGGGAACTTCATGGGAATACTAGAGGTTCTAGCTGAGTATTATGATTTTTTAAAAGTGCATATTCAAACCCATGGTAATCCTGGAACAGGAAAAGTGAGTTACTTGTCAATAACCATATGCAATGAATTCGTTGAAATAATGCATAAAAAATTATCTTAACAATTGTCGAGTAGTTAAAATGAAGCAAATACTACTGTATCATTATTGGTTCTACACCTGTTATAACTCATCACGACCAATTAACATTTATTGTTCGTGAGATTTCCGATAATGGTCTCCAATAGATAGATTTTTAAACTTTATCAGAATGGACGATCACACTCGTGCCGGAATGGAAGAAGTTGTTTTGGATATACCATTAGATAATATGAGAGGCCAGTCGTACGACAATGCCGCGAATATGTCTGGTCAGTACTCAGGACTTCAATCAAGAATTAAAAGCCACAATCAATTCGCGGAATTCATTCCGTGTTCCGCTCATTCATTGAATGCCTTCAAGCAAACAAGCTATTTATGTTTATATAAGAACTGTATGTTTTCTTTAGTGCATCAACATCAAGATGGGCTATCACTGAAAACCTGATAAAGGATAGTGATAGCAAACAGAAGCTTTTACCTAAGAGACAACAAGATGGTCAACCAAATGGCATGATTCGAGAGCTTCAATTGTTAACTACTGGGAGTTTCATGGAGCACTTGAAAAAATAGCGGAAAACCCATAAGAAAAAGTAGAATGCAGAGCTGCAGCTGAGGGTTTATGGAACTCCTTTGGCAGATTAGAAATAGTAATATTATTGGTAGTATGGGATGATATTCTAGAACGTTTCAATGCTGCCAGTAAAATCATGCAAAGTGCTAACTTGGGAATGGTTTGCAATCTTTATAAATAGCTTAGAGATTACGTACAGAGCCTTAGAGAGAGATTTGACTACTATGAACAAAAGTGTATGGAATTTATAAAAAGTTAGGTCGCTAACTATGAGGTAGACACAAAAAGGAAAAGGAAGAGAAAGGGAATGCCAAAGGACACTGATACCAGTGATACCAGTAGGTTTGATGGAAGATCGTAAATACATTTTTTATTGTTATTGAAAATATAACCCAGGAACTAGAGAACAGGTCAAAAAAATAATTTTGATCAAAATGAAGTTATTGGCGTTTTGTATAATGTGTATAAACTAAATGATGAAGGATTTCATCAAAAAGCATATCGTTTGGTGAATAAATATTCCTCAGATCTCACAACTGAACTTGGAGAAGAACGAGTCCATTTTAAAGCGTTTGTTAAAGAAGCTGAAACTATTGACGAAAATACAAAAGAGTATCATTTGCCTGCTAACTTTTTAAACTTTATCAAGCAAAAACAACTGACAACACTCTTCCCAAACATTGATACTGCAATAAAAATCTTATTATGCATAATGTCTTCAAATGCCTCAGCAGAACGGTCATTCAACATTCTAAACGCGCGAAGAATTACCTCCGCAACTCAACCACTGACACCAGGCTGTAAAGCCTAGTAGCGTATGCTGATAATGCCGAAATGTTAAATGAACTGAATTTTGATGATATCATAGATGAGTTTTCTACATTAAAAGCAAGCAAAGTTGATTTTTAAGGTAATATCACATTATTCATTAACATGTAATGACATTAATATGTAAATAAAAGTGTACAAACCTACTAACTGAGTTTTTAATTGGAAGTCCCTACCTTTTTTTGTTTTTTTAGGGGGGGTGGGGAGGCCACAAGTTAACATGTGCCTAGGAGACGCTAACGTCATAATCCGCCACTGCATCTTAAAGGACTCTGTATAACGTAAAAAAACCTTAAATCAAAAGCTCAAAAAAATGTGATTAATCCGAATTCGGTATAATATACAAGTTAGTTTGTAACGGAGTTATGCAACACTCTGTATAGTTCGAGATAATTTCAAAATATGGACCTTAAAAACATCTACTATTTTCCTTAAAAACTCTCTTAAAATAATCCATGTATCGAACTTTGTCGTAAGATTTGTATGTGAGAATAGAATAATTCATTATTTGTTGTAATTTTCACAAAATGTTCCTTTCTAAAGTTAATGCTCAACTTGTTGACTGTAATTTGTCAGATATAGCATATTTTGTCAATGTCTGCTTACATAACCATCGTTATGTTGCCTACTGTTATTTTATTGAACCGCATTAGTTCCATAGGTTAATCTCCAATAATATATATTCTCGGCGTGTATTAGCCCTATTTAGTGAATTTCAGTAGCGGGTCATAGGACTAATACAAGTAATACCTCGGTTATCGGCTTCCAAATCCTATTCTGAACCATTTTGATAGCTAAGGCTGTTATTACTGGATACTGTTAGCACAGCTGTTGCATTATTAAATTCTGGAATTAGGCTGATAGGTGAGTACAAGTTGTTTCATTACGATTTCAAATGAAAAAATTCTCCCAAGCTATTTTCATTCTGGATAAGGATTATAATGTAACCAAATTAATAAATCTCAGGGAGCATTATAAAAATGTACGTGCTGGGACTTGACGTTACAGTCTTTATTTAAAATATTTGAGAATGGCGAGTCAGATGAAGAAATTGAAGATGAAATGAAGACGTGTTGACAATTTTTATCAGAATATAAGAAAATAGAATAACAATCGGACCCACATAAAAATAGACGACCTATTTCAACAGCAAATATAATAAATACTTTTACCGGAACTACCACATATGCCTGCACGAGAATTGTGGATATAAAAAGTGCGTTCCAACTATTTTCAGTAGTGTTTGTTTTGTTCGCGGAACTGTTCCCTTTCCGGATTAAATAAAAAACTGCTTATAAAGTGGACTGCATACTTTAGTTATAACTGATAACCGTGATAGAATAGACAATTTTATGAAAAATATATTTACAGTTAAAAAGCATCGTTCTCGGGTCAGCGTTTTAGGCTGAATAACACCTGGAAGTTTGTTTACATAAAACTCACGTACGACTTCCAAAAAATGTTATAGGCGAGACTAGGTCAACTGCACTATTCCGAGTAGCGGACCAACTGAGCTGGACATGCCGCCCCCGTTGAAAGAATGTCTGTCAAATATCAACAAAGAAAACAGAAAAAAATGTTTATAATTCATTCGGCTATGCCCTGGGCAATTAGAGCCATCTCTCTTTCTATTGGTGGCACGCAAACTTTGGCGGCTGCGCGTGTCAAAACTCCCGAACTAGTCTTCACGTCCACCACACGACAGCCAGATTGCACATTTATTACTCATTCCAAACTCCACCTTAAAGGAGGAAGATCATTGTCTACTAAAACCACAATTTGGCCCTCCTGAATATTTGCAGTAGGATTGTTCCACTTAGTCCTCGTTAGGAGTTCGAAAACATATTCCCTGGACCGCCTGTCCCAAAAATGTTGAACCATTTGACTTAATTGATGATACCTCCGGATTCATCCAAAATAAATAAACCTGATGTCTTCATCTGGAATAGCAGCTAAAAGTCTCCCAATGAGAAAATGCCGTGGTGTGCGAGATAAAAGGTCATTGCAATCCTCGGACAAGGGAGTGGGAGGCCTGGAAATGAGGCAAACCTCGAACTGAGCCAGTACCGTATTTATTCCTTCGTACCATAAAATAACGTTACGCATTACCCATTTTAAATCATATTTACAGATTTTAACAGCTGCCACCCATTTCCCACGGAAATGCGGCAGATATGCCGTTATAAAATGCCAAATAATGTTTAGTTGAGATAAATGTTCGTAATAAAACCTCGGAATTAAGAATATAATCGAGCAGCTCCTTAAACTTAGTTCCATAAACGGAAAATATATTCGATGGTAACCCTCTTCACAAGACGAATCTTTTAATTGCATTTAAAAAGGCCTCTGTGCTGAGGCTTGAAACAAGCCAACAGATAAAAACGCATAAGCTTTCACGGCTGGGGCCCTACGAAGTTTACTTGTTTTAACTTTTGGGGTGTAAGGGGTAAAGTACTAATCATCAGAACATCGAAACTACCCAAATGCCAACCTTACCTGCTCGAGTGGTGATCTTTGATCACACGGTGCACTCTGCTAGATAACGACCGAGGCTCTGATGACCGAACATTGGCGATATAACCATAACTCATCAAACAGGACTAAATCCCTGTAACAGACCGAAGAAAGGCAAGGGGAAACCACTTTCGGATATAAAAAATATTTCATTCCCAAGAGAATCATGGCAACTTTCAACTTAAAACAAGTCCGGAGTCTAAATAGTTCCTCAATCGGACATCCGGGAGCAACTGATTTGAAAGTGAACACACAGAGTCAAAATAGACTGACTCTCCGAAAACGCAAAAGAATAGCTACCTGGAATGTAAGGGGACTGGTACAACAACCAGGGAAGCTCCAAATAATCGAAAATGAGAAGATTGATATCCTAGGAATCAGTGAAACTCACTGGAAGGGGAAGGGTCACTTCCAGAGTATTTCAGGCAATATTATATATTTCTCAGGCCATGCAGAGGAGAGAATTAACGGTGTCGTGCCCAAGAAATTGCAGAATTTTGTTTGCGGTTATGATGCAGTTAATGACAGGATCATTCACCTCCGTTTCCAAAGTTCAACATACATTCTGCACATAATTCAGGTATACGCCCCAACCTCCACGGCAGATGAGATCATATTAGAATATTTTTATACGGCTCTAGATACTGAGCTTGTCAATATTCCCAACAAAGATATTACAATCATATTGGGAGATTTTAACTCCAAAATAGGTGTCACGAACATGGACCACTACGCAGACTCTACCCGTGGAAATCGCCGGGTGACAGATATGAAAATCAAATAGATTTTACCTTAATCAATACAAGATGCAAAACTTCTGAGTAATACTAAAACTTTTCCAGGTGTGGACGACTGTGGTAGTGACCATCAACTGCTAGTAATGGATTTCAGACTTAGATTTAAGAATATTCGTAGACCCTGAAAAAAGGTCATCTCGATGAAACGACCTATAGATCCCTATCAAAAGATATTCAGAAGAGATGTCGTAAAGACAGAGGAAAGTACGTATCCAACATATGTCAAGAGATAGAATCACACTCGCACCGAATTGAAACCAAAGATCTGTTCCAAAAGGTAAAACTTCTCGCAACAGAATTCAAACCACGCAATTATGCAATTCAAACTGAACATGCTTCGTTGAGGACATCGAAGCAATATTAAACGTATGGCAGAAATATTGCACAGATTTGTTCAAAAAACAGCAGACCCTATAAGGAGACGATAGAATTGCGTGCAGAGGTAGAGAAAGCAATAGCACATTTGAAAAGAGGACAATATAATGGGAGAATTGTTGCAGAATTTGGATTAACAGGGCATTAAAATGTTAACCGAACTGTGTAATATTATATGGAAGCATGGTATGTGGCCCAAAGACTGGTCTACCTCTATATTCATTCCTCTTCATAAAAAGGGTGCAACCACAAAGTGTAGCAACTACCGTACCATTTCTTTGATATCACATCCGAGTAAGATTCTACTTCGTATTATAAAGCGACGTTTAGAGACATATCTGGATCGATAGATTCCCCAGGAACAGGCAGGGTTTGTGAAGGGCAAGGGTACCTGAGAGCAGATGCTTAATCTACGACAACTCATAGAGAAATGCAGAGAATTCAATATTCCAATGGTCATCTGCTTTTTGGACTACCAAAAGGCCTTTGACTGTGACAACTGGAAAATGCTGTAGAGAGTTCTTCGAGAGATGGGAGTGCCTGAATATCTAATTGCACTCATAAGAAACCTTTACGACAATAGCATGGCCAATGTCAGAATAGAGAACCAGCACTCGCTCCCATTTAAGACTTGCAGGGGCGTTCGTCAGGGATGCATCCTCTTTCCAGATCTCTTTAACATCTACGGAGAATACATAATAAGAAAGGCATTGGATGAATGGCATGGAGGAATCTCAATTGCGGGTAAAAAGATCGCAATATTTGGAAAAAACATGACCAAAACTCGTTAGAATTACTTGTGCCCAATCTATCAATCCAATAAAAAATAATATATGTATTTTATATTATTCTGTTGTAAAGAACGACATTAAAAATCTTTGTTATCTGAAACCCTTTAATTTTTCTGATAACTGTATATAAATTTAGTAACTATTTAAATGAAATTAACCATCTCGACCCTTAATTCGTGGAATCTACTGTTATTACTGTTTAAATGAAACTTACTGTTTCTAGATAATTCCACAATATATTGAAAAAAATGTTAAAAATTCTAAGAAATTGACAATTGTTTCGATATTAAATATCATCGTCAGACACAAGTTACATTTCATTTGATGCCTACCTGATATTTAATAATTATTTTTGGCTAGACCAAGAAGTGACCTACCTTGTGATTGACTTAATATATGTTAATAGAAAAAAGAAGAAGATATGATATTACAAATATTGAAGTTTATATATTATTAGCCCTATGGGGATATCCTGGACATATTTTTCCCAATTAAGATTAGTATAACTGTGCAATGATATAGAAAACCAGGAAAACTATATCTGCTGATCTTTACAATTATCACTTAAAAAAACAGTTTAAAAGTGGAGAACACCCTAGATTTATCTGTTCATTGACGACTTCATATTGTGGGTTTCTTAAGTAAATTCTAATTTCCAATGCTTCAAGCAAATCCAGTTCTTGTTTCTTATCACAAATATGTAGTACTTCTAGTTCTGTGTTAGGTATCAATGAATGGTTGGTATCAAGTAGATGTTTTACGTAGTTGGATTTGTCTGCTCGTAAGTGCTTACTGTATCGGATTTCAAAATGTCTAAAAGTTTGACCCAAATATACAGCATTACAATCCGGACATTTAAGTTTGTATATACAAGACTTCTTTAATGGGGTTATTTTTGTATTTACATTTAACAATTTTGTACTCACATTACTTTCTGTTTTAAACGAAATTGTTGTAGTTGTTACTAAAGATATTATCTTTGAAATATTATTAGAAATATTTCCTGCATATGTGATGGTTTTATAACTCTTTATTTCTTTAGTTTGCTTAAGAAGTATTAGTTGTAATGTCACTTTTCCTCTTTTTTATTGATTAATTTATTTATCATATGTAATGAAAAACCGTTGGATGTAGTTATTTGTTTATTTGTATTAATTTCTGGATCAAAATTACATTTGTTCATAGGAACTGAAAATGCTCTATGTACCATTTGATATATGCTGCTAATTTATGTGACATGGGATGATTGGAACTATATGGAATAGTCACATCAGTGTGTGTTGGTTTTATGTAAATTGAATAATCAAGTACATTATTAACTCTTTGAATTTTTTAATCGCGAAAATTGATTGAGTTATTTTCTTCAACTTATAATGTAAATTTAATTTTTGGGTGTTAATTATTAATATGGTTATAAATATATCTAGTTGTCGTTCACTACTTATAAAACAAGCAAATATGTCATCTACATATCTATACCAAAATAAAACATTTTTTGAAATATTACTTTCAAAGATTCTTCTCTCTAAACTGTCCATAAAAATGTTTGCCAAAATTGGTGATATAGGGCTTCCCATTGGTAATCCTTCATTTTGAATATATATCTTATTGTCAAAAGTTAAATAATTCTAATTAATACATACATCAAGTTAATTAAGTATATTTGCTATTATTCCTGGAATAATATTTTTATCTTCTAGTAATTTTCTTACAAGTATTAGACATTCTTTAGGACGAATTTTAGTGAACATATGGGTAACATCAAATGAAATGAGTTTAGAATTATCTTGCAAGTTGAATGCTTTTATTTTTTTGATTAGTTCTATTGAATTTTTAATTGAGTATTTAGATATATATATATATATATATATATATATATATATATATATATCCGTAACTGTTAAGTATATTGATAAGTTTTTTTGCTAATATATTATTAACATAAGAAACTACAGGTCTAATTGGTTTCGTTATTTTATGTACGGTTCCATAATTGTGGAGATTGAGGATTTTTATTAATCATGGACTTCTTTTCGTAATCACTTAAAAGATAATTTGGATTATTAACAATATCTCTTAGATTATTAGAAAACTTTTTTGTTGCATCTGCTCTAAGAACTTGTACATCGCTAGATTGTATAAAGTTATATATTTTTTAATTATAATCTTTAGTTGTCAATATGACAGTGGCGTTCCCCTTGTCACTTTTTGTTATTGTTAGGTTATTATTTTCTACTTTCTTTTAGATTGAATTTAAAACTGTAACGTCATTTTTTGTTTGACGTTTAACCTTTGACGGTTCAATATTTTTGATTAAATTGGCAATTTGTAATTTCTCATGAAGAAAATTATTTGAATTAGTTTTTAAAGCTATTTCTGATTCTGTAGCAATTATTTGTTCAATATTATTCGTAAATTTTGGTGGTATGTTGTACTTTAAACCTTTATTTAAAAATTCTATTTCACTATCTGTAAAATTAGTTTCTGAAAGGTTTTCAAGTTGTGGTGCAAAGTGTGTTGGTATGTAAGTACTTACATTTTCATGATGTTTAGAGTTTGAATTTTATGTTGTGTGCGTTCGAGTTTCTGTAGTTTTTGTTCTTGTTTCTTAAATTTCTGGTGCTTCATCGTGCTGACATTTTCTCTGATTTTGTAATCAGACGGCCTTGTGAAACGAAAAAGTTAGTTAATGACTCTTAACTCAAAATTAGTTCACAACGAAAGAGAAAGTGATTAAAAACAACTGTGTTGCATGGTAAAAAAACATCAGTACAGAACATACTCGGTTAATCCTCTCACTATTAATTGCTATGACCGTCTGATGAGGGAATCATACAACCCAGGACATGAATAGGTAAATTTCAGGATGTGGGGGAGAATGACATGAAATTAATTTACCTATTCATGTCCTGGGTTGTATGATTATGAGAAGCCCTGTATCACCAATTTGGCAAACATTTTTGTGGACAGTTTAGAAAGGAGAATCTTTGAAAGTAATATTTATTTCAAAAAATGTATTATTTTGGTATAGATATGTAGATGAGACATTAGCTTGTTTGATAGGTAGTGAACGACAACTAGATATATTTTTCAACCATATTAATAATTTACACCCAAAAATTAAATTTACATTAGAAGTTAAAGAGAATAATTCAATCAATGTCCTTGATTTAAAAATTCAAAGAGTTAATAATGTACTTGATCATTCAATTTACAGAAAACCTACACACACTGATGTGACTATTCCATATAGTTTCAATCATCCCATGTTACATAAATTAGCAGCATATAAATCAATGATACATAGAGCGTTTTCAGTTCCTATGAACAAATGTAATTTTGATACAGAAATGAATACAATTAAACAAATAGCAACATCTAACAGTTATCTGTTACATATGATAAATAAACTAATTAATAAAAGAGGAAAAAGTGGCATTGCAATTAATATTTCCTAAGCAAACTAAAGAAATAAAAAGTTATAAAACCATCACATATGCAAGAAATATTTTTTCTAATACTATTTCAAACGTATTATCTTTAGCAACAAATACAACAATTTCTTTTAAAACAGAAAGTAACGTGCGTACAAAGTTGTTAAATGTAAAAACAAAAATATCCCCATTAAAGAAGTCTGGTATATATAAACTTAAATGTCCAGAATGTAATGCTGTCTATTTGGGTTAGAACCTTAGAAATTTTGATATCCGATACAGTGAACACTTACGAGCATACATATTAAAACAACCAGATAAATCACACTACGCCAGACATCTACTTGACACCAATCATTCATTGACACCTAACACAGACTAGAAGTACTACATATTTGTGATAAGAAACAAGAACTGGATTTCCTTGAAGAATTGGAAATTAGAAGACACTTAAGAAACCCACAATATGAAGTCGTCAAAGAACAGAAAAATCTAGGGAGTTCTCCCCTTTTAAACTGTCTTCTTAAGTGATAATTGTAAAGATCAGCTGATATAATTTTCCTGGTTTTCTACATCATTGCACAGTTATACTGATCTTAATTGGGAAAACATATTCAGGATATCCCCATAGGGTTAATAATATCTTAGCTTTAATATTTGTAATATCATATCTTTTTCTTTTTTCTATTAACATATATGAAGTCTATCACAAGGTAAGTCACTTCTTGGTCTAGCCAAAAATAATTATTAAACATCAGGTAGGCATCAAATGAAATGTAACGTCTGTCATTCTGAAAGTGATATTTAATATTGAAACAATTGTCAAATTTCTTAGAATTTTTAACATTTTTTTCAATATATTGTGGAATTATGTAGAATCAGTAAGTTTCATTTGAAACAGTAACTATTTAAAATGTTTTTTCTGTCGGGTTAGATTGACCCAAACAATACAAGTGTAGAGTGCATTTAACAAGTCTATTCGTAAAATTTATATGCGATGATTTATTTTTATTAAGTCTAATGCGACAGCTTTTTGTCCATGCATTGATTTGATTTAATGTTTCTTGGAGTTTTTCATTAGCCTCTTGTTCAGTTTTACCATCTGCCAGTATCAGTACACATGTGTCATCTGCAAATGGGGATACTGTAGTTTGCTGTTATTGGTATATCAAGAGTATATATGAATACTACCTTGTGTTACACAAGTCTTTATGGTTCTTGGTTCTAAATATTGATCATTGCGTCTAATATGAAACATTCTTTCACTAATATAAGGTTTCATCAGCAAGGTTCAGGTAGAAAGTGTTTAAGATTATATTCGAGTCCTTGATGCCAGACTTTATCGAAAGTTTGAGCTACATCCAGGAAAATCACTGAATATATCTTCTTTTCTTCCAGAGCTTTTTCTAGTTCATCAATAATTCTATACAATTGGGCTATTGTTGCGTGCTGTTCTCTAAAGCCAAACTGAAAAAGAAAACTTCCAGCCATCAATCCCATATCCTTAAGGGATAACCCTAGACAGTAAGCTTCTGTGGAACAAACATGTTGAAATAACCGATAGTAAAGCAATAAGAGCTTTGATGGCGTGCAGAAATCTAGCTGGTAAGAGGTGAGACTGTAACCCAAAAATACTGCGATGGATGTACGCCATGATTCTGAGACCAGAAATTACGTATGGGGCAATAGTTTGGCATACAAAAGCAAGTCAATACAGCACGAGGAAGACCCTCGACAAAGTTCAAAGGCTTGCCTGTGTGTGCATCACTGGAGCTATGAGAACGTGTCCAACTAGGGCTCTTTAGATCATTACAGATCTCACACTTCCACATCTGGTGATAGAAAGATCTGCCCAAGAGGCAATTCTTAGAATATCTAAGGAAGGTTCAGGCAATGAGAGTATTAAAAATCAGGGAGCCTGATCCTCTCTAACAAAATACATATCATCAGCGAATCTTCCCAGTGACGAAATGATCAAGAAAGTGAGTATCGAAAAGAATTTCACTACGATGCTAAATACGAGGAGATACTGGGAAAGGGAATACACCATCCAAACTCGCAAAGAAAACACCATTAGATGGTATACGGATGGTTTAAAAACTACCACTGGAGGAGGCGCTGGAGTATTTGGGCCTGGCACTAGACACTCATTATCGTTAGGCTCCTTCCCGAGCGTCTTTCAGGCAGAAATACTTGCGATTGAAAGATGCGTGGAAATGAGCCTAGAAAGAAACTATCAGAAATGTGACATATCGATCCATTCTGCTAGTCAAGCAGCTATCAAAGCATTGAGCTCCCATGTCATTGACTCAAAGTTGGCATGGGAGTGCCGAAAAACTGGATGAATTAGGCAAGAATAACAGAGTCTCTTTAGTCTGGGTTCCTAGCCACTCGGGATTCACAGGAAATGAAGAGGCCAATACACTTGCCAGGAAAGGAGCGCAAACGCCCTTTATTGGCCCGGAGCCTTTCTGTGGTGTAGGAAAATGCTCCTATAAGAAAGAGTTTCGGAAGAAGGAGGAAACCGAAAGAGAAATACTCTGGCGGTGCCTTCCCGGGTTGGAACATTCCAAAAAGTTCCTGCGGAACTTTGACACTGCTAGATCCAAAAAATATTTGGACCTTAGTAAAAATAAGCTACATCTCCTCACGGGCTTTCTTACAGGACACTGCCGCCTTAGATACTTCCTAAGGCGGAGAATAGGTCTAGTAGAAACTGATGAGTGTAGATTCTGTGGGGAGGAGGATGAAACTCCGGATCACCTAGTTCTAGAATGCCTCGCCATTGCATGCCAACGCAAGAAATGCTTCGGACAAGAAACTTGTAAGAGTGAGGGTATAGCCTCGTTGAAGCCGTTCCAAATACTAGAGTTCATTAGAACCCTGGAACTGGAAGGCGAGCTGTAGTAGTAGCGAGAACAGCTCTGATAAGGGGGCACAATAAACCTTAGGTTTCAGTGCATTGTAACCCCGTTAAAATCTAATCTAATCTAAACTTCTGTCATTCTGACGATGATATTTAATATCGAAACAATTGTCAAATTTCTTAGAATTTTCAACTTTTTTTTCAATATATTATGGAATTATCTAGAAACAGCAAGTTTCATTTAAAACAGTAATTATTTAAATGGTTTTTTTCTGAAGGGTTAGATTGATCCAAACAATACAAGTGTATAGTGGAATGTTAACAAAACGGCATAAAAATTCAAAGTTGAATGCACTTCATAATAGAAATAGTTGAACAATTAAGTGTTTACTAATGTAGAAATCAACAAGCTTACTTACACTTACTCAGCTTTATCAAAAAGTATAGATTTCGGAGAAGAGCTAATTCACATTATAGTCCGGGAAAGTAAGGTCGAAAAATCTGTTAACTATCAAAACTTTCCCATAACTGATTTTTCATTTTTAAATGAAAATATATTAACCCAGCATCACTTTCCTAGATTGTCTAATAATTTCCACTGGAGCTTGCGACGCTGCTTGCAAGCACAGCTCAGACCATCTAAAATTCAAGTGATTTATGCTCGTGTCATTCCTGGATGTGTTCAAAAAAATCGTAGAGATGAAAATTGAAGCAAATCTCATGCTCTTGAAGGTGACGTAAATAGTTTTTTGAAAAAACAATTTTCCGATCTTAAATTTTCCAAAAATTGAAAAAATTTACGAAAATTATATTTTTGCTTGGTAATTATAAATGAAATATTAATATCGAGGTCAAAAGATGGATAAACATAGAGGGCAAACTTCTTAAAATTTAAATTTTTTCAGATTTGGAAAATTCAAAATGGCGGCTGCGCAAATTGGAAACAATTTTTATTTTCAATCGCGTCTAAATTTATGAACATTAACGATATTGAGAACCGGTTTGTTGCAATCGACAGAGTGAAAGTTATATTTTTATAAATAACATAAACAAAATTTTGAAAAATTTTTTTACATAATTTTTTAGAACATTTACCGAAAATAAAAAATTTTACATCTAGTTTTTTCTCATTTTGGCGTTGAAAAATTTCTTAAAAATATCTTTTTACGTTATAAATATGTTTGTTTTTGTAAGACGAGTATTTTGAAAAAAAAAATTTTCAGATGCGACTTTTACAAGCTGAGATACACAAATTCAAAATCTGCTAGATACTGTCATAATATTAATTGAAATTTTCAAATTTTGATAACTTCGCTAGGTTGTTGAATCCCAACTCAACTTAAACACCATTTTTCTACCGTTAATTGGTCCATTCATAAGAGAATAGTAATCCTAGCTCGCTCGGCCAAACGGTGCGGCGGCAGCTGCTTGGCGTTCTGGTGGGGGGTCAGCGCTCATTCTCTTCGAACGCCCAAAAGACCCTTACTAACATGACTGACGACGTACTTGTACCCGACGAATTATTGAACATTATTTCGTGTTCTTGTACCACAGGGTGCTCTACTACCAGGTGTGGTTGTAAAAAAGTTGGCATACATTGTACGATATTATGTAAAAATTGCAAAGGCAAAAACTGTTGTAACATCGAAATTGTAAGTACGGTATTTGACAATGACGAGGATGATAATGAATCTCTGAGTGTTGAGCTAAATTTTGATATGACTCAATTAGTTGATCGTGAACTTGCAATTGATAGTAGCAATAATATCGATGAGGATTTGTTTGCTAATTATAATGACGAGGAAAATTGTACAGAGCCATTTCCTCAGAGACCAAAAAGGGCGAGAATTTGTAGAAAATATATGTAAATTTGTGAATAAATATTATTCTTAGTATCTACGTTTCGAATTATTTATAATATATATAATAAATGGATTTATAGATATAAATTATAAGTATCATTGTACATTATTTCTAGTAATATGTAATGGTTGATAATAACCATACTATTAGCAAACCACAAATGCAAAATTTTTACAAAGAAAACCAAAATAAAAGCTTGAGCTTCGTTCAACTGCGAACGAGCGCTGACCCCCCACCACAACGCCAAGCAGCTGCCGCCGCACCGTTTGGCCGAACGAGCTAGGATTACTATTCTCTTTTGAATGGATTCGACAACCTAGCGTAATGATCAAAATTTGAAAATTTCAATCAATATTATCACAGAATCCAACAGACTTTGAATTTGTTTTTCTCAACTTGTAAAAGTCGCATCTAAAAAAATTTTTTTAAATACTCGTCTTCCAAAGACACACATATTTATAACTTGAAAACATATTTTAAACATTTTTCAACGCCAAAATGAGAAAAAACTAGATGGAAAAATTTTTATTTTCGGTAAGTGTTCTAAAAAATTATGTAAACATTTTTTTAAAAATTTTGTTTATGTTATTTATAAAAATATAACTTTCGATTGCAACAAACCGTTTCTCAATATCGTTAATGTTCATAAATTTAGACGCGATTGAAAAAAATAATTTGTTTCCAATTTGCGCAGCCGCCATTTTGAATTTTTCAAATCTGAAAAAATGTAAATTTTTAGAAGTTTGCCCTTTATATTTATCTTTGTTTTGACCTCGATATTAATATTTTATTTATAATTACATTAATTACCAACCAAAAATATAATTTTCGTAAATTTTTTCAATTTTTTTTAAATAACTATTTACGTCACCTTCAAGAGCATAAGATTTGCTTCAATTTACATCTCTACGATTTTTTTGTAAGAACACATCCAGAAATGACACGAGCATAAATCACTTGAATTTTAGGTGGTCTGAGCTGTGCTTGCAAGCTGCGTCGCAAGCTCCAGCGGAAATTATTAGACAATCTAGGAGAGTGATGCTGGGTCAATATATTTTCATTTAAAAATGAAAAATCCATTATGGGAAACTTTTGACTTTTATTTCCTTACTTTCCCGGACTATTAGTAAAAATGGTTCCTTAGATTCAGGAACTGATCTAGTCATCTGTTAGTATGACAAAGGAGACATATTAGTTTCATTTTAAAAATCTGCTATAATTATCATCAACTTTCCCTGTAATTTGTTCAGTTTTAAAGCCCTAAGTTTTTTCCTGTACTTTTCTAATCTTGTTTTGCAATCTTTTTGTTCTATAACTCAAATTATTTTTTTTTATTTTCTTCTTTATAATGCTTGAAAAGTTAAATTGCATTTCTCTCCTACACACAAACTTCTGGAAAATTAAATAAAAGCACAATATGACATGACTCACTAGGGAAACGTTCAAAGTTCAAGTGATTTTTGTAAGCTTATTTTGAAAATTCACTAGAATAATAGAGATTATTTGAATTGTGGAATAAATTATGGAGATATTAGAAATAATTATCTTTCTCCCCATTTTTGATTGAAACTATAGTCAAAATTCATTTATTCAACCGTGTGAAGTTAGAGAAAAACAACTATGCCATTTTTGATGTTTATTCGGATATTTTTCAAAATCTTGATAGTTTACAAGCACGATATACAAAGTGAGCCTATTTTTATGGTAACAAAATAAACTTTCTATGATCAGAACGCTAAAGTGGATGTTAGTTCTACAGCATGTATAAATTCGTTTTGAAGATCCATGTTTTCTTTAATATAACTTTTACAATAACATTGTAATTGGAATATTTGTATATAAAGATAAGATATGAAATAAATTCATAGGAATTATTAGATCATGCAAATAAGTCGCAGCCCGAACAACTACTTTAACATAAATATATGCGGTTTACGAAGAGAGCAAGTCACACAATTTAAATACCTAGGAAGTTGGATCAGCGAGGATCTGAATCCTGGGATAGAAATTAGATCCCGCATAGAGCAAGCTAGACCCAATTTTATTAAAGTGCGGAACCTGTTAACCGACAGAACACTCAATTTAGATATAAGATTTAACTTCGTTATGGAGTCGAGGCCTGAACGCTAAAAGTCAGCAGTATCAGCAAGCTGGAAGCATTTGAGATGTGGGTATATCGCAGGATGCTGCGCATTCCATGGACCGACCGTATCACCAATAAAGAGGTCTTACATAGAGTGAACAAGGACTGAGCAATTCTTGAGACCAGAAAAAAACGAAAGACTGCTTACCTTGGCCATGTCATGAGACAGGACAAGTACAAATTCCTACAACTGATCATGGAGGGTAAGATTGAGGGAAAACGTGGTCCTGGACGTGGACAGTGTTCTTGGTTGAAAAACATAAGGGATTCAAACTCCCTGCTAAGAAGAGCCCAAGACAGAGACGTATTTGCCATAATTGTTGCCGATCTTCATTGAATGGAGAAGGCACTTCAAGAAGAAGGAATTATTATCTTCTCAATTTTTTCAATGAAATCCCATTTTTGATATCGTATTCATTTTGATATCGAATATGTTTTAAATAATTCGATATTGGGGTAGAAGGAGTTTGAATACTCGAAACTATTGGTCAAAGAGGTAAGTTAGGTTTATGTAGTTTTGGTAGCCGATATATTTTAGGCGGTATGGTACAATGAATTTTTAATTGTTTGTGAAATGAAAAAGTTGTTCGTCTCAAGATCGAAATAATTATTATTTTGTTCTTGGTACAAATACTCCTTTTAATTTTTTTGTAAGTGGTTTCATCAGTTAATAACTTCATTATTATATTAGTACAATCTTGTGACGTCATAATCACAGTTTTATTAGATTTGTCTGCTTTTAAGATTTTCAGATGTTTTATTTGCTTTATAAATTCTTTAGTTTTGGTTATATATTCCGATATTTAATATGTCCTTGTTGTTTTTTTTGTTTTTCAATTAAAAAATAAGTGTTAATATTGCAAGTATCTGAGCTTATATACAAAATCTAAATATATATAAATCTCGTGTCACAATGTTTGTCCTCAATGGACTCCTAAACCACTTAACCGATAATAATAAAATTCGCACACCATGTGCATTTCGATCCAACTTGAGAGATAGGATAGTTTAAATCTCAAATTATAGTCGCAATTTTAATTTATTGCTAATTATTTGTCTGTTATTAGTCACTATTCACAATTATCTGTTAAGTCCAAATGATTCTAACAGATGTCGATACCTTTCAACTGGGTTGAGTAAGTAATCAATAGATGGCGCTGCTATGGTAAATCTACGAACGTGTCATATAAGCTACATTTTAACAGCATAATTACCACGTGTTGTTGACGCTATAAAATTAATTAAATTTATTTTGTAGTGAACGAAATACCGTATAATTCAGCTAATTATTTGTCTGTTATTATTTGACAGTCACAATTATCTGTTAACTCCAAATGATTCTAACAGATGTCGATACCTTTCGACTGGGTTGAGTAAGTAATCAATAGATGGCGCTGCTATGGTAAATCTACGAACGTGTCATATAAGCTACATTTTAACAGCATAATTACTACGTGTTGTTGACGCTATAAAATTAATTAAATTTATTTTGTAGTGAATTATTAAAACGAAATACCGTATAATTCAATTATTTCCACTTTTTAAATTTTTGGTGTTAGCATAGCCGGCCACGTGTTACTTAGACTGAAGTGTAAATTGAATTCATATTATAATGAAGATAATACAGTGAAATTAATCCTGTTTTTTACTTATTTGTGCTTCATTGATCAAAACTTTGTAATTTAATTTGAATATATGTATGTAAGTATTATCACATAATTATAAAATTTAATTAAAATGTCAATGCAAAAATGATACACAATTTCCTACACTTTTTCAATAGTTGCACAAATATTTTTTTTATTGTTTTTATTTAACCTCTATTAAAAAATATTTAGCACTTATTATTTCAATGTGCTATGATAACAAGTTTTCTCCTCCGTAATTTGAATCCACCTCAATTATGTAACGGTACGCGTTTGGTCATCAAAAAGATCACCGGAAACATTCTTGAAGCAACCATTTTGGCTGGGAAGTTTAAAGGAAAAGTGGTCCTGCTGCCACGTATTCCGATGATACCATCAGATTCTACCATACCCTTCAAAAGGCTACAGTTTCCAATTCGTTTAGCTTTCGCCATGTCTATAAATAAATCTCAAGGTCAAACAATGTCCATTTGTGGTTTAGATTTGGAAAATCCATGTTTTTCTCATGGGCAACTATATGTTGCGTGTTCACGTGTTGGGAAACCGTCGAATCTATTTGTGTTAGCTAAAGACAGGATAACCAAAAACATTGTGCACCGATTAGTGTTAAATTAAATTGAAATTGAAAGTATTTATAATTCAAAAAAATAGATATTAATGTTTAAAAGTTTAAGACTGTCTGCCTTGCCTACCTCATTCATGAGTTTAAGCGTCACATGTTATTTACTGTATTATACTGTAATATACTTATATTTGTTATAAAATTAAATGGAAATAATAAATCTGATAAATTTTTATTTTGTACCTATTGATTTCTGCTTAATATCAAGTGTAAGAACATTTTAATTAATTGTGCTCAACGTACTTCCCCTTCAAATCTCAATCCAGTGTATTTGTATACCAACATCAACATTTTCGTCTTTGTTCGTAAATAATTTCATTGTACTAAAGGGTTATAGTAGTAGAAAGTCAAATAAGGAGATCACCATATTTTTTTACAAATACCATCTGTGTGAAAAAGCATAGTGGACTCCGTGACTGATGTTCTCTTATTGTTCCTCTTAGATTGTTTACTATAATGTAATATAACAAAAACTTTAGCCACAGCAACGCGTGGCCGGGTCAGCTAGTATTTCAGTAATCCAAAATCAAAAACACCGAAAAACAAAAAAGTAACATTATATACGAAGTCTGTACTCGGCGAGTATATAAATGAGACATTACAGTTGGCTGTTTACATAGGACAAACATCCCAATATTTGAAAAATAGATAGAATAGTTATCAATATGATATAAGAAATAAAACAGCATCAACTAACCATGAAATAAGAAATGAAATCGTTCCTCCATGAAAATGGTAGGAACTCCTCAAGGATCAGTAATTAGTATTACATTTTTCCTTACAGCTTTAAACAACATTCTAGATTCAGCTACAGCGCCTGTTAAGTACAGATTATACGCAGACGACTTGACTTAGTACTTATGGCCAAAGGAAGAAACTTGGAATCAATTTCGAGAATAATTCAAAATCAATTAAATTCGATAGAAAACTGGTTAAAAGAAATTGGATTTATATTCTCAAGAGAAAAAACGAAATGTCTTATATTTTCAAAACATAACAATAACTATCATCCTTGTCTCGCACATTACAATGAAAGTCTCAGCTTCACACAAACTTGCGACCTCAATTAACAAATTAGAGTCTTTCGAGATGTGGTTGTATCGCAGAATCCTTAACATACCTTGGACGGCTAGACTAACAAACGATGAAGTCGTGTCAACAAACAACGTGAACTGTTTGAATTAATCAAGAAAAGAAAAACAGCATATTAGGGGCATATAATGCGAAACATGAAATATTGTTGATCGAAGGCATAGTCGAAGGCCGGTAGGAAAAAAATGTCTTGGCTGCGAAACATCAGACAGTGGACAGAGCTAAACGATGTACAATCGTTAATACACACCGCGAGGAATAGAGAAGCAATGGAAAATGTTATCGCAAACATCCATTAATGGATACGCATTAGAAGAAGAAGAACGTAAGTAAACCAATTATTTGAAACCTTCAAATTAATAAGGAGTAAAGTGGGAATATGTAGCCATAGCTTACCTTTAATTTACAAGGATTATAAGTACATATAGTACTTGTGTCACCCTATACGTCGTATGATTTGATATCACATCTTTTATAAGGGGTGTACTTGAGTCACTTATTTTTACCTTGTCAAAAGGTTTTTGGACTGATATCAGTACTTTTTGTAGGGCTTTTAAATGATATTCTCTTATACTTAAGAAAAGTGATATATTTTTTCAATACTTTGTTAGAGGTAGTTAAGGAAAAAATTTTTCGTAAAAAATTTTGATCTCAATCAAAGGATTGACCACTAATTTCGGCTATAACTCCACAAGGGTACACCAAATATCTCAAATATTATATACCGTTGGAAAGGCCTTGAAAAGAGCTATAAAAAATATTAACGGTTTTTTTCTCTATCTGAGGCCAAAAACCGTATAAATTGAAAAAAAATTAAAATACTCATACTTTCGAAATTTTAGATGGCCATTAGGACCCCTTAAGGATTTTTTCAGGGATCGTGGTATGATGTGATCGTAATAACTTCTCAAGCTCTATTATCTTGCAAAGTTTCATCGAAATCGTTGGAGCCATTACAAAGTATACAGTGCTATTCAAAAGTACCCTCCCCACCTCGTATCTTTTGAACAGCTACACTTACATTAATAAAGTTTGGAGGGTGAAACTTCTCTACGAATTATAACAGGTGACGTAATAGTAATAGATGACGTCACAGTGTCACTCTGGCCAATAATTTTAAATAAGACCTTATGGCAAGTGATATATCGTTTGAAACGCATTGACATTGGCTACATAGCCATATTAATTTTGTTTGGATTTAAATTAATTTTGACGGATAAATTAAATAAATACCAAAATTATTGAAATTATTTTTTTAAATTCAATTAATCAAATATCAACAACATCCTATAAGTAAACTCTTGTCGTACTCGTTCGAATGTGTCAGCTGAAATAGCATTGCATTCTTCAGTAATTCTTTCTTTCAAAACGCCAATGCTATCTGGTGCCGTAGTATAAACCTTGGATTTCAAGTACCCCCATAGAAAAAAATCTAATGGTGTCAGATCTGGTGTCCGAGGTGGCCATTCTATAGGACCTCGCCGGCCGATCCATCTACCTTGATATTCTTCATCCATGTAACGTCTTACTGCACCATAATAATGTGCAGGAGCACCATCTTGTTGAAATGTTATTTCCAGATGGCCAAATTCATCATGATTATCTTCCAGAATTTCAATAATTAACGGCTCAATTGCATTTTGTAACATCTCCAGATACACTCCACCGCTTAAATTTGAATTTATGAAAACAGGACCAACATTGACTTTTCCTGGAAATTGGGTATGTTGTTCACGAAAGGTGTGAGGATTTGTGTCACTCCAATAAATTACATTTTGTGTATTCACATTTCCATTGAGGCTAAACGTACTTTCGTCACTAAAACAAATTGTTTTTGTGTAATGTGGGTTTTGGCTAATTTTATTTGTCATACATTCACAGAATTCGAGTCTTCTGTCGGGGTCGTCATCCGAAAGGTGGTGCACCATTTTTAATTTGTATGGATGAAATTTATTTTTAGCCAACACTCTCTGTACTGTACTTTTACTTACTTCACAGATAGACGCAACTTTAGTTGAAGAGGAAGTAGTGTTTACTACCATTTCAGTAACTATATCAATTTTTTTATCATCACTAAATGTTGGTCGACCAGATCGTTTGGCATCTTGAGCACTACCTGTTGCTTCAAACTTGTGAAGAAGCTCCCTCAAATAAGTTCTCGAGATATGGCGATCTGGGTATTTCTCAGTAAATAAACGTTCCGCTTCATGGAGATTCTTTCTAGATTCACCAATTATTAAGATAGCTGCTACTTTGTCGGCTTGAGTACGTACCATTTTGCCTATGTAAACTCTTAAACGTCTCGTTAAACAATAATAAAATTAAATATTTAAGCTATTTAGAAAAACTTTGCCAAGCAACAAATACTATTAAATTAAAAACGTCAATTTTTTTGACAACTAACCAGAGGCTGACTGAAAAATCTTTAATATTTAAATGTGAAATAATAATTTTGGTATTTATTTAATTTATCCGTCAAAATTACTTTAAACACAAACAAAATTAATATGGCTATGTAGCCAATGTCAATGCCTTTCAAACGAGATATCACTTGCCATAAGGTCCTATTCAAAATTATTGGCAAGAGTGGCACGTCATCTATTACTATTACGTCACCTGTTACCATTCGTAGAGAAGTTTACAACACTTTATTTTCACCCTCCAAATTTTATTAATGGAAGTGTAGCCGTTCAAAAGATACGAGGGGGGGGGACTTTTGAATAGCACTGTATATACTACAAAGTATATATAAAATGAGGGTACCTGTATCTCAGCTTTGAGTGCAGCTAGGAGGCTGAAAATTTTATCACCTCAGTGCCCTAAGTCCACTGACAGAATTCCATCGTGATCGGTGAAAATGTTCCTATTTTTTCGGCCATTTGTAAATTGACATTTTGTATGAAAAAAATTACTGTACACTATACAGTGACTTTTCATGGTTTGATATTCACATGTCGTAGATATTTTGTATTGGGAGGATATATCAGGTTTGTTAATGTCAAATAATATTTTGATGAAAGCCAAAGTTGAGCGAAAACGTCAAAAGCATTTGTATAAAAAACACATTATTTATTAAACTAGATCTAAAATTAAAAACAGTTATTCAAGAAAAAAATATAAAAAAATATGTTTCAGTAATATAATGATTCAAATAATAAAAATTTAATAATTGAATTATTTTTAAATTCCACCAATTCATCTAACGATCTCTCGGGTTTTTTTGTACTTATACTGGATCTGGGGGTGTTATGAAGCCACATGACTTTTACTTTAACATTAATGAGCCTATTCATTTCACATCTTTATTACCTGATACTTGCTTATGTCAGTGTTAGTCAAGGTTTGTAATCCGTCGAGTATTCTTACGTGACGTAGTTAGAATGTATTTTATACACCAATAATCCGTTATACTTTAATGTATATCTGATAGGCGCTAGCGTTCATTCTAAAAAAGTTACGAAACATTGGAGGACTTTTTATTTGAAACATTCAGTACACTCATACCCGATTTCAAGATTACATCTGTAATTTGAAACTAGAGGTAATTCCAACTCCGCACGAAATGATTAAAACAGGAATTTTTAACAAGTCATTGTATTGAAACCATTGAAAAAGAACGATAAGTAATTTCTTACATGAGTATAATTCCTTCCTGTGTAAGCAGGTTAAATTCACGTAAGTAATTATTCGCTACCCAACAACAAGGGCTTAGAAGTGCTAAAATGCTAATGCACACGCATTAGTACATTATTGGGGTCAAAAAGGGAATTTGTGTCGAGCTATTTACATATCAAAGTGAAATGCGTTATAAGTTACGCCAATAGGAGTATTCCGTGGTTATCAAGGGAAATATGATCTAAAAATTCGCTATAAGTCAGAAACCTATACCGATCTTTATAGGGTGATTCATAATAATTCATTTTTAATTGGATCAATTTTATAAGGTTTGTTCTCACACGAGTCACAAACAATTAGAAACAGTCAGGATTCTACGCAATCCATTTCTCCGCGTTCATATATAAATATCAGTTTGTTTGAAAACAGCTGGATTCTGTTCACACAGGTTTTACTGATGGTTTTCCAACTATCAAAAGTGTTTGCGAATCTTTTGCTGGTTAATTTGCTGCTTATTTCTGCTATGTTTACAATATAAATCATTTATTTGTGATAAAAAGTTTTGAGAGATAGTAAAATGAGTGATTTTGACTCATCCGACGATTCTAAAATGTCCGATTTAGTGACTCGGAATCTGATTTCAAGCACGTCATGGAAGAAAGATCAAAATTTTTTTGAACAAATAGTACCCCACTTCAATAGATAGAAATTTAGGGGGCATTTTAGAATGAACCCCGATAAGACAAATGAAATTGCAGAAATATTTGGTGCCAGTAATTATTATAAATCACAAACTGGACCATATGGAAAGATAAACCCCTTAAAACATATTTACATTTTCTTGGTATGCAGGGCATCAGACAGCTAGTTATAGAGATGTAACTGATAGATTTAATATCTGTATAGGTGCTTGCTTGCCTATCCACTGCCAAAGAATCTTTTAACTCCTTTTCCTGATAGATGCCTTTTGACTCCAAGGCAGCATTCTTCCAATGGAATAAAAATAGAACATTGTAATGGTGCTCTTAAACAAAAATGGCGCCAATTCTATCATTAAAAATTACGAAACATTGTGCATTTTGCTAGGGCTGGCTCTTCTACACAACTTAGCCTTAGAGGGTCATGAAAATATTGATGTTGAACAAAATGATATCCCCAATAGTCCTGAAAACTGAGATGAAGTGGTGGAGAACCAGAATGGGGCTTAAAAAAGAAACAATATAGTTGATTTTTTGTTGGTCATTAGTATAATAAAACACTTTTACTAATCATATTAGAGAATTTGTACATTTCTGATACGTTTTTAAGTGAGAAGTTTGTTCAGTCTTCAACTGTGGAGAAAATCCAGCACTTTCTCCATGGGTTACTGACCAATGTAACGACGGGTAGTATTTATCGTTACTATGACAATTATACGAAGGTTCATTTTCTCAAAAATTAATTGACATTGAGATGTGTCAATGTGTCATTGTATCTGTGTCTGTTTCTCCCCTACAAAATATCAAGAAAAATGGAAAATGTGGATGATATAGAGTAGAGTATAGATGTACGTCGCCAGACGTGCATAAGGTTGCCAAGCTTACAACACTTAACCTCTTGCCTCAAAAGTCCAGAAAGAAATATAGTACTGTCAATGTATATATTCACAATAAAAGAAAGATATAAAATATTAAAATTGTTATTCAATTGTTTAGTATGATTAGAAAAAGTATAGTATTGAACTCGTGAGGAATAGCCATTTCCTCTCGAATAAATTACTCCACTCGCTTTCGGCTCGTGTCGCAAATTTTATCCCCGTGGAAATTGCCAACTTTCTCACTCGTTGAATAATATACTATTTTATATTTTTGGGAAACTTTTATATTTCAAAATAAATATAAGGTTTTATTTGAATTGACATTTATTTTTTTAGTATAGGGTTACTCTCTAGGTAGAAATATATAGGTAAATTGTTGAACTTAATCATATCTGCAAACCTTAAACAGGTATCTGCCTCATCGATCACTATAACTATAATAAACAGTATATTTTTGGCAGTTTAAGCACAGAAATAAAAACTGCCTTAAATTTTACTCATCTTAATAATAAAAATAAATACGAAGAGGATGTCTTATTTTTAAGTAGAAAGATATTAACGACATTTCCCTTTTTGCAATCCTTTTTATCCTGTGTTTAGTTAGCTAGCCAGACTATTGGAATGTACCTATGTATAATCAGGAGATTAATACAGTGTTCATAAGAAAGGAAATATAATTTTTATTTTTAATAACAATAGTAATGAAATTAACTGTCTCGACCCTTACTTCGTGAAATCTACTCATATTAGTGTTTTAAATGAAACTCACAGTTTCTAGTTAATACCACAATATAATAAAAATTGTTTAAAATTCTAAAAATTGACAATTGTTTCGATAAATCAATATCATCGTCAGAATGACAGAAGTTACATTTCATTTGATGCCTACCTGATGTTTAGTAGTTATTTTTGGCTAGACCAAGAAGTCACCTAACTTGTGATTGACTTAATATATGTTAATAGGAAAAAGAAGAAGATGTGATATTACAAATATTGAAGCTTAGATATTATTAGCCCTATGGTGATATCCTGGATATCATTTTTCCAATTAAGATCAGTATAACTGTGCAATGATATAGAAAACCAGGAAAACTATATCAGCTGATCTTTACAATTATCACTTAAGAAGACAGTTTATCAGCGGAGAACTCCCTAGATTCAATTGTTCATTGACAACTTCATATTGTGGGTTTCTCAAATGTCTTCTAATTTCCAATTCATCGAGGAAATCCAGTTCTTGTTTCTTTTCACAAATATGCCGAACTTCTAGTTTTGTGTTAGGTGTCAATGAATGATTGGTGTCAAGTAGATGTTTTGCGTAGTGGGATTTATCTGGTTGTTTTAATCTGTATGCTCGTAAGTGTTCACTGTATCGGATTTAAAAATTCCTAAGGGTCTGACCCAAATAGACGGCATTATATTCTGGACATTTGAGTTTATATATACCTGGCTTCTTTAATGGTGGTATTTTTGTTTTTACATTTAACAATTTTACACTAACGTTACTTTCTGTTTTAAAAGAAATTGTTGTATTCGTTGTTGAAGATATTATCTTTGAAATATTATTAGAAATATTTCCTGCATATGTGATGGTTTTATAAGTTTTTATTTCATCAGTTTGTTTAGGAGATATTAGTTTTAATGCCACTTTTTCCTCTTTTTTATTAATTAGCTTATTTACCATATGTAATGGATAACCGTTGGATGTTGCTATTTGTCTTATTGTATTAATCTCTCTATCAAAATTACATTTGTTCGTAGGAACTGAAAAAGCTCTATGTATCATTGAATTATATGCCGCTAGTTTATGGGACATGGGGTGATTGGAATTGAATGGAATTGTCACATCAGTCTGTGTTGGTTTTCGGTAAATTGAATAATCAAGTACATTATTAACTCTTTCAATTTTTAAATCAAGAAAATTGATTGAGCTATTTTCTTCAATTTCTAATGTAAATTTAATTTTTGGGTGTAAATTATTGATGTGGTTGAAAAATACATCTAATTGTCGTTCACTGCCCATAAAACAAGCTATCTATACCAAACTAAAACATCTTTTGAAATATTACTTTCAAAGATTTTTCTTTCTAAACTGTTCATAGAAATGTTTGCCAAAATAGGTGATATATAGGGTAAACCTTCATTTTGAATATATATCTTATTGTCGAAAGTGAAATAATTTTGATTAATGCATACATCAAATAAGTTAAGTATATCTGATAACATTCCAGGATTAATATTTTTATCTTCTAGTAATTTTCTTACAAGTATTAGACATTCTTTAGGAGGAATTTTAGTGAACATATTAGTCACATCGAACGAAATAAGTTTATTAGTTATCTTGCAAGTTGATTGCTTTCAACTTTTTGATTAGTTCTATTGAATTTCTAATTGAGTACTGAGATTCATATCCGTAACTATTAAGTATATTGTTGAGTCTCTTTGCCAATATATTATTAAGAGCATTAACATAAGAAATTACAGGTCTAATTGGTTTCGTTATTTTATGTAATTTAACGGTTCCATATAATTGTGGACAATGAAGGATTCTTATGTATGATAGACCTTTTTTCGTAATCACTTAAAAGATAATTTGAATTATTAACAATATCCCTTACATTATTATTATTTATGGACAATTTAGAATGAAAGATCTTTGAAAGTAATATTTCGAAAAATGTTTTATTTTGGTATAGATATGTAGATGACATATTAGCTTGTTTTATGGGTAGTGAACGACAATTAGATGTATTTTTCAACCACATCAATAATTTACACCCAAAAATTAAATTTACATTAGAAATTTGCTACGGCACCTCGTCGGAGAGCTACTCAGTCGTGGGTTATATACTAGTAGAGACCCAAGGAGTAGGTTTTACCGGTTCTCGGGTAATCCTACTTATTTTTGCGTAACGAGACGGAAAGATAAGTGAGCGCCACCCTGAGTTCTACTAGTTTATAAGTTACCTAACATCATTTAATCTCAGTCAGCAACGCAAGAAGTTGTAAGGTTATATAAAAAAA
Organism: Galeruca laticollis; assembly: GCA_963921935.1. Classification (NCBI taxonomy): domain Eukaryota; kingdom Metazoa; phylum Arthropoda; class Insecta; order Coleoptera; family Chrysomelidae; genus Galeruca; species Galeruca laticollis. The sequence goes on along the minus strand of OY998179.1, from coordinate 197,535,854 downwards.
ATATGAACAAAGTTGTTTAAATTTTACAAGTAGTTTTATTGAGTAACATGAAAATTGAAAATTTATTTACAATGGTTTTATTTATAAAAAAAGTTATAATTTGAATGAAAATTTTAAGAAAGAAAATGTTATCAAGATTTACAATTTAATTTATGAGTTAGGAAAACCAACTAGAATTGAAAGTAATTTTAAAATATGAAAAAAAATTCAGTTTCTGAAGGAAACTGAAGTTTAGCTGTGAGTTAAATATCTTGCAAAGTTAGAATTTACATTAGTACAAACTATTAAGTTGATATTATCTGAACATTTGTTGGAAATAATCTAAGTTGTCAAAGATTATGGACGTTAGTACTTTCCTTGTTTTTCTTTCTTTCCAATGATGATCTGGATCTGGAAAATAGATCTGGAACCAATCATCTGACTGTACTACGTTCAATCTCTTCGGTTCGGCATAGAGCTGTGGTCCCAGTAGGTAAAATTCATGAGGAAAAACCAATTGCCTCTGTCGCTACGAAGGCTTAGTCTCGTAAAACGTCCTTAGGCCGGTATGGAAAGTCTAGGCTGGTAAGGCAAAGTTTATGCCGGTAAGGCAAAGTTTATGCCGGTCAGGAAAAGTTATGCCGATCAGGAAAAGTTATGCCGGTCAGGAAAAGTTATGCCGGTCCGGAAAAGTTATGCCGGTCCGGAAAAGTGCTAGAAAATACACTTGAATCAGATATAGTTCTTGAATTCAGTAAAATGCAGGATATCTGTAGATTGAAATTGCTGTAGGTACAAGTAACATATGTACAAAATTATGAAATAATATCAAACAACGTGGTTCATATATCCTGTATTTTACAATATTTTAAGAAAATTCATTCATTTCATAAATCAAAAGCACAATAAAAATCATAAGGAATGTTACTAATTTATTTAACTGTATTTTAATGGCTTTCCAACGTAGAATTCCATTGGTATAAAAACTATAAAAAAACAGAACATGTGTTTCATGTTTCCTGTATCAATATTTCAATCGAGATTTTAGATATAAAGCATAATAAGAAATCGTAAGAAAAGTTACGAATTCCCTTAATTTTATTTCGATGGTTTTCAACGTAGAATTCCATTGGTACAAAAAAATGTATAAAGAACCAGAACAAAATATATGTATAACAAAAACGAAATCGACATAATATCTCTAGTACTGAATGTTTTAAAGAAAAATTAATTTGAAACTAATAAGTACCATGTGATAAAGAATTAGCGAAGAAATATTATACATTTTAAGCGAAAACTTACCATTTCTTAGAAATGCACTTCGATACGATAAAATATTGAACTTGACGATAACTAGAAGAAAGAGGCTGAATGTCCACGCGAATTGGTTTAAATATCCAAGTGAAACGAACTCTTCCAAAAACTTTAAAACTCGGCAAGCGTCGACAAGAGTATTATTCGATGTTACGAGGGGTGAACGAAATTTACGTTACTCTTTTATCGACGTGAAATATTATGAGTGGTGAACGAAATTCACGTTACAAATTGAAGAAAATAGCTCAATCAATTTTCTTGATTTAAAAATTCAAAGAGTTAATAATGTACTTGATTATTCAATTTAACGAAAACCAACACAGACTGATGTGACAATTCCATTCAATTCCAATCACCCCATGTCCCATAAACTAGCGGCATATCATTCAATGATACATAGAGCTTTTTCAGTTCCTATGAACAAATGTAATTTTGATAGAGAGATTAATACAATTAGACAAATAGCAAAATCCAACGGTTATCCATTAGATATGATAAATGAGCTAATTAATAAAAAAGAGGAAAACGTGGCATTATAACTAATATTTCCTAAACAAACTGATGAAATTAAAACTTATAAAACCATCACATATGCAGGAAATATTTCTAATAATATTTCAAAGAAAATATCTTCAGCAACGAATACAACAATTTCTTTTAAAACAGAAAGTAACGTTAGTGCAAAATTGTTAAATGTAAAAACAAAAATACCACCATTAAAGAAGTCAGGTATATATAAACTAAAATATCCAGAATGTAATGCCGTCTATTTGGGTCATACCCTTAGGAATTTTGAAATCCGATACAGTGAACACTTACGAGCATACAGATTAAAACAACCAGATAAATCCCACTACGCAAAACATCTACTTGACACCAATCATTCATTGACATCTAACACAAAATTACAAGTGCTGCATATTTGTGAAAATAAACAAGAACTGGATTTCCTTGAAGAATTGGAAATTAGAAGACATTTAAGAAACCGACAATATGAAGTTGTCAATGAACAGTTAAATCTAGGGAGTTCTCCACTAATAAAACTGTCTTCTTAAGTGATAATTGTAAAGATCAGCAGATATAGTTTTCCTGGTTTTCTATATCATTGCACAGTTATACTGATCTTAATTGGAAAAATGATATCCAGGATATCACCATAGGGCTAATAATATCTAAGCTTCAATATTTGTAATATCACATCTTCTTCTTTTTTCTATAAACATATATTAAGTCAATCACAAGTTAGGTCACTTCTTGGTCTAGCCAAAAATAACTACAAAACATCAGGTAGGCCATCAAATGAAATGCAACTTCTGTCATTCTGACGATGATATTGATTTATCAAAACAATTGTCAATTTCTAGAATGTTCAACAATTTTTATTATATTGTGCTATTAACTAGAAACCGTGAGTTTCATTTAAAACACTAATAGCAATAGTAATGTTTTTATAAAAGAAAAACTTTGGTTCATTCAAGAAACTTTTATTTTGTTGTTGTTTTAACAATTCATTCCTCCCCTGCATATCTTCTAATTTTCTTTTTTGGACTTTCAACTTCTCTCATGAAATACTCAATCTTGCATCCAGGTATTTGATATTTTTCCCCTTAAATATCTCGTCCATTTCATCGAGATACTCGAAATAGTTTTCTCTGTTTTATTCAGGTTGTCCATACATTTTTTGTATGCTCTTTCTAGCACCCTCCAAGGCTGTTCGCAGTGAGCAGGTGTTAGATTGCTATTCAAAAGTTGATTAATTTCTTGGGCTAAAATTTACTAATGTTCTAGTTAGAAAAATTTAAATAAATCGCATATTATATCTTATATCAAAATGGATTGTATTCACTATGGAACAAATATTTGTAAACGAAAATACATTTTGTTTTATGTATTTAACACAAAATCTTTAGGGATGGTGATAGCAATCATACACTATGACGTCAGTCGGCTTGCCGCGTATTGGAAATCGTTTGAAATGCTTTTAGAACATACGCAACTGTAAACATTTTTTACCTACTTATATTTTATACATAACTAAATGGTATTTTTGATACAGAAAAAAATGGAAAGTTCCCCATTAGATATAAACATCTAATATATCGCCTCTTTCATCCTATACTCGTAAATATAGTGCACTTTCATGGAACTACAAAGCTTCATCCAAAGTTGGAAGTCCATAATGTTCGCGAATATCTATTGAAACAATCTGATGTAATAAACCCGTTTTGTTCCAAGCGAATAGCTTTCTCAATATTCCTAGTGAACTCAAAATGGAACTTCACGAACCGTTAATCGAATTATATCCGAAAATTTGTTTTCGGGTCATACATTCAATGAACATAATACCGACAATCGTCCAGTTTTCCATACTGTCTGGCTTCCACAATGTTTGGCTAAATGATTTAATATAATACTCATCCTGTCAAAATCAGTGAACGAAGCAATGAAAAAATAACAAGCAGCGTAACCGGAACGTTCGACAAACGCGAAAAGAAGGATTTGATAAATTATTTATGAGGGTTGAATGATCGTTAATGCTTTGAATGCCTTTTGAAAGGGAGTAGACGCTTTAGAAGGTGCGACATCGTAGAAATGGTATTTAAAAATTTAGACATTTTCTAAAAGGGACAGGGATGGCATTGTGACACATTGTAATATTAATACAATCTACAAACATATAGATAAGTCTATCAAGTTTGTTAAAATCTCAAACTTAAGTTATACAGTGATAACTGCATTGAAATTACTATGATTCGTTTTTTTTAGATACAGCTACCGGATGGAGCAGAGCAATTTGCAAATTTTTTAATTCAATAAAAGAATTATTTAACAAAGTTTATTAGTAGTCTTCTTCTTCTTCTTTCTGTTATTTTAAGACTATGTCTTGTTTTTTCGAAGATTTATTTCTAAGTGTTCTAACTAAAGGTTTATTAGTAGTATACATGCGAATTCAATTTTAAATACTACACCAAAGTATTACATTTTTCCAGAAGTAATATTGAAGACATGATTGGCCACTTTGATCAATAGATTTCCAGCCAAAAAGCAACGATATTGTTTTTTGTAGTTGGATGCTGGTAGTTAACTGTCAAGAAATTTTTTTGGCAAAAAATCATCATCAACTGTGTCTTCCTGCCAATTCTTTGCACTATGAAAAATAACTTTATCATCTGCAAAACCAGTTATGTTACCGTTAGTTTGTAACAAAAAGAGATCATTTGAATAGATATTGGAAAGGTGTGGTCCTTTTGGGATAAGTTCCAAACAGCTGCACGCAACGCCAACACATGCCAATTCTAAATATTCAAGTAGTAAGTTGTGACGCGTCCTTCACCTCACACAGGTTCTTACCAACTGGCGCGTCACTTTGGACACCCTCGATGCAATGTTTTTGAAACAAATGCCCGGGCGCCAGATTATTTTATGTGGTTTACTCCACGGCCCCTTGACCCTTAGCGTGCCAGAGTTACAGGTAGCCTCACATGGAGGTTACGGAAAATTCCAGGGGTCTCGTTGAATTTAACACTTCTACAAAACTATAACCCTTAGACGGAGATGCTACGGGATATGAAGAAAACACTGATTGTATTGATTTGTATATTACAAGTCCTATTTAATATATATATATATATATATATATATATATATATATATATATATTAAAGTGAAACATAGCTACAAGGAAAATTAAATCACTTGGATAATATCAATTTCTAGTAAATATTCAATAAAAATAATTCATGATGACATGCTATTTAAATAGTTATAGCTTAGATATGTCAAGAAATACCTACACATAATATACATTTTAATAAAATGATTTATAAGACGTCAATTCAATTTAGTAATTATATTTCTAAGAATAAAACAAATATAAAACAACTACGAGTAAATTTCGTCAATAATATTCTAGTATGTATTTATAAGAAACCCTGTATAAAGAATAACATGAATTTTGAAACAAAATTCAACTATTGTATCTTTATAATTTATAATCACTTTCAAAAAACCCTGTATATAGCATAAACTTTTGAATCATATTATATTGAAACGTCAAATCAAAATATTTAACGCGGAAATTGACGTTCTTCGATAGTTCGGATAGAGTGATTCGGAGTGATTTTAGTGCGTAAATAAACACAGTGAATGTATCTACAAGAACATAGGAAAGGATGTTTTGATTTGAGAAAAACAATTATTTTTACCTAGCAACAATGAACAATGAAACAAAATTAAAAAACAATTGCAAGTTGTTGATTTGAAGCTTGAGAGAGAAGCGTTGTGGTCTTACAAGACGAGAGTCACGTTAAATTTTTCTTTCTCCAAATTAATAAAAAAGGTAAAGATAACTTGAACAAAACTATATAGTAAGTCGACCGAAGTGTTCGACAAGGTATAGAAATAAAAATAACTAAAACATAACTCGTATTTTGAACAAATAGTGAATAAACTTTGTGCTATCGACCAGAACTTGGTAAGACTGTATAAATTTACCTTATAAGTATAATTTTGATGATCGTCGATTCACATTACCATTAATTGTGGTACTTTATTGGAGAAATAACTCACAATTCGTTATTTTTATCGTAAGTCCCGGCTTTTGGTTAATCGTAGCCACGAACTTTCCATATGCATCATCTCTAGAGTCGAGAAGAAACCATGATAAACTCTATATTTCCTGTGTACATTAATCATTCCTATAATAAACAATAACACGTATAATTTCTCAGATGTTATGTTAATTATTATCATTGATATTAATTTCTTATATAATTATTAGATTTAAAAGTTCAATCTCCACTAATATCACGGACGTAACACAGTAATTAATTGATCATATAATTACTCACCAAATTCATATTTATTAACAATAATAAAATTCACAATACGCCACACCTTTTTATCTTCATAAACCAAATAACATTTCACAGAGCTCACACACAACGCGACGGCTATATTTAGAACTATCACAGTTGGGATTGACAAGCGGCGAATGGTCATTCTACACAAATAATAGATAAATATTGAGCGTAATTTACTCGATAAGTTTTATTTAAATAAAGCTTGTAATTAACAATAATATGAATGAGTTTATGAGAAGGTTTTCGCAAATATTTGTATTTAAATTTCAACACACGTATTATTTATCATTATAAATATAAATAACAATTTTTTCTGCATTTCACCATTATATAAAATTGTTTATCTATGTTCTCTTGTGTTTTTCTGATATCTCTACCTATAGTTTCCTGTTACTGGCGAGTGCTAAGTGCCGAATTCATCCTTGAGGTAAGGAAATAATAATAATATAAAATAATTTCACATTTTTCATCAAGACTAGATCTTATTTGAATTGGGATTCGTGGTAAGCGGACCAATTCTGGCGCCCATAATTCAAAATAAATAACTAAATTACAATTAAACAATTATCAACAAATTAAATTATATTGTAATATATATATATATATATATATATATATACATATATATATATATATATATAAATATATATATATATATATATATATATATATATATATATATATATTTTCAAGCGGTACCGAATCAGTTAAATATGTGTTAAAGCCTTATTTTATTATGCACCATGCAAAATTTTCCGGTATTAAGGGGTGTTAGCAATGACACAATAAACCATGTGTAAGCAAGCAAATGCAATTGTTAATAACAGCGTAAGCAGTATAAGCAGTTTGTAATTATGCGGTGAGCAGCAGTAAAACCATAAATACCTATCACAGTAGTAAACGGGACATAACTATCTTCGCGGTAGGACGGTCAATCAGGATAGGTGGGAAAATGCGAACAGACCAGTTTATGAAAAAAACTAATGAACATAAACTATACTATCAATCAACCCGTGGCAAAAGCATCAGACTTGGTTGAAAATCTTATTATTGTAAGAGAAAATACACTTTTCTAACAAAAAAATGAATGAACTCAAGAAAAGTTACTTCCGGCTGACGGTTGGGCAGCTGGTGGCAAAAGCCTCTGCTCTGCCCCGCAATCAGTTTCAAATTTCAAATTATCGGTTAAAATTATTCTAAAATGTGGTCGGAAAGTAGGACAGCGGTTACCCAAATACAACCAAAAAGAAACAACTGTGTCTTAGAATAGATAATAAAAAAAATTAAACAAAATTATTACAGTGGAACAGCTGGTGGCAACAGCCTCTGCTCCGCCCCTTAATCAGTTTTAAATTTTTCAAATTGTCGGTAAGATAAAATTATATATAATTTAGAATTACGATAAATCAATGGTAATTCAGAGAAAATTATGCCCGTCCGAAAGTGGAACAGCTGGTGGCAACAGCCTCTGCTCCGCCCCACAATCGGTTATACATTTTTCAAATTGCCGGTCAGTTCAAACTATACATAATTTAGAACTAAGATAAATCAAAGGTAATTCAGAGGAAATTATGCCCGTCCGAAAGTGGAACAGCTGGTGGGACAGCCTCTGCTCCGTCCCACAACCAGTTTTAAATTTTTCAAATTGTCGGTCAGTTAAAACTATATATAATTTGGAAATAAGATAAATCAAAGTAATTCAGACAAAAATTCACCCGTCCGAAAGTGGAACAACTGGTGGAAGCAGCCTCTGCTCCGTCCCACAATCGGTTTTCAAATTTTTTAACTATCGGCGAGCTAATACTGTATAGCCGAGAAATTAATTCCGGAATAAAAAAAATAAAAGATCACAGTCGCAAAAGACAACGTTTCTACCGGCTGAAAATGGGACAGCTGGTGGCAAAAGCCTCTGCTCTGCCCCACATTCAGTTTTCTATTTCCAATTATCGATCAAAATTTAAAATGTATTTGGGTAATTTGAGACAGGACAATAGATATAACAATCTAAATCTGAAAATTAAAATCAAAATGCTATTTCAATGTATTGAAGGTTCAGTCACGAATTCCAAAAGAACGATATAAAGAACACAATAATAAAAACTGTAAATAAATCTTCTTATCAGTTCAAAAAAAACCGGCTTACCAAAATACGGTACTAAATTTCTAAACAGTCAGACTACTAAATCGTTTACTGAAATCCAATATAAAACTTTTAAAACTGAACGTAATATTTTATTCGGTTTTCTAAAATAATTTTTCAGTTACTGCTGCCTCACGAAGTGAATTACTTACTCAGAAAATAAGAGACGGTCGGGCATTAACAATTCACTTGATTTTAAAATTATCAATTTAACACACGAGGTAGCCAATTTCAAAAATCTACAAACGGCAGTAGACAGACAGAGAGAGCCAAAACGCTCGGTTTTTGGAATTTATAATTTAATTCCTACTTAAAAATTTTGGCGTTAACGGTGGTGAGGGAATTAACTGGAAATCGATTTACTTACAACAAGAAATATTTCTAATATACTGGGCGGCTTTAGTTTTAATTAAAATAGTTTATTATTAATAAAATAAATACTTAAATTAATGCTACGGGGCTGAAACGGTTCCAGAAATTAAGTTGGAAAGTAAGTAACGAGTTATATACACTTATTAAAATCAAAATATTATATTATTTTCACGATAACCATATTCTTGTAATACAGTTTTTGCTTTTTCAATAGCCAAGTATAAATTCAGGGTACCTAGTTCTATCAGACAAATTACCAATTCCTGAATTTTTTGGGAAGATAGGATGAGATGCACTGAAGTTCAAATACCTTTAGGACCAAGTTGGTTTTGTGTACCATTCTGTTTTTATGTTATTGTTAATTTCATATAGTGGTACATCCAGAAAATTAATCTTATCAGTTAGTTCAATTTCAGTTATGAATTGAAGTTTTTTATTGTCAGAATTGAATTTTCGGCTTATATTTTCAATTTCTTTTTTTACAGCAGGAATACATTCATATCAGAAATATAATGGAATCTTTATATTAAGTTTACTTTTGATATTTCCTCAAAATCTCCCATTACTAATTGTGCGGTAGCACTTGATATTTATGCCCCCATTGCACAGCCATCAATTTGTTTATACGAGTATATTTTATCCTTAAACTTGAAGTACGTTGAAGTGTGTTAGTTCTACAGCTTTTATAAATTCGTCTTGACGTATATCTGTGTATTTTAGAATTTGGTCCCATTTTTTTATAATATATCTATTACTGTAGTAATTGGAATATTTAAATATAAAATTTGTTGTTATTAATTTTTTCTTTGAAATTCCACGTATTTTTTATACAGTGATATTCAAAAGTCCCCTCCCCCCTCGTATCTTTTGAACGGCTACACTTACATTGATAAAATTTGGAGGGTGTAAAATAAAGTGTAGTAAACTTCTCTACGAATGGTAACAGGTGACGTAATAGTAATAGATGACGTCACAGTGCCACTCTGGCCAATAATTTTAAATAGGACCTTATGGCTAGTGATATCTCGTTTGAAAGGCATTGACATTCGCTACATAGCCATATTAATTTTGTTTGTGCTTGAATTAATTTTGACGGATAAATTAAATAAATACCAAAATTATTGGAATTATTTTTTTAAATTTAATTAATCAAATATCAACAATGAATTCTTACAGAAAGTGTTCGAAATGTGCTCCGTCTACTTCCTGACAGTAATACATCGGCCGGCGAGGTCCTATAGAATGGCCACCTCGGTCACCAGATCTGACACCATTAGATTTTTTTCTATGGGGGTACTTGAAATCCAAGGTTTATACTACGGCACCAGATAGCATTGGCCTTTTGAAAGAAAAAATTACTGAAGAATGCAATGCTATTTCAGCTGACACATTCGAACGAGTACGACATGAGTTTACTAATAGGATGTATTACTGTCAGGAAGTAGACGGAGCACATTTCGAACACTTGCTATAAGAATCCATTTTTGATATTTAAATAATTAAATTTAAAAAAATAATTTCAATAATTTTGGTATTTATTTAATTTATCCGTCAAAATTAATTTAAACCCAAACAAAATATGGCTATGTAGCCAATGTCAATGCCTTTCAAACGAGATATCACTTGCCATAAGGTCCTATTCAAAATTATTGGTCAGAGTAGCACTGTGACGTCACCTGTTACCATTCGTAGAGAAGTTTACACTTTATTTTCACCCTCCAAATTTTATTAATGTAAGTGTAGCCGTTCAAAAGATACGAGGGAGGGAGGGGACTTTTGAATAGCACTGTATAGTGTAATGTTTTTCTTATTTATTTAAAACAGTTTATCTGACGGATGGGATAAATTCATACACACGATGGGTTCACTTACTTAATTTATTTATTCACTAAACTATTCACTTATTTATATTATATACACAGTATATACACTTTAACTAATTTATATAAATACTTCACTAATATTTACTTGTTCACTTGTTTATTTCACGAGATCACTTTATAAAGTGACTCTACGGCAAGTAGGCAATCTCTGTATACAGTGTGTCCCAAGTTATCGTATACAGGCAATATCACGCTTAATTTAAAAGATAATCCAATACTGTAAAAACCATTGTGAGTGGCATCAAAATTCCTTCCTAATGACGTATCAGAAACTTCATTTCACATATCAATCCTTTGACAGCCACCCCTCACTTTCTATTTTCAAATGGCACTCCCTGTATATTTTGGTTGAAAATTGATTGTCACTCTATTTGGAATACAATGATATAACATATTTGTTGATTTTTTATTATTAGCACCAAAAAAATTAACATTTTGTAATTTCTAGATTTCCTTATTAAAATAAAATACAAATGATGAAGAACGAACTACAGTATGTCTTCAAAATTATCTACCGCAGATTCCATACAATCTTCAAAACGTCTTGAAAGCGTTTTTGTGCACGCATCCTGAATCATAGCTGTTGTAATACTACGACATGCCTCACGAATACGTTCTGTAAAATCATCTTAATCTACAGGCTATGTTCGAGATACTAATTCTTTAAGATAACCGCACAAAAAAAGTCCAGTGGCGTTAGATCGAGCGAGCAGGGAGGCCAAGCTATAGGTCCGTAATTACCTATCCAACTGTTGTGATTGAGATACTTCGCAACAATGCCTGCATTATGAGGTGGAGCACCGTCCTGCTACCAGATCATTACATTTCGCTCTTCCAAAGGAATGTCTTCCATAAGTTCAGGTAATTTGTTTTCAAGAAAATCTTAACACCTCGTAAAAGTATGGCACACACAAATGGCAATTGAATAACCCACGCCATACATTTATACTCCAAACGAGTTGAACGAACCTAGTGAGGATTAGAGATATGAATTCTAATCTTCTGTTTAAATCAGTAGTCCTCAGTCCTTGAACTGAATGTAATTTAAATGGGTGATATTTGTGTTGCTTCAAAATCCTCTGTGTCGTGGTCTTACTTATTCTCAGTTCTTCAGCTATATTTCTAACAGATGTATGAGGATTGATACAAACATACGCAAGTACATTAATTACATTATCATCAGTTGTCACTGGATATCGGTGCGGTGCATGGTTTTTGTTTTGGAACGAACAGCTGAGCATCTTCCGTTCCAATTTAGTAAGCACCATGTGTGATACCGAGGACGTTGAGGAAAACGTTCTTGATATGAACGGCCCGCTCGTCGAGCATTTTTCCTGCATTCACCATAAACCAATAGCATATCAATGTACTCGTCTGGACTGAATGTGAATGGCATTGTGCTTATAACAAGATTCATAATTTTGAATTCAAATTTGTGGATAGAATAAAAAATTTATTCGTTGATTAAATTCAACACCCTTGGTACTATTTGCAAATGACTGTTGCTCTACACTTATTATTATCAACTGTCATTCATTTTTTGACATAAAAAGCATGAGTTTTTTAAACAATAGATTAATCTACTTCTTTTTCGTGAAGCTTTTAATAGCAATGAGGATAATTAGGTAAATCAAAATATCATAAAATGTTATTTTTTTTGGTACTAATAATAAAAAACAGTGACAAGCAATTTTCAACGAAAATATACAGGGGGTACCATTTGAAAATAGAAAATGAGGTGTGGCTGCCAAAGGACTGTTAAGTGAAATGAAGTTTCTGGTACGTCATTAGGAAGGAATTTTGATGCCATTCACAACAGTTTTTACAGGATTGGATTATCTTTTAAATTAAGCGACATATTGCCTGTATACGATAACTTGGGACACCCTGTATACTAGTCAGCCTTCTGGAATATTCTTTTTTCGGGATGTTTCTCGAATGCCGGCTCAATCCTTAACTGACACAAAAAATCCCAATAGACCTTCCCAGAATTAGGCGCGCTCTCCATTTTTTTAACACTGTTAACATAAGGGTACAGGACCGTTCTTAGTTACTTCAGTGTGCGAGTTCGTAACAATAGTTTTTACTTTGATATAAAATATTTGTTAAATATTTTCAAATAATTAGATAGTGCTATAAAAGGAGATTGGATGCTTGATACAATTAGTATGCTAGGTTTATGTAATTTTATTTATATATGAGTTAGGCCGAAACGTCAAACATAATTTCTATAACATTATTTATTTAAAATAGATTGAAAGTCAAGGACATTAATCCAAGAATATATATATATATATATATATATATATATATATATATATATATATATATATTATAACACAGTAGAATTATTGTCAAGGAAAGTTTCAGAAGGAAAGAAACAGTGGAGTGGGTTCATTCTTACCACGTTTATATAATTGTTAAACTTTATTGTATCATAAGTGTCGCACATGCTTTTTGTCTTAAGAATTGACATTTTCCAATTGTTATTAAAATAATTATAATCTTACAAATAATTTCTCTTTCTCATAACTACGTCTAATCTTGAACTTAAACATACACAATAAACTGATTTGTTAAAGGTCGTTAAAAGTAGTACGATCACGCATGCACCCTGAGTGTAGGTAAATAAATTAAAATAAACGAAGATAAAAAAAATTGTTATAATTGGCGCCCAACTTTTAAAATAAATATAATTAACGAAAAAGAAAATTCAACATTCAAAAATTTCATACTACAATATAATATAAATAATAACACTTATCATGACTAATTCAAAACGTTACAAATGCTACAATAACATAATATCAATAAATATAGCGAATAAAATACTAGAACAATTTAAAATAAGTTGTAAAGTATAAATGAAAAGACCAATTGTCATTCAAAACTGTACATTATACTATTTAACAATAATTATTTTTAACAGTGCGCGAAAATAAAAATGAATAGTGACGTAACAATACGAAAACAATTCCAAAACTTTTATAAAAAATCAAGACACTGATATGACATATTATTTATCCATGTATAAAAACTAGTTACATAGCAACGGAGGTAGCAACGAGTGTTATAAACAAATTAAAGGGGATTAGAAAATAATTTGAAAGAAAAGCAGAACGCTTCAAGTTAAACTGACTAGGTTACGAATAGGCCACACCAAACTTACTCATAGTTACTTAATTACTAAAAGTGAACCCCCAAAATGTGAATTATGCAAGATCCAGCTTACTGTCAAACATTTAATAACCGATTGCCCAAAATTCCAACAATCAAGACAAGATAACAACCTCAGCAACAATTTAGACCAAGTTCTTGGCGAAAACTGTAATACACAGAACCTTTTTAAATATCTAAGTGACATTAACATATTAACTAAACTATAAACAACCTATATTTGTGTCGCTAATTACCCCAGTGGTAGATGCGACTTGTTTGTAAATAAAAAAAAAAGCAGACAGGTAGTAATTTGTGGACTTAAAAATAGAAATTAATCCGTAAAAAAACTGTACAATAGAAAGTTCTAAACGTAATACCAAGAATGAAGATGTGGTCTAGACAAATACATAGAAAGTAAGTCGTTATGGTATATGGAATCTGCGTAAGAAAATAAACAACGATAAGCACTGTTCATTATACATAATATTTTTTGATAAAATCATCTAATAAACAATTAATAGATTTGAATTCAGAGAACCGCGTTTACAAAGGTAATAAAAATTTATTTAATTTAATCCTAGCATTGTAAATATTAACTCACTTTTATAGTCAATTGTATTTCCAAAGATATCTTTGACTTGATGATTTGAAACTATATGATTAAGAACGTTGTAAATTTTTATCTCTCTTCGAACTAACGAATTACACTAATCTTTCTTCATAGTATAAACATCTAATAAAATCATAAAATCATTTCACTAAACATTCTTAAATATATTTTTATGAATCACAATAATATAATATGTATAACAAATCATCAAGTTATAATTTAGATTAAGAATCGTGTTCATATCATATAACTTTCTTTATTTGAAATGAGATGGAAAGGTTATGTATTCTTTGGTATTAAACTTAGGAATCCTTCTTCTTTGTTTCAATTATACAACCTACAATCAGTAATACGTGGTTGAGTGGATATAGATAGTTATGTATTAACTACAAGTTAAATGTTTTCATAAATGGCCCTTAAACCCAAGAATCCAAAATGAACTATATATATATATATATATATATATATATATATATATATATAAACAAAATCGAAAAACCAATTTATTTGGGAGAAGCAGCAAAACGAACGTGTACTCTTCTAACATTATATTTTCAATATTTCGACAATGAATATTGTCATCATCAGGGAGCTACAATATAATTAAATACTTAAAAGTTTTGAATAAATGAAAAAACCTAACCTTACTTACAATGTTAGCGAGGTTGTACGTATTGATGGAAAATATCCAAAACTTCAAGCATATTCATGAACCATAACAGCACAAAATTATGTAAATGAGAACAACAAACATATAATTAAAATCATTTAAAATTTGAAAATGTAAATGCCGACAAATTGAAGGTCGAGCATGTGCTTCTTAGCAACATTACACATTAACAAAAGGAACTTAACTAAACTGTCATGTCAAAAGATTGATCATGACTACCAACTGAAAAGTTGTGAGAAACGTTTGTATTTCTACCACTCCAACAAATAAACATATTATTTGCTCATTATATAGGGTGAGCGAAAACATTATATTTTACCATTATTTTAATTATTTAAGTTGAAAAAGGAGAAAATTATTATTATTATTATTAAAAATCATTATTGTAATTATTTTAACATCAATATTGGTATCATTCAAAAATTAACAGCAATTATACAAAGACAAACAATAGATTATGAGGTTGATGACTAACAACCTCACTAATCCATAAAAAACTAATCAGTTGTTAAATAACAGCCTTAATGCAGGAAAATATCAAACGAATGTGATCTAAACAGAATCAAATGAACATTCCTGTACAGCTGTGTAATTCTTATCTAGCATCAGCAAATATGAATAGATTTCACTAAGATGATTAAGATCAGTTTTCTTATTCATACAATTATTAGATTGAAATTTGAATGCAATTTCCAAGAATGTATGCTTATATAACTTTCCCTCCTTAGCCAATACTCTCACTGCCTCGTAGTTCATGTTATGACCTTCCCTGAAAACATGTTCACCCAGTGCGCATCTCTCTGGATGCAATCTACCGTCACTCTTATGTGAGGACCGTGTCTCCTGTCTTCTGTCATGTTGAATTTTATCCGATCACATATATATAACTTTCCACAAAACAACGAACCACAACTAATTTCAGTTTTTATCACATGCACAATTGTTATAATACGTTAAAATAATTTTTAAAAAAAAAAAGATCGAAATTAAGTACATAAAGATTTCAGATATCCTTTCCATTTCACGAACCGAATAAAACTAAAGTAGTGTTTAAAATATTTTTAATAATCCTATTTATGAGAACAAGTAGAAAAAAAGTTACAAATAGTCGAACAACGTTAAACGCAGGTGTTCATATTTTTTTCAAAGAAATATAATGTTTACAAACGTTTACCCAAGTTTATGCAAATGAGTCTGCAAAAGCCATCTCAAAAGGAATGAATAGTTTTTTTATAATAGACAGAAAGTTTGTTTTGATGTGGAAATATGGATGTATATAGAAAAATCCATTATTTTATTTTATAGCATAAGAATTTTAATAAGTAAGAAAGGATAATCATTTATTTTTATACATAATAGGTATATGACTCCAACAATAAAATAAAGCGCCAACTATATTTTATACATGAGTAATATTTCAATGTTTTTTTTCAAATTTTTTTTATCTTCATAAATAACATAAAATAAATTCCATTGATGAGTAATGTTGATTTTATTATGATATGCCCAGAACCCTACTGAGTTATAGAGTAGTGTATAAATAATAGCAGCCGAGGTAATACAATTTTAGGAATTAAATGAAACCACATGCTAATAAATGGCATAATGAATAGGAGGTATTAAAGGTAATATATATATATATATATATATATATATATATATATATATATATATATATACATATATATATATATATATATATATATATATATATATATATATTAAAGTGAAACTTAGCTACAAGGTATATTCAACTAATTAGCATCATTTGAATAATGTCAATCTTTAGTAAATATTCAATAAAAGATAATTCATGACGACATGCTGATTTAAATAGACATAGCTTAAACACGTTAAGAAATACCTACGTATAATGTACATTTAATAAAATGATTTATAAGATTTCTATTCAATTTAGTAATTATATTTCAAAGAATAAAAATAATAACAACGAGTAAATTTCGTTAATCATATTTTTGTATATAATTATAAGAAACCCTGTATATAGAATAATATGAATTTTGAAACAAACTTCGACTATTATATCTTTATAATTTATAAACACTTTCAAAAAACCCTGTATATAGCATAAACTTTTCAATCATATTATATCAAAATATCAAATCGAAATATTAACGCGACAATCGACGTTCTTTCAATAGTTCGGGTAGAGTGATTCGGAGTGATTACAGAGTGTAAATAAACACAGTGAATCTATCTACAATAACACAGGAATGGATGTTTTGATTCGAGAAAAACAATTATATTTACTTAGCAACAATGAAAAACAAAAATAAAACAATTGCAAGTTGTTGATTTCAAGCTTGGAGAAAAGCGTCGTCATCTTATAAATGGAGAGACATGTTAAATTTTTCCTTCTCCAAATTAATTAAAAAGTAAAGATAATTTGAACAAAATCATAAAAGTTAACCAAAGTGATCAACAAAGTATTGAAATAAAAATAACAAAATAATAACCCGTATTTTAAACAAAAAAGTGAATATAATTTGTGCTATCGACCAGAACTTGGTAAGACTGAATAAAATTACCTTATTAGTATAGTTTTGATAATCGTCGATACATATACCATTAATTGTGGTACTTTACTGGTGAAACAATTCACAATTCGTTATTCTTTCATCCTGACTTCCGGTTTTATTCGATCGTAGCCACGATCTTTTCACATGCATCAACTCCAGAGTCAAGAAGAAACCAAATTTGAACTCTATTTCTCTTGTGTACATTAAACTTCTCCTATAAAAACAATAACACGTACATTTCAGATGTTAGGTTAACCGTTATCATTGATATTAATTTCTTAAATAAATATTAGATTTAATAATTCAATCTCCACTAATATCACGGACATAAAACACTAACAATTTATTCAAATAATTACTCACCAAATTCATTTTCATTACCAATAATGAATTTACAATACGCCACACCTCTCTTTATCTTCATAAACTAAATAACTTCCACAGAATATACACACAACGCGACGGCTATATTTAGAATAATCACAGTTGAGGATGAAGAGCAGCGAATGGCCATTCTACGCAAATGTAGATAGATTTTTGAGCGCAATTTACTCGATGAGTGTTTTAAATAAAATTTGTAATAACTGGAATGAATTATTTTACGAGAAGGTTTTGCAAGTATTTCTATTTAAATTATAACACATGTATTGTTCAACATTGTAATTAACAAAGAACCATTTTTTCTGTATTTCACCATTTATTAAATCGTTTGTCTATGTTGTCTTGTGTTTTCCTGATATATCAACCTAAGTTTCCTGTTAGTGGCGAGCGCTAAGTGCCGAATTCATCCCTGAGATAAAGAAACAATAATATAAAATAAATTTACATTTTTTTATCAAACTATACCTTAATTTGAATTGGGATTCGTGGTAAGCGGACCAATTCTGGCGCCCATAATTTGCAATTAAATAATATATAATAACGTGGCTTACTCCAACGTGAAGCTAAATTAAATATATACAATAACTTGGCACCACAACGTGTAGGCAAATATTAAATAATATATTGTATTAAAATAATTTACTATAACTTAGCTTCCAACGCGGGTGCATTATTGTATACAAAATAATTATATTATAATATATATATATATATATATATATATATATATATATGTATATATATAAATATATATATAAATATATATATACATATATATATTAAACCATAATTCAATTACAATAAAAGTGTTTCAACAAAGCCAAACAAACGTGATCTATTGTTTGATGAACTTAAACACAACTTGTCACGTTGTTAATAAAGTATGTAAATCGCAGTGTTACCACAGTTATTATGCCTTGTTAACATATTGACCGACGCCATAATAACACTCCAATCAGGTTTACAATTGGTTATTACAACAATATTAACATTATAGAATAATTTGCGTGATTATGATTCATCAAAAATTATGGAAATACTTTCATATTTTAAGCATTGTCACTTCTGATATACACTCATGCACAGAATTATCCAATAATTTTCATTATCACTGTTTATTTCAATATAGTTTGAAATTATCGCTTTGAACTTTTACATGTGTTAATGTTATTCATCTAGTAGGCGAATATTTTGACGTTTATTTAATATTAAGGATTATTTAAATATTGTGTATCCCGATCAGACCAGTCGTTGTTTTTGTTTCTGTCTGGGATAAAAGCGATAAAGGTTAATCTCCGATCCAGATCGGTGGGTCGCAACTCATGAGTCAAATGCAATTTAAATGGATGGTAATGGTGAGTTTTTAAAATTCTATGAGCTGAACTTAAAGAAACACCAATATCTGCAGCAATGGTTCGAATGAACACATGCTAAAACATTCACCACATTCTGTTAGGTCTGCGTAGATTTGTTATAATTACTATGCTTTGAGTTTGGAAATGAACCTTGCCGCATCTTCTCTTCAACCATAGCAAAAGTCATATGAGAAGGTATTCTTCTTTCAGGAAAACGCTCCTGGTACAAGGCCTGAGCAATTCGAGAATTCATCCTACACCCACCATAGATTAGCAACATATCTACATATTCATTCGGTGTTAATAGGAATGGCATTTTAACTTCGGAGTTTTCACACTATGTATTGTTTTAAAACGGTACTAGGTATGAGTATTTAGAAAGTGACAACAATCAATGTGACATTAGATTTTAATAATATCAATCAAAAAGGGATTAACGTTTTCTTTAGCTTTTATAAAAACTAGTTAAAAAGTAAAAATAGGCCTATCTGAAGTGAATCCGGACATGATAATTGCGGCATTTAAACGATTACTAGTTATTGTCGCAAATAAACAATAAATTGAAAACTTGGTATAGTTATCTACTTGAGTACTCTCACTGTGGTACACCGTTGAATTTGAAATAAAAAGCCCTTTCATTTGAGCTAAGTTTGATCCTCCATTCCATTGAATTTTTTTCACTGCGATGACGTCCCTGCTTCTATGATGACGTCACAGATACCCTGTATACCTCGGATGAAATTACTGTAGGTCCCAAAAACATTACCCAATTTTAAAATAAACCTATTCGTCATTTCCTGAGTTACAGCCTGTAAAAAAAATCTTGGGACACCCTGTACAAATATTTTTTTGTTTCTATAAACCATTTCTAAAAATTCTCTTTTCTTTGTAATTATTTCAAGAATTTTTGTATTACTTTTCCGCCTAACCCTATCTAATATGCGAGAAAAGTATTGGTTTATCCCAAAAGAGTCGGAATATTGGATTTTTTGAGTTATTTTTTTGTTTTTCATCAAGAACAATACGAAAAAACGGTTTTTAGAAAAAATCCTGCTTATGAAGTCATCGTCGTTGTCGTCGGCCACTTTTCGTAACATGTCTTGTTAGAACGATACACCCTCCGGAGTGCAAGAAGTCACCAATTTTATGAATATTGTTCAGGACATCTCACAGATAAACACTATCGATTTTCAGTTCACCAGAGCCAGTACAACGGGTGCTATGGTACTTGAAGTACCAATTTTTTGTCATTTTTGGAGATTTTTCAGTTTGTTAACACGATACAGCCTCCGGAGTGTATACAAGTGAACAATTTTATGATTGGATATTGTTCAAGGCGTCTTATAGATAAATTGATTTTCAACTCACTAGAGTCAGAACAACGGGTGCTATGGTACTTGAAGTGCAACATATTTGGACATTTTTGGAGACATTTCGGGTTGTTAGCACGATACAGCCTACGGAGTGTATACAAGTGACCAATTTTATAAATGGATATTTTTCAGGGTGTCTCACAGATGAACTCTAATGATTTTCAGCTGACTAGAGTGGGTACAGCGGGTCCTATAAATTCATATATACTACATTTCTGATCATTCTTGCGGAAATTTCGGTGTGTTAGCCTCCGAAGTGTATACAAGTGAAAACTTTATGATAGAACATTGTTTAGGGCATCTCACAGATGCGGAAAAGTTAGTTTTAATCTTTAAAACCGTTTATTTTTATAATTAAATGCATGTTCTTTGCTAGGTATTTCGTATTTCATTGTAAGTTGCTGACAGTATTATTAATTTGGCTGATAGAGCTATCCAATTATCAGATCCTGATTTTAGCCAAAAAAAATAAAAAATTGCAGTAAGAAATACTGAAGAGATGATGAATAAAATATACAAAAAAAAGGATAAACAAATCTATTAACAAACAAAACAGATCCTAAACCTACATTCGACAGATTTAAAGAATTCAGTACAAAAATGTGCTTTCCTGAATACATTTCCAACGATCAAGACATGAAAAGCTGTTTCAATCTAGCCTTAGAGTGTATGCAAGCAAAATCAGTAGAAACATTGCAAGAATTGCATTATAAGTTGACACATCAAAATGTTAAGCATGTAAGAGAATTTTTAGAATGGAATAAGATCAGATATTTCGATATGGTATGCGAGCAATGTTTAGCTGGGAAACAACATAAATGAACATTTGAAAATAGCAACTAAAGACCTACTTACAGCACCTTTAAAACTAGTGCACTAAGATGCTTGTTGGCTTAAGGAAACCGAGTCCTTGGAGCTCGCTATTTTTTATTACTCAAAAGTGGTTTTTCATAGTTCAGGCATAAGTACTTCATGAAAAACAAATATGAAATCAAGACAAACATTGAGAACTACAACAGTTCTGCTGAACGAGAAATTGGTTACAAGTTAAAATTCCTCAGAACAGATAATGGCCTAGAGTTGGAAAAATGCTTGAATGTATATGCCGCCATCGAAGAACGGTCATTTATACTCCGCAGGAAAACGGTAGGGTGAATAGAAATAATAGAACTTTAGTTGATGCTTTTAGAACATAATACATGGCCAAGAAAAATTAGGAAAAGAGTTTTCGGCAGAAGCCATTAACAATGTTTGTTATACATTAAACTTTACAGGACCAAGTCCTCAAAAAGGTAAAATAACCTACTAAGTTTGGTACAAGTAGATTACAGTGTTGCTAGATTTAATTTTTTTATGTAAAGTATCCATTAATGTCCCAAAAGAAGTGAGATTGAAATGGGAACCTAAAAATAAAATTGAAATCTTTGTGGGATATTTATAAGAAGTCAAGGAATACAGGGTGTAAATACCAGAAATAAATAAAATTGAGATTCAAAGAGACCTAATCTTTCTACCCGAGAAGACCAAATTTGATGAAAAATATGAAGAAATGATGATCCTGGTAGAAGAAATTGAAAATATGGATTATGAAACCAATCAAGACATACATATAGATGAAGAAAATGAAAATGTGTATGATATTGACGCAAATAGTTCAAATTAGGAAGATGTGAATTACTCAGTAGTCTCAGATATAAATGACAAAATCTTAAATTCAAGATATGATCTGAGATAAAGAAAAAACCGAAGAATGACGAATACAAAATGGGTATGGACATAATTTTGTTGACCATTCGTGATGATGATGATTAACCTCTGCGTTATGATCATGTAGTAACTAGCTGTGATGGAAAGAACTCGAAAAAAGCCATGACAATGGAAATTCGTACTTTGAGTGGTCAATTATGAGTGAATATGTAAATAAGTTTAATCAGCCTGTAAATGGATCTATAAAAAGAAAAAGGACGAAATGGGAAATTCATAAGAATATAAGGTAAGGTTGATAGCGAGGGGGTTCCAACAAACTGGTATGTAACAATTATGTTTACAGCTTTGTCGCAAAACTACCCTTGGTACGAATCTTTTTAGCAGTATGTAACCATTTTAAGTTTACCAGTGAGACGTATGTAGCGCTTTACTAAACGGGGACATAACAGATGATGCATGCATGCATGTATTACTGCCTCAAGTTTTTGACAAAGATGAAGGAAA
This sequence comes from Galeruca laticollis, assembly GCA_963921935.1. Classification (NCBI taxonomy): domain Eukaryota; kingdom Metazoa; phylum Arthropoda; class Insecta; order Coleoptera; family Chrysomelidae; genus Galeruca; species Galeruca laticollis. The sequence continues at coordinate 197,513,005 of OY998179.1, read as the reverse complement.
ATTTGCTGAATGTTGTATAAAAAATGTAATGACTTAATGAGGTCTCCAAATTTTGAAAGATTAGAAAATGAGTATTGTATTTATACCAAAGTAACGAAAGTGTCAAAAGTTTTTATTCTAATTTACGTTGATGATGTCCTATTAGCAGGTTCTGAAGAAGCTGAAATAGCTAGCATTAAAATGCTTTTGAATCAAAATTTTAAAATGAAGGACTTGGGGTGTGTCGATATTTTTCAGGTACGTTAATAACACAAACCACATACCTAAAAAAACGTATTTAAGCGTTTTAATTCAGATAATTGCAAACCCAGTAACATATCCTTGGAATATGATTTTAAGTATGAAGAATTCAAAGTTGCATATTAAGAAAATAAAGAAATTGAGAATAGATGCAGAAGAAGAAGAGCTTTAGGCTCGATGATGTACGCAATGAATGTTCTGCTGAAGACCAGACTTGTGTATTTTAATGTTTTAACCTTTGTTCACTGTAATATATGTTTATTTCAGAAAGCCAGTTTTTTAATTGTTTTTTAGTCCAAGCAGTCGTAGGTAATTTTTCATTTAGAACATTGTGATATGGGGCGTTATCAATTACCACAACAGCGTTTTTTGGTAGGTTTGGAATAAGTTTTTCTTGTACCCACTTCTCATAATTTTCGTACGCCATTTCATTATGATAATATCCTGTTTTTGACTGAGAGTTCCACATAATACCAGCATTAGGTACAACACTATTTCCACTTCCTGCATGCACAATTATGAGCCTATTACATTTTGAAACGGGTTTTCTTAATCCTTTGTTACTCTTGTCGCTCCATCCTTTAAGGTGCGTGTGACAAGAAATGAATGTATGTTTCATCCATATAAATGATAGGTTTGTTCTGTTCTCTGCACTTTTGTATGTTTCTTAAATATAATAGCGTAAATGTCTGATTTCGTGACGTTCCATTAACAAACTTCTTTTGTTTTTGATGTTGGTCCAACGAAAACCCAAAGAATGTATTTGTTTCTGCAATGATTCGCAACTTCCTGCGAAGCCATAACTATGGTTTGGTGTACATTTCTTAACGTGGGTACTATTTTCTCGGATATGTGATAATTTATTATGCTCCTTCTAAGCACAGTTTTGTCGAATTGATCCATACGAATACTGGACGTTCTTTGTTTTTTAGTAGTTACATCAGTGTCAGCATTATTTCCTGCCAGAGCTCCTTTTTTAATACGGGAAAGAGTTCTTTGGCTACTTTCATAGCAGCAGAAACTCGTTCAATGACCTGACAATGAAAAAAAATCGATATAAATGTTGTATTAAAAGTTTTACTCGTGTGTATTTATATACAAATAAAATGAGGAAGTAGTTACATTTGTTTTCAGTGGCCGTTCTTTGAAATAAAAATTTTTGTCGTGGTTTTCGGCCATTTAAAAGAAGTATTAAATTCAAAAATACTATATTACGTTTCATTAGTTGTTTTAAACGATCTTTAGATTTTAGTTCAAACATATTTTAATATGACCAAACCGCAAATGTAACTGAAATCGGAAGAGGGTTAAAAACAAATAATAAAACCGAAACATAATAGAGATAGGTATGAAATGAGTATAATAAATATAAGCTAAAAAACCTCTTACATTTAAATAGGTATCTTACACAAAATAAACATGTGCCCTTTTGTACACTCCTGTAGACAGAAACAGAATAGTTATTTATTCAACAAGTGCATAAAGTGGTGCTTTTTCTCACAAATGGAAAAATTGACGCATGAGCCGCAGGCATGCAAAACCCAAAAAATGTCTCATTTAGGTTGCTCTAAATGGACTAAAAATGGCGTCCATTTGTTTGTAATGATGACGTAACGGTGCATAAAATTTACACATGAGTGCATAAAATACTGTTTCTACTAACTTTAGACTCATTTTCGAGTGCATACAACTTTACGCAATAGTACGTAAAGAAAAAGTTCCAACTTGTATGTAATTTTATCTAGTCTTATAAAAATATAGGTAGGTGTAATAAACGGATATTAAATCTAAGTTTTACTTAAATCAGAGATTGAAACATATAGAATTCAGTAAAGTACATACGTAATAATTATTGGGTACAGGAAAATAATAGAATAGAGTGCATAAGTAGGTACCTATAAGTTGGCTGTGAGTGACTGACATTTCTTTGTGCATTTAATCTGACATTTAAATTTGAAATTGAGATCTTCTGACTATACCGAGGGTAAGCAAAAGTGTTTATATTAAAGTATTGAACATTTTTAGGAAACTATGATGTTATTTTAGATTCTTTTTTTAGAAAACGGAATAGGTAGGTACATATAATTATAAAGATGGATTCCTCTGACGATCTTTCAGGAGATTATTTTGAAAATACACCATCAAACATATTACACGTAGCACAGAATGCTTCTAATGATTTATTGCCACAAAAATCTGTGAATATTTACGAAACAAAATACAATTTGTTTAAAGAATGGTGTAGGAAAAATAAAATAACAAAATATTCCAAAAATGTCCGAGTGCACAAATTGCACCTCTAATATTAGTATTGTTAATAATTGAATTCGTCTGTTGTTTTGTTGTAATTTTGATTAAAATGTTCAAAATATTAATCAATATATAATATATTTTATTAGAAATCAATAAAAGCGTTATAGTTTCCACTAAAGAAAAATTAAACCTACTTCAGTGCGCAAAGAAAATTACTATTAAACTTCTGTATTTTGATAAAATTTTCGGTAGTAGAAAAAATAGTGTATGCAATTCGTGTGTTAAGCCCTTTTTTGACTCGTGTGATTGTCGCATTCGCCTGCGGCTCATGCGACAATTTTCACATTCGTCGAAAAAAGGCTACTTTACACACTTGTTACATAAATGATTATTGTTTCACCCTAATGACACTTTTTTAAATCGTTTAACAAATAAATATTTTATGTACGAAAATCGATTTAAAAAACAAAGAGTGTAAATTTGTTAATGAATTACTTTGGTTTAAAAATTTTATTGCAATAATTAAAACTTACATTTGTTAATTGAATTGTCAACTTGCCATTGTTTGCCTCTTCGGTCATGAAATTTAAAATGTTCATAATTATTTCACGGCACTGCTCACTCAACTTTTTATGAACAACTTTACTTTCTGGAGTCGCCATAATAAGTTAGTACTGCACAACCCCGGTAATCACACTTTTCTCTGAACTGTACTGTCGAAACGAAGCTTACGAATTCTGCCAGCGAAGTGAGCTCTTGCAATCCGCATACGTCTTTGCTACGGCGCATCGGAAGTTGTCAAACTTCCGACTGCCAAAATTAATTTGCCAACCTGTAGTAGCACTTAGTGTTGCGGTGAATGAAACTTGCTGGCTTCGATACTTACTGATCGACTTTCAAGTGATAGATAAGAGTTATAGTGTATTAATATACGAAGACTATCACTCAACTGTCAAATTTTGTAAAAACCCAGAATATTATAAATGTCTGAAATATATAGACATAAGATTCCACTTTATACGTGACAAAGTTAAGGACAAGGTAATTGTTTTCAATTATATACCTACAAATCAGCAACTGGCTGATTTTTTCCCAAAGCACCTTTCCATAACTTCATTTAACTACTTCATGAATAATTTAAATTGATAATTGTCTCTTTTTCATATGTCTTTATGTGAGTGAATACGGATTTTATTTTGATATTCATATACATAGTTATTATATTTACATATCAGAAAAACACGTTATTCATTTAAGAATTACACAGATGCAAAAAAGAATGAATTTCAGAGCTAAACCGAAAAGAGGCCTGATACGATTTTGGTCTTACCGAAGCGACCAATTCAAAATAATTAACACACCCGTGTTATCTCTATTAAAGTCGTGTATGTCGAACCGATTCATAATTTTATAATAAACAGAAACTGTGTGTAAGTAATTCATAAATTCGAGTAATTTAATTCAGAAGAACACCTAGTAACATATATATCCAGGCTTTTATTAATTTTGTTTTATCTAGTGATCTAGATCGGCTTCACAAGAAAGGTCGCGATATTTTTGGTTTCCTGCTGTTTGGATCGTTATCAGCTCTCTCAAAAATTTAGTAATTCCTGTATATTTTTTTAACTGTCCTTTGATTCATAGACTGAACAGTGTATAGAACCCGTTCACGTTCAAGAGTATTTGAGGTGTAAAGATAAATTAGTAATACTTTATCTTCTACCATCAGCCCCATTTTATCTCCTTAGTAAATATGTATTATATATTGTTGTGTTAATTCTGATATTAGGCCACACCAATAATGCTAAAAATTATTGAAACACTGCCAGGAATAAGATTCTTCTCGCCGAGTTTATCGAGTAGAATTTTTATGCATGAATTCAAAGGAGCTTCTTTGATTTCATATTTTTGGCTCCAAATCTGAAATTGGTGATTTAAGGTATCGCTATATTTTAAAGTTTACAATAAACTTTTTGAGAATCGCAGTGGAAAGTTATAATAATTTTTAGAAACATTTTTAATGTATTTTTCTATTAAGCTACTAGTATTTTCAATGTATTTGTTAGGTTGCTTTTAAAACGCGAGGTGTCCAAAAAATTCAGATGGTTTATAATAATAATGATCTCATAATAAACAAAAAATAGCGCAGGCATGAGGTTCTCTAAAAATTCATCAGTTACTTACATTTAGGATAACCACGAATAATTGTCAATAAATTTGAATAAGTTATTTTGATACGGCAAACGTTAATATTACAAAAAAATTTCATAAAAATTATTGTTGCAGCTAATATCCGACATGTTTGAGAGTTGAATGACTTTTACCATATTATTATTATTTTATGACAAGGATCTGTTTTACGGATAATAAATTGTTGAATTTCAATTGCCCATGGAGAGGCTAAAGAAAACAAAAACTAGTACTAAACGTAAGGATTCAAAATATAGGAGTCTATTTGGTTTTTGAAACTTTTAACATGTGTTTTTCAAACAGTTGTTAATGAGATTGCACCCATAAAAGGAATAACTTATTGGGAGAACGATTTACCTTGGTATGATTGTGATATAAGAAAACTAAGTAGAGATAGAGATGTTGCATATAAAACGTTTAAAAGTAACTCGAATAATATTAACTGTGAAAGCTATAAACAAAAACGTAATGCTGTTGTTAATTTGATTAAGGAAAAAAATATTTTCTATTACAATCATATTGATAAAAATGTGATGAATCCCCGTTTAATGTGGAAAACGTTGAAGAAATTAATCAATCCGAAACAACTTAATATTAACTTCTCTAACGGTGTTCAATTCAAGAATAATGGCCAGGTTGCTTTTGTAAGGGATGCTAGTGGGCTTTCTGAACATTTTAATAACTTCTTCGTTAATGGTATTGATGATATGGTGTCTAGTATTGAATTTATTTGTGATATTCAAATGTGTGAGAATATTGTTAGTAGTTTTAAGTTAGTTTCTTTACACGATTTAGGAATAGTTATAAGAAATTTAGAAAATAGAGGAAGTACAATTTGTGAACTAAATAGTAAAATCGTAAAAAATTCTTTTGAAGTTATTGGGCATGTGTGGTGTCACTTTGAAAATGTATCATTGGAAAGTGGTACATTTCCTAAGGAATTAAAAACTAGTATTGTCACGCCTATTGAAAAGGTTACTAATACAATTAAAAGTGGTGAATTCAGACCAATTAATTCGTTACCATTTGTGGAAAAGTATTGGAATCTGTGGTTTACCAACAACTATTAGAACATATTAATTCAAATTGTTTATTATTTGTTAACTAGTCTGGTTTTAGGTCCAAGCATTCATGTGAATCAGCTATTCAGCTGACTGTCACTGAGTGGAGAAATAACATTAGCAAACATTTATATACTATAGTAATATCATTGGATCTAAGACGAGCATTTGAGACTGTTAATAGAGCAATACTGCTTAAAAAATTGGAGCAATATGGTATAAAGGGTAAAGTGTTTAATTGGATTAAGTGTTACCTAACAAATAGAAAACAAATAACTAAAGTTTGCGATACAATGTCATCAGCTATTGAGGTAAAGCATGGTGTTCCTCAGGGTAGTATTCTAGGTCCTCTACTATTCTTAATGTATGTAAATGACATGGATAAGTGTGTTAAATGTGACTATATTCATATTTTTGTTGATGACACTTTAATTTCAGTTAGTGATGTAAATTTAGACAAAGCTATAGCAAAAATGAAGAATGTTTTAAGGAGTATGCATACCTATTTAAAAATGAATAAATTAAAGCTAAATGTGAATAAAAGCAAAGTTATGGTAATTACTACAACACATAAATACAAACAAATAAATATTGATCACATTAATGTCAACATAGATAATGAAAAAATTGAGATCGTAAAAGAGTTTAAATATTTAGGATTTATGTTATCTTGTCATTTAATAGTCACTTTGAATATATTAAGAAAAATTTTTTGAAAAAAACTATATTTTTTTTCTAGAGTGTCTCAACACTTAAGCTTAAATTCAAGAATTACTGTATACAAAACCATCCTTCAACCTCATTTTGAATATTGTCCAACATTGCTATTCTTCCTTGATTTAAATAAGATGTGTCAATTACAAATGTTACGCTAATCGAGCAATGAGTGTTATTTTGAGGTGTAGTAGAATCACTCCTGTATCACTGATGCTCTAAACTTTACAGTTGTTTACTATTGAGAGACGGTTGAAATACTTGTATATGATTTATATTTACAAAATGCTACACTATCTATTGCCGATATATTTTAGTAAATTTATCGTATTTGCTAATCAAATTCACATATATGATACTAGAAACCAGAATAATTTATATGAAAATACTCAAAGTAGTACATATAATGTGAAAAATTTATTCTTTAAAGGATTTATTACTTAGAATAATTTACCGAATAATATCAAAAATTCTTTCTGAATTCAAAAGACAGTTATCATTCTTGTATAAACATGAATATAAAACATTTTAGTACATTTGTGTGGGTATTGAATTGCGCTGTTTTGCAATATGTTTTAATATTTTCAATCAGTTCTTTTCAGTACCTTCAACGTTATTATAAACTAATAATTATGTCACATTTGTATTAGTGTATACTTGTGTGTAAGTTGTATTTAACTACGATATTGTAATTCTTTTTTTAAATTTCAAATTTTTATGTATATTAGGGTTTCCTAAATAAAGATTCTTATATTATATCATTTTTTAAATCAATTATTTGCTGGGGAAGAATATTCCAAATATCAAAGATTCTGTTACTCAGAAAGTTATACCGGTTACGTGTTCTAAAAGGCTCTTTCTTCAGCTTTAAGTAGTGCCCACGGAGACGGTCGTCCAAACGGAGGAGGAAAGCCGCTTGAAGGTTGCAGAAGTTGAATTTCAAAATTCGTAACGAGAGAATAAGAACACCACGGAGACGTCTTTCTTCGAATGCTGTAAGATTTGCCTTTTCGAACATGGGTCTAGCAAGGCCTAAAGATAATCTGGTTGCGCGTCTTTGCACATTTTCCACCATTTCCTGATCGTGAACTTAATCTGGATACCATGAAGTATGGGTCGCAAGTATGGAAGCACTTGAAAAGTTTGCAATATGTTTCGAAAGAAGCTTTAGAGGAAGTTTTTTTGTATTAGGAACAATTTAGTTTACTATTAAACTAAGGCCGGTATGTGATGAGACCGTGTTTGTTGTCTGTCCACTGAAGAAATATGGAGTTTGCGGGTTATTCTTTCCGACGTGAAACACGAATTATACCAGCGATTTCCATGGAAACCAATGGGTCGCTGCTCCACGTTGCAAGGCAGCATACAAATTATATACAAAATTACTTGTTTGTAAATTAAAGAGTTAGTCAGTTACTAGATTTCACATTGTTTTTATCATAGTTTAAAGAATTATCATTTTTGTAAAATAAACGTCTTAGAAACTGTATTTCAAGTTAATAATTTAAAAGTGGCGCAGTCAGTAGGATATTCAGAATTAATACGTATCGAACGCGTTGATTTTCGTTTTAACGATTTACTGAATAAAAGAATCTACGGACTTAGTTATTTTGTGCAAGTAGAAAGTTTGGAGTGACTCCTAGAACGTCAGGAAACCCAGTGTATCGCACACCGAAACGACTCCAAGTACGTGCATAGATGTTCATTTGAGGAAGACAAATTGCCGAATTGTCGGAGTATATATCTATAGGAATGCTTGAAATATTTGCTCTGTTATTACTGTGAGCACAATAAATTTTATGTCTGAAGTTGACCATTTATCAAAGTTTAACATTAGAACCTTCAACTTGACTCTAATTTTAAATCAATGTCAAACAAATATTAATAATAATTTAATCATGGCCGAATTTAGACCAGAATATCTAAAATGTGTGACAGATTTCGATGGCAATCCAAAAGATTTTAACAGATATCTAAGTGTCTGTAAATCATTAATTGATTCATTTTACAGAATAGACACATCAAATTGTTTCCAAAATGTGTATTTATTAACTGTCTAATATCTAAATTAATCGGTAATGCAAAATTAGTCGTAAATATACAAAATGTATCTACTTAGAATGAGTTAAAAGATGTTTTCGCAGATCAGAGAGACGAAACTTGTCTAAACAGCATTATAATCCCTTCTTTAAAAATTTTCAATTTGTACTTATAATTTAAATCTCAAATTCTATGTATTCAAATTCCAAAGTGTATTTCAAGGAATTATTGGCCTAGATAACTTGAAATTATAAAAAGCCAACATAGACTTTCCTAGTACATGATTAATAAATCCACATAGTAAAATTAAATTATATCTTCATATAACTGAAAAAGACATGAACACTATTACACTATTACTATCGATCCTTGAACTGAAAAGTTTATCAAAATAAAAACAAGTATAAAAAATGGCGAAATCATTATTCCACAACAAAAATTTCACAGTTGTGAAATACCAGGGTCACTAGCAATTGCAAGACATGGAGAAGCAATTACTACTATTTTAAATATCACAACCAATCCAGTAAAATTCTGTTTGTCAGAAGCAATTCCTGTAGAAAAATTTTATAACAATGCTTTCAAAAATTTCGAATTAAATAATCTAGAAGAAATTCTTCACAAACTTTATATTTAAATAATATTAGAACAGATCACTAAAATGATAAGGAAAAATCCAACTTACTTTGTGCCCAATATACTGACATCTTTTATTTTATTACAAAAACACACCACTTACTTTTACCCAACAAAATTAAACACGAAGTACCAACCACTGACGATAATCATGTTTACGCTAAAACCTATCGATATCCTTTTGTGTACAAAAAAAGTAGACAAACAAATTCAGAAATTTCTTGACCATAAAATTATCCTACCAAGCTCAAGTGCCAGTAGCCGTCAATTTGGATAGTACCTAAAAAAGAAGATGCTTCCGGGAAAGCCAAATTTCCGTGTAATAATAGATTATAGACGCTTAACGAAAAAACCATTGATGACGAGTACCCATTTCCAAATATAACGGACTTATTGGACAAGTTAGGTAAATGCCAATATTTTACAACTTTGGACCCAGCTTCAGGTTTTCATCAGCTAGAAATGGCTCAGCAGGACATTAATAATAAATTGTTGCTTATTGTTGTTCCATAATATCTGATGGAGCTAAATTCTCTATATCATTATCACTATCATAAATTTTCACATATAATACCACAAGTGCATAGATTAGCTCCGGTAATATTCACCAGTGCATTTCAAAAACGTATTAATTAGCCGTGTTTGAAATGCACGGAAATAAATTCAAGGAAATAATCTACGTACGATTGTTATTCGGGTAGAGAACCCCATGACATCACAGGATTCATCGTTATCATGTAGAAATAACATTACATATTATAACAACTGTGTGTTTCATATTAATGAAAAATTATTTGCTAATTATTTATTGTGAATTGAAGGTTTTTTTAAATTAAATAATTTCCCGTTCAAATGTAAATTTTCATTGTTGGAAAAAATTACCGCTTATTATTTTCAGTTAGGTTGGGTAGGGAGAAAAAATTATCGGAATAATATCGTTGTTTCGAATGTCGCGTTCCTATTGTCTATAAACTTGTATCATAATGAAAAATTTGTATCGTAATGGAATAATTAAAGTACAAGTACTGCACTTATAATATTTAATTGAAATATGGGAGTTGAGATAATTATAAAATATAAAGTAAAGAAAAAAAATCTTTTGAATACTTTACTATTGAAAATCCTAAGCGTGAGAGAAAGTTTTCAGTTTATTGCAAAAATAATCAACCAATTAGTTAGTCATTATCCCTCACAAAAATCAATACCCATGTACCGCTATCGAACAAGCCCAGAGTCATTGAACAATATTTGTCTGGCTTTATTATTTATAAATTATCCAGTATATATATATATATATATATATATATATATATATATATATATACATTATGGAAACAATAAAATTTATATAATAATATAAATGTTTGAACAATGAGAAAAAATACTTGGATGCCATTTCAATTGCATAAAATATTTTTCTACTTCCGCTACTAAAACCGCACTTTGAACACGGGTTTGACATGCACAAACCGACTCTTTAAACACTAGTGTTTAAAATGCGAAAAGTCACATCTCGTTTATCTTTTGTTTTCTAAACGTCAAATCAAGTGTATCTCTTGTATGTTAAATTTCATGCTCCTTGATAATTTTGTTATTCTGCGTCATTTGATTTATCAGTCAGCTGTCAGTCATCGTCCGTCTTGTAATGAATATAATTCAAATATAATATAATGTTTACCTTCCCGCGGGCGAAGAAAAAGTATAGTAAGCACCTCGTGTTAAAAACGTCTTTAGTCACTCGTTTCACAAGGAACTCGTTCCGCTTCGCTTCACTCGTGCCTAGTAAAACTCGTAACTAAAGTAACCGTTTTGACACTTGGTACTTAATATACTATGAATTGTTAGATATTAAATAAATGTGTTTTCCGAAATCAGGTAAAGTGCACTATTGTTGGGACAGTTCACCTAATTAAAATGTACTCTGGGTATTTATTTTCCTGTTATCTCCCTAAATGTAAACAATTCCACGTTTATTATGTGCATATTTTGCGGGGGAAATAGCATTTCATTAAAACATCAGCAATTTAAATATTAAGTTCTTTCTTGAAAAGTTGTTGGAAAGTGTTTTTCAATATGTTTAAATTAGGAGTGCGGAAAGTGACATTTTTCACACGAGTGGGAAATATTGTAGCACGAGGCGTAGCACGATTGTGAAAATTCACTTTCGCACAAGTAATGTACAATACTTTTCCTACGACTACTTATTTTATGAAACAATATGTACATATCAGATGGTGTATATTGAGTTGCCTGACTAATCTTACGTTTGATTTGTGACAGTATATGTTTGTTTCTATAAAAAATGCACATGAATTTACAATTACTTCTATAGCGAAATAAAGAAATAACGATAATTAATGTTTATTTGGAAAAATAACAATAACTAAGTATTTAGAACCATAAAAATTAAAAGTGAATTGGTTATTGTTACAATTTGTAAATTGAAACGGTGTTGTCAAAAGATTCGTTTCAATATTTTCTCGGATGCTGCTTGTAATGATTGTGTTCATCGAAGAAGTTGAGAGTTTTAAATTTATGTTTTCTAATGTGGCTGATTAAGCATAAGTGCTGTGGTAATATTTAGTGGACACCGAAGTAAATATTACACCAAATATGTGTGTATGTATGTATTTTATAAGTGAGTATGTTACTGTATGTACGTGAGAATGAATGTGACTGTCACCGTCAAGGTGCTAACCCCGACTGACTTTCCAGGTGACTTGTTTATGACCGTCGCCATGTCCACGAGGTGTATTCAACACACGTACACGGAGCGCGTCGACATATACTACATTCCTCCCCCACGGGAAAAATAATTCAGTCCAGGTAACGGGCAGGGGGCTTCCTGTTTCGCACCGGGTTTCTCCTTGGAGCTGTATGATCCTCCTCGGCTACAATCTGATCGTAGTCCCTCTCTGGTGTGTCCTTGAGTAAGCTTGCCTGACTTCCTTCTTGACTGGACTTATCTTGAGTCTGATGGTTTGTTGTGACTTGTAAGGGCGTGTCCACTGTCCTCCTTTTCATTTGGTCAGAGTGTTTTATTTTGGGAACACCGTTTATATTTACAGTATAAGATAGGGGACATGTTTGGTCTATTACTTCGCCAGGTAATGAGCCCCTTTTCGAGAGGATTATTTACCCATATTTTTTCCCCTTTATTAAAAAACTGTGCGATGATGGTACGGTCATGGTTTTTTTCTAAACGAATTTCTCATACTACATGTTTTTCTCTACATCTGGTTTCATTAGATCAAAACGGGATCGAAGTTGGCGTACAAACATCATTTGACTGGGTGTTCTCTTTGTTGACCTCCTGACTGTATTTCTGTAGTAAATAAAGGAAGCTCTGGAGTCTTTGAGATTGATCTAGTGTTTGGTAGCTTGCGCGCATTCTCTCTTTGAACGTTAGGAGAGTACGTTCCGCCAACCCATTGGATTTTGGATGGTAGGGTGTTATTTTTACATGCCTTATTCCATGATGCAGGCAGTTTCAAAGAAGGGGACAAAGTACGGTTGCACAACCCGACGAGGTAAAAAGGCTTCTCTCCAAAATTACTGAAATCTTGGGAAGGTCCGTACTTCATCATGAATACGAAAATGACGTCATTTATCGGATAATTAAGATCCCCAAAGGAAAACTGAAAGTAGTCCACCAAAACTGACTAGCGCCATTCGAAGAAGACCACGACCTAGAGGAAGGATTGTACCATATCCGAGAAGAGCCTGCCTTCGAAGAATTTATGGGCGCATATGGAGGTACCGGGAAAACTAAATATGGAGCTACTACAGAACAACGACAATATTTGTTCACGCTCAAGGAAGAGTATTCACTGGCACACAACATCTCCGCCAGTAACAAACACGCACGAGGGCTGGCAACCGTCTTTCGAAAGAAGTTTGGGCAATTAGAAAAACTTGAAGATCAGATTCCAACCCATGGCAAGACACTGAGATTCAAACAGAAGTCGTGGTACGTCTTCTACTTGGTAACCGATAACGAATTTCAAGATCCATCCACCTACCGGGATGTGTGGGAAGCGCTACCGAGCCTTCGAGATCATATGCTGGAGCCCAACGTTAATAAACTGGCTATTCCCAGGATTGAGAGCAACCAGTTGGATTGGCGAGTCATCGGGAACATGGTAGAGGTGATCTTCCAATATACCGGTGTCCACATATTAATTTGCAGCTATACCCCCCGTTATCAGTATCCGATGAAGACGCTGTCCTATTATTTTCATACGAACGAAAGGTGTAGAAATGAGTCCAGTTGCCGATTTAAGTTTCCAGTCCCGGTTACACAGAAGTACCAGGAGGAACTTATTTTTACGGAGGGGGCAATGTTACGAAATCGCACATTGAAGCCGACTCTGTTCTAGTTCTAAATTATGGAAAGGGCTGGTATTTTTTTGTGAATATTTTTATAGAGATATTCGAAAGTAGATTGTTTGTTGGGAGCCGCAATCGAGAAATTTTAGAAATCCAAAGGTTCTAGAAAAACGTTTTAATATATAAGGGGCTACCTACGAACCGCAGTCAGTTTACATTTTAATCATGCCGTAAGAAGGAACAAGAAAGTGAACCATAAACGTGAATTGTGAACAGTGTATTCAATATAAATTAGAAATTAAGTGTGTACATAAATTAAATATAAGTGAATAGTTGAGTGTATAAATTAATTAGATAAGTAGATATATCCATTTCAATATGCATCTTAAAATATAAAATAATATCCGTTACATATTTTCCTAAAGCAATAATAGTCCAGTAAATGAAAGCCTGAAAATAGCTCAACATTATTTCCCGGCGCTTGTTTGTTGTGGTGGAATTTGTATGTATTGAGGGGTCATTTGAAAGGGAAGAAACGGATTTTTGGAACTTTAGGACCATTTTCGTCCTTGAACTAGAATGGAATTATAGATAAATTTCTTCCCTTTCAAATGACCCCGCTAGACATAGAAAATCCACCACAACAAAGAACAGTCAGACAATTGTCAGGTTAGTCCCTTCATGTACTGGACTATAAGAACATAATTTATCATTGAAAAAATTTGAATGAAAAGTTTTGTATACCTTTGGTCTACATCAAAATCTTTAGTATTATTTTAAAAACTGTGCCTTATTTCAAAGAACAAATGTATAAAAACCATTAACCACGCTACAAAAAATGTTTGATGTAACACTGAGATTACCGGCATTATATATGATGTTGCTCTGCAACCTAAATTTTCTAAATATTTAGAAAATATCATATCCTCGTTTTTTTTGTTATAGCGTGACATAGATTGATTGCAAGTAATACTACCCCTGCATGAATTCCATTCATAAAGAAAATTTAATTGAATTTAACAAGTTACTGCAGTATCTCTTTTTACAATTCAACGTTTGTGGAATCTTACAGGGAGGTTAACATGAAATTAAAAAAAATGTTAACAGTAAAAAAAGCATTTTGCTGAAATCGCTCAAGACTATCTTGGGATATGCAGGAGGTGATATAACTATACACCACCGTTGCAGAGACATAATATATAGATGACTCGATGAAAAATAAATTGGATGAGGCTGATAAAATTTTCAATGCAATTGGAAATCCAACTATAATGCCTTCATCTTCCCGAAGCGAAACTCTTTGTGTTAATGACGTAACTTTCAACGCAAAAACAAACCTTCCCCAAATAGTATTAAAACAAATGCAAAATTGTTAGTTTTAATTTGAATGGCAGTGCTGATAGTACCTACTTGTTAAAATTATAACGACTTTTATCTGTATGCCAGTCCCACGTAAGAGGTGGGGAAGTGTGGAGGGATCGAGGAGTAACACCTCGCAAAAAACAGGGTTCAGTTGGCACCGGCTGATAGTACCCTGTAAGGGCCCCTTGTCCAGGGTTACGGATGAAGACCGCGACGACGGGAAACGCGTAGAGGTAGAATTCTCAAAACGGCGTCGGAAGAGGCACTAGTATAAAATCAACCAAGCTGCTGCCTTGTAGGTGGATGTTGACTCATCAAAGGCTAAAGGAAGAAAACCTTAAATAAAAATTACTTGGCACTCCCGGGAGGGGTTGAGACACCGGGCTAACTCCCCATTACTCGGAAAAACCTTAACCTGTTAAAAAACCCAATCATCAGCATCGGAATGGACAGAAACCCTTACGACGACACAACCTACGGAAAAGGATAACGAATTTCGGTACATGGAACGTTCAAGGCATCTCCAACAAAACGAATGAAGTGACCGGGGAACTCAGAAGATCAGAAATCCAACTGATAGTTACGGAAACTAAAAAGAAGGGCCAGCATTCTGAAAACCTTGGACATTATGACCACTTCTATAGTGGAGTCTCCAGAGATAAGAGAGCACAACAAGGAGTATCCATTCTTACCGATAAAAAGTTGCGAAGATTCATAACATCATGGAAACCTGTCAGCGAGAGAATTATAAAAATGAATCTGACACTACATGGACTCAAATTTGCAGTATTCGGAGTGTATGCAATCAACAACGATACCCCAGTTAGCACGGAAGACGAATTCTTTGAACTAAACTAGACGACAAGATCGTAGGAATATTTGGCAAAAATATAATAAACGATAACGGCCTCAGGTTAATTCAGATGTGTGAACAAAATGAACTTAGAATAATGAAGGGATTCTACCAGCATTCATGGATACATAAGTACACATGGGAACGAAAATCAAGAAACCTATGATCGATCATAGATTACACTATAGTTCGACAAACAACAGCTATGAAGATTTATGATGTCAGGGTGTACAGAAGCGCAACATGCGGCAGCGACCACCACTTGCTTAAAGCCAAGATCCTACTACACTGAACGTCCGATAGAAAACAAAATCAGGAGCCGCAGCAAAAACAAAGTCAGCCTAAGGAAATGAGACAACCTAGTTATAACCTGGGAAGCTTAGACCAGGAAAGCACTAAAGATCTGTACAAAAAAAGACTCGAACAAAAACTTCAGTCACAACAATTCAATAACAAAACAGAACACTACGAATATATAAAACAATGCCAGACAGAAGCAGCCAAAGAAGCATTGGGATACTGCGACAAGTGAAAACCACATAAACTTTATTGGTGGGACGAAGAAATAGAACAATATATTAAAGACAAAAGAGAGAAATACCAACGCTATTTAAGAAGCAACTCGAACCACGATAAGATAGAAAACAAAGAAGCACAAGACCGAGTAAGAAGAGAGATAACCCGGAAGAAAAATGAGTCATGGGAAAAAAACTGCAACAAAATAATTAGCTATCTAGGAGGAACAAGAAGTAGCGAAAGTTGGAAGCTACTGAAATCTCTACAAGACAGGAAGAGAGATCTGATATCTCCCATTAACACTAATAAATGGGATGAATACTTTGGTGAACTACTGAAAGAACATCGAGAAGAGTGCCATGATAATTCCAACAGAATACATGTCACGGCATCACCAACTAGGATTACTATGAAGAAGGTAAAAGACGTCTGCAAAACCTTAAAAAACAAGAAGGCACCTGGACCTGGTAATATTCCCGCAGAATTTATTATATATGGACCTGACAAGCTATACGAACATCTTGCTACACTCTTCCAAAGCTACATCGGCAGCGGAGATATTCCAGAAGAATGGAAATTATTCTTCCTTACACCTATAAACAAAAAGGGCACCAAGGAAAATTGTGATAACTACCGAGGCATTGCGGTAACGGCCACAATCAGTCGAATCTATGGAAAAGTATTGAAGAACAGAATAGAGAGTGAATACTCAGATAGCGAAGCAGAAGAACAAGCAGGCTTACGCGCAGGAAGATCTACTGTGGACCACCTGTTCAGCGTAACCCAGCTCATGGAAAAAATAGCTTTCAACCGGGAAGTACAACTCCTTTTCGTAGATCTGAAGGAAGCATACGACAGTATTCCATTTTCAAAACTTTGGGTAAAAGAACTCTATAGAAAGTGCCACATTAAAGTCAAAACCGGCAACCAAATGTCAGACGGATTTACACCGAATAAGGGCCTCAAACCAGGATGCTGCCTGTCGCCCACTCTGTTTAAGATATATCTCGAACAAACATTAAAGATATGGAAGAGAAAATGCGGTAACATGGGCATACTTAACAATGAAAACCTATATACCCTTAGTTTTGCAGACGACCAGATCATAATGGCGAAAGATACGAAGACATCGAATACATGACTCTAAAACTTATTGAAGAGTACAAAAAGTGGATGCTGAAAGTGAACATCACAAAAACAGAATACATGTGTATTGGCGGAGTACAGTAGGATCTTATCTTAGAAGATGGACAAATTATCAAAGCATGACAAACCTATAAATACTTAGGAATGAACATATCAGACAGTGGAACATTAGACCATACCATTAAAGGCCGAAACAACCAAGGCAGAAAGGCTATTGCTATGCTAAACAGCATACTCGTCGAAAAGAATTTCCAGCAACTTGAAAACATTATCAAATGCGGCTGCGTTTGGTTTGATAAACTGTTCTCTCGTTGTAGAAAATACTACTTTCGTTACTCGTTGAACAAAATACTATTATTTTATAAGATTTAAGCGTCAAAGTTAACATACCTGTAATTATATCAAAACATGTAAAACTACACAGGTATTGGCTGTACGATCATAGTTATTGGCCGTATGATCATAGTTATTGGCATACTAGATTAAAGTCATTGACCATTCCTGAAAGTCTTTATGTTTTCATTGTTTTTGTGTTCCTACAGTTATTGCAGTTAAAAAAATCGAAGTTTTCGTTTTCCTGTTGATTCTTTACACAAGTACCAATATGGTAGCCTCTGATAAAAAACTGACATTTTACTCCAATTTATGATTTAGTTATATTAAACAAACAAGAATAACATAATCCTTTATACATCAGGCGATTTACTAATGAGTGGGTGCATTCTGATGGCTTCATCATTAACTTTCTTTTAGCAGACTCGCCAACATGTTTTTCTATTATTTGTGTTTCCGCTACAGTGTCTTTGCTTTCGGACGTATGCTTCACATTTGGAGAATTTGCATTGTTCCCAGCATCAGAAAATACATTGAACGATCTATTGATATGGTCAAGTTTAACCAAATGAACGTTTTCCTCTGCAGAATCTGGAGCTTCGCTCCTTGACGCTTCTTTGATTTTGGTAATATTAATTTCTGGTATGGGTACTCTGACTTCGCCTTTGAAAGTAATGCTTTTAATGTTATGATTTAAAAGTAAGTCTCCTTTAGAAATATTTGCATCGGCAGCCACAGTCTCTGGTGTTTTTATTTCTTTTGGGTATCGGCAATCAGCATTTAAATCGTAATAAATATTTTCTTCGGTGTTGTACCCGATTTCATTTACCTGTTCGACAGTAGGTAAAACAAAAGCTTCTTTCTTTTTAACATCAGTTTGGTGTTCCTTGCGTTCAACTTTTTTCTTCGATATTTTTACTTTTGTTTGCTTGTTTTTGTTAACAGTAATGGTCGATTTTTTTTCTATTCGCTTTTGTTTTCGTTCTAATTTTAGTCTTTCCTGTTCCATTTTTTCTTCAATTTTACGTGTCTCAGCACGATCTGACGAAGTTAGCACGAAAGGCAATCTTCCTGATTGTTTTTACCCTTTCTTTCTGGCGCTTTTGTTAAATGTTAAAGCAAAAATACCAAAATTAAAGAAATCAGGTATACATAAACTCAAATGTCCAGAATGTAATGCTGTCTATTTGGGTCAGACCCTTAGAAATTTTGAAATCCGATACAGTGAACACTTACGAACATACAGATTAAAACAACCAGATAAATACCATTACGCAAAACATCTACTTGACACCAACCATTCATTGACACCTAACATAGAACTAGAAGTACCACATATTTGTGATAAGAAACAAGAACTGGATTTCCTTGAAGAGTTGTAAATTAGAAGACACTTGAGAAACCCACGATATGAAGTCGTCAATGAACAGATAAATCTAGGGAGTTCTCCACTATTAAACTGTCTTCTTAAGTGATAATTGTAAGGATCAGCAGATATAGTTTTCCTGGTTTTCTATATCATTGCACAGTTATACTGATCTTAATTGGAAAAATGATATCCAGGATATCACCATAGGGCTAATAATATCTAAGCTTCAATATTTGTAATATCACATCTTCTTTTTTTTCTATTAACATACGAGGTCTGACAATTAAG
Source organism: Galeruca laticollis (assembly GCA_963921935.1). Classification (NCBI taxonomy): domain Eukaryota; kingdom Metazoa; phylum Arthropoda; class Insecta; order Coleoptera; family Chrysomelidae; genus Galeruca; species Galeruca laticollis. Next base: position 197,493,675 of record OY998179.1, on the reverse strand, counting down.
TAATGCGACAATATTCAAAAATCGAGTATATTTAAAAATTAAGGTACATCAATGCGATCCCCTTCAAAGTACCCCTCCCGCACCTATACACTTATTCCAGCGAGTTTTCCAGTTTTCGTAACAATTCTGGAACAGTTCTTGCGGCACCTCTCCTAGTACCCTCGTCACAGATTCTTGGATATCTTCAACGGAGTCAAAATGTCGACCTTTGACGAATGTTTTCATGTGGGGAAATAGGAAAAAGTCGCAGGGTGACATGTCCGGTGAATAGGGCGGTTGCGGTAACGTTGCGATGCCTTTAGACACCAAAAACTGAGAAACACTAAACGCAGTGTGACAGGAAGCATTGTCGTGATGCAGAACCCAAGTCTTCGCGATCTCTGGACGCACTCTGAGCACCCTTTTTCGTAATCTTTCGAGTACATCGCGGTAGAATACTTGATTTACGGTCTGTCCAGGTGGTACGAACCCTTTGCTGTCGAAGAAGCAAATCAACATGGTTTTCACCTTGGACTTGCTCATTCTCGCCTTCTTTGGCCTTGGCGCCCCAGGGGATAGCCACTGTTGGCTTTGTCGTTTAGTTTCGGGGTCATATTGAAAAAACCAACTTTCATCACCAGTAATAACTCGATCGAGAAGAGTTGGATCACTTTCAACCTGCTCGAGAAGATCTTGAGCGATGTTCAATCGGTGGGCTTTTTGCTCATCTGAAAGGTTCTTCGGTACCATCTTCGCACACAGCTTTTTCATGGCGAAATCTTCGGTTAAAATCTTTCTAACTGTTTCCCGGTTAATATTCAACTCGTCAGCCAACCTTCGAATGGTTAGTCGCCGGTCTTGACGAATAAGGGTGCGCACGCGCTGCGCATTCGTGTCGGTTCGCACTTGAATTGGCCTTCCGCTCCGCGCTTCGTCTTTCACGCTCTCACGGCCATTTTTAAAATCGGCATGCCACCGAAACACCTGACTACGACTTAGGGCATCACTACCATACACTTTAAGTACTTTTTCATAAGTTTCTGTCGCGGTTTCGCCGAGTTTCGCACAAAATTTTATTGCGCACCGTTGCTCTAAATTTCTCTCTTCCATTTTCGTGACATGCACTACTCGCGTGTTGTTACAAAACACTGAACAGCTGGCGAAGAAATGATCGTACGAGAGTCGTCAAGGTCTCAATCGAGAGAGTAGGGATCTGCTATTACGGTAGCTGAGTTACAGATTCGCAGTGTTACCACAGGCCGAGAAAAAAAATCGGTCGCATTACTTAATTGTCAGACCTCGTATATTAAGTCAATCACAAGGTAGGTCACTTCTTGGTCTAGCCAAAAATAACTACTTAACATCAGGTAGGCATCAAATGAAATGTAACTTCTGTCATTCTGACGATGATATTCAGTTATAGAAACAATTGTTTATTTTTTAGAATTTTAAACATTTTTCATTATATTGTGGAATTAGCTATAAACATTGAGTTTCATTTAAAACACTAATCTATATAGTGATCATTTTACCTGTAGTTACGTATCTTATGTTTTCAAAATTCGATTTTCGACTTCATAGTGTATTTGTGTATTAGCCATAAGGTAAGTATCTAATTTTCTTTTTTCTTTTACAGTTCTGTTTATGTAACTAATACTAAGCCCGATGTAACTGCCCCGCAGGTCCATTAAACTTTAATAAAACAGACTTTCCTGATACTATTCCGTAAGTAAAAACACTAACAAGACTTATTTACAAAAATCACATTTCTATTCATTTTCAGAACTGACTATTTCACAAAAACGGAACCTGATGTAACTGCCCGCACAGGTCCAAATAATTATCTTATAGCAGTTTTCGCTACAACTATACTGTAAGTAAAAAAATGGCAAAATCTACTTAGAAGAAGCAACTAATTTTCTTATTTCATTTACATTTCTGATTATGTAACTAAATCTGAGCCTTATGTAACTGCCCGCTTAGGTTCAAATACTTTTCACATAGCCAGTGTTCGCTATAGCTATTCAGTAAGTAAAAACTAAAACGAAGCCTGATGTAACTGTAACGGATAGTTTATAAACTTTTTTTTTTGTCTGGGGATTAAGAAAATAGAAGATACAGTTCAGTTTCCATGTAATAATAAATATGAAGACAAATACATTAAATTTGTAATAATAATTTTATTGCTATTTCTATAAAATATTTTTTGTTTCTTTTCAATAAAAACATACACCAATTTTTCCTTTTTTTTGAGTAATTAATATAGGTCCATGAAAAAGCGGACATGTCTGTTCATTGCTATAATAAACATTTTTATAGTTTACCTAATTAATTGGCTACAATTCATTTGAATCATTAAGAGGGGTCAATGGCAAAGGAGACATTCTGTATTATAATAAATATAAAAACTACCTACTTACTTACTCTGTACTTCAAATTTGTAATACTGCAATTAAACAAACAGATTGCATAAATGATTTGATTTTGTATTCAATAAAAGGAAACACTTTTGCTATACTTTACTTGAATAATTGAGAAGAGTCAATGGAAAAACAGGCATGTCCGTTTATTAAAAACAGGAGAAAATGCAAAAAGTATAACATTTCGATACATACAAAAATTGAAGATAAAAAATATATAACATTTTTATTCCTGCATTTCGAAAATAAAAGATTACATATTGTGTTACCTCTTGAATAGAATACGAATTGTCTATTTTGTTAAATTAGTAAAAAGCAATTAATACTATTACCAATGTAGTTTTCCTCATTAACTCGGAAGGCCGATGTATGTTTGCAAATGCAATCTGTTACTGTGTACAGGTCCTTGGAGGAACCAAAAGGCCCTGATATGGGGATCAATAAATATAATGCACTTGTGTAATCACTAGCAATAGCTAAAAATGTTTGTGGTTTATTTTATGTCTAGGCTACACTAAATAAATAAACAGCATTTACGAAGCACAAATTTACTTATTCAGCATGAAAAGTATTTAATTATAACCACCTAAAAATACAATACATACTAACATACTATAAATTAGGGATATTTTTATGGACACAAAACATATGACAACAACATTAGACCTATAGAGAAAGTAATAATATTATTTGTCTATGATTTGACTATCAAGACGGTGGAACGGTTGAACTAAAGTAAGTTGTTCGTTTGCAAAAATTTGCGTGTAACAAATCTCAAAAAATACAATAATTTGAGATTTCATATTTTCAGAATCGAATTCTCTAGGCTTCCTTTTGGGGATCAGGTTTTGGCGTTCAAATTGGTGACCACAAATGATCAAAACTGTCAAAATCACACCATCACTTAATGGCTTATATCTTTTTTATAACAATATAAAACTTAACCAAAATACCTGATCCCCAAGACAAAGGTCCAAGTTATATTGTGCTAAAATTTCAACACTTAATTTCACTGCGTTCTTTAGATTTGTTGTTTACAAATTGACCTAAATTTTGCTGCGAGTCACGGGTGCCAACTGTTTTCAGGTTCCTAAAATGGGAGGCCCCTTTTAAACATGAAACCGCTCTTGGCAAATACAAAAAAGACAACAAATAGATTTTTTGATTGTATTTATCGTTTTTTATTCCATAAAAAGTAAAAACGTATGGGTGATAGGGAGAAACAGAGTGCATATTAAATTTCAGTAAAACAGTAGACGCAAAAAACTCAAAATAAAATTCGGAGAGCGACAAAAAGTTTCAAAATGTAGAACAGTGTAATTTTTAGTGTACATTTTTGATATATTATGGCCGACAACCGTTTTAATTTGTTAATAATTAATGATATACCTATTTTTCTGAATAAAGTAGTGCCATTCTGTAAATCTTTATATATTTTCCTCGTGTTTGTCTGCGGTAAAACTGATAAACCTTAGAGAATTTGTAAAGAAAGATACAATTGATTGAAAGGGGAGAAAATTAAAAGTCTACATCTGCATTAAGAATTCAGGCTACGGTTAAAAGCATTGAAACTTTAATGGGCGTCATTTGATATTTGTGAAAAATGAGCTGTTAAAAATTGGCCTTTGTTTATAATCATATTTTATTACATTTAATAATCCAGTAAAAGTCGGTCATTCATTATTATTATTTGAATACGGTATATAAGTACTGGCAGTTTACTCAGTATTTGAACAGCAATTATTGGTCTCAAAGTCTTGTTACTGCAAAAGCTCGAACTACGGCAAATTCTATGATTTTCCAGTAAAACCCAACATTTACTAACCCCGAATGGTAAAACTCCGATATGTTTCGACATCGTTCATTTCGAACTTTTATCACCATCCACGAATACACAGGAAAAGACGAAAGAGATACAAATAACCGATGATTCTAATGTAATTCAGAGAGATGTCGATTTAGAGACAGAAAACGCAACTCAATTTCAAGAAGATTTTATAACTGAAGAGCGAAAATCTAAAAAGAAGAATTTATTGTAGCAATAAGAAACAATGCAAAATTTAATTTGAAAAACCAAGCTGAAAAAATGAAAGCTCAGTCAGCAAATCAAGATTCAAATGTGAAAGTTGGCCAAAATGTGAGACTGAAAGTGCCTTCCAATGCACATGCAACCCATAAAGATCGAAACGTCAATTAAATATATTAATATGGTAAAACAAAGTACAGAAACACAAAAATGGAAAATTTCATTTAAACAGAAGGCTCTAAAGTGGGAAAATAGGGCGAAAGGTCGAAATTAACAGGTTAAGTGTCGGAATGTGAAAAAATTTTACGTCCCCATTGGGCGATCACTTTTTTTTATCAAATTGTCTTCTATATTTCTTTTTAATTCCAAATTAATGTTATACATCTATTATTTTCAGTCAAAAAAATGTGTTTTTTTAATGTGAGTCCAGGTTGGAGTTTTACGGCCACCAGCAAAACTTTTATCACGGGATGCCGTTGTGAGTCCAATGTGGCGTTTCGATTGACTTGTCAATTCACGTTTGCGAAGCGTGTTGAGACCGACGGAACAGGCCGCTAATTTATTAGTATGCATATTAGAGCGGTACAATGACATGAGAAAGAACAAAAAAACTTCGAAAATATTGGCAAGAAATTTTGTCGGGGGTAGAATAATCGGATAATGAGTTTTTGTTTGACGATGTTATTTTTCGGACGAGTACCAGCCGTCATCGTCATCAGAGGACAGTGATAGTGCTAGTGAATACGAATTGCGTGCTCAAGAACAAAGTCGAAAATAAAACGTGGGACCGTAAATACCATAAACGTGAATACTAAATCGGTGGAACAAGCTAAACCATCCAACGGTAACGAACAAGAAAATCCTAATTTCGGGGACTCTATGGATGAAGTATAGAATTCGTCATTGCACAAAATACTAATGACTCCGAAGAGCAAATTTTGGAAGAAGGCACATCAATGCCCAATGCAATGATTGCAGCTATTGTCTGGGGCCCTGTCAACGGTGATACTTTACATACATTCACGTTTGAGGACAAGGATTCTGCAGGTTTCAGTGGATACTTGTATGAAAACTTCTACAACAAATCTCCCTTAGAATTTTATGAATATTTGGTAGACGATGATATTTTATTCATAATGGTAAGTAGGAACCTCCATTTTATTTTTCTCAACTTAAGTTTCTGTAATATTTTAGGTCAAAGAGACAAATTGTTACGTCCTGCAGTGCCAAGAGAAAAATAAGAAGAGCGCACGTATTGCTACTTGGCGTAACACTGATGTCGCGGAAATGAAACGATTTCTTGGCATAATTATTTGGATGGGATTATGCCATTTTCCATCTTTGCAGTCATATTGGTCGAAGAGTACCATTTATTTGAACCATATCAAAAATATAATGCCAAGTAACCGCTACCAGGTATTATGGAAAACGCTCCGTTTCACCGACAATTCTGTTGTAAACGATGACCGTTTACAGAAGATCACCTCATTGATTACGAGAGTGGAGCACAAATTGAATGCTGCTTATCGTTCCCAAAGAAAACGTCTGCCTGCATTGACGAAACATTAGTGCCATTTCAAGGGCGACTAAAATTCAAACATTATATTGCCAACAAAAGGCATAAGTTTGGGATAAAAATTTTCAAACTTTTCCTGGAAGATGGTTATACATACGATTTCAATGTGTATTGTGGAAAAGAACATGTCGAAGGTAGCAGCGTACCAGCAAATGTGGTAATGAAACTCGATGGGCTGTTTGACAAAGGACGAACTCTTGCGATTGACAACTATTACACCTCGGTCACACTTGCTCATGGACTGTTACACCGAAAACTTTATATAATTGGTACACTACGCGCTAACCGCCAGTATAATTCTAAAAACGTTATTTCCAAGAAATTGAAAGTGGGCGAACATGTAGCTGAACAAAGTTACTCAGGCATCGTTATTCAAAAGCGGAAAGACAAGCGCGATGTACTGATGATTAGTACCAAACTCGACGACGAAATGGTGACAATTCAGAAAGCACGCGGTGAAGTTGTCAAGCCAAAGAATGTATTCTAATATAATAAATATAAAAGCTTCATTGATATATCAGACCAAATGAAAGCTATAATTCGGCGTTACGTAAAGGAATAAAGTGGTACCGAAAATTTTCGGTGGAGCTCTTGACCGGTGCAGCACTTATAAACGCTTATGTCGTACATCAAAGTATTGCCAACGAGGAAATGACAATTACCAAATTCAAGGAACAAGTAATTATGGGCCTAATCGGGGATTTTATTGCCGTACCAGCTCCTGTCCTTCCGGAAAACGAACACAAACTTAGCGACGTTGGTCGTGCTGGCAGAAGACGATGTATAGTATGTTACGCAAAAATGTCAAACGAACAAGGAAGGTAAGTAGCACAGAAAAGAGCCACAAACACCACGTTGAAGTGCAATGCCTGTGAGACATTTTATTGCCTAGATTGTTTTTTTATTACACATTCAGTGAAAAAATCCTAAATTAGTAGCTACGTTAGAAATAAGTTTGTTGCTGTATTATTTTTGTTTTATGTAAAAATTAACTTTAGTTTTCCCTTGACTTTTAACATTACTCTCTTGTTATTTGTATTTTCTGGGAAAACTAAAACTTGAATTTATTTGACTTTGAATTACGAACAATATGAGCCATGCGAGTCCAGTTTGTACTCTCAGAAGCACAGGCCAAATACGGTTTCTAGGCTATCTGGCCGAGCCGAAAACGCTCCCGTGTATTTTAAATGGATACGATAAGCTTATGACAGACCAACACGTGAGTCCAGGTTGGTTTCACGCGGCCCCTATACCATTTTTTTGTTTGATTCCGCGTTGGTCTCACGTAGCACTAGACCTTGTGATTGCCTTAATATAAATGAATAGAAAAAAAGAAGAAGATATGATATTACAAATATTAAAACATAGATATTATTAGCTCTATGGTGATATTCTTGATATCTTTTTCTCATTTAAGATCAGTATAACTGTGCAATGATATGGGAAACTAGGAAAAATATATCTGCTGATCATTACCATTATGACTTAAGAAGACAATTTAAAAGTGGAGAACTCCCTAGATTTATCTGTTCATTGACGACTTCATATTGTGGATCTCTTAAGTGTCTTCTAATTTCTAATTCTTCAAGGAAATCCAGTTCTTGTTTCTTATCACAAATAAATATTAAATTATTAAATATCAGGTAGGCATCACATGAAATGTATCTTCTGTCATTCTGACGATGATAGTAATATCGAAACAATTGACAATTTTTTAGAATTTTTACCATTTTTTCACTAAATTTTGGAATTATTTAGAAACATTTAGTTTCATTTAAAAAAGTGATATTAGTAAAAGTACATACAATAAGGGTCGAATCAGTAAATTTCATGAATTAGGATGCTTATAAAACAAGTTTGTAGAAAGTTTTGGACGGAAATAAACTGTACCATCTTAATCGTTAGTAATCAAGACATGTAAAAAGGTTTTAAAAAAATACTAAGGATGCAATTAGAGTAATAGCATACAGAATATACAATAGTACGAATAAAAATATTAGACATGAAAAGAAACAGTGATGAAGTATAGAAAGAAATATTATCTTGTATTGCAAATCGGCTTTTGATACAATAACTCTTAGATGTTTAGTGAATGTAAAATTTTCACTTCTTGTCCAATATTTCATAGTACAATAATATGTGATATCATTTGTTTTGAAAAAATTGTATGAAATGTTTCTCCCACCTACAAGAAATTAATGAACCAGCTTGTTTAAACTTTCATATACTTTCTATTTTAATGCTATGAAACGCAGATTAAATTAGATTAGATTTTAACGGGGTTACAGTGCACTGAAACCAAAGGTTTATTGTGCCCCCCCTATCAGAGCTGTTGTCGCTACTACTACAGCTCGCCTTCCAGTTCCAAGGTTCTAATGAACTCTAGTATTTGGGACGGCTTCAACGAGGTTAGGTCCTCACTCTTACAAGTTTCTTGTCCAAACCATTTCTTGCGTTGGCTTGCAATGGCGAGGCATTCCAGAACTAGGTGATCAGGAGTTTCATCCTTCTCCCCACAGAATCTACACTCGTCAATCTCTGCTAGACCTATTCTCATTAAGTGCTTCCTAAGGCGGCAGTGTCCTGTAAGAAAGCCCGTGATGAGATGTATCTTATCTTTACTGAGGTCCAAATATTTTTTGGACCTAGCAGTGTCAAAGTTCCCCAGGAATTTTTTGGAATGTCCCAACCCGGGAAGGCACCGCCAGAGCGCTTCTCTTTCGGTTTCCTCTTTCTTCCGAAACTCTTTCTTGTAGGAGCATTTTGCTACACCACAGAAAGGCACCGGGCCAATAAAGGGCATTTGTGCTCCTTTCCTGGCAAGTGTATTGGCCTCTTCATTTCCCGTGATTCCCGAGTGGCCAGGAACCCAGACTAAAGAGACCCTGTTATTCTTGCCCAATTCATCAAGTTTTCTTCGGCACTCCCATGCCAACTTTGAGTCAATGACATGGGAGTTCAATGCTTTGATAGCTGCTTGACTATCAGAATGGATCGATATGTCACATTTCTGGTAGTTTCTTTCTAGATTCATTTCCACGCATCTTTCGATCGCAAGTATTTCTGCCTGAAAGACGCTCGGGAAGGAGCCTAACGATAATGAGTATCTGGTACCAGGCCCAAATACTCCAGCGCCTGCTCTAATGGTGGTTTTTGAACCATCCGTATACCATCTAATGGTGTTTTCTTTGAGAGTTTGGGTGGTGTATTCCCTTTCCCAGTCTCTCCTCGTATTTAGCATCGTGGTGAAATTCTTTTCGATGCTTACTTTCCTGATCATTTCGTCACTGGGAAGATTCGCTAATAAGGTGTATCTTGTCAGAGAGGACCAAGCTCCCTGATTTTTAATACTCTCATTGCCTGAACCTTCCTTAGATATTCTAAGAATTGCCTCTTGGGCAGATCTTTCTATCACCAGATGTGGAGGTGTGAGATCTGTAATGATCTCAAGTGCCCTAGTTGGACACGTTCTCATAGCTCCAGTGATGCACACACAGGCAAGCCTTTGAACTTTATCGAGGGTTTTCCTCGTGCTGTACTGACTTGCTTTTGTGTGCCAAACTATTGCCCCATACGTAATTGCTGGTCTCACAATCATGGCGCACATCCATCGCAGTATTTTTGGGTTACAGCCCCACCTCTTACCAGCTAGATTTCTGCACGCCATCAAAGCTCTTATTGCTTTACTAGCAGTTATTTAAACATGCTTATTCCACAGAAGCTTACTGTCTAGGGTTATCCCTAGATATTTAACCTCTGATTTCCTTTCTATGATTTCCCCATTTAAGGATATGGGTTTCATGGCTGGAAGTGTTCTTTTCCGGGTAAATGGAATTACTATGGTCTTGCTTGGGTTAATGTTTAGCCCCAATGACAAGCACCATTGCTCAATGATTCTGAGGCTCTTTTGTAATAAATCACACAAGGTGCTCTCGAACTTGCCTCTGACTATTAAAACAATGTCATCGGCGTAACCCATACATTCGAAGCCAAGCTCCGTTAGCCTGTAGAGCAACACATCTACTACGAGGCTCCATAGAAGGGGAGATATCACTCCCCCTTGAGGTGTCCCCCGAGTGGCTTTAACTGAGGTGGTTTGATTCCCCACCTGTGTCTCAGCTATCCTCGTTGTCAACAACTCATACATCCATTTTACAATGGTTTCATTCACTCCTCGCCTTTTTAGTGCTTCTTTGACAGACACATGAGTTGTGTTGTCAAAGGCCCCTGATATATCCAGGAATGCGCACATTGCGATTTCTTTGTTGTTCAGAGTTCTCTGGATGACTTCTGTCAGCTGATACAGAGCCGTCTCAGTTGATCGACCCGTTCTGTAGGCATGCTGACATTTATGAAGTGGTATATTCTCCAGATTCTCTGTTCTTATGTAGTTATCCACTACTTTCTCCATCGATTTGAGTAGAAACGATGTTAGACAGATGGGTCTAAAAGATCGGGGATCAGTCCCATCTTTTTTCCCTATTTTTGGTATGAAGGTTACCCTTGCCCATCTCCATTTTCTAGGTATTAGACCCACTGCTAGACTGCTTCTTGTAATCTTCAGCAGGTGAGGAAGAATCTCCTCTATCCCTTGCTGAAGGAGTGCTGGAAATATTCCATCCACTCCTGGTGATTTATATGGTTGGAAGGTACTTATTGCCCATTCCAACCGTTGTCTAGTAAATATTTTCTTAGCAATGTCCCAATCTTCCTTGCGGGATTTTTTGGTATAGTTCATTGCTATTTCGATGCTTGTTGCTGGTTCACTACCTGGGAAGTGGGTTTTAAGAAGAAGAATCGATCGTTCCTCTTCACCTTCCATGTATGATCCGTCTGGCTTTTTCAGCAACATTGTGGGGTTAGTTCCCCCATTTGCCATGACCTTTTGTAGTCTGGCCGCAGTGTGAGTGGAAGTGATCTTTTCGCAAAAGGCTTGAAAAGTAAGCCTTTTGGCCTTCCTAATCTCTTTATTGTACTGAGTAAGCTTCTCAGTGTACCTCTGCCAATTGCCCTCACGTTTGGCTCTATTAAAGAGCCGACGGACCTCTTTTCTGAGGTTTGACAGGTTCTCATTCCACCAAGGAGCATCCTTCTCTGAACGAGCTTTTGAGAGTGGGTAACTGGAAAGAAAAGCTTCCATTATTGCCTCACTGATCTGTTCGACTCTTTGTTCCAGGTCGTAGTGCGGGTGATTCACCCCATTCACTTCGACGTGTTCCAAATTGTCCTTCAGATTGGTCTTGTAAAGAGACAAATCAGTATTTCTAGGATTTCTAATTGTAGGAATCGAGGTGGTATTTCCCTCTATCCTAAATTCGATGATCCTATGGTCGGAAAGTGATGGCTCGCTCATCACCCTCCAATCTTTTACATTTTTCCTAGCAGCAACATTAACGATTGTTACGTCCAGGACCTCTTCTCTTGCTCTCGTGACAAAAGTGGGGGGTTGTCCCCACGTTTAAGGTCTCATGGTTATTTGCTAAGAGATATTCCAATAAACACTCACCTTTTGCGTTGTTATTGGTGCTTCCCCACACGGTATTGTGTGCGTTGGCATCACAACCAATTATAATTGGCAGCCGTCTGCTATCGCAGTGTCTCACTAGCTCTTGTACCTCTACTGGCGGTGTCATCGGCCCGTCTCCAGCGAAGTAGGCAGAGGCAATGACGACGTCTCGGTCGATACCCCCAATGTTGAGGTGAACCATGATTGGAACAAGGTCCCGTGACACGTATTCTGAAACACAAATATATTTTATGTTATTTCTTATGATTACACAGGCACGCGGAGATACTTGCCTTTGATCATAAATCAATTTAGAATCCTTACATGCCAAACCTTTGATTTGGCCTTCTTTGTTGATCCATGGTTCTTGGATCAGTACAATATCCAGTTGTAGTTTAGCGAACAACCTTGCAATCACGGCTGAAGCTCCCTTCCCGTGATGCAGGTTAATCTGAGCTACATTCGTAAACGTGAAGGTGAATAATTATGGATGAGAGAGGCCGAGTTACTCAGCCTCTATTCATCCCCCTCCTTTCTCTCTCCCTGACCCTCCTCGACCACCATGGCAGTATCTCCCTCGGTAATCGAGCAGGTTTCTTGATCTCGAGTCAGACTCTCGACCCCCAGGCTGCTCTGCCCAGCTTCCCGGGATGCAGAGACAGTCTCCGCATTCCCAGTCATCCCAGCAGAGCCGGAGGAGATCTCGGGCTGACCCAAGGTCAAGCTTTCGCCTTGTTTCCCCTTCCCAGAGGTTCAGGATGTGGAGGGTATTGTAATGATGGATATAAATAAATTATAATTATTAATATAATAATAATCATTGGAATTAGGACAACCGGTATCATATAAAAAAATTAAATAATATACCTTTAGCTAGTTCGTTACGAAATTATGTTAAACAAAAATTGTTGATAATTTCGTAAAACTAGGTTAGCGGAAGTTATACCGTAAGCTATTTCAATCGTAGTTAGAAGCATAATATAAAACAAAAAATTGGGAAATACCTGAACTCATGTATGAAATCGCAAATTCATCAACCCACATATGGAGGTAACTTAATGAAGGGGGAAAAGAAAGAAATTAAAAGATACCAGAGCTTGTTCAGCCGGCGCGGCGATTTGAACAACTCGGGTAGTTTCTGTGAATTTTGCGAAAATCACTAAATAAGTGATATTCTTTTTTTTGTTTGTTGTGTGCATATATTCTGGGCCTCCACGTCTGAGGAGAAGAGATTCGTCTCCGGTGAGTAATTTAAAAGTTTATTTAACAGACTAACCAGTTATGAGGGATGTACATGCCGAATCAGGAAATGTAGAGATTGACTGAGAGTTGTCATATTGTACAAACTAGGAACCTGTCGGTACATTGCTTCTCGCTAACGAATACGTCTAAACTACTAATCAGATTTATCAGGGTAGTATTTAGGGAAGTATTACAAAATATTGCCGCCGAAAATCATAAAAGGTCATCAACTGATCTACAGATCAAGAGGGCCAGTAAGAGGCGATAGTTTGTAACGGCTTCACAAGAAACTGTTTTTTATTTTATATATTTTTTTTGTTATTACTAATTTTTTTATTTGATCAAATGGTCCCAGTCAGTTTAAATCATTTCGTGTTATTTTAAACACGTATACAGTGACATTTAGCGGATACATATTTTTTTTAATAGAGGGAGGAACTAATCCTCAGTAGTTCATTATATTGTGGACAAAATTTCACTGTAACCGTGTGGACTAGTTCCATTAGATTTCGGCCGTATAGGCTAAATAATTTTTTTGTTTGGTTATTAATGAGAAAAAATCATATTTTAACGTGTTGTCTCAAGTTCTCTCATAAATTTCACATTGTTTATAATTTTACTAAAAACTAAAGGGATTGTAACTTCAGCGATTTTTTTGAGTTGATTCTTTTTGCGCCAATTAGAGAATAGGTTAATTTAACCCTTCTATATTTTATTTAATTTTTTTTTGCTTATTTTCTTTGTTTGTTAATTATAAAATTCTAACTATCTTATAGAGGAATGTGTATATATATATATATATATATATATATATATATATATATATATATATATATATATATATGGATTAGTTAAACTCAGGCTTTTCATTTAAATCACCCTAACCTTTTCTAAAAATAAATCCTCGTATTGTAAACCGAGGTGGGGCTTCAAGCTCTTTCGGAAAAATAGCTTAGACCGCTCGAAGGAATTTAAACAGGGATGTACTTAATTCATAATCTTATTTTTTTGTGGTGACAGCCACTAGGCATAACCAAATAAGCCATCAGATAGAGGGGTGAAATCTCCCTCAAATTTACTTTCGTCAGTAACCCGTAAATAACGTAAGTAGGTCTTTACCGACCCGCAGGGTTCCAGTATCTCGATGTCCTTTGAATCCTCCGCGGGATTCTTCTTTTTTCCCAGCCCCGAGACAGGGATACGCCCAAAACGAAAGTTTAGCGCGTAACCTCCTGCCTTCAGAGCCTCCCCAGATTGGTGATCGATCCCAATCGTGAGGATAGTTCCCTATCCCTCTTTTTTAGAGTTTTGGATTTTCCAAGCCTCAGTACTGAGGTTGGAGTTCTGAACCTCGACAAGTTGAAGGATCTTCTCCAGTTTCATGTCTTGGCTTCTTGGGAAGAACACTGTTATGGTGACCAGCTTTGGGATGTCGTCTCCATTTCGAGCCACCAATTCGGGTCCTTCCCAAAAGTTTAATTTCGGCGCTGACCTCATAAGCCAGTCTACCGATTCTTGTGACCCACAGTCCACCAGTATCATTCCACAACGGAAATGGATACCTGAGAAGTGGATTCCCTTCTCTTTGCTCTGGCACAGCTCTTCCACCAGAGTGTCTTCCAGTGTGGAGAGCTGCTCCGCTCTCAAGATGACCCCAGGATAATCCTTGGGCATTATTCCCACCCTAAAAGCTTTCTCTGTTTTGACAGCTGCTGCGTAACCAGTGGCTTTCCCGGTTACCGTTGCAGCTGATTTCTTGCTTTGAGGCCTAAGCGGAGGAGTAATATGCTCCGGGCCTCTTTTAAGCTTTGTTTTCCCCGTTGGTGATTCCTTCGGGGGGGTTGGGCACTGAGTTACCTGCTTCCTGGCCTCTTCAGGGGATATTCCCTGATTGATGAGTCGCAGGTATTCCCGCACCCCTGCTCCACTGAAGTCTTTTCTCAGTGGGTCGTCTATACCGCCCGGTTCTCCCGGTTTTGGGAGGTCGAACGGCATACGACCTTTGTGCCGTTAGGCCTTTTTTCCCTCTGTGAAGTGCCCGGATGAAGAGGTTTTCTCCACTACTTTTCCGGTGAAAGTCTTACTTTTTCTTTCCATGAGTGATCCCACGAGAAGCTAGGGTCATTACGGTCCACCGCTGCAGAGCCCCGCATGCAGAGGTAAGGGGTTCAATACAATGGAGTTCCCCCCGGTGCTCCAAGGTCGAAACCAGTAAGGACTATTCTTCTATATAGCCACGCATTCTTCGGCCCGGTTTCCCAACTTGAATTTAGGTTTTTAATGAGGTTGTCTCCTCTTGGTCCGGACAGTAAAGCCAAGATCCCCCCCCCATCCCACTGGCCCGCGAGACTTGACCACAGACAGCCAGGAGACATTGGTGTAACAGGTGATTTCGAGGTAAGCTCGAAATTTCACCCGGCATCGTAACCCTGTGTGCAATCCCTTAGCCACGATACTACAGCTGGGACAGGTAAAGTTGGTCCGCGGCAGGGTATTCGAGGGCTGCCAGTTGAGTTTTTAGACACAACGAGCCCCAGGTATTTCCCCGCAGACCTCCTCCTCATATAAAATCATCTCAGAGGCCCTTCTCCTATCCGTCACCTGGAGACGCACCGGGTTGGTACTTCACCCCCTCCACATCAATAAATACCCCGACGAACAGCGACGAACTACGTACATATCTACTGATGTGGCCCCGTTATGAAACGCAATAAAACTGCGTTTCTTTTGAAATAACTTAGCGACGGTAACGTAGACACATCCTACATTCACTTATATAGATTTTGTATAACGGAGTTGATTTTGATTTCTGAACTGAGAATTTTCGGTCAGTTGTCTGTATAATAAATAAATATCTGTTTTGGACATGAAATCTAGAAAAGTCTCTCATTATTGAACCATCTCAGTGAATAAATATAGTTATATATATTTCTCGATCAATTTGGTCTTCGATTTAAAAAATGAATTCTGGCGAATGGTAAGTTTATACATAGTTAAATTTGTTTTAATAATTCTTTCCCTCCAGTATCTCCCTTGTTTATCTTGGTATGGTTTTTCTTTACTAATATTGGAAGGTTCCGATAAAAAGCACGTTTTTTTTCGCTTTCTTTTTATGTTTTTCACGTTATAGTGCCAGAAGAAATTACTTTTTTCCAATTAGAGAACTTTTATGAATCTAATTTTATAATTAAATGTTTGAAATGATTATTTAATTATATATTCGTTTTTATATAACAATTAATATTTCCCTTTTAATTACAATATACCTTATCTGCATAAAAAAGCTTGAATGGAATTCTATCTAATTTATTGTACCTTCATCGTTCATATAGTAAAATACAGGATGATTCTAAATGTATGAGCCACGTTATTAAAATAATACTTTCCTTCACTTGTATTTCTGAATAACATTTTAGAAATCCTGAATTTTACTAAATTATAATTTATTCAGTTTCTCACACAATTGTAATTTTTAGCATTTTATGAATGGGCAAAATTGTGTCCAATTTATATAAAATAAATAGTAGATGACTAAAATTTAACTACCAGACGAGCTATACTGGTTGGCTTCCCAAGCAGCAGGGAACATCATAAAAACTCAAGGGAAGTAAAGTTATCAACTATAAATTGCTTCTCCTGTTTTCTCTTCATCTTATCGCCGTTGAAATTTCATATTGATAGTTTCAAAATCTATATTATTCATTCCAACTACCATTAATTTTTTGTAAACTTCAACTTTAACTTTTTGTATTTCTTCATCAACTTGGATAATTTTTGTAAAATCTATCTCAATATTGTAAATCTTTTATTTCCACTTTGATTTTTTTTATATAAATTCATTTTTATTAATTGAAACTTGTTTGTTAACGTATAATTTATTTACATTTATTAAATCACATTTGTAAATTTTATAACTTGGTTCATATTTATATACCTTCCAACCCTTTTCAAAAGGTTTATTGGTGTGGATGTGTACCAGCTGATAATGTTCTAGTTGGCTCCCGCTTATCGTATCTTAATTTAACTTATTTAACTTATTTTTTCTTTCCCTACAAATATCTCATTTCTCATCGTATCTTAATTTAACTTGATTTAACTTATTTTTTTTACTTTTTCTACAAATTATTTATTTCTTTATAAATAAATATTTATCATTTATCAGAAAATAAAGTAGTATTACCCGCGAACCGGTATGACCTACTCCTAGATAATTATTTAGCTGGCAAAAGAATTCCGCCTGAGATGCTCTATAACTGAGTAGCCGCTACAAAAAAATTAAACAGAACAACAGGTAACAAAAAGTAAGTTGGTGGTAACAGCTATTTATAAAAAAAGAAGTGATTTTTCTTTGGTCACGTGATTTGGTAATAAATGTTAATATTAAACGTAACTTCTTACTCGTTATAAGTCATCGAGATTGATAGCCTGTAGATGCAAATAAAAAATATTCGGGCTATAATTTGAACAAATTACCGGCTATATTTAATAAAAATGTGACGGTAATTTCATTATGTAAGAAGAGAATGAGAAATCAAATTATTCATACAATCTTTTGACAAATTATGATTAATTTTACTAATCCAAACAATAGGGTGGTTTATTTCCTATTCTTAACAATATGGATTTCTTTTATACTTTTCCATATTTTTCTTATTTATTTAATTCAGATGCTAAAGTAGCAATTCCGTTGTTCAACACACGCAAGGTTTTCACGAAAACGTAAAATTCCTTAGGGCATTTTGATTTTATCGTGCCGCTACTCAGCTGACCACGTCGAATGAACATAACAATGGCTCTTACTTCGGAAAGCATTTTATAGTTTTGCAATCTCGTTATTCTTTTACCCATTAAGTGGGATTTTTTTAAATGTTTGAAATAGCTAGTACATTACAGCAGATGTTTTATAAAGATTGGGATTTCAGACTTTTAAAATGAAAATTGAAAAGGTTAGTTTGCTGAAGTAATTTATTTCAGTAATTTTTATTGAAATAGTGCAGTGTACATATAATTTAATTTAAAATGAGAATAAACCTTGGATAATTGAAAAAATATTAAATATAATCAAGTACTCATCAAAAACGCTTCGTAATAGGATTTACGAAATAAAACTTGAAGATGACCTGAATAATGATCATAATAATAACAATAATAAACGTCATTTATTGGTACAACCTAATGGCAATCGACATGTATATTATGCTAGCGTAGCCATTTTACAGGACACCCTTTGGAGCAGGATAATAATTTTTTACTAATTTGTAACGCTGAGCTTGATTTTGTTGCTAATAGCAACGAAATCAAGCAGTTTCCAAGAAAACGCAAACTATGCTAGCGTAATATTAAGCGAGCGTAGCCTCACGCTATAACTATAAAAATAAGTAATATTAAAAAAAAACTAAATGCACAGAAATCTGTTGCTAATTTGTTGCTAAAAAATTATACTAACCGATAATGCAAAAAAATCATCCCTTATCTCATATTAATTGAAATTCATCGCATTTTAGTAGCCATAGCCTAGCAACAAATTGCCCTACTGATTTTAAAGCGATATTTGGACAGTAATACACCAGCAACAAACTCCTCCAGTATTTTTTCATCGGAATCCATCGTGTTTTAGTAGCCACAGCCTAGCAACAAATTGACCGACTGATTTTAAAGCAAAATAGTCCATATTCGGATAGTAGTAGCACAGCAACAAAATCCCCGACTGATTTTTAATTGAAGTTCGTAGTGTTTTAGCCGCCATTGCCTAGCAACAAATTGCCCGATTGATTTTAAAAGGATATAGTTCATATTTGGATAGTAATACACCAGCAACAAATTCCTCGAGTATTTTGTGATCGAAATTCATCGTGTTTTAGTAGCCATAGCCTAGCAACAAATTGCCCTAATGATTTTAAAGCGATATAGTCCATATTTGGTCAGTAATACACCAGTATCAAATTCCTCTAATATTTTTTTAATGAAATTCATCGTGTTTTAGTAGCCATAGCCTAGCAACAGATTTCCCGACTGATTTTAAAGCGATATAGTACATATTTGGACAGTAATACACCAGTAACAAATTCTTCGAGTATTTTTTGATTGAAATTAATCGTGTTTTAGTAGCCACAGCCTAGCAATAAATTGCCCGACTGATTTTAAAGCAATGTAGTCCGTATTTCGATAGTAGTAGCACAGCAACAAACTCTCCGACTGATTTTTAAATGAAATTTGTTGTTTTAGCCACCATTGCCTAGCAACAAATTGCCCTACTGATTTTAAAGCGATATGGTCCATATATGGACAGTAATACACCAGCAAAAAATTTATTTTTTGATCAAAGTTCATCGTGTTTTAGAAGCCATTTCCTAACAATAAATTGCCCGACTGATTTTAAAGCGATATAGTCTATATATGGACAGTAAAACACCAGCAACAAATTCCTCGAGTATTTTTTGATCGAAATTCATAGTATTTTAGTAGCCATAGCCTTGCAACAAATTTCCCTAATGATTTTAAAGCGATATGGTCCATATATGGTCAGTAAAACACCACCAACAAATTCCTCGTGTATTTTTTTATCGAAATTCATCGTGTTTTAGTAGCCATAGCTTAGCAATAAATTGCCCTACTGATTTGAAAGCGATAAAGTCCATATTTGGTCAGTAATACACCAGCAACAAATTCATCGAGTATTTTTTGATCGAAATTCATCGTGTTTTAGTAGCCACAGCCTTGCAACAAATTGCCCGACTGATTTTTAAATGAAATTTGTTGTTTTAGCCACCATTGCCTAGCAACAAATTGCCCTACTGATTTTAAAGCGATATAGTCCATATTTGGCCAGTAGTAGCCCAGCAACAAATTCCCCGAGTGTTTTTTATTTGAAATTCGACGTGTTTTAGTAGCCATAGCCTAGCAACAAATTGTCCTAATGATTTTAAAGCGATATAGTCCATATTTGGTCAGTAATACACCAGTATCAAATTCCTCGAATATTTTTTTAATGAAATTCATCAATTTGTTGCTAAAACATGATACTAACCGATACTGCAAAAAATGATCCCTTACCCCGATTTTCCCACCCCTCACTATTATTTGATATTAAGCTAGCGTAGCCACACGCTATAGCTACAAAAATAAGTAATATTGAAAAAACTACTGCACGGTCGTAGAAAAATCACTTTTATTCATTATACATTAATAACATATCGAATTTAAGAAACGTTATATGACAAAAATCTCTAACTTAGCAACGAAAGTTTTGGCACCAACGAGCTTTATTATACATAACGCCCGCAAATAAATGTATATATTTAAACATCAATTCATTTCTCAACATAGAAAATTTCGTACACAATGAGTTAGGAGAAAACTATTCTGACTGTAATAAATACATGTACCTATATTAAAACGAATTTCCAAACAATGATTATAAACGTACCAGTTCCTGAAAATATGCTAACATGACAGTCTCGTTAATTATTATTATAGCGTTGTCTTGTAACTATTTCTAGAACCGGCAGAATTCCTTGTCGTAAATGGATATATATTTTTGAGGCACTAATGCCTACACAGCTTTTGCTGCTCTGAGTTGGACGATTTCAGGTAAATTATCAACTTCTTAATTCATCATGAACGGCGCGACAATATTTTGACAATATGAAATTAATTGGAATTCGCAGTACTGCAGTTACAATCAACAAATATCTAAATATATCATGTAAGCCGACGCTACCACGACGTTCTATCGGGAATAGTTTTAAAATGTAAACCTCACAATAAAATTACTGTTATTACAAGGATGACATAAAACGTTGAAGGCACCATGGACGTTAAGCGAAATAGCTCCTACGGCCTACATCTCGACCTCCCTCTGGACGCGTATTCTTGAAAGAACGAGAAAGGAGTACTCCCAGGGAGAGCTCCCTCACTTGAGCTCCCCAATGAAAAAACGTCATATTCTTGAAAAGTGAAAAGTACCGGAGAGCAGTGATGAGGGCGCAGAATCGGGGAACAGCGTTGCCAGTTACCTTAACCAATGAATGTGCAGAAATTTTGACAGGCAAGATAACCGAATTAATTGATAACCTCACTATTTTGTCTTTGTTATTTGTTTGCTTTTGGTTAATATTTTGTCAAATTTTTAAAAAACATAACATGGATGTTAAAAGTAAACAGCTAGTCCTAAACAAAAAGAAACTTTGGTTGATTTTGTTTACGCGCAACCCGAAATGTACAAAGGCAAACTAACCGCCACTTATACAAAAGCAATAAGTGTATTTAAAAAAATGTTAAATGCAGAATGAGCAAAGAAAAAAAACACAGTCAAGGAACAGGTGGTGGTCCTCCGATGTCCCCTCCAAAAGACAGAGAAATCAATTGAAGAAAAAATTGTTGAAATTATAACTCCAGTTGCCATCCAGGGAAATGAAGAGGTAACCGAATCACAATGTATATTTGAGTTTGAAGACCCTAGAAATAAAGTGAAATTGAGGTGAGTAGTGATAAAATTATGCTAAGATATTTATAAAAAAACTTTAAAAAGGGTGGGGTACTCAAGTCACTAAACAATTCTAGATGAGCCTCTGTAACGAAACAAATAAAAACATGACCTTTAGTCATCTTGTAGTCATTAATTTAGATATGTCCTTTTAAACAAAATCAATGTCATCTTAATATACTTATTTTGAATTTGGACTTTAAAACATTTGATACAATCTTGCAATACTTTGCAAACTAATAATCATCCTGAAAATATTCTCTTATTGCCATCAGAGTATTCATGATTGCTAATTTCTTATTTTATTTTTCTGGTATGTTTTAGTAAGTTGAATATCCTGTGCAAGATTGGAATGTAGACCATATTGAATGTGAGGAAACGGAAGTTATATATATAGGAATTGACCACACATATAGTACCGTGCCTTCACCTAAAACAACCCCATCGGGCAAAGCCAAAAAGTGGCTATTAAAGAGAATATGGCACCTAGAAAAAGATATACAAAAACCACAAGGTTGATGGATTCTATAGGGAATAACAAGCAGTTCCTCGAAATCAGCCAAAAAGGCATAATTTCTACAGATAGTTATAGAGAAAAAAAATACAATTAATCACAACACAAAATGATATGAAGAAAGACTATTACAAAAAACATTGGAAGGTAAAGAAAAATATTATCAAAAAAAAATTTTTAATTCTTAATGAAGTTTCAAATTAATTAAATAGAATTGCAGCTGTATGCGAGACTGTGAAACATTCCATTCCTGAGAAAGCATTAGGTTTAATGTAGTAGTTGTATATATTTATTTTTATTATTCTTATGTTATTAGAAAATTAGTTATTTTGTTTATTTATTAAGCTCAGTTTAGATTACCTCTAGTACTGTTACTGTTGGTAAATAAAATATTTGCAATACTAATTTAAAATGTTTTATTTCCTCTCAAAATGAAATCTTAACCTAATTAATAATTAAAATGATTAGCAATGATGTTTTGCTGCAAATTCCTCCCAGCAACCAAATCAGGATTAATTAGTTGCGGCATGTTATCAATAAAATTTGGATAATTATACATGCCGTACTCAGGCTCTTCTACATGAGGTTCATCTGGTTCTGGAATCTTTTTCTCCAAGCACAGATTATGGAGAACACAGCAGGCATTTACAATTTTTCCAGCAGTAGTTGGGGGGTAATGTAGAGTGCGATATCTCAACAAACACCTAAATCAGTTTTTCAGAACACCATTACATCGCTCAATAATGGATCTTATGGAACACATACTTTCATTATAAAGCTTTTGTCCATCATTTTGAGGATTCACAATTTGAGTTAATAACCAAGGACGAGTAGGATATCCTAAAATAATAACACCGAAATCTTTTAGCGAATCATTCACAAAGAAGTAAAAAAAAACAAGAATATAAATAAATTTAATTTTTTACACCTATAATCCTTATCCGAATCGCCCAATAAGAAGAATATATTTGCGGGATTCCTCCTGTATACTTGTTCCATTAAATTGGATACTGCAGATTATCTACAAATGTGTGCGTCATGAGTGACTTACTAGTTGTACATTAAGTGAATGATAATTCTTTCTGTTCACATAAACATGCTCGGGAAAATTCTCATCATTAACCAAAGGAGCCACAATGCTTACGTGGGTACAGTCAATACATCCAATTATTCCGGGAAACTGGTGTTTTCCATAAAACCTAAAAGAATTATACTCAGTGCTAGTAGAGCGATAGAAAAAATAGAATTATACAGACTAAACATTTTAATAATTTTTCTTTATGTTGTTAATGTCAACTTACCTAGTGCGAAGACTTTCCAACTCTACAGTATTTTGAGGAAACCTTATCACATTATTTAAAATGTCAGGTTGGTTCAATGCATTTGTCACCTCATTAATAGCTCTGCTGGTTGAGGGTTGGCTAATGGCTACAAAACTGTTGGAGCAAGTAATTTCCTGGTAGCTGCCTGAAGCATAAAATCTCAGGGCAGCAAGTATCTAAAAACCATGCATGTATGGATAGAGCAGAGGTTCTTGTGGGTTGTGGTAGAAAAGGGGTAACCATATCAATTATATTATGACATAGGTCTTTATCGACTCTAAATAACTGTACAAATTTTCTGTTTGATAGCTGGAACGGATTTGTCTGGTGCAAAACATCCCTACCAATACCCACGCCTCCTCCACATTTTCGTTAATTATATTATTCCACAGAATTATATTGAAATCTTCAACATTCGTTTTAGTATAAAAATTATATTTAAAATCTCTTCCAAATTTTGAACCACAGTAAACCAAAACAAAACTATTAGAGGTTAGGTCAAATGTAAAATACTCCCTTTTCCAATTCTCTCATTAGCTAGTAGGGGAACTTCGAGTTCTCTTGGGAGATGCTCCCTCCCTCAAATTTATTTCAAGAATACGTGCTCTATCTTTTTAAGAGAACCACGCCTACTTCTCGCGCAAAGTTCTACTCCCTGCAATTCAAGAATAGGCACCCTGGCCGAAGGGCCTAAGGATGCAAATCATCGGCCTCTGGCGTTATTTCGCTGATAACGCTCTTGGTAGCTTAATAACTATTATTCTATTTTTTGTTTTTTAAGAAACCATTTCTTGTGTTTAATATAATTTTTTTGTTTGTGGTTTTTTTTATTTTAGACTGCTGAAATATTTTGATAATGGTTATGTCGTTTATGACTCACCCTTATTTCAAATTTACTGAAATAATTTGATAACTGGTGAGATAGTATTTTATATAATATATGGTAAAGATATATGTTGTACATTTTGATGTTTACAATATGTTCTGTTTGTTAATGGATGTTAATATTTGTTTATCCTTTTTTTGAATATGTTATCATTTAATCACGATAATTATTTTTTCTTGGTGTAGTTTTTGCTCTTCCAATAGCTGCGTAAGTATCTCAATTCAGAATCTGATAGTTGTATAGCTCTATCAGTGAAACTAGCTGATGATGCAATATTTTGATAAAGGATGAAACGTCAAAAAGTATTTCTAACAAAGGACGTTATTTATTAAAATAGATTATTAATTCATAGATCAATTCAAGAAAATATATATTAGCAATACCTCAATCAACTTTCAAATCAAAGTTAATAACGGTTTTACAAATTACAAATAAAACTAAACCGAGCCCAAGAGAAAACCTCGGAATCTTTTTATCTGAATATTCTGTTATATGAGATGCACTCACAGCTATCCCCATTGCCGTTTTATACAGCGATCCGACTGAGACCAAAAGATGGAAAATGAATATTCAGAATACGTTTCGAAAACACAAAACTAAACCTCTCTATGCCTCTCACAGGGAAATGTAATTCAGTTTTCTTCAGCTGGCGAAATATTACTTCCCTCACTCCAATGAGATTTTCATTTCCATATTCACTTTCTTTTCTTCTTCGCCCTGCTGGAGTTCCATTTTGAGATACAATCAAGTTATTACTATACTACAACGTAAATGTAGATATATACTATCTAGATACGCAGCTTCAAGCAATTTATTTAAAAAATACATTCAAATAAATAGGTCGGGTAATTTACAAGGAAATAAAATATTTCTTCAAGAACGTTCGACTACAATATTAAAATATTACTAACATGAAAATTAAATTCATTATATGTATTAGTTTGTCGGGAACTGATTTTTTAATACAAAATCAGAAATAATGAAAATAAATTGAAAATATTTTGAAAACTTGATCCTAGCAACATAAATAAGCAAATTCCTAGAGAATTATTTGCAATATCTCACTTAGTATTGAATAGGGATGGTGAAGTCGACTCCGACTTTGGTCAAAAATCGATTTTTTGCTGAAAAAATCGACTTTTTTAAAATCGAGTTCAAACACTTCAAGTCGATTAGAATCGATTCTTACTTGATGACTTCGACTTTTTTAACAATCTTTATTGATAGTAAAGTACTATTCACAGTTAATGCGCCATATCAGTTGAAATGTAATGATTCTTTATACACTACTCCAAGAATTTAACGCACCACCAAAAAATAACCAAAAATTTAAAGTAAATTTTTGTCTAAACTGCTTGTCCGATTTGAATGAATTTTTTTTTGAATGACAGGTTGACACTTCCAGAGAGTTAATGTACTACTGTATTTGCATACAAACTTATTTTTGCATAAATACGGGGTGTTGCAATGATAACCTGATTTTTTCATAAAATTTGTAACACCCTGTGGAGTTCAATATCAACTTAAAATTAAAATCAAACTGCAGCTTTATCTTTTTGTAACATTTTGTTTTTTGATTTACTCTATTATCTTGGCCACGACAAGAGAAAATCAATTTTATAGCATAACATGTTTTTTATTAAAATTTATAATAATAAAAGTGAGTAGCAGGCTATGAAAAACAATAAGTTACAGTAAATTGTCATTAGCTAGATACAGGTGTCAAAAAGTATTTCATAGAAGTGTATTTTTAGTGTTAGCCCTTACGTTTTCTTATAAAAACCTTTATTTTAATTAATATGCAACGTGAAACACGAAATCTTACTGGCGAAGAATGTGCTCAAGCATTAATATTGTTCGAGGAAGGCTGGAATTACCGAAGAATTGGTAGACGATTTAATGTATCCCATACAACCGTTTCACGAGTTATACAAAGATATAGAGACACTGGAAGTCATGGTCGTAGACCGGGACAAGGAAGGAATCGAATAACAACCCCTAATCAGGATCGTTTTTTAAGATTATCGGCATTAAGACAACGTTTTGTAACAGCCCGGACCCTTCAAACCCAGCTTCGAGATGCTACTGGTGTACAAATTTGTGGTGAAACAGCTCGTCAGCGACTACGAGAACACAATTTGAGACCTAGAATTGCTGCTCGGGGGCCAGCTCTAACTAGAGATCATCGAAGAGCGAGGCTGAATTTTGCCATGAAACATCGTAACTGATTAGAAGCGGAATGGCAACAGGTATTACTTACGGATGAGTCAAGATTTTGTTTGTACAATAATGACAGGCGCATACGTGTATATCGACGCCCTAACGAACGATATGCTCAGTGTAATTTCTCAAATAACACATTATTTGGAGGAGGATCTGTGATGGTCTGGGGAGGTATTTCTTTGACTGGTCGCACAGAACTTGTGGTCATAAATAATGGAAGCCTTACAGCTGAAAGGTACATATTGGAGGTTTTAGACCAACATGTAATGCCATATGCGCCATATATAGGGCAAGGATTTATGTTGATGCACGATAATGCCAGGCCTCATGTTGCTGGAGTTGTGAGGAATTATCTAGAGGAAGTTGGCATCGATATCATGGCATGGCCAGCTAGAAGCCCTGATTTAAATCCCATAGAGAATCTTTGGGAAACTCTTGGGAGGAGGTTACGAGAGGAACGGAACTTGAACACCTTGGAAGACGTGGGGAGGCGACTGATTGAAATATGGGAAGAAATTGACCAAAATGATATACGGTCGCTTATTTTAAGTATGGGCCGTCGGTGCCAAGCAGTTATTTCTGCCAGAGGCGGAAATACTCGCTACTGACTTTTGTTTACGTTTTGTTTCTTTGTTTTTCGTTGTTAAAGTTGAATAATAAATTTTAATAAAAAACATGTTATGCTATAAAATTGATTTTCTCTTGTTGTGGCCAAGATAATAGAGTAAATCAAAAAACAAAATGTTACAAAAAGATAAAGCTACAGTTTGATTTTAATTTTAAGTTGATATTGTTACTGTTGAACTCCACAAGGTGTTACAAATTTTATGAAAAAATCAGGTTGTCATTGCAACACCCCGTATTTTTACAAAAATAAGTTTGTATGCAAATACAGTAGTACACTAACTCTCTGTAAGTGTCAACCTGTCATTCAAAAAAAAAATCATTCAAATCCGACAAGCAGTTTAGACAAAAATTTAATTTAAACTTTTGGTTATTTTTTGGTGGTGCGTTAAATTCTTGGAGTAGTGTATATGACATTTTTCACACTTGGCGGAAAATCATGTCAAAATAATATGTTAATTGACAGAATGACATCACGGCACGGAAAAATAAAGGTTAAAATGTCAATGTAGTTTATATCATAGACAAATGATCACTTTCTCTATGGTTTATATATTATGTTTGATGGTTATACAGTTTGTAAAGTTTTCATCAATCGACGTATTTTTTTTTAATTTACATACACAAAACACCAACCAAAGTGCATTCTCCACACTAACACCTTGCTGATTGGACTATAAATACCATCGCTGGTATCTTTGGTAACAACCGACTTAAGAGACTGAAATATCTATAGTCATTCTCAAGCATTGCCAATCCAGTTGCGTCAGTATTTATCTCGTCCAGCTGTTCAACGACAGCAACAGTCTAATCGACTCGTTGTTTGGGAAACTATGAAATATGAATATCCCCATTTATGGACAGTAGCAAAGAAATTTTTATCTATCGTAGGAACCTCAGTACCCTGTGAAAGATTATTTTCACATGCTGGTCTTATTGCCAACCAATTAAGGAGCCGCTTATCGCCGCAGCACTTAAATGAATCTATATTTTTACGATCACTTGATGAAGATATGTGGTATTCTTAATTACCATTTTAATATTTTATTTTAATTCTTAATTTAAATATTTTGTACTGACCGTTGATGTCACATTCCGTGCAATTACTGTTTAGAATATCTTTTAAAATGTTAAAAATAATACTTTTGAGTGTATTGCTTAAATAAAATGTGCAAATAATAAATAAATCGCCTATTATAAAAAAATATATATATTTAATGTTTACTAAATTTCTCCTTACCTCAAGTAACAGGTAATACGCGGTATTAGTGGTGACGTCATAATCTTAGGTTATGTCAATTTTGTATCCAAACAAACAAAACTAGCCATTTAGATACCATTGGTGTGATTTTGAACCAGAGATTATTCCCTCATATTTTGAATATAACTGCTGATTTAGACATTTAGATATACACTAAGACTTTTACAAAGAGATATATTCGATTCCAGCCAATATATGTATGTATAACAATATAATTTTAATAAAAGAGTTTTCTAACCTAAACATGCTATTATAAACTTATGAAATACAGTTGTTTTAATTCTTTTTTTATCTGTATTGTCTAATTTTAGGTTTCTTCACATAAAGAGTCATGGTACTGTGCTGGCCACCAGGCTGTAAGCATTATGTCAGAGAGAACTGTAAGTTTTATAGATTTCCACAGGATCCAAAAGTAAGAAGCAAATGGATGAAGCTGACAAGGTATCTACATTTTATTTTGAATGTTTATACAATATTTGTAGAACAATAGAACCAGATCCCGGAACTTTTTGTGTAGCTGTCATTTTATGGATGGAGAAAAGAAAATTAGCCCATTATTTTTTTGTACATGATTAATCTTTGCAAACAAGGTAGAAGATTTTATACTGTATATATCGATCTCCCTATAACATATACATTATTATTAGTCATTACAGATCTTTCGCTTTACATTTTTTATAAGTTGCTGTAAATGATTTTTTTAAAGTTTACTATTTTAAATTGAAATTCCTTACTTTCCTCTTTCTATTAACTGTAAACCATTGTATTACAAGTAAATATTTCTCTGTGTAATAAAGAAATTTGGAAACGTTTTTGTTTATATTATTTGTTTTTAGATAAAATTGAATATGTTTACAAATGTAGTTGAAAAAAAGCCTACAGGTCAAATAAAATTTGAAAGCAACCAACAGAAACTCTGCACCTCATACAAATATGATTTGATTGAGGCAAAGTTGTGACATGATGTTCTGAGTTTTCAGACTAAATGGCATATTTCCAGTCATGTAAATTTGCAGTGTTTCCTCAATTTAATTTTCTTAGCACGAAGCAAACAAAAATTCATAATTATGAAAACATTTTATTATGTTAATATAAACAGTACAAATTTGTAAAGGTAGAATGTTATTCAAACGTAAATTTTCTTCCATTATTGATGTCGAGCAATTCCCACAATAATGTCACTGGGTATCCATAATATTAAATAGCGCATGTCCTCTCATGCAATCTGTAATGGACCTTGTATCTGGTGATAATAGTTATATTTTTCAATTATCACTAAGTTATTTTCATCAAAATGAATTATGTAATTCCTGTCCTTTGTGAGCTGTTTTAATTTTTCTTCATTCGGATACTTCACTTCAATTAAGCATTTTTCACTAACAAACCCATATTATCATTAAAAAAGGTTTCAAGAGAATGTTGAAACATGTTTTGATGACACTAGAACAAACAATCACTATTATTTATCTTATATTTTCACATAAATCCAATAATCCAGTAAATATAACCTCAAAAATAGCTTTTAAAATCAAAAATACGGATTGCAAGGTAACTTAGATTATCAAAACTATAATTTTGTATATTGAGTAGACACGATTACTTACTTTTTAATAATTTACTCCTTCCAAAAACACGTATGAAACGCTTAAATAATCAAAAATCTACACTCAAATGGGATTTCCTATGGCAACAAATTTTGTTTGGATACAGTTTCAAATTGTGACGTCACACTAATCTCGCGTATAGGTAGAGTTTTGAAAAAAGTCGATTTGGAAAGTCGAAAATTCGATTTTTTGTAACGATTAATCGACTTTAAGAATCAAGAAAGTCCAAGTTGATTCTAGAATCGAAAATCGACCTTTCACGCGCCTCTCGTCGATGTGAGCATTTAGATGAGGGGTTCCCAAACTTTTTTGCGTCACGCCCCCTTTTGTTAATATTAAAGCCTCCTACTTCCTCCTTCTTGCACAATAAACATGGGTATAAAAAATAACAAGTAGGCCTATTATATCTATTACAAAACAATTATTTTTACTGCCACAACATTATAAATTGAAATTTATCTTAAAATAAGAGAAAAGTAATTTCCATTAGCCCAATACCGGCAGTTGCTCCGATTGATGTGTCCATGTAATGTGAACAGCTTCATCCATTTCAAAGCAATTTGCACACCATCGACAAAAATCATAATTTATTCGCAAAATTCGATCAAGATCGTCTTCGATAAGGTCGTGCAGATTTCAAAATTTTTAGAAAGCTTATGTGACTGACGCCCAATGCCCGAAATCGAGTTTCAATTTTGCTAATTGTACTTCTATTAATGGGAGGAAATTCTAGACGAACTTCAACAAATAAACGAGCGATTCCAGTCTGTGTTGACATCTGTCCCCATATACGATCATCATTAAAATTTAGATACGATACGTCTCAGTTAAATCAATCAATTCGTCAAAAAACTATCTAGCAGGTTTGCTAAGGTATGGATTTGTTATTGTGACTATATCAAGTAGTAAGAAAAAATGTAAGTACATTAATGTAATTACAAAATATTGGGAAAACCTTTTATTATTGATTAGGGTATTACCAGCAACAAGTGGAGGGCACTTTGAACATTTGTTCCATTAAAGTAGTTTCAGTTAATATTTCGTTTTTATTTTTGTAACTGAAAAAGCTTGGGGGTTGCTGCAACACCCCAGATAATTGGAAAAATAATCGAACCTCTTTGTTTTATGCCCCATAGAAAATGAAAATTGACGTGTTTGATGAACTTTGTGACAAACCTTTATTTATTAAGTTGCAGAATGTTTTCCAATTAAACTAAACATTCTGCAGTTAAATAGTGAAGAATTAGTCCCCAGGATAGTCCAAAAATTCGACATTTTGTGGCTTTAAAAATCTAATCGTCACGCGAGATTAATACAAACGTGAATTATCTTGATGGAGGATTTGTCAGTAGGTGCATCGAATATATTGACTGTCAGTTAACCGATACTAGAAGTGTAATCGTTACATAACTTATTGATACACATGTTTTCCTGTGTTAAAGCGGATTAGAAATAACCCTAGCCCTCGATGAACACATGCCAGGGAACAGAAACGTATTCTATAATTTATTCTTGCAACTTTATCGAGTAAATACTAATTGTTCGAATAATTTGTGAACTTTGTCATATATATATATATATATATATATATATATATATATATAAATATGAGTA
This sequence comes from Galeruca laticollis, assembly GCA_963921935.1. Taxonomy (NCBI): domain Eukaryota; kingdom Metazoa; phylum Arthropoda; class Insecta; order Coleoptera; family Chrysomelidae; genus Galeruca; species Galeruca laticollis. Next base: position 197,462,393 of record OY998179.1, on the reverse strand, counting down.
TTAAATTTTAAAATTGTCTTTGCCCCATGTCGTGTTTGACGATTTTGTTATAATTTTGTTTATTATATAATTTATAATTAACTTACCTCCGGCAGCTCATAAATATAAAAACCGGGGCATGAAGTAATCTCTCTCCCTTTTGGGTTCAGCCGGTAAGATATGTGAGAAATTAATTTGATTTTATGAATTTTATTTATTCAAAACATTTTTTCTCTTAAAAAACTAAATTGTGTCACGTTGCTGGCGTTTACGATATGCTGGAAGAAATACATATAACCTTGAGAAACAACACTTGAGCAAATCGATATTCTGTTGCAAACTTAAAACACCAACGAGAAACAGTTAAAACGTTTTCTATACGTATGATTGAACTGAGATTATACAATATTTACATTTGTTTAATGAAACATTATTTGATGTTAAGAGAAAAGGATAAATTACATATATGGAAAATACAAATACATACTGGAAAATTGTTTAAAATTTTCTTATATACAATATATACGGGCAATCTTTAAAACAGGTAAGTAAATTCTTATTAAATTATTTGTATCATAATTTAGCGCTAGTTTGATTTGAATTTTAGTCTTTGAATGATTTATTATGGCCTTTATATTTATTTGTTTTATTTATGAAATGATCATTTTTATTATTATGTTTTTTTTGGGACCTAGAGAAGGAATTTCACTGACCTTATATTGTTGAGGATTTCAAATTTCAAAATGTCTGCACCTTGGCGTCCCTTATGCACTGCTATGGATCACTAAATTATCTGTATTTTCTTCCTGTGTCCTTATTTTTGATTGGAAAATTGATTTAAACTTTTTGTTGTGTCTTTATTTATGAATTGAATTCATAATGTGACCAAAATTTCAAGATTTACATAGTTTTTTACCAAAATTTAGTGGAGCTCAACTACATACAGTTCTCAGTATTTTAAGCTTCCGACGACTCTCTTTTGTTACTTTCAAACAAACTTTTCTTGCCGGATATTCACATGTTGCTTGATATTTTTTTGTTTAACAATGGTCGACTGTCATATCAATAAACGTTCTAAATTACATCATTATTCACATAAATGGTTTCTTTTATATACACTTTATTATGATCACTACCTCATATACTTTTTAAATTCGTCCTTTTAAATGTTTTAGTACCTTTTTTCTTATTTTAAAGTCCTTTCATAGTTATAATTTTAAAGTCTACATACAATTTACAACATAAATAAATGAATAACATATATGCAATTATTCCATTTTAATTTTCAATCGTAAAACTATTAAATATAAAACTCTTAGTAATTTAAAACTTTGTTGTTTACATCCTCGTCAAATTTAACTCACAGCTGTGTTTGTCTATGATTTGTTTCTGTGGACTAATATACTCTATGTTCAATATGCATGTGTCATTATATAATATAAAGTTTCCGTATCATCATTATTTCCTTATATCGGTTATAATTAAATTGTAGTATACCAAATAATACTGATGAATCTCTAATTATAACACTAATATTGGTTTCTTTTATGATTCAAGTGATGATCCATAATATATAATAATTATATCGCTAATTTTTCATATATCCTCAATTTGGAAATACCTAACCAGACCTTGTGTGCTTTATTTATTGCATAAGTTATTTTAAAAAAATCTCGTACATTGTGGTAAATTAATGAAATAAACATCAACTGACAGAATTGGTTATATAGCTATTATAAAAATATGATCCTGTATATATTTTATTTCAATATTTCACTTGATTACAATATGAGCACCCATTCATACTACAACAATATATATATATATATATATATATATATATATATATATATATATATATATATATAAAAGGAAGATAGTCTTTGCTGACTGTTAGGAATAAAACTGGTGACTATTGGGGTATGCAGCAAGAGAAACGGAAAAAAGTGTACTCTTAACGGAAAATTTTCGAGCTTTCGAGGATGCTTGTCCTCATCATCAGGAATACTGAAATGGAAAAACAGCATTAAGATACTGTAGTTAATAAGTAAGATACAATATACTCGTAGAAGAAATCGCAACAGGTGCGAACTTACCTCCGAATTGAGGTTAGAATCCATTATGTTGTATAGAATTAAACTACGGATATTTAAAAAATGAAACAGTTAACTAACAAACGTTTAAAATAACACAATCACATTAAGATGACTAAAAAAGCCAACATCTAACACCATTTTGCAGACAAACGAACACGAGTGCTTTTTTATTGTCAAAGCCGGCCAGGAAATGATATCGTTATTCTTCTAATTTGGAGGGATTAAATTGACAGGCAATTATGCCAACCAATAGTTAAGTAGATGAACGTGACAACAAGTACCCATCAGAGAGTGGCCTCCGTTGTGAAAGTTCATATTTAAGATGGAAAAGAAGAATGCAGAGGGGTTGAAAAATTGCATTCATAAGAAAGAAAAAGAGGAAATAATATATCTCCAATGGTAAGAGGTTTGTATAACAACAAAACGTATACGGTGGAAGATAAAGTCAAAATCACCACCAGCCGAGAAGACAAAGAACAAAAGCAATTAAGTAATAATTATAATATTGTAATATAATAATTATTAAAGTAAAAATAATAATTATGTAATATATATATATATATATAATAATGGGTGCATCTACCAACACCAATACACCCAATATAAGAGGTGGAGATATGTTAGCTATCCGCAAAAGGGGTAGTGTCAATTGAGGGAACGTGATTGTCACTAGTGGAAGGAAGGTTGTAATCTAAGGATAACAAAAAGGAATAAATCTCACTCAAGTGGTCTGTGTCAGTTTTTTTGTTAATTACATTGTGAAATTAAAGCCATTTCCAAAAATGATTTCTTAATCTTGTTAGACTCTGTCGCCAACACCCTTACAGCTTCAAAATTCATACGATGGTCAAGAGAATGAACATGATTTGCTAAAGCGCAACGCTCCGGATGTAATCTACAATCACTCTTATGTGAAACAATACGGTTAGAAAGTGATCTTAAAGTCTGACCAACATATTGCTTATCACAGTCCCCACATGGAACGCTGTACACAACATTAGTAAGAGAGGTCAACGGACATTTATCTTTAACTCTAGTAAAAATTGATCTAATTGTTAGAACAGTTTTGTTAGCAATTAAGAAATTGCCATATGCCCGGAACAATCTGGCAAGTCTCGGAGTAATGTCTTTAATGTATGGAAAGGAAGCGAAAATTGGAGGAGCAGGGGTCGTAACAGCGCCCACATCCATTTGGGCCAAGTTAGGATGGCTATCATCAGCCAGCAGCTCCATGGTATTAGATGTGCTGAACAATAATGTATTAAGTAAATTTCTTGGATAAGAGTTATCCAAGGAAAGGTAGAATAAAATGTTAAGATTTTTATTGTGGAAGAGACCATTTGAAATTCTAAGGGCTCTCTGTTTCATTTGTTTTACCAAGTTCACCTTCATAGAATGTTTGTGGTAAGAATGGTAATTTAAATATCTACCAGAACTGCAAGGTTTCCTGTACCAATCGATGTTAATGGTATTATTCTTACGAATGAACTTAGTGTCTAAGAAAGGTAGGGAATTTTCGTTGTCTTCTTTTTCTAATGTGAACTGTATATAAGGATCGTAACTGTTAAAAGATTCTATATATAAGTATATATATATATATATATATATATATATATATATATATATATATATATATATATATATGTTTTGAAGTAAAAATATTTTTTACTTACTCTAATTGAGGTTGTTCACAAAAATATAATATTTATTTATATGAAGAAACATCATTGTATTACTTTAAAATTATTGAATATATACGTAAAAATATTTAAATTGGCATATTCTCAATTGATGACAATTTTTGACAGTTTGATGTCATAGAAAACATTTTTTTATATATTCAGTACATTAGTATAGGATATTATAAAATGATCACTATAGCCTTATTATTAAATGAAATATTAGTAAATCAATAAAGATAAAAATGGAGATCAAGGCGTTATAGAGGAGAATTATTTTTATTGATTTACTTATATTTCATTTGAAAATAATAAGAGTATAGTAAACATTTTATACTATCCTATACTAATGTACTGAATATATAAAAAAAATGTTTTCCCTATATATATATATATATATATATATATATATATATATATCTTTATAAGTTTGAAATCACAATTAATATTTTTAAAAACTTTTATTTTACATTAATTTACAATATTTAGATGTTTTCACTATGAAATATAAAGTCATTCTCTCTGATTTGATTGTGATTAACAATAACGAAAGTTCGTATTGCTGAAACAGCAGCATAACGACCTCGCTGAAATAAAACAATAAAACATAACAATTTTGCTTATACAGGTAAATTTATATTCTATAACTCCTCCCTCCTCAAATGGAACTCAAGGGCGTAAGGGCGGTGGAGCGTGGAGTGATGTCAGGACTCCTGGTGGTCTTCTTTCTTGTGCAAAGATTCAGTATGGGATCTCTCTTCTTAAATGTGTATAAACTGCAAAATAATAATATTAATATCATGATGCTACTAAGTCCATATTTGGAAATGTTTTGGTTTCATTGGAATATGATACAGATGAAGTTTTAATTTGACAGCTGGGTGGAACGATAAAAAGATAAGTGCCATGTAGAATCGAAATGTCACTTTCTTTGCAATTTAGTTGAATCTTCATTGGTTCTGGAAAAATACCGATGTAATGGCTGTTGCTGATGTCTTCAACAATTTGGAACATTGTCTGGACAGGAACTTGTTTGCAATTATGAGTGTCGCTGAATGAGAGCAGAGATGTAACACAATCTGACTTTTCTATTGGTTGGATTCGATTTTGTTCGCACAGGAATATTGACTGAAGATTTGTACATTCTTCTTCTTGGTATTGGTATAAATTGTTGCTCAATATAAGGAAAGGTAATTGAGGAATAATAATAGTTTGGTTTATATTTGGAACGGAATATAGATGATAATGATCAAAGGAGTCTGGGTGAACCAGAGGAAAATCTATATAGAAAATTAACTTATTATGTGAATAAGCTACTTTTGTTTTCACTACCTTATAAAAATTTATGGAGTCGTCTGAAGAAAATAATATTTGATCCTTATTGTGAAATGTATGTAAATCTCTTATGATTTCTCTGAAATTATCCGAAGAGATTAAACTAGGGTGTATTGTATTTAAAATGGAGAAACTTATTGAATTTTCTATATGTGCTAAAAAGCTTAAAACTAAGTCTAAACTAAATTTAATTTGATCTAAAATATCTCTTATTTCTAAGTATTGATTAGGGTTACTTCTAGTTTCGTTTAATATTATTTGTATTTCTTTTATTTTATTAGCAATTGACATTTGGTTTCTGTTTATTGTTGACAATGTGTCATTTATAGCATTCATTGATTTCTGATTAAGTGAAACGTGATTATTAAGTTTACTTATAGTATTGTTTTGACTATTTTCTAATTGAGAAATACTATTGTGAATTTCTATAGCATCTTGTTCGTCTAAATTACCTGAAATAAATTTTACAAGAGATCCTAGAGGATTAAATAATGCTCTTTTAGATAAATTATTAGGAAAAATTGAAAACATTTTTTGATTTATATTTTCAACTTCAAGACGTAAGTGTTTGTATATTGTAAAAAGTGCAAGTCTATTATGAGCTGTTGAATTGTCAATTACGTTTCTTAGTTGTTTATATGTAAGCGTTAGAGAATTTATTTGGGCTTGGATAGGTTTTTCGGGAATATAATGGAGAAAAGTGTGGGTTACAATTTTAACATTTCCTAATTTGAAGGGTAGAATACCGGGATTGTCTTTAAGATTGAGAACTTGAACTTTCTGGTTCATTGTCAGTGGGAGTATCGTCATCCTGTAAAATAATGTTAGTCAGTTTTCTAGGAGGTTTAAACAAAAGTTTGTGGTAAGTATTTTGGGGAGTTGTAACAGTAAGTCCTTCTGATTTGAGAATATGTTCGGGTTTGTAAGGGGGTTTTGTTTTTGCTTGTCTGTCTGTTTGTTTTTTGTAACAAATAGTACCGGGCTCGATGATAGGAGCATCGGAGCGTTTCTCGTTTTGTTTTTCGATAGTCTTTGTTTTGTTTTCCAGTAAGTTTTTATGTAATTTGTCATATACTGTTTTCATTGTTTCTTTGTGTTCGTTAAGTTGGTGATTAATAAGTTGTACGTCAGAATTTATATCGAAAGGGTCTTTAAGTTCTAAATGTCCAAAAAGAAGGTCTATTGGCTTTTGTTTTGTCGCGGTGTGTATGGAATTATTATACCCTATAACTGAATAACTAAGTTTTTCGAATGGAGTGAGCTTTGGTTTGGTTATCGAAAGAGTTCTCATATGTTCTAAGAGAGTAGAGTGAAATCTCTCGGCAATTGCATTGCTATTAGGGTTGAAAGGAAGAGTATAGTGCCAATTAATTTTGTACAACTTGGCAAATTCTTTGATTAGGTTCTGACTAAATTCAGTTCCTTTATCTGAAATTATATTTTCGGGTATTTTAAAGCGGGAGATACATTTTAATAAGGATTGATACACATGAAGAGCTGAAAGTGATGGGATGATGTAAGCTTGAGCAAATTTAGAGAAGCTGTCGCAAATTGTTAATGCCATAGTATTTTCGAGTTTAAAAACATCTATATGCACAGTTTCGAATGGTTTAGTAGGTGTGGGAGTTAATTGTAATTTAATTAAAGGTAGGCGTCTTTTATATTTCGCTTGTTGACATATGTTACAGTTATTTATAAAAATTTTAACATCTTCATTCAATTTGGGCCAAAAATATTTATTTTTCAGTTCTTGAATAGTTACAATTATGCCTCTGTGATTTGTTATGCCTTCGTGACAAGTTTTTATCAGATTCTGTTGCCTGTTTTGATTGATTACATCAAAAAGGAGAATATTTGACTTAAGTAATTTGTAAGCAGAATGTTTGAAAATTTCTGGTATGAATCTACACATATTTTTATAGAGAGTTTCGTTGTCATAATTTTGATAGAAAAATGCGTATTGTTTCTTAGGAACGCCATATTCTTTGAGGAATGTTATGATTTGAGATTTAAAAGATTCGTTAGTAACATATAATTGCCATCTAGTTCTAACATTTTTATCTAAAAGCTTTTTTATTTCTTGACGAGGGTTTTTATCTACTTTTATTATAACAATTTGATTAAGAAAATTATTAAGAGGTCTATCTGTAATGTGTATTCCTAAAATTGGGTCTTCTTGGTTTGTATGAATTGTTTCAATGTCATTATCAGGATCTGGATCTATTTGGGCGATCATAGAGGAATTGTCCAAATCGGGAGGTTGGTTAACGTTTTCGTTAAATTCTTTCATGTATTCAAGAAATGGTGTAGAGTCAACAGGGTAAATTTCTATTCTACTTAAGGCGTCTGCGTTGCTATTTGATTTACCTTTTTTGTATACAATTTGATAATCGAACTCTTCTAGTTTCAGTCTCCAGCGGACTAATCGAGAATTTGGCTCTTTTAAGGACATTAACCACTGCAAGGGTTTGTGATCCGTAACAATTTTGAATTTTCTGCCAAAAATATAAGGTCTAAAATATTTTGTAGCGTAAATTATAGCTAAAAGTTCCTTTTCTATTGTAGAATAAGATGTTTCTGCATTATTAAGTGTCCGTGAAGTAAAAGCAATAGGTTTATCTTGACCGATTGGACCTTGTGATAAAATCGCGCCGATAGCAACATTGCTAGCATCTGTAGTTACAATAAATTCTCTATTAAAATCGGGATAAGCTGAAATTGGTTGATTTGTAAGTAAAGCTTTACAGACTTCGAAAGTTTTAATGTATAAAGGATCATTTATATTTATTTTAGCGCCTTTCTTTAAACATAATGTAGAAGGTTTAGTTATTTTTGCGAAATTATTAATAAATTTACGATAATATCCTAACAATCCTAAAAATGATTTTTGGAATCGGATTATTTTGGATGGCTTTAATTTTTTCTGGATTCGGTTTTATACCGTCTGGTGTAACTATATGGCCAAGAAATGCAACTTCCTTTTTTAAAAACTCAGATTTGTCTAACTGAACTTTCAAGTTACTTTCTCATAGTTTTTGAAAAATTTTCTTTAGATTAACAATGTGTTCCTGAAGAAACGTAGAAAAACAATTATGTCGTCCATATAGACGAAGCAAATTTTATTAATAAATTCTCTCAAGATTTTGTCCATTACTCTTTGAAAAGTTGAGGGTCCGTTTTTTATTCCAAATGGCATTCGAACGTATTCATAATGTCCGTTTTCTACATTGAAAGCTGTTTTCTTTATATCATCTGGGTGCATCTCTATTTGGTGGAAACCACTTGCAAATCAAGGGTCGAGAAAAATTGACAACGGCTAAGTTTATCAAGAATGTCACTTATGTTAGGAATGGGGTAACGATCATCGATAGTTTTTTCGTTGAGTTTGCGATAGTCTACAACAATGCGCCATTTTTTGGACTAGCCAAGGAGAATCGCTTGGGCGTATTATTCCTTTTTCTAGCATATCATTTCTTTGTCTTTCAACTTCGGGTTTATGTATGAAAGGGTATCTGTAGGATTTTGTATAGACGGGAATTTCGTCAGTTGTTTTTATTTGGTGCTTGACTTGATTAGTAAAAGTTAAAGGAGAATTTTCTCTGTAAAATATATCTGAATATTTTCTACAAAGTTTGATAATATGAAATTTTTCTTCTTCATTTAAGTGGGAAGTACGTATTATTTCTGTCATGTCATTTGTGTTGGTATCATTGTCGGGAGAGGGTGTTACTAATACATGAAAAAAGTCGTATTCATTATCAATAGGAGAGGTTTTAATTGGTTCATATAGATAGATTTCTTCGATATTATCCGTGTTGTTTATAATATCGACAGGAGCATAACCATTTTCTGCTTGAGATATTCCATCTCTAATTAAACAATTGAACAATTTGGTTGGCGGTATACCAACAATACTGTTACGAAGATCTACTGGAATTTTTACGGATTCGATTGAATTAGGTTCGATTCTGGCAAAAAATAATAATTTTCTTTTACTTTCGTAGTGTGAAAGAGGAAGTTGGGCATTATTTGTTTTAAGAAGTAAATTTTTGAGATCTAGTTCAACACCTAAATGTTTTAGTGTATCATAGCCAATAAGACCATCGAAAAAATGTTGAAATTTGAAAATACAAAAATTTATTGTTCGATCTGTATTGAATTCTGGAAATGCGGGAATTTTAGCACAAAAATCTCTGGTCGTCGTTTGGATTAAAGAGCAAATAGTGAAAGGCTCTTTCACGATATATTCGGAAAAATAATTTTCGGCATTTTCAGGATTAATGAATGACCTGGTAGCACCTGTGTCGATTAGAAGTTTCAAAGGTGGGTTATTAATTTTTATATAAGGAAGGTCTGTTCTATCATAGATATAATGTAATTCTATGTGGTTGTTGGATTTGAGGCAATTTCGTGAAAATTTTCTTGTTGATGGTTGTCACAAGTTTCGTTATTTGTATTATCTAAAGTATTTTCGTTATTATAATGGAAATATTGGTTATCTTCTTGTTGTAAATTGAATGAATTGAAATCGTAATAATTTTCTTCTGAGTTTTGGGGAATATCATAAGGATTTTGGGGCATGTCATATGGATTTTGGGGCATGTCGTATGGATTTTGGGAATTATCTAAATTGTATAATTCTTCCGATATGAAATTTCGCTGAGGTGGTGCTGGATGTCGATATGCAGATGTGGATGGGCGATTTATAGAATAATTTGAAATTCCGCTCATAGGAATGGGTCTCTGAAAGTTATCTGATGGTTTTCTAAAAGTGTTGTTTGATATTCCACTCATAGGAATGGGTCTTTGTTGTGAAGTTTGAGGGTTTGGCCTGAAGACATTTTGATTTCTTTGAGGGCCAAAAACTTGACGATTAGTGAAGTATTTTTGATTTGGAAGCGGACGTGGTTGTATATTAATTGGACCACGGGGAAAGTGGTTAGGATTTGGAAAAGTATTTTGGAAATTAGGTTGTGGTACGTTCAACTGGAAATTGGGAGAATTATTGTGAGAGTTTGATCTTTGTACAGGTCTCGTTCTAGAATTATTAAAATTTTGTCTCTGTAAATATCTTATATTATTTTCTGAAACTATTTGTTGTCTAGCTTCGGCTATCGATTTGGGCTTCATAGCACGAATAGTTGAACCTAATGGTTCTTTTAAATCGCACAAAAATACTTTAAGAGCATGAGTATCATAGAAAGTCTTTTTTATTCTAATAGCGTCTCCAGTCTCGTGAAGATCGACATAATTATGTAATGAACTTAAATTTGACATAACTCTAGTATAAAAATGTAAAGGATTTTCAGTGTTACATTGTCTTAACTGGTCTAAATCAAAAAGTAAACCATTTTCATCGCGTTGATCATCAAAATGTGCAATTAAAGCTTCTTTAACAGATTTCCAACTTTTATCTATACAAACACTATACACTTCTTTAGCATCGCCTACTAATTTTGAATAAATTCCATATATAAGACTTATATTTGGAACGCAATTTGTGTTAGTAGTATCCCAATAAGTATTTATTAATGTATTACTAATATCAATAAAAGAAGATAGTTCCAAAGGATTTCCGTTAAATCTCGGGACAATATCTAAAAGTTTAGTATCAAATTTTGGGATTGACACACTAAGGCAATTTTCGTCGATAGATAATGCAATAGGTGAGGAGAATGACATAAAATTAAAGGAATGAGAAAATTACAGTAATATGGTTAACTTCATTTCTTCTTTTCTTCTATAAATTTTCGTTTTTCTTTCTTCTTACTGCGTAGATTTACTGAACTAATGGTTGATACCAAAGGGTTATTTAGTATAAAATCCCTTTCAGTATCCTACTGACTTGACTGCGCCACTTTATAAGTTTGAAATCACAATTAATATTTTTAAAAACTTTTATTTTACATTAATTTACAATATTTAGATGTTTTCACAATGAAATATAAAGTCATTCTCTCTGATTTGATTGTGATTAACAATAACGAAAGTTCGTATTGCTGAAACAGTAGCATAACGACCTCGCTGAAATAAAACAATAAAACATAACAATTTTGCTTATATACTATATATATATATATATATATATATATATATATATATATATATATATATGCCATTAAAACTATTCATATAGGTTAACTAGATAAGATTAAATGTATTACAAGCGTTGCGATTAATGCTCGTACATGCCTTCATTTACTGTGGATTCTTATTAAAAATTATTTAATGATAACAGTTTTTTAATTATTTGTTTATGTGCAAATTTCCTACATAAATCTTCATCGTCAATTATAAATACTTGGGACTTCGTGTTCAGTGTATTGAGACTACAAATAAAAACTTGTTTTATCAACTTGTCTGTATTCACAGACCACGTAATGCATAAAATTTTATTATCACAACTAACTACATTACTATTACTTTTCACATAATTTGTAACAAGAGCTTTGGTAAGGAGAAACTTCTAAAACATTTTATGGCTTGCATGGAATTCCCTAGACGTATAAGTTATAATAAAGTCAATAAAACCCCAGTATCAATTTATTTTGACAAAACGCATTGTTGTTTACTACTTCTGTTTCGGTCGTTTTTTCTTTTTGGGTCTCGGAGGGAATTAGAAGCATTACTTACGTACCTTTATGACTAGCCGTTGGACTCTTTATGTCAAATTGGGAAAGTCTCCTTATTAAGATATACCTTAAAACTACATTGGCCGTGTCAGTATTTATATGATATTTTGGTACGAAAAATGACCGTCTTCGTGATGGACCTAACGAAGTAAGAATGAATTCAGAAAGGGTCAAAATATTATTAGAAATTTTACTTCTATTTCTTTGTGCGGAATGGTGTTGCTAAGGTATTCGTCAAAGTGGATATTTCACTGAAAAATAGTTATAAGAACAGCACCATATAATAGTCTAGTCGAGAAGTGAGTTTCCTCCGAAAAATCGTTAGAATTGTGCCAAAATATGATCGATAGGTCATTCGACGCGGAATCAAATTTCGAGAAAGGAGTATTTTTATTTTCATCTGGAGATGAAAATTTCAATTATTTATTAACAAAAAACAAACAAAAAAAGAGGCGTCAGCTTTTTGTTAATAACTGAAAAACTATAAGTGATTACTATATTTTAAAAAAAGATACTTAAAGAGGAGGAATTTTTCTAAAAAAAGTTTCGACTTCCGAAACTCAAGGTTAATAATAAGTAATTTACATTTAATACTGAAAATTGGGTCCCTTGTGCCAATACAGAAGCGGAAGTTGCCCAACAAAAAAACAAAGCCAACAGAATAGCCAGGATGTCTTAAACACACTATCTGGTGAAACAAACATTTACGGACAGAAACAAAGGCCAGGATTTATAAGACAGTAGTGAGGCCAATTATGACCTACACTGCGGAAATAAGACCTGAAACAACAAGGACAAAAAGACTGATGGAAACATGTGAAATGAAAATAGTCCGTGATATCACAGGAAAAACACTATGGTACAGACAATGTAGCACAGACCTCAGGCAAAACCGTAATATAGAGAACATAAATGAATGGACACTGAAAAGGAAAAAAAATGGTATAGCCATATAAATAGAATAGGAGAAAGAAGACTGGTAAAGATTGCACGAGACAGATCCCCAAACAGCCGAAGGAGTATTGGAAGGCTAAGGAAGAGATAGAGTGATAACCTGGATATATAGTGAGAAGGCACCCGAAGATGGAACAGGCGCGAGCCTATTAAGGAAGCAGGAAGAAGAAGTCATTCCACCAAAGCGCTGCAGACACATCCAACTTCACAGATTTTATGTTACCGCGAAAAATTGTCAATTATTTTGCATGGGTCATTATTAATGTTCCTTTCTCTCTAGTAGTATAAAATTATTTATAGTATGAAGAAAACAATTAAATCAACTTAAAATACAATGTAAGTGTAAAATGTTTGTACCGAATCTCTCGCTAACTTGAACCAAGACAAATTTATTTCGACCCGGCAATAGAGCGTAGTAGTATTTGAAGCACATCGTTTAGTCAACGAAAGTTAGTGTTCGACGTCCGTAATTGTATTGATATTTGTCGACGGCGCCGCGGAGCTTGCAACACTGAAGAATGGATTCATTTAATTCCCAGCATTTTCGTTGTTCATTAGTCGTGCTTGCGGGAATCTTGGCTTGAATAAAATCAAAAGATATACACTTTGAAGAAAATGTGCTTAAAGTTGCTTGCCCCTGTACATCAACACCGGTATATTAAATATGTTGTCGATGAAGTGGCGAATAACTATGGGGTAACTATATTGCCATTACCTCCATATAACTGAGCTAAATCCGATAGAACTTATATTGGCTCAGATAAAAGGTGAAGTTGCGAGAAAAAACACAACATTTAAATTAAATGACGTTAAACTTTTGTTAAACGAAGCTATTAATGGCGTGACAGCAGATAATTGCTAGAAGTGTATTGGACATGTTATAAAAGAAGAGCAAAAACTGTGGTACTTGGATACTCACGTCGAAATTATGGTTGAACCTCTTATTATCCCTCCTGGTTCCGAAAATATTGATAGTGACGATTCTGAGACAAATTCCGACGAAACCTCAGAAAAGGAGTAAGAACCTAAAGGTTTGTGATGATGTTTATTTTTCATTTACCAGAGTTTAGAAATCCATAAGGCACAAAAGTAACAGAATGCCTATTGTCTAGCTTCCGGTTTGAACAAAACCCCTTCTACCTGTGGCATCGACTTTTAAGAGAGTAATTAAAATTTATAGCAACATGTAATTCAGTTTGTTTACCGTTTTCGAACTTAATACATACTTTTGCTTTTAATGTGTCTTTTATGTTATTAAATCTTTCAAAACTCATAGATTCCTTTTATATTTTGATAATAAAAATAACAAATACGAAATATAATTTAAAAAATTGTCCGTCATATTTGAAACATTTTACCGAAAAATATGTTTTTTACAATTCTAAAAATCCTAAATACCAATTTTCTGTCGTTAGTAAGACTTAATTACCTAAAACCTACCTAAAAATTAATGGATATTTCCGAAAATATTCATGTTTACCTAGAACTGCAAACGATACCTACCTACCTGAAGAAGTTTTACGGTTTTCGATACTGATTATTGTAATAAATGCGAATATTAAAAAAGGGAAATTTACATTAGTAACTTTCATAACACACGGTAAAATATATGTTTTATTTCAAATAGAAGAAACTAGAACTCAACATACTTTTTGTTTAGCAAAAATGAGGAAGGACCATAACATTTCAACAAATGTAAAGAACGAAATCTAGGTTAACATAAAGTATTGTTGTTTACACAAACGATTAGTTAAAAAATCGAAGGCCATCTAAAACAAAATACGCAACCTTTTGCAAATCAGCAGAAAAATCCCGAAAAATTTGGGGGAATAATAAAAAGCCAGTTCAGAGCAGACAGAACAGAGAGTCGGGCGAAAAACCGGAAGGGAAAATGTATTTTCCTACCACGGTGACGGGTGTCAGTCCATTTTTGAGTGTTCGCGAATTATAGGGAGAATTTCTCTCTCCGTTGTGTCACGGCGTCAAAGCAGATATCCTTGACAGTGAAAACTGTCCCCCTGGAACAATACGGAGTAAACTCTTCCCGGCCGTTAACCAACATACCCCGACACCGGGTGTTAGAAATTTAGCGTCTCCGCCGTTCTAGATAATTATCGCGAGATCGCTATATCGAAAACAGTCAGCAACCAGCGACGGGAGAAAGGAAGTTTCCACACCGTGAGTTTTTGAACACGTCTAAGATTAATTGGGAAAATTTTTTGGTGTGCGCTGCTCTAACTTTGATATAGATAATATAGATGTTTATATAGATAGAACATATAACCTTTTTTTTATTTTGTTATTGGATAATTTCACAGGTTCAGTTAAATCTGTAGGTCCTGGCTCATAACTTGTGCACAGATCATTTTATAGATATGTATTTATTGTATAGTAATATTGTACACACGATTAGTAGGAACGATTTTTTATGTATATGTAATTTAACAGGATTTAGATATTTTTTTGTCACACAGTTCTCGCCCACCCCGTAGACAGGTGGTAGGTAAAAAGTTTGAAGCGAGTCCAGTTGTAAATTTATAGAGGACCCCGGGAATGTATAATTCTGTCTCCGTCACCCGGTTATCGTATAATTTTTTCACAGCAGCTAAGTAAATTTTTCTTGTAGACTCGGTCATACCATTCAATCCTCGATAACAAATAGAAAGAATTTATTTTGTTTCACGTGGAAGCAAAATTGCAACACAAAACTTATTAGTACGCACAGAACTGTTCATCGCTAAGATTATCAAATCAGCAGAATTTATTTTTTCAATTTTTTAATAATTATAGTACATTGACATTTGGCCATAAAAGAAATTAGCACCGGTTGACTAGTATTTCTTTCTGTAAATAGACACATTTTCTCGTATTATGGTAGGTCACTCAAGTCGTAGACATTATACGTTTCAGCGAAACTAATACGAGATGGAATCATAGGGTCCATTCACATAATTGAAAGTTATGAATATAAGTGTATAGCATTTTTTTGGGTCATATTTATATAGTGAAATATATATATATATACATATTTTTTTTCTATCATTTGTTGGTACCGAAATTTATTCAGTTCCCTACCTCGACTTTCCCTTTAGAGTGAGCGGTACATTAGATACGAGGCTGGACAAAAGAATCAACTCTGTCCTGGCAAAGGAATTACCCGTTTTAAGACCAGGAGATCCCCGCCTAAATCGGACTTTCTTTTGTTCTTTCACGCTCGGTTGTAATTATTTCAAATGGTGACAGCGTACCCGAGATAGAAGGGTCTAGTTATTACGTTGGTGACAGTGTTACTGGGTTGATTATTACACTGGTGACAGCGATTATTGATAAATATACCCTTAAATAAAATTATTGTCTAAAAAGAAATTGTTATGAATAATATGTCTATATCTTTAAAAAAATGCAAAATATTTGTATAAAATATGCTAAATATGCAAAGTATATATTTGCTTCTAAGTTTACTTATTACTATTCAACTACAGTTATTACACATTATTTATTTAATCATGAATTGTTTCCGCCACTGGAATTGTTTCTCTCTTCCCTTACCTCTCTTGAGATATCTGTATGCTAAAAAATAAACACTGACTATTATTTCCGACCCATGGTATAGTCTAATATCCGGTCCTAAAATTACACCAATCTTTCTTTTTGCCGATGATATATACTTTTTTGTTCAATAAAAGGTATAGATAAACAGAACCTGACGTGATTGAAATCCCTTATCTTGGCAAGGATATTTTTAATTAATTTTTTTCCCAGTTACGGTAATTCTTTTTCTTAATAAAATTGGTAGCAATCGAAAGCAAAAAGCATATAGAAAATGCTACTGTGTGATTTACTACCTTCTTCCTAACAATAATACCCGCCAATCAGATGTGAATTAGTTAATTGGTATTAGTATTTTTCCTTCATCCTTTTTCCAAAAAATCATATATGTAAATATGGATAATTATTTTACAAAGGAATATAATGCTAAATGCGGCTACAAAAAAGTTGGATTGTTTTGTTCATAAATCCGGTCTTATACACATCGCGAGTACTAAGGAGCACAAACAGTTCAAATACGAGCACGAACCATCGAAGCCCCCACACGTCTTGCACTTTTCATTCGCACATAATCGTGAGTTGCACGCACACGCCCGTTCCCGAATAGGTTAGATGTTAGTTCTTTACTATAGAGTATAGACTTGCAATTGATATGATACGTGTGGGCAAGTAATCACGATTATTAATTCCCTTTGATTAGTTACAAATTTATCCACAGTCCGCGGGTAAAGCCCAGTACTGGGATCTTCTGCGTATATACCAGCGCCCCGATGGTTAAATTTGGAACATGAGCAAGCTAGCCCTTTCGGTCACTATTTTAATTGGGTGGAGTAAAAAATCAGAAACTGTATTGGCATAAAGCTAATTATTTTTCCAATTTTTTGGTATAATATATAAAGGGTTATCTACCCCCGATTTAGTGACATATTGGCAGCAATAATTGGAATTCTTATGGAATGCTTTGTGCTCCAGTAACATCGAATCCTTGGGTAATGTAACTTTCCCATAAGAAAGTGTAGGAGCAAATCTCTGAAGTTGCTGTGCAGCATATAGATTACTATATTCAGCCATTTCCTCAAATAACTGATTACTAAAATATTTAGTGAAAAAAGTGGATTTTGTAGCTCAACATTATCTTCCACTTTTCTTACAAACCACCTGAAGGCTGGAATTATAAATGTGACTCCTGTTCTCCAGGCAATATCTTATTTAGGGGTCACCTGATGTCTTGTGATAAAGTTCTTTTTTGCTTCATTTCTGTTAGTGGAAGCTGCGCTGGTGCTTGGTCCAGGCTGAGGTTCCCTAGATATTTCGGTAATTTCCACCTCTTCGTCAGAATCTAAGATTTTATGATAAAATTATTTATACTGTACTAACAACAAATTCAAAAATACATACATTCATCACTAGTACCATCGTCATCAAGTACTGGGTCGGGCTCCAAAACTTCGTCTATTTCAGCAACTTCTTCGTCACCACTTAGGTCCTTGATGTCAGAAAGCTTTTCAGCAAGCTGCAATAGCTCTTCATGTATCAGAGACCTCGTGGAGCTCATTTTTTATAATTAACTGCAAAGTTATTTGTAAATTTATTTACCATTTTGAATTATGTTTGGTTATGTTACCTTGTTTGTCCATATCCTTTTAGTCACACTGTCGTCAACTGACGACACGCAAATTTGGAAAAATATACTTCACATATAGAGTTACAAACAAAAAATTGGTGTATTTCCCACAAAACTAGACACTTATGTCAACACGATCCGACACATGTTATCAAACACAAAACCGCGCGAAAGTAGAACCAACTTCAAAGGAACACTAAACTGTTTTTCAGCTGCTTTTCAGGGATATACACGTCGAAGTAGCTATGGAACCATATTTGTGAATACGGGACAAAGTAATTTACCAAGCGATAGTAAATGGATTATGCATTGGCAAGGTGCCATGTACACATATCAAGAACTACATGATTACACCGGGGCGGCCAGAACATCGGCCTTTTGTATATTTGTATATATATGATGTCTTGTTTGTAATTGTATATTATCAATGTTAAATTATTGTGAATAAAGACCTTTTTAAACAAACAAACTAAACATTGACCTTCACAATGTCACCAGAAACCTGTAAATTATGTTTTAAAACTTTACGACCACGGCACTAGATGGTACCACCATACTCGCATTCGTTATACAGTGCCTTTATACAAAACAGTGGCGACAATACGTGGTCAGTGTTTTGATTGGTCAGGCTGAAATCCGCCATTAATCATCAAATTTTATTTGTTTATATTTGTGTTTTAGTTGTATTCACGTCGTATTTTATATGAGAACTTCGTGTACAGCTAAAGTACAGTGTTTTTTTAATTTGCTTGACTTAATTTCATTCGTTTTTTCAGGATTTTGAACCATTCCTATTATAATTTGCAACTGTTAAAAAGAGTAATGTTGCGGTTTTGGTGTGGCTGCACAAATTATACAGCTGCAATTTGTGTGGTGTTAACAATTCATCATAATGTTCGTTAACAATGTAGGTACAAAAAACTACAGTTTCAAGTGAATGTATAAAGTAATATAACTACTATTACTTGTTTTAGAAGCAGTGGCTGTTTAGAAGTATGACTGGTTGTTTATTCAGCATTGGATAGTAAGAATTGTTCTACAAAGATATTGTAATGAACTATTTTCCCAAAAATCCTACTCCTAGAAAGGAATGGAATATTAAAATGAGAAAGGCCAATTGGAAATCAATGAATGCTTCAGCACTGTGTGAGGTGAGGTATTGATTTATTTTTATTAAGGAGAAACATCTATTAGTAAGTTATTGTTATTATTATTAACATGTGACTTACATATACATACTTTTTATGATAAAAATTTAAATCAGTTTGCCCGACGAACTACTCAATAGTTATTGAAATGTTTGGCATTTTCATAGATGATCTCTAAATCGTCAGTTATTATTACATTCTGTAATGAATTACATCTGTATTTATGTTTAAGGTACACTTTACCCCAGAAATGTGGAAAAAACTAAGCAAGATGGCAGTAGGAAATAAAAATTAATAGCAGTCCCTACAATGTTTGCTTTATCATGGAAAAAACGAAAAGAAAGGTTCCTACCAAACGGCAAATAGAATCCAAGTTGCCTAGAGAAATAATTTCACAAGTTATTATCTCACTTCTAATATACGTTTATTGACTTCTTTGTAAATTTCATGATAATTATTATCACTATTTTTTAATGTATTAAATATTCACCGCCTTAAATTCTGTCTTCCCTAAAATTGTAATTGTAAGAAGTTACTGATCAATTATCTTGTACACATCTAAATGTATGTTTATTTTGTGCGTTTTTATTATTTTCCCTTTCTTCCCAGTAAGAAAACATAATAATATGTAATAGTATAGAAGAATTTTGGATTAAAGCCCTACCATCATTATATATGTGTAATTCCCCCTTCAAATATTAAAATTTCAATTCCAGATTTAATGAATACAAAATTTGTTTTCTTTTTTGTAAAATCAAATTATTTATTCTAGCTATTTTTATCATGAGGTCAAGTCATTTGGAAATCTTTTAAATATACCTAGGTATTGAAATCGTCTACTTATAACATGAATTTTCAAATAATTTCTAAATGACTGATTAAAATTACCAAAGAAAAGTATTATTTGATAGTTCAATTATTAATCATATCATAGTATGCATTAAAATTACATTTTGTAACTGATTTTCAGTCATAAAATAAAATTTAATATCGATATCCATGTAAAATCCCTATTCCGGCGTTTAAATTTTGATGATTAATGGCGGATGGGCGGAGCTTAGGCTCTATTGTCGCCACTGTCTTGTATAAAGGCACTGTAATTCGTTATCCAAGAGTTATTTGAAGAAATTCTTCACGACCAACACACACACGTCCCATTCCTCAAAACTTGGCGAATCATCGCCAAGGCCACCAACAAACCAACATCGATGTTTCGCATAGTCACCACATCCGAAAGCCACTATCACCAGGTCCTCACCTCCGGCCTCATATTTCATGGTCTCCCACATCGGTGCGAGCCATCCAACAGCAACCCCTACCCCCAGTACCCCAATATTGCAGTCGTTGCACGCAAACCGGACATTCCGCTGATTCTTGTCGGTCTAAACCGATATGCCCTTCCTGCGGCCAAACTGACCACCGAACCGCAAATTGCCCCAAGTCCGACACTCCCAAATGTACCAATTGCGGTGGTCCACACCCCGCCTTTCACCCTCGCTGCTCCCACAGGCTATCGACTCCCAAAACCCCTCAAGAGACCGCTCCAGTCACTCTTGAAAAGCCTCCAGCACCCTACGATCTTCCAACCGACATCAAAATCCTCATCGAAATCTTCACCGTCACGCTCATGAACGCCATTCCCAACTCAAGGGGCGTCGTAGCCGACACACTTCGCCATCTAATACCTTCCTTCTATCGACACATCTGCTCTATAACAAATATAGGCAGGCGTGCTCACTTTGCTTTCACTCCCATCAGGAGCGAAAGCGATTCAACTTGATCCGCGAGCCCCATCCACCCTGTCGGTGCTGCAGGTTTTTTACGTTTTTTCCTGTAGCATAGTGAATTTATTCGATAACCAAATGGGCCGACGCACGACGAAGTTTTTGGATTTAATATTATTATTGTGTTCCAACCATACATAATTTAAACCAGTCATATTAAGAAATTCAACTCAACACTTCACTAGTAAATCACAAAAATCTAATTCAATAATCGACAAAAAAAATTTCTACATCTACACATATTTCAATGTCTCCTAGTCACTTTTCAAACAAATTTTAAATAAAACTCAAAAATTCCAAAAAACCATTCCCAACGCTTCTTATCAACTCTCATGACACAGGAGACACCCAATCCCAAAAAACATTTTCATTTTCCAGCTATTTCAATTACCCACCTTGCCTCTATTAACTATCCGCAACGCAGCGTGGTTCGTCTTATTCATTTTCCACCTTTACCAGACACTTCTAAATTTTCCATTCTATACACCTTTAAAACCACGTTAGCACAAAAATCACCCAATTTCGATGCTGATTGTTCCTGACTCTCTCTCCGGTTGATTTCTAGCAAAAAAAACACAATTCACCCATAAAACCAAACAAATCTTCAATTTTATATACACCTTTTTTCTCAACTTTCCATACACTTTTCAAAAAACTGAATTTTCACCCCTACCTAAAACACAAGCCAAGTCAATACGCGCACACAAACCATCCACAAAGACACCCCAGCCATATAAACCAAGACAAACGCAAATAGTCTAGAAATCGCCAGTCCACCGGCTTCCACTTTATTTTATACATGTATTTTTAGATATTTGTAAATCAGGGCACCAAATACAAATAAAGACCTTTTTATTAATAAATAATTCTCTCCCTCTCTCTCTCTCTCTCTCTCTCTCTCTCTCTCTCTCTCTCTCTCTCTTTTATCCAAGAATGTATTTAATCGAAGACAGCGTGACTAAATGGTATTGACAAATATTTATAATATAATTGTATCAAATTACAAAATTGCGTTTCTCTGTAAACAAAGAAACATTTACTGTTATTTGTCTACAGTATATTTTCTAACGTACAATAATTCTTTCTTATATGTCTTTCTCAATTGAGTTCTGATTTTCAACTGACACCTCCTGTCGTTTGGAATTCAGTGACGTTTAGTCACTCGGTCAATGCCCGAGGTTGCGAGATGTAAAGTCAGCAAACTAAAGTAATGCATACGCTACAATACTGTATGTGTTACTTTACATAATAATAAAATATTCTTTATTTACAGTTATCTTTCCCTTATTCTACATTTAGAAAAATACATATCACACAAGTAAGATATGGAAACCGATGGTCTGGCAATTTTTCCTCATATAGTATACGTCTACTTGTAATCGCGGCTCCTTACTTAACGTAATATCCACTGGTTTTCACTGACTGTAACAACTTTGTCCCTTCAAACGTTTTTGACTCCTAGAATATTTCGGCTAAGTTTTCCCTGAAAAGTAGCTAAAAAACAGGGTTTCAAAAATGATATGAGGTTGTAGTTTTAGAGAAGGCAACATGGCTGACGTTGATTTGTTGTTTTATAGTTTATTGTTAAGATTGTTTTACACAAATGAGTGATGATATAGGTTAGGAGTTACGCCACCTAGTTATGTAATTAGCGATCCATGCAGAAGCCTACACCCACTATCGCAGATGTCTCCTGCGCGATTTGCGTCTATGAGATCCGTTGGCAGACAATAATTATACAAATTTTACGAGATTTTTGTTATGAAGTCTTTAATAGTTGGTATATTAGCTTTTTCATGTGACCAAGTATTTCTGGACAATTTGGGATAACAGTCGTGTTTAATCGCCATCCGCAGACACTTGTTTTGGACATCCTGTAGTAAGTGAAAATTGTGTTTAGTTCCGTTGTAGTAGACAGGGGCTGGGTATGTGAGAATTGGTCTGATTATGTATGTGTACGTGAGTATTTTGTTTCGGCTTGTTAAGTTACTATGTGAACAGATGAGTGAATACAGTTTGCTCATTACACAAATAGTCCAGGAGAATTAGACTCAAAACCTACCAGATATGGTTGTGTCGTTACTTAACTTAGATATTCTCAAGATTGATCGAAAATGCTATATACAATCATATTATAAGTATGCGCTAGCTCAGAAAGTTGTGCTATTTGCAAGAAAAATCGAGAACTGCAAAAATGCACGAAAACGCCGCTTATTCTATCACTATTTTCAATATAACTCTGTACATATGCAGTTTAGAGAAAAAATCATTACTTGTGAATTTGTTTGTTATGAAATTTTCTACAAGTTTAAAAGTCGAATTTATAATATTTTCGTTGCTAGATAACAATAAGTCGGAAAAAAGTGACGAGAATCGTGGTAATTTTGAGGCGAGTATCAACCAGGTAAGAAATTGCACAATTATACTATAAATAGAAATTTAAGTACTTTAGAGTATTACAAAATGAAATACCAAAACCCGATCCAAATTTATTTGTTGGTTTTGACGTTGTTGATTTGTTGATTTAACCGAGTGAAAAAAACACTGTTTTTCCGCGTCAATGATGGAAACAAAATTTTGCATTTTGATTGCTGTCGATTTTTTTACACATTGTTGGGCCCGTTAGCTATCATATAGAATCGATATAAGGTCGATTTTATTTTTTTTAACAACTTTTGGCGCGAATTTGAAAGTTTGTAAAATTTTTACTTAATTAACAAATTATTTCGGGAAGCGGTTTTACACGTTGAAAAAAATCTTAAGGTACTAAGAGAAAGTTATCGGAAAGACGCTTAATTTAAAAAAAATGGTTCAGATTGGACGAATAAGTTCTGAGATATTAACTGCCAAAGTTGACTAAAGTTATCTGCAAAACTACGCATAGTGGAACAATAAAAAAAAAGAATTTGGTAGGTTTGTCCGAGTACTTTTCGTAGGCGTTTATATAAATAATATTGTACGTGTGCTTTTTGCGCGGACGCTTTAGTACGCGATATCTCGGCTTCTATTACTTCGATTTTGATCATTTTTTTTTAAATAGATATACCGAATCGAGAGGAACCTATTTCTCAATGTTTCATAGCAAGATTCCGCTTCCTGAAATAATTTGTTAATTAAGTAAAAATTATACAAACTTTCAAAATCGCGCCAAAAGTTGATAAAAAAAAGAGAATCGACCTTATATCGATTCTATATGATAGCTAACAATGTTTAAAAATTCGACAGTAATCAAAATGCAAAATTTTGTTCCCAACATTGACGCGGAAAAACAGTGTTTTTTTTGCGCGGTTAAATCAGCAAATCAAACACGTCAAAACCAACAAATAAATTTGGATTGGGTTTTGGTATTTCATTTTGTAATACTCTAAAGTACTTAAATCTCTATTTATAGTATAATTGTGCAATTTCTTACCTGGTTGTTATGCGCCTCAAAATTACCACGATTCTCGTCACTTTTTTTCGATTTATTGCTATCTAGCAACGAAAATATAATAAATTCGACTTTTAAACCAATTCTATCTTGTAGAAAATTTCATAACGAACAAATTCAGTCATGATTTTTCCTCTAAACTGCATACGTACAGAGTTATATTGAAAATAGTGATAGAAAAAGCGGCGTTTTCGTGCATTTTTGCAGTTCTCCATTTTTTTTGCAAATAGCACAACTTTCTGAGCTAGCGCATACTTATAATATGATTGTATATATCATTTTCGATCAATCTTGAGAATATCTAAATTACGTAACGACACAATTATGTCAATCTTTACTGCTCCTTGACTAAAATATTTATTTGCTATACAGGATGTCAAAACTGATGTCGTCAATTGACGACGCGGTGACCGAAATGGCTAGTACAAAATGTAAACAAACAGCACAGTTTTGTAGAGGACCATTAGAGGACGGATTTGTGATAATCAGAGCTGAAATATTTAGAAAAATATCCATTTATATTTTATAACTTGGTATATCAGATCAGGTACCTACGTAGAAACTTTTCGTTTAGATCGTTCTTGGACGATCATTTTGATATTATTTTCAGTGCCTGTTGTTGCTTGGTGCATTAAAATCAATTAGGGTTAAATCTTGTAATCCTTGGGTAAATTTATTTTCTATTAGACTGTGATGAGCTCAAGTTACTGTTAATCCTGAAGTTTATGTATTTAATAAAGGATTTTATGCTTTGACACTCATTTATTTCTCTAGAGTATAAAGTTCTGAAAATAGCAAATAGATACATAATATTAAGTTATACCAACAGCAGATTCTAATGTTAATAGTAACATTTTAACAATAAATAATAAATTAATTAAAGTTAATGATATTATAGGTCCAGTGTTTCCTAATAAAGTTATTAATAAATGTCCTGCAAATATATTAGCTGACAAGCGAATTACTAATGTTTCTAATCGAATTACACTTCTAGTAATTTCAATACATACTTTGAATGGTATACGAATTGGAGGGGCTCCTTTAGGAACTAAATGTGCTAATATATGCATATAATTATTAAATCAAACATGAATTATGAATCTTAATCAAAGAGGTAAATCTAATTTTAATGTCATAGTTATGTGTCTTGTTCTTGTAAAAATATAAGAGAATAACTTGATCCTTTCTTCCTTGACCGTTAATTACCTATAGCGAGACACACAGCAATAGTCATTACATAAGCAAACTGAAAAGCAAAATTATGTATATCACAACAACTTTCAACTCTGAAATCAGTATAAAAGCTCGTCAATGAATGGAGTGTGAGCAAATTTACTTAGAATTCCATGTTCATAACAGAAATGTACTAGCTCAATCTAGTTCAGATTTCACGAAAGTGCAAATACGATTAGTAAATATTCGCGAGAACGATATCTGCGAGAAGACATCTGATCCATCGCTGTTATGACAATTTACTTGCATTCAGCAGGAAGATGAAGATGAACAAGAAGAAGAAGAACAAGAACACGAGGAAACAGAAGTATACTCCATTTCACGAGAAAAGAAGCCACCTGATGTTGGAATATTGACAATCGCAGAAACCAAATTATGTCTTGTTTATATACGTCGCTTAGTAACGACCAATGATGTAGACCGAAGATTTATGCCGACTGGTATTGACAACAAGTTCTCTCATACGACGGCAACTTCAGGTGACTTCTTCTCTCGTGAAACGAACGGTGATATGCATGAAGTTGGGTGGCTACTTTTTAGTCGCATTTTTGAATAAGCTATTCCAGTTGATATGCATAAATAAGTAGGTATAAGCTCCAACTTGTCTACTTTTTACGTGAGGATGTACTCGCTCGTTAATTACCGACTTTAATTTTTATCTGCATAAATGCGAGTATCCAGTCCGCCCACTGACTATCTACTTTTAAAAATGCGAGGCTTCTTAGTAACATCCTCAGCTTCATAAGAATTAGATATCTGTACGCGAAGGCTAAAGTTATGTCAATTTACCAGCCTACTAAGGTTCGTAGGGAATCAAGGGAAGTAGAGTACCGTTCCCTATATGGTTTAACAGAGTTATTGTTCAGTGTATAACTAACCATTTTCTTGTAGATACTGAAGAATATAGGGGCGAAGCCTTGAGTAATGAAGAAATGAGGGTTTTTTTACGTTATGTTAGTGATCCAGGATTCCAAATTGGCGTAGCAGAAGATATTGGTGCCCATCAATCGAGGGTATCTCGAACCGTTACCAACCTTATTATGCAGATATCAAATGTTTGGATCAAATTTCCTTCCTCACATGAAGATATACAGATTGCTAAAAATAAGTGACAAGAAAAGTTCAATTTTCCTTAATCTATTGGTGCTATGTTGCTATAATGAAACCGTCTTTTTACGGAGAATGTGTTAACAGAAAAAAATTGCTAAAATAAATGTGTATGCAATATGCAATTCAAATGAAGAGTTCACAAGTGTGGATGCTTCTTGGCCAGGATCTGTACACGACTCTAGGATATGAAAAAATTCGAATGTATACAACGTCATGCAGTGGAACCCGGCTAGTGCTGTTTTGTTAGGAGACTCTGGATAAGGCAAAGCTCGGAAAGTCATGACATTTTAGGGATGCAGATACCCCAGAACAAAGACCATATAATTTGCCGTTTACAAGAGATAAAGTTATAATGGAAATATGCTTCGGGCGACTAAAACAGCGTTTTTCCATACTACAAAACAAAATACGCGTCGAAATAGGAAAAGTGCCTTCTCTTATCATGAGTTGCTTTATTTTGCACAATGTGGTTAAACATATCAATGATGAAGACTTCCATAATGATGTACCAGAACATGGCGAACACGAAAGGATTGAAAACCAAAATGCAGCCGATTATGCAGACTCCGTGATACGATGAAACAGTCAGATTTTGACCCTGCTTTATATCATATTTGAAATCGTTTCTGTCAGCCCAGAGTTTTAGGGATAACTCTGCCATCATCCTTCTGGCGAAGTGGTGCGGACTGTAACCAACCCTGTCTTCACATCATGACTACAATTTTATATTTGTCGCTAGGTAAGTGTAAAGAGTGTAAAGTTTTGTTATTATATGAAACAAAATGAGCGCCTACCTTTTCAAAAGTCCGGTAATTAGTTTTCTTGTCAGTTTTGTTGCTGTATATTTCATGGGTGTTAAGGGTTTATTTTCTTTCTCTTGTGGTTTTTATTGTAGATATAAGTGACCGTGGGACTACTGATTTTTGCTTTTGTTACATCATATCGGAGTGTTAGCCTGAGTAGTCCGAAAAAAACTGCCCGCTTTAGCTGATAAGTGCTATAACTTATCAGGGTTCGATTGTATTCGACTCCTTGACTTTGTCTAAAACATTTTACTAGTGTTAGGTTAAAACATATATTTGCTGATTATTTTATACATACTTGTCTCTCGAGATAGTTGTATATTTGTTGATCATTTATATAGCATGTCATGGCTTCAGTAAGTATTTCCATATCGTTCAGAAACTTCTGTTTAAGACTTGGTTGTCATTAGAATATATTGTAAACATTTACCTATAAGACGTTAACTGTTTGATTACATCTGATTTGTATGATAATTCCGGTTATTTTGGCTTTGTGCATCAACATATGCGGGGGTACTATGGTACTATTATTGTTTAAAATAATTTAAATAATTTATAAAACTTATAAGAATCGTTGTATTGTTGTTGTTGAAAAGTCTGGTTATGTTGAATTGTCAATTTGTTCGATGACAGATACGTCGTCGATAGCTGCGTTCGTTTGTCGTTTCGCATTGGGAGTAGTCGAGATCTATGTCTAGCATTTGTGGTTTGACTTTACGAGTTATAGATAACTCATTATGCTTACAGATTTCCTCTCCGATGTGCTCGTAGATGACATGCGAACTGTTATTATTAATACTTCTGGGTTTACTCGACTTTTTGTTCGATGTCTTAAGCGGATTGTGGTTCTATGTTCTGTGGTTAAGACGAATTTCTGTCAGCTGGATTGCTATCGAAAACTCTGCAGTATCTCCGTAGGGTTTGCAACGTTGAGCCGGGTATTGACCGACTGTAAACGATCGCTCTAAGTGTTAGTATAATTCTGGTGTGGTATTGACGCGCCAGAATAACTACATCCCTATAAAACTGAGAGAGTCGTTAAGTTGGGGATTGACTAACTATAAACGATACTCTCACATCTTGAGACTATAACCGAAAGAGTATTGATCTATCGGTTGTTCTCAACTTTGGCTGTCTGAACATTTCATAGGACATAGAGAATCCCGTACACCACAGTTGAAGTTTCGCATCGTTACACCTACCTACTTTCAGATCGTCAGTAGACATCGATCGACAGAGGAGTGCGGACCGTCGGAGCGTGATTTTCAATATAATTACGTACCAAAGTAATATATATATATATATATATATATATATATAGAATATTGTATTTTAGTTTAATTTTATCTTTGTAAATAATATATTTAGAAATAAATCAGTTAATTTAATCGAACTCTGTCTCCTTTGGGCTTACCTGGGCAATACGCATTACAACCTTTTTCCTGGAGAGATACATTTTCTCTCCAGGATATATACCTTTTTTCTGGAGGAGTACTTTTCTGGGGTACTTTACCATTTGGTTTCGCCTGGACCGGGGTGAAGAGGCGATCACCATTCTTCCGGATGAGAAGATGATGAGGGGATAACATGGGGTGGATTTAGTTGTTTATATATATATTTTTTCTTTTATGTAACATATATTTTTTTTAAAACTTATCGCGTTGAATCACATCCAACCTGAGTTACAGTAGATCGCCTTGGTACCAAAGCTATCCCCCTGAATTAAGGTCTGTATTATTATCATTATTTTGCGTTGATGACGTATGTTATATCCTAGCTAAGTGTAAGCACATGTATAACTGATAACTGGTGTTTTGTATAGCCCAGTTATATTTCATTTTGCGTTTTTATTATTATTTCACATGTATAACTGATAACTGGTGTCTTGTATAGCCCAGTTACATTTCCTTTCTGTTTTTTTATTAGTTCATATATTTCATTTTGTTTTTTTTATTAGTTCACATGTTTTATTGATAACGCTGAGCTCTGTGTAGCCCAGTTATTTTTCAACTAGTTATAGTCCAGTTATTTTTCATCTTTTTTTTGAATATTCAAAAACTGACAAGAAAATTTGAGTATCTGTCTTTTAAAAACTTTTTGTTAGTTTATAAACACGTTGGTAAGTTTAGATACCTGTATTCTTTATTCTTTCCTATTCATTTGCTAGGTTTAGGATAGGACGAACATTTTGGCCGAGCAGAAACCTAGCTGGCGCCCATTTTATTTTTAGAACATCCCGGATAACAGAAAAAACTCACTCCCACTCACCGACTAAGTGAGCTGAAGGTCCGAAAGGTTGTCACCGGGGACAGCTGGACTTACCTGTCGTCCATAGGGTCCATACTAGCGAAGCTAGTGACCAATTTGAGTGGTTACAACGACAGACATGTCACTGAAGAAGAGATGCTTTATCAATAATTATACATGGCTTTGGAGTCTAAGAAAGTATCATGAAAGGGCGCAAATTATAATATTTATATGAAATATATATTTATGAAATAGTGTTAATTATCATAGGGCTCTCGATTGAGTATTTGTTTCCCGGAAAAAGGCTTATCAAAACTGGCTTTTCAGTTTATCCAATTTCATTCAAATCTTATAAATTTTGGTCAACATTTTTCTGCAAATCAAAGTGCCCACACGACTGTTTCATTTAGACCCGAGTAACATATCCGTTTTTCGATATATTTTTTATACATACCAAAACGGTACACGCGTTCACTAAGAGGAGTAGTAACTCACTACAATATGGAGTCGATACTTCCGAGAGTCCACGCAACTTTATGCATTTCACCCGAAGATGATTACGAATTATTTTCCCCAATTTCTTAAAATTCACATCGCTTTAATCATTTCCAGTAGTAACATTTTTTTATTATAAAATAGTAGTATTGAATTAAACAGAATCACAATACATCGTGGACCAGGCCTACCGGGAAAAACACGTTAAAAAACGCTTCAAGTACACTACCTCACAGGTGGCGTGGAAACGTGTGCATATTAGAAAGAATACAACTCTTAGGACAAAAAGTGTGGCGACAATTTATTTTTATCGTACATAATTTTGGTCTGGCTGAAAAACGCTAAAAACCCATGTTTGCAAATGTCGGATCGATGAGTACTTTTCACATCACATTTATAATGGTGTTCCAAACATTCGTACAGATTCTTAGCTCTATGCGAATTTTTGTAACCTTGCATGTTCAATTTAACCGGGCTAATACCGCTTCATCTTGGTAATTAATGGTAAATATTTACCCCCAGAGGCTCCGGTTTACACTTTCATTCATTCGCTAAACTATAAACAATCGACATCTGAGCTGACTTTTACTTTTCGGTAGCACGTGATGATCAGTATTATCTCATTTAGAGCCATTTCATACTAGGATACTGCATCCAAGATACAGTATGCGAGATACAGAATTTAAGCCAAATACAGTCAAGATATTTTTGTCAGAGTATAGTTTTGTAAATAAATTTAGCTCAGTACAAAGACGGTGCTTTTAATAAAATGGCCATTGAAGAATGCGTTATGCTGTGGCATATTTTATACAAAAAGATAAAAGTTAAAAAGAGACGAACTATGTAAGTTTATGACAAAGTAGAATTAAGGGAAAATAAAGGAACTTATTACACCAAGATTTACTACAAGATTTAAAATTATTATCGAATGTCTATAGAATCGTTTGAATAACTTCATAATATTTTGAAAAGTGAATTATCAAGAAGGATAAAACTGCGTAGGAGTATACCATCAAAAGAACGGCTTTCTATGACATTAGGTAAGAAAAAAGTAATAGTAACGAGTTTCGTATTCTCTACATTGATTTATATCTATGGTCTCAAATCAATACAAGTCCGAAAATTGCAATTTTCCCATTTTAATGTTTTTGAATTCATTAGAACTAGGGGCGTCATCTATTAGACTATAGTAAGCCTACGAAGATGCGATAAGAGAGAGAAATTATAAAAAATCAGGTATTTTCGGTAATGTGTCTGTGGAGGTTAGGGAAGTACTCACTAAAACGCGTTTATTATGTTAACCAGTTTATTAACATGTTTGACTAGCGTCAGTGATCAGAACCATAAAAAAATCTACAATATACCAACAACAGACAGCAACAATAAGATACAAAATCTTACATACGTTCAAAAATTAATATATACGTCAAAACAATAAAACAAATTATCACCCAACACTACACAGCGAGTCGTTTGGTTATTGTTCGAAGAATAGATAGTAAAGATAAGTTCCAATGAACAAAACAGATATATACAAACAACAAATGTCGCGGAGTTTGCGAACAAAAAATTAGTTTATTAATGAAATTATTTTCCGTTCATTCATAAAAGAAAATGTAGGATATTAAGTTACTAAATTACTTGAAAATAGATAAAAACCATCGGCATTGTGAAAGTTACGTCAAGATAATAAACGGAAGATAATTTTGTCCAGGTTAAAGCGTGTACGCCGAATTTCTTAAGGACTATAATATAAAACAGCATAAAACATTAATATTCTCTATAGGACAGATAATATTACAAATAAAAAACTAGTTCGCATAATAGAATTGTCTTAACACGGTAGTGTTCTTATTATGGTTAAAAAAGTTGACGAGAAACTAAATTCGTCCTATTCCTTCGGCAAAGAAAAGGTGCGATTTACTCCAGGTAGGGAGGTATAAAATAATTATTAACGATACCTGAGTCCAGCAGTCGCCAGCCAATCACGACAATACTATTCAGGTAATCAGCTTGGGTGATGACAGTTGCATAAACGCCGGGGGCGTGGTTTCTCGTTGCGGTCGATTTAATTTCTTAGGACAATACTTGTAATAAGTAATCTACTCTCACCGCGTTATGAAACAAATCACAGACACTCGGTATTCTTCGGGAACTTAATCTCTGTAGTAGCACAATACACATATACTTAGATTATTATCATTCGCCGACTAAGCACAGGAAATGTCGATACTTTGGTACGATACGATATGTAAATCTCAATAACGATAAAAACGACACGTAAGTAGAGTTGACACTCTAGGAACTTTACAACTGCCCTGGTCAAGTATTCGTCGCAGACTGAATCTCGTCACGAGATTTTGGGGATAGGTAGCCTTTTTTTTGAAATTTTTCCATGAAAAATACCGGTAAAGCTAGTTCAAAAAAAAGCTATATAATAAACCATAAAAAACAAATCGAGGCCATAAATTCCCCAATTCATTATTGTATATTTTCAGTTGTTATTTACTTGAATTGAAAATCAAGATTGAAGCGTAACAAACCTTTTCGGCGTCCAGAGATATATTGTTCCTCAATTTTTTAATGTTCGTTGGTCATAAAGAACGATATCCTTCGCTTCGACTTTATTTTATTTATAGTGGGTGTGTCACGAAAAAGTATGTTTCTTGTTCAGGAATTGTCAGGAAAAATGACTTTGAAAATTGTATGGGAACCCCGTTAAGTGATATTAGAATAATTTTTTAATAATACGAAATATTAGTAAAAATTTAAAATTTTTGATTAATAATGTAACTAATAATTTTATCAGATTTTTATTATTTTGATATTGCTAACTACTAGAATAAGAATTTTAAAGTTAATATCCTATATATAATAACAAACCTATAAACTATAAACAAATGTTTTAATAATTTGTTTTTATATTATGTGCAGGTTAATAAAAAATTTAAATGTGTGTTGTTTTACCTAAATTATTTGTCTCAAAATTGCTTATTATAATTATTTCATTCCAAAAAATGCAATATAATGTTATTTTTTTGAATGAAAGAATATTATAAACAATTTTAAGACAAACTGTAAAGTTTACCTACTCATAATCCAAACTACTATATTTAAATATCCCGCCTGTACGAATTAGTTCTGCCACCCGCAAGGGGTGCGCGCAGATCGACGCGATGTTAGCTGTTTATACGGGAACGAACACCCTCTTATTACTTTCTCTATGCCTCGTATTTCAAATTTTCGACTTATCGTACAACCTTATTTCGATCATGCAAGACGTACGTTTTGTTGTCTACACGCGCCGTTTTACTTGATACGACTTGTCTGATTCGGTAACTCGTTTAATAAGACGTTGTGTCTGGACCGCCCCTTAAAGTTACATATTATTACACCATCACAATAGTATATTGTAAAACAAGTGTCACAATGACTCATTTTGTAGTACGAGTGCAGTTTGCGTAACGAACCGCGTACTACAAAATGTCATTGTGATAAGAGTTTTACATACTATTTTTTATAATGAACGTGAAAAATGCTTTATATTAAAATATAATTGCAATATTAGGGAGTATTGTGTTTCTTTATTTATGTTGGTAACCCTCACAAATACAAGTGACAGTTGACAGAAATTTTAAATTTGAATGTTCATTAAGTTACTAATACATAGTTCGAAATTTATGAATATAGAACTAAATAGCGAATTATCATGCCCTCCACCAGAACTTCGCAATATTACTGATAATGTAGTTCATGATTTACTACCTGAAAACAAAAATATGTATATGGTATTTATGATTTGATTTGCTCCTATTTACGTTCATAATCCTGTCATTTGTTCTGCACGTGACAATATTTCAACGCTGAAAAATTAGAAATTGAAATAGATCCGATTGACATTACAAATCATGACTTACCTTATAATTATATATTAAATATTATTGTTTTTATTTAAATTCTTCAAAATTTATAGAAAATTTATAGTCAAGTGATCACCGTCCAATGCCAGTTTAAATGTCAGTTTGTCGGCCATAACTTAAACAGTGCCTCCAACTGTATAAAAGTTTACCAAAATCAATGCTGAAATGGTTATTTTGTGACACTGTCACAAAGTAAATTTTGTAAAAAATGTTGTTTGCTTAAACGCGCTATGTCTGTTTGCTATGTCCCTAGAAAAACAAAACAAACAGACGCTAATAAATCTTTTTAAAGGCGGATTAACAAGTGCTAGCGGCTTGAAGGAAATCGTCTATTTTAAGTGGTTGTGGTATTACAGAAATATGTTACGAACTATGAGTTTAATTTTACGTAGATCAGCTTTCAAAGGAAAACAACATTTTTAAGTGCACATCTTGAATAATATCAATACACTCACCCTGCGTCGTTCAGAGTAATAATGCAAGTAACGTACCTGGAACAAAAGACTTAAATTAGAAAATTACTTTATACTCGAATATTTTATGTACTAGAATGCTACTGCGCAAACAAATTTATATACGTGTGTTGCGAATATTTTTACTAACATACAGTATGAATCATAAAAGCAATATTTATTTTATATAAACATTTTCCTATTCTTGCATTTCCTCAGGAGTATTCTATATTTTCATTATTTTTGTTGTTTGTAATTTTCTATTCAGTTTTATAATTATTTCTTTGTAATTGCGAATACCAACAATTCTAACGACTCGGTTGCATTGGAATATGTTTTTTTCTACGACTATTATGGAATTTCTATATTCCGTCGTAGTTTTTGAATATGGAATAGCTTCATTCTAGCCCTAGTGCAGGAATATTCATTCTCGCCCTTGGTATGGAATGAATCTTGTGGCGCCCTCTGAATGTCACAGTTAATTTGACCGAAAGAGATAATAGGCGTGTTCCGTTTTCTACATCAGCTGAACAACGTAGAGGAGAAGTAATGCAGAAATATCGAAATGTAGAAAAAAATCCCCTAAAGTGAACATAAAACGACTAATATGGTCATTGCGTATTAATTGTTAGAGCCAGAAATGCAGCACAACAATATTATGTGGCACTCTCAAGAGAAAAGAAGAACAACAATTGTCAACTGTCAAAAATGTCGATGGTCAAAATTGTTTAATTATCTATTTATTTAAATTAAAATTGATTAATCCTTCATAAGAAGTAATTAAACTTATATAATTTTATCTAAATAATAGTTATTACATGGCTTCATTCCTTTTTAGTGTTTGATACTGACAGCAGTAATGATTGCACCACAACTCCTCCAGAAATTAAGGAGTTAGAAATTCTATATATGTTTTTTTGTTTCTATTTGATAGTCATAGAAAAAGTATAGTCTATAACACGGGTGAAATTCAAAATTTTACACTCGTGGAACCGTAGAAAAAATATTTCTACTCGTGTAGAATTCTGCTTATTCCACCCTTGATGTAGAATATACTATTCTGTGACCACATCGACAATTACCATCCTGACGGCTCGTGCGGTCAACTTTTTCCATTCGTGAAAAAAAGTACCACTTTATGCTCTTGTTGCATAAATTACTATTATAATTGTTTTATTGACGCTTCGTCAAAACTTTTATGTTTTATAAAGTATTAATTCGCCATAAATTTGTTGTTTGTAAAATACTTTTTTTAGAGCATATTAGCTCTGAATGAAACTTTGCTCTAAAATAATTTTATAATGGTGCTTTTTTGGATTAATGTATCGCTATAAAAGCGATAATTAAACTGTTTTGTTACGAACATACTTACTAATAATAAAATAGTTTTTTAATTAATATTAATAAAAGTGAATTGCTTTCTGCAGCAGATTGGTAAAAAAGAGAGAAATTAAAAAATTGTTAGTGTTTTTAAATGAAACTCGCGGCCTCTAGTTAATTCCACAATATAATACAAGTTATTGAAAATTCTAAAAAATTGTCAATTGTTTCGATAAATCAATATCATCGTCAGAATGACAGAAGTTACATTTCATTTTATGCCTACCTGATGTTTAGTAGTTATTTTTGGCTAGACCAAGAAGTAACCTAACTTGTGATTGGCTTAATATATGTTTATAGAAAAAAGAAGAAGATGTGATATTACAAATATTGAAGCTTAGATATTATTAACCCTATGGTGATATCCTGGATATCATTTTTCCAATTAAGATCAGTATAACTGTGCAATGATATAGAAAACCAGGAAAACTATATCTGCTGATCTTTACAATTATCACTTAAGAAGACAGTTTATTAGTGGAGAATTCCCTAGATTTAACTGTTCATTGACAACTTCATATTGTAGGTTTCTTAAATGTCTTCTAATTTCCAGTTCTTCAAGGAAATCCAGTTCTTGTTTCTTTTCACAAATATGCAGCACTTCTAGTTCTGTGTTAGGTGTCAATGAATGATATCACCATAGGGCTAATAATATCTAAGCTTCAATATTTGTAATATCACATCTTCTTCTTTTTTCTATAAACATATATTAAGCCAATCACAAGTTAGGTTACTTCTTGGTCTAGCCAAAAATAACTACTAAACATCAGGTAGGCATAAAATGAAATGTAACTTCTGTCATTATGACGATGATATTGATTTATCGAAACAATTGTCAATTTTTTAGAATTTTCAATAACTTGTATTATATTGTGGAATTAACTAGAGACCGTGAGTTTCATTTAAAAACACTAATATGAGCATATTCCACGAAGTAAGGGTCGAGACAGTCAATTTCATTAAAAAATTGTTGTTTTATAGTTTTACGAAAAACGGTTAAAAAACTAATATGTTGCATAAGGAGGTCTTTTAACATTAAAATGTTAAGACAACAATAATTATAAAACTGTTATCATGCCATTTTTATTTTGTCTAATGATATTTTTTGTTTGCACGTACAAACAAAATTTTTAAATAAAACAAGGATTTTAAGTTATAATTTTATTTCATAAAACTTCATCACGAAAAAAGTTTTGATATGAAATAAAGTAAGGGTTGCTAATATCACCCCCGTATAATGTAACAGGAATATTGAAAAAATACAATGTTCCTAAAGGAAATTTACAAAACCATTCTTGAATATCTGCCAGGAAAAGGAATAATTAAACTAGTATATTCATTCAATACAACCTTTAGATTAAAACATGTGCATATTTGTTGGAAAATAGTAGAGGTCATCTTGATTTCTAAACCTGGAAAATCCGTTAATGAGGTTTCAACACATAGAGCAATATCATTACTATAGATTATATCAAAACTTTTTGAAAATATACTCTTGAAAATATTATTGAAGAAAATTCATAATTTCCCTACAGCAGGTTTGCTTTAGAGAAAAGCACGCAACAATAGACCAATTGTATAGAATTATTGATGAACTAGAAAAAGCTCTGGAAGAAAAGAATATATATTCAGCGTTTTTCCTGGATGTAGGTCAAACTTTCGATAAATTCTGGCATCAAGGACTCGAACATAATCTTAAACAATTTCTACCTGAACCTTGCTAATAAAACCTTATACTAGTGGAAGAATGTTTCATATTAGATGCAATGATCAATATTTAGAACCAAGAACCATAAAGACTTGTAACAGAAGGTAGTATTCATATACACTTTTGATATACCAATAACAGAACAAACTACAGTATCCCCATTTGCAGATGACACATGTGTACTGATACTGGCAGATGGTAAACTGAACAAGAGGATAATGAAAAACTTCAAGAAGCATTAAATCAAATCAATGCATGGACAAAAAGCTATCGCATTAGACTTAATGGAAATAAATCATTGCATGTAAATTTTACGAATAGACTTGTAAAATACCGATAACTATTAACAATCATAGTATTCTGAATACAACTCATATGATTGGAGTTTAATCTATACACAACTGTTCTGTCCAATCACATAGGTCCTGACGTGCTATTGGCTCCTTCCAAATAGTAAATTTTTAAGTTTGTGGATTGGTAGGTTCGTTTTAGTAGGTATAAGCTGACAAATGCGTGTTCGTTCTCATTTTCCGGTTGGCGATTGGAATAGTCACAAGTTATAAAAAGTTGATCCAGAGTAACTGTGGCTTTGTTGGTTGTGTAATTTTTTAGTAGGATCGACTCGAAAACCGTGTTACTGATTAGTTCAAGGACTTTATTCTGCATTATGGAGATATCGTGGACACCGCTTTGAAATTGGTCCTCTTAACAACTCGAATTAATTATTTTTGCCAAAAATAGATCAATTAACTTCATACAGATTATTATTTTTGACGAGTTTTGATAAAATCCTGGAGCTTAGGCCGATATAGAGTTTTCAGTGTTGTTAGTGTAACCTTTTTTTATTATAGATTCCTTTTGCTAGGTGATTTTTTTACAGGTTTTTTTGCTGGGAGACTTCTTTTGCTGGCTAAAGTTTCCAACTGGGTGGCTCCGTTTTCTGGACGTTTTTCTGCTGGGAGACATTTTTTTGTTGGACCACATTCTTGGCAAAGTGACAGTTTTGCCGGTTTCAGCTTTTTGCTGGGAGACGTCGGAAGAGATTAAATATACTTTTTTATTTTTTTCATTATATTGTAACAGAGTGCATGACGGAAATTAAATAGTCCCGGAAAGCAGGCAAACCGTCTTGGCCAAGGCTACGTGAGCCTAGATATTATACGTTATTTAAAACAATAATTTGATTTTTAATTAATGGCGCAAACTGCGTATGATTTTTATTTGCTCTGTACTTTTTTATATACATATAAAAAATTTGTGGGGTGGAGCTGTTTCTAATTTAGTTGGAGAAATTTTATTCCTTTTCTGCATTTATTATTTATTTTTTTCTTGAACCTTTTTGTAAAGATTTTTTTTCAATGCATTGAATTTTAGGATGTAATATATATTATAATTTTTTTATATCAGTTAAATTATCTCTTTTGTATTTTTTTCCTCCAATTGTAAATATCTTTGTAGAGCCATTTTTTGTTGTTGAATATTAAAGAATAGTATTTTTAAGGTAGGTCTGTCTCATTCCCGTCTTTTTCTGATTTTAAGGGAAAAGTGTACGTAAGGTTTAGGCTCGGGCAAAATCAGATGGCGCCTTAAGTAAAAATCACAAAGTTAATTTATAGTGAACCACACCCGTCAATGACAGCTAGCCAAAGCCTAAGGTTGCTACCAGACAGCCGAGAAAAATACAAATTTCCTGTCCTCGTTCTTTTCGTGTGTTTACTTTCACAGTTTTCAGGAAAGCCAGAAACGAATCGTAAAAAGGTATCTAGGCATAAGCTTAGATACGAAGCTAGGATCGAAAGAACACGTTAAGAAGAAAAGAGCAGGAATTAATCTCAAAATGAGAAAATTATACTGGCTGGTAGCAACTCTGAACCATCAATTCGAAACAAATTGACGATATATAAACAGGTACTAAAGCTGATGAAAAATATTTTATAGTTGAGCGAGGGGAGTCGTTGGCAGGAAGATTGGCTACAGAGGTACACATGTCAAAAATCTGATTAGACGGGTTACATTATATAGAAGCGGCGTATTCTAGGAGTAATGATCGTCATCTAATGAAGAGTGGTGCGCCAAGGAAAAGTCGAGAGCAGTATTGTGAACTAATAAATAGTTTTAAATAAGAGGGTGCTGTCATGTAAATAAAGCAGCCGCAGTCTATTTGGGAACGAATTAGTGCTCTATAAACTGTAAGAATGGCAACCTCGTCTACACTCCAATTGAAGTACGAGAGATTTTTGATAGTATTTGGACGTTTCAGGCAAAAGCCTTTGACATAGTTAATGTATTGTTTCCACTTTAAACGGAAATCAAAAATAATTCCAAGGGTTTTGCTGTAATTGACATTATCTAACGGGAATGATTGAAAGTGATAAGTGGAGTAGGAGATACAGCTTTTCTGCAAAATTTGATTAATTTTGACTTATTTAGCGATAAGGATAAGCCCAAGTCTTTAATTTTGCTTTGTAGTAGATCTACTGCATTTTGTTGGAATAGGCAGGAAGTGAAGATGGATTTCCCATGGCAATAAATAATTATGTAGTTTGCAAATTGTAGATATTGAACGGGGGCCGGAAAATTGGGGCGCATGTCGTTTATAGAAAGTAAAAACAAAACTTTGGAAATTCCATCGGTTTGGAGACGATAGACGAAAAGTTTGCCATTAGCAGAGAGTAGTAGCCTGGAGAGTAAAAAATGTTCAATTAAGGAATATATATTTCCATTGAAATGACAGTGGAAAAGTTTATTTAGAACAGCTTCCATAGAAAGTCTTGGGTAGTCCAAATAACGTTATATAAGTCGAGCACTTTGGACAGATAAACATCGGAGAGTGTTTTTAGGAAGGTGTATGGGAAATCGTCGGGACCAGCAGCTGTATGTATTTTTACAAGAGGACAAAGCGGATTTTAGTAGTTCATACAAAGTGAAAGGGTCGTTGACAGATAATA
This sequence comes from Galeruca laticollis, assembly GCA_963921935.1. Lineage (NCBI taxonomy): Eukaryota > Metazoa > Arthropoda > Insecta > Coleoptera > Chrysomelidae > Galeruca > Galeruca laticollis. Next base: position 197,421,887 of record OY998179.1, on the reverse strand, counting down.
CATTTTGCTGAGCAATTTGCACAGAAGGGAAGGAGAATAGAGAGTAGAGATAGAGCAAGAGGTCAAAATCCTATTTGTGAATTTATCGTCTAAATATTCCGAGAAAGTGTTTGCAATAGCTTATGTAATGCACTTATTAGCGCGTTATTGAAAATAAGACTGGACATTTTAAGGGTGGTCTTGTTACCTTGTATTTGTCGAATTTTATTCCAGACTTGACTAGGATTAGCGTTAGTTGTCAGGGAAGAGACATATTTTTGTCAAGAAGAATTTTTGCTTTGTTTTATAATATATTTAGCTTTTGCTTCAATTGTAATTAAATTCAATATAAAAAATGTATGTAGTTAGGTTAGAATTTTGTTGAAATGGTATTAAAAGTACGTTTTTGTTTTTCCTAGATTGATGTCATTGGCAGAGCCAAAATGCTAAGTACAATAGGGTGCAAATTTCAGGGTATGCAAACTATTGTGTATGATAACCAGGGCCGTCTTTACGTAAAGGTCGAATAGGCCCTGGCCTAGGGCCCTGTGCATATTGGGGACCTCGCAAAAAACCATTTACATCATTGTAATATAATATATTGCCAATTAAATACTTCAACAAAAGAGCTTAAAATAGTGTAGGGTTATTGTAAATAAAACTTCAGTTACTGATATTCGAAAGGTTTGACATATTTTTCCATATTTACTGGGGGTAACATCGATAATTGTGCCTATGAGCCTCATACATTGTAAAGACGGCCTTGATGTTAATTGTCATTTAAAACATACTTTTACAGTGAGGAAGACCGAGTCCAGGTATTTATACAAAATAGATAACAGACATTTATTTGGGAAATCAAATTGATGATAACCCGTTTTGGGGCAGAGGGCGTGTCAACAGCTGAGATCATTGACCCCGTAAATAAGTCAGTACAGAACGGTTAAAAATATTCTTTGATATTTTATTTAAGAGATTTATTGCCTTCAGAAATTCGAGAACTCATTTGCCAACAACTTATCACCGAGGGACTATCAAAGTCAATACTTGGGTAAAAATTAATAGGGCAAGTATTTCTTCCAAGCCATTAAAACGATAAAAATTATTTGCAAAGTTTACAAAACGTATTACCAGAATACTGATAAAATATGTGGTATTTATATGATGACGCTGCAGCACATTACATCGACAGAGTTGGGAAATTTCTTTTCGAGCTACCTATTCCTTGGTCAACTAGATGTCCAGATCTTAACTCTATCGACTTTTGCGTTTTATGAAATAATACGTGTATGCTTTAGAAATAATGAACGGACAACTGAGAAATAGAATCATTGCAACTGTACATCGATTTCGTTAAAAGCCATTTGTTTTTCAAGAATATTCGGTTTTCGTTTCTGAAACAGTACTGAGTGTGTATTAAAGCAAATGGGGGCCATTTGGAAACATTAGATACAAACTACCCAATTGAAATTTGAAAGAAAAAATTATATTATGGAACTTTTTTGTATGTACATTTGTTCTGAGGGAAGTTAGGTTCAGAATATGTGGTTAAATTTATGACCTCCCTTTATGTTATACCCTGTATACAATAAAGAGTACTGATCAGGTTGTACTTGCTTGAATCACCCTATACATTTGAATTCATGTTTAAGCGGAGCATAATTGAACTTGCAGCATTTCTTATAATTTTGTAAAATAAGGAAACAAAAAATTTCATTCCATAAGTGGTTTCAACACTGTAAGTTCTTTGCTGGTCGGTTGGGTAACTCAAGACATTTTTGTTGGGTGAATCACATTTATTTTTATATGCACCATTAGAAGGTCAATGATGCAGACCATAGGCGTCCGCAAAGGTGTAAAAGAAAGTTATTTTGCAAAGGATGTAGAAATATTATTCAATTTACAGCATATCAACGAGCAGTATTCGTAAAGATAGGAATAACTGATAACAGCTCGGCCGCAGTCAATAAACATAATTTTGCTCCTGATTACAGTATCAATAGACCAAACGGTCCGAACTATGGGTTACAATGAATATTATCAGAGGTAAGGGTATATTATCAGAGGCAAGGTTATATTATCAACAGTAAAAGCACAAGAGCTTTTTTTATCGGATAAAATTTCTCTTTGCAACGAGACAGTTTTGCCAATGACTAATTTTACGAGAAAATCTGACATGATAAAATCGCTACAATGAAGGTGGAGCGATTTTATCTAATGTCAGTTTTTCGAGCAAATTTATTGATGGGCTAAACTTTGAGTTAAAGAGAAAATTATCTGATAAAAGAAAAGCTCGAGTGTTTTTTGGCAAGATAAATTAACGACAGTTTTTGCTGTTTTGCCAACACTTAATTGCTGTGAAATTATAAGGAACCAAACTTGCGACTCATTGTCATTATGTAAAAGTGACGTCCGCTTACTAGATATTGAGGAAGAGAAGTTTTTATCCGATAAAAAAGGATGCACTTTTTTTATCGATGTCAAAGTGACAATAACATTTCCAGGTATATGACATTTTAACGTTGGAGTTAATTTATCAAGGGCAAAAACCTAATCGATCGAATTGCATATCTTCTCACAAGTCCCAAAATATAATTTTAATATGTTAAATAAATAAATGTTAAAAAGGGAGATACAAAAAATAAAAACCAAAAAAATTTGTTCATATCTACAGGAACTTACAAACGACAAAAATACAGAATACTCACTCTGGAAAGCAACAAGAATACTTAAAAGGCTAATCACCCAAACTCCAGCAATTAGGAAAGAAGTGGAAGGTTGGGAAAAAAATATTATGCAAAAAGCAATCCTCTTTGCAGAACACCTTGAAGGAATATTCTAACCTAATGAACTAACCTCAGAAACCCCTCTTGGAGGAAGACAACCAGCTGAAGGAAAAGAAATCAAATTTGTTACTTCTGATGAAATAAAAACAAATCTGAATCCAAAAAACGCGCCTGGATACAACCTAAACACAGGAGCAATATTGAAATAACTAACTAAGAAAAGACATTGTACTCACTAATTTGATCAATGCAGTTTTCAGACAGGCATATTCCAAGGGTCTGGAAAATAGCTGAGGAGATTATGATTTTAAAACCAGTGGAAAATATAAGGGAAGCTAAATCTTACGGACTAATTTCCCTCTTACCTGTAATATTAAAACTCTTTGAAAAGCTATTTTTGAAAAGACTTAAAAATATTCTAGTAGGAAATATGCTCATAAAAAATCCTCAGTTTGGATTCCGTGAAAAATATTCGACAATAGCGCAAATGCATAGGATCACAGACATAGTAGAAAAAGTCTATGAGGATAGAGAAGTATGCTCTGCTCTCTTCCTAGACATACCCAGGTGTTTGATAAGGTCTGGCACGAGGGACTCATAAACAAAATGAAAATAATTCTCCCCAAACAATAGTCGAAGTTATTGGAATCTTATATAACACATCAATTTTTCAGAGTTAACCAAGAAACTCATTACTCTGAACTAAAACAAATAAAAGCAAGTGTGATACAAGGGAACGTGCTTGGTCCAGTTCTATATCTACTATATACATCATATGATATCGCCACATTTGTAGATGACACCGCTATCCTTGCAACATAAAGAAACGACTATCCTCTGCACCGGAGGTTTTTCAAAAACAGATAAGACAGTTGCTCCAAGGGAGAGATGTCATTATGATGATGTGAAAAACCTGCTGGAACATGATGAGCGTTTGGAAACAGTGCTGATAAAACCAAGAAATGCTGGCGGACTTTGAATGCAGAAAAATGTGAATTCAGAAAAAATTCTATAAACATACTAGGCCATATCGTTTCCTCAGAAGGGAGAGTTCCCAACCAGAAGAAAATTCAAGCCATCATTAATTTACCTGATCCAAGAAACGTAACAGAACTGAAAAGGTTCCTGGGAATGGTTAAATTTATTGGTAAATTTGTACCAAATTTGTCAACGTTACCTCGACCACTTTATGCGTGCTGACAATGAATGATGTTGGGAAAAAACGCAAATGATTGCTTTCAAAAAGATTAAGAAGATCATAGCAAATCCTATTTTAGCATTGTATCTAAGGAAATTATGTTATCTGTGGACAGCTCTTCCTATCGACTAGAAGCAGTTCTAATGCAGCGTCAGTAAGAAAATGTATTAAAGCCCATAACCTATTCTTCACGGATCTTGCCTTCAACTCAAAAACTGTATGCTCAAACAGAGGTGGCTGAGGCTATAGCATATGGTTGTGAAAAATTTGCAAATTTTATTGATGGCCAAACGATTTGTATTGAGACAGACCATAAACCACTAGTGTCATTTTGGACAAAAAAAACTTGGATAGTCTAACTTCACGTCGTTAACACATTAAAATGCAATTAATGAGATACTCATATGAAATTAAGTATACACCTGAAAAAGAACTAATAATCACTGATATGCTGTTCAGGAGTTCCTTGAACTCTGAAGGTTGTGAAGAGTTGACTGAAGAAATTTCAGAATGTATACAGCATATTATTGAAAGCTTTTTCACAACAGAAATTAATCATTTTCAGCGTTAAGACCCTGTATGTTTTTCCGAGTTGATCAAATATTGTGTTGGGGGTTGGCCCCTACGTCATAAGTTGTCTCAAGAGATAATTCCACACTAGGAACATAGAAATGTAATCACCTTACAAGAATAATTTCTGATGAAAGATAGTCGAATTATTATTCCACATGAATTTAGGAGACATGTCCTGGCAAAATTACATGTTGGCCATCCAGGAGTCAGAAAATGTCGATCTTTAGCTAGACAATCGGTGTGGTGGCCAGAACTATTGTTACACATTGAGGAAATGATTATAAACTGTGTTTCTTGTATTCAACGAGAGCCACATTCAGTTGAACCATTATTGCCATCTGCATTTCCAGATCGCCCTTGGCAGATTGTTGGGACATACTTATTAAAGCTGGATGGAAACTGGTATATTATAGTATCTGACTATTATTTAAGGTTTATTGAAGTCGCTAAATTAGAAAAGGTAACTTCGTTATGTGTCATAACTCACTTCAAGTCAATATTTGCATACCATGGAGTTCCTCAAGTCGTCAGAAGTGACAATGACAACGGTTCACTATTTTCACAGAATACCAGCAATTTTCAAAAAATTATTAATTTGAGATAATGATGTCTAGTTCCAGATTCAGTCAAAGCAATGGGTTCAATAATTTCAAAAAGAGTGAAGATCCATATCAAATGTTGTTAGCCTTACGCACAACACCCATCCTGCAGAATTATTGATGGGAAGGAAGTTGAGAGGAATAATGCCAATATCCTGTAGAATTATATCCGGTTACACCTGATCGCTATGCCATTCGTGAAAAAGAGAAAAAAAGAAGGGATAGTCGAAAACAAAATTTCGATTCTGCTCATGGGGCCAGAGATTTACAATAACTTCAAGGCTATTTACCACGATCATATATTGAACGTAGTTCCAAAGGTACCTATCGAAGAAATCGAAAATTCCTTCACCCTCTTCCTAGTAAATTTGACAAAACCCAGGACAAAATATCCACAGATGATAATGAATCAGGTCCAGGTGAGGATTCCAGAAGCCATATTCCAAAGAATATTACTCAGTATGTATCTGATGACAAAAGGGGCATTATACTCAGACTGAACAACTGATACAGGTGGCACCTCCACCTGAAGTTCTACGTCGAAGCCAGAGAAGAGATAAAGCCCCTCCCCCCAAGGTGTATTGTATATGTGTTGTATCCACGGAGAACATATATCAATCAATATTTAAATTATTCAGTTTCTTGATCAATTAAGTTATATATATAAAAAAATTAAAATTTTTAATAGGGTCTTCAGTCAAAGGAGAAATAAAAAGTGGACTCTTTATTCTGTTCAAGCTTTCGAGACGTGATTGGCTCTTCATCAGGAACTCAACAGTAAATTATTAAATGTCAAAATACCAATAACAAGAATTGAATATTATTACTTACGAAAGTGAGGTTAAATATATTTGATGTAAATAAAATGTACATAACTGACGAAATCCTTACGAAATCACCACAACGCGTGATAAATACATTACACTGATAAATACATACAATAATTAAAATTAATATTAAAAGGAAAAGATAAATACAATTCAATCACATGTTCAGGAACACGAGGAATTTCTTTCATTTATGATTTGACAATTGACAACTGACACAAACACAGAATCAAAACTCTGTCATCAAAATTCAGTGATGCCAATATGTAATACGTGAAAGAAAGAGGAAAGGGTCCAACAACTGAAATTTATTGTGAAAGTTGATGGTTAGTGCTAGCAAAATAAGACGGAAGACTAAGAAGGTACGAGTAAATAATGCTAAGGTTATCAATATCAGTTCTGGCATTCATAGCATTAGGTTGTTTAAAAATATGAGACATCTCCAAAAATGATCTCTTAGTGAGATTAGACTCGCGATCTAACACAGTGACACCATCGTAATCAGGTATGTGACCCATAGACAAAGTGTGATATTATTGCTAGTGAAACAATATTGTGGTATTTGTATGTTTTATCAATAACCAAACACTCTTGGTTATTGATAAAACATACAAAATACCACAATATTGTTTCACTAGCAATAATATCACACTTTCTCTAAAGCTTCTTTCGAAACACATGGCAAACTTTACAGGTACTATATCCGACACATACTTGAATATGCCGGGCCTTCGTGGTATCCACATTTAGTCCCAGACTGTCTTTTGGCCGTGTTAGACTTACGTACGAAAAGAGATTAATCATGGCAAAACTTACAACATTCGAAGAAAGACGTCTCCGATGTGCCCCTCTTTCCTCGAACCGAAGTTTGGATGACGTCTCCGTGGGCACTTTTTAACGCTGAAGAAAGATGCTTTTAGAACACGCAACAGGCAAAACTTTATTTGTAACAATCTTTGATATTTGGAAAGGTCTTCCTCCGCAAATAATTGATTCAGAAAATGTTAATAGTTTAAAAAAACCAAATAGACTCCTATATTTTTAATCCTTAGTTTAGTTTTAGGCTTAGTACTGGTTTTTTTTTCTTTGGCCTCTCCATAGGCAATAATATACAATATCTTATTATGGACAAAACAGACATGGTCTTCTGCCCTTATCAAGGAATAATAATAAAAAAATTCTTACTTTGTGGAATATATTCATGATTATTATATACTAGAATTATTTAGAAACAGTTTCATTTATCATATTAACAATCGCATGTTTTATGAAAATAATCCTTACAGAAGAATTGCCTTTATTTTAAATGTTCAATACTTCTATAAAAGCATGTGATAGACGTAACTGCAACAATTTAACACTGATTAATCGCTTTAGCTTCCTACGAATATCATTTGTCATATTTATCTAATATTTCAAAATTATTTTTCTTTCATAAAACTCCCTTTTTCACATACTAATAATAATAATAAACTGTATTGCTTACAGAATACACATTCATAGCGTAGCATACTAGTGCGTGACAGGTTGTATAGAAAAGGAAATTTATCACTCCTCTGAAAAATTTACCTTAATATCAGGCAACGTTGAATGTTTGACAGCACCGGTTGTTCCATGCGTACCTATATTAACCTTGAAAGGTCAAGAACACCGAAGCGACACAGAAGCTGTATGTCTTACGGCTGAGGTACTATGTTCCTACTTCTGCTTTTTTTTATTAATAGATAAACCTTCAGTCTTTATAGACCAGTCATTCTGAACACTTAAAACAGAAAACTAAATATGTATATTTTTTGTACCAATCGGAAGTTGATTGTAATTAAACCATGTAGATTTCCTTTAGAATGGATCGGCGTCATGCTTGCTTACCTCTTTTCTTACAGGCATGTTATGGAACTCCGTAACCGTAAGCGAAACTAACGTATATCCGAAACAAAATCTATCGGTAACTGTAAACGAATTCGATATAAAAATTTCGTATCATTTCAAATTGCGGCGGAAAATAAGTCATGTTAAGACTTTATGACAGACTTCTGTTTTTGCCGGACCTAGCCGACAAACTACTCGCGCGTGTCCTGTTGCAAAGAACATATTGGAAAAAATTGTATTTACATTTTCTAATAATACATAGTTTGTTGAGTTTTCATCTGATCTTTTCTTTTTTAATTTAGTCTTAAGTTTTTTTAACGGTGACTTTTTAAGAATACTGTTTTATTTGTTTTTTGATAAAATCTTGTTTTTGTTTTTAGATTTTTATTAAATAAAAAGGAAATAGTTATTTATTCAACTAGTGACTTTTCTAGACATGAGTAAAAAATAATACATTACACACTAGCAGCATACAACTTTCTTCTACTAATTTACAAAACGTTAACACAATTGTTCACATCAAACTGTTTAACAGTAATTTATTTTGTAAAATTATCTTCTTTGACAAATGTATTGAACCATTTCTCTTCTATAATACCTTCCATCTTCCAGTTCATCTTGATCTACAAAGAAAAGATAAGAGAAATATTTCCAATTTCATTTCTTTTTATATTTGCCATTAATTTCTACGTTCTGATTAAAATGATTATCCTGATTATGTGGATCGTCATGATTACCATCCTCATCTTCATCAATTATATCCTCAACATTATATTTCTTGCATATATTATGCAAAACTGCATAAGAAGAAATAATGTAAGCTGCTACTGCATGTTTGTAGTGCAAAACTCTATCCTTTTTGAGGTATCTGGAACGTGATTTTAAGACTCCAGAACCTGTTTCAACAATATTTATAGTTCTCCTGTATAATATATTGTAATACTCTTCTGGTTATCAAGGAGAGCATCAGGAATAGGGACTGAATGGTATGATAGTCAGAGTGTCCAAGATGGTAACAATTTCTTATTCCTTCTCGATATTGTCTTCTTGAATGCCTCTATATTGTTGAGGAATTCCAACTTGCTGCATCGTGAGTAGCTCCAGGATAACGAGCATTAATATTTGATATAATTAGATTTGCACTAAAAATCTATAATAAAATGTTTTATGAACAACTATTTATTATACAGGTAGTTTGTACTTACAGCTTGAACATTTATGCTATGAAAGCCTTTTCTATTTATATATGCTGCCGCGGGTTGAACAGGTTCCTCAATTTTAAGAGGCACTATTGCTAGATGCGTACAATCAATCGCACCAATTATATTTGGAAAATTATAGTTCATAAAACTACAAATATCAGATTAAAGATTTATTAATGTAATTAGTTTAATATTTACCCTTGCTTAGTTTTTCTTACATCTTCATCTGTAGTTGGAAATGTTAAACACCGAGGTAGTACATTATTTTATTAAATATTTCGCTTACAGCTGGTTGACTAAGCCTAAGATTTATATCATCTCCAATTGTTGCTTGGTAATTTCCTTGGCTAAAAAATAGAAGACTATAGTCTATTTGAAAATCAAGAGAGAGTAAATTCCCAGAATAAAAACTAATTCGGTATGCAAAACTATAGTACAGTACGTGCGGTAAAACTTCAATATTTGTAATGCATTCTAAATGGTTTTTGTTAATTTCAATACAAAATTTATTACATTTCTTGGACTATCACATTATTTTATGATCTTTCATTGTTACTACAGTAGGCCTAAGAGGATTAACGTGCGTCATAGGCGTAACCAGAATAGAAAGGGATAATTGTTATTTAACGATCTCCGAATGGCAAGAATGGCAACCGCTTCGGGCGGATGTAATTTCGGCCGGAAAAAGGGCAGGTACTAAAAGCCGGTAGGTAAATTCGGCCGGAGGTTTTAAGTTGCTTCCTTATCTCATAGGTATTTTCGGCCGCAAATCAAATAAAATAACAGAATGCTTTATATTAAAATATTTCTTTATTTCAATAAAATTATTACATCAACTTATTTCTATAACTTAGGTAAACTATAAATTTTTAAAAAACGTTTTGATGTGATACAGATTTAGCGAAATTAATTCTAGAAATATTGTCAGATCGAAGCATATTTACCATGTTTTCGATAAATTTTAGTTTGTTTTTTACTTGTTTGTCTTTAATTTTTGCTGGAATATTTAAATTTTTTATTTTTAAATATGCATCGATCTGACAATCTTTTAATTTTTCTATAAAAATAAATATAGAAGGGTGACTTGAATAAAAACTAGAATTAAAGTGCGAATGGAATGATTCGCAGGCATTTGTGGTTCTTTTAATTGATGGGTTTTCATATGCCCATATATTTGGTGGAAAATGAGATTCTGGCGCTATGTAGTTTTCTAATAAATAGTCTGCGTATTTATCTATAAGTTAATGGTCCGGTTTGTATGACATGAGATCAAATATGAAACAATCTTCAACTTCAGAGGGGTCTAAATAAGTTAGCCCAAAAGTATGAGTAAGCCATTTGCTTTCCTCGCAGTTTTTATCTTTATACATTTGGGTTAACCCTAATGATTGTATTTTCCTATACCACGCCTGGTGCAAGTGGAATCTACAACCATTTAGTTTGGTTTTGGGAAAGACAACTTTTAATGCGTTATGAATTGCGATTTCAAAATCCACAAATACCTCCTTCGGTTCAAAAACAATATTATAAAGTTCAAAAATTTTAGATTTTACCAACAGAAAAAGTCTCATATATGTGTCACTGGTCTTATTGGGCAACAGACAATACAAAAGAGGAACATAATGCCCATTTTCCAGTCCATGGATGGTAAATAACTGATAAAAATATTTTGTACAATAAGAAAATGTGCCATCCATGTAAAATACAAATTTCTTCTTATTAGACTGACATCTATCGATGACAAATTCTCAGGCAAATGATTTGAAAGAACGCTTTTAATAATTTTTGAAGGTTTCTCCGATATGTCTTCCTCAGCTTTGCGCTTGCATGAAGTCGTCACTATTTTTCTCTCCAACGTAGTTTCATCGGACTCGTGGTTGTGGATTAATTCACTTCTAGTAACTGTGTATTCCGCACCAACAGTGTACAGTTTGGCTAAACATCTTAAATTTTTCTTTATACACCTCCAACGTACTTCACCACTTTTTAATACGTCCTGTTTACAAAACTGAAACTTTTCTACAACTAGTAAGTCACAACCGCGTGAACTCTTAATTACTGAAACTGATGCCATCGTATACAAATAATATATTTTATGCTTTCTATCGACTAGTAGCTTAAAGATAAGTTATAATACTGACTAGCTATAATAATTTTATACCTGTTATTTGTGAATTTTATACATTTAAAGGAATATTCTTAAGTAGGTACAACATAGTTATTAGAATAAAGAGATAAGTAAATTAAAGGTATTTCCGACAGGTACACAGGATTAGGTATTTCCAAATAAATACACAACTAATATTTTACAGAAACTATTAAGCGTAATTACCAATATTTTAATCTCATCGTAAACATCAACCCCTCGGCCGAAATTACCCCTGTCATAAATGGTACCCTTTGATTTATGCAGGTAGGCCAAGGGATTACCGGCCGAAATTACGCCCGCCGACCGCTTCTAATGACAGATATTTTGACTTAAATAGTGCTCAAGTTTCTAGAAATGCAGTTATTTGATTTTCGATAAACGTGACAAATAGTAGTGACTAAAAATGGAAGCAGTTTGTGAGTATACGCCAGTGAAAAAATTAAAACTAGACCATTTATCGCTCAATGAAAAGAGTGCTGTAGTGAATGTGTACCACTATTTTAAACATCAAAATCCCTCAAACACTATTGACAGTGTAGTTGAAACAACATCTAAGGCAATGGGATATGGAAAATCTACAATATATAGAGTTCTAAAGGAGGAAAAATCAGGTGGAGTAACCTCACCAAAGCCAAAACCAGGTAGACCAAAACTATTAAAAGTCAACGTGGACGAGTTTTTTAAAAATGCTATTCGTAAGCTTGTTCACTCATTTTTTATAAACAAGCAAATACCAACTTTAGATAAAGTTTTGCAAGCCATTACGAATGATGTTGATTTACCCACAATAAGCCGGGATAAACTATGGAAAGTGTTACATGAGTTAAACTTTAAATTTGAAAAAATGGGCAGACACTCAATGATAATTGATTCTGAAGAAATTGTATGTTGGAGAAGACAGTACCTCAGAAGAATACAACAAGTCAAAGCTCAAAATAAAAACATTTATTATTTAGATGAAACATGGGTTAATGAAGGACATTGTGTAGGAAGAGTTTGGAAAGACAAAAATATAAAATCATCCCATCAAGCTTTTCTAGAAGGATATACTACTGGTTTTAAGGAACCTATAGGAAAAGGTAAAAGATTAATTATTTGTCATATAGGCAGTACAAACGGTTTTCTTGAGAATGGTTTACTCTTATTTGAATCAAAAAAACCGTTGATTATCACGAAGAAATGAATGGAGACGTGTTTGAGGAATATTTTGAACAGATGATTCAATTCATACCAAAAGGATCGGTTATTATAATGGACAATGCAAGTTACCACTCCAGATTACTTGAACCTTTACCAACCACTAAATGGAAAAAGGATGAAATTGCAAAATGGTTATCTTCTAAAAATGTAGCCTTTGACAATACAATGCTGAGGGCAGAATTGTTAACTATTGCTAAAAAACATAAGCAAAATTATAAAAAATATAATATTGAGGAGATAGCCAAAAAACGAGAAATTGAAATCCTTCGTTTACCACCCTACCATTGTGAGATGAATCCGATAGAATTAATATGGGCTCAAGTTAAAGGTTATGTTGCCAGAAATAACACGACTTTTAAATTATCAGATGTTAAAAATCTCTTCAATAAGGCAATATCTGAAGTAACAAGTGAAAATTGGCAAAAATGTATTAGACACGTTACAGAAATAGAAAAAAAAATGTGGGAGCTAGATAACATAATTGATATTACTATAGAGCCCATTGTAATTTCTCTAGAATCAGATGGTGAATCTTCTGACACAGAGTGCGAGGAACCATAACTTTAAAATTATTAATTTATGTACTTTAATTTTATTTTTAGATTTTAATTTTTTAAGATTTAATATTGTCGTATTTTTTGCATGTTGCTCGTCAAATTTTATCCTTGCGGTTGGTTTTGTTTTTCTCATATACCTACTTAATTGTTTTTTTAGCTCCTCATATTAATTTATAAATAATTGTAATTATCTGTACATATTATATACATATTTTATAAATAAACATATGCCTAAAACAAAATGCCTAAAATAATATTGACTTTTTCTTCATTTTACCCAAATTAAATTACTACTTACGAATTATGTTTATCTATCTAAAATTGGTAATCTAGGTATAAATAACTAAAACAAATTAAATATTTCTATTTCCATATTAATTTAATTTTGAAAACGCACGTCTATGGTTTACTGCCTTTAACACTGATAACTGCAAAACATTTCTGGGAATTTACTCTCTCTTGATTTTCAAATAGACTATAGCAAAAACCTAAAAGGGAGTGAATTTATAAAACATACATGTCTTTTTCTCATTTTTACACTTACTTATAAATGAAATGGAATTGTATCCCTCTCTCTTGCTTCTTCCACAAATGGAGTTAACTCTTCTATTAAGTCAAGAGTATCTCTCTTATCTATCTGATGTGCCTAGATTATAGTCTCATAACGTCCCTAAAAATAGCATTTTCGATAAAAAATAAGTATGTATTTAACTTAAATTACTTATCTGTTTGCTATATTTTCGTACTTATTTAAAAAATTCACATAAAAAATAAGGGAAACGCCATTTTAACAATTTATCCACCTTGTTATAAGAAATAACAAGTACAAAAACTACCTTGCAAAGATAGCAAGGTTTTTAGCAAGATCTATTAATAAGTGACAGATCACATTGCTTAAAATCGACGATTAGAATAAGATATTTTGCAAATCTTGCTATAATAGCTATATCTTTTAAACAACCATATTGCTAGTACAAACAGAATCGACCCGATTTATTCCGTCTTCAAGCCAACTGTGAAGTTGAATTTCTCTATTAGTGGTAAATAATGTTTTCTATAATTAACCTAGGTCAAGAATGGACAAATTCAAATATTTTCAGAATCCAGGGATACTGGTTTAACAAAAACTTGTTCAACATAATTTTGTATCCCCAGGATTGTCTTTAACGTATGTGCTGCTTGAAATTAACTAATACGATAAAATTATTTGAATAAAAATGCAATTCGTTAGAAATTCGCGCTCAACCAATAATGACTGATGACATCCCGACATGGCGATAATTACAAACGTTAGGTGCGTTCAGAAAATACAAATGTCAATGTTCTGTGAACGCAATAGACAGCCTAAGTCTGACGTCACAGAGACGCGTAGCTTATACCGACTCCAAACATTTCGTTGATAACGGTAAATGTCCTTAAGCAATTTTTCATTTAGTGTTTTCGTGGTTTATGTGATAAAATAAGACTTTTCAGTTGAATATATTGTTGAAGGAACGTACTATTTAAGTGGTTTTTATTAGTGTTTCCCCAGGTGACTTAATTTAACATATTAATTCTGCTTTAAAACTTGTTGAGGTTGTGTCTATTTAATTTTTGCAGTACCTTTTTGTTTGTTTTATTTTCAGATCCTTTTGTTGTTAAGAAGGTCCTGGTAGTGGCTCACTTGAAGGACCTGATAGTGGTTCGGTTGAAGATCCTGGTAGTAGCTCGGCCACAAGATTTTTTACAGTTCGCTTCCTAAAAAAAGTGGTTGATTAGACTAATGGACTTTCTGCAACAAAATGCATACCTTTTTTCTGGTGATTTTAATATTAAATTTCTTCTGAATATTGAAATCAAATACAGATGGCTCATTCTTCTTTTCTTTACTTAAAAAGTGACAATCGCACACTTTTGCAAATTCTTGCCCACAAACTAGATTTAACTGAGGCGAAAACGCCATACTACAAGTACACACCCCAACATGTGTTAGAAAGCGACAAGTTTTTGCTATACTGGGACAGAGATATCCAAACAGACAGGACTGTACAACACAACAGACCCGACATACTGATTTTCAATAAAACTGAAAAAGAAATACTCTTGGTGGATGTTTCGGTTCCAGCGGCTGCTAACATACAAAAAAAGGGCATGGAAAAAATAGAAAAATACTTACCATTGTGCGAGGACCTGAAAGAGACGTGGCAGGCGAAAACGGTCAAAACCATCCCAATTATTATTGGAGCCACTGGAGAAGTACCAAAAGACCTGAGAAAGAACCTAGACAGCCTAGGACTCCAGAAAAACATTTTCTACGAGCTGCAAAAGCGGTCATTTTGAGCACGTGTAATATCATGAGAAAAGTGTTAAATAAAAATACATAGGAAACGCTGGAAACCTTGCAACTAACATTGCCGGTTCCCACGCTAAACATCCGGTTAACGTGAAAATAATAATAATAATAATAATAATAATAATAATAATAATAATAATAATAATAATAATAATAATAATAACAATAATATCCGGCTCAAGACGCAAAGTGCTTCATTGAAGTTGTTCAAGATTGTAAAATCTTGAAATTTATTTGTTAAGATACATTTAAAATATGTGAGACATTTGTATGCCTCCCTTTTTTTATTGTATATATTTAAGGCGTAAATTCATTTTAGTTTATAGCTTTGTAGAAATATGTTGCAGAATTGATAAGATCTTTCTATTGTAGTAAAATCAAAGGATATTTTAATTTTATTTTCAGAATACTTTGTAAATATCACGTTTTCCAACAATGATTGTAAATTCTTTTGTATGGGCAGATGAATGACACCTTTTTGAAAGTCGACATTGTCCTATAGTTAAGAAGTGAGAAAAAAGCACGTTTCACCCTATTTGTATATAGGATTGTAAAAACCTTAAATTTAGTGTCAATTCTGCATGAGTTTTATGGTAGAGGTTCGGAAGACATGAAAGACATTTTTGAATTACCTTTCTAAGTAAGAAGGTTACAATTGTTATTGTAGTATTCCATAGAAACTTAACTTACTATTGGCGGCACCCATAGTTAATTCTTGTCTAGGAACTCGACAAGTCAAATGATACTGGCCAATAGGAAATATTTATTTTCGTTTGGTCAACCCAATCCACGTGTAAACACGCCCCTCGCAGATTTCTAGTACTCCCTGTAGAGCAAAGTAAATTAACGGACCCAGATGTCCACCGACCTACACCGGTCGACAAATTATTAGAAGCAGAGGCTACCATGTCTGCGGAAAAAAGCAAATTAGCAGCTCCTGATAATCAAGAATCGAACAAACTTCACATGTTCCCTGTTCAGGACAATACGTTGATATCAGATGGTTACTATTTATCTCATCACGCAATCAGTAAGGAAATGAGCCCAACTAAGAAAGTAAGTGTGGTATACGACGGTTCTTTAGAGACTTCTACAGGCGTACAGTCGAATTTCGCCCTGTATATCGGTCATAATAGTCAACCCAGTTTATTAACTACTTCTAGTCGAGTTCGCAAAAAACCTATCGTGATTGCAGGTGATTTAAAGCCAATGTGTCAACCATTTTTAGTTAGACACGAATACTGTAAGTTTCAATGTCTCATTTGGAGAGATCAAATGAAAAACTTACTAATTTTTGAATTAAATATCGTTATATTCGATATTACATGTGCTTTGTATCTAGCAATTCAATGCTTACATCAATTAAGTAAAGATGAATGCAAAATATATACCGTGCGAAACGACACGAATATGTATATACTGAAATCTATTCAGATTAATGTTTCCAAACGGATAACACTATTCGGAGTTTTCAATTTATTCGAACCGTTAGGATTATTGGTTTCCGTGGTTGTACTCGGGAGAATAATCCTACAATACTTGTGGATCTATAATCTCGATTGGAACGAATCGTTATTTATTATATTGTATATTGAATGGCAAACATATTGCCAGCCATCACCGTCAAATGACCTGTTTTTATTTCGACGCACCGTAATTACCGCCGATGTTGGAGGCGTTCAATTACATGGATTTTCCGATGCAACTGAAACGGCATTCGGCGCATGCGTTTACTTACGCACACTATATCTCTTGAGAAAAATTAAAGTGCAATTATCATGTGTTAGATCTTGTGTTGTACCTATCAAGAACATAACCATACCGTAATTAGAGCTCTTAGGGGCACACCTCTTGTTTACATTAATGGAAATTGTAAATACGGGCCTCCGAAAAGAAATTCAAACTCTTTATTGGTCCGATTATGAAATTGTATTACGTTGGCCTCAAGCTTTTCCTAGGCGATTGATAAATCCTTTTCGGGACAAAGAAGGGATAATGAGGATATACTACCGTTTGATTGTATCTAATTTAATATTTGACACTAAACACACCGTTATCTTGTTTAAAATTAGACATGTGATCATTTTTGTTATGATGTATTTCCTGAAAAAATATTTGCAAGCTGTAATTCAGCAAAGTTTATGCTCGATACGCCGTAGATATGTGATTATTGACGGACGTAGTCGAATGTATATACATATAAAACTGTGTTGTACCTGCTTCAAGGCAAAGTTTCCGCAGCCACCACGTGTTGGGAAACTAGGTGAAGCAACATTGAAAGGATTTAAAAGGCATTTGTACAAAGTCGCCGGTCGCGACTGGTTATTTACGTATGGACGATTTAATGTGTTAATTATCGAAAACGAAACTAATATTTCTTCTAATCCTACCGATCCTACCACCCTTATTCCTGGCAATTTATTAATAGGTAATTTACTGACCAACTTACAAAGTCGTGATCACCCCCCGACTACCAGTAAACATATGTCTCACGATGAGCATCACATACTTAAGGTTAAACCGCATTTCTGGACGCGGTGGAGCAAGGAATACCCGAACGAGTTGACGGTTCGCACCAAATGGGAAAAGACCGGTCCTCAAATCCACGAAGGGGCTGTGGCCTTACTACGAGAAGATAACATACCACCCTCACAATGGACCCTGGGAAGAATCATGAAGTGCTATCCCGGTAGTGACGGTGTGGTACGTACTGTTTTAGTGAAAACCGCGAAATCTTCAGTTGTCCGAAATGTGAAGAAGGTGGCGTTACTTCCGATTATACCGACTAATGCTGAAGATGCACATTCATAGACTTTATAATTGATCGTATTCTCTCAACGGGAGGAGTATGTTCAAGATTGTAAAATCTTGAAATTTATTTGTTAAGATACATTTAAAATATGTGAGACATTTGTATGCCTCCCTTTTTTTATTGTATATATTTAAGGCGTAAATTCATTTTAGTTTATAGCTTTGTAGAAATATGTTGCAGAATTGATAAGATCTTTCTATTGTAGTAAATTCAAAGGATATTTTAATTTTATTTTCAGAATACTTTGTAAATATCACGTTTTCCAACAATGATTGTAAATTCTTTTGTATGGGCAGATGAATGACACCTTTTTGAAAGTCGACATTGTCCTATAGTTAAGAAGTGAGAAAAAAGCACGTTTCACCCTATTTGTATATAGGATTGTAAAAACCTTAAATTTAGTGTCAATTCTGCATGAGTTTTATGGTAGAGGTTCGGAAGACATGAAAGACATTTTTGAATTACCTTTCTAAGTAAGAAGGTTACAATTGTTATTGTAGTATTCCATAGAAACTTAACTTACTATTGGCGGCACCCATAGTTAATTCTTGTCTAGGAACTCGACAAGTCAAATGATACTGGCCAATAGGAAATATTTATTTTCGTTTGGTCAACCCAATCCACGTGTAAACACGCCCCTCGCAGATTTCTATTTAACACGTCTCACAACGTGAAGAAATCAGTTACACACTCATCGAGTCGAGCGCAACGCTCAAAAGCAAAGTTTTTTCATACTCATCGAATCGAGCGCAATGCTCAGCAACGAAGTTAATTTTTAACTCCTCGAAACGAGCGCAAGGCTCAACAACAAAAGTTAGTTTTTCACTCGTCAGTTCTACACTTCTAGACGCGAGTTTTGAATTCATCGACGCGAGTTTTACACACTCATCGAATCGAGCTCAACGCTCAATAACAAAGTTAGTTTAAAATTCATCAAATCGAAACATAAAGTGTCTTCCGATCTGAAACCACAGAAATTCAGCGTTCACAACTCAACTTTGTAACATTTTGTAAATTTGTACATAATAAATTATTAATTTCGACATTAACTTTGTCAAATTAAGATTATTTATTTAGTTGAATGTCCACGCCAGTTGACGAAGTTCAATTAGAAATATAATCAAAAACAGAAGTTATTCTATCATTTCACTGACATGGCAATGGTTAATGCTTACCTTCTTCACAGACGCATCCATGGAGTAGGAGTAGCACAGGAAAGAGTGACTCCAGAGTTACCTAAATTCCGGTGTCAAGTTGTGAATGGATTATGTTTTTATCAACAGAAACTAGCTAAAAGACCAGTGGGAAGACATTCAAGCACTGTAAGAAGTCCAGCAATAATGGTTCCAAGAGGTGTTAAAAAATCATATGGATTGGGTTTAGATGCACGTTATGATGATGTTGGTCATATTCCTGATCAACTAGATCGTAAAATAGGTAAACGCACCTGTAAATTGACTGGTTGAAAATCGGAAACACAAATGTATTGCCTCAAATGTAAAGTTAATTTGAGTCTTTCATCGAACAAAAAATGTTTTCAAATTTATCATACCAAACCATAGTGTTAGTCATTTATGTTAACTTTTTTATGAATCACTTGTGATCTCAGTTTATAATGTCCCACATTCATACTACTTTTATGAAATACAACATGAGAATACAACACAGCTAATTTATTTCAGTTTCCATTCCCTGGCTAACCCGCCTTTCGGCGGGCTACCTTTTTTTCCACCTGGAGTGGAAATAATAAATCTTTTCTAATATCAGACTCCAAATTCGTGCTCTAGGCACCGAAATTATAACCAAACGTTATTTTTCGAAAAAAAAATGGCCTGCTAGAGGGTTAATTAAAAAATGAGATAAAGTTAAAAATGTAAAATCTATGACATTCCTAGTGAAGGGTGTGATGGGTCTCGAATTTAAAATCGCCTCAATCTCAATATTAACTGTAATAAATTGCTCGTATGTTGAATTTAAGTTTCCAATTCTTCTTTTAAAATGAAATTTTGCTGATTTCACGCTAGCCTACTGGAGCCCTCCCCAGGTGGCCAAAGCTATGAATGAATTTGACTGCTTTAACTGGTTTTTGGCACCCTTGAGGCTAGCAAAATGATGGGGTGTTTTTGCGAAAATGGTATGTTAGCATTTTCCAATCTTCCCCGACTCGTAACAATCCATCACTATCCACAAATGGACACATTTTGTAAATTAGGTTTCTTACACTTAATGTTTTGAATTTAAGCAATTTCTTTATTGAAATGTAAAGACTGAACAAGCCCTATTATAACTTGCATAGCAAGTCTGTAGTCTGCAACAGGTAGTTGTGTTTAGGAGGTACGCTCTTCCTATATTGGTCTATAATTCTTTAAATTTCGCAACATGTAAGCAACGACACACTGTAGCTAGAAAATTGAAGAAAAATTTGATATACGAAGTACCTCCTCAGCCAAATTACAACTAACAGCTTTTAAATTGTCAAAATGTTTGTTACATTACCTATTTGTCTCTAATTAAATTTGTATTTTTAAAATTAAATTCAGTGGACGAAAAATCCAAGTTTTCTAATTCTGGTACACCTTGCTACCATATTATATTAGAGTGCAACTCAGAAGGCAACAAGCCCCTTGATAGGCAAACGGCTGGATTAGAAGATTCGCTACATAAGTCCACTTATAATTTCTAGTTTTTTTTTGAATTGATACTATTCTTCGTTTTATATAATCGCCTTTTGCAGGTGGGTTTTGAATCCAGCAGAGAGTTATTTGTGATAGAAAAAAGAAGATATGATATTACAAATATTAAAGCTGAGATATTATTAGCCCTATGGGGATATCCTGGATATCTTTTTTTCTCATTTAAGATTAGTATAACTATGTAATGATATAGGAAACCAAGTAAAACTATTAGGTATTTGCTGATCTTATAATTATTTAAGAATAGTTTAATAGTGGAGAACTCCCTTATCTGTTCATTGACGACATCATATTGTAGGTCTCTTAAGATCTTCTAATTTCCAAATCCTTCGAGGTAATCTAGTTCTTGTTTCTTATCACAAATATGTAGTACTTCTAGTTCCGTGTTAAGTGTTAATGAATGTTTGGTGTCAAGTGTTTTGCGTAATGGGATTTCTCTGGTTGTTTTAATATGTATGCTCGTAAGTGTTCATTGTGTCTGACTTCAAAATTTCGAGCATACGTGTCATAACCATCATACGAAAAGCTCAAAACAGAAGTTTGGAAATACACCAGCCGAACAGATATGGCATACACGCTGCAAGCGTATGGCACTTCAAGAAGAAGATAAAATTAGTTTAGTTCAGTTGCTTCCAGTGTTGCCTAAAATAGGTTTTCTATAATATTTTCACTTTTTTTCTTTGAATATTATGAAAATTACATTAAACTACATACTTGATAGTGTTTGAGACCTTGTTTTATAATATGAGTTCTACTCGAATAAATTTTACAGAAACTAATTTCACGGTACATTCTCTTAAAAGATGAACATGGTGCAATAAATAAATATTGGCTTAATTGTATATCGTGTTTTAAATTGAAATTATACTCGTATTAAAGAAATGAGAGACTTGTTTTCTTCAACACAAAAAGTAATATCATTATACAACAAAAATTAATATACCTACTATAAAAGTTGAACTATCGGCAACTATTTAAATAATGCCATAATACCGTGAAAGTAGCTTGCCTAATTTACGTGCTGGAAATGCATGAAAAAGAACATCAAGTTTGAATGTAAATTGCACTAGAGTCTAGGGACAGCAGCTAGAAAATAATTCCAGGATTTCCAGGTCACATCTGCATAAAATTACTAAGCGCTGTAATCAGTTTCAAAATAGTGATAATAAATATTTACATACTGTTTGCAAAACTGACGAAGATAATAATAATGATGTTAGAATGTTATAGTTAATATAAGCACGGAACACGTTAGAAATCTCGGGGCTGTTACTATAGAATATTTATAATATACAGTGTGACCTACTTAAGATCGCAAGACAGCTTTTAATTGACTTTTGATGAACTGATGAACAGTTCTGCCGCCCATTACAAAAAAGAAATATAATAATAACAGTAACAATAAATTAGAAATAACAAAATACCTATTCATTAATTTGAAATAATAATAATAAAAAACTAATAAATTTCACATAAATAATATATTGATAGAATTATAAATTTCATAACAAATTTGGCACCACAACGTGGACAAATTTAAATACGACAACATAATACTTATCAAGAATATGAATTACATATCAATTTAGCGAACCCAACGTAGGGCAAACGCAAACGCAACGTAGTTCGCTAAATGACTTTAAAAATACTATAAGGTTAATACAATTTTTTATTCTTTAGTTTATTGACATGATATTAAGCAGACATTAACTACATAGTTTCAAAAATATTTAGGTAACATTTGCATATTTTTTATCCATTTTACTTGGGTTAAGGATTTAAATTCGTTTTCATCTAATATATTACGTGTCCCATTTTAAAATGAATATTTTCTGTATCCACATAATTTTTTACTCCGCAGCGAAGAGCATTTTTATTAGATAGGCCTATAGATGTGTTGCTTCCTTTCCACTCAATTTCCCTTGTTAAATGACGGCAGTCTCGGTTTTATTTATGGAATCTCGTTTGTAAAAAAGCATAGCGTTTGGTAAGTGCAAATATGTGTTTAATTGGTAGAAATGAGCAGTAAATTTTACTCATATTTCTCTTGCCGAGAAACATAGATGTAGTATAGAGACATTAACTATGTTTATCTAAAATCCAATTATATATATATATATATATATATATATATATATATATATATATATATATATATAGGCTATTCACTCTTGTCAGAGTGGTGGCCGCTCTTTTGAGCTCTTAGACTTCTTTATTTGCGGGGAGTCACCCCGCGTTTTCCTTGTTTGTTTTCCTATAGATTGTCGTGTCTTTTTGCTTTTTCTGTTATCTTGTTCCATTTTTTCCGGTCCTTTATATCTGTTTTCCAATCTCTTATATCCAATTTTTTCACATCTTCCTTAACTTGATCTTCCCATCTTGTCTTCGGTCTTCCTTTTGGCCTTGCTACTTGTGGTATCCAATTACTCATTCTTCTTATTATTGTTGTCGGCTCCCTTCTGAGCACATGCCCGTACCATTTTAATCGAAGGGCTTTTATGAACTTTACAACATCCTGTCCTTCCATTTTTAGTCTAATTTCATGGTTCATCATAGTTCTGAAGTCGCCCTCTTCTGTTCTGACTGGTCCAAAAAATGTCCTCAATATTTTCCTTTCGGCACTCCTTAAAGTTCTTTCGTTTTTATTTGTCAAGGAGATTGTCTCTGCGGCATATGTCATTGTTGGTCTGATAGCGGCTTTATACAGTTTCAATTTGGTGTTTTTGGTTAGATGTTTATCTTTAAGAAATTTGCATTATTTCCAGTATGCTCTGTTTCCTGATATTACCCTTTCTGCCACTTCTATACTTCTGTCGTCCTTCTCGTTTAACGTAACGCCTAAGTATTTGAAGTTTGCTACTTTTTTAAACTTGTGGTTCTGTACTGTGATTCCTTTTATACTCTCTGTTGTTTCCCTGCTGACTAACATATATTTAGTTTTTTATGGGTTTATCTCCAGACCTCTGCTTTTTGCTTCTTCAATCAGGTCACCTAGCATTTTATCCAAATTGCTCCTATTCCTTGCTATAAGTACCAGATCGCCTGCATACCCTATTATTTGTGTCATGTTCTGGGCTATTGTTGTGCCTGTTTCTATCGCCTTAATCGCTCCATCTAATGCTATATTGAATAATACCGTTGATAATGCATCTGTCTCACACCGTCTACCATATCGATTTCCTCACTATAGCCCTCACTAGTTATTACTCTGGTTTTCGAGTTGTTTATCGACATTTTTGTCAGTCGAATGAACTTGTTTGGGATACACATTTTGCTCATGTCTGCTATCAGTTTACGCCTGCTAATACTATCAAATGCTTGCTTAAAATCTACAAACAATATATGTAAATCGATTCCATATTCATAGCTTTTTTCTATCGTCTGCGTCATTACATGCACTGCATCTATAGTTGATTTACCACTTCTGAAGCCATATTGGTATTCCCCTAGTTTCTGTTCTGCTTATTTGTTTATTTTCTTTTTTAAAAGCGATGTCATGACTTTGTGTACTGTCTTAAGCAGGGTTATTCCTCGGTAGTTATAGCATTTTGTTTGGTCTCCTTTTTTGAAGATTGGCATTGTTAGACCTAAACACCATTCTGCTAGCATTTGTTCATTCTTCCATATGTTTATGAGTAATTCATATATCTCTCTTTTTAGTTTTTCTCCTCCTTTCTTTATCAGTTCGTTAACTATTCCATCTGGTCCTGCTGCCTTCTTGTGTTTGAGATTTGTTATTATTTCTTCATATTCTGCATATGTTGGGAGGTATTCCTCTTCCTCTTCTGCTGATACCTCAAAATTTACTTCTGTAAACTCATCCTCCTTTAGATCGTCCTTGTATTATGCTTCCCATTCTCTTTTGCTGATTCTGGTCGTTACTCTACTTCTTCTACTTTGTTTTCTCATCGTACCGTTCTTTACATCTTTGTTGCTTTTTTTGTCCTAGTATTTCCTCGGCTGTTTTCGTAATACTGTTTTTTATGTTCTCCCATTTTTTCTCTATATTTCCATCTGGATCTTGTGTTAGTCTTTATTTTAATACTTGTCTGTATCTTTCTTCCATTGTTTTTTGCGTGTTTCCTTTTGAACGTTCCTTAGTATCTTCATTTTAATTTTCACCACAACTAAGAAAAGATCCGAATCCACATTAGCGCCTCTGAATGAATGAGTATCTTCTACCGTTTTCAGCCATTTTCTTGATATGAGTTCGTGGTCTATCTGATTCCCTTCATTGGAGCCTGGTTTTGTCCATGTCACTTTATGCTCCTTTTTATGTCTGAATTTGGTACTTATTATGAAAGTGTCGGTACTTATCCCAAAATTGCAGTCTTGATCCATTGTCGTTTGTCCTGTCGTGTATCGTTTCTTTGCCTGCAACATTTTCGTTATATTCTTCCTTTCCGATTTGTGCATTGAAGTCTCCTATGACTAGTTTCATGTCATTTCTAGGTATATTCTCCCAAACCTCTTGCAGCTTGTCATAGAATTCTTCTTTGTCTTCACTATTTGTGTCCTCTGTTGGTGCGTAAACATTTATTATTGTTAGATTTGCTTGCTTATTTTCAATCCTAATTGTTGAAATTCTTCCATTTACTGCTTGGAAGGTCATTACTTTGTTCCTTAACTTTTAATTCACCATAAATGCTGTGCCATTTTCCCCCTGTTTCTTTTCCCCTGCGTAATAAAGTGTGTATCCTTCCTTATCTATTCTTCCATCAGCCTTCCATCTTATTTCCTGCAGTGCTAATATTTCAAGCTTGTATTTTCCCATTTCTCTAGCTATCTCTTTCATTTTACCAGCCTTTAACATTGTCCTTATATTCCATGTGCCGATCTTAACCGTTTCTTTATTTCCTTTTTGCTTCATTATATTTATTGTACCTCTCTTGTTTGACTTTTTCTCTTTCATTTGCATCGCCATTTTCGTTGCCTGGTTAGTATGCGTATTTTCCATTCCTTTGAATTTTATTCGTTTTTTGAATTTAGCAATTTTTCCGTTAATTTGTCCCATTTCCATTCTTCCCCATCAATAATTATTTTACTAAAACCAATCTTCACTGTTTTTCCATTATTTCTTTCACTTTGTGCTCTGTCTCGTATTGCTTTTTGTCTTTGCCTTTCTTTCTTGCTTAAGTCATGATTTATATAAATTCTATCCTCTTTTATATTTCTTAGTTTTTGTTTATTCTGCATAATCTTCTCTTTATCTTCTGCATTATCTAGTTGTATCAAACAAGCTTTATTACCTAACGTGCTGTCTTAACTTGTATTTGGATTTCCAGTTGCTTTTCCATGAAAGTAGTGACTGCTTTTGTTAACTCCTTTGAATCCGCCATATCTATTTTTAGGCCAGTAATTACAACGTTGTTTTTGCTTCTTTCTTTTTCTATCCATTCTTGAGTAGTTTTGATATTTCTTATTTCTTTCTTAATATCTTCATTCTCCTTCTGTATTGTTTCGTACCTGGCGTCTCGGTCCTGGCGACTAGTAAAATAAGAAGTGTCAAGGTGCGCTCTCGAAATAATTCGAAATTTTGCAGGAATATTAAAAGCAAAAATTTTGTAAATAAACTAAAGTGTAAAGTTACTGTGTATCAATCACAGAGATGAATTAACAAAACATTTACTAAGCCGGAAGTACAAAATCTAAAAAATATAATATATCTGAAACCTGTTTAACAATCTAGAACGGTTAAAAAAATAAAGCAACTCATTAATAAACAATTGAGAATAGACCTCGATAATCTATAAGAAGTCAAAAGCGAAAGTCGGTCTATCGAATAACCAGATATCAAAGAAGGCAGGGCCGGGGCGAGGAGGATTTGGAGGTGTATAGTATTAGGAAAGGTCAGCCCGGGAACGTGTCAGTTGCTGAACTGAGTAAGCGCTGATAATAGCGTTTGCGGGACGCTGATTCTATTACAACACACACTAAAAAAAAGGAACCCCTTAAGAAATTAATAATGGAGAGCGATTCTACAGACGAGGGATATAAAAGAAGTAGAGATACAGGAGAAGAAGATCAAGAACCGTTCGGGAAATATAGGAAGACAATGAGATCACCACCACCAATAAAAAATAAGAAAGAGGAAAAGTTAGATCAAATTCTAAAATTGATGCAGGAGATGAAAACAGAAATGAGGGAGATGAAAAACGAAACTAAAGAAATGCGGAAGGAGCAGCAAGAATTGAGGGAAGAGATTCAAATAATAAAACAGGAAAACGAGACCCTCAGAAAAATGTACGAAACAAAATCCAATTATTGAAATTAAAAAAAAAAACAATAATTTAAACACTTCAGTAACTTATTTTCTACACTTGATGTTTAACCTGATATACAGTGCTAGTCGAAATTCCCCTTCTCCCTCGTGAAATAAACGGTTTCAAGATAAAATTTACTGTTTCAACCTTTACTTTGTGGAATCTATTCATATTATTTTTATAAATGAAACTGTTTCTAAAAAATGCCACTATACCAGGTGTCTCAGAGCTTTTAGGCCAGTAGATATTTCAGTTATTTGCAGAAAATAAATTTTGAAAAAAATATGTGTCGTCGGACACCGTAAGCAGCATAGCAAAATCCACCCCTAGCCAACAACCCCCGAGAAACCACCCTTAACTTTTGTTTCTCAAATTGCAATCCCATGTTTGTTTGTGTTCAACTTAGTCCTTTTCATTTCTCATTCAATGATATATCATAGTAGCGAGAATTGCATGCACAATTTTGGCAAATAAAAAGACACAAATGAAATATTAATTTATAAGCTCATCTGTGTTTTGACTAATACATTACACTACAGAAATTGTTCAAAATGTTGGCCAGCACTTGCCACATATGCTTCAAGTCGTCGAATCAGCTCTAATCATATCTAACGGTATTACAAGCCTCCGAAATTTTCTGTATTAAATCTTCATCATTTATTGGTTGAGTTTCGATTACCACCCGTTTCAAATATCCCCATAGGGAATAAGTCCACTGACGTGAGATCTGAAGAAGGCGCAGGCCATCGAACAGGTCCACTATTTCTAATCCAACGGTCTTGAAAGGTATTACTGAGGAAAGAAGTAACGATATTATGGTTATGTTCAAGAGCACCATCTTGTTGCCAACCATTGTACAAAAAATGCAGATATCGAGGGCCCGTCAAAGTGTCTTGGAACAAATGAGGGCCGATGAGATGTCCATAATGTGAACCACACCACACGTTCACACTCCACATTGTTTGGAAATTGGTTTCTCCTATCCAGTGAGGGTTGTCCTCTGACCAAAAGTGCAGGTGATGTCATTATTATGGAAGAATTCGTCACTCCACAAGATTTGATTGAGGAATTTGGAATTGTCATGGATTAAAATTTGAATGTAAGCAATGAATGCCAGTCGAATTTCGTTATTTGTAGGTCTGTCTTTTGTGTAAATGTATTTTGTAAGGATAATTCCACCCTGTACTGTTGAAAAATTCTTTGCACATATGACTTACTGATCTCAATCTCCACCGCCTATGCACGAACCGAAATATGAGGATATACTTCGGCGTAGGCCAAAACATTCACACAATTTTCCTCAGTTATCACAGGAGTGGAATGTGCTTGCTGGTTTTTCCCTGGAAATCATCCCGTTCGCATTGTAGGAATAAAACAAAGCACAACATTTTATTGTCTTTTTTTCTTTACCATCCACTTTGTATTGTCTTTACAATGTGGAACAATGAATTCAGACAAATTAATAGTACCCACTAACGAGTTCAATTATCTCGACTCATTCATATTTAGGCAGCCTACGAGTAAACATCGATTATCGGTCGTCTAAGCAATACATTTACCAGTTACGAGTTTTTATTCCTTTTTACGGTGTTGTGAAAAAGTTAATGACTATATAATGTGAGATTCTACATCTTTTGTGAATGAACTTACAAAAATACATTTATAAACAGTTAATTTCATCAACTGAAGAACCTAGTTTTCACCAGTGGCGGACCATTAACACAGGTAACTGTTATTTCCTTTCATTCCCAAGAGTCCATCTAGGACTTTTGTCCTATTACTCTGTAGAGGTTTTGGTATCCAGGACCTCTTACAAAAATGGATCAAACTGAAACACAACCTCAACCATCCTCATCTATAACACTAAATACTCCCACTATTACAAAATCTTACGTAGCCGCAGCTCAAACAAAACCCCCCCCCCGCCAACTTTTCCTAAAAGAGAACAGGCAATTGTTATGCATACTATCCCCGATACAGCTCTTTTTGAATACATAAAAGCTATTGGTGAAATCGTCAATCCAAAAAATGTTACCTTTGCTTCTAAAATATCGAACAACCGTGTGTGCATTTATTTAAGTTCCACATCTATCGTCGATAAATTACTCAAAACACACGATAGCATATCTGTGAAATCAACTATTATCCCTATACGTAGACTTATTACACCAGCCAAACGAATACTGATATCTAACGTATCCCCTACTATACCACATTCTATCATTGAAAAATCACTCGAAAACATAGGCCTTCAATTAGCCTCCCCTGTCTCATTTTTGAAATGTGGTGTACCAGATGACAACTATGCACACATTATGAGTTTCCGAAGAATGACTTTTGTTTTACCAGATTCAGATAATTTTTCCTTGCAAACGTCTCTCTTAATAACACATGATAATACTCCTTATAGAATTTTCATCTCCACTGACAAACTGGAATGTTTTCTGTGCAAACAACCCGGCCATACTGCCGAGGCTTGTATTAATCCTCCCAGTAATCCTATCCAAAATCCATCACTGCATACAAACGATTCACTCCCAATGTCTTCCCCCGTAATCGTATCTGAAATTTCAACTCCCATTGTTGATCAAACTAATACAAAATCAACAGACCCAGGACAACTCCCCAATCTCGACTGTTCAACTCATGGTCAAAAAAGAGTTCTATCCTCGGCCAGCAACACGGAAACTCCTCCCCAACTTTCCCCCTCTTCAACCCCCACAGAAAACCAAATGCCTCCACCATCATTTACATTATCCCAAAATACACCTAAGCCTACTATAAAAAAACCTAAAACATCTCCCAAAGAAGATTCCAAACTGTCAGCCAGTGTCAATACTGCAGTACACGAACTCTTTAAAAATAAACCGACTGATCTCACTCTCACTCAAACCCAACTGACTGCCTTCTTAGAAAATTCATTTGGCAGCTCAGACCCATTCAACGAAGCTCTTTCCTTTACTCCAAATATTCAAGGACTTCTAAACGATTTATCTCTCCTACGCTCCAAAACCAAAGAACGATCCCTTAAAAATCGAATCTCGAGAATTCAAAACAAAATAAAACATCAACTTAATGCTGAAGATACATCCGATGATAAAAGCAGCTGTACATCTGAAAATCCAACTGATGATGAGCTAAATATAGATCAGTACCAACACGACCAACAATCAACATAAGTACACACAATTTCTCGCAAAGCATTCTTTTTCTATTTTTAAATATCATTAACCTTCAAGATAATACAATGGAATTGTGATGGTTTCTTTCCACGTCTGGAAAGAATCCAACAACTTATATCCGAGCAAAACATCCAAATACTATGCCTCCAAGAAACAAACTCAAAAGTCTCTAAACTCCCACAATTAAAAAATTTTGAAGGCTATCACTACATACGCGAAAACTGCAATAGAGCTAGTGGTGGTACATCTATATTCACCTCTAACGAACTATTCTCATCGCTATAGCAGTAACTATTTGGTGCCCAAATAAACTAACTGTCTGTAGCATATATATTCCACCTAACTACTCGCTTACAGAAGTGGAATTAGTAAACCTCATCTTCCAACTCCCTCATCCATACATACTAGTGACGACTTTAATGCTCATAATAACCTATGGGGATCTAATTCAACATCTGGCAGAGGAAGAACCATCGAGAATGTAATAAATTGCTCTAGCTCATGCCTACTAAACACAGGATCCAATACTCACCTCAATATTTCTTCTGGGTCTTTCTCTGCTATCGACCTAAGCCTCTGTGACCCTAAGTCGGCCCCTTTACTAACTTGGCACGTTGAAGATGATCTGTATGACAGCAATCATTTTCCTATAGTCATTTCTTCCGATGAACCTCCTAACCAACAAATTTCAACAAGAACATATTGGCAACTAAACAGCGCTAATTGGGACAGCTATATGTCTCAAACAGAAACTACATTATCCTCCCTTATTCTATCTGAAAATATGGATAATAACATACTGCTCTTCACAACATGCATTATATCAGCTGCTGAGACCCACATAGGTAAAACTAAACATTCCTACAGACACAAAACTGTTCCCTGGTGGAATCCTTCCTGTAAAAGTGCGGTAGAACAGCAAAAATTGACACTAAAACTGTATCGACAGAACAGAACACCCGAGAATTTGATTAAGCTCAAGAGAGCCAGAGCAAAAACAAAATATATTATAAAGCAGAGTAAAGAATCCTCCTGGAAAAGCTACATTTCATCCATAAATGAAAGCACTCCTCCAAATCAGGTTTGGAAAAAAATTAAGTGTATTCAAGGGAAAAATACCAATAGTAAAATACCAAATCTCATATATAATGGAAATATAATAAATAATAACCAAGAAATAGCTGAAATTGTGGCCAAACATTACGAAGCTAAATTCCGTAGTAAAATTTCCCCGACCCCTGCAATAACTATGTCACCAGGCCCTTCTCTAATCAAACTTGACGTAGATTCCCTCAATATACCCTTCTCTCCACAAGAACTTACTACTGCATTAAAATCCTGCAAAAAAATGCAGCTGGGCCTGATGACCTGCCCTACATTTTTCTGCAAAATCTCGATACCTTAGGACAACTAAAACTTCTGGAACTATTCAACCTAATCTGGTCCTCCAAAAAATTTCCATCCCAATGGCGATTATCCATTATAATACCTATTAAAAAACCTGACCAAGCACCTACCTCACCTAAGTCCTATAGACCCATCTCACTAACATGCACTATGTGTAAAATTATGGAAAAAATGATTAACAAGCGACTTGTTTGGTACCTAGATAAATACAAGATTATATCGAAAGAACAATCTGGATTCCGACGAAATCGATCAACTCGAGATAATTTGGTTATGCTTCATACACACATTGCTACAGCGTTAAATAAAAAACAAGAAATCATACTCGCCTCATTTGATATAGAAAGTGCATTCGACAACATAAATAGGCAGACAATACTCAATAAATTAATGCTTTACAATATCAATGGAAACATGTTTAAATTCATTGAAAACTTTCTATCTCTTAGGTTCTTTAGAGTAAGTCTTAACGGTATTCTTTCAACAACGTACACCCAAACAGATGGAGTACCTCAAGGCTCTGTGCTAAGCCCCACCTTATTTAACCTTGTTACAAATGACCTCTGCTCCTACTTCACTGCTCCCATCAAACATGCAATGTACGCCGACGACCTAGTGATTTATTGTCACGGGCAATCAATGATCACTACTTCTTCCCTCATTCAAACTGCAGTAAATACTCTACAAAACAAAACAAGCCAACTGGGATTAAGATTATCCCCGACAAAATCCAAAATCATCAGATTTAGTAAACATTCATTTCCCCCCATACCCAACATTTCAATCAACAACATCCCTCTCCCAGTAGTCAATCATTGCAAAATCCTGGGTGTGGTATTCGATACCCGTCTCTCATGGAAACAACACATCCTCGAAATAAAAAAGGAAGGTTGTAGAAGACTAAATCTCATTAAAACGCTCTCTAATTATCACTGGGGTGCTGATGAAAACTCTCTCCTAAAAGTGTACAGATCACTAATTCGACCGAAGCTTGATTACGGCTGCCTCATATACACTTCTGCGTCCAAATCACAAATAAATCTTCTGAATTCTGTGCAAAATACAGCCCTCCGCCTATGTCTTGGAGCGTTCCGCTCCAGTCCGTCAGAAAGCCTTTATTGTGAAGCGAATGAACCTCCTTTGTGGATAAGGCGCCAGCAACTACTACTAAATTACGCAGTTTCTGTATCTTCCGATCCATCTAACCCCGTATATAACCTATTAATACCAACCAATCACAACATATCCAATATGTCACCAACTCCTACAATAAAAACCATACCGTTGATTATAGAATCAATGCCTTTTAAAGTCGATTTCTCACAAACAACTCCAATACCTCTCTCTTTAATCCCCCCTTGGACAAAAAACATTCCACAAATCAACACATCCTTTACCAAATTCAAAAAAAAAACGAAACCCCCAATGCTTTAATTAAAAAATCATTTCTAGAGATAATAAACAGGAATCAACACGACTTGATATTGTACACTGATGCATCAAAAAATGAGACAGGAGTGGGTTGTGCTGTTACAACTTCCGAATCCCCTATATATTCATCCACTATATCCTCATTTTGTAGTATACACACCGGAGAATTATTCAGTATCCTACAAGCATTCAAGCACATATCCTTTCCTCACAAGAACGTTTGTATATGCACTGATTCTCTTATATCAATTAACTCCATTAAACATATTTTCACCGAACATTCTCTTGTACAAAATATACACGACACATACCAATCAATCACTTCCCAAAACATAACAGTTACCATCTTATGGATACCATCCCATATTGGTATTGAGGGCAATGAACTGGCCGATCAGCTAGCTAAAAACACCACAACACCTATCAACACCGATAACACTATACAAACGGCAAAAGATCTTAAGCAATTCATCAAACACAAATTCAAAAGCCTGTGGCAACAACACTGGGATTCCATCAATTCAAGCCTACACAATATCCAGCCTTCAATAAATCACCCATATCTCACCGAACCTTCTAAACTTTCGAGACAAAACTTAGCAGTGATCAGAAGACTACTAATTGGACACACCAGACTTACCCACGGTCACCTGATGTCCCGTAGCAACCCTCCATTTTGTCAAAAATGTCAATGTAGCATCACAATCAAACACATTCTCACTGAATGTCAACAATACCTAATAGAAAGACAGCAGCTCCACCTTAATTCCAACATAGAAGAATTATTGAGTAACCCTAACGAAGCAATAACAGTACTGCAGTTCCTAAAAAATGTACAACTTTACCACAAAATTTAACTCAATGTACTATATATTTATATATTAACATTAATATGTTCTCCTATTATTAATTAACTGTACCTGTGTGAGTGGCCATTGTAGCCGAACACGTTAAATAAAGAAAAAAAAATTATCTCGACTTACTGTTTTCACAACTACATATATGATATATCGTTGAATAAGAAATAAAAAGGGCTCTATGTTGAACAACAACAAACATGGGGTTGCAGTTTGAAAAACAATAGTAAGGAGTGGTTTCTCGGGTGTTGTTTGTCAGGGAGTGGATTTTGCTATGCTGCTTGGCAGAGCTTATGGTCTCCTACGGCACATATTTTTTTCAATTTTTATTTTCTGCACATAACTGATCTATCTTCTTCTATATCGGCTCTCATTACGCATTATATGTCCAAGATATTGTTACGAAACGGCACACTGGTATAGTCCCTAAAACCGACCCTGTCTAAGCCAGGTATAATAGTTAAAATTATGGCGGATACGCAGTTATAAAAAACTGTTTACGATTGAGACGATCTTATCTAGAACTGGTTTTTGTGACCAGAGTTATCTAGAAAAGGCCAGAAAAATTATTTGTGTGTATAAGCCGCAGCCCGGAATTCTCTAGTACAAAAGGCACTAGTATATAAGGGGACTGATCAGGAAGAGTAAGTAAGTTGATAATTTGACATCGTGAGATAAACAAATAAATTAGTGAATATAAATTAGTGAACTGTTTATATAAATTAGTCTAAGTGTATAACGAGAAAAACCTACTAACCCTCTCAGTGCTCGTTATAGGTATGCGGGTTGTCTCACGTGGTACAACCCATGCTCGCCAGTCGACTAGCTTCGAGTCGAAGAAGGGGTGGATTCTTCAAAGAAAATTATTAAGTTTACAAAAGGGCGCCAGAGAAGTTTTGGCAAGCACCCAAGACTTCCTAAGTTAGCCCACAACTCCTCAGTGGGTTAACAACACTCACTACACACTCCAAAGGTTAAACTGATAGGTAAATTATCATAAGTAAATAAAAGTCAGCAAGTATCCCCTGATTGAAGATTTAATTAGTCTTTGTGGACCAAAGGTCTCTTTTCAAAATATTTATTACAATGTCACTACCAAAAATATTACAAATAACGTCTGAGCTCAGCTGAAGGCTGTAATCTCAGAATGTAGATGGGCTGAAGGCCGAAATTTACATAAATCCGAAAATTTCTAACTAATTTATCAGTTACAACTCAAGTAAATAACTGTCAAGCAGATTCTATAAACTCTGAGCAGAGCTGAAGGCTTCAAACTCAGGGTGCAGAAGAGCTGAGGGCCCCAAACTACATCGATGTCTCAATTCTAAAATTCTAGAGAAACGACCAAATAGTTCATGTACAATACCTCAAAAATACAACGAAAATATATATATATATATATATATATATATATATATATATATATATATCAAAATCAACAATGTACAGTTACAAGGGTTCACACTTCCGCAATTTATTCCAGTATCAATATAAATAATTGCATAAGCCAAAAATTTAAATAACAACGAGTTTAGCGTTGCTAGAGAAAAACCAACTCAAAATTATGTACGGTGCAAGTTATATACATAAAATCATCAGGAATAGGCAAAAATAAACCACTAAATAACGCAATACCAGGTACGTACCGTAGTGTCTTAGCGTATCTTAATCTATGAGCAAAGATTTCAAATTTTTCAAATATCAAGTACAAATGTAAGCGAAATTATATTAATTGCCGCAAAAAAAAGAAATAAAAAAACTTTATATGTGAAGCATAAATGTGAGTTTACTAATGAAGTTGAATAAATAAGAAAAGGAAAACTGTTCACTTATCCTTTTCCGGCACCAGAACAGGAACTGAAGTTGCACCAGAATATTCCAGCTCTCCTGGAACTGGTCTCACCGACCCATTAAATTCCAATCATTAATGTCCACGTACAAAAACCCCCCTTGTTAACGAATCCTTCTAACTAATGCCGTCTACGGAAATTTACCTCAAAAACGCAATTCCTCTAAATTCTTATGGTACCCACAGCCATCGACCGATTTTGGACCAGAAACCTATCGGGTCGGAGCCGCCAGTTGTTGGTTTCAGCCGTATTTCTCTTCCCCTATGTCGGAATTGTCGGGTTTTCCAATAAAATGTTTATGGCTCCCAGAGCACATGCGAAAATTTTAAATTGAACGATGTGTGTTTACACCTTGACGGCAAATGGAGGACTGAATTTTTAAGTTCGTACTGACAGCGCTGTGACTTCTCTCAGTCGACAGGTTAGCCAAATTAAGTCTCCGACGGCTCGGCAAATTTTCGCGTTACAAGTGAAAATACTGTATATATAAATTAAGTGTTAGTGATTAGTGAGTTAGTGTTTAAATAAATTAGTAAGTAGCCATACCGAGTGTTTGAAATTTATCCCACCCGTTTATTGTTTAAATAAATAAGAAAAACATTACAATATTGTAGCTTTCGGGTCTTGACTGTGTTTAGAACTTCTTTTCTCTTTCCTATCCTTCTCATTACTTCCATGTTGGTTATTTTCTTTGTCCAAGGTATTCGTTGGATTCTTCGGTACAGCCACATTTCAAATGCCTCAAGTTTTTTGGAAGAGGCCTCCGTAAGCGTCCATGATTCTACCCCATAGAAAAGGATCGAAAACAGGTAACATCGCAGTAGGTGAATCTTCGTTGACAGCTGTAAGTCGTGACTGGGAAAGACTTTCTTCGTCCCGATGAATGCTGTTCTGGCTTTTCCAATACGCATTCTGATCTCCACAGAATGGTCCCAGTCATCATTTATGTTCGTGCCCAAGTATGCGTATTTGTTGACTCTTTCTAAAGGAGTTTCTTCCACCAACAAAATACCGCGAGTGTTTTGGTTCTTCCTGATTATCATGAACTTTGTCTGTCTTGTTGGTGTTTATTTCCAAACTAAATTGTCGGCTGTATGTTGTAACACTGTCCATTAGGAGTTGTAAGGAAGCTAGGTTGTCCGCAAAAATTGAGGTATCATGTGCATACCTTATATTATTCAGACGTTCTCCGTTTAGCAGGATTCCAGCTTCAATGTTTTGCATGGCTTCCCTGAAAATGCATTCCCAGTACAGGTTGAAAATTACAGGAGATAGTATGCATCCCTGTCTTATACCACGTAATATTTGTATCTCTTCTGTTGTCTCTTTATCTACCCTGACACAAGCCCTCTGATTCCAATAGAGATTTCTGATGATTTTGAGGTCCTTCCCGTCCAGGCCAGCTTTATGCAGAACTTCCATCATTTCCGTGTGCCGTACTCGATCAAACACCTATAGTCTATAAAACATGCGTAGACATTGCAGTTGACATCCCTGCATCGCAGAAACAGCACCTGGTTCCCTAGTCCCCGCTGCACTTCTAAAGCCGAATTGAGTCTCAGACATCTGTTCCTCACACAGTTTAAAGATCCTATTGTGAATTATTTTCAGGAAAATCTTTAGCAAATGACTCATCAAGCTTATTGTTCGAAACTCGCTACATTTCCTAGCATTAGGCTTCTTGGGGAGAGTAATTAATTCAGACCTCAGCCATTCCGTGCGTATGACGCCTGTATCATAGATCACATTGAACACTTTAGTAAGCCACTTTAGATTCTTCCCTTCGATCAGCTTTAATATTTCAGCAGGAATTCCGTCGGGGCCCAAGGCCTTTTGATCTTTTGCATTTTTCAAGACTGCCTGTTTCTTCGATATTGGGCGGCACCGTTCTCACGTCATCAAACAGTTGTTTAATGTATTCTTCCCAGGTTTGCTCAATTTCCGACTTCTCTACTATAACTCGGCCTTGGTTATCCTTAAGTACATTAACTGTGCTTCTCTTCACTGTTCCCGCCATTTCCTTTACCTTCTTGTGCATATTACAGTTATCATACTTAGCTTGACATTCTTCGATTTCCATACATTTTTCCAATTTCTCTTCTTCTTTGGCTGTTG
Organism: Galeruca laticollis; assembly: GCA_963921935.1. Taxonomy (NCBI): domain Eukaryota; kingdom Metazoa; phylum Arthropoda; class Insecta; order Coleoptera; family Chrysomelidae; genus Galeruca; species Galeruca laticollis. The sequence goes on along the minus strand of OY998179.1, from coordinate 197,384,006 downwards.
TTATTTTTCTCCTTATTTCTTTTTTTATGTTCATGTATTCTCTTTTATTATTTTTAAACAATCTCCTCTTTTCCATCAGTTCTAAGATCTCATCCGTCATCCAAGATTTCTTCATCTGTTTGTTAGGCTTTAAGTACTTTTCTTTGATTTTATGTACACTTTCTTGAAGCATCTTAAGGTCTTTTTCTACATCTCCATCGTTTTCTTATTCTTCCGTCTCTGTCAAGAGTTCGCATTTTACCAAATTGCTTGTGGCTGTGTCTTTCAGTTTTCTGTAGTCGTATCTCCCTACACGTTTTATCTCTACCTTCTTCAACCTGATTCTCATCCTTCCTATCAGCGGGTTATGATCCGACTGTACATCTGCTCCTGGATAGGTTTTTATGTTTTTGATACTGTTTCTAAATCTCTTATTAATGAGTACAAAGTCTATCTGATTCCTAATTTTCCCATCATTCGATTTCCACGTGTACAATCTTCTAGGATGGTGTTGGAAGAATGTATTGGTAACAATTAGATCATGTTCCGCTACGAATGCACTTAGAGTATCGCCACGTTCGTTTCTCTCGCCTAGTCCAAAGTCTCCAATGTGTTCCCCAGTTCTACCTTTCCCAAGCTTGACATTGAAATTACCCATAATGATGTTTATATCATGCTGTGGCAAGGTTTTGATTATATCTGATATTTACTTGTAGAACTGGTCTACGTCCTCGTTGCTGTAGTCTGTAGTAGGAGAATAAATTTGGAGATTAACATTCACGGGCCTTGCATTAATTTGTAAAAGAGCTATTCTCTCTGATATTGGCACAAAGTTGGTAACACACGTTGCAATTTGTTTGTGCAGTATAAATCCAACTCCATGTTGTTTGTTGTTCCAGAGTAATATACAGAATATTCCTCCCCGTTGCCATTAGCTCCCGAACCCGGCCATCTCATCTCACTAATGCCTAAAATCTGTACTTTAAGTCGTTTCGTCTCTTGAATTGTGTTTCGCAGCTTTCCTGGCTGTGCTAGTGTTCACACATTCCATGTATCAAATATCACGGTCTCCAACTTTACGTTTCTGTACCATCCTTTCTTACTACTACTTGCAGTATTAAATTTCGTTCCTATTACTGTTATTCTGCGAGAAATTGACAAAAAAGATCTCAGTACTGATCAGAAATAACTTTATGATATATGTATGGCGGTATCATTAGGATTTTGTCATCCTAATTTGGCAAATAGGAGTCCAGGAAAGATGGCTCACTCCAGGTGGCTTACTACAGCCAACAGAATTCTGCGACTATATTTGGCAACCACTGAGCCTGAAAATGGCCTAATACTTTTAGCTGAATATGTTATGAAAGTTTATGCACCCAGCTGGTTCGAAATAAAAAAAACCCAAGAGTAACTCACGGTGCACGTCATCTTCACGGAATGATCAAGAAAAGGTCATTCTTGAATAAAGAATTTAAGACAATCGTTCATCAAGTTATTCAGAGGAATTGTTATTTTGCTCACTCTGAAAACATTCTATTGGCAATGCTTGAAGATGATCGGACACACATACGAGAACTGGCATTACGGAGAATTCTTAAAGCAAGAAAAACTATTCCGGTTCAGAAAGAGAAAATACGCAAATTTAAGCTTCTCAGTTTAAATTTTGAAGCAGAGGAGTACTTTGAGTCGATTAGCTGGAAGAACCCATTGGAACCGCCTGCTACCTAAAAACTTACTGAAGAAGACATCACACAACTGCTTAAAACATGTTTAAAATTTGAAGGGGTAGGGAATGTAGGGATGTTCCCTACCTCAGTCGGTTGAGAGACATGTGAAACTAGTGACAGAGGCGTCATTGGCGACCTGGGGTGCAGAAGCCAGAGATGGATTTATTCGTAGCCGTATTAAGTCTAGAAAAGAACTCCCCAAGTTTGATACAAAGAGCCATTACTTTGGGCCACCAGGGGAACCTGAAGAATCTGAAAATCATGAATGAAGTGATAAGAACTTTTTGTATTTCATTTTTTAACTAAGTAATACAGTTTATTACCAAAAAATTGCAAAAAACATCTGTTTTAATAAATTTTTTCAGTTGATATGCCTTTTTTATCATTATTGTGGAACCTGAACATGTTTTGGGAATGTGCTGGAACTTTTTATACGGTATTTTTCATAAAATAGTATCATTTGGTAGTTCCGGAAACAAAAAAATTCTTTTTTTGTTCGCTGTTAATTGGTGTTATTAATTTTTTTCACTTGATATGCATTTTTTATCATCTTTGTGGAACCTGAACAAGTTTTGGAAATGTGCTGGAACTTTTTATACGGCATTTTTTATCAAATAGTATCATTTGGTAGTTCAGGAAACAAAAAAAATTTCATTTTTTTTGTTCGCTGTTAATTGGTATTATTAATATTTTTTAATTTGATATGCATTTTTTATCATCTTTGTGGAACCTGAACATGTTTTGGGAATGGGCTGGAACTTTTTTACAGTGTATTTTTCATCAAGTGCAACCATTTGGTAGGTCAGGCAACAAAAAAAATTTTTTTCGCTGTTTTTCGCTCCACCCTACTATTCCGTTTATTACTTAAATTCAATTATTTTTAATTCAATACAATCTTTATAGTATACAAAGCATTTCTATCACACGTCTATTTCCAAATTGACGATCTCAAAAGTGAAACAAAATTGTCAGAGCAGTACGCCACTGGAAATTTTATGACTCCATTTATTCAGGAAAATTAATATATTGTTTTTCTTTTATAGCACATTGTTAGAGAATTTAATGAAGGCTTCATAACAATCTCGATATTATGAATGAGTGGCTACGTCTATTCTTTTTCTACGTCATTGGTTCAACCAATTATTGATATCCGCAACATTTTGGTCATGAACTCAGTCAATGAAATGTTAGTTTGAATACTAGAATAATCATTAATATTCGACAGCTCAAAACTCTCTAAAATACGAGAGATCTGAACAACTTGAAATCATTTAAATGAATGAACATGAAGCAAACGATATTTTTCCACATAATCCTTTTTGTTCTTTATATACTATCACGGGATATCCATTTTAGCGGTCATCTGTGACCTATTTGTAATATTGTTTGAAATGACAACATTCTCACCACATTTCACCGTTTAAATATATTAGTTAATTTTAATAATTTATAAAATGGGTGATGAATGATGATACCAAATGATTTATCATTGATAGTGCTTGGGAATGAGTTAATTTTGTGGAACACTAATAAATGCATTTACAATGTGAACGTAAACTAGTTAATTTAATGAAGATTAATGAACCTTACGAGGTAACGTGGTAAAACAACTAATCAAGATGCTATGAAGACGTGAACAAACTGAATATGATAGATCTTTTGCAATTTGGAGATGGTTACAGGAGATACAACAAACCCATGTAGTTAATGAGAGGAGACAAACTATTATTTGTATTGTCATTGCGTTAAAAATGATTTTAGATATGTTGGAATTATTACTTCACTTTTATAATTGTTCGACCTTTTTGTATATTTTTTATAGAAATATCTTTTGACATTTCGGCTCAACTTCAACGTTTATGAAATCTGATATTTGGATTGCTCTGAGCCAAACTAACAATAACTGATTTTTTTGAGCGATATGGTGAAATTAATTAAAGTTTGAATATCTTGCGAGCCAAGTTTATTTTGCATACCATTCTGTCTTTATGTTATTGTTGATTTTATGATTGAATATTTGGCTTATGTTTTTTGGTACAGCAGTAATGTGATCATCTACATAATGGAATTAGAAGGGAATAATAATGCTGAGTATACTTATCATAGATAGATGTGCGAAATCAAGAAAAGCTGTACCAAAAAACCAACGTGGTACTCAAGATATTCAAACTTTAATTCATTTCACTCAATCTCCCACAAAAAAATCAGTGATTTTGGTGTGGCTTATACAGCTATCCAACTATAGTTTTAATAGTGCACGCAGATGGGGGGGTTACTTAGTGACCCCAGTTTATACTGAGTGTCTCATTATATTCTGACTGTTTTTAAGAGCTTATATCTTCGAAGCGGTTCTAGATAATAAGATGCGGTTTTCACACTTAGGTTTAAAATTACCGTAAGTTTTGTTTTGACACATTTATATAAATGGCCTACTTCCGGCTTACCCGCTAGAAAAGTGGCATATTTTCAGAATACAGTAGATCTAATTTTTCAAATGGGACACCCTGTATAATTAGCAATATCTTAAAAGACGCATATTTTTACTTTATAACGGTACCTTAAAGATTAAAATCGGTGCACAGAAAGCGAAGTTAACTTTATCTCTAAAATTCGTTAGACGATCGTTAAAAAATTTGGTGCTCGCATGTTTACGGTACTAAAATATTCCTTAAGCATCGTACTTTTAAAAAAATGCAATGACAGAATTGAGTGCTACCTGTATCACGTGGAATAAGTAGTTTATACGGGAAAGAGAGAACGCCGCGCTATAAAATTCGTTAGACGATCGTTAACAAATTTGTTGCTCGCAAGATTACGGTACTAAAATATTCCTTAAGCATCGTACTTTCAAAAAAATACAATACCAGAATTTATTGCTGCCTGTATTACGTGAAATTAAGTAGTTTATACGGGAAAGAGAGAACGCCGCGCTCTAAAATTCGTTAGACGATCGTTAAAAAATTTGGTGCTCGCATGTTTATGGTACTAAAATATTCCTTAAGCATCGTACTTTCGAAAAAATACAATGTCAGAATTAAGTGTTATCTGTATCAGGTGAAATAAGTAGTTTATACGGGAAAGAGAGAACGCCGCGCTCTAAAATTCGTTAGACGATCGTTAAAAAATTTGGTGCTCGCAAGATTATGGTACTAAAATGTTCCTTAAGCTTTCTGACATTGTATTTTTTTAAAAATACGATGCTTAAGGAATACTTAAGTACCATAAACTTGCGAGCAACAAATTTGTTAACGATCGTCTAACGAATTTTATAGCGCGGCGTTCTCTCTTTCCCGTATAAACTACTTATTCCACGTGATACAGGTAGCACTGAATTCTGTCATTGCATTTTTTTAAAAGTACGATGCTTAAGGAATATTTTAGTACCGTAAACATGCGAGCACCAAATTTTTTAACGATCGTCTAACGAATTTTAGAGCGCGGCGTTCTCTCTTTCCCGTATAAACTACTTAATTTCACGTGATACAGGTAACACTAAATTCTGTCATTGTATTTTTTTGAAAGTACGATGTCTAAGGAATATTTCAGTACCGTAATCATGCGAGCACAAATTTTGTTATCGATAGTCTAACGAATTTTAGAGCGCGGTGTTCTCTCTTTGCCGTATAAACTACTTAATTCCACGTGATACAGGTAGTACTAAATTCTGATATTGTATTTTTTTGAAAGTACGATGCTTAAGGAACATTTTAGTACCATAATCTTGCGAGCACCAAATTTTTTAAGGATCTTCTAACGAATTTTATAGCGCGGCGTTCTGTCATTCCCGTATAAACTACTTAATTCCACGTGATACAGGTAGCACTAAATTCTGATATTGTATTTTTTCGAAAGTAGGATGCTTAAGGAAAATTTTAGTACCATAAACTTGCTAGCACCAAATTCTTTAACGATCGTCTAACGAATTTTAGATTGTTTAACAAATTTTAGAGCGCGGCTCCCACGTTCCCCTCTTAGAGCACTTAATTAGCACTAAATTATAGTGTAATTATCGTCCATACTGGATCACTATATCTTTTTTTCTGATATGGGGGGGTCCAGCTTAATGGCAAACTGGACCTCCCCATTTTTCACGCGATTTCCTGCTAAACGGTTTAAGCACTAAAATTCGGACTAGGGTACTAAATTAGCACCTAAATAGCACTAAATTTTTGGCTGGTTGCGAACTTGATTTGCGATGTTGGGGGGTCCAGGTTATATTCAATAAAATTGAAGTGTTTAATCTCTCAAAATGCAGTATACAGCACAAGAAAAATCTCAAACAATATTTTTATATGCCCAGACTCAATCCTATGTTCAGACTAGAAGACGATTTAGAAAACAGTTCAATAAAAATCCTCCTGCTACAAATACCATCAAAACATAGTTAACCAGATTCAGGAATACTGCTTCTATATCTAGAAAAAGGAGAACTGTAAATGTAAATTTAGATGAAATGTTATCTGTTTATGAGCTTGTACAGAGAAATCCGAAAATTTCAATTAGAAAAATAGCATCAAATTTGGAAATGGAAAAACTAAAGTTTTTAGAATTCTTAAAGTTCTCAAATTTAAACTTTACAAAATTCAACTTCTACAAAAAATTAACGATCGGGACCATGCTAAAAGAGTGTTTATGTGTGAAACTTTAGCAGATTTGTACAGAACATATTCAAATTTTAGAATTATCATGTCTGATGAGGCTGCGTTCCATATAAATGGACGAGTTAATAAACATAACTGTAGAATTTGGAGATTAGAAAATCCACTAGAATTTCAACAACATGAAAGAGATTCTCCTAAAGTTAATGTTTGGTGTGCAGTGTCTCGTGAAAAATTATATGGGCCTTTGTTTTTTGCAGAAAATACAGTTCGTGGTAATAATTATACCGATAAGCAGGAAAACTTTTTCTATCCCCAGTTAGAACAAGATGGTATTTTAAACCAAAATGTTAACTTTCAACAAGACGGGGCTCCACCCCATTATTCCAACATAGCAAGAGAATCTGTTAACCAAAAATTTGGAAATAATTGGATTGGTAGGAGTGGTCCAATAGAATGGGCTCCAAATTCTCCAGACCTAACTGATGCAGATTTTTTTGTATGACGATATGTGAAAGATAGAGTCTACAACCCGATGCCTGGTACTATTGAGGAATTAAAAAATAACATACGGCAGGTAATGGAAAATATTCCTCTTGAAATGCTGACAGCAGCATTTGACAACTTAATGGTTCGATTCCACAAATGTATAGACCAAGAAGGAAAACACATCGAACATTTGTTTTAGAGTATCCTAAAACATGTTCTTATTTGTTTTTTACTGTTCACTTTTAGTTACTAGTTAATAAAGTTTTTGTTTATGACAATTCCAACTTTATATCTGAATCATTACAGTATCCCAGTTAAAGTTATCTAACTTCGCTTTCTGTGCACCGATTTTAAACTTTAAGGTACCGTTATAAAGTAAAAATATGCGTCTTTTAAGAAATTGCTAAATGTGCAGAGTTAAAAAATTACATCTACTGTATTCTGAAAATACGCCACTTTTCTAGCGGGTAAACCGGAAGTAGGCCATTTATCTAAATATGTCATAACAAAACTTACGGTAATTTTAAACCTAACTCTGAAAACCGCATCTTATTATCTAGAACCGTATCGAAGATATAAGCTCTTAAAAACAGTCAGAATATAATTTTCGTTAGATTTCACTAAAATATCCATTTCGTAATTTAGAATTTTTTTACTTTTATCCTTTGTGTTTTATGAATCCTTTAAAGTTTATTTCCCAAAAATCAAGTTATTACACTGGTTTTTATGAAAGAAATTCTGTTGATGCGATCCATCGTTGCACATATATGAATATTAATGCCATTTTGATTTGTGTTACTCTAACTCTAATTTTGAAATACTGTAAAGTGTATGTTCGGACATGCTCTACATTGTGCAAATTTAGATAGTGACTTAGTGACTGCTAAATTTTATGTGCATGCGCGATTTTTATTCGTAATGGCTGACGGATGTTTACAGTCAAATGATCGAAGCTACTTTTGAAAATGACATCGTCGACAAAAGTGGTTCGTTTGTAGCAGTTCCAACCACCGAAGTGGTCCGACCCAGCCACGTTTTGTGGTCGCACCAACTTCAAAATGTGGATCCATATTGGCGCAGAAAATTCAATGTTGTAAATACTTCGCTGAGGGTAACATGGATTCCGACGAAGAGGCTCTATTGCTTTTGTTGCTGTAACCGAAACAGAAAACCCCCTAGATTTTGGGTCCATACCATTCCTAGAGCTCAGCTTCAGTTTGGACAATTTCATACGTTCTATCACAAACTTCGTAGCTATCCCGATACATTTTTTCGGTTTTTAAGAATGTTAACGCGTTCTTTTGATGAGTTATTACATGAAGTTGAGCCAATAATTTCGAAGACAGATACTATAATGAGGAGGACAATAACAGCTGAAGAAAGGCTAGTTCAAGGTAAGTTTATATTTAGTTAATTATATGTGTGTTTCAAATTAAGGGGATAAAAATAAGTCGGTAATAACAGAGTCTTGAGTCTCTTTTTTTTAATTTGTGGAAAAAAATAGTTTCCCGAAGCGGTGAAGAATTATTGAAACAACTGGGAGAAATTAATAGAGTGCTTGTGAGTACAGGAAATTGACTAGAAGAGAGAGACTGGGAAGTACTGGCGAAGACGGGCGTAAAATTACTGTTATGCTGGACTGCACGGGAACAGTGTTCAGTCGGCGTTGTGTAAGTAGAACACTGTAATGGAAAATTTGGATTTGTTCGCTGCATCTGTATCATTCGTTGAACAGGAGTATGAGTTTCCACGTATGGGGAGTAGTAAGGATAGTGTGTTGTGTTCCGCCTGTATTTAGGCAACAAACGTATCCATCTCGAATAGTGACGACAAGAAAGTGGCCTAAGGGGAAATGTGATAGTGTTAAATATGTTAAAGCTTGTTTAATTTGTACAGGGCAAAATCCGGAGCAGCTTTATCCAGCAGGTCTTATGGGTAGTTGTATAAAAGCTAGCTAATCTTTTCAAGTAGTTAGTTTGTATTTTATTGTGAAACTACCTCATTCAAATGAGGGTTTTAAGTATTGTCTTGTAGTAACCGATTATTTTAGCAAATATATTGTTATATTTCCCCTCAGGAATGCTAATGCAAAACGTTTAATTAAGTGTATAGACGAAGGTATCTTTTTAGTTTATGGGGCTCCACAATTTCTCATTTGTGATAATGGTACTCCTATGAAGAGTAAGGAATTTCAAGGTCTGTGTAAAAAATAGAAAACTTCGATTTCATTTACAGAAAGGGTTAATAGGGTAGTGAAAACAATTATTTCTTCCTATTGTAGAGAAAATCATAGAGTATGGGATGAGCATATTGCATCTATTGTTTGTGCAATCAGAACATCTCGCCATGAAACCACTGGTTATACGCCATATTTTGGTTACTTTGGTAGAGAACATAAGCTGTATGGGCAAGATTTTTATGAAAGAACACCTACAAATAATTTAGATCCCTCGGATGAAATTAAAAATCGTCAAGAATGGTTCAAGGTTCTTTGTAACGATGTTCGGGGTGTAAGGGATCGGGCACAACAACTTACCGATCCAAATGTCAACCTCTCCTGCACGTGTGATGACTCCGGTCATCCGGCGCTGCCTGCTAGACAACTAAGAGGCTCTGACGACCGAGTATTAGCGGTATAACGAAAAGAACTAGAATTAAGGAAATATAATTCTACAACAAGTCGAAAGCAAAGGGAAACTACGACATGACTGTATAATAATCCTTATATTCCCCTGGAAAGTCATTCCACTAATTGGCTAGTATCTTTTTATTATGTCAGGAAAACAGAAAGAAATGACCCTTAGTCCCGGGCAGGTGTTAAATCACCCGAGGGTGCGAAGAATCTCCCGGCTTGACACGATAAAGCTGAAGTTTAGTATTAGTACATGGAATGTTACGACTCGACATAGATATCCTAGGCATCGCGGAAACTAGATGGCCTGAAAACGGAATATATCAAAAGGAAGATGCAACAATATACTACTCCGGAGCAACAACCAATGACCTTTATCACAGACAAGGAGTTGGCATCTTAATAAGAAACAGCTTAAAGAGCTCCGTGAGAAACATAATCAATTATTCAGAAAGAATCATGATGTTGCAGCATTCAGCTAAACCACTCAATATAAATATTGTGAAAACATACGCCCCAGCGGCAGATAAACCTGATCAAGATATCGAAATATTCTACGAACAACTACACGAAATCCTAACATCACTAAAGACCCAAGAGATAATAATAGTATTAGGGGGATTTCAATGCAAAAATGGGACGAGGGGAAGCGATAGAAGGCGTTATGGGCCAATTTGGATTTGGTGAAAGAAATCATCGAGGAGATAGACTAATTCAATTTTGCAAAGAAGATAATCTAACAATCAAAAACAAATTTTACGATCTACACCCAAGACGCTTATACACATGGAAATCTCCTCAGGATAACCCCCTTAGAGTAGTAAGAAATCAAATAGATTATATCTTGATCAAAAGACGATTTCAAAATAACATTACAAGAGTAGCTGTATATCCAGGAGAGGATATTGGATCCGACCACAACCCCCTAATAGGGGACTTTAACTTTGAAGGTAAAATAATAAAAGAACGTCGAAACACCAAAAGATATAACATTAGAACCTTGAAAAATCCAGATAAACGGAAGCACTGAAGCAGAGTTTTGAAACAAATACAATATACGATGAACAAACTGAAGACGAACACTGGAAAACGATTGAAACAAACATAAAGGGTGCTACTTAAAAGGTGGTTGGATACAATAAACAAGAAGCTAGGAAACCTTGGATGATGAAAGAAATTCTTAACAGAATGGAAGATAGACGACTAGCGAAGATAGAAAATAATAACAACAAATACAAGCAAATAAACAAAGATATACGGTATAAAATAAGGCAGGCGAAAGAACTGTGGCTGATTGAGCAATGCCAAGAGGCGGAAATACTACAGGAAAAGCACGACTCTTTTAACTACCATAAAAAATTCAAGGAAATTACAGAAGAATTGTGAGCTCCATTCGACACAATAACAAAATAATAACAGACAACGAACAGCTACGTTTGACATGGGAAAATTATATAAAAACCTTATACCAAGATGACCGACCAGTAATACCTACTCTAAGTCAACATGAACACATAACTGGCCCACCAATTCTCGATTCAGAAGTGGAATATGTTATCGCAAACCTCTAAGACGGAAAGACACCTGGTGAGGACATGATTCATGCGGAAGTACTAAAACTAATGTATCCAAAAATTTTATGTCGGCTATTTAATAAAATCTATGACTCTGGCATTATTCCGACTAGATGGCTCAGATCAACATTTATAGCATTACCGAAAAAGAGTGAGGCCTACAACTGCGATAACCACAGACTCATAAGCCTAATGACGTTAAAGGCATTTCTAAAAATTCTTCACGGCAGGATATATAAGAGATGCAAAGAGCACAGCAGCAACACACAATTTGGGTTTAAAAACGCAAGGGGCACCAGAGAGGCTGTGTACTGCATACAATTGTTGACCGAAATATGTTACGACCAACGTAAAGACGTCTTCATAATCTTTATTGACTACCAGACAGCTTTCGATAGCATTAAACATGAACACATGCTAGAAATATTAGAGCAAATTGGTCTCGACACAAAAGATCTTAGAATTATCCAAAATCTATGTTGGAATCAAACAGCAATACTTCGTATTAACAACTCATTAAAAACCCAAAAACCTGAAATAACAAATGGTTTTCGTCAAGGCTGTATTTTGTCTCCGCTATTATTCAACGTATACACGGAGATGATTTTCCAGAAGGCCCTAGAAAATGAACAAAAATGTATAAAAATAAACGGAATACCCATCAATAACGTACGTTATGCTGATGATAATGCTATATTAGCGATTTCGAAGATATACAGCACATTCTAAATAGAATTAATATAGTGGGTAAGGAATATGGGCTTACAATAAACATCGATAAGACAAAATTCATGATCATGAGCAGAGACCAACATAATCAGGTCCAAGTAATGATTGAAGATAAGCCCATAGAAAGAGTCAACAAATTTAAATACCTCGGTTGGAACATCAATGACAAATTGGATACCGATATGGAGATAAAAATGCGGACGTCAATGGCAAGAACTGCTTTCATTAAATTTCAAAGATATATATGTCGAATTGAAGTGTCGCTGAACATAATAATTCGTATGGTGAAATCTTAGAGTAATAATAAACATAGAGAGGGCTATTCATTCATAAACACGTTTATTTTTGGGGCCAACAATTCTAAACGCCAGTAGTGAAGTAATGAATGAATTACAAAAAGTGGGGATGGTATTGTACCTACATGGCCTTGGTAATTTCAGCTGTTTTTCTGACAAACATGGTACCGTCAAACCATGATAATCCAAAAACATTAAATTAATTAACTTAAAAGTTTATCTTCACACTAATAAGTCTTGAAAAACACATCAAAACGAAAGAACTAAATGTTTACTCTCTAGTCGTAATGGCGCTCGTATAAACAAACCATGTTTGACATTATTTACTACAATACTACGGCGTATTTAAAATGATCATCGATCACACTCTGACGATATTTGCATCTCTCTTTTTACGGTAATTAAACAAGGACAAAACTACTAAATAGAATACTATTGACACATTAACAGTTACTGAAATTTTGAGCAATGTTGCCGCTTTTAGTTATAACCATAATGGTATATAAGGATACAACAAATTCTTGTTTAAAATTTATATAAGAATATACCTTTATTAAATAAAATTCAAGTATTATTAATTAATTTTAAAAGCAGTGACTCAAATGCAGAAATTAGTATGACTTTTTTTTATTTGCATAACTTTTTAACTAATTTTCAATTAAACTTCTAATTGCTTTTTTCCCGCAACTATAGAGGATTTGTAAATATGGCAAAGCTGTGGAAGTGTCCCGCAAGTGAGCTTAGAATGTGACTGAATGTTTGGGGCAGGAAAAAGTCAAAACAAAAATATCTATTTTATTTGTTAATCTGAGGGTGAAATGCTATATTTGGCCCATAATAACATATGAAGCGGAAACATGGTCACTGAACGTAAAATCCATTAACCGCATAGAGGCCTTTGAGATGTGGACAGTCCGCAGGTTATTGAGGATACCATGGGTAGACCAGGTCACAAACGAGGAAGTACTTAGAAGAGCCAACGTCGAGCGCGAACTACTATCAACTATAAAACCACTCTTAACTGGGGCACATACTCCGAGGCAATAAACATGACATACTAAGACTAATACTAATGGGCAAAATAGATGGAAAAAGAGGCCTAGGACGAAGACAATACTCGTGGTTACGTGATATCAGAAACTGGTGCGAAGTGAAGAGCGTGGGTGATATATTCGCACTAGCCGCGTAAGGGCAATTACGCATTATAGACTAATTATTGGTGGATGATCGCCTACACGCTGTAAAGCGTTTGGCACGAGAAGAAGAAGATAACGATGTTCATTCGAAATTAATCAAATCACATGATATAAGGAAAAGGATCTATGATCTTCGAAGTCGCCCTATGTAGTTTAAAATTGGTCAAAGAGTTTGGAGGCATCTAAGTATTTTACAGCTAAGTTAGCACCAAAATTTGTTGGGCCTTTTACTATGTTTAAGAAAGTGGGTTATTGCATATACAAGCTCGTAGATGAAAAACGTACTGATAAAGGTATTTGGCATATTCAAGATTTGAAAGAATATTGTGTTACAAAGTTGGATGATAATTTTCCAGTTTAGACAGTCTTATCAGGGACGGACTTGGCTATTTTCTTAACCGGATCTTGTTTCGTTTTCATATTGTATCTATATGTTACAGATAGGTAGGTGTTGGATTTGTGTACTTAGACAGTAAAGTTCGGTAAACTTTATCAACTCTGGAATGAAAGGGAGTGTTACGGGTCAAAAAATTATTTTCAGTGTACTTACAAAGTTTAATCTACTAGTTTCGACGATAGAGTTATCGCAATTTTTGGAGTGAAGGTTCAATATTAATGTCACAATATAGAGTATTGCCGATAAATACGATATCTTGAATTGGGTAGCATGCGGTCGAGAACATTCAACTATTGAGTAGTTTGTAACCTTACCTTGCTGTTGTTACTCCAAGAAGTGAGGTTACATTGCCAAAGGTTCGCTTTTCGCCGGAGAGCATAAGGTCATGAGTTAGTGAGGAATATTTGAAAGCATGTCCTTTATTATTTTTTTAAGGGGCCACTTGATTAGTAGGACATTCAAGAAATTTACTGATTAATCAAGAAACCAATAATGAAAAATATTAGCTATTGTAACTTTTCAAATATGTTATTTATGTCATTTTGCTTTTACGTTTGTGAATCAAATAAAACACTATGTTGCCAATGAAACAGTTTAATTAAATGGATGGTACCTTGAACTTCTGTTGTAATAACCTGTCTCAAAAATATGAGGTGATCAACTCTATTTATGAAATGATAATCAGTTATCAATTATTGGTTAATTTAAAATGTTTAACAATTCCTAATGTCATCAACTAACTGAGATCATAATATACAATACACTAAATCTTTAGTAACACGTAAATGGTATACCAGTTACCGCTTTACAACTGTAATAATTAACCATATACAACCAAGTAGGTCAAAAGTATCTCTAATATAATAAGATTAAACTGAAATATAATTTCTGGGCGGTATACATTAACAAAGTTGATATTCCAACTCTAAAGAATTGAAAGAATGTAATGTTAAAATTGTGAATTTGATAGACGTCTTTATAAAAATGTGAAGTTACTAAATAGTAGAAAATAAAAGTTAATGTGCCATTAAACGTTAAAAAATGAAGTTATAAAATTTGCTCAAAGTTCAGATAAAAACAAATGAAACTTTTAATGTTACTTGCGGTTAGTGTCCAAATTATTAGACGTCAATTGGCTTAATTGACAAGCAACATCTGACTTATGGAACAAGATTCAGCCATGCTGTTAATAATCGTTGTTCATGATGAAATTATTCGGCAGTTGTCACCAACAAACATAAGTCCAACTTCGTCCTTTGAACTGGAAACGCCGTTAGAAGCTCTTGTCACTCCATAACATTAATCGCAACCCGAGATACGATACGTCTCTACAACCCTGGACGGAGTACATTAGCCTGTCAGCTATCCCTAAGAGAATATATATATCATACAGGAATCATCCCAAATTGAGACTTCTTAAAATCTGTACTTGATCATCCTATCATTGATCACCATCACCTATAAAAACTATCAAACCATATTTTCAATTGACAAAAAATGTAAAAATTTGCATGTAAAAACTATGCAGTATAAAAAAACCTTAAAAAGAAATTGGGGGTTATAGCCGTGAAAATATATACAAGATGAAAGCTTACCTTGTTACCAATGGTTTTTCACCACTATAGTTCCCAAAATAAATGGATTAAACCATGTGCCACCGGCCATTTTGTATACTCACGACTTGTCCGCATTGATACTCAACTTGACCATTCGAGAGGTATCAGACAAGTGATTTCAACAATTTCAGCTTCCCTTTACCACGGACACTTATAATCAGTGTTACCAATGGCAGTCAAATAAAATCCCCACATAAAATAATAAAATACTCATGGATTGGTTAAATCACATGAAGAATATTAATAAAAATATTACTCTAGACACCCGTTTAATTATTTACATCCCGTTATTCCAGGATATGCTTAAATAATTTTAAAACCCATAGTTAATTCCCTGATGCAACCAACTATAACAGAAGTGTGTATAAAGTTGCATACTCAGTGGGTGGCTTAACCGAATTAATGCACCTCCGTGAGTTACTCGTATAATACAATACAAAAAAACATTGTATTTTTATCATGCTACAAGTTAATAGCGTTTGTACTTGTTCTATTTAATAGGTGGTACCGAATTGAATTTAACATTTCCGGTAGAGATATTTTTAGCTTTCTTGTTGTTGAAGTGCAAGGTGACGGTCTGTCGAATGGTACCACGAGGTTAATAATAAATCTGCAACCCTATTCTATTGAGAAGGATTTTTCCAGTAGATGGATCTATATTTTATTCTGATTATTTTAAGTTTGTTGGGCTTTCAATTGAACCTTAATAAGTGTTGTGATCTTACCCCGCCAAAGGTTAAGTGAAACGAATTTGTTAACGTGAGTTATTCGATTTTAGTGGCATTGGTAGGTTTTTTTTGTCTGACGGTAAAGTTGAGCAGTAACGTGGTTGTGAATTGAGATTCGCCCCTTTGCCCCGCCTTGTCTCCTAAGAGGGATTCTGAGAGATACGGAGACTCGTTCCATCGGTAATAGAAGAAAGCTATAAGATAAAGCAAACAAAATGGAGATGGATGGTTGTGAGAAGAAAGTTGAAGAATGTTGATTTAGAAAAGGTATTTGTTTCTACTATACTAAAAGTTTCTTGATCAATAGAAGAGAATGTGGGATTTCACTTAACGTGTTTTCTTTAGTAAAACCCACTCGGGGACGTCCAGTCGACAAACCTGGACTTACTAATGTAAACGTTCAACTTAATTATTATAAAATGAGACTGAGAAAACAACGTGCAACTTAATTAATATAAAATACCTCTACACCAAGAAAACAGATTACTTGTCTTGGTGTTTTGGGTTTAGTAGTTTAGACCCGCTCGCTTTAAACTACTGCCCCTTTATAAATGTTGTCTATCACGCGATTGGACTAGTCGGGGTAATTGTTACTAGTCATAGCTCTTTGATAATGAGTTAATAGATTATCAGCTGATTTTCAAATTTTTACAGTAACTCTAATTAAAATAGAAATTTACAGTAACAATAAACAAACTAAGGGAACAACTCGTAATAAAGATACAGTGAATTGGCATTTAGATTTATTTATTTATGTATTTTATGAAGCTCTTTTTTAAACAAAATATCTCCAAAAGATCGAAAAACCAATCTTGTTTACCTAATTGTGCCAGCTTTTCTAGGAAATGCAGAATAATTTCATAATAAATTATTGAACATTATTCAAAACATGTAATCAAGCTTTAATGTCTCAACGGTGACATTAACAACGCAACCACATAGGGACATATTTTGCGGGTCAGAATTATAGGGCTAATTTGCTGTTACATTTTAATATGCTACATTGAAAATATGTAAATTAAATTTGAATTTGTTAATGTAATATTTTATACGGTAATCAAGAAACACAAAATATATACAAACACAAACCATTTATTTGTGTAAAAATTATGGATTTAGCATTTTCATCATATATTTGAGATTTTATGATTCATAAATACGCATTTACACGTCATATTAGTTTTCTAAACCCGAGTCTTTTATTCGGACTACAAATAAAGATGAGATGAGTTTTTAGTGTGATAACGGTCGATAACTCCGTTATTATGGAAATTATCCAAAAAAGTTATTAACAAAAATTGTAGGGAGTTCGGTTCTGACAACGAATATGTAAACAGTATTTGTGTCAGCTCCAAACATTTTTCAAATTTAACAGTGTTTATTGATCAAAGTAAAACTCAATTACAGACAGTATAGTGAATATTAGTGCTCCTCCATCAAACACGTAAGTCACTTTTGACTCACACCACAAAAACTTGTTAAAAAACCCGTTTATTTGTAATTAACCTGCATCATTTTATCTACTTACTACAAATCCGGACAAATACCGCAGTTTTTCAAGCGATATGATAAATATAAATTGGAATACAGGCCAGCATTCAGACACCTAGCAACAATTATGGAAATTATATCCGGCGAGATTTCTGACTACAGAGGTTCTCAAAACACCTACTCCTCAATCACTCAACAACAGTTTCCAAACAAAGATCAAGCAATAATTTTTCCCGCAGGTAATAATGAAAAAATTCAGGATTATTTAATCCCACTTGGAGAAATTATCCAACCAAAAAATATTTTGTTTTCTTCAAAATTATCTCACAACCGGTTGTATATATACTTAACCAGTACCACTATAATCAACGATGAAATAAAACAATATAGTTTGTTTAAATCTTCATATATTTGAACTAATGTTCAATTTAAACTTGTTGACGCGTTTCACTAACACAGTAGCTTTGTCAAAACGAATGAAGGTAAAATATAAAAATGTCCTAATATATACAGTGCTAAATCTATTTACTAAGGTTAACAATGGTATTAAAAGATATTACCTGGAAATTCATTCACTACAAACATTCCTAAGCTATCTTCTAGGTAAAGAGGTTCAATAAAGGAGACTGATTGATATCTATTTGGTCGTTAAGGAGATTACCTGAATATTTATTTTTGTTAATCTCTAGGGCTTCTAATAAATTTAAACTAAAGGATTTACCGACTACATGGAGAATTTCAAAATTTGGGTCGAAAATGTGTTGGTTTTCTAATAAATGATTTGAATAGTTAGAATCTAATTTTTTGTTGTCATAGCTACGTTTGTGTTCCGAAATTCTAGTTTTAAAATTTCTAAAAGTTCTACCGATATAAATTTTATCACAATTGTCATTACCACATTTTAATTTATAAACTCCTGATTTGTTTAATTTTGAAGATTTAGATTTATTATTTTTAATGAATTTGGATAAATTGTGATCAGTTTTAAAGGAAATATTCATGTCTAAAGTTTCTAAAAATGATTTAATTTTCAAGGATGGTGTTCCAAAGTATGTTAAGCTTTTAAATTGTCTATTATTTTTATCTGAAGGGAATACTTGTTCTAAAGTCTGTTTTTTTATCTTTTTATTTATGATATTGTCAGTTAAATTTGGATCGTAATTATTATTAACTGCTATTTGTTTTATGATATTTAATTCATTGGTATAATTATTAATATTTAATGGGACTGTTAAGAGTCTGTGTATCACAGGGATTCTGAGAGATACGGAGACTCGTTCCATCGGTAATAGAAGAAAGCTATAAGATAAAGCAAACAAAATGGAGATGGATGGTTGTGAGAAGAAAGTTGAAGAATGTTGATTTAGAAAAGGTATTTGTTTCTACTATACTAAAAGTTTCTTGATCAATAGAAGAGAATTTGGGATTTCACTTAACGTGTTTTCTTTAGTAAAACCCACTCGGGGACGTCCAGTCGACAAACCTGGACTTACTAATGTAAACGTTCAACTTAATTATTATAAAATGAGACTGAGAAAACAACGTGCAACTTAATTAATATAAAATACCTCTACACCAAGAAAACAGATTACTTGTCTTGGTGTTTTGGGTTTAGTAGTTTAGACCCGCTCGTTTTAAACTACTGCCCCTTTATAAATGTTGTCTATCACGCGATTGGACTAGTCGGGGTAATTGTTACTAGTCATAGCTCTTTGATAATGAGTTAATAGATTATCAGCTGATTTTCAAATTTTTACAGTAACTCTAATTAAAATAGAAATTTACAGTAACAATAAACAAACTAAGGGAACAACTCGTAATAAAGATACAGTGAATTGGCATTTAGATTTATTTATTTATGTATTTTATGAAGCTCTTTTTTAAACAAAATATCTCCAAAAGATCGAAAAACCAATCTTGTTTACCTAATTGTGCCAGCTTTTCTAGGAAATGCAGAATAATTTCATAATAAATTATTGAACATTATTCAAAACATGTAATCAAGCTTTAATGTCTCAACGGTGACATTAACAACGCAACCACATAGGGACATATTTTGCGGGTCAGAATTATAGGGCTAATTTGCTGTTACATTTTAATATGCTACATTGAAAATATGTAAATTAAATTTGAATTTGTTAATGTAATATTTTATACGGTAATCAAGAAACACAAAATATATACAAACACAAACCATTTATTTGTGTAAAAATTATGGATTTAGCATTTTCATCATATATTTGAGATTTTATGATTCATAAATACGCATTTACACGTCATATTAGTTTTCTAAACCCGAGTCTTTTATTCGGACTACAAATAAAGATGAGATGAGTTTTTAGTGTTATTATGGAAATTATCCAAAAAAGTTATTAACAAAAATTGTAGGGAGTTCGGTTCTGACAACGAATATGTAAACAGTATTTGTGTCAGCTCCAAACATTTTTCAAATTTAACAGTGTTTATTGATCAAAGTAAAACTCAATTACAGACAGTATAGTGAATATTAGTGCTCCTCCATCAAACACGTAAGTCACTTTTGACTCACACCACAAAAACTTGTTAAAAAACCCGTTTATTTGTAATTAACCTGCATCATTTTATCTACTTACTACAAAACCGGACAAATACCGCAGTTTTTCAAGCGATATGATAAATATAAATTGGAATACAGGCCAGCATTCAGACACCTAGCAACAATTATGGAAATTATATCCGGCGAGATTTCTGACTACAGAGGTTCTCAAAACACCTACTCCTCAATCACTCAACAACAGTTTCCAAACAAAGATCAAGCAATAATTTTTCCCGCAGGTAATAATGAAAAAATTCAGGATTATTTAATCCCACTTGGAGAAATTATCCAACCAAAAAATATTTTGTTTTCTTCAAAATTATCTCACAACCGGATGTATATATACTTAACCAGTACCACTATAATCAACGATGAAATAAAACAATATAGTTTGTTTAAATCTTCATATATTTGAACTAATGTTCAGTTTAAAGTTGTTGACGCGTTTCACTAACACAGTAGCTTTGTCAAAACGAATGAAGGTAAAATATAAAAATGTCCTAATATATACAGTGCTAAATCTATTTACTAAGGTTAACAATGGTATTAAAAGATATTACCTGGAAATTCATTCACTACAAACATTCCTAAGCTATCTTCTAGGTAAAGAGGTTCAATAAAGGAGACTGATTGATATCTATTTGGTCGTTAAGGAGATTACCTGAATATTTATTTTTGTTAATCTCTAGGGCTTCTAATAAATTTAAACTAAAGGATTTACCGACTACATGGAGAATTTCAAAATTTGGGTCGAAAATGTGTTGGTTTTCTAATAAATGATTTGAATAGTTAGAATCTAATTTTTTGTTGTCATAGCTACGTTTGTGTTCCGAAATTCTAGTTTTAAAATTTCTAAAAGTTCTACCGATATAAATTTTATCACAATTGTCATTACCACATTTTAATTTATAAACTCCTGATTTGTTTAATTTTGAAGATTTAGATTTATTATTTTTAATGAATTTGGATAAATTGTGATCAGTTTTAAAGGAAATATTCATGTCTAAAGTTTCTAAAAATGATTTAATTTTCAAGGATGGTGTTCCAAAGTATGTTAAGCTTTTAAATTGTCTATTATTTTTATCTGAAGGGAATACTTGTTCTAAAGTCTGTTTTTTTATCTTTTTATTTATGATATTGTCAGTTAAATTTGGATCGTAATTATTATTAACTGCTATTTGTTTTATGATATTTAATTCATTGGTATAATTATTAATATTTAATGGGACTGTTAAGAGTCTGTGTATCATATACTATTGAAAGCTGCTAGTTTATGACTGAATGGGTGGACCGAACTATTATGAATTGTAATATCTGTATGTGATGGTTTATGAAATATAGAAAAATCATGTCTATTATTTATATTTTAAATTGTAAGGTCTAGAAAGTTTATAGACTTATTTTGTTCAAGTTCTACGGTAAATTTGATATTATTGTGAATCGAGTTTATGTAAGTAATGAAGCTCTCTAATTGTCTATTTGTACCGATGAAGCTAGCTAAAATGTCGTCCACATATCGGTGCCAGTACATAAATTTTTTACTAAGGGGGTGTTCATGAATTATTTTTTCTATATTATCCATGAATATTTCTGTTAGTAGGGGGCTG
This sequence comes from Galeruca laticollis, assembly GCA_963921935.1. Lineage (NCBI taxonomy): Eukaryota > Metazoa > Arthropoda > Insecta > Coleoptera > Chrysomelidae > Galeruca > Galeruca laticollis. The sequence continues at coordinate 197,362,369 of OY998179.1, read as the reverse complement.
AGAGGGTTGCCCATAATCAAACCATCTTTACTGCTGTAAACCTCTCCATTGAAATGAAAATAATTTGGATTCAAACACACTTTTAATAAAGTAATGATATCAGAGTGAATTAAAGGATTAACATTATTGTATGTGAGCAAGTTATCAACAAGAGTTATAGTTTCTTTAGGAGGTATACTAGGGAATAGATTTGTTACATCGAACGATATGAATTTAGAATTATGGGGTGGTATTATATCTTGAACATTAGTTCAAATATATGAAGATTTAAACAAACTATATTGTTTTATTTCATCGTTCAGTATGGATCTTCATCAAGTAAAAGCCTCATCTATTCAACCACTATAATCGATAAATTCATGACCGAAAATGATGAAAAAATTAAAATAAATGGCGAAATTGTACAGGCTAGAAGATTTGTCACACCAGCAGTTCGACTTATACTATCAAATGTGAGCCCCACAATTCCTCATAATCTGATAATAAACGAGCTAAATAATTTAGGCATCAAATCACTTTCCTCGATGTCATTTTTAAAAATAAGCTCAAATCTTCCTGAAAACAGCCACATCTATAGTTTCAGACGGCAAGTATTCATAAGCCCACCTACAAATTAATTACCTGAATCAATTTTAGTGACACACGACAGCACCTTCTATAGAATATTCTCTAATATGTTGCTTTTGTAAAAAATTAGGACACTTAGCAGTTAATTGTCCAATCCAGTCCGTAACACCAAATAGTCAAACCAATACATCTCACTCACCTACTGCACAATCTGAAGCACTCCTCAACAACCCGCAATCAGCTAGAGCCGAGGAGAATTCCAAACAGTATAATAGCGAGCCAAAAACTGTCACCACAATCCCCCCAACACCCATTACCCACCGCCAATAACATAGAAAAATCTCAATTATCCCAAAAACACTTATCTACGGATGTTTTTGTATCTCAGAATACGTCAAAACGTACATTCGATGAAATCACCACACCGTCCCCGCAACCTGATGCCGAAGAGAACACATTGCAAACAGATCCTTTCAGCAAGCCAATCAAAACAATCATCAAAAAATCAAAAAAGATGCAGCTTCCACGTCGGCACTTATGGAACCCGTAAGACAGACTATCGCTGAACAGAACCCTCCTTTTGTTCTGGACTTCGATCAAATGGAATGAAATCTAAAAAATGCAGATTGGGATCTTTTCTCATCCTTAATTGAAGATAAAATCGAATACTGTACAGTTTTTTCTGACATAGACGAATCACTAAAGCCTTTTACAAATATGATCATAGATTCCGAAACGTGCTGTATCATGGTGGAGCAACGAATGCAAAACCGCCATCGAAGCTAGCAAAAACGCCTTTAATAAATATAAAGGACTGAAAACAGTACAATGTAAAGTAGTTTTTGAGGCTGCGCTCAAAACTCCGGTATACAATAAAAAACGCCAAACGCAAATCATGGACTGACTACGTATCATCACTAAATTCAGATACATCAATGACCGATGGAAAAAAGATAATAATAAAATTAACAGACTTGAGGTCTAAGGCCACACTTTAAATAACAACACTGACATAGCAAATGCCCTCGCTAATGTCTACGAACAGATCTCCAACGAAATCAACCAGAACATATCACTTCTCCTTCACAAAGAATTCCAAGATCAAAACAACATTGAAATTAAGGCGTGAGACAGATCGTTTAAAGTCAAAGTAAACAACACAATGTCTGACTTAAAATTTCAAAAAAAGCGGGATTCCACAAGGTTCTGTACTAAGCCCGACCTTATTCATAATAGCAATTAACGATGTTCTAAAAAGATTAAAAAGGCCGCTTAAAGCCCCCTTATATGCTGATGACCTGGTCGATTACTGCAAAAGTAAGAACCTTAAAAACAGTCAGAAAATCGCGAAAGACTTCCTATCCCATTGAGAACATTGGACAAAACGAACAGGCTTCATCTTTTCAACCAAGAAATCAAAACTCATTATTTTTTCGAAAAATAAAATTCCAGAGCGCGTAAATCTACGCCTCTATGGAAAATATTTACAAACTGAAACGTCTGTTACATTCTTAGGAATGACTTTTGACGAATCTCTTAACTGGAAATGCCACATAAACAATCTCCTCCTGACATGTCAAAAACAACTGAACCTCTTAAAAATGGTGGCTAATAAAAATTGGAGTACTGATCGAGAAACTCTGCTCACGCTTTATCGTACATTAATCAGGTCCAAGTTAGATTACGGTTCAATTGCCTACACGACAGCGGCTAAATCACTCTTAAACCGGATAAATAGCATTCATAACATAGCTCTACGCATAATAACAGGGGCATTCCGCACTACACCAATCGAGAGCCTACATAGTAAAGTTGTAAAACCATCGCTAGAAGACTGAATAATGTACCTAAGTCTAGTGTATGCAGCTAAAATAAGGCAAAATATCTCCAACCTTCACTGTCAAAATTGCACCACAGAAAACTTCCCCAATTTGTTCCAAAAACCAAGAGCCTCCGACCTTACTACGTCCAAATTGAAAACTACCTAACTAAACTTAATTACTCACTTCCAGAATGCTATCCTAATGAACTTAGTCCAATTCTACTCTGGCAAATGAAAACTCCAACTTGTATCACCAGTCTTTCGTCCTATAATAAAAATTCTGAAAATCCCTACATTATTAGATCTATGCTAAACAACATACTAGAAAAGTTCCCCAACTACTTCCACATTTATAATGACGCCTCAAAGTTTTCTAATAAAGTCGGAGCTGCAGTAGCGACCACAACCTCGACACGCATGTTCAAGCTCTCATCAACCTGCTCTATCTACTCAGCAGAGCCTTAACCCTCATAAATGCATCTAACGCACAGGACTAACTCAATCTTTCGGATTCCCTAAGCGCTCTAAAAACTTTACAGGCCACTTACCCAGATCATCCCATTGTGATAAAAAGCCTTAACCCTCATAAATGCATCTAACGCACATAACTAATTCATTCTTTCGGATTCCCGCAGCGCTCTAAAAACTTTACAGGCCACTTAGCCAGATCATCCCATCCCATTGTGACAAAAATAAAACAAGAACTTAACGTTGCCGAACAAAGCTATAAGAATGTTATCTTCATATGGATGCCATCCCATATAGGAATTCTTCGTATCTAAGAAGCAGATAAATACGCCAAAGAAGCCGCAAACAGTCACAACCGAAACTATCAGACTATCAGTGAGTGCGGATATAAAATGTACAATAAAATCTAAAATAAATAGTGCGTGGTAACATCGGTGGAAAAGTGCTACAACGAAGTTAAACGAAGTGAAAAAGTCAATAAATCCCTGGTCTTCATTACCTAAAAATCGCCGAGACAAGTCCTACTAACTCGACTACGCCTAGACCACACTAGACTAACACGCAGTCATCTTTTCAGTAAAGATCCTTAACTAGAATGCAACTATTGCAATGAACTACTCTCAGCGAAACACTTACTTACTCAGTGTCCGCAATTAGCAGCGAAACGACAGCAGATCCAACTTCCTCCTGGTGAACTTGCAGACATATATTAGGGTCATCATGTAATGTGCTCAATTTAAAAAAGTTTCTGTAAACCTTAATGACGCTAATGACCCACGCGGTTGATGAGTATTATTAAAAAAAATTGTAGGGAACGATATGCTCCTTACCTGGAAAATATGCCGATATCTACAGGGTGGTTCATAGCTGCGTGACAAAGGAAAAATACGTTTGTTTTAAATGCGATATCCTATACATTTCCTCATATTTAGATGTCTCCTCTAATCCCCGTTCGTACAAAATGCAGTTTTACTAAATTATAAAGGATATTTAAAAAGATATGACCATTTAAATATCGAAATCGCTACGGAAACACTCTGTGTATGAAGAATTAGTAAATATATGATTATTTTGCGTAGTAAGTTGGCGAATATATTGTCTAGTTTTCAGTTACTAATAGTAACAGAAATCATCGACGAACATCTGTATACAGGGTGACCTAAAATGTAATCTTATGATTTTCTTAATTTTTTAAATGGTTCCGCCCTTAGAGTAATAATAAACAGAGAGAGGGCTATTAATTCATAAACACGTTTATTTTTACGGCCGACAATTCTAAACGCCAGTAGTGAAATAATGAATGAATTACAAAAAGTGGGAATGGTATTGTAGCCACATGGTCTTGGTAATTTCGGCTGTTTTTCTGACAAACTTGGCACCGACGAACCTTGATAATCCAAAAACATTTAATTAATTAACTTAAAAGTTTATTTTATCACTAGAAGTTTTGAAAAACACATCAAAACGAAAGAACTAAATATTTGTGTTTTAAATGAAACTCAACGTTTCTAGCTAATTCCATAATATAATGAAAAATGTTAAAAATTCTAAAAAATTGACAATTGTTTCGATAACTGAATATCATCGTCAGTATGACAGAAGTTACATTTCATTTGATGCCTACCTGATGATTAGTAGTTATTTTTGGGTAGACCAAGAGGTGACCTACCTTGTGATTGACTTAATATATGTTAATAGAAAAAGAAGATGATGTGATATTACAAATATTGAAGCTTAGATATTATTAGCCCTATGGTGATATCCTGGATATCATTTTTCCAATTAAGATCAGTATAACTGTGCAATGATATAGAAAACTATATCTGCTGATCTTTACAGTTATCACTTAAGAAGACAGTTTAATAGTGGAGAAATCCCTAGATTTATCTGTTCATTGACGACTTCATATTGTGGGTTTCTTAAGTGTCTTCTAATTTCCAACTCTTCAAGGAAATCCAGAACTGGACTGATAATTGTAAAGATCAGCAGATATAGTTTTCCTGGTTTTCTATATCATTGCACAATTATACTGATCTTAATTGGAAAAATGATATCCAGGATATCACCATAGGGCTAATAATATCTAAGCTTCAATATTTGTAATATCACATCATCTTCTTTTTCTATTAACATATATTAAGTCAATCACAAGTCTAGCCAAAAATAACTACTAATCATCAGGTATGCATCAAATGAAATGTAACTTCTGTCATTCTGACGATGATATTCAGTTATAGAAACAATTGTCAATTTTTTTAGAATTTTCAACATTTTTCATTATAATGTGGAATTAGCTAGAAACGTTGAGTTTCATTTAAAACAATAATATGAGTAGATTCCACGAAGTAAGGGTCGAGACAGTTAATTTCATTTAACTAAACATTTACTCTCTAGTCATAATGGCGCTCGTATTAACAAACCACGTTTGACATTATTTACTACAATACTACGACGTAATCGAAATGATCCTCAATCACAGTCTGACGATATTTGCATCTCTATATGGTAATTAAACAATGACAAAAGTACTAAATAGATTACTATTGACACATTAAACTGGTACTGAAATTTTGAGCAATGTTGCTACTTTTAGTTATAACCATAAAGGTATCTAAGGATACAACAAATACTTGTTTAAAATTTATAAAAGAATATGCCTTTATGAAATAAAATTCAATTATTATTAATTAATTTTAAAAATAGCGACTCAAATGCATAAATTACTATGACTTTTTTTTATTTGCATAACTTTTTAACACATTTTCAATTAAACTTCTAATTTCATTTTTCCTGCAACTAAAGAGACTTTGTAAATATGTCAATGCAGTGGAAGTGTCCACAAGTGAGCTTAGAATGTGACTCGATGTTTGGGGCAAGAAAAGATCAAAACAAACATATCTATTTTATTTGTTTCGCCTATATTTTATGTTTTTTTAGATAGCATCTGGTATGTCCTTTCATTTTTGTGAAGCATTGCCTATACCTAAATTCATTATGTTCCGAAATATTTTTAAATTTCTTTAAATTTTAGTAATAGTTCGTTAATATGAACAAATGTTATTATTTAATAAACCATACCTAACAATATTGTTCGAAGTGTTCACCTACAACATCTATGCAAGTTTGTATTCGATTTTCAAATGAATTCAGGCCCTAAAACCAACAGATTATCCGATAATAGTGGCATTTGCCAATTGGTACAGGCAAAAATGTTTAGAAGATAGACAATTGACCGAATTTGTTTTATTTACTGATGAACCTAAATTCACACATGAAGGAATTTTTAATTCAAAGAATAGCCATGTCTAGGCCGACGAAAATCCATATATTATTCGAGAACGGGGATTTCAGGAAATAATTCTCGGTTAACGTGTGAGCAGGCATTCTCGGAGATTGTATGTATTACCTAATAATTTTTTGAGAGATATCCTGCCTAACTTATTAAACGATGTTGCAGCATTACATATTAGAGCAACTGTGGGTAAATTATGGTTTCAGCACGATGAGGCATTAGTACATTATTCTCTAGCAGCCCGACAACTTCTAACCCAACAATTCTGAAATAACTGGATAGGGCGAGGTGGTCCCAATATGTGGCCTGCGAGGTCACCGGATTTGAATTCAATCGCCTTTTTTCTGTGGAGTTACATGAAATCCCTTGTGTACGATACCATAGTAGATACGAAGGAGGAGCTGATATCAAGAATCCATGCGGCTACAGAAATTATTTCTAGCAATCGCGAGTCTTTCCAAGGTATGCGATTTTCAATGAGAAAACACATTTTTTGTAATTTTTTGGCTGTTTAGTATAAAATTAAGTTTGCATCGAATTTTGTAAATTGTATGTTATGTTTATTGTCATTAATTGTTTTGTTAATAAAGTCAAGGGTTTGGGAAACATATTTTTTAACAATCTTTCCTCAATATCCCAGAACCGTCTCCAAAATTAGGTCCTGTTACATTTTCTAATCATTAAAAGTCTAGTGATTATAAAAAATTAAGAAAAAATTAATAAAGAAATCCAAGAAAAATATTATTGGTTAATAGTAAAAACCGATATTGCAGATTTAATAAAAACATTAAATACCTTGAAAACTACAAGATTTTCGGTATGTAAAGGTTTCATGTTTTTTACGTGAAAACTTTTAAGCAATACAACAGAAAAATTAAATTCGCTTCAAATACCATACGCATAGAAAATGGTTGGGAAAAGGGGACATACTGTTCTAACTATACACCGTTGGATCTAGAATGAAACAGGATAACTTTACTAAAATACGGCGTTTAACATTTAAAAACGACATGCCAAATTTGAAATAAATATATTAATCAGTTTTAAAGTTATCAAATAAAAACTTATTTTGTTGTTTACAATAACCTCCTGTATTTCAAAAAGTAATCAGGTTGGACCTCTCATTCCTTATATAATTTTGCCCAATTTTACGAGAGGTATCTACAGGCAGACGTTGTAAGTGTCATTTGGAAACACCCTTTATACACTTATTTTACAGTGAATCATATAACTGGCTGGAATAATTACAATTTTTCAAAAATGTTTGACACGGTCTAAATTTATCATTAAGTCTTACTGAATCCTTATTCGAATTATTTCTTTATATAAATAACGTCGTAATTATCATTACATTCGTCATGTTAGCAAGGTTACTTCAATGTTGATGTTTTTTTGATCAATAAGTTAACTACAATAATTGTTATTCTATATTATTTAATTAAAATACCGTACAATTAAATTTATTTTAGAGTTCATTTTGCTGCAACTACTTTTCTTTTATGCATATTATTTTTGTCAAGAGAATATTGATGGCAACTGAAAATGATTGATAGTTGAATTTATTAATTAACCCATTGATATTATTTAGCAGACTCACCGACGAACTTAATCCTTATCTTATGTAAATTTTGTATATAATATTGTTATTTGTCTTTGGCACATCTATACTTTTCTTCAGGTGGAAATTCGAAAAGTCCCTTATGAATAACTGGGGTTTGTTTATTTATAAACTTCTTTATGTGATCTTGGGCATTGACATTCGTTATTGCTACATGTATTAGGCTGTTTAGTCTAAAATTAGGAAAATTCAAGTATTATTGGCAAAAATGTGAATTATTGTGGTTAGGAGTTTAAAACAACTTTTGGAACAGCTGATCGTTTTATTTTATAGGTCTGCAGGTAAATAAACCTTTGGTGGTGGAAATGTTTATTATATTACTTTTCTCTCTGGTTAACAACTCCATTTATTGAATGCTCGTTTTGTCCGAAAGATCATAATGTTCGTTTAAACAGTCATAAGTATGTTTATTTATAGCAAAATATAATTTATTTTTATATGGATCTATTTGTCGTGATGGAGTGCGCCATGAACACCTTTCCTTCCGTCTGCTCATACACTGGCTTGGTACTATTAGGAACCGGTTGCCGATTGTTATTGAATTTATCTGAAATCAATGGCTTTTATACTTCATTCCTTAACCGAATTCAATTGAATGTCCATTTGATTTATTATTGTTATTAAGTAACAGCTAAGTTTGGCATCAAAGTTTGGTTCTACGTAGGGATGCATATTGGCAACGATTCTGGTGCGAAATTTGGGAAAGACTCTTTCTTTTTGGCCTTCTTTTACCACCGAAAGCGTCTTGAAGAGTGGCTGATGTTTTTGACATAAAGTTTTATTATGCAGCTTGTATGGGGTTTGATTAAAACTCTATGTAACTAATCTCCATATGTTAATTCATTCATCTCAGCTTATCTTTTTATTTATTTTGGCAATTTTGTGAATTTTTTTCACCCTCGATTCAGCTTTTTATTTATTTTTTCTCCCTCTCATGGTACGTAATCGAACCATGTTTTTTTCGACGTACACGAGTTTGTCGATTCGACTTTAGACACTCGGTAGTTCCAGTCCCATCTTTGACTAACAACGTATTTAGGTGTTGAATCTTTTGTACTAACACAAACATAATGAAATTAACTGTCTCGACCCTTACTTTGTGGAATCTAGTCATATTAGTGTTTTAAATGAAACTTACTGTTTCAAGCTAACTCCACAATATATTGAGAAAATATTAAAAATTCTAAAAAATTGACAATTGTTTCGATATTACCTAAATATCATCATCAGAATGACAGAAGTTACATTTCATTTGATGCCTACCTGATGTTTAATTATTTTTGGCTATTCCAAGAAGTGACCTACCTTGTGATTGACTTAATATATGTTGATAGAAAAAAGAAGATATGATATTACAAATATTAAGGCTTAGATATGATTAACCCTGTGAGGATATCCTGGATATTATTTTTCCCAGTTATGATTAGTATAACTGTGCAATGATATAGAAAACCAGGAAAACCATATCTGCTGATCTTTACAATTATCACTTGAGAAGACAGTTTAAAAGTGAAGAACTCCCTAGATTTATCTGTTCATTGACGACTTCATATTGTGGGTTTCTGAAGTGTCTTCTAATTTCAAATTCTTCAAGGAAATCTAGTTCTTGTTTCTTATCACAAATATGTAGTACTTCTAGTTCTGTGTTACGTTTCAATGAATGATTGGTGTCAAGTAGATGACTGCCGTAGTGGGATTTATCTGGTTGTTTTAATCTGTATGCTCGTAACTGTTCACAGTATCGGATTTCAAAATTTCTAAGGGTCTGACCCAAATAGACATCATTACATTCTGGACATTTAAGTTTATATATACAGGATTTCTTTAATGATGATAATTTTGTTTTTACATTTAACAATTTTGTACTTATGTTACTTTCTGTTTTAAAAGAAATTGTTGTATTTGTTAAATTACATAAAATAACGAAACCAATTAGACCTGTAGTTTCTTATTTCTTATGTTAATACTCCCAATAATATGTTGGCAAAGAAACAATATATTTTATAGTTATGGATATACATATAAATATTCATTTAGAAATTCAATAGAATTAATCAAAAAATTAAAAGCATTCAACTTACAAGATAACTATAAACTTATTTCATTTGATGTTACCAATATGTTCACTAAAATTCCTCCCAAAGAATGTCTAATACTTGTAAGAAAGTTACTAGAAGATAAAAATATTAATCCAGGAATAATATCAGATATACTTAGTTTATTTGATGTATGTATTAATCAGAATTATTTCACTTTTGACAATAAGATATATATTCAAAATGAAGGTTTACCAATGGGAAGCCCTATGATGACATATTAGCTTGTTTTATGGGTAGTGAACGACAATTAGATATATTTTTCAACCACATTAATAATTTACACCCAAAAATTAAATTTACATTAGAAGTTGAAGAAAATAGTTCAATCAATTTTCTTGATTTAAAAATTCAAAGAGTTAATAATGTACTTGATTATTCATCCCATGTCACAAATACTAGCGGCATATAATTCAATGATACATAGAGCATTTTCAGTTCCTATGCACAAATGTAATTTTGATAGAGGGATTAGCACAATTAAACAAATAGCAACATCCAACAGTTACCCATTACATATGATAAATAAACTAATTAATAAAAAAAAAGGAAAAAGTGGCATTACAACTAATATTTCCTAAACAAACTAAAGAAATAAAAACTTATAAAACCATTACATATGCAGGAAATACTTCTAATAATATTTCAAAGATAATATATTTAGCAACCAATACAAGGATTTCTTTTAAAACAGAAGGTAACATAAGTAGAAAATTGTTAAATGTAAAAACAAAAATATCACCATTAGAGAAATCTGGTATATATAAACTTAAATGTCCAGAATGTAATGCTGTCTATTTGGGTCCGACCCTTAGAAATTTTGAAATCTGATACAGTGAACACTTACGAGCATACATATTAAAACAACCAGACAAATCCCACTACGCCAGACATCTACTTGACACAAATCATTCATTGACACCTAACACAGAACTAGAAGTACTACATATTTGTGATAAGAAGCAAGAACTGGATTTCCTTGAATAATTGGAAATAAGAAGACACTTAAGAAACCCACAATATGAAGTCGTCAATGAACAGATAAATCTAGTGAGTTCTCCACTTTTAAACAGTCTTCTCAAGTGATAATTGTAAATATCAGCAGATATAGTTTTCCTGGTTTTCTATATCATTGCACAGTTAAACTGATCTTAATTGGGAAAAATGATATCCAGGATATCCCCATAGGGCTAATAATATTTAAGCTTTAATATTTGTAATATCGTATCTTCTTTTTTCTATTAACATATATTAAGTCAATCAAGTCACTTCTTGGACTAGCCAAAAATAATTAAACATCAGGTAGACATCAAATGAAATGTAACTTCTGTCATTCTGATGATGATATTTAGGTAATATCGAAACAATTGTCAATTTTTTTGAGTTTTTAACATTTTTTCAATATATTGTGGAAATAGCTAGAAACAGTAAGTTTCATTTAAGACACTAATAATCTCCATTTGTTAATTCAGTCATCTCAGCTTATCTTTTTATTTATCTTGGCAATTTGGTGAGATTAATGATAACTACTACTACGTAGAATTTATGCCGTTCTTCATGTAACCTATCTTTGGTAAAATTTATATTTTATAATTGAAGAGTGCATTTCTTTGTTATTTCACCCTCGATTCTGATTTTTATGCTAAATGCAGCGTTTTATTTATTTTTTCTCCCTCTTAGAATATCATGGTACATAATCGAACCATATTTCTTTCGACGTACACGTGTTTGTCGATTCGACTTTAGACACTCGGTAGTTCCAATCCCATCTTTGACTTTGACAACGTATTTAGTTGTTGAATTTTTTGTACAAACACAAACATAATATAAAAACCATCCTAGCTAGAGGTGAGTTAAGTCTTTTTATTGATTATTTTCTACCACGTCTTTTATCTTGCTTAATAACTGTTTTGCTTTTTACTTGAGTTTAAATTTGATTAATTATTAGTTTTATTTTTAATGATTTTCTTGGGATGTGCCAACAATACAATGTTATGTAGAATACAAGTATTAGTTGTCAATGACTTTGTGGGAGGAGGTCAATGGTTTCGTAAGCTTTTATTGTTTCTTTTTCTTCACAAATGGGAATGAAATAATTTGTATAATATAATAATGCATAGATATTGGACGCATTTAACTGATGTTTGTATAATTATATGATTTTCTTATTTTACTGTAATGAATTATTAAACTTTTTGAATATAATTGAGTAATTTATAATTAATTTTGTACAATTATTATTAAAGTACTCTCAATTTTACTGTATTTTGTATTGAAATACTAGAGATTTTCCCTCTTTTCTTCTCTAGGGTTTTTCCTTGGCTGAAAATTTGCCTGGACATTGACTGCAATACCCAGTGGTCTATGCCGTCCATTTTCCAATAATTAAGTTAAATACTTAAGTCAGTCAGTTCAGCGATTCTAAAGGAAAGACAGCTAAGTCCAATTTTATTTTAATTTTTTTTTGTTTCGTATTTTGTTTCTTTTAATTTAACTAGTAGCCCAGGCTCTAGTTATTATTGCTCACCATTTATCTTTTTTTAATTCAAGCTAATTATTAATAGAAATAAGATAAATTATTGAACACGTGATCTCGTTGCGGTTTAAAGGTTTGAAAATATTATTATTATAAAAACTTATTGTAACTTCAATTGCGCCATATACCTATATATTTCTTCATTTCTATGTTTCTTACCTTTTTACTTTTTCCGCCCAACCTATCTAATATGCGAGAAAAGTATTGCTTTACCCCAAAAACAGTTGAAATTTTGAGAAAAAATTGAGTTATTTCAGCGTTTTTCATCAAGAACAACACGAAAAAACGGTTTTTACAAAAAAATCCTGTGTGTATGTCGTCGTCGTCGGTGTCGTCGTCGGCCACTTTACGCGTTAGCACAATACAGCCTCCGGAGTGCAACAAGTCACCAATTTTATGATTGAGTATTGTTCAGGACACCTCACACATGAACCCTATTGATTTTCAGCTCACCAGAGCCAGTACAACTGGTGCTATGGTGAAATTAACTAAATTAACTGTCTCGACCCTTACTTCGTGGAACCTGCTCATATTAGTGTGTTAAATGAAACTCACGGTTTCTAGTTAATTCCACAATATAATAAAAGTTATTGAAAATTCTAAAAAATTGACAATTGTTTCGATAAATCAATATCTATGGTACTTGAAGTACGACATTCTAGGTATCTTGCTACAAGAAATTCTTTCAAGAGCCTAGGATCTTCTTTTCGTGTTGGAGCATCAACAGTGTCTACAATTGTGAGAGAAATAACCGTATATTTGTGGTTAAGTTTACAACCGCTACACATGCCACCACCAACAACTAATGTATTCAGGAAGGCTGCCAAGGATTTTCACGAAAAATGGAATTTTCCTAACTGTATTGATAGTTTGAACGGCAAACATATTAGAGTAAAATGCCCAGCACATAGTGAATCTATGTTTTATAATTATAAGAACTACTTTTCTATCATTCTTCAAGCACTTACAGACGCAAATTACAAGTTTCTTATTACTGATGTTTGAGGATATGGCAAGCAAAGTGACGAAGGGACTTTTCGTGCTTCAGAAATGTATCGTTTAATGCTGACCAATAAGCTACATATTCCATCTAATGACTTCCTTCCAAGTTCAACTTTCAAAATGCCTTTTGTTTGTATAACTGATGAACCTTACTCCTTAATGACACACCTTCTGAAACCTTAAGCACGTCAGAACCTTGATGCAGAAAAGGTATCATTTAACAAACGTCTGTCCAGAGCGATAAAAACGGTTGAATGTAGCTTTGGAATTATTTTCGCAAAATGGCGAATTCTAGTAAAATGTATAGAAACCAATCCAGATACTGCTAATAGTATTGTAAAAGCTGTTTGTATTTTACATAATACACTAATTGACCAAGAAAGTGAATTAGCAGGTTTGCCAATATCGACTAATGCAAACGTCTCGGCAACATGTATACGGCGAGGGAGAGAACATAATGCGACATCAAAGACGTCGATTAAAATACGAGATACTTTCAAAACTTATTTTTCGTTGCACCCACTTAATATATAATAATTTGTAATCTGTCAAAAATATAAAATTCTTTGCTATACTACAGTTTATCTGTTTTATTTGCATTGTTTTTTGTAGCTTACCTGACGTATTTGTAACATTCCTTATTTCCGTCCATGCTTTATCCAACACATATCTGTTGTGATGTCTCCTATTTCTGTTATCCCATATTGCAGGCCTAATAAATACTTCAGTTATTAATTTTCTTTATCCATTTTAAACACAACAATATGCTTTATCTCTTCTCACGTCTAGTCAACTACGATACTGACAGAAAACAAAATATGGCTAGTGTTGACACGACATTGAGCGTACCAATCATATATATCACATTTCAGGCATCAGTCCTGAGAAGAGTCTTGAAAATCAAATTGATTTGATTCCTCGGAAACGACGATGCTTCACTCGATGGTCGATTCTTTACTATGAATGGTTTATATTTAGTACGTGTATTTGTTTTTGAAGCTCGAGGCGAGGCTTGATACGATGCTTGATGCGATTCTTCACTATGTTTTTACCCTTATAAATGAACCTTATTGATTTTTAGCTAACCAGGGCTAGTACAACGGATGCTATAGTATCTGAAGTGCAACATTTTTGGTCCTTTTTGGAGAAGTTTGGGGTTGTTAGGACGATACAGCCTAATAATTATTAAACATCAGGTAGGCATCAAATGAAATGTAACTTCTGTCATTCTGACGATCACATTTAATATCGAAACAATTGTCAAATTTCTATTTTTAACATTTTCTTAATTATATTATGGAATTATCTAGAAACAGTAAGTTTCATTTGAAACAGTAATATAAGTAGAATCCACGAAGTAAGGGTCGAGACAGTTAATTTCATGTATGTAATTGATAATGGCAAACATTTTCCACCTGTCACAAGCTTTAATTAGCTGTGACAGTTACTTTCTGGAATTTTTGAGCTGACAGACCATAAGTATCTTGAAGAAATTAAAAAAAAATGATGTGGGAAAAATGTTGTTATTGATAATGGGAAAATTTACCACCCGTCACAAACTTTAATTAAGTGTGACAATTACTTTCTGGCATTTTTAACCGAGAGATCGTAATTATCTTGAAGAGAATAAGAAAATGAATAAAATTATGTGGTAAAAAAGGTTGTCATTGAGAACGTCAAAAAATTGCCGCATGTCCAAATCTTTAATTAGGTGTGACAGTCACTTTCTGGCATTTTTAAGCTGACATACCAAGGATTTATTAAATATTATGATATTGGCTAATTAAATATTCACTGAAAATTCAGGTTTGTGATGATGGCAAAACTTTATTGGTTATTAATAATAATTAATTTAATTGACCACCAAGCTAATTCTGTTCGTATTATTGTTTTACAATTAATAATCTAAAAATATTAAGAAAGTGGGATTTATCGTATAAATTCAATAATCATGTATATAAAAACATGTCTTTTTATTAAATATAACTTTTGCAAAATCCAATTTTCTCCATATTTCCAAATAAAAGAGTAGCATACCGTGTTTTGTGTATCGAGGTATAAACGGATTCGGTATCAACATAGTCTGAATCTTCTTCAATTGAGAAAAAATCTTCATTTTTTGATACAGGCGAAATTACAGCTCTTCCAAAGTGTAAATTAAAAAAAACTTCTGAAAGATATCACCAGGAGTAAAATGGCGAAAATCAATCCAAATGACGGAGAAGAAATGTGAACAGCACAACAAAGGTGCTGCATCAGTAGCGAAACACTATAAATTTGAATTCCCCCTGCTTGTTTGTTCTTATGTGATTCAGTGAGTTATTAAAAGACAACAGAGTAATATTAATAAAATATCAACAACTTCCTTCTCCCAAATGTAGTGTTCATACTTTCATAGCGTTATGATCTAAAAAGACAAGATAGGTAAAGATAAATATTAATTCTATGAGGAAGTTGTTTAAACGTAGAGTTGAACTAATAGATATTAAACCCATTATTTGATGAAGATACACAAATAATTTTATCTATTATTCTAACATTAACGTAATTAATAATTTCTTATATATTAAAACTAGTACCAAAATTCCTACATTATTTCAATTATATGATATACACTACAAAAACAACATTCAAAAATTCAGGTTTGTAAATATTGTTAGAAAATAGAAGAGCAATTGTACGTGTCAACATACACTGGTAGACAAAAAATATTTTTGGCAGTAACATTCTAATGACACTGTCGTCTAAAATATAAGTTAACAACCTCTATATATAATTAAAAACAAAACATTGAGGAATTGGGATACAGAACACTACCCAAAGCAAATGATCACAGTAGACGAAGTTGGGTACCCAGTACCTAGAGGGTAGCACTTTCGCCGTTCCGCTAACAGCTCGACCGATATTACCAACACAGATATACACGTTGGCAAATTAATTATGGCAGTCGGAAGATTAGCAACTTCCGATGTGCCGTAGCAAACGCGTATGCGGATTGCAAGAGCTCACTTCGCTGGCTCAAGCCAGCGTAAGCTTCGTTTCGACAGTTCAGAGAATAGTGTGATTACCGGAGTTGTGCAATACTAACGTGTTATGGCGAATCTAGAAAGTAAAGTTGTCCATAAAGAATTGGGTGAGCAGTGTCGTGAAATAATTATGAACGTTTTCCATTAACAAAGGAAAGTTTTAATTATTGCAATAAAATTTTTAAACCAAAGTAATTATTTAACAAATTTACACTCGATAGTACATTTTTTAAATCGATTTTAGTACATAAAATATTTATATGTTCAATGATTTAAAAAAGTGACATTAGGGTGAGACAAAGTATTTTATGAACTCATGTGTGAATTTTATGCACTCATGTGTCAATTTTATGCACCGTTATGTTATCATGATAAACAAATCGACGCCATTTTTAGTCCATTTAGAGCAACTTAAATGAGACATTTTTGGGTTTTTGCAAGCCTGCGGCTCATGCGTCAATTTTTCCATTCGTGAAAAAAAGCACCACTTTAGGCACTTTTGCATAAATAACTATTCTGTTTCTGTCTACAGGAGTATATAAAACGGCACATGTTTATTTTGTGTAAGATACCTATTTAAATGTAATAGGTTTTTTAGCTTATAATTATAATTATTATACTCATTTTATACCTATCTCTATTACGTTTCGGTTTTATTATTTGTTTTGAACCATCTTCCGATTTCAGTTACAATTGCGGTTTGGTCATATTAAAATATGTTTGAACTAAAATCTAAAGAACGTTTAAAACAAGAAATGAACTGAAACGTAATATAGTATATTTGAATTTAATACTTTTTTAAATGGCCGAAAACCACGACAAAAATTTTTATTTCAAAGAATGGTCAATGAAAACAAATTTAACTACTTCCTCATTTTATTTGTATAAAAATACACATGAGTAAAACTTTTAATACAACATTTATATCGACTTATTTTATTGTCAGGTCATTGAACGAGTTTCTGCTGCTACGAAAGTTAGCCAAAGAACGCTTTCCATTATTAAAAAAGAAGCAGTGGCAGGAAGTAATGCTGTCACTGATGTGCCAACTAAGAAACAAAGAACGCCCAGTATCCGTATGGATCAATTCGACAAAACTGTGCTTAGAAGGTGCATAATAAATTATCACATATCCGAGAAAAAAGTACCCACGTCAAGAAATGTACACTAAACCTTTTGCAGATAGTTATGGCTTCGCAGGAAGTCGCGAATCTCTGCGGAAACAAATACATTCTTTGGTTTTTCGTTGGAACAACATGAAAAACATCAGAAGTTTGTTAATGGAACGTCACGAAATCAGACATTTACGCCTACTATATTTAAGAAACATAAAAAAGTGCAGAGAATAGAACAAACCTATCATTTATATAGATGAAACATACATTCATTCATATGTCACATGCACCTTAAAGGATGGAGCGACAAGAGTAACGAAGGATAAGAAAACCCATTTCAAAAGGTAATAGGCTCATCATTGTGCAAGCAGGAAGTGAAAATGGTGTGTACCTAATGCTGGTATTATGTGGAACTCCCAGTCAAAACAGGAGATTATCATAATGGAATGGCGTACGAAAATTATGAGAAGTGGGTACAAGAAAAACTTATTCCAAACCTACCAAAAACGCTGTTGTAGTAATTGATAACGCCCCATATCACAATGTTCTAAATGAAAAATTACCTACGACTGCTTAGACTAAACAACAATTAAAAAACTGGATTTCTGAAAGAACCATATATTACAGTGAACAAATGTTAAAACCGGATCTTTATAACGTTGCAAAAATGTACAAACCGCAATATAAAACTTATAAAATTGATGAATTGTTTATTTGACATGGATTGCAAGTTTTAAGGCTACCCCCTTATCACCCGGACTTTAATCCGATCGAAAGTGTTTGGGCGGCACTTAAAGAATATGTGGCCAAACGAAATGTTACCTTTAATTTTACAAAGGTTAAAGAATTCTGTAATGAATTTTTTGACACATTTTCTGTAAATGATTGGAAAGTTAGATGTGACCATGTTAAAGAGATTGAAGATGAATGTATGAACATTGAACCACTTTTAGATACTGTTGTAGATAATATTATTATTAATTTGGCCGAAGACGGAGATAGCGAGGATGATGAAGTTGATATAGAAAGTGATTTTGAAGAATCATTTGTAGATGCACATCATTATTTTACTGTTGATGATCCCTGTACATCAAAAACATATTTTTCATTATAGTGTTTGTTTGTAGGTGGTATGACTGAATACATTAAACGCAACAAATGTAAAAATGTAAATAGGTGTTATTGTTCGGAAAGCATACTTCACATTTTTGCAAACAATATTATGCTTTTATTTTGATGTGGCAACGCCGCATTTGAGAACGCAAGACGTTAAAAATACGTTAGCAATGCGAATGACGAACAATGACTTCGGATAAAGTTCGTGTGTCGACACGGTGTTGATGTATCCGGTAGTAAAATAAGCCGAAAATGCATGATTATTTCTATTTATTCATTGTATATGAACAATATTGAGTGTTCGTACCAGTTTGTTTTTCATTTACACCGTCCAATTCGATAAGTACAAGAAGTGTATTAAATCAAGAACAGTTATAAAATTGTAGATATTAGAGACGAATTCCACTAGAGTAATATAATATTTGTAGCACATCTGTACATAGTTCTAAATAAACAATAATTGACGGCGCCCAGAATCAAGATTTTTTTGTTTTGTCAGTGTTAACTCTGTAAAAAGTGTGAAGGGATGTTCTAATTTCATAGTAAATATTTGCAAAAAACCCAAAATTTACATATGAAAGTAGAAATATCTACCCCAAAAAAGCTTTAATATTATATTTATATTATTAGCATACTTATTAGACCATCTCTAAAGGCGATTCCCCCATTTTGTTTTTCATATTTTGTCTATAAACTCGAATTTTTACTTTATTATCTACTATATATTATTAAGAATAACAATTTTAGAAAGCTTAGTACGAACAGATAGGAAAAATTGTTGGCCATTGTTAAATTTAGAAAGTCGTTTAACAATCCTTATCATATTGTACGCTTTATCTACAAAATCTACCTGACTTCCAATTTATATACAAATAAACCTCAATGACGAATATTATGAAGGGACCACTTAAAAGAGATTAACTTGAAGTAAAGGTGAAAGTTTATGTCCCTTGGAATCTATTTTTTATTATTTACATGACATATAATAATAAAGGGTAATTATAGAATTCCACGTATGGTTTTTGAAGCAATAAATAATTATGTCAGTACAAAAAAAACCCAATTTTCTTAGAAAAATCTTATGGTTTTCATTTCCTTATTCATTCAATTAATAATACAGAGCACATTAATGTTATTTTGTTCGGTAAACTCGATTTTATATTGCATTATACATGTGCCACAATTTATTATTTTTAAATCCAAATTCAAAATATTGTGTTACCCTCGTAGAAATTAGCAGTCTCACAACCTTTAAAACTTTGCATGCGGAATGTACGTCGCCTGTTCTTCCCGGTAACTGCGTTTACAACGTTGTCAAGTTGTATGGCTTTCTCGCGCATCGTCAACTGTCAAAATTAATTTGCCAACCTGTACTTCAATACACCTGCAAGCTCAATCCTTACGTCCAGCAACGATAGGAAGCTTCAGCGGTGAATAACCGAGTTAATACACTATATCCTGGAGCGTGTTGAGCCTAGGATTGTGATTAACACCTGGCTTGTCGTCGACCCCTGTGTGTTGAACCCAAGGCTAGATACTAGCAAAACCCGTCTTTCGGCCGAAGCTCTAGAGCGCGTTGAGCCTAGAACAGAAGCCAACCGTCATAAGCCAAGTCCTGGAGCATGTTGAGCGCAGGACAGAAGCCTTCCCGTCTAGCTGAAATTCCGGAGCGTATTGAGTCCGAGACAGAAGCGAATTCCTACCCCACCGAGGTCACGCTGCGTGTCGAACGCGAGATCTGGTTCCGAATACACCCCGTTTATTTTAGGTAACCTGAACGAGGGGGTGAAACGAGCGTCACAGTTCGATCAAGTTGAGTAAGGATATATAATAATATTGATTCATCGATAAATCTTTGCCATAAACTCAGAAGACGAAGTACGACCGATCTAGACTATTTGCTACGTGAAGCCGTATAATAAGAGGAGATCCATAGGCAACCCGACCAGACGACCATCCCAGAGAAGCCCCCATAATCAAGGACCAATAATTGTGTACATAATAACTGTATATAGAATTAATTTTAAGTTTCATATTTCATTGAACTTTTAGTTTTCCAGATAGTATACGTGTTACTCTATTAAATAAACACATCTAACCATCAAGCCCTCTTTTATGTTATACTCCTGACTACCCGCGGCAACTACAAATCGACGCTCGAGCAGGAAATTTGCAAATCGACGCTCGATCAACGATTACAACATGAAGCTGAATGGGATACTATGGTAGAATTAACCTATCTAAATACGAAAATGGCCAGAAAAAACCTGTAACACGTATGGTATTTTTGTTATACTAAAAAAATCACATACAGAACAGTTACGTTTAATATTTATTTAAAAAATGACAACAGGTTTTTTAACGTTGTGTATCGGCTATATTTGTATAATTGATATTAAACTAACATATAACAAATCAACAATTTATTTGCAACATATTTTATTTTTTCCTTTTAGGGGGGGGGGTCATATCTTCACTCTTCAAAAACCAGCAATAATCACCCATCATCGCTGGATCCCGTCGCCCTTCGTACCGAATTTCCATTGTTCTGATATCTTGGTAGAACATTTCACCCTTCTCGTCGCTGACAAGAAAAAATGATAAATGGGAATTGAGAAAATGATTTTTTAAAGACTTTCGGCAGCCAAGCGATTTATAGGAATCTAAAAGTTCATTAACTACCTGTTCGAAGATTGCATCCATATTTTTGCCCAAAAATCCCCTCCGACACTTACGAATTAGTTCCAAGCTCTAAATTCTTGCATGGTAACATTTTCTATAAAATTAATATCGGCCAGCAATTTTCTAATTTGTTGCCCAATAAAAATAACCTCCTTTAAATTGGCGTCACTTAACTGGGGAAAGACTTGGTATTTACATCCTTCACCCTCTTTATTGATAGCCTTTACAAAGTTTTTCATTCGACCAAGTTTAATGTGAACCGGGGGCAAAAGGAGAGTTTTTGGGTCTATAAGAGGCACATTCTTAACATTTTGAGACTCCAGTTGAAATTCGGACCTTGCCGGTCTATTTTACCTCAGATAGTGTTCATTCACTGCACGATTGTCCCACAGGCAAAGAAAACAGCAATATTTCGAAAAACCCTCCTTGAAGTCCCACTTGCCACTTGTAGCGGTTGTAGTTTATTTTATCTAAAAGGAGGCGCATATTTTCGTAGATTTCTTTCAATGTCACTGAATGGGCAACTGGTATAGGTGGTTTTGAATTTCCATTATGTAATAACACAGTTTTTAAACTACATTTCGATGAGCCTATGAACAAGCGCCATTCACAAGGAGAATGCTTGATATCGAGTTCCTGCATTAAACTATCGATATCAGTACATAAACATAACTAATTTTCCATATTATAGAATGTGGAAAACTTGGCATTTCTTTTTCTAAAAGTTGTAATTTTCGTTTCTTTGGGAAGTAAGTTCCATTCCTTAAGACGGGAACCAAGAAGTTCTGACTGTTGCTTTGCCAACCCCAAATCACGTACTAAATCATTTAACTCTTTTTGAACGATCAAATGTGGCTCGCCGAAACTGGGACCAGACGTGAATATGGGGTCGGTACATTGTTCCTCGAAGCTTCCTGATGAACCGTTATTTTCTGCATTACTTTACAAAACAATATCTTGCGAATCCAAAGGCGCCGTCGGTACTGGTAAGTCTCTGCATTGTGAGGAACATGTCTTATGCCATATTACAAATTTGGTTATTCTTCGGTTTTTGTCATACAAAAATAGCAATCATCAAAATGGTCGGTGGGTTCTCGCCATACCATTGGGACTGCAAAAGGCACACCTCTCTTCCCTTTCATCCACTGAACCAATGACACGCTACAGCTGACACATCACACATGGGGAGCCCACTGTTGGTCTTGATCTCCGATTGCAACACCAAAATACATGAAATAAGTCTTTTCACATTTTCAGAAAATGGTCTAGCTTGTGACTTCACCATAGATTCTCCACAAATATAATAAAACTTGTCAGGAGAAATTTAGCAACTGCGTTGCGTATGACTTACCATTTTTGTCGTTAAAAAGATTTTCTTTACACAGAACCATTCACTTTAAAACGCAAATATAAACTAAATAAAAGAATAAATAACCCATTCTATGAAATCTTTCTGCTTATAAATACAGGCCAATTTAATAACTCCTCATAAAATTTATTACCTATGAACAAAAAAGGATCTAAAGAACATATTGAAAACTGGTACGTATTAGGGCTTTATATATATTTTTTCTATTATTTGGAAGGTATTAGCATTGTAAAAATAATTGTTTGAACTATGTTACATAAATCGTGTCGGCCTGAGTTATTATTCTGATATGACATTTCGATTCACTAGGCCAGAATCCCAGAATCTGTTTAGAGACATCGACATTTCGGAAAACATTCTTCTTTTTTAATAAAATCAATCTAAACTTCGACCCTCGTCACCGTCAATGACCATTTTGAAAAGCCTAATAAAATCTCTATCTAGTGCAACTGATATTTTTAACGTTTATAAGATATGTGTATTTTTAAACATACAAAACGATTTGAATACTTCAACGTGAGTTGACAAATTGGAACAAAAAATTGAATTTGAATGATTAGATGAATATTCATTAGATGAAATATGTTGTTAAAAAATAAATTATTTAATTTGTGGGTATATAAGTTTTGTGTATCTGCACCCAAAGATAATCTCTTAGCCTTGCATGTAATTAGCTGAAAGCTTATCCTTAAATGTCAAGGTAACGATCAAATGAAACTACTGCAAAAAATATCTGACACCTCTACGTCTAATTTAGTTGATAAGTAGTGGCACAATAAAAATTCTCTAACATTAACTGTAGCATATCCTAATATCTCCTCCTATTCATAGATTCCAGCTGAAACTACATTCTACCAATCTACTTTTGATATCTTATATTTCCGAGCCAACGTTTGCTTTCCTACTTTTGATGGTAATAACTCCATCGCTTTTCATGAACCGTCGATTAAAACAAACGTAATTCGTGACATTTCCGACAAATAGCAGGACAATCTTTTTATTCTTTCATCTTTATTGGATCAGAACTAATGACGAACCATCGGGGGATTTTGATTTCAACCACCCAAAAAAAATTATGGGGTTGTAAAATTCATGAAAACACATGGTCACAACTAATGATAAACCGTTGGGGGATTTTGATTTTAGGTTAGATTAGGTTCTGTGCCTTGGAGATTCAGTAGAGCATTTATGGGAAATTTACCCACCTCGCAACCCCAACATAAGCATGAAAATGTCAAAAATGGTCTACTTTATCGTGCGTTTCCGTGAACTTCAAAATCCCATAACTTTTTTTGGAGGGTGGAAATCAAAATACTCAATACTTCATTATCACGAAACTAAAGAATTACCGGAACACATTATAAAGAATAATTAAGTATATGGTGTAGAGTTTTACTTAGCGGTTCGACTTGCTAGCGTTAGGCGAAGCGAAACGCGGCGAAGAGACAATATAGTAATAGAGCTTTTGGGTACAGAAGTCTAATTAGACACGTTAGTTATTTAAAATTCAGAGCACCTAGAATCCAAGAATACAATTGAGCCATATGATAAAAATTGTAAAAACCTCTAAGAATAATTTATATGTTAATAATTGCAAAGAAATAATGTAACAACTCAACAATTTGAAAGATTATTAATGATGAAACAATTCAATTAGATCTAAGGCCCCACTTATTCCGAGGTTTCTAATGGAGTTTTTTTATGAAAGCTAATGAAAAAGAGATTATTTGTTCCGTTGATACAAAAATGTAGAATTAAAACCCAAAAACAGACGCATATATCAGGAAACAACAAGATAGCATTATTCCGCTCCTAAAATAATGAGGCAATGTAGTCTTTTCATTTCATATTTAATATAAAACATCACCATTTTGCCACAAAACTTGATAAGTTTGACTATATTGATATAAAATATAAATAATGGTCTGTATCGATACGAAACTTCGCCAAAACTTCAAAACTAAAAGCGGAAAGATATATTTACCTTGTCAGTTGATCTAGGAACACGAACACGTCATCCTCTATATTTTACCTATGCCGGAAATACATTGCATATATTTCAAGTGAATAAAGCATGTATTTTGATAAAAATGTACTATTCCAACTTTTCACGATATATGTCATAACTTTTCAGCTTTTTAATAACCATCATTACGATTTTTTGTACGAGACTACTCCACATTACACCCAATCTTAATGTTGTACTTGGACAAAAACATCATTGAGTTTTTTAAAAAATTGTAATGTTATAATAGGTTTGTTCCAACCGACGATTTTGAGATCCTCACGAAACGATTCAGAAACGGTTTGGACTCTGTTTTTGTGCGCAGGTCCAGACTTTACACCGATTGAAAACGATCCCGAAAATGTGAAGTTGGAACGGTTTCAATGACTGTTCACTCGATGAAAAGTTTTAGATAAAATTTGATGTTAAGAATCTGAAAAATGATCGTTTAAGGTGAAATTAAAATTTAATAACTAAAAAAATATGAACGACAAAAGTTACAGATATATCATATTTTGTCTTACCTAAGATAAATTGTAAAAGCAGTGTTGAGAGAGAAATTTTTGTTGACACTAAATTATATTTTCTGTTCCTTTTCTTTTACATCATATTTCAACCACAAACCTTTGTACCCGTTTACGAATAATGAGTTGTTCAGTTCAAAACAAATGTAAATAATAAAAAATAACTTTGTTTTATTTTTGAAAATATTCACATTCATACATTGTAGTGTCAAATTGGAAATACTGTTTCAGAATGGCAAAGTATTTGCAATTATCTCTCTAATATTTATTATGTCTTGATCTTCATCATCAGAGTCTTTAACATCACCTTAACCTACATCATGGTTCAGATGTACAATACAACAAACAAATAAATATAGGTACCTAAATAATTTTCATTTTTGATTCTGGGATTATTTAATTATAACTCTAAATCATCTTCATTGGAAATACCTGACATAAAAATCAATGAAAATCACCATCTCCGACTTCTTACATTATTAAATATTTGTTTGATTTATTGAAAATAAAAAAGTTTATAAAACAATAACAATTTCAAATATTAGGTTAAATGATAACAGGCTGTACATGTACAGAATACAGAATAGTGCGCAAGTCAGTCAATTCAGTTCCAGCTCACTACCATGTACCGAAATGATCGTTTCAAAACCGTTCGCAAGCGGTCACAAAATCAGATGGAACGCCATCAAAACCGTCCGATAAACCGTCAATTTTTAGTTGGAACTTTTTTTTAGTACTGCGCATGAGTGTGACCGTTGCTGAACGGTTTTCAATGAAGTTGGAACAATCCTATTGTATTCTAAATATTAAACATCAGTCAGATTGCAATAACTTCTCTTATGGAAACGTCAAATTGTCTGAAATTTTGATATGTACTGGTATTTGATGTCTTGATCAAAAGTCTCCATGGGCCCAACCTTATCCTATGGCTAGATTTTGAGATGTTCGGCGTTGAAGTTCAAAATTCCGACTTTTTTAAAACGGTCCCCAAAAAGTCCCTCTTAAATATTTTTTGATGTAACTGCCAAATATATCAAGACAAAATTCATATCTATTAGCGAAAATAAAATATCTGATGTTTACAGGGTGATTCGTGCTTTCACAGACCTGTTTTTGTGAAATTACTTAATTTTACAATGGAAAAAGCATCAAATATCATTAAAAAAAAATCACCGTCAAAGTTTCTGAATATTGGATATAGTATAGAATTCGATGTCCTCGTTAAAAGTTCTTATTGGTAGAATTATATCCTATGGCTACTTTTCAAAATATTAAACGCTTACTTAGTCTTGAAAATATCATTTTTTAGTAATACAAAATAAAAGAAATATTTTAAACTAAATATTTTTTCACACTGTGTTAGATTATATTGCAACGTTGTATTATTGGGTGGTAGGCTACAAAAATTCAAACTTACAGGGTGATCTGACTTGAGCTTGTAAGACGACAAAATTCTACAAATCCAAAAGAGCCAAGGAATAGAAACAATTATGCTATTACGTTTTTTGCGTTTTGAATCTAAATTAAGTGTGATTTAATTTAGTTTTTAAGCTCGTTCCCACTCCCGTGAGGTAGAGCCTTAGGCGCATTTGGTTTTAAGTGATATACCCTGTATAAGCCTATCTACTTATATTTTTGTATAATCATTAGATGTTTATTGCAATCGCTAATGTTTTGAGCAGAAACTGATGACATTGTTAAAAATTCATGCTTACAGGGTGATCTCATTGTAAGTTGAATAAATCTACAAATCCAAAAGATCAACCAAACAGTCGAAACTAGTTACCTATTATTTATTAGGTACAACATTTCAACTCAAGTTATAAGAACAATAGTAATAAGGATAACTATGTGTTTCTGTAATAGTAAAAAAGGGCAATTTAAAAGACTGTTAGGAGGGTTTGAAAAGTCAAAATCTGTGAAATAGGTCAAAATATATCATGTGCACTAATATATCTAGTAACTTTTGACTTAACGACACGATATTTTTTAGCAGGTTAATCAAGGAATTTAAAAATAGAAATTAGCATGTTTTAGGATTTTCATCACACTGTATGTAAATTTTACATCAATGATAGTTATGGAATGATGAGGTGTAGGGTTGTAATCGAGAGGCATAGGTCAATAAATCCATCGAACTCTGCCATACCAATACACCACCCTGTATATTTGATATATTTCGCCACTTAATTTTTATAAATCCTAATTAAGATTCATGTATTCTAGTTAAAGCAGTTTATAAGATCATATTATATTGGTTGAAAAAATGCAGATTTAATTTTAAAAAAAAACGGAACGACCCTGTAAATATTTGCAATTTACGAAGTTAATTCTTAATATTACTTACTACCCAAGAGAAGGCATCTTGGTATACATCTAGCGTGCTATGATAAAATATTTTCACAATAAAAAATGAACATCTATCTGTCATTGAGTTTTACAATAAGTGTCACTTATAGAGTACCTTTTAGTATTATTCAGTCATTTAACTTAAAATTACAGTGCTTTAACTAATTTTTTTGGCTAATATGGCATTTGCAAATAGAGTAACGACGCGTTTAAACGATGACAATAATATAGATCTTCTAAACCTAGCTACTTATAGACGACAAGCTGCCGGACATCCTGATATCGAGAATTTAGAAGTAGAACTCCATTGAAAAGAGTAGTAATTTTAGAATACTATCTTTTAAAAAGGAACATTTGGTTAAGCCAGAAATTATAGTAGCTCCTGATGGATACATTTTAACAGTCAACGGTCCCTATTTTTCTTATGCACGACGCACCGATTTAACGGCGGGATTTAGAGAACGACGTTAATAGAACGAGAAACTGGTTTGAAGAAGGAGATATTGTAATAGTAGATAGAGGCTGCAGAGACGCGATTCTTACATTTGAAGAACTAAGGTAAAAGCACCATATTCCGCCGCAATTTAGGATTTTTTGAGTTTAAATATTAGAAAACTGACTTTGTTACATCCAGTTTGGCATTTTTTAAATTTAAAATGATATGTTGTGAAATATAGGAAAATATACTTTTTAAATAGTATAACGTGCTTCCTTGGTAAAACTAATATTTTTTAAAAAACGCCACAATCTCCTTATTCCGACGTACATTTTTAACTAAGACCCTAATTTCGGCGTAAACTTTTATATTGTTTTTTTTTAAATATGGTTGTAATTAAAACAAAAAACATTGAATTCGAGAAAAATATGCAGAACGATATATTTTTTGAAGTAAATTAAAAAATAATCCGATTATAAGAACAAAAAAATAAAAACAACTTTTACATATAGGTTTTAAGAATTTACTTACATTAAATATAAAATTTATATTGAGTATATCACAAAAACAAATATAGCACGTTTAGTCTATACTTTCTATCTCAGGAACAGAATAAAATCCCCTCCTAATCACAAGGCGAGGTGCACTTATACGAAAAACAATTTCATCTTTTTCATACCATATGACATCTTCGACAGCTGTCCATCTCCAATGTATCCCAATCCGTTGCATCGCCTTAATAAAAAATTTGGATTTATTTTTATCAATATGGAAAATATCCATTTTCATATATAAAAATTTCGTAATCATCTTGTTGATAACCGCTATCTTTTTTGCATTTACTTTTTACTGGTTCGGCTTTTGCTTTGTTCATCATATTTTCTGATTTTTTTTCTC
Source organism: Galeruca laticollis (assembly GCA_963921935.1). Classification (NCBI taxonomy): domain Eukaryota; kingdom Metazoa; phylum Arthropoda; class Insecta; order Coleoptera; family Chrysomelidae; genus Galeruca; species Galeruca laticollis. Next base: position 197,333,449 of record OY998179.1, on the reverse strand, counting down.
TCTTCTCTTCTTTTTCTTCGGCTACATTCTCCTGTTCATAAATTTTTGCTTCTTCTGCTAGTTGTCCTTGGGTTATTTGTTCTGGGTGTGCCTCTTTTGTTTTTTTTTGCCATTTGATTTCTTAGGGATTGTTTTTATTTTCGCTTTATTTTTTTGGGCAAGTCTTTCTTTTCTCTTTTCCTCTTTTGACATTTTTTCGGCTTCTAGTCGCCTTTGATACTCTACAAATTCATCAGCTATGGCTACAATCGGTGTTATCTTTTCTTTTACTCGTTTTTTTGCATTCTCTTTCGGCTTTTTGGGAGAATAAAATGCATTTTTGAAAGGCGTAGGAAACTTGGGCGGTGTTCTAAAATATGACGAAGATTACTGACTACTACATGGATCCGGAGATACCTCAGATAATGGTGGGTTGACAATATCGGATTTTTCGGAAATTGTTTGATTGGGCAGTGTAAGAAAATTGTTATTTACAGAAATATTTTCCTTATCATGGACTGTAGTGTCATGAGCATCAGATTGTACTGATAAACTGGAAGGTGATTAATTTGGAAGCTTGATTGGTTCAAGGTATTTTATTTTTAAAATTTGATTTTTTTTGCGGTATTGTTGTCAATTGAGTTTTACTACGACATGGTTTTGGAGAGGAGATTAATTTTGCTGTGGAATGAGCTTCCAAGATTGTTTCAATACTTTCGTCTGTTGATTTTTTATGGTTGTTGATTGAATTAGCAGTTGTCATGTATTCGTTATTTTCAGCGACCAGTTCTAAAAAGCCATCTCATCCAATGCTAAATATACTAAAATCTTCATCATCATTTATGTTGTTAATTAGTGTTGAGTAACGAGGTCTGTTCATCATCAGACAGCAGTTCTTCAAGGTTTTGGACAAGATGTTGTGCAGTTTCATTTCATAGCTTATTCGATAGTATCTGGTCATCCACTTCCTCTTTGGGGTTAAGTGATTTCCAGAATTCAAAAAGTTTGGTATAAGATGGATTTCCTGACCAACCTGCATTACTACATTGTTTGATAAACTGGCGTAGCGTTTCAGGAGATAGTTTGCTTTTTTTCTAAAATCTGGTCCTGGTACAGTGATTTCGGAACAGGCCTGTGAAGAAATAACGTGTGGGGCTTGAGTTCTATTTGTTTGGAGTTTCTCGAATTTGATTTTTTCGACGTTAAAAGGATGTAATCCAGTACATTCAAATGCACTTTGAATTGTTTGAGGTTTTAATGTCTTATCAAAATATTCTATTACTAGCACGAAAAACTCTGTTCGTTTAATTTCATCAGATCCATGTTTAATTCTAAAATCATGAACTATTGTTCGCCACTTAACCTTAACGGGACGAAACACTGCTACATCTAATGGCTGCATTATGTTCGGTGGCACTTATGCTAATGAAATATGGCTGGCGTGGCCATCAAGGAAAAGTGGGACGGGCAGTGTGATGATGTTTTTCGTTAACCAGTTAAAGAAAACGTTGGTTACATATTCAATAAAAGCTTCCGCATTCATCCAACCACTCTCGGTATATCCACAACCCCAATCGGTTGGCATAGATTGAGGGATATTTTTTGGCATCCGGGACTCACCATCGGCGGAGCAACTTGACCGTTCGCAGAAACGTTTGCTAAAACTGTGAGGCATTTAAGACTCTGTTATAGATAGTCTGAACCTTTTTTCACTAGCACTTGTTTTTCTGAAGGAGTCAAAAAAATACGGTCTCTTCACAGTAATAGATTCTGCTGGGGTCTTCTAAAACCTCCGTTATTTCATGCTTTACAAAATATTCATGCACTTTCACAAACCAATTCCTAATGTTCTTCTCAGTTACTCCAGCTCGGCTTGAAGTAAGGTTTTGTGCTATTCGGCAAGACACATCTTGGTTTCGTTTTAAAAATCCTTGGTACCAATGTTTTCCTGGTCTCCCATCCTTAAAAGGATTAGGTCGATTTTGGTTTTTAATCAATGTGAATACCACGTCAAATAGTTGAGCTCTAGACACTGGAAACCCAGCATGTCCCAGAAAATTGATCCAATCAACTACTAGCTTCTCTTCTTCAGCTGTTAAGAAAGGCGGTTTTCCACTTGTCTTGAAAATATCTTTTTGCTTTTTCTTATCCTTTAATGTTGTTTGTGGTATGCCGTAAATTTTGGAGGCTTTATAAAAGACATACCTCGTTTTATTTCTTCAAGAGCTTGTTTAACCGTGGCTTCTGAGTTTTTTCGTTTATTTTTAGCTTTAATTATTACTGTAGGTGCCATTTTGCTGGAAATTTATAAAAGGTCTATTTAGGTCAGTATCAAAATATCGTAACACATTATAGGTGCATGAGTCAATTTAAGGCACAATTACCTTCTGGACTATAAAAAGCGGATCCTTATGCGACGTACTTTTTTTAAGATTCTCCGAGATTGGTATAAATATTATGAAACAAAATGAATTGAAATGAAATCTTGAACATACATTTTACTTAAATTGAAAGTATTTTCACTTTATAAGAATATTTTTGGTTTAATTGAAAAATTAAAGATTGCTGTGGGTACAGCTATTATTTAAAATAAACTATTTTTGGGACACACTCTCTAAGCATTTCTAGAAATCTATAACACATATTTTGCTTCTAGCAAACACTAAGGCCTAATTTACAATTTACAAATATTTTTTTCCTGATTGCAGTTCATATAGGTTTTAGAATTTAATTTGAATAAAATAGTAGAAAATCCTTATTTCGACGTATTCCGACATTAGCTTTGGTTACAAAAATGGGCCCTTATTCCGACATATTTTTTTAAACATATGTGTATAAGTTTGTGTCAAAATAATAAACCAAAACCATTAAAAATCTATTTTAAAATCCTTTTGTTCAACATAAAAGAAAAGTGCAACCAGCTTGTGTAAGCAAAACTTGATTTAATATATATTTTTAATTACTGGTTCAATCTAAGTAAGTAGTTACTAAAATGCCAATGTTTTACCTCCGACTCCTAGACTGACCTAGTCGATACTAAAATGCATACTAGATCCAAGCAAGGATTGCGTACAACACCACTTTGGCGCTGTTGTGCAATCTAATAAATTCTGTAACGGATAAAGTTGATCCCGTTTAGATATTCGTTGTCAGTTCAAAGAAATTAACTGACAAAGATTGCCTCAAGAAATAGGACGGGATTAGATCTCGATTCAGCATACGTCCGAATATGGTGCTTTTACCTTAGGTCTCATTTCTTATATGCCACCTTTACTTCATCGTAACCAACGTCAACTGTCTACTAGTGAAGCTAATAGAGCAAGACCAATAACTACAACTCGCTGGGTTATAGAAGCTAGAAATGGACATTTTAAGTCTATTTTAAAGTTTTTTTAAGGACGCAATTCCACGACCCATGCTGCCAACTTGCGTGAGTTTTACCAGATTGCGGGTGCGTTAATAAATAGGTTTCATCCTTTAATAAATATACCTGGAACAGTTGAGATAGCAATTGAAATGCTAAATAAAATGTATGATGTAAATATTATCCAAGCACGTGTTGAAGCTCAAAATCTAGCTGTCCGAGATGGTCACTGGCAGAGGCTTAACTATATGCATGTTCCTGAATTTCCTCGGGTAGATATCAATTATATAAACGGCCTAGTAGGTCCTTACCATCTTTATTTAAGTACATCATATATACAAGATAAAATACAAAGAGAAGAACTTATTGTTTTAGAAATAGATCAGTTAAGAGAAGAACCCAGTTCCTTACGTTTTAGAATCTACTCTAGATTTAGAAAAGCCACTAAATATTTGTTATGGTTGGCATACGGGGACGGACTTAATCAAGATAACCTTCCAGTTTTCTACCACTACTGCACATGTCCATCTGTTTCGAGAGCTTTAGGCACATGCGCACACGTTGCAACAATTTTATGGTTTTTTGTATTTGCTACACACAATAATATGATATTTCCACCAACACGTCTACTCAATTTTGTGGACGATGCAGCAAACCGTTTATTGTCAGAAAATATTGCTCTAGGTCTCATAGTTTGTGACGTACATTTTTTTGTGTAAACTAAATACCGAATCTGAATTGTACCTCACAGGATATTTGCCGGTTTACGCAGTGAAGATGGGGAGGTTCGTTAAAGACCTCATAAACATCGGAAAGATCTTAATTGGGCGCCAGGCAAGTCGATACCCAAATATCTCAAAGAACTACCAATCACGCGACCTACCAACGCAAAAGGAATGGTACTGAATTAAAACAGAATATTCAAGAAACGATTCTATTCAGTTCTTTTTTTTTAATAAACAAATAGTACATCAACGTGAAGAAGGTGTAAACAGATTAAATTTATTCGATAGCACAGTGGTAAGCCATAACATCCAATAATGAATGAAGCACAGAAATTATTATTAATAAGTACAAAAAAAAATTAATACGTAAATAAATAAGGAACGCTATTGTATCTTGCAAATGAATGGTGGGGAATATATCTCAAATACATATAAAAAAAAATTAAAATCAACTTATTAGTATCCCGGGCTTGAGCTCATGCGCAGGTAACCAAGAGAAAATGCGAATAGTCAGAAATAGTTTAAGTGGAGCGCAATAGCTATCCATTAACAAACACTGTATGGTGAAATCTACTTCAAACGTTACAATGGACCAAAACAACAATATTCTTAAATATGTGACTATATTTTAAGTATTTGAATATCGTACTAATTATTCATATTATGTGAAATAACAATTACTACTGTATTCAAAAGTATGAGTAAGAAGGACCGACTAAATTCAAATACGTTTCGGATATTAATGATTTACCCTGCATAATTACGGGTTGTTCAACATTTCAACAAGTACCAAGGAAATGAGTATCATATATTTTGCACAAAAGCTCAAAATTAATTGCTATTAAACCAATTTCATTAATACGTTTTAAATAAGAAATATGAGTCGCAAAATATTAAATTAAATAATTGTCACCGTTAAAACCTCGCAGCATCAATCACCCTGTATACGTGCTGGGACAGCCAAACCCAGATCCATAGATTGTGTTCCCAGTAGTAACCATATGCAGACTTCAAGGAATAACCAAAAAAAACAAGGCGAGTTTCGATACACCAGGCAAAAAAAACAGATGGAAAAAACCCTAAATGAAAGAAATCCTGTTATAGTCTCTTTCTTAGAAACATTATATTTCTTCAAAATTTGAAAATAATTAAGCTAAGATAATAAAAACTTACTAGTACAAGAGCGTGTACTACTAGTTATTTTGCAAATAATATGAATAAATCTATCTTCCCCAATATAAAAATACATAAGCTAGGGGAATACAAACTAAATAGCTTTACAACTTTTATTCCCAATTATTTTACTGATAATAAAACTAAATTAAATTCAAATTGACATTTAGGCAGTCCCATTGACTATTAAAAATCAAGACCAAAATAAATAATTTGAAAATTAAATAGATAAATTAAATATAATAACTCACCCTATGCTAGTCCGGGGTTATAGCCTGATCCAGTCGTATCGAAAGGGGTGAATAAACCAATAACCACCCAGAAGGAAAAATTACAGGGGTCTTGGTAGCGTCTTGGTAAATATTCTTATTAATTGGAACCTATTGAGAACAAGCGTATGAAGCTCCTGAATACGATACTCCAGGAAAAGAAAGAAAATAGAACGGCATAACAGAACTTACCGGTAATAGGCAAATTTCCAACACAAGAAAATGGCGACTGGGTGCAATTTAAAAATCCCATAAGGTCCAGAAATCCAGTAGAACACCAAAATATCTATTTCTACTAACCAACACGACTGGATTCCAACAATATGTGGTACAGAATAATCCCGCTTAAGGATGACTAAATAAAAGTCAGAATTTCCAGTACCACAATTGTACACCACAGTCCATTATGGCCATCAGGTATCATGTCCTTTTAAAACATCAGCTGATCAAGAGAATACCGACGTACCAATACCGAACTAACTATACAATCTATTCCAACTGTATTATCACAGAAAACCTAACGGCAATACTAGATACGTACTTTGAAACTCGTCCCCTAGACGACGCTAGACGACAATACACATAATATTTTCGAATAACGTTTTTATTCTTATTATTGCAAAAGAACAAATAAAAGGGTCACTTTTAATAACAAACATGAATAAAAATAATATTTATTATATCTGAACATACTCCAATATGGCGAAAACAAAGTACAGGGTCATACTCGAAGTGTAATTACGATGGCTCTTAAAAAAAAACGTAACAAGTTGAAGAAAATTAAAAAGTTTTTTCTTCGTTGATCCCCTCTTTATTTGGACTTCACCATCATTTTTTAAATGTATACTTGTTCTAGTCGCCTGTGGTGACCTTATAAAATATCTACTGTTTTCGCTCCTAACTTTAACAAGTATGTAATAAGAATCTAAAAATTCTATAAAAATATAAGTGGAATAGGCCAACAGGGGATACCGCTTGAAAAAAAGCGCGCCTATAGGGCTCTACCTCACGAGTGGTGTGAAAACGAGCTAAAAATGGAGTTTAATGGAGTATTGAATGGCCCTGTATGCAGTTTTGTTAAAAAGGCACGTAATAACTCTTGTTTCTATTGTTTGGCGGCTCTTTTGGATTTGTTGATTTTGTCATCTTACAAGCTCAAGTCAGATTACCCTGTAAGTATGAATTTTTATAGCCTACCTCCCAATAATACAACGTTGCAATATCATCTAACATAGTGTGTAATAGTATATTACGTAACGTGTGTTGTAAGAAGCATTTTACGCACGAACGGAAAAGTTACGCATGAAGCCGCGTAGCGGCGAGTGCGTAATTCCGTGAGTGTGTAAAATGCGTTACAACACGTGTTACGTACTATACTTTACCTACGACCTACTTGTACTTGTATTGATAAACTTATTAATGATACTTTAAGAACATCTACAATAAGATAGTTTCAATAATTTTATCGTATAACATTTGATTACATAATATTAGTTATTATAATAATTGTTTATGGTGACATTACAGCTGTTAAATATAAACGGTAAATCGGTTCTTCTGCTTGTTGAAGCGTAAGAAAGATTCAAATTATTAGATGTGTTTGGTAAACTTTCATTTCCATTACTATTACTTGTACCTGCTATTGCAGATGCTATTTTAGATGAAGTGTTTGTTTGATTATTTAAGGAATTATCCACATAGCCTTCAGCTACGGCCGATGACTGCCATCCGCCGTGTCTTTTCAAATCCAATAGATCGCCACCCGCGTCAACAAGAATAGTCGTTGGTAAACTTTCATTTCCATTACTATTACTTGTACCTGCTATTGCAGATGCTATTTTAGATGAAGTGTTTGTTTGATTATTTAAGGAATTATCCACATAGCCTTCAGCTACGGCCGATGACTGCCATCCGCCGTGTCTTTTCAAATCCAATAAATCGCCACCCGCGTCAACAAGAATAGTCGCTGACGAGCGCCGGAAGCAGTGCCCAGTATAAGTTGCTGCGTCTGGTAGTCCCAGGTGTATAGCAATTTGTTTTGGTACGTTCCCTATTTTATTGATACCAACACACTGCCTGGTACATTTTCCGTTTCGATAATTAAGAAAAAAAGGTAATTCTGTAGCCGCATTTACTGCAGAGCGAAGGTTAATATATTTTTTCACTTTGGGGTAAAAATATTCTGAAACCACAAAAGAACGTTGTCGCTTAGTTTTTGAATCAGGAATTTTAATAACAAAATTTTTTCCTGTATCTTGAACATGCGTTGGTTTTATATCACGTAATTCTTGTTTTCTGCAGGCACCGCTTATACCAATTATAAGAACAACCTGAAAGAAAATTTACATAAGTATCTATTAGTATATTGAGCACAATATATCTTACCTTCATAAACAAATATTTATCATCTGGTGCATTTTCTAGGAAATTATTAATGTTCTCGTTTGTTAAAATTTGGGATTTTTTGGGTTTAAATCCGTCAGATTTTCTTTTAAGTAGAGCTTGTAATTTGGAATAGCTTGCAATGTTTATATTATGATTTATATATATTGTTGTCCTTAACATAGAGTAAAAACACCAAAGTGAAGAAGGCTTCATATTATTTGACAAATCTTGGAAATATGCCATCATAACATTCTCGGAAAATGATTTTACGCCGTTTTTTAACCTCCATTCCATGAATTTTTGGTATATATGTTTGTAACGACTCTCAGATTTCGCCGGTAATAAGTCGTTTTGGCTAATTCAGCGATTTCAGTTATATTGGGTGGAGTTAAATCCATTTCACTGTCACTCGACATTTTTTAATTGAACGAAAACTACACCAACAGAACCTAGCTATAAGGTTATGAAAATGTAAATTTATTGACAGTTCTTGATTTTTGTTCTCAAATCCCTATCGCAGTCTACTTAGTTTTGATGGTTTGACAGCTTATAATATTATATATGTTTGTTTACAAATATTATGATACATTTAGTCAACTAAAAGATGCGAAGTGAATGGAACGGAAGCAATTGTCATATAATTGCAAATAACTCTTAGTATTAAATGCAATCTCATATCTAATAAATGTTATCTACCATTTATATATAGAATGAAATTCATCGTCTAATACGTAAATAATAAATTTTGAATAAAATCGCGACGTCAATTGACAGTTGCTAAGTGGTTGTTAGGGAAGCCGTGCGTTTTACTTTACAGCCGTGCGTTTTGGTTTACTGTGCGTAATAGACGTCTTACATTGATTGCTGACTGTGTGTATTTCACTAGTTACAGGGGTGGTCGTAGGTAAAAATATTTAGTTCACAATATTTTTTTATTGTGTATTTATGTTGTATTACTAAACAATATATAAATAATTTATTTGATGTATGCATTAATAAGAATACAATGTATATATAAATATATGAATAAATTTTGCACAAAAAACTAAATAAGACATTCGTTCACAACGAAAATATACAATTTAAAAACTAATAAAAAAAAGTATTAAACTTAAAGGTGGGACTTTGTGTCATCTTGTTCATAGAAGAGAACATATGCTTCTTCACTGACTAAAGATTTCCACGATATTAATAGCACCCTTGAATCGTTATATTCGTGCCACTGTCCCGTGTAGGGATGTCGGCAATATGCTGTGTAGTGACCATTGTAAGTGATTTGATATAGCGTAGAGGTTGTACATACAAGGTGCCACATTATCAGCCGCGTAATGGCTCATATCAATCCCTTCTATTGGAAAATCTATTGCAACATTAAGTTTTCCACTAAATCTTTCTGTTTGCGAAAAGCGCTTCAGGTGAATAACCAATATATTCGGAAATTTATGAATTGAGAATGATTTAGTGCATCGTCTTCGTTCCTTACATTTCGAACATGTTGGTTTCTCATCACCGTCGAGTGTTTCCTTTCTTGTAAACGAATCTAAACAGTGAAAGTCGTAATTGACCTGTTTTTTTGGGTATCGAAAGGGATAAATCCCAAAAGGATCGTATGTAACTGAACAGTGACCACAGTGTGTGCACTTGATTGTTGATTTTAATTGACCGACAAAGTTATCCACAATCTTGGAGTTGTCCATTCTCGGATATCTCAACCAAGATTCTTGTGCTTTCTCAATGTCACTAAGTTTGTCATCAATTTCTGTTAATATGGGCTTTGGTTTTTCATATACCTTGTTGACATCTTCGTGAAGTCCTGCTAATAGGTAACGAAGAAACTCCTGTGCATCATGTTGAGTGTATCCCATGAACCTTGAAGTAAATCGCTGAATCTGACTTTTCAATGATACTGTATTAACCACTCTGTCTGAACATTCTTCAGACCAGAGCTCTTGAATAACTTCAGCAAATGCTTTAATTAGTGTTACTTTTATGCTAGAGTTGTTTATGTTAATATCTCTTATGTATGCGTCTTTCTTTAGATATTCTAATAGCCACCTTGTGTTTGATAGGCATTGGATAATAATATTCATGAAACATGTGTTACCAATATTTTTGAGGCCTTTGAGACCCAAAGATTTTCGGGGAATACCCGTTATCGATCTGATTGTGGAGATATTGTTAAGAGCTCTTTCGCAACTACTATCATTGTCCGAATAATCTCGGATTCTATTATTGTCTTTCTCACTTGATCGGCGTGATAAGGAATTTGAATTGATGTTGTTTGCTATTGAATTGGATGGAGATATTGCGGTTTTGGAAAGTTTGGTTAATGTCGATAGATCATTGGTCTGGTTCACTTTGTTAATATATTCCTTGTTATCTACATTATTTTTAGACGTGTCCTTTTGTTCTTGTGGAGTTTCATCCCCTTTCTGAAAATCGAAAATAAAATGTATGAAGAGAAGTTGTTAACTCTACGATTATTTTTAGAAAGGGAATTGATGTTTATTGATTCCTCAGTTACACGACCCTATCGACTTCTGACCCATTATTTTTTCTACGTCCAATTTTGAATTTGACTGCAAAACATCGGGGTTATTTTGACACTTGTTGGAGGCAATGTCATTTTTTTGGTCACCGAAACATTATTGCTAGATTTTTTAACTCTGGTTGATATTGCTTTTGTACTTAGTGGTTTCACTCCATTGGTCACATCAGATATTTTGGATCTTACATCAGTTGTGTTATTGGCGAGGTTAGTACCATTTTTTACTGTTCTGGAGAGTTTGTCATTAAAATTTTTACTCAAATCGGCTACTGATGCATGATTTCCGTTATCATCTTCATCAGACAAATTGTCTGTATTAGTATTGTTAGAGTATGCCACACTGTTAGTATAAATACCTTCCATTTGGTCGTTTACCTTTTCATTTGATGTCTTCAACTCTATTGGGGGTAAACCAGTTTTATATTTTGTTTTAGTTAAAGATAATTTATTGCGCATAGGAATCTAGCGTAGTCATCTCCTTCAGTATTCCTATGAATGGGACATCATCTGGCTGGTGGTTATCTATATTTTTTAGTACACGGATGCCCAAAAGCTTGTTGGAGGCATAATTTATAAAATTGTCAACGCATGTATTATCAGAAGGCACACATTCTGAAGAAGAGAATGAAGACATTAAATAAGAATTTCGGAAAAAGGAAAGATAACATATTTTAGGGTCGGTAATGTGAGAAAGTTTGAAAGTGGTAGAAGAATTAGGTTTCTTATGATTAGGTTTCATAAAAAGTTCTTCTAGAGGCTTAGAACGGGGAAACGTATCGAGAAAAGAAGAAGCGTTTCCTCTTTGAATTGCAATACTTATTTGTTGTATAAAGAACAAAGTTGCTCTTGAATTATTGGTTTCTACTGATATTTTTTTACCGATTTCTTTGATGAATTTTAAAGCTTCATGACCGAAAACACCAGAGGTTTCAATTGCTACAGGAATAAAAATGTAAATGTTCTCCAAATTTTTGTATTTATTGATTTTAAAAGTTTCGCCTTGTAAAGCTGCGGCGCCTGCGGAAGTAGATGTGGATCGGACATGGGACGGTGTCCAAGTGTCAGTGCAAGTGAATGGAATGAGGTTTATGCCATCTGGATGTTTACCGTCGTCGCAGCAAGTACCTAACGGTTCCAACGAACAGGGAATCTTTGCAGATGACAGGCCTCGTTTGATTAGGTCATTTACTGCAGAATGACGTGAAAAACGGCCGGCACCTAATTTGCAGCTTAGACCGTGTCTACCATATTCATCAACATTAGCTCCGCAACGACAGCGATGTTTTACACCAACAACCTAAACGGAGACCAATAGAAATACGGAAACTTTCGTCATCTAAAAGCGTACCTAATGGGGCCGACGGTATAGCGTTCAACCATGCTCCAGATGCCTTTGAAAATGCTGCATTCAAACGAGCCTTATCTGGTAAATTGAAAGCTTTCTGAAGCAGATTTTCTTTTTCAATGTTCAATAAAGGTATATCCCAGGATTTTTGAAAGGATTTATATTCATCGGGTACAACTTTGTTAAACTTTAATGACCAAATATTTTCTGCCTCCAATATGCGAAGGTCTTAAAGAGTCTAAACCACAAGCAGAACTTGTCTTAAAAGAGTTTATTGCGTTACTGATAAATTCTTCTGTTATAAGAATAGGAATAGGTTCCGAACTCAGAGTAGGGAACGTACTATTAAGTTTCGCTAAAGGATGTTTCGATTTTAATTCTGTTAAAGTGGCTGCACTGACATCAGCAAAACTGTCATCTGAAGCTAAGATTTTGATTGCGGATGTCAAGTCGCCGTCAGAAACTTTATTAATGACATTTTTAATTTTACTATTTTTTGATAAATCTATGTTTTTCCGAACTGAGAAATTTGTGTTTTGCTGATCAGAGAAATTCAAATGATGATCTATACTATCAAATGTTTTTAAATTATTCTTGATTATAGTAGAGCGGGATACTTTCTTATTAGAATTTTAAGAAGGAAGACTTAAAACATTGTATGGACAAAGCAATAGATTTTCCTAGGTAGGAATAGAATTTTGTCTTACGCATTCATCAATCAGATTAGAGAGCGTTGAGGCACAAAGAGCCCTTGAAGCTTTTGGGACTCTTCTGATTACTGATCGTTGGCTCTTCAATTTTGCCAACTTAAGATGAAAAGTCGTATCTCTTATTTCCTTATTTCCAAAACTTTCTTTTGTAATCGAACTTACATTTTGTCCATCATGGGTCTTGTTTTGATGTGTTTGTAGGCCTAGCCACATATTTCACACTTCACTGTGACTGGCGCTGACATCAGGCTTATATCATACTGAAGTTGAAGTTATGCAGTCCAAAAAAAATTCTACCATCCAAAATATCCACAAAATTTCGGAGATTCACCAAACCATTCAGATTAAAATCGTGACAAATCCGAACATGTATCAAGCATATTTGTTCAATTAGCATCTCTCCTCTACTTCCATTATAACGTTTGTATATGTTTCTTTATTTATCAAAATTGCACGCTATTTCCTCTTATTTGACGTTTGTTACAGTCCAGTCCAAGCGTTTAATATTTCGGAAAGTAGCCGTAGGATCTAATTCTACCAATAAGTACTTTTAACGACGACATCTAGATCTATACTATATCTAATATTCAGAAACTTTGACGGTGTTTTTTTAATGATATTTGATGCTTTTTTCCATTGTCAAAAAACGTAATTTAACAAAAACAGGTCTGTGAAAGCACGAATCACCCTGTAAACAACATATATTTTATTTTCGCTAATAGGTATGTGTATTGTCTTGATATATTTGGCAGTAACAACAAAAAATATTTAAGAGGGACTTTTTGAGGACCGTTTTAAAAAAGTCGGGATTTTGAACTTCAACGTCATGTATCTCAAAATCTAGCCATAGGATATAGTTGGGCCCATGGAAACTTTTGATCAGGACATCAAATACCAGTACATATCAAAAATTCAGACAATTTGACGGTGCTCCCGTTTCTATAAGAGAAGTGCGGGTTCCTTTTAAAATAATGAACAAAGTAATCCCCATATTTCTGATTTATCAATTTTGAATTCCGGAAATCTACCGCTGGCTGATAGGAAAAATAATTTTGTGATTTTAATCGTTGGGTTTATTCAAGCGGTTGTACATACTGATTTATGAAATATGAAAAGAATTTAAAATTGAAGTTTCTTTTGTTGAATTTTTAAGCTATTGCATTAGCTTCTATCGCGTGCCTTGAGTGTGGAGACCGAATCCAGAAATTCCGTAACGAAAATAACCTGACACGATACGAGGACTGTCCAGTAAATTTTAATACCCATATGCTTATACGAGGACTGTCCAATAAATTTTGATTTTTTATGATGATACGAGGACTGTCCAACAAATTTTAATTTTTTTATACTTATACGAGGACTGCCCAATAAATGTTGATACTTTTATGACTATACAAGGACTGTTCAATAAATTTTGATTATTTTATGGTGATACGAGGACTGTCCAATAAATTTTGATTATTTTATGATGATACGAGGACTGTCAAATACATTTTGTTTGTTTTATACTTATACGAGGACTGTACAATAAATTTTAATTATTTTATACTTATACGAGAACTGCCCAATAAATGTTGATACTTTTATGACTATACGAAGAATGTCCAATAAGTCTTGATTATTTTATGATGATACGAGGACTGTCAATAAATTTTAATTCTTTTATACTTATACGAGGACTGCCCAATAAATGTTGATACTTTTATGACTATACGAGGACTGTCCAATAAGTTTTGATTATTTTATGCTGATACGAGGATTGTCGAATACGTTTTGATTGTTTTATACTTATACGTGGACTGCACAATAAATTTTGATACTTTTATGATTATACGAGTGCTGTCCAATGAGTTTTGATTATTTTATGCTGATACGAGGACTGCTTAATAAATTGTATTACTGATATGATTTAACGAGGACTGTCCAATATATTTTGATTCTTTTATACTTATACGAGGAGTGTCCAATAAATTTCGATTATTTCATACTTATCCGAAGACTGTCCAATAAATGTTGATACTTTTATGATTATATGAGGACTGTCCAATAAGTTTTGATTACTTTATACTTATACGTGGACTGCCCAATAAGTTTTGATACTTTTATGACTATACGTGGACTGTCCAATAAGTTTTGATTATTTTATCCTTATACGAGGATTGTCGAATACGTCCAATAAATTTTGATTTTTTATACTTATACAAGGACTGACCAATAAGTTTTGACTATTTTATGCTGATACCAGGACTGTCCAATAAATTTTGATACTTGTATGATTATACGAGGACTGTCCAATAAGTTCTGATTATTTTATACTGATACGAGGACTGTCCAATAAATTTTGATTTTTTATACTTATACAAGGACTGTACAATAAGTTTTGATTATTTTATGCTGATACCAGGACTGTCCAATAAATTTTAATCCTTTTATACTTATACGAGGACTGCCCAATAAATTTTGATACTTTTATGACTATACGAGGACTGTCCAATACGTTTTGATTATTTTATGCTTAGACGAGGATTGCCGAATACGTTTTGATTGTTTTATACTTATACGAGGACTGCACAAAAAATTTTGAAACTTTTATGATTATACGAGTGCTGTCCAATAAGTTTTGATTATTTTATGCTGATACGAGGACTGCTCAATAAATTTTAATACTGATATGATTAAACGAGGACTGTCCAATACATTTTGATTCTTTTATACTTATAAGAGGAGTGTCCAATAAATTTCGATTATTTCATACTTATACGAGGACTGCCCAATAAATGTTGATACTTTTATGATTATACGAGGACTGTCCAATGAGCTTTGATTATTTTATGCTGATACGAGGACTGCCCAATAAATTTTGATACTTTTATGACTATACGAGGACTGTCCAATACGTTTTGATTATTCTATGCTTATACGAGGATTGCCGAATACGTTTTGATTGTTTTATACTTATACGAGGACTGCACAAAAAATTTTGAAACTTTTATGATTATACGAGTGCTGTCCAATAAGTTTTGATTATTTTATGCTGATACGAGGACTGCTCAATAAATTTTAATACTGATATGATTAAACGAGGACTGTCCAATACATTTTGATTCTTTTATACTTATAAGAGGAGTGTCCAATAAATTTCGATTATTTCATACATATACGAGGACTGCCCAATAAATGTTGATACTTTTATGATTATACGAGGACTGTCCAATGAGCTTTGATTATTTTATGCTGATACGATGACTGTCCAATAAATTTTGATTTTTTATACTTATACAAGGACTGCCCAATAAGTTTTGATTATTTTATGCTGATACCAGGTCTGTCCAATAAGTTTTGATTATTTTATGCTAATACGAGGACTGTGAAAGTGGAACTTCTAATGCTAAAAAAGAGCTAAAAAGAAAAAGGAATTGTGAACGTCAAAGCGTAAAACTCTATGCAATAGCTTTACCGTGGCAGTCTCCGAGTGCCACACGTCTTTTTTATACTTACGACTTTTATGGAGCTAACAAGCTTACCTGAAACAAATAAGAAATATATAAGTTTATTAAATAACAAGAAGATAAAAAGTGCAACAAAAAAATTGAAGTGTTCAGCATGAAAACGACTAGAGCCTGTTTTCGAAAAATGAATTAGAGCCATCGTCGTGTAGAGCTAAAGGTGTAGTTTCAATAACCAGAGACAAATGCATTATTAGATTTTAAGATTAGTGGCACTTGGGGAGAAAAGTCTTAACTTCTGCTTCAGTATGGGTTGTGGGAAAACACCAGAATTGTTTATATTAGGTTCAGCTGTCCGGTTTAGGTAGTCTGGAAGCATTACTTTGCATTTTTCATTATTGCCTTCTTACGACGTCTCTTAGTAGTCCGGTGAAAACAGAATCTGATTATTTAATTTCTAGTGGAAAAAACCTGAACCATCGACAAAGTACTTAAAAATCCGGGATAAACTGACAGAGTTAGAAATGTAATAAAAGTCTCAATAGCTTCAAACCAATATGTTGGGCGTAATTGTTTATTGTTCTCCACAATTCCTGACGCTCAGCAATGACATGCATAACGTAACGTCCAAATTTATTGCCCTAGTCTCATAAATTTTTGAAGTAACTAAGAAAAAGGCTATGCAGTTCATTGCAAGTCTAAAGGATCGTAAATTTTATTACTCATTAAACGATTCAGGGAAAATAGAGGACGTTTTGAACACTTACTATAAATGATTCAATATTTCAAAATTATAAATATAACAAGAATATGGATAGCGCAGATGTGAGAGATGGTGACCTACAGGGCGGCCCGTAATAAGCTAAAAAAATTCTACGATTACCAAATTGATATGTATATGTTATATAAAAAAGATAAAGGTCATTTGGATCGTTACACTTTTTGATAGTGTGTAGAGAAATTTGTTGATAACAACATAGTGAAAACCCACCTAAAGACATCAACTAACAGCTCTACACCTACATCTCACGCTTCGTTGAAAGGCATTTTCCAGAACAAATGAAAAGCGATATAGGAAAAACAAAATCCATAAAATACCCATTTTGCTACAAAAAACGTATTAGGAAAGAGTCAATATACTGGTGTCCGGATTGTAAGGTAGACTATGTTTGAACAATTATTTTAAAATATATCAACGGAAATTGAGTTTTGAATTTTTACATACAGAGTGAGTTTATAGTGTGACAACGGTCGATAACTCCGTTATTATGGAAATTATTCAAAAATTGACATTTACCATTTTTATATCGAAATTGCTAAGCAAAAAAGATTCTGTATATAAAGAACTAGTACATAAATGAGTAGTAAGTTGATGAATATCGTGTAGTTTTAAAACTAATTATAACAGAAATTATCGACGAACATCTGTATGCAGGGTGAGCTAAAAAGTAAACTTATGGTTTTCTTAATTTTTGTAAAAGGTTCCTCCTATTTTTTTTTAAATTGCATTTGGTATGTCCGTTCATTTTTGTGAAGCATTTCCTATACCTACATTTATTTCCGAAATTTTGTAAATAATGTTCATTTGTGAAAATAAAAGTATTTTGAATATTAGTTATAGTAAAATCGCAATCGGTGCGGTTTAATATATCAAAAGTTTATGGGACTTGCTCACTCTCCACAAGTTGACCAAACAAAATATGTAATTTTACCCTACCTGCTGTAATGAATGTTGTGAAGACAAGAAATTTAGTTGTGTCGACGGGTATTGTAGAAAGATAACAATGACCGATTCTTATCTTAATACTTTCTAGGGGTATAATAGGCGTAGTTTTAGGGGGGTTCGTAGGTATATATTGTTAATATTTGTTGTATTCCTCAAAATTTAAATGATTAAAATACGTAGTTATCCTAATAAATAAGTGTGGTTTATAATGTTGACCGTTAAATTATGGCTCGAATTCTAACTAATACAATGTTATGATAGGTACTAATTGTAATTTACTAACCAAATTAATATGAACATGTCACTTGTAAATTGTTTTAAATCGTTCTTCCTTTATCTTAGTCTAGATTACTAAGTGCAAATGTCTCTAAATTACTGTCGGAATCACAATCGTCACTTGAGGAGTCTGCATCTAAGATTTTGTCCAGATTCCAGATGTTTTCTTCCTCTTTTAATACACGATGGATTGATTTTTGCCAATTTTCTTTAGTAACTTGTATTAGGGACCTGTCTAATAATGCTTGCACATCTTTTAGTTTGAATCTAATATTATGTCGACCTATAAAACTTTTAACTTGTGCCCATATCAGTTCTATAGGATTTAATTAACAGTGATACGCACTACGTCAATACCACGTTTTTTTGCTGGTTCGTCCACTGCAAATCGAGCAGGAGGCTTATTCAATTTTACAATTTGTAGAAGTTCTGGTTTGACTGATTTTTGAGGAAAATTCAGATTTTTGTCTGTTAGCTATTCAATGATCTCTTGTTTTCTATATGATGTGTTTGACACCTTCTCAATGTGACGAGAATGGTAACTAGCGTTATCTTATACTATGACTGAACTTTTCGGTATTAGGTTAATCATCTGCTCAAAATATTCCTCAAAAACGTCGGCGTTCATATATTCATGCTAGTCTCCAGTTTTTTTAGATTGGAATATTGAAGAGCCACCATATAAAAACCCATTATCACTGCCAATATGAGTTATGATTAGACGTCGTCCCTTACCGGATGGACTCTTCAATCCTGTAGATAATCCTTCCAAAAAAGCATGTCGTGAAGATTGAATGTTGGTATCCTGCCACATTTTACTGACAGTGTAGCCTTCATTAACCCAGGTTTCATCCAAGTAAAATATTGGTTTGCCTTCTGCACGTAATTTAAAAATTGTTCTTAGATATCTTCGTCACCAGCAAATAATTTCGTCAGTATCAATTAGAATCGCTTTTCTATCATGTTTTGCCCATTTAAATGTTAATTCCTGTAGCGTTTCCAGTAGTTTCGGTCGGTCCATTTTAGGGAAATATGGATCTTTATTAATTTCATACGAAATTTTAGCTAGTGTTGGGATTTCTTTCCTAAAATAAAATTCGTGCACTTTTCTTCTTATTGCGATTTTAATTTCTTCTGTGAATTCAACTTTATTTTTACCGCCTGCATTTTTCTTTATGGATTTAATAACTCCACTTTTCGCTTCACTTCTAATTTTGTATATTGTTGATATGCTTACGTCTCCCATATTATTTGTCTTTGCAACAATGTCATCAACTGAACCTGAAGGATTTTCAGAACTTAAGTAATTATAAACATTGTTTATTATTACTTTCTCGTTCACCGACAACGCCGAGTTTTTCGCACGCTTTACAGGTGTAAACCCGGATCCATACTGCAAATTTTCTCTGCCATTGTCACTAATAATTACTTTATAAAAGTTATCAAGCTAGCAAGTTCTTTCTAAATTAACTAAATGAATAATTGCTGGCAGTCAGACTGGAACTACCTTTGAAACTAAAAGACACAAATTGCATAGTCAGGTAGAGGAATTATCTCTGAAATATTATAATCCCACCTCGTCTGCCTGAGGTCATTAAGACTCGCAATAGTTCTTGAAAATTGTTTCAACAATAATAATATACAAGTCGTTTATATTTTCATAAAAAAATTACAACCGAATACACCAAAATAATATAGACATTCAATAATATTCGTAATAAATATTTCAGTAATCCGAATGTCTCTATACCTTAAAATTAATAATAGATACCCACTTCTGAAATGACCTGTACCGACAGTTTTATTATTCCGCACCGATTGCGATTTTACTATAATAATAAAACAATATTTTTTTATTCAGTAAATAACTAAACCACTATCCCATTAAAACTGCAGATAGTTGTAGCAACCTAGAATAATGTGATACCAACAATATTTCCATCACATTATTGTATAGAAAACGTTTATAATCATCAAGCAAAACTTCAGGATAAATGACAGTTGTCATATTATTAATTGTGATTTCTGTGTTGGTAAACTGTGGTTTTAAACATGAATTTTCAATTACACCGAGAATTGACAGACGATGATTATCTTCGCAGGTTAACGTTTTATGAATGGGCTTAACAACAACTGCGTGTTGACAGTTTTTTTTATTTTGTGCTTTTTGGCGATGACGCGTATTTTCACAAAAATGGAACGGTGAATAGTCATAATAATTTTCATTATTACTCCATCTACGTGTAAATTCGGCATACATTTGCTATATAATTAATATTTGAGCTTCCATTTGCAGCATCAAAAATAAATTTCCATGCATTTATAAAAAATATATTCAGTTCTTAAGATTGAAGGTTGTAACTTTTCTAAAAAATATATCCATCATGGATAAAAGTTGAACATTTGGAGTTTTCTCAAGTTGGTAATTCTTTATGTCAGTGTCAATGGGTGTGTTCAGAAAACAAAACTTATGAGTCAACCATTGAGTAAGCGCTCACTGGGCAACGAATATTTGAATTGGTCTTCTGAACGATTATTTTTCGAAAAGTATAAATATTGAAAAATTCAATGTATGGCTGGATACAATCTAATTCTTGCGTTATTAGACGATGGTGATATAACTAATATAAACAGAAATATGATAGCCCATGTAATAGAAAATTTGCATTACCACATAATTATAATGTGAAAATACGTGGTATTCGGGAAAAATCAGGAATTATTATGAAGAAATCATTTCAGCGCATAATGATCAGGTTTTCAAGGAACATTTTAGAATGTCTACAAATCTATAGAGGTATAAACATTTATCTGTTAAATTGTTAGAACAAAGGAATTAAATTCATTATAATGTATTTCAATATTTGTTATAAATACTGTTACATAGGTTAGAAATTATAATTAATAAAAACATGATAATCTACAACGTGTTGTGCTCAATGAGCGAACTTGAAAACCGCTCAGAAAAATGGCGTCCCCTCCCAAAACATGTTGAGTTTCGCTTACTGATCAAAGTGCATTCACAGAACATTCACTCAACGGTTATAGAACAGTTGTGTTTTCTGAACGCACCCATTGTTGTCAGTGTCATTGACATAACCATATGTGATTATTATTATTATTGAGATAGCAATCTATTGAAGTAGAAATTGTATTTCATGTAACTAATTGAATAAAAAATCGTGTTTTTATTTAACAGTGTAAAATTGGGAAATTGAGGTTACGATGTTGGTTGAATATTACTTCAATTAAAAGTTTATGAAAATATGAACAACACTTTTATAAATATGATATGTTATAGCAGTTTCATGTAAGTATCCTTGTGGTAAAATATATTATGTTTCAATACAATGATTGTTTATTTAGATTACTGAACAATAAATGATTGTAAAAGAATAGAGCACAGGGCAAACTAACGGTGCCTCGAAAGGAATAATTTACAAAAATGATGTTCGAGCAAATGGATATGATGTATTGTCTTTAGAAGGTCTCTCAACCGAGTTGTTGGTTTCTTTAAGAAATAAAGTTACTTGGAATTATTGAATTTTTATCAGTAATTTAAATAATTACAATGGTTTCGATTGAAAACGGGTGTGAAGTTAGCAGTTGATTTCCAGCAGTTAAAATAGTAAAATTGAAAGTAATTGCAACAAATTGTGTTTTAAATTTTAACATACATAATATATTATAAATGTCTTTAAAAATCAATTACCGCCTCCCGCACCCACTTAGAAGCCGTCGTGGTGGATGAAATTACCCCTAAACGGTAAAAATTTAATAAATAATTCAGAACCTCGACTTCTCGTTCGAGTTCCAGGATGATATTCAGGGGATACATTGCAAATGCCCCTAGAAATTATTTACCACCGCCCGTACCCACTTAGAAGCCGTCGGGGGGATGAAACTACCGCTAAACGATAAAAATTTAATAAATAATTTAGAACCTCAACTTCTCGTTCGATTTCCAGGATGATATCACAGGATACATTGCAAATGCCTTTAGAAATTATTTACCACCGCTCGTACCCACTTAGAAGCCGTCGGGGGGGTTGAAACTACCCCTAAACGATAAACATTTAATAAACAATTCAGAACCTCGACTTCTCGTTCGAGTTCCAGGATGATATACACAGGATACATTGCAAATGCCTCTACAAATTATTTACCACAGCCCGTACCCACTTAGAAGCCGTCGGGGGGGATGAAACTACCCCTAAACGATAAAAACTAATTAAATACCTCAGAACCTCGACTTCTCGTTCGAGTTCCAGGATGAAACTACCCCTAAACGATAAAAATTTAATAAGTAATTCAGAACCTCGACTTCTCGTTCGAGTTCCAGGATAATATTCACAGTATACATTGTAAATGCCTCTAGAAATTGTTTACCAGCGCCCGTACAAACTTAGAAGCCGTCGAAGTGGATGAAACTACCCCTAAACGATAAAAATTAATTAAACAAGTCAGAACCTCGACTTCTCGTTCGAGTTCCAGGATGATATTTACAGGATACATTGCAAATGCCTCTAGAAATTATTTACCACCGCCCGTACCCATTAGAAGCCGTCAGGGTGGATGAAACTACCCCTAAACGATAAAAATCAATTAAATAATTCAGAACCTCGACTTCTCGTTCGAGTTCCAGGATGATATTCACAGGATACATTGCAAATGCCTCTAGAAATTATTTAACACCGCCCGTACCCACTTAAAAGCCGTCGGGGTGGATAAAACTACCCCTAAACGATAAAAATCAATTAAATAATTCAGAACCTCGACTTCTCGTTCGAGTTCCAGGATGATATTCACAGGATACATTGCAAATACCTCTAGAAATTATTTACCACCGACCGTACCCACTTAGAAGACGTCGGGGTGGATGAAACTACCCCTAAACGATAAAACTTTAATAGGAGAAGGATGATATTCACGTAGGGTGGTAAATGATTTCGAGGGGCATTTGCAATGTATCCTGTGAATATCATCGTGGAACTCGAACGAGAAGTCGAGGTTCTGAATTATTGCTTAAATTTTTATCGTTTAGGGGTAGTTTCATCCCCCCGACGGATTATAAGTGAGTACGGGCGGTGGTAAATAATTTCTAGAGGCATTCGCAATGTATCCTGTGAATATCATCCTGGAACTCGCACGAGAAGTCGAGGTTCTGAATTATTTATTAAAGTTTTATCGTTTAGGGGTAGTTTCATCCCCGCTGACGGCTTCTAAGTGGGTACGGGCGGTGGTAAATAATTTCTAGAAGCATTCGCAATGTATCCTGTGAATATAATCTAGGAACTCGAACGAGAAGTCGAGGTTCTGAATTACTTATTAAATTTTTCTCGTTTAGGGGTAGTTTCATCCCCCCCCCCAACGGCTTCTAAGTGGGTACGGGCGGTGGTAAATAATTTCTAGAGGCATTCGCAATGTATCCTATGAATATCATCCTGGAACTCGAACGAGAAGTCGAGGTTCTGAATTATTTATTAAATTTTTATCGTTTAGGGGTAGTTTCATCCCCCCCCCCAACGGCTTCTGAGTGGGTACGGGCGGTGGTAAATAATTTCTAGAGGCATTCGCAATGTATCCTGTGAATATCATCCTGGAACTCGAACGAGAAGTCGAGGTTCTGAATTATTTATTAAATTTTTATCGTTTAGGGGTAGTTTCATCCACCCCGACGGCTTGTAAGTGGGTACGGTCGGTGGTGAATAATTTCTAGAGGCATTCGCAATGTATCCTGTGAATATCATCCTGGAACTCGAACGAGAAGTCGAGGTTCTGAATTATTTATTAAATTTTTATCGTTTAGGGGTAGTTTCATCCCCCCGACGGCTTCTAAGTGGGTACGGTCGGTGGTAAATAATTTCTAGAGGCATTCGCAATGTATCCTGTGAATATCATCCTGGAACTCGAACGAGAAGTCGAGGTTCTGAATTATTTATTAAAGTTTTATCGTTTAGGGGTAGTTTCATCCCCCCGACGGCTTCTAAGTGGGTACGGGTGGTGGTAAATAATTTCTAGAGGCATTTGCAATGTATCCTGTGAATATCATCCTGGAACTCGAACGAGAAGTCGAGGTTCTGAATTATTTATTAAATTTTTATCGTTTAGTGGTAGTTTCATCCACCCCGACGGCTTCTAAGTGGGTACGGTCGGTGGTAAATAATTTCTAGAGGCATTCGCAATGTATCCTGTGAATATCATCCCGGAACTCGAACGAGAAGTCGAGGTTCTGAATTATTTATTAAATTTTTATCGTTTAGGGGTAGTTTCATACCCCCGACGGCTTCTAAGTGGGTACGGGCGGTGGTAAATAATTCCTAGAGGCATTTGCAATGTATCCTGTGAATATCCTCCTGGAACTCGAACGAGAAGTCGAGGTTCTGAATTATTTATTAAATTTTTATCGTTTAGGGGTAGTTTCATCCACCCCGATGTCTTCTAAGTGGGTGCGGGAGGCGGTAATTCATTTTTAAAGACATTTATAATATATTATGTATGTTAAAATTTAAAACACAATTTGTTGCAATTACTTTCAATTTTACTATTTTAACTGCTGGAAATCAACTGCTAACTTCACACCCGTCGATTGAAAACAGTTTCTTCAACAGGTATGGAAAGTATAATGATTGTGTCAATCAGTAAAGTATCAGCTTTAATTTTTTTAAATGTTTAGAAACAATGGCTAACGCTTTAGTACTCATTGGTGTTATGAGAATGATATCCAACATAAATCAATAAAAAGGGCATGCAACGTAAGAGAACAACTTCGAACTTCGACCTTCGAACTTCGAAGTGATGCAAAAAGTGGAAATGGAACTGGTTTCTGGAATATCAGACACGATTGGTATAAAAAAAGCAATCACTGCTGATTATTTTATCATATCTAAGGGTGGACATTGTAAAATTGCAAAACATACTCACACAGTACCTATTCATCCAAATAGCTCATTATTTCAAAATTATTGCTATATCTTGAATTTGTTTTTATGACTAAAGTATTTATGCGACAGGTAAATTAAATTATCTTTCTTATATTTCTAAAAGAATATTTTGAAAAAATTCAAGCTTCGCATACACCACTACAAGCATTGCTACAATCATAGGGGTTTGAGTTCATCAACTATTTTACAATTTATAGGTAATGAATTTAGTGATAACGTAGAAGAATTAGATCCTTTGTAATTTCTTCATGCGTTATGTCACTACATCAAACAATTGTTTACGATTCAACAATCATATTCAGAACGATGTTTAAAATATATAATTTTGTAAATATCTAATGGTCATTGTTACAGTATGGCGAAAGATAAAAAATCCTCATCATGGACAATGATTGATGACGAGGCAATCAAAAAACAAAGATTGTCCCGTTAATGCCAAAAACTGCTACATATTAATTTTTAATGATACCAAAAATTAAACTTGTAATTTCAAAAAGTAGAGCTTGACATTTTATTTACAGCTCTGTAGATTAAATATTCATAGAAATCGTTTTTATTTAAAATTGATTATATTGTATATTTATTGACACATCAATTTATCATAAAATTAACTTTCATGAAGAATCGATATACAGAGGAAAATAAGTTTATAATTGCTAGAATATCGATAACTGAGTTTTAGCAAACGATGTAGATTCATGTGAATAAGAGAAACATATGGCGCTGGGTGTATTAGATGGAAGTCAGTAATTCAAGAAAAGAATGATGTTAACAAACTAAAAATCGCTTGTAAGGACTGCGGTGGCTTAGAGGGGCGGATGAAGCTACACTAAAATGTTCGTACAAAAATTTGAAAAATACACTTCAAATTTGCTAGAAAAAAAAGACCACACTTTATCTAGTGAGCTTAAACATTTAAATTTCATTACTTTAATTGTTTATTAAATAGAAATTTAATTATTTCTAGAGTAACTTGAGACGTGTATGTAAGTAACAGCGACCTACACAGAGGCCTGGGAGTGGAAATGGTAGCAGACGAGGTGAAACATTGCGCAAAGAAGCTCGAAGAACGGCTTCACAACCCCAAGAACGTTGAAGCAATCCAGCTGCTGGACCATGGTGAAATAGTGAGAAGACTCAAAAGGACCAAACCTTTTGAGCTTGTGTAGTGGGTTAAAAGCAGAGCACAGTGGGTGTTGTGTAGGTAGTTAAACCAAGAAAGATCAAAGCTGAGAAATCACCAGTTGGTTAAACTCGGTATAACACTTCAGTTTTAATATTTTAACAGAAAAGTATTACTCGTTAATCTTGTCTCTAGATTAATTGTAATTAAAAGGAAAAAAATCTTGGTACTTAGCATGATTTGATTCATTTGTTTGGAAATGTCTCTTCAATTTCTCTAATCTTGCTTTTATTCTGTCTTCTTTTTTGCTGTACAAAGTTTTCTCATTTCTTTTATTTGTATATTGGCAAATGTTGAATGTGTGTACAATATCAATTTTAATAAAATAATAGTAATGTGTCACAAGATTTTGGTATGGAAATTTTAATAATACTCCGGGTACCTCAATCAGAAGTCGTAACTTAAATTGATAAGTAATAGTTACTTAAGAATTTTAACTGTTAGCCCGAGCGGAGATACATATTACCACAATATCGCTACAGGGTGAATCCCATGCAAGTTCCTTTGAAGATTTCCTTTCGTTGTTTTTGAGTACTACTTATCATGTTTTTTTAATTGCAAAATATATTAACTTTGTGTATTGTCGTTTGAAATGTGTTTGCTATGTTTTCCAGTTACTGATACGTAACTTTCGTTGCAATCTCCTAATATTATTTTTATATCTTACTTTGCCAATCCTAATCTCCTTGTTAATTCTTCTTACAATATGTCCTTCTTCTCTTCCTTGTTTCCGTAGGCATGTATATTAACAATACTGATGTTTTTCTTATTTCCTTTCAATCTCTGGTGCACATCTGATATAGGGATACTTTCATTTTCAGTTTGTTTTGTACTAGGAAGAGCTTCAAATAATCATGGTTTTCTTTTAAAAAGGATCATATTCACAATTTCGATGTCTTCCTGTCCTAGTATATTTAAAAGTTTAAGATGATGGTTACGCCCTCTGGCGACCATCTTGGAAATTTGAAAATAGTTTCCACAGTTACTTTAGTAATAAAATTTTCTACCGCAAGTCGTTACGGCGAATAGTTTCCGAGTTACCGCAATTTACATTCTTACCTGGCCATCACTCTCTAGAAAACTTTGTATCATTATGATATAACTGGAACATTTACAAAGTAACTTATAGAATTTCATGAATTATGTAACCGTTCCTTAATAGCTACTGCTTTGCTTAAATAGTGTTCTGTGCAAAATCTATTAGGACGTTCGTTTTTACGAAGACTGTTGAAACTATTATTTGGAAGGTTATTCCATTTTTATTTTTTTCAATTTTTAAATCTTCAGTTTCAAACTTTATAATTCAGCTGGTCGTTATGTAATAGATGAATAACTGGCACATTAACCATCTGATGAATGCACCTAATCTAAGAGATTAATCAACATATTTGCTTTTACCTAAATTCCTAAGAGGTTGTTATCTAGATTTCCATCTGTGGTCGCTTCTTTGTTGTGGCTACACAGAACAGTACTGACTCTGCATTACACTAACTAATCATTTACACAACCTCAAATGGTTTAGTTCTTTTGAGCCTTCGTATCTGGGGTTGGCTATTTAGAAGCTAGAGAATTTCAAGATTTGAATGTTTGTGGATTTTCTCTTCAGGTCTTCTGACGACATTCTTAATTTTTTCTGGTGCTGTACCAAAAAAAGCAATTATAGATGTTTGGAACGACGATTTACATAGAGACCTCCGTGTGATGAATAACCTAGATTTATGAGCTCTTTGTAATGTTTAATAATGGTAGTTTAATGGAACTACAAATAAATATAAATGTATAAAAAAAGTAACTAACAGAGGAGATCAATTATTACTGAAACTATGGAAATTATTTATGTCTTAATATTATATTAACATCGTATTTCTCCATGGTGTGAAAACGTGGCTAATTTTATTGTTTTCGAAGATAATCAGTCAGGTTAAGGATATCGTCAAAGTAAAGCTATATTTTCATCATATAATTCCATCGATATATTCGTCCTCCGTTAGATTACATAAACATCTTCTATAGTTTATTTAAAAATGCATTATAGCACAGTTTTTATGGCAAAGGACTATATACAGGATTGCTCAAAGCAGAAAAAAAGTAAATATTGATACCTCCTTATCTGAATGTTCACTAGATTTTAGTATGAGCACCCCAATAAACCTCGAATACAATACATATAAAATGTAAATGAGCAATCCCTAAGGGATTAACCAATAATTATATACCTCAGTGACGGAGATCACAAAATTTTACTGACATCCGTAGATGGCACTTTTGGTAGGATTTATAAAAACGGAATATGAGTGTTTTATGAGAAAATATTTTTTGCAAATATTTTTTTAGTAAGTAATAACATATACATTTGGTTGTGTGTATATTTATTATTAAATTTTAAGGAAATGTCCTAACTTACAAATATATCTAGGGTACTATTTTTATAAAAATAAATGTGGGTACTTAATATTGACAGTTTACTTTTTTTTATATTAAAGTAATTTTGTGATCTCCGTCACTGAGGTATATAATTATTGGTTAATCCCTTAGGGATTGCTCATTTACATTTTATAATGTATTGTATTCGAGGTTTATTGGGGTGCTCATACTAAAATCTAGTGAACATTCAGATAAGGAGGTATCAATATTTACTTTTTTTCTGCTTTGAGCAATCCTGTATATAGTCCTTTGCCATAAAAACTATTCTATCATGCATTTTTTAATAAACTATAGAAGATGTTTATGTAATCTAACGGAGGACGAATATATCGATGGAATTATATGATGAAAATATAGCTTTACTTTGACGATATCCTTAACCTGACTGATTATCTTCGAAAACAATAAAATTAGCCACGTTTTCACACCATGGAGAAATACGATGTTAATATAATATTAAGACATAAATAATTTCCATAGTTTCAGTAATAATTGATCTCCTCTGTTAGTTACTTTTTTTATACATTTATATTTATTTGTAGTTCCATTAAACTACCATTATTAAACATTACAAAGAGCTCATAAATCTAGGTTATTCATCACACGCAGGTCTCTATGTAAATCGTCGTTCCAAACATCTATAATTGCTTTTTTTGGTACAGTCCCAGAAAAAATTAAGAATGTCGTCAGAAGACCTGAAGAGAAAATCCACAAACATTCAAATCTTGAAATTCTCTAGCTTCTAAATAGCCAACCCCAGATACGAAGGCTCAAAAGAACTAAACCATTTGAGGTTGTGTAAATGATTAGTTAATGTAATGCAGAGTCAGTACTGTTCTGTGTAGCCACAACAAAGAAGTGACCACAGATGGACATCTAGATAACAACCTCTTAGGAATTTAGGTAAAAGCAAATATGTTGATTAATCTCTTAGATTAGGTGCATTCATCAGATGGTTAATGTGCCAGTTACTTATTTATTACATAACGACCAGCTGAATTATAAAGTATGAAACTGAAAATTTAAAAATTGAAAAAAATAAAAAATGGAATAACCTTCCAAATAATAGTTTCAACAGTCTTCGTAAAAACGAACGTCCTGATAGATTTTGCACAGAACACTATTTAAGCAAAGCAGTAGCTATTAAGGAACGGTTACATAATTCATGAAATTCTATAAGTTACTTTGTAAATGTTCCAGTTATATCATAATGATACAAAGTTTTCTAGAGAGTGATGACCAGGTAAGAATGTAAATTGCGGTAACTCGGAAACTATTCGCCGTAACGACTTGCGGTAGAAAATTTTATTACTAAAGTGACTGTGGAAACTATTTTCAAATTTCCAAGATGGTCGCCAGAGGGCGTAACCATCATCTTAAACTTTCAAATATACTAGGACAGGAAGACATCGAAATTGTGAATATGATCTTTTTTAAAAGAAAACGATGATTATTTGAAGCTCCTCCTAGTACAAAACAAACTGAAAATGAAAGTATCCCTATATCAGATGTACACCAGAGATTGAAAGGAAATAAGAAAAACATCAGTATTGTTAATATACATGCCTACGGAAAAAAGGAAGAGAAGAAGGACATATTCTAAGAAGAATTAACAAGGAGATAAGGATTGGCCAAGTACGATATAAAAATAATATTAGGAGATTGCAACGAAAGTTACGTATCAGTAACTGGAAAACATAGCAAACACATTTCAAACGACAATACACAAAGTTAATATATTTTGCAATTAAAAAAACATGATAAGTAGTACCCAAAAACAACGAAAGGAAATCTTCAAAGGAACTTGCATGGGATTCACCCTGTAGCGATATTGTGGTAATTTGTATCTCCGCTCGGGCAACAGTTAAAATTCTTAAGTAACTATTACTTATCAATTTAAGTTACGACTTCTGATTGAGCTACCCAGAGTATTATTAAAATATCCATACCAAAATCTTGTGACACATTACTATTATTTTATTAAAATTGATATTGTACACACATTCAACATTTGCCAATATACAAATAAAAGAAATGAGAAAACTTTGTACAGCAAAAAAGAAGACAGAATAAAAGCAAGATTAGAGAAATTGAAGAGACCAAGATTTTTTTCCTTTTAATTACAATTAATCTAGAAACAAGATTAACGAGTAATACTTTTGTGTTAAAATATTAAAACTGAAGTGTTGTACCGAGTTTAACCAACTGGTGATTTCTCAGCTTTGATCTTTCTTGGTTTAACTACCTACACAACATCCACTGTGCTCTGCTTTTAACCCACTACACAAGCTCAAAAGGTTTGGTCCTTTTGAGTCTTCTCACTATTCCACCATGGTTCAGCAGCTGGATTGCTTCAACGTTCTTGGGGTTGTGAAGCCGTTGTTCGAGCTTCGTTGCGCAATGTTTCACCTCGTCTGCTACCATTTCCACTCCCAGGCCTCTGTGTAGGTCGCTGTTACTTACATATCAAGGAGCGTTGACAATGCCCCTTAATACCTTGTTCCGAAATCTTTGTATTATGTTAAAATTGCTTGAGTAGACACACCCTAAAGTTGTATGCCATATGTCCCCACAAGCTTTAAAACCTGATTGTATATCATAAGCTTGTTTCTAATGGATAGTTCGAATTGGCTACCTAATAACCAATATAACTTTCTATATTTGAGATTCAGCTCTTCTCTTTTCTATTTAATGTGTTCTTTCCATCGTAGATTTGCATCTAGTTTCATTCCTAGGTACTTGGCACTGCTTGCGCATGGAATAATATGATTGTTAATAATTATTGGCATTGGATCAGTGTGTTTATTCGTAAAGTATACATGCACTGATTTATTTTCGTCGAATGCGCCAGATTTTTGTCCATGCATTGACTTGATTTAATGCGACTTGGAGTATTTCATTAGCCTCTTGCTCGGTTTTGCCAACTGCCAGTACACATGTGTCATCTGGAAATGTAGCTACTGTAGTTTGTTCTATTACTGGTATATCATAGATGTATAAGAGATACAGCAATGGACCCAGGGCACTGCCCTGTCGTACACCAGCTTTTATCGGTCTTAATTCTGAATATTGATTTACGCATCTAATGCGAATCACTAATATATGACTTTAACAGTAAGCTGTATTGTTCTGGGAGAAGTTGTTTAAGCTTGTGGTCGAGTCCTTAGTGCCAGACTTTATCGAATGCCTGGGCTACGTTCAAGAACACTGTTGAACATATTATCTTCCTTTCTTCTAATGCCTTTTCTAGTCGATCAGTAAGTCTATGGACTTGTGATGTGCCCAAACCCAAACGGATGTATGGAAATTATGCATTTTTCTTCAATAATGGACTTGAGCCTTTTTAAGAGTATTTTTCCAAAACGTTTGAATATAATGGGTAGTAATGAAATTGGTCTATGTGATGATACCTCGTTGACAGGTTTCCCAGGTTTCGGAATCATGCGCAAGGATGACACGCAAAATCGTGAAGCGTTCCACATTTTTCTCTCTCTAGGGGAATCAACACCTTGTCGTTGGTGAGAGAGCTCAGTAACCTCTATACCCAGGGAGCGATCCCGGCGGTAGCGTAGCTACTGGTAGGGCCAGCCATGCCGGTAAGGTCTCGAAATGGTTGAGGTAAAGATAAGAAGATTCCCACAGCGCAGCGTCTGACCCGGAGCGGGCTGCTTAAGAGGAGTAAACCTCGACAAAAAACTCCGGAAATCCTAAGGTGTAAACTATCGTGCCTAGGGGATGAGTGGCTTCTCCGTAAAAGAGCCGTGAACGATGTCCTCCGATTTCCAGGTAGCTATCGGTTGTATTGCAGACCTTGCCACAGTATGGGATCACTGCTGTGGTGGACCTATTTTCTGCCCAACTCGTGGGAACAAGCATGGATACAGAATCAATTCAAAAGACACAAGAAAAGATGCCTCTGACAGATGACCAAGCCGGGAACGTAAATGCTACAGGAAGCGAACCATCGTGGATCAACAGATGGCAGGAGGCCTTTGAAGATCTTAAAACCTATGAGATCTCGCAGAGAAGGAACTCACTACACAGGTAACCTAAAAAAAAATTAGAATACGCAGAGTCCGTCAACGAAGAGAGTAAAACCTACTCCAGCAACATAAAGGTAACCTCCTTGGCAGAAGCAAAAGCCCAAACGACAAACTCAAAAGAGACACCGGGGAACCAAGAGGATACTACTTTGAAGAATCCAAAGCTAAAGAGGGATGAAATTACTTCTGATACACCCGAACACGGTAGGGAGATGAACGAACAAAACTTAACAAGATCACTGAACGCAATGCTGCAACAGGTTAGACAACTGGAAAAATTAGTAGAAGGCACTTATAGACCAAAGAAGGAATTAACAGAGATAAGTGCTAAGTTGACATATTATGCTGAAGAAAACAGACAGAAGAGACGTCAAAGAAAAGCATGGGGACCCAAGTTAACGAAGGTGAAATTCAGGAGGAATGAAAAAAGGTTAACAGCGAAAAGAATACGGAAATAAAGAGAATCCTCAATCATGAGAAATATTTCCAAAGCCTAGCGAAAATTCTTGATGAAGAGTGGCCAGAAAATATATATAAAGTGGTGCAGGTACATCAGAAAAAGTTACTCGAAGCGGGCCTAGAGGAAGATCTAGTGGTATTCATAGGCCCAAATGGTACGAGACATCGACGCGACTATGATGAGCTCGTAACGGCATACCCAGCTATAGCTCCTATAGTAGAAGAAGGTATGGTGGAAGGGATTATGGACTTTGTAAATCTGCAAATAGGAATCAGTAGCAGCAGGTACCAGGGACAAACAAACTACACAAAGTCAGTATATATCTTACCGATAAAAATGATTCACAAACTAAGCACCCAGCTAAGAGAAGAGATATTGAAAAAGAACAGAAGAGGTCCGAGGATCGGCACTCTAGGTAAAATCAATTTAGAGTACCTTAGAAAATGCACAGAATTTGCACTAAGGGGCCTCGAGATCGAGGCAAACCTGTACACAGAAGAAGGGAAGAAGGCTCAGAGAAATACCTCTGAAAGGAATGAGGCTAACAGGGTGAAACGCTATGATAAAGAGAAAATAATCATTAAAGCATTTTTAGTATTTCTATTTTTATTTCGGATTTTTATTTATCGAATGCGCCGACTCGAGTATTCTTGAGAATGTTCGAGATCGAGGTTATGTCTATAAAATTGACGATCGCGCCTCAACACTCATTAGTCGACGATTAGCGTTCATAGCGATAAGTACCTACCTACTTACAATCTAGCTAGCGAATTGCGAATTTTAAACGAAGTGTTAAGGTATTGTTTTACTACTGTATTCTGATTGTATCAGTTTTGTACATTTCTTCTTTGTACTAAACTCTTCTATGCAGTAACATTATTAATAAAGAAGAATGGGACGTTGGCTTAAAGGCGTTAAACGTGTTGCAACAACATCTTCTAACGAAGCCGAATGTTCAAAAGCAGTACGCGCGGAGTATACAGCAGTTACCGATCCAGACGATGATGCAACGACGTCAAGCTCCACGGTATCAAAGACGAAAAAAAGGAAGTATGAAGAATCATATATCAGTTTCGGATTTGTGGACTCCAACGGTTCACCTCTCTGCATGTTATGTAGTAAACTGCTTCCTAATAGTTCCATGGCACCTGCCAAGTTGCGCTGACATTTGGAAACTGTACACCCCGAGTCTAAACACAAGAACAAAGAATTTTTTGTACGTACAAAGAACAATTATTGGAAAGTCAAAAAACTATGATGCTTGTAATCCAAACTATCAATGAAAATGTCACGAATGCATGATACTTAGTTAGCTATCGCATTGCACAAGCAGGTGAAGCACACACTATCACTGAGAATTTAATAAAGCCATGTGTGTTAGACATAATAAAATGTATACATTATGAAAAATCTGCAAAGCATCTTTCTCCTGTGCCGCTATCAAACGATACTGTTTAACGGCGAATTCATGATCTGACAAGCTACGTCAAACAAGAACTAGTTACACGTCTACAAAAAACACAATTAGTCTTGCAAATGGATGAGTCGACTGATGTCGCTGGTCTGGCTATCTTGCTGGTCATCGTGAGATATCCATATGAAAGTTATTTTTAAGAAAACATGCTTATGTGTTCATCGCTGCCCACAAACACAACCGGAGAAGAAATTTTTAATAAAATAAATATATTTTTTGAAGAAAATAATCTCAGTTGGAACGAGTGCATTGACATTTGTACAGATGGGGCCAAGGCGATGACAGGTAAAACAGCAGGGGCAGTGTCACTAATAACAAATAAAGCGCCTAATTGTAGTTCCAACCATTGTATCCTGCATAGACAAGCACTTGCGATTAAGCAAATGCCGTCAATTTAAAATTATGAAGCGGTAAAAATAATTAATTTTATGAAATTACGACTACTACAATCCCGATTGTTCTCATTATTGTGTGAAGATCATGGAGGCAAACATAAAACACTGCTGCTCCATACAGAAGTGCGATGGCTGTCTCGGGGTAAAACTTTAGCATGGGTATTTGAACTTAGAGCCGAGTTACAAATGTTCCTATCAGATACCTCTTTTAATTTGAATGATCGTTTGTATGATAAAACTTGGTTGTTCCGACTGTCTTTTATGGCGGATATCTTTCAAAAACTGAACGAATTGAATTTATCATTGCAAGGTAAACAGACAACAGTGTTCCAGGCGTGTAACAAAATAACTGTCTTCAGAAGAAAATTAGGTTTTTGGATTATTCGCGTTCTTCTTCTTAAAGTGCCTCATCGCTCCGGATGTTGGCTATCATGTTGCCTATTCAAACTTTGTTAACAGCTCGGAATAGTTGAGTGGTTGATTTGTTGAACCACGTTCTTAAATTTTTCAACTACGATATTCTCCTTCTTCCCACTCCTCCAGCTCCCCATACCTTTCCTAAGAGAATCTTCTGTAAAAGGGTATATCGGCTCTCCTTACGCATTATATGTCCAAGATATTGTAGCTTTCGGGTCTTGAGTGTGTTTAGAACTTCTTTTTCCTTTCCCATCCTTCTCATTAGTTCCATGTTGGTTATTTGCGTTGGTAAGTGAAAAATAGAAAGCTTTAGGTCACTCAGTGAGTTTGTTAGCGATAACGACTCAGAAATGTTTCAAGATGATGTATTTGAAGAATTGGTCCAATATCTCACTTCCATGCGCGCATCTCTTGAGAAGTATTTTCCCGAAGAACAGAAATCAAAAAGGAAATTGAATTCGTGGATTCATAATACTTTTTTACCCAACTTGCAAAAGCCCGAAGGTATGTCAAACGAGATATATGAATTAGAGATGTCGTCAGATACAAGTATGGAGTTACTGTTCAAAACGACGCCTCTCAACGATTGTTGGAGCAGAATTCGTGATGAATATCCAATGTTGGCCAAAATTGCTCTGAATATTCTTCTCCCGTTCCCAACAACATATTTGTGCGAAATAGGATTCTCAACCTATGCAGCCACGAAAACAAAATACCACAATAGAATGGACGCCGAACCTGATATGAGACTTCAACTGTCTTCTATCAAACCTGACATCAACCAGGTGATGAAAAATAAAAAAACAGTTTCCTACCTCCCATTAGTTAGAATTTTTTTCTTTTTTAATATCTATTTCTATTATTATACTTGTTATGTAGTAATTTACTAAGTAAGTAATAAGTAGAACCTGTTACATTGTAATTTTCTTATGCTTATTAATAAAGAATACATATTTAAAAACAATTGTTTTATTGTAGGGTTCCGTCAAGAATATCGCTTTCCAAAAGGGTTCCGTCACCAAAAAAGTTTCCGTCACCAAAAAAGTTTGAGATCCGCTGCTATAAATAGAGTATAGACTCGCAATTGACACGATGCGTGTGGGAGCAGCGCGCCAATTGGAAATCCAAGTGATCACGCGTATGAATTCCTTTTGACTCGGTACAAATTTACAGACAGTCCGCGTGTGTAGCCAAGTATAGGAAAGTGTGAGTGCGATTAGCAAATATTCGCGAGCATATCTTCGCACACACATCGCAAGTACCCGTGTTTGTCGATATTCGCAATGTGTATGGGATCGGCTTTAGGAGAATATTAGGCAGATTTTCGTAGTAACCGATCGCATAGACTTCAAGCAAGCCTATGGTACAATAGATCGCGTGAAAATGTCCGAAGCTATGAGTAGGACAATACTTTTTAGTTCAATGTTAAACGAAATAATAAAAAAATAGTGAGATATTGATAACGGGAGACATATTTAATAATAACCACCAATGTCTGGCGTTCGCAGAGTACTTACCTCTGATGGAAAGAGCAAGAAGGGAGTGGTACGGAAAGCTGTCAAGTTTGGACTAATAATTAATGAAGATGAAACTAAATATATGGTAATGGGGCAAAAACAAGAAGAAGCAAAACAATTAACAATGGTGGCAAGACTACAAAAAGCATAAAAGCAATGCTAGAATAGCGAATGGTACCTAATAAAAAATATGGAGTGCTGATGACGTTAATGAGATCAAAAATATCTCGAGGAAGACAAAAGTAAGAGTAAATACTACAGTAGTAAGACCCGCGGCAACCTCTGCTTGTGAAACATGGAACGATGGGGACGGGAAATAATGGGCAATATACGGCGAAGTCAACACGGAAGAAGGGTAGAGGAAAAGAACTAATAGAGAACTGAAAGTATATGTCACATGTTAAGACACGTGGAATGTTTGGAGAAATAATGCCGAATATACTACTATACAGAAAACCGAAAAAACCGTGAATTTAGACCAAGACAGAAATGAAAAACAAATCTTTTGAAGATTTAACAACCATAAATGTCACAACAAGAAATAGAAGGGAGTTGAGAAGAATAGTTGGAAGATTTTTAAAAAGAAAAGAATATCACCTATATTCAGCCCTAGATCTACAAGGCCTGTTACCACTCTGTTTCAGTAGCCCTTTTTCTTTTTGCGAGAATTACCCATGAATCTCTTTGTTGTTGTTGTTAATATATCACGCGATATTCCTACATCTTCTATATATATATATATATATATATATATATATATATATATATATATATATATATATATATATATATATATATACATATAAACATTCATAGATATTTCTAGATCGATTTTCTGTTTTAGTAAACTATTAAAATTAATTATTTTTAAGTGATCTGAAAAACAATCAAGTCTGTGGTTTACTACTTTCCTCGATAGCAAATAATTATTTTTCGCTAGTATAATTATGTATTTATGTATTTCTCTACTTTTATTTTCTACTGCATAAGTAACTTCTAGGCACGAAAAACATGAACTATAAAAGTTAAGTTATCAGCAACAATGGCGATACTTGCGCTTATTAAATGCCATAAAACTAAAATATAAGTGCTATAAATGCAAAATAAAACAAAAAGATTTGCCGCATTATGCAGACTGAGCAGTAAAACTCAATTATAAGAAATGTTTTAGAGAGAAAAAACAATGGAAGCGTTATGACTTATACCAAATTCACAATAGAAATAGCTTTTAAATATCGATGTGACGATAAGCTTGTGTTTTAACATGTGCGCGATTTTCTCAAAAGGTGTAAAATAGTATCGCCTTCATTCCAATGATTCAGTTAGTGTCACGCATACTGCAACACAGAGGAGGCGTACATTAAGTTTTTAAGGGGTAAAATTATTATTATTCTGTTTTTCAGTCATCAATCAGCTCTAATTGTCATGTACAACAATCCAATTTATAACATAAAATAAGTTACGTCATAAATCAGGATAAAATTAAATGCAATTTAGAAGAAACAATGAGTATCCTAAATATAATCTCAATAATTAATCGAAAAATTAGTATAAGCACAATGATACAATAGTCGGTTGATAAAGCTAAACAATTTTAAACGAAGGAAAGTAATTGTACACATCGTTTCACGAAGGTTGAAGCCACCAGTTGGAACATTGACAATCGCAGAAACCAAATTCTGTCTTGTTTATCTACGTCGCTTAGTAACGGCCAATGGCGCAGAACGATGATTTATACCGATAGTCACTTTATAATTTGACATTTGAGGGTTATGTTTCTGGTTATTTATTTGTTAAATATTTTTTATTTTGAATATTTTAAGACGTATAGCTAGTTTATAAATGAATGTTGTGTGTTTTATTGAACCTAAAAGCATATTTTCCAAAAAACTTTTTGGTGTAAAAGCAAAAATTATCATAGTCAATGCACTAAAATTTGGAGAACTGTCAAGGATTCCGGATATTATTTACAATTTATACATCCTGCAAAAAGGGCTCCTACTTTAAAATGTAAGTTTGATAAAATTAAATAATAAAGATACTAAAATTAATTACGAGAAATCTAGCATGACGTTTAATACTGTTAAGAGAAAAATAGTTTTATACTCAAGTATATTCATTTTTTTCTAGGTACTCTTCACAAAGTGCACATTGTTTTTCCTGAATTTACTATAAGTAGAAATTATTTGAGACGGCTGCTAAAATGTACAAGTTTTAGGTAAGTAGGTAGTTTTTATTAGTTATTAAAGATGCAAGTGTTAAAGTCAAAATTATTTTGTGAATGGTGAAAAATGTTGAACAAGTGGAACAAATTCATGATCAGATCAAAAATTAAGATAAAACTACAATAAACATTGGACAAATAAAAATATTAATATGTAACATGCATAAGTATTTAAAATTAAAAATAATGCCTTTATTGTAGATGGCAGTGCACACAAGAAAACAGAAAGATGATTATGGAATCGCATGATATTCTCCTTAAAAGAATTAATTTCTTAGAAAATATTATTAAATACAGAACCAAAGTCTGAAATATTGGGTATACTGGTAAAACATACATCCACAGGTCGCACGTGCAATCCCAGGTATGGTACGATGTATAAGAAATAGATTTGAAAATAGTCAGGAAATTTTCGCATGACTACCGAAAACTATTCCATCTCAATTTTTTTATGCGATCCTCTTTAAATTGCCCTACTTATGATATAAATGCATGTTGCCATGGAACAACCCCGTGCCATATTGTTTAAACCGAAATTGTTTAATCAATTTGAAGGAATTGTTATTTTTCAACCGGACAATTTTTTTTATATTCTTTATTGAAATACAAATAAAAAAGGTCCTATGACTTTTCACGATAAACTTAATATTTTTAGAGATATGAATTTTTAGTGGTTCGAAAAATCTCAAATTAAATATAAATAATATTTTTTATTTTTTTATACAATAGTTAATAATATTCTTAATTGAGATTTAAAAAAAATTCATTGTTTATACCTGTATTTTAATTGTTAATTTTGTGCACTCACAAGTATGCGTCGCTACCTTTAAGTATCGCCGTCTCTCTCTCTCAATAATTTTTTTTTAAATCTCTATTAAAAGATTATTAACTATTGTATAACGAATTAAAAAAAATATCATTTATATTTTATTTTTTTTAATATATTTTTCATGGGTTAAAAAAGTACCCAAATTTGAGATTTTTTGAATCTTTATAAATTCATATCTCTAAAAATATTAACTTTATCGTGAAAAATCATAGGACCTTTTTTTATTTGTATTTCAATAAAGAATATAAAAAAATTTGTCTGGATGACAAATAACGATTCCTTCCATTTGTTTAAACAATTTCGGTTTAAACAATATAGCACGGGGTTGCTCCATGGCAACATGCATTTATATTATCAGTAGGGCAATTTAAAGAGGATCGCATAAAAAAATTGAGGTGGAATAGTTTTCGGTACTCATGCGCCGATTCCTCCTGTATTAATTAGCTGCGTGTGTTGTTTTTTGATTGTTTATTGTTTCTTACTTCTACAAGTGTGTTTTCACAAATGTATTGTATATATTTCTACACCCTTGTGACCTGGTTTGGTTCGTATTTTTAGGTGAGTTTTTCCTCAATTATTGTTACACTTTGGTTCAATTTGTCTTTTTTGTATTTTAAGTGTTAGCTGTATCTTCCAATTTATTGTAAAACTATATTTTATTGTTCCGTATTGTTTCTTGTAGCACTGAAGAAAGTGACGAATTACACCGAAACGTTGCCAATAAAAATAAGAGTCAAACTAGTAGTTATTTTTTCCATTTCCACGAAAACGTTTACTCCTCAAAAATGTCCTCCAGACGCACCCGCAGCTGCAAAATTGTAGCTAAACCTACCTCAGTCGAAGACAAATTTCGTCCCCTACCATCTTCTCTTAACAAATTCAATTCCAATCACTCCGAATATGACCCCAGTTCTTTAATACCTCATACGAATTCAAACAATTGTACAAAAAAGCAATGGCCAAACCCTTCAGTCATTGAAACCCCAAACACCTCCACAACAAACTTCAAAAAAGCCAACTCCATTTACTAATCATCCTCTAAACCTCACATCTCCCCTCAAACACCCTCAAAACCTCAAACTTCCCCAGTTCAAATACCCAATCACACTTCCTTTTCATCTCCCCCTAGGACTTTACCCTCGTCAGAAGAACCAAACCCCGACCTACTCGAACCCCAACCGCCACCAACAATCCTACTCAAACCCTAAACCTCAGAGACATTCCTCTTCAATATTCCACCCAGAAATCCCTATTCACCCTTCGAAATACCCTGGAACTCCTGAACGGACAAATCCTTTACACGTCGGTGTTGCAGGTTTTCAGCGGTTTCCCTGTAACCTAGTAAACTCGTTTACCAGCCAAATTACCTGCATTCGTTTGAAAAAGCTACTGTGTTAGCTAAACGCGTCACAAGTTTAAACTGAACATTAGTTCAAATATAATGAAGTTTTCAGCAAATTAAATGGTTTTATTTCATCGTTACGTAAACTACCACATTTTGTTCATTTTTGGAGTAATTTCGGGTTGTTAGCACGATACAGCCTCCGAAGTGTATAGAAGTGACCAATTGTATGGTAAGATATTGTTCAGGGCGTGTTCATATGTGAAAAAGTTAGTTTTAATCTTTAATACCGTTTATTCTATATATGAAGACATCAAAAAGTTTTTCCAAAATCGAGAACATGCTAGAAAAATGTAAGCAAGGTAATAGCAAAGATGATGCAGGAAGTGCCTTAACAAATGGTTGAGTAATGAAAAGATTCAACATGAATAAACTGAAGAACGAAATAACAAAAAGAGGACAATATAATAACAACGAAGCTGATAGAAAAAAAAGATGTAAAGGATACCTATCATTTGTTCTATCATTGACTCAACTTATAACTATTAATAGTTTACCAATTAAGTATTTTCGTTGTGATTTAAGTCATTAGTTGGCATCTTTAAATTTAAGACTTATAAAATAAGATAGTTAATTTGCATGACATTTTCAGTCATTTTGTGAATAGTTATTCAAATAAAAACTTGAAGACGATATCAAAGTATACTCTAACAAGTCTCAGAGACTATCTTAAAGGCTCAGCATTGGCTTTACAATCGGGAGCTCTAGTATAAGGGACTAACTAAATTTCACACCCTTCTGTACGGGCCGTCACATCATGTTAACTCTCTCAGCGCTTAAAGGCTTACCTAATAGAATCTTTGGAATAAACGATCTACTTGTTTCAGTTGTATCTGAATATAATTACCACCTGAAGCTATGTATTCAGAATATTGCCGTGGTGCTTTTAAAATCTGAAGTTAATATTGGTAATTAAAAACTTGTATTTAATAGCTATTATTACCGACCAAGTGTTTTTATACAAACATTCACGTACTTTCAAGAAATGCCTCGATATTGACTAAGAATTTATATTATGAATCGTTACTTCCAATACGCAATGTCGAAGTGTTATGGAAAATATTTGGTGGTTTCAACTTCTTTTGATTCTATGTCACACCTGAGCTTTGGCAAGATATTGTGATAACTTTATTTGAATGAAAATTACAAAACTTGAACAAGCAAGCGCTATTTCCATTTTACGAAAAAGAGCTATAATCAATGTTGAATCGCACAAAGGTTCGGAGTATATTTTTCAAATTGTCGACTACACCCTCGCTGTAAAATAAGAAACTAGAAAAAATGGGGATAGAAAAAATAGAATGCTCGTGGGAAATGTACGTCAATTCATAGTCATTGTACAATATATTATGTATCTGAAATGAAGTAGACTACTCGTAGTTGACGCAGACTTAAGGATCCAAATAAGCAGCATCAAACCGAAGATTACGACTTTTTCACAAAAAGGCAACACCAATCATCTCATCCAAACTAAAATAAACACAGACG
The DNA here is from genome assembly GCA_963921935.1 of Galeruca laticollis. Taxonomy (NCBI): domain Eukaryota; kingdom Metazoa; phylum Arthropoda; class Insecta; order Coleoptera; family Chrysomelidae; genus Galeruca; species Galeruca laticollis. The sequence continues at coordinate 197,290,703 of OY998179.1, read as the reverse complement.
CAACTAGATCTTCTGATCTAGTGCAAATAAAACTATGAGAGCAATTTTTATGTTTCATTGATAGGCGCCCGCAAAACATTATGTACGGAAATCATACAATATAGAACTGGTTTCAATTATTACTAGACTATATTCCTATGTACTACAATTCGAATTAAATTGAAACTCGAAAAAGCACGTATGTTCACCACAAATATTCATATGTACTATTGCTTAAGGCAATCAATACCACATCTCAAATTTATAGGTTGATGAAAATCGAGAAACGCAGTGAATTTATGGCATAATATCCTGCAACCATTAAAATTATTCTGGAGGATATCATATTTCACCCTTCAACTGATATAGAGAATATAATTATATTATGGTACTAAAGATAGAAATTGCCTGTTTGAATTTAAAAAAAAAAAAGAAATTTTATTTACAACACTTTATCACATGTTTATTTATGTTGTCAAATACATAAACAGATCAATATAACCATCAAACAAAACGCATCCTTTAATTTTTTGCGGTTTTCAAAAGCAAACATGACATTTCTCACGGAGTTAAATTATTGGTAAAATTTTTAAATACAAAGTATAGTAAGTAAGTTTTGGGTAATTCTTACACTGTAAATAACGGGTTGGTAGGTATAGTAAAGAAAACAGTTTAATAATTGTAGCTTCATTCATTAGGTTCGGATCGTCAAGTCGTCAATATCATATCAAATTAAAAACGTGTTTTTTGTCATCATTAAAATGTGATAACAAACTTTGTAAAAGTGCTGTTTTTGTACAAATTTGGTAAATATTCTTAAAATTTACTTATTTATGTTGGAAATAAATAGACCAGTCACTGAGTTACAGACTGTCTTCTGAGCTGAGATTTACTTATATATTTCTTTTTATTTCTATTCCAAACTATTGTTTGTGATTTTGGTATCCAGGATCACATCAATATGTGAAACCTCCCCTCACAACCACTGGTCTCAAATACCACCACTCCTTCAACCCCAATTAAGCAATCTATCTCGATAAACAGAAATACCACTCAACGCCCATATCTTATGCTGCGACTACTTCAGTAAGACCACCTCCTCCCCAGGTACCATCTCGAGATCAAGCCATCATTATGTCTTCTATCCCCAACGCTGTACTATTCGATTATATCAAAGCAATAGGTAACATTGTCTCTCACAAAAACGTACATTTCGCTTCCAGAATCTCTCATGATCGCATATGTATATATTTATCATCTACCACTCAAGTCGACGACCTTCTAAAATCGAAAACATCTTAATTAATTCCAATGTCATTCCTATTCGTCGGCTTATTTCCCCCACCAAAAGAATCCTTATTACCATTGCCAGTCCTTTCATTTCACATCCCGTTATTGAAAAAGCCCTGCATGACCTAGGATTAACACTTACCTCCCCTATTTCATACGTCAAATGTGGCTCGCCTGATGACAAATACGCACATCTCCTGAGGCTCCGTCGTGTAACTTACCTTCTTTCCACCAGAAATGATTTTTCACTGCAAACTTCGATTCTTATTACGCATGAAAATACATCACACAGAATATTCATTTATACCGATAAACTTGAATGCTTTTCTTTGCAAACAGGCTGGACATACCACTGAATCATGTCCCAACACTTTCCACGACCTCCCCCCTCCCTTATTAAATACTTCCGTCAATTTTGAACCCTCCACTTCAGCTGACCCAGCTATTACTGATACCTTTTCAGACAATCCCGAATTAACGTCTCAAGTGCCACTCGCTGCCTCCTCTCCTGTATATATATATATATATATATATATATCAGCACTACAGGCCTATCTGGCCCTAGGCTTCGAGATCTTTCACTCTCTCTCTCCATTTTTTTCTATTCCTCGCCTCGTTCTGCCAGTTTCTTACTCCCACTGATCTCAGGTCTCTCCTAACCTCCTCCAACCATTTCTTCTTTGGTCTTCCTCTTCTCTTTTTACCACCTTCTCCCCCTTTCAGCACTCGTTTTACCCATCTATCTTCTGCAATTCTACCTATATGTCCTAACCATCTCGCTCTCTGTGCTTTAATTATATGGGTTATACTCGGGTGATTATACAAATCTGAGAATTCTCTGTTTGTTCTTCTTCTTTATATTCCATTTTCTTTTATTCCACCATAAATCTTTCTTAGCATTTTACGTTCCCATATCTCTAGTTTATTCTGCTCTTTTTTGTTCATTGTTCAGGTTTCACAAGCGTAGGTAACTGACGGTCTTATTATTGTTTGGTACAATCTTATTTTTGCTGTTCGTGCTATGCTAAGGTTAGGTGGAAGAGCAGTCATCTGTTTCACTCGGGACGGATGAATTGAACCTCGCCTTAATTGTATATCTCTTTTGTTATTATTTGTATGTTTCCTTTTCTAAAAACTAATAAAGGCATTATTATTATTATATGTCTTTTGAGTTAAGCATCTGTGATACCATTCCTGCTGCTTTACTGCCTTTTGTTAACCTTTTTTCTATTTTCCTTTCTTCGTCTCCTTTATTTGTGATAGTGACTCCCAAATATTCGATTTGTTCCACTTTTTCGATTTTGTAGCTTTGGTTTCCATTGCAATTTATAATAATATCGGTTTTTTCATTATCCTTCATTACCATATATTTTGTTTTTTTCTCGTTGATCCTTAGACCATATTCTCTTGCCTTCTTTTCTAGTAGCTTAAATACGCTTATCAGTTCTTTCCTGGATCTTGCCATAAGTACTGTGTCGTCCGCATATGCTAGACACTGATGTTTATTCCCATAAATTAGACCTCGGGTTTTTATAGCACTTTCTCTTAGTATAATTTCCTGAACTAGGTTAAAGAGGGTTGTGGATAATGGGTCTCCTTGTCTCAGACCTTTCTCTATCTTGAATTCGTTAGAAGTACTGCCCTCCAAAATTACTTTGCTCTCGGTTTTTCGTATGGTCATTTCCACTAGTCTTCTCAATTTAACTGGTATTTTTAACTTTCTCATTGCCTCATACATTTTGCTTTTCCGCCAACCTATCTAATATGCGAGAAAAGTATTGGTTTACCCACAAAAAAGTTGGAAATTTGAAATTTTTTTTTGAGTTATTTTTACGTTATCCATCAACAACAACACGAAAAAACGGTTTTTAGAAAAAAAATCCTGTGTGTATGTCGTCGTCGTCGTCGTCCTTGTCGTCGGCCACTTTTCCTTGCAAGTCTTGTTAGCACGATACAGCCTCCGGAGTGCAATAAGTCACCAATTTTATGATGGAATATTGTTAAGGACATTTCACAGATGAACTTTATTGATTTTCAGCTCACCAGAGCCAGTACAACGGGTGCTATGGTACTTGAAGTACGACATTTTGTCGTTTTTCGAGAAATTTCAGTTTGTTAGCACGATACAGCCTCCGGAGTATATACAGGTGATGAATTTTATGATTGGATATTATTCAGAGCGTCTTAAAGATGAACCCTATTGATATTGAGCTCACTAAAGCCAGTACAACGGGTGCTATGGTACTTGAAGTACGACATTTTGTCGTTTTTCGAGAAATTTCAGTTTGTTAGCACGATACAGCCTCCGGAGTATATACAAGTGATGAATTTTATGATTGGATATTATTCAGAGCGTCTTAAAGATAAACCCTATTGATATTGAGCTCACTAAAGCCAGTACAACGGGTGCTGTGGTACTTGAAGTACCAAATTTTTGTCATTTTTGGAGAATTTTCAGTTTGTTAGCACGATACGGCCTCCAGAGAGTATACGATTGATCAACTTTATGAATAAGTATTGTTCAAGGTGTCTCACAGATGTACCCTATTAATTTTCAGTTGACTAGAGCGAGTACAGCGGGTTCTATAAAACTAGATATACTAAATTTTTGGTTATTTTTGGAGAAATTTCGGTTTGTTAGCACGATACATCCCCCGAAGTGTATACAAGTAACAATTTTATGATAGAATATTGTTCAGGGCCACATATGCGGAAAAGTTAGTTTTAATCTTTAAAACCGTTTATTTTGTCTTTTAATAGTATCATAGGCCTGTCTGTAATCGATGAATAGCATATGCAGACTTAGATTTTGCATTCTCCTGAAGTTGTTTCATAATGAAAATTTGGTCTATTGTCGATCTACCTGCTTTAAAACCTCCTTGGTATTCTCCTATATTTTCATTGTGGTATTTGTCTAATCGATTGTTTAGTATTTTTGCCAGAACTTTGTATGTTATATCTAAAAGTGCTATTCCGCGGTAGTTTTCGCATTCTTCCTTGGGACCTTTTTTGTGAATTGGAATTATTAATGCCTTGTTCCAATTTTTAGGGATTTATCTTCTCGCCATACTTGTTTCAACAACTGCCATATTCTCTCCGTTAATTGTTCGCCTCCATATTTTAAAATTTCTATTGGAATATTGTTTTCTCCTGCATTCTTATTATTCTTCATATGTTTTAAGCATTCTGTCACCTCCAGTTTTCTTGGGACAGTTATGGCTAGATCTTCCTCATCACAATTTTCTTCTTCCATTTCATTATCATTTTCGCCTAGTTCTTCCTCACCATCATTTAGTAATTCCTCAAAATACTGTGCAAATCTATTTATTTTTTCTTCCCTATCCCCTATTAGATATCCCTCTTTGCTTTTCAAAAAATAAGGTGCTTTCTGGTTGTGGCCTTTCCCTTCTCTTATTTCATGATAAAAATTTCTCACTTCTTTATTTTTATAAGCTTCTTCAATTTGTATTAATTCCCTTTCAAAGTAATTTCTTTTGTTCTTTCTGCATATTTGTTTTACTTCTTTCCTTGCTTTTTTATACTCTAGTCTATTTTCTTCACTGTTTTCTTTTAATAGTCTTTGTCTGATTTTATTTCTTTTTTCCAACGCCTGTTTACATTGTTCATCAAACCACTTATCTTTTTTTCTTCCCTTGGGGCTCCCTAGTATCCTATTTGTTACATCTCTCATTACAGTTTCTATATGTGACCATTCTTCTTCTAGTTGCTCGGCGCAAGGTCTTGAATTTAATTCTCTATTAATTTCTTATTGGAAGTGATTTACTTTGGTCTCGTCCTCCAATTTTTCTGAATCGTATGTTTTCCGTTTTTTTTATCTTGTTCAATTCTAGGTGGCTTATCTTTATTCAGTTTTGCAATTACTAAAAAGTGGTCACTATCCGCATTAGCTCCTCTATAACTTCGTACATCTGTTACCCTTTTTAAGTGCTTCATTTCTATTAAGACGTGATCTATTTGGTTTTTTGTTTTGCCATTTGGTGATAACCGGGTTTCCTTGTCGATGTTCTTATGGTCAAATGACGTACTTACGATTTTCATTTTATTTCTTAAAGCAAATTCTATGAGTCGCTTGCCATTATCATTACTGAGTGCGTGTCTACTTTTTCCTCCCGTTACTTTTATATACTCTTCCTCTTGTCCGACCTTTGCATTCATATCCCCTATTACAAATTTAACATCAAATTTCGGTATTTTATTGACTGCTTGTTCCAGTTCTTCATAGAACTTTGCTTTCGTGTCTTCATATTTGTCCTCAGAAGGGGCATGCGCATTGACTAATGTCGTTTTCCTGTGTTTTCCTTTGATTCTTATTCTACATAGTCTATCTGATACTCCCTCAAAATCTATAATATTTGCTTTAAGTTGACTGCTTACTATAAACCCTGTACCCAGCATTATATTATTTACTCCACTATTAAAGAGCATATAATCGTCTATCTCTGTAATTACTTTCCCTTTTTGTTTAGTTTCTTGATTTGCTAACACATCTAATTTGTATTTTCGCATTTCATTGATCAAGTGTTTTATGGCCCCCTCCTCAAATGTACCTCTCCCGTTCCATGTTCCTATTCTCATTCCATATTGTTTCTCTTTTTGTTTTCGTTTAACGCCGGAGTTTACCTTAAGTTGTTGCTTTTCCGTAATCATTTTATTTGTACTATTCTTCATCTTTTGCATTTCCTTGCCCATTTCCATTGCCTGGTCTACTTTATTTTCCTCTGCCTCTGAGTTTATGCTTGTCGCCACTGGTTTTTTGTCGATATGTTCTGTTTTGTTTTTTCCAGCTTCTCTTCCTCCGTGTTCCATCTCCATTCCTCTGTTTCTATGTACATTTTTCTGAACCCAATTTTCACTCGCTTTCCTTTATCTCTTTCTTCTATAGCTTTCATTCTGATCTCTTTTTGAATGTCTCTATCCTTCTTCGACAAGTCATCCTGGATGAACAATCTCTCTTCAGTTTTAAATCTCAATTTTTGTTTATTGAGCATCACCTTCTTTTTCTCTTCTTGGTTTGCCAGTCTTACTAAGCATGTTTTCTCTCCTAACTTTACTGAGCTTTCTACCGCTGTCTTTATTTGTAATTCTTTTTCTAGGAATTTCTCCATTTTATTTCGTAGTTCTTCTGGATTATTAGTATCTATTCCTACTCCCTGAACCACTATATTGTTTTTTCTTTTTTCGCTTTCCAGTCGTTCCAATCTGTGGTCCATATTGGTTATTGTTTTCTTCATTTTTTCATTTTCTTTCATCAGTTTTTCATTTTCCTCCCTCAGTTGTTTCATTTCTTTTCTGTACTCCTTTTGCTCCTCTCGTGTTTTTTTAATCTCCATGCTCATTTCCTCCATTTTGTCTCCTATTTTTTCCATCATATTCATCATTTTTTCTATATCACTTCCTATTTTTGTCGGGGATCTCCCTATATTCTTACTTTTTTTGGAAATATCTTCATCCGTATCGTCTTCCTCTCTGTCGCTCTTCCTCTTTTTGCCATATTCATTATCACTCATTTCTTTCTATTTTGAATTTAATCGTCTCAATATTATAAAATTTTACCTCCGTCCCTGTCTTAAGAATATCGTTCGACACAAGGGGAATTCCAGTTATTGGATTTTATCAATAAACTTGTTCTTATCGCTAAACACACCGCACAAAAAGCTCTAAGGCCAGTCAACCCGTCGGACCTTGAACTTTTATCAGTGATATTTAGCTTGGCTAATTGTTATTTATGTTAGGTATATTTGTGACAAAACTATTCTTAAACTTACTTGGATACTGTCGAATTTTCACTGGACACTTTTATCCTTATATTAAAAACTTCATACACTGTTTTGCTGATTATATTACTCGTTATTCCCGTGTAAAACGAAGTTTATTACGGAGCAGAAATCAACACAACTTTCCAGTCTCGTACCAGGACCGGAATCCCTCCTCTCCTCCTCTCCTGTACCTGGCGAAAAACGACCCCGCTTTAGTGATAGCACTCTTGACCACCAGCAGTCTATATCACCTTCCAATACTCCTCTCGCTAATCCCAATACAATGCCTCTTCCAGAATTTTCAATATCTAATTAAAAATAATTAAAAAAAAAGAACCAAAAAATCCAAGCTGGCGGAAGATGATTGTCACAATATAAGCACCGAATCACGTTCTATCATACATAAACTCTTTGAAGAGTCTCCTAAGTCCTTCTCCCTTAATAGCATCCAACTTATTGCGTTCCTCGAAAATACTTTCCGCGTCAACGACCCTCTACCTGAAGCCAATAAATTTATCTCCCACACTGCCTCCCTACTGAAAGATCGATCCTTAATTTATTCTAATATCAACGAATTAAATTTAAACTTGACCCCGACCAAAACAATCTTACTGACGATCCTTTTTCTGATTACGGTACCACCACTGACTACTCTACACTATATCAGTAAATAACCTCTTTCCCCTTTAATTAGTACTATTATCTCTAATACAATGGAACTACGATGGATTTTATCCTCGCTTAGAAAGAATTCAGAAAATCATATCTCTCCATATCCCTGACTTTCTCTGCTTCCAGGAAACCAACTTCAAAATTGACCATCAGTGCAATCTAAAAAACGTTGAAGGTTATCATTACATCCGTACCAACTGTATGAGAACCAGTGGTGATACTTCAATATTCGTATCTAGCGATGTATACTCATCTCATCTCCCACTAACCTCAAATTTAGAGGCAATTGCTGTCACTGCTTGGTGCCCTGATAAGCATACTATTTGCAGTATTTACGTTCCACCTGATCACCCCCTTAATGAAGAAGACTTAACCGACCTAGTATTTCAGCTCCCCCACCCATACATTCTTGTTGGTGACTTTAATACACATCACGCCATGTGGGGCTCTACCCGTGGTTGCACTAGAGGCACAAACTCCTCCGGAACCTGCTTGTTGAATACTGGACTCAACACCCACTTTAACATTTCCTCCGTTTCCTTTTCTGCCCTTGATCTCCGGTTATGTGGCCTTAAAACTGCACTTTCCCTTTCCTGGCAAGTTTCCGATGACCTACATGATAGCAACCACTTTCCTATCATTATATCCAATCATTCTAATAGAAACTATCACTAGAAGCATCTGCCACTTAAAAAACGCAAATTGGTCTATTTTTATTTCTCTCTCCCAAACTTATTTATCCTCTTTAGCTATTTATGCGAATATAAATGACACTATGTTTACTGACAACATACTTGCCGCTGCCGAGACTCACATCGGTAAAACAGTTACTTCCTATGCACGCTAAAACTGTGCCTTGGTGGAATTCAGCTTACGAAAATGCCATCCGAGAGTCCAAACATGGTCTTAACAGGTTTAGACAAAATAGAACACAAGAAAACCTTCTCCTACATAAAAAGCTCAAACCTAAAGCTGAATATTTAGTCAAGCAAAGCAAAAAATCCTCATGAATCCTCGCTGAATCAGAATACAAATCCCAGTCAAGTCGGGAAAAAACTTGCACAAATTCAAGGCAAGAAAACCAATACTAAAATTCCTTCCTTAATATTTAATTATACTGTTATCTCCAACAACCAAGCAATTGCCGATTCATTCGCACAAAATTTTGATGACAAATTTAATAATCGTAACCCCTTTTCTGTTTCTCACAATTCTTATATTCAGCCTTCCCCCACTCTTCAGTCAAACCCTCATGACGTTGTTTTCGTCAACGCCCCTTTCAACCTAAATTAACGGAAATCTGCCTTGTCTACTTGTAGAAATTATGCCGCCGGCCCTGATGATGTTCCTTAAAAAACTATCCCATCTATCTCTCTCTATAATGAAATCGAAATCTATAACCTTATCTGGAATACTCATCAGTTCCCTGACGCATGGAGCAAATCCATAATTATTCCAATAAACAAAGCAGATGAATCCATCATATCTCCTAATTCCTTCCGACCGATTTCACTCACTTGCACTATCTGCAAACTCCTGGAGAAAATGATCAATAGACTACTTTGGTTTCTTGAACAGTACAAAATCATTCTTAATGCCCAATCCGGCTTCCGGCGTCATCGATCCACTCGTGACAACCTTGTTCTTCTCCAAAGGTGCCTTTGACTCGATATCTAGAATACTAAATAAACTTTCAATATAATATTCATGGCAACATAATATCGTTCATTCATAATTTCCGAACTTGTAGAACCTTCAGGATTTCCGTTAATGGTAATTTCTCCTTGCCTCGCCAACAAAATGCTGGTGTCTCTCAAGGATCAGTATTAAGTTCTAGTCTATTCATTCTCACTATAAACGAGCTCTGTTGCAAATTTCCTGTTCTCATAAAATATGTTCAATATGTTGATGACCTAATTGTTTATTGCCATGGTAAATCGATCTCATCATTGTTGTGTCAGCAGACATTTCAAAGATGTATAGGCAAATACTTATGCATTTTTATTTTTGTAAAAAATCAGAGTTGATGGAGCTGAAATAGAAAACCGCAGTTCTACATGCAACGCCGTCATATTCATTCGATTTACTTACTCGATTTTCTATCTTAACTAGGTTAGTACGAGTCACAGCTTATTGCTTACGGTTTTGTAATAATCTGAAAAATACAACGCACAGGAAAACTAGTATTCTATCTGCGTCAGAATTGGAAAATGCCAGAACCATATTAATAAAGCAAGTCCAACAAGATTCATTCTTCGAAGAGTTGAAAATAATCAAGAAAAATAAAACACTCCCCAATAAACACAAACTTTCATCATCAGCACCCTTCGTTGATGAACAGGGAATTATAAGAGTCGGAGGAAGATTAAAAAATACATATTTACCTTTCAGTACCAAACATCCAATTTTATTGTCTTCCACTCACCATTTCACGAAGCTAATTTTTGAACATAAGCATCGACCATTGTTGCATCCAGGCCCTCAGTTATTACTGTCATATGTTAGACAATTCTATTGGCCAATAAAAGGGCGCATTCTAGCCAAACAAATTATAAAAAATTGCATAACATGCGTAAAGATCAACCCAGTGCCATTTGCTGCCCCAATGTCCAATCTACCAAATGAAGGAATCAAGCCTCAACTACCATTCCAAGTAACGGGTATCGATTACGCTGGTCCTTTTTTCATTCTCAATAAGAAAGGTAGAGGTTCACGATTAACAAAATGTTACTTATCAGTATTTATTTGTTCTGCACAAAAGCAATTCATCTCGAAGTTGTTTCGGATCTCACAACCGACAATTTTCTGGCAAGTCTTAAAAGGTTCAGCTCACGAAGAGGTGTTCCATCTGTTATCTACTCTAACAATGGAAGTACATTTGTCGGAGCAAATAACAAACTAAAGGAATTAGGACATTTTTATTTAACAATTGCAATCAGATTAATGACGAGTTAATAAGTCAATTTAATATTAAATGGGTTTTTATTCCCCCATATACCCCGAATCATGGAGGGCTGTGGGAAGCAGCCGTTAAAATAGCAAAACATCACTTGAAGAGAATTTTGATCAATAAAAATGTAACGTTCGATGAATTCAACACTCTTATAATACAAATTGAAGGGATACTCAATTCGCGACCATTATTTGATATGTCCAATGACCCAAATGATCCTTCACCTCTAACTCCCTTACATTTTTTAATTGGTCGCACTATAACGTCTGTCCCTAACCATGACCTTACAAATCTACCTGTAAACCGCCTGTCAAGGCTGCAACATATCCAACAGTTGTATCAACAGTTCTGGCGACAATTCTCGAAACAATATATTTCCCAATTGCATCAATCACATAAATGGAAAGATGCACCCAGTAAAATAGATCTAGACACACTGGTACTTTTCAAGAATGATGCCCAACCACCTTGTATATGGCCTACCGGCAGAATAACAAGACTATTTCCTGGCAGAGACGGAGTATCAAGGATAGCCGAAGTCACTAAGTCCAAAGGGCCAATTGTGAGATCCGTTAGACATTTATACCCTTTACCAGTGCAAAACGACATTTGTATTTGACTTTAATTTAAACTTTGTGTGTTCGGTTCCCGCGGGTTCCGATACTATTGTATTGAAGGTGCCCTTCAAAGTGGGGGGCTATGTTCAATTTTATGTGTTCACTTTTATGTTTATAAACGTTATTATTTATTTTAAAAGTGGCAACACCGCACTGACAAACACGAAGGTTCGTGACTTGAAGCGCGGAACAGTGTTCGATAGGCAGTAAGTATTGTTACGAAACAGCACACTGGTATAGTCCCTAAAACCGACCCTGTCTAAGCCAGTTATAATAGTTAAAATTATGGCGGTTACGCAGTTATAAAAAACTGTTTACGATTGAGACTATCTTATCTAGAACTGGTTTCTGTGACCAGAGTTATCTAGAAAAGGCCAGAAAAATTATTTGTGTGTATAAGCCGCAGCCCGGAATTCTCTAGTACAAAAGGCACTAGTATATAAGGGGAATGATCAGGAAGAGTTAGTTTAGTTGATAATTGGACATCGCGAGTTAATCAGTGAATATAAAGTGTTTATATAAATTAGTTTGAGTGAATATACAGTTAACATAAATTAATAATTAAGTGATTAGTTAAGTATATATAAATTAAGTGTTAGTGAGTTAGTGTTTAAATAAATTAGCATAACATTACATTGGTGTCAGGTGTGGGGTAATATAAATAAATTGCTACGTAAAAATGGCCAAGAGACTATGTGACCTCAAAGTGGCGGAACTAAGAGCAGAATTGGAAGATCGTGAGTTGGAAACGTCCGGTAAGAAAAGTGAATTACTAGAAAGACTCAAAATGGCACTGGAAAGTGAAGGCTTGGATCCAGAAACATTCTTATTCAAAGACGAGGCTTCCACCTTGATCTCGTCAATTTCTGATATGAGGAATGATTTTTCTGCCAAGGACGAGAAGATTTCAACTATATTTCTGCTAACATGGACAAGGTTTCTACTAATATGGACGAGAAGATTTCTGCTATGAAGAACGATATTTCTACCATGAAGAATGATATATCTGCAGATATCTTATCATTGAAAAATGACATTGCTGCTGAAGTCGAGAATAAAATCACGTCTCTAAAATCGGATATTGAGGATAAGATGACAACGATGAACGAGAAAATAAAATCAGACATGGAGAATAAGATGACAACGATGGAAAATCAGATAGATGAGAAAATCAAGGAGTTAGAGACGAAGATTGCCGATTTACGAACACAAGACAATTCAGCAGAAGAAAAGAAGATCGAGATCTGCAAGCCAGAAACACAACCCAAGACACATGATATTGGCAGTTTTGCCCGAGTCAAGGCCCCAACGTTCGATGGAAAAATGTCGTGGACCAATTATGTGAAACAGTTTGAAGCAGCCGCTAGAGTGAATAATTGGTCCGATAAGGAGAAAGCAGTGAACCTAACTATCGCTCTTCGGGGAGATGCCTTAGACGTACTTCAGACGATACCACTTGAAGAAACGGATGACTTCGAGCAGCTTAAGAAGAGGTTGGACATGCGATATGGTCATGAACATCTGGAACATTTGCACCAATCCCAGCTGAAGAACCGAAGGCAGAAACGTGATGAATCCCTTCAAGAATATGAAGTGGACATTGCCCGACTAGTTCGGTTTGCTTATCCGGCAGCACCAGAGAACATGATGGAATGTCTGGGCATCCAGGCCTTTATTGATGGCTTACGTGACCCCGATATGCAGAGGACGCTTCGTTTAGTCCATCCCAAAACATTAGTTGATGCATTGGCAGCTGCTCTTGAATATGAAGCAGCAACGAAGGCTTCAGGATATAACAAAATTAGGACCATCCAAGAAGAAGGTGACGAAGACAGATTTGACCAGTTCGTCAGTTTAATGAAAAATATGATGGACAAGAAGCCGAGAAAGATCAGATGCTGGAATTGTGGCGAGCTAGGGCATGTACGTAGTTCATGTAGGCGCCCCAAGACACCTGCAAACCAAGAACCCCAGTCACAGGAAAACTAGAACGGGTCGGCTACGAGGGGGCAGCACCGACCCATGATCGTTCCAAAGACCCTCTCATACTGATAGCTTCTCGCAGATGTCGCAACGACAGTGTATATGTGGATGGCGAAGTAAATGGCAAGAAATATGCTCTGCTGGTTAACACTGGAGCAACTAGAACCATTATACGACCAGAACTAATAAACTCCAAGAAGAAGCTTTTACCAACGAGACTGCGATTGCGGACCGCCACAGGTGAGAGCGCCAACGTTCACGGTGAGACACAAATCCAATTGGGAATTGGCGCAGAAAAGTTCACGCATACGGTAATCGTAGCTGACATTTAAGAAGACGTGATTCTGGGAATGGACGTAATGAATGTACATGGTTTCCAATTAGACTTTAGAAACAGAACCATTAAAGTGGGTTCCGAGGAGGTGTTCCTGCATCCATATGAAGGCAACACGGTGTTGGCAGCTGTACAGGAAGATACCGTTCTACCTGCACGAAGCGAAACTATGATAGTAGCACGGCTACAGGGAATCATGGAGGAAGGTACACCGGTTATGATGGAGCCAAGGAACCACGACGAAGAAGTTGGCAAAGGAGTACTAATTGGAAAAGTATTGGTCACGTCCGCGAAAGAGATCCCAGTACGTGTGATAAACGTGAACGATTACCCAATTACAATCAAGAAGGAAACCAAGATTGGATCCTGCGTACCAGTGACGTCTATAGTTCGTCAAACAACGACCACTGACAATTCTAATGCCAGATTCGAACAAATGTTATCAGTAGCTGGTCAATCTTTGGATCGAGCTGAAAAAAAGAGAATGAGGGAATTTCTCTTGCAGTATCGAGACTTATGCGTACCAAAAGGAGGAAAGACTGGCAGAACATCAGCCGTCAAACACAAAATCGATACTGGTAATGCTAAGCTAATTAGACAATCAGCTCGAAGACTTCCACGAGCGAAGAGAGAGGAAGCTGAAAGAATAATTGGAGAGGTGGCAGAAGAAAAAGTAATAGAACCATCTACTAGTCAATGGGTGTCTCCAGTAGTGCTCGTCAAGAAAAAGGATAGAACTACGAGATTCTGCGTGGATTATCGCCAGCTTAACAACGTGACGAAAAAAGACAGCTATCCCCTGCCTCGAATTGACGAACGCTAGACACTTTGACCGGCAGCAAACTGTTTTCCACCTTGGACCTGAAGTCCGGTTATTGGCAAGTGGAAATGGACCCAGAAGATAAAGAGAAGACTGCTTTTACCACCGGATCTGGATTATGGCAATTCAACGTCATGCCATTCGGGCTCTGTAATGCGCCTGCGACATTTGAAAGACATGGAAAATGTCTTGAGAGGATTGTCTTGGAAGACATGCCTGGTCTATTTGGACGACATCGTAGTACTTGGGAAGACATTTGACGAACATCTGAAGAATTTGGAAGACGTATTCAAACGACTCCAAGCTGCCCAGCTGATGTTAAACCCGAAGAAATGTCAGCTGTTCCAAAACCGAGTCAACTATCTAGGTCATATAGTGAGCAATGAAGGAGTGGCGGTGGATCCAGAGAAAATTGCTTCCATTCAGCAATGGCCGCAACCAACCGAAAAACATCAAATTAAGAGTTTCTTTGGACTTTGCACGTATTATAGAAGATTTATCAGAAAGTTTAGAGATATTGCCAAGCCTCTAACACGACTCACAGAAGAAGCAAGAGCTTTCCAATGGGACGAAGACTGTCAAACGGCTTTTGAAACCTTGAAGAGGCATTTAACGTCGGCGCCGATATTAGGATATC
The DNA here is from genome assembly GCA_963921935.1 of Galeruca laticollis. NCBI lineage: Eukaryota > Metazoa > Arthropoda > Insecta > Coleoptera > Chrysomelidae > Galeruca > Galeruca laticollis. Next base: position 197,275,641 of record OY998179.1, on the reverse strand, counting down.
CATTACCAGAGGGAGACTTTATTCTTGACACTGACGCAAGCAACGTAGGAATTGGTGGAGTGCTCTCACAGATCCAAGGAGGGCAAGAAAGAGTACTGGGATATTTCAGTAAAGTCCTTTCCAAACCAGAACGAAACTACTGCGTCACAAGAAGAGAACTTTTGGCAGTAGTGAAGTCCGTGTAACACTTTTACCAGTATCTCTATGGTAGGAAGTTTTTAATCCGGACTGATCATGCAGCACTTAAGTGATTGTTGCAGTTCAAGAATCCCGAGGGCCAGATCGCTAGATGGATTGAACGACTTCAAGAATACGATTTCAACATCGAACATCGAGCTGGTGTGAGTCACCGAAATGCCGACTCCCTGTCCAGACGGCCGTGCCCAACAGACTGCTCCTGCTGCAACAAGGTGGAATCTAGGGAAGCTGCAGTTTCAAGAACTACTGTAGTCAACGAGGAATGGTCACCCACCAGGATCAGAGAAGATCAGGAGAATGATCCTCACCTGAAGATGATCCGGCAATGGAAGAAAGAAAATCGGCGACCTACCTGGCAAGAAGTGTCAAAGTTTTCACCGACACTCAAGGCATATTGGGCTCAGTGGAACTCCCTTGTCCTGGAAGAGGGGCTGTTGAAAACAGTCCTTGAAAACGATGATGGTTCTGAGACGAGGAGACAGCTAGTTATCCCGAGAACAAGAGTAGCTGAGGTACTGAAAAAGTTACACGACAGTCCATCGGGAGGTCATCTGGGAGTGAAGAAAACCCTTCAGCGAGTCCGTGAAAGGTTTTATTGGATGAACAGCTCCGACGATATGGAGGACCGGTGTAATAAATGTACGAGTTGTGCTACGAGTAATGGACCACATCGTAAGAGAAAGGCACCCATGAAACAGTACAATGTTGGAAGCCCTTTCGAAAGGATTGCTTTAGATATCGCTGGGCCATTTCCGACGACAGAAAATGGTAGCAAGTACATACTGGTTGTAATGGATTATTTCACAAAATGGGTAGAAATTTACGCTATTCCCAACCAAGAGGCCACAACTGTCGCGGATGTATTGGTGAAGGAATTTATCAGCTGATATGGAGTACCCTTGGAAGTCCACAGTGACCAGGGGAGAAATTTTAAAGCCATCTCTTCCAGGAGATTTGCGACAAGCTGGGAATGAAGAAGACCAGGACAACAGCTTTACATCCACAGTCAGATGGAATGGTCGAGAGAATGAACAGGACTATTGGAAAATACCTGTCCAAAGTAGTATCCAGCCATCAGAGAGATTGGGACCAGTATCTTTCCCTATTCGCATTGGCTTATCGCTCTGCTGTCAACGAGTCCACGGGTGAAACACCGGCGAAAATCCTATTTGGACGTGAAATGAGGCTTCCTTGTGACCTGGAATTTGGCTGCCGGCCTGGAGAAGATCTAGCAGGCGGAGACTACGTGATACAATTGAGAAGAAGGCTGGACGATATTCATGAATTAGTTCGAACCAATCTTCAAGTTGCCAGCGACAGAATGAAAAGTCGGTACGACACGCAGGCTACAGAAGGCGGTTTTAAGGAAGGGGACAAAGTATGGTTACACAACCCGACGAGGAGAAAAGGATTTTCTCCAAAATTACAAAAATCCTGGTAAGGTCCATACTTAACCAAGAAAAGGATCAATGATGTTTTATATCGCATAAGCAAGATCCCCAACGGAAAACCAAAAGTAGTTCACCAAAACCGACTAGCGCCATTCGAAGGACACCATGACATTGAGGAAGAAGTAAACCTTATTCGAGATGTGTCTGACCCTACCTTCGAGGAATTTATGGGCACGTATGGAGCTACCGGGAAAGCTAGATATAGAGTCACTTCGGAACAACAGCAAGATCTGTTCACTCTCCCGGAAGATTATTCACTGGCACACAACATCCCCGCCCGTATCAAGAACGCACGAGGGTTGGCAACCGTCTTTCGAAAGAAGTTCGGGCAATTAGAAAAACTTGAAGACCAGATTCCAGCCCCTGGCAAGACACTGAAACTGAAACATAATTCGCGGTACGTCTTCTACGTGGTAACTAAAAATGAATTCCAAGATCGATCTACCTACCGCGATGTGTGGGAAGCACTTCGATACCTCCGAGACCATGTGTTGGAATCCAACGTGAAGAAACTGGCTATGCCTAAGATAGCGAGTAACCAGTTGGATTGGCGAATCATCAGGAACATGGTAGAGATTATCTTCCAAGATACCGGTGTCCAGATATTAATTTGCAGCTACAACCCCCGTTATCAGTATCCGATGAAGACGGTGCCCTGCTATTTCCATAAGAGCAGAAAGTGCAGAGATGGGGCCAGTTGCCGATTTAAACATCCAGTCTCGGCTACACAAAAGTTCCAGGAGGAACTTCCATTTAAAGAGGGGGTAATGTTACGAAACAGCACCCTGGTATAGTCCCTAAAACCGACTCTGTCTAAGCCAGGTATAAAAGTTAAAATTATGGCGGATACGCAGTTATAAAAAACTGTTTACGAGTTACGACTATCTTATGTAAACATTGTTTTTGTGACCAGAGTTATCTAGAAAAGGCCAGAAAAATTATTCGTGACTGTGTAAGCCGCAGCCCAGAATTTACTAGTAAAAACGGCTTTAATATATAAGGGACTGATCAGGAAGAGGGAGTTTAGTTTAGTTTATAATTTGACATAGTGAGTTAAACAGTAAATAAGTGAATATAAAGTGTTTATATAAATTAGTTTGAGTGAATATACAGTTAATATAAACTAATAATTAAGTGATTAGTTAAGTATATATAAATTAAGTATTAGTGAGTTATTGTTTAAATAAATTAGAATAACATTACAGAATTATTTTTATTTTCTTCTAACCATTAGATTCAATAGAAATAAAACATATTAATCAACGTTCTGATAATTTTGATATCATGTTGTGATCTAAATGAGAAATCAAGTTGTTTTTAAAAAACTTCTATATTCACAGAGTGCGCATTTCTGGAACAAATTAAGAAAATCAAATCATTCGAAAAATGAATAAATCTATACAAAAATTACCTTTGAATGTTGATGTTTTCTCCATCAAGAATTTTATCATGGGATTTTAGGTGAAATGTTTATCGCAATATTGGCAAGTGAATACATAATCATTTTCGGTTTTAGTTTTGTATTTCCCCAGGGTCTCAATCTGCTGAGAGTGAAATCTCTTAACATGTTTCCGTAAATTAGAAATGTTTGAGAGACTTTCAAGGTATTTAGCACGTGTTCATCATTTTATAACAGTTTCACTTATTAATTAAAATTAAAACAACTTTAAGCACAATATTATTCCGCAAAAGTTAAAAGACTTTGCGAAAGATTAAAATAAACAGTAACAATTTAATATTAGAACATAACCTAAAATTGAACGCACAGACGACGAGCAAGATGATGCGCGGGCAATTGGGACGATTAGTAACCCTTTCTATGGATTAAGCTTCTCTTTTATAGTTGTAATATTTTAGATCGGCCATAAATCGTAAGCTTCTATACCTGATACGATATTGACTTAATGATAGTGCAATAAGTATTAAGTCGAGTGAATAGACAGTTTTATGTATGACAACTGAAAATCGAGAATGAAATTCAGTTGAACCTGGCCTTATTAAGTTGAGTTCGGAAGAAATTAAAACATTTTTACATGCCGGCTAACAGATCCTTTGGTCTAGTTGAAAATCAACTGCAGAAAGTTGAATCTATATTATTTCCGCATGAATATGACGATATTGTTGTGGTAACTATAGACAAATCTCTTTTTGGCGATTTGCGGCTGTGACGGTATGCCGCCACAGATAAATGTAAAAAGTACCGCCATGTGCGCTTGCGAAAACAAAGAAAAGCCGACAAAGGGTGATTGCGAACGCAAAATCAAAGACAAAGTTTACAAAAAAATTGGTAAACCTTGCAAAATGTATTTTAAAAATTTAAGGTACTCAGTTCAGTCGCTGGCAGTTTATGCAAAAGTAGAAAACTTACAGGTTGGGAGAGGAAGTAGGCTGAAAAATAAGAGCAAGAAAAAAATGGAGAAGTTATTGAAAAAAAAACCCAAATTGGATTCCTTTTTTGTCAACATGTTCGAGATATGGAAGCCGATGCCGATAATGAAGAACAATCAACTATCAGTAATGATGATATTATAGATAGAGGTAAGCAGATAATTTGAATAAGACTATAATATTTTTTCTTTTTTGTATTCTCTAGGAACCGTAATAAACTCATACAATTTTGATGCTAATGAAGTTCAGGATTGTACATATTCATCAAACAACCCTCAAGAAACGTCAGAATTTCTTTCAAAAGTCGATGCCACAGACCCAGTTGGATGGCTATATCCGAAAGTATAATACCTAGATTACTTTGTAATGAACCCATCTGTAGTTGTACAAGACATTTCAAAAATATGTTTATCAAAACTATGCACAACGGAAAAACTTTACGTCGTCAATGGTTACTAACCGGAAAATGGATTCTTTCACGACTGGATGCAAGGACTGAAAAGATACCCGTCGAATTTCTGAACATGAAAATTCTTCTAAAGATTGTTAAAATGCGAAGGCGTATATTGCGCGATCAAATTTCATAAGGGAAGTTGATACCGATGTTCATAGGCAGTACCTTGCAGGAAGATATTACTGGGTTAACATACTTAAACAATTAGTTGTAGCTATACATTTTTTCATATCGCGTGGCTTAGCATTAAGCGGTACTAGTGGAATCTTTGGTGCTATTGATAAAGGCAACTACCTATGTTCATTAGAACTTTTAGCAGAATTCGATCCGTTTCTGAAAACCCGCTAAAAAGGCAATCCAGGAAAAGGAAATGTTAATTATTTGTCACCAACTATCTGTGATGAATTTATAAAACTCATGGCAAACGATCTAAGACAACAATTTGCATCAGAAATTAAAAACATGAAAATTTTTCCAATAATCGTAGATTCTACACCTGACATATGACGTACTGACCAACTTACTGTTGTTCTCAGATAGTAATTGAAAATGGTTCGGTGTTCGGCAGTAGAACGGTTTAATACATTTGCTGCTAAGGTAGGGCACACAGCTTCTAGTATGGAAACAGCAGTTTTGAAAGTTCAGGAGCATATGTCTTTAAACATAGAGAACTGTAGACGAAGATTTTACGACATCGCTAGCAACATGTCTGGTCGATATTCTGGTTGGCAAGCTAGAATCAAGGAAAATAATGAATTTGCCAAACGTATATAATGTGCTGCCCATTCGCTGAATTTAGTAGGTACCGCAGAGTATTCTCCTGTTGTAACAAATTTCTTTTTGTGGGTAGGTGGGAAATAATTAAAGAGTATTCAACATATAACAGAACTGTGAATATGTTAGAACTACACGTGTCTAAAAAACTTTCAGCAGCTAGATGGTCAGCTAGTGTGATGTGCAATGCCTTTTAAGACAGTTACGATACTTTTAAAGAAGCTTTGAATTTTATTGTGAATGATGCCTCGCAAGCACCAAAAACAAAAACCGAAAGGTAGGGTATATTGCAGAAAATGTTAAGCTTGGAGACTGGCATTATAATTTCTTTTTGGAGATATATTCTAATTCAATTCCAGAAAACAAGCTAGTCTTTATAAAAGCAATGGATATAGTGATAGCCGTTCTACTTTATAAATCATTAATTAACTTTGTTACGGAAATGAAACCAACTTATAATAAATAGGATGAAAGCGGTAAATTGTTAACAAAATGTAGTACTTATAAGATGGATTTGAAAAGAAAGAAAAAAAAGGAAATGTTTTCCCGGAGAGAGTTATGTTGGGGAAACTACTTCTGATGGTAGGACAGAGTAACAACTCGCTAAAAAACCTAGGTTCAGCTGGCACCGGCTGATAGTCCCTTGTAAGGGCCCCTTGTCCAGTGGTACGGATGAAGACCACACGGGCGGAGAAGACGAAGAAGAGAAGCTCCGACACGACGGATCCGGCGTAAGTGGCAACCCTACTTTTAGTGGTAGTATAAAAGCAACTAGCACTGAGCAATGGCAGCTGGCTGCTCAGAATTGACCCCAAGCAAGGAGTGAAGGAAAAGCTCCATTGGTTGGGAATCAGACATCAAACGGCAGAGTGGAAACCACAGAAAGGCGTTTGAACAGCGATGAGGAAGGCAAGGGGAAACCACCTCATGATATTTTCCTAGTATAATCATCATAACAAATACAAAAGAAAGTAAAAGAGGCGAAAGAACAATGGTTGAATGAAAAATGTGCCGAAATTGAAAAACTGCAAAAAGTACATGACTCCTTTAATATACATAAAGAGGTTAAGGAGATCACTGGAAATTATAAAAGGAAGAACGCAGATATACTGATGGATAATAATGGGAATATAGTGGTGGAGCTGACATCAAAGCTTAGGACATGGAAAACATACATCGAAACGCTGTTCGAAGATGACAAAAATAGCCCCTTACCCCTAGAAAATGCTATAGAAAGCAGACCAGAAATAACAACAGATGAAATAGAATATGCGCTGAATAACATGACGAACGGAAAAGCACCTGATCCAGGCGAACTACCCATTGAAATGATAAAACTGCTTAAGGAACATAGCTTGGATGCACTTGCTGAGCTCTTATGTAAAGATCATAGGACCATAAGCCTAAAGAGCCATACACTCAAATTATTTCTAAAAATAATTCACAACCGTGTGTATAAAAAACCGGATAACGACATCAGCGATACACAGTTCGGGTTCCGTAATGGAGTTGGCACGAGAGAAGCATTATTTAGTATAAACGTGTTGACTCAACGCTGTTTGGATGGTAACAAGGATGTGTACGCCTGCTTTGTGGACCATGAGAAAGCATTTGACAGAGTCCGTCATGAACAACTTATCAAAATTCTGAGAGAAAAGCAAATAGATACCAGATATGCTAGAATTATTGAAAACCTATATTACGACCAAACGGCAAAGGTAATAAATACACAGAAAACATCAAACGTGGTGTACGACAGGGGTGTATACTTTCTCCGCTATTTGTTTAATGTGTACTCGGAAGTCATCATGATGGTGGCATTACACAATGAAGCAGCTGGAGTAGTAGTAAACGGAGTTCCTATAAACAATTTACGATACGCAGATGATACCGTACTGCGAGCAGAAAGTATAAACGATCTGCGAAGAATGGTCCAAAAATTGTATGAAATAAGTATCCATTATGGCTTGAATATGAACCTTAATAAAACAAAATTCACGATCTTTACCAAAAAGCCAAATCAAAACACACAACTGTTACGAAACAGCACACTGGTATAGCCCCTAAAACCGACTCTGTCTAAGCCACGTATAAAAGTTAAAATTAGTCATGATGGTCACCAACCTTCGCAAGAAGTCGTCACCTTAAGAAGAAGAAGCAGGCATCTTCAAGGAATTTATACTAGAGATTTGGATTGTAATTTTGAAAATGAATGTATACAATTCAAGTCTAAGAAAAAATATCAAAAACTATGTCATGGTTGCAAACATTACGCAGCCAAAAATTTAATTTTTATAATTCCCGAATAACAGAGACTTCATTATAACATTGTTTACAGTGTCACAATGAAGCTCTTTGAACACTGTTTTAGTAATTTTTAGTGTACAGTTGGTTATTGTATTTAGTTATATTTTTATTTGACATTTGACTTTAACCTTGACACAAATTATAAATAAAATGGTCCAGCGTTGTTCTAGCTAGCAAATTATTATATTAAAAGTTTTTAAACGTAAATTAGAATGATTTATATATTAAAAATATTAATGAATAAAGTACGCTAACGTTTATCAATGATTTGTCAATTGTTTATTTTTATATTGTATTTGATCAATATATAAGATATACATAACGTTCGATTTTTGGAATAAATTACCAGATATATATGTGAAGATGTATTACAGAAATAATCCTATTCATGATATAATATAAATAGATCGCAAGAGCATATACGAAAAAGCTCTTTTTTAAACAAATACTCATCCTCTGTTTGCTTAAATTAAAATTTGTTTACAATTTACACAATTACTCGGTTATAATATGTCAGAAGTCAGAAGTGCTGAATAAAACCATCTGTGATCTGACCAATCAGGAATCTACAGAATTGCCAACTTAAATTCAAACCACTCCTCCTAGTTTAAAAACAGGGATTATATGTAATTCTATTTTATTTATAAAATTAAATAAATGCGAATTATAAAAAATATTGTGTAAAACTTGTGCCACAATGACTTTCTGTAGTACTCGTACTACAAAACCAGTCACTGTGACACTTGTTTTACAAATAACTATTGTACGTTTCTCAACATGGACATTATTTTAAGAATATTCATTCTCGCCCTTAGTATGAAATGAATATTTGTGACGCCCTCTAAATGTCACGGTTCGTTTGACAGAAAGAGGAAATAAGCGTGTTCCGTTTTTTACAGCAGCTGCACCACGCAGAGTAAGTAATGCAGAAATATAAAAATGCATAAAAAATCCTCTAAGTGGACGTAAAATGACTAATATGGTCGTTGAATATTAATTGTTTGAGCTAAAAGTGCAGCATAAGTGTATTCTGTGCCCTTTTTTATGAAAAAATAAGTAGTAAATAAAAAACTCTAGCAATAAATGTCAACTGTCAACTGTTTAATTATCAATTTTTTAAATTTTAAATGAAAATTGATTAATACTTCATAAAAAGTAAGTAAATGTATATAATTTTATTTAAATAATAGCTATTACATGTGTTCATTCCTTTTTATTGTTTGATACTAATAGCAGTGACGATTTCACCACAACTCCTCAGAAATTAAGGAGTTAGCAATTTAATATATGTTGTTTAGTTTTTATTTGATAGTTGTAGAAAAAGTATAGTCTAAAACTCTAAAACACGGGTGGAATTCAAAATTCTACACTCGTTTACAAATCTTTCTACTCGTTTACAATTTTGCTTATTGCACCCTTGATATAGAATATACTATTCTGACATTGGGTGTTCGGAAGTAAAAATTAAATAGAACTAATTAAAACATTCAACTTACAAGATAACAGTAAATTAATTTCTTTTGATATTACCAATATGATCACTAAAATTCCTCCAAAAGAATGTAACACTTGTAAGAACAGTACTAGAAAATAAAAATAATAATACAGGAATAATATCAGATATACTTATTTTATTGGATGTATGTATACATCAGAATTATTTTACTTTTGACAATAAGGTATATATCCAAAATGACGGCTTACCAATGGGAAGCCCTATATCACCAATTTTGGCAAACATTTTTATGAACAGTTTATAAAGAAAAATCTTTGAATGTAACATTTCAAATTAAAATATCTTATTTTGGTATAGATATGTAGATGACATATTAGCTTGTTTCATAGGTAGTGAACGACAATTAGATGTATTTTTCAACCATATTAATAATTTACACCCAAAAATTAAATTTACATTAGAAGTTCAAGAAAATAACTCAATGAATTTTCTTGATTTCTAAATTCCAAGAGTTAATCATGTATGTGATTATTCAATTTACAGAAAACCAACACACAATAAATGTGACTATTCCATATAATTACAATCATACCATGTCACATAAATTAGCAGCATAAAATTCATTGATACATCCAGATAAATCCCACTACGCAAAACATCTACTTGACATCAAACATTCATTGACACCTGACACAGAACTAGAAGTACTGCATGTTTGTGATAAGAAACAAGAACTGGATTTCCTTGAAGAATTATAAATTACAAGACACTTAAGAAGACCACAATATCAAGTTGTCAATGAACAGATAAAACTAGGGAGACCTCCACTTTTAAACTGTCTTCTTAAGTGATAATTGTAAAGATCAGCAGATATAGTTTTCCTGGTTTTGTATATCTTTGCACAGTTATACTTATCTTAATTGGGAGAAAGATATACAGGATATCCCCGTAGGGATAATAATATCCAAGCTTCAATATTTGTAATATCATATCTTCTTCTTTTTTCTATTCATATATATTAAGTCAATCACAAGGTAGGTCACTTCTTGGTCTAGGAAAAAATATTTATTAAACATCAGAGAGGCATCACATGAAATGTAACTTCTGTCATTCTAACGATGATAGAAATATCGAAACAATTGTAAATTTTTTAGAATTTCTACCATTTTTTCAATAGATTGTGGAATTATTTAGAAACAGTTCGTTTCATTAAAAAAAAAATTAAAAAACTTGTAAAAAATATACAAGTAATTCCATCCACTAATTGTATTCGAGCGGAAAAAAAGGACGATGTGAAGGAACTGTTTCATGCAATGGGGTACGCTGTAGAGAATGTTCGGTACTACAAGGATGTACTCAATAACGGAGTGGGAGAAGAGATTGAAGAGGAAGAAGAAGGTTGAAAAACGAAATAAAATTAAATAGTTGATATTCTTTTATCTGGTTTGTTGAGTTTATCAGTTACCCGTTTTTGCTACCAGTTAATAAAGTTGATAAACGATCAATTATATTAATGATTTCAGTTACAAAATATCCCAAATCCATTTTTATTGTAAAAAGTACCAAATCCAAGCACACTTTAAGGAAAATATAATTTTCAATTCTCACTAAAACAATCACAGAAATTAAATTATGCAACAGTTTTGAAAAGTCGTTTTGTTATTTTTCACAAACGAAAACAAAAAAAATTATTTATCTGAAAATAACCTCGTAATTCCAATTAAGCTTATTCATGCTAATAAATGTCTCAATCGCATCAACCTCAATTGATTCAATATTACATGACTCACAGATAAATCGTGTAAATGTTTGTAATTAAGTAAGAGGTGATTTCTTTTTTAAATTAATTTCTAGTTAAATAACAATTATTCGTTTTTAATAAGTTTAAGGATTGAATTTTAGATCTTTATTTTTTATCGTTATCTGGGTAACCAAGGACAAAACGCAAATTTTTTTTGATTAATTTTAATCGTGTTATTAATGTGTAATTGTTCAATGGGCTAGTTTCATGGGTATGAATTAACAAGTGAAATGATATCAGAAGGATTAAGAATAACATATATTTTTCTATGATAACGATATTTCTCTCAAAAAGTTATAAATATTTTCGAAAATTAGATTAAAATTTTTTATTAGATTTAAATAAACCTCTGTAAGTCGACCAATGGCAGAAGCCCTTGTTGTCAGATTGAAAGTACGTTCTGTTGACAAATCCTACTTGACTATCCAAGTTAATTAAGACAAAGTGAATATCGACTAGAAGAATTTGACAATTGACATCAATATCCACAACTAACCTCAAACAGATATCATCCTCGCCGACTTTTTGGTTGGTTGAGTTATTTTATAGTAGAAAGTATGCTTCTGTTTGATTGCCTTTTAAAAGACATCTTTAAAATGGATCAGGTTTCACCGAAGTTAATTCGACAAATCTTCCTCAAGTGGATGTGGATATGGTGTCTCAGTACACTCGAACTACTCGAACTCACCTAAACAGAAGGAGAATAAGCGATCCGGTACTAAATCGAGTTCGGAATTCTAGGGTAACGCAATTTGTGTATGTGTGTTAAATCACATGTTTTCCAAACAACTCAACCTACACGGAGAACGTTTAGTCTTCATTATACATACATTTTACATTACATTTTCTATTTTGAAAGCATCATCACTACAGTTTAAAATATATATTTCCAAATTTCTTTGACTACGCGAGAGTTACATTTTTTAATAAGAGGCACTCGATTAGGAGAACATTATTTGAAAGAGTACGTTTTGACAGTACTTTGCGTTTCTCTTTAACGGTTGTTGAAGAAAAAAGATAACTAGTCTACTTATAAAATTTTCCCTCGTGACAACAGCGCAAAGTTTCTCTGTTTGCCATTGGCTCTAGCCTACCACAGTCCACCACAAGAATTCAAATTTCAATATTTTTTTTCATTTTTATTTGAAATCGTCGAGTGGCGTTATTAGTTGCAAATACTTAGTTCAGACCAAATATATCTTGTGACATTTTCATTGAAATTCATGAAACGAGCCCATTGTAAACTAGTAGAATTAACTACAAGTTCACATAACATTATCACACTGACTGCTTTACGACTACCAATTACATCAGTACTACCAATTCCCGAAATATATAGCATCATTTGGCCCGTATTTTGGGTTAATGATTAGATAATCAACATGCACAAATTTAATTATATATGCACTTATACGTATGTATTCTGTTTTTTAATGAATTTAGTTACTGGTTACAGCATACATGTACAGAAAAAAACCTTTATTAAATTATTCAATGAATAATGTTTCATTCTATTGGAATTGCGCTGCGCAATTATACATTTAATACATATATGATTGCCAGGCATAGGCGTTAATTACTACCATGGATTTCGGTTAACTACATGGCTTGGATTTGTGAAGTACATTACGAAATGCAAGCAATGAAACGGTAAAAAATAATTGAAATTATGAAAAAATTGTGAAGAGGAAAGAAAAAATGAAGATTAAATTTATTTCATCCCTCAATTTAAAATGCAGTTAACTTGAAGATAACTTTTACAAACATCTCCTTTAAATTACCGCATCTCTTCAAAACCACTTTTAAAGTAAGCTTTAGTGCAATTCTATGTATTGGTTACTGTGAATTTGACTTCGGCTGATGTAATAAGAAAAGCAACTTCTTCTCTCTCCTCTAAGAATTGCAACAATTCTAAATATTCTCATCTTTTAAGAATGATTTATCTTTGTCATCAAAATAAGTTTGAATAATGTGTGATTACCTCCTCATTCGAATCAAATATCTCTATTCGGGGAGCATCTTTTTTAGGTCTGCGAACAAGTCAAAATTGCTAAAGCCCAAATCTGAAGAGCAAAATTGGTTAGGAAGCCATCCTAGCCACGGTGCATTGCCATGACTTTTGAAATGACTAAAAATACGTGACTCTTCCTCTTTAAGGAAAACTCCGTATTCGATATGTATATCAAAGTATGACTGCGAAGCAGGTTTTTAAAAATATAATTATATATATATATATATATATATATATATATATATATATATATATATATATATATATATATATATATTATCAGAAACCCAATTACCATAGTATATGGTGTAGGGTATACTTTTACAATTATTTCAATTACATCGCATTATACTTAAGACATATATTCATTTTTTCATTGATGCTTTGGTCCAGATAGAATTTTATTCGTGTATAAATTTAGCCCATTGTTGTTTATCTCTTGCCATTGTTTTTGCCTCTGTCCATGTTTTTCCATTTTCTTGCATTATGCCTACCATAACACCATCCCATGTTTGTTTTGGTCTTCCCTTTTTCGTTCTTTTTTGTATTTTTGATTGCCATACTTTTTTAACTGGTCTTGTATCGTTCATTCTTTGTAAATGTCCCCACCAGCTTAATTGTCTCTTTTCAATAAATTTAAGTGTTGTTTCTATTTCAAGGTCTTCTCTTATTTCCGTACTTCTTAGTTTGTCTTTCTTTGTGACTCCTTTAACTCGCCTAAGATACTTCATCTCAACTGCTTGTATTCGACTCTTTTGTCTCTTTGTTAATACCCAAGATTCACATCCGAATGTTAATATTGGCCGGTAAATTGTTTTAAATACATTTAACTTCGTTTTCTTGGAAATTTCCTTTTTATTTATGAATGTCGAGTTCATCGTGTGATAAAGTTTCATCGTTTTTTGTACTCTATTGTTAATTTCGACTTCCTGCGTCCCATTTTCTTCTATTTCTACTCCCAAGTATTTATATCTTCTAACTTGCTCAATTTGTATTCCCTCTAACTGTATATTTAGATGTTTTTGTTTCGGTCCTATAACCATAACTTTGGTTTTACTTTGATTCACTGTCATTCCAAATTCATCCGATACCGTGCTCCATATTTCCATATTCTTTTGTAAATCCTTCTCTTTCCCTGCCATAATTATTAAATCATCTGCAAAAGCTGCTTCTGATATATCCACTCTTCCTAAATGTTTGTATCCAATGTGTAGTTTTGCCATTTTAGTTGACGATTTTTTAATTATTTCATCAATAAAAATTGTAAATAATAATGGACTTAGTCCCCCTCCTTGCCTTAATCCTTCTTGTGTTGAAAATGGTTCTGATGTTTTATTCCTGTATATTACACAATTTCTATTATTTTTGTAAATGTTTTTGATTATATCTATTATTTTGTAATTTACTCCCCTTCCTTCTAGTACTTTCCATAACTTCTCCCTTGGTACTTTGTCAAAAGCTTTTTCCATGTCTATAAATCCCATATATACCTCTTTTTCTTGTTGTGAGAACTTCTCAATTATCTGTTTCACTGTGAATATGTGGTCTTGGATGCTTCGCCCTCTTCTAAATCCACTTTGCGATTCTTCGAGAGTATTTTCTATCCCTGGTCTTATCTTACTGTCTATAATCTTCTCGTAGACTTTCATAGCAGTACAAAGTAGATTTATTCCTCTATAATTATTGCAGTCTTGTCTATCCCCCTTTTTATATATTGGAACTATTAAGGCTGTCTTCCAATCTTCTGGAATCTGTTCTTCACTCCACGCCCTGTTGTATATTGTCAATAATATTTTTGTTCCTGTTTCCCCTAAATTTTTGAACATTTCTGCTGTTAATTTATCAATTCCTGGAGATTTTCCATTTTTCAATTCATGTATTATTTCCTGTAATTCTTTTAGAGTTACAATGTCTTTATTTTCTATTATTGCATCCTTTTTTTGTTAATGTCCTGAATTCTGTTGTCTGCTCCTAGTAATTCCTCAAAATACTCTTTCCATCTATCAATTACTTCGTTTTCATTTCTTAGTATATCTCCTTTTTTATTTTTTATCCATGTTTTTTCTTGTGGTTTTTCCTTTCTTAATAACCTCAATGTTTTGTAAAACAGTTTTTGATTTGATTTACTATTGCTTTCCATTTTTTCGCCAAATTCTTTCCACTGATTTCTTTTAGCTACTGTTACCATCTCTTTCACCTTTTTCCTCTTCTCTTTGTACACTTCATAGTTTTTCGTTGTTCTGTTATTTATATATATTTTCCACGCTTCTTTTTTTAATTTTACTTTTATTTTAATTTCATCCGTCCACCAAGCTGTTTGTTTTTTCTTATTAGTTTTCTTGCTACAACCACATATTTCTTTAGCGGTTTCCAAAACGGTTTTTTTGAAATAATCCCACATTTCTTCTAAATTTCCATTTTTCATTATATCACAATTATTTAAGAACTTTCCTGATAATGCCGTTTTGTATTTCTCTGCCATATCTTTGTTTTGAAGTTTGTATGATCTGACCGATTCATATTCTATTCTTTTTTCTACTTTTTGCCTATTATGATTTGTAATTTCTACTTGTTCTCTTATTTTTGTTACAAGTAAATAGTGGTCACTTCCCATTTCTGGTCCTCTTCTAACTTTGGTATCCAATACTTCCTTTCTATTTCTATTTTCCACTAATATGTAATCTATTATGGACCTTTCATTTCTGCTTTCCATCACACGTGTATATTTATGTATGTCTTTATGTTGGAAAAATGTATTAGTTACAATAAAATTGTGTAATATGCAAAAATCCAACAGCCGTTCTCCATTATTATTCCTAAATGCTTCACCATGTTTTCCTATCACTGTACTGTAAATGTCATCTTTTGTTACCACTCTGCTATTCAAATCTCCAAGTATAATTATTTTCCCTTTTGCATTTTCTGTAGCCATAGTTAGATCTTCCCAAAACCTATCTTTATTTCCTACTGTATCGTCTTCATTTGGTCCATATACAATTATTATAGTTTTTGTGTCCATATTTTTATTTTTCATTTCTATCACCAGTAATCTTTCCGACCATCCCGTCCATCCAGTAATTTGTTCTTCTAAGTTTTTATGTATTATGCATGCAACTCCTGCTGCCGCTGTTTTCTCATTTTCAATGCCACTATATACGAGTATATGACCATTATCCATATTCACTATCCCTTGTCCTTTTTTCTTTGTCTCTGTTATAGCTAGTATTCTCAAGTTTGTATTTTCAAACTCTTCTTCTAATTCTTTTTCTTTTCCTAAAATACTTCTAACATTCCATGTTCCAATTCTCCACATTTCCGGTGCTAATTTTACTTTATTTTGATCAAATTCCGTTACCGTGTCTTTTTCTCTGTTACCATGAATATCAGGTTCTTTATTTAGTTTTTTGGATGTATTTTTTCCAGTATTTTCATTCTATTTGTTTCTTTATCCCATCTCCATTCTTGCCCATTTACTGTTACCTTATTGTATCCCATTTTTACTTCTTTTCCCTTATGATTTTCTAATTTTGCAAACATCCTTATCTCTTTTTGTTTTTCTCTTTCCTTCTTGGTCATATCATTATTTATAAAAACTCTTTCTTCTTTCCTCTCCTTTAATTTAGCTTTATTTGCCATAATTTTTTCTTTATCAGCTTCTTTTTGACATTACATTATACACATTTTCTCCCCTATCTTGTTAACTGCTTTAGGCTCGATATTTATTTTTAGTTGTTGACTCAAAAAGTTTCTGACATTTTCCACCAATTTCGACGGCTCATTAGTATCAAGTTTCAATCCATTTATCATCACATTATTTTTTCTTCTTTCTTTATCTATAATATCCATTGTTTTTTTCATCTCTTCCATTTCTGTTTTCATTTCTGCATTTTCTTTTTTAATTGCTTGGTTTTCTTTTCTCAATACTTCGTTTTCAACTTTCAACTTTAATATTTCCTCGTTAAACAGAGCCTGTTGATCTTTAGTTTCTTTGATCTCGTTTTTAATTAGTTGTTGTTCCCATTTCATAACCTTTTGATCTGCAGACATTTCCTTCATTAACGCTAAGATTTCATCTAACTTTTCATCTTTTTTACTTTTAGGTGGGGTTCTGTTAGTCCTCTTGCTAACTTCAAATAATCCATCCATTTTTCTTTTCTTTGAATCTTCTGTAGAATAATCATCACTATCCATTTTGTTTATATTTTGTATTCAACTACTATTTGATTATATTATTTTCGTGGTAGCGTAAGACCAAGGTACCCAGATCAACTCTTCGGAGATACTTAATCTATCCAACCACTTATTATATATATCTAGTTTCTTTCTTTATTTTGTCCTTTATTTTTTAAATTTGACAACGTCGCGAATTATATCGTTTTGAACTCGCCTTAAATCAATTGCTTTTTATTTCAGTAACTTAATTCTAACCTATTTATTTAATTGTTTTTACAAAATCTAACGTTTTTCTTTGTTTTTTTTGTAGCACTACGTACTTTACCTTTTGTTTACACAATTCAAATTCTAGTTAATTAATTTTCGCTGCACTTTCCGATATATCGAAATAAATGCAGGCGAATTTTATAAACACTTTATTATTTCCAAGATGGCGTCACATGTCTAAAAAATGAAATGAAATGACTAAAAATACGTGACTCTTCCTCTTTAAGGAAAACTCCGTATTCGATATGTATATCAAAATATGACTGCGAAGCAGGTTTTTAAAAATATAATTACATTTCCAAAAATCAAGTCAAGACTGCGATATCAAACGTTACTGTCTCAATAGAAGCAGTCGCTGCAATAGCAATACATTTTAAGAGAAGAGAAAAAATGAAAAACGTCGATGCCTGGACAACCGTAGTTTAGGCACCAATCAAGCAAGCCTCATCCACCAAACATGAACCGTAGTCTTAGAGCCACAATTCTAAACTCAGGAACAAGTCATAATAGTTGAACTTCGATCGAATGGCCTATGCCTAGCCACTAGTCAACTAAACCTCGGCGACCAAACACAAACCGTAGCCTTGGAACAACTTCTACGAACTCAGTTACTAGCCAACCAATTCAGATTTGAAGTAGCCGCTTACAAGAAATGTCGAGTTTGACACTCTTCTCAAATTAACTAAGACGCGGCAGCTTTTGTTTTTCTAAAAACATGTCTTCAAAAACTATTTACCTACTGATGTATTTACAGTATGCAACATTAAAGAGATAGCCCAATTACAAATAAAAATAAACATTGCCCTTTTAAAGCAAATATCTTGTTGGAATTTTTTTTCTTAAGGCAAGAAAATTATTAATTTCGTTTATATAGAAATGATACACCATAGTAGGGTATAAATGTATCAATTTACGATAATAATCTAGGTAATTTTGTAATAAATTTTATAACTTTCCAGCAAAAGTATTACTAATGGTTAAAAGTCAAAGTGAATTAATATTCACACACGTATGTTATCTCTATTTAAAAAAGACTTTTTTACAATTTGCGGCTAAAAATGAGCACATCTAGCCCATAATCTACTTACAAAGAAAACGCCGGAATGAAAGGGATAATTCAATTAAAACCATTTACGTATTAAAAACTGGTCATAAATGGTTTCGCTTTATGCAAAAAAATTGGATTAGAATCTCGGTCACAACGTACGATTAAGAAATGTGCAAAAACATAAACGTAGGTAAACCACAGAGGGGGTATTTATTTCAATAATAACTTCAACTTTATCTTAACTTAGTTATACAATTAATTTTTAATCAGTCTTATTATATCATTTGTTTCAACCTAGCATTTGATATTATTGATGATTAACGTTATGGAAATATAATTGAATGCCTATTGTAACATTGATATAACACATCTGCTCTAGATAACACAAATGTGGTAAATTGAGTTTTGGAAAGAGGAAAAACTCAGTCGGAGCGATACCAGGGGAATACGGTGGTTGTTCGATACAGTTTGTGGACTTTTTGACTCTGACTATGATAGTCTAGTAAGATGCATTAGACATTTTGATAAGTTTAAACTTGATTTTCCCATGATTTAATCTAAAAACAACATTTCAGTTAATGTAAAGTCTAATATATTGGTTCTTTGCATTTCATTAGCCCTATATCCTTGTTATAATATTGATATTTGAGACACTAGAAGGAATTTATGTTAAACCAAAAAGTGAAATTTATACCAGGCACAAACTGCTAACTCATTCTCAACAGGTTAATGAATCTATTGATCAATGTATACAAGCTTTAAGGCTATCGGCTGAATATTTAAAGCTGTAGATGCAGACCAAAATGAAAACGACACTATAAGAGACGCTTTCATAGCAGACCTTAATTCACCTCATATTAGACAGCGATACTTAAAGAGTCTAATCCTATCCCTGAATGAGGCTCATGCTAAAACCTGTTCGTTAGAAATAGCGCAAATTCAGACTGCCCGCTTTGCCTCGTCGCACACAGCTGCAGTAAATAACACTCAAAGAAATCCTGTTCGTAATAACTTCAGAGAACAACCAAAACAATCTTATTTTTATGGAAATGCTTACCATCAACGACGATTATGCCCAGCTTCAAACTGCACGTATATGTGTCTTAGTGTGGAAGACCTGACAATTTTACAAACGTGTGTAAATCTTCAAATACAGCTGCTATTTCGGATCCTATTACTACAGACGCAGAAGGTACTACTTGCGGAATACTAGTAGCAGCAGACTTGAGTAAATGAATGAAATCAATCAAAGTAAATGGCCGCGTTCTAAAGCCTTTGGTAGACACTGGAAGTACCACCAGCTTTATTGACGAAAATATTATCTTCCAATACAGCATGTCAACACAGCCCTGGCAGCAAAACCTTTCTATGGCAACCTCGAATTTCTGTTTTGAAATTAAATCAATATGCACAGCAATGATCGAAATAAATAATAACAATTTTTCTACCAAATTAAGAGTTAATCTATGTGCAAATATTATAATAGGACATGGTATTTTAGTACAATGCTCATCCGTAGAAATAAAACTTCGTGGTTTTAAATCTCCACTGTGTACAGCTGTCCTAAAAGAAGCTAAAATAGAACCTGTCGATCTTTTTGCACATTTATCCGCTGAATGTCAACCTATAGCTGTAAAACCACGACGCCACTCCCATGATGATCACATTTTCATAAACTCTGAAATTCAAAAACTGTTGTCTGATGGATGGAATTGTTTGTGAGCGATAGGTCCTACACCCATACGACCTCCAAACCAAACGTCATTTCATATTTTTTAACATATGAAAAGAATTGTGTTTCTAATTTTTCAATAATTAGAATAATATTCTCTCTTTTTTTACTTAAATACACTTTTGGAACAGTAATTGAATTCACATTGAGTATAAAGGGAAATAACGACAGTCTATTAATTTCGCAGCTAATCACGGTGCCCCGACGGCTCTTTATATATCATAGAAAATGTATAAAGGACCATAAGACTCATTACACCAGCGATAAAACGAGATCCGTCGATAAATGTTTCACATTTACTACATTGTACTTTAATGTATTTTCCGCAGGTATAAAAGAAATCAGATTTTGCTGCAATTATTGAGTTGGAATATAAAAGAGAAGAATTTAACTTTTTACAGCAGTACAAAAAAAATATTTATGAATTTCATAGTATGAATTTATTAAACAGTAATTGACCTTTTAATCAAAAATCAAGTTAAAAGAAATTGGCGTTTACAAAATTTCATGTTTCATTAATAGAATAATTGAATTCTACTTAATTAAGAAGTTTTGCAAAATGTTATATAAACGGCGAGGCGTGAAAGTATAAATTTTTATATTTTAAGTCAATATATTGCCCTCAAAGCATCAAAAGCAGTGATATGCAGCAGACCTTCGATTCATATACACAGCGTGTCCCAAAAAGTTGTATACAAAAGGACAACTTTTTTATTATCAATTTTGAGGAATAAAATCATATTTCATAAAAATCTCTGCATGGCCTAAAACCCTAAATGTACCTTGTTACGGGTTTAAATAGTTTGCACAGATTTAAGCAGGTATAAACAATGCAGTATTTTAAAGGATAAACTCCAAATAATTTCAAAACTTATCTATAACCAAAAGAAACTACTACGAAGAATTGTCAATATTTTAGAATTTTCAATAACTTTTATTATATTGTGGAATTAACTAGAAACCGAGAGTTTCATTTAAAACACTAATAAAAACATTATTTGAAATAAATTATTTTAATATTCT
Source organism: Galeruca laticollis (assembly GCA_963921935.1). Taxonomy (NCBI): domain Eukaryota; kingdom Metazoa; phylum Arthropoda; class Insecta; order Coleoptera; family Chrysomelidae; genus Galeruca; species Galeruca laticollis. The sequence goes on along the minus strand of OY998179.1, from coordinate 197,254,558 downwards.
TCGTGTTTTGTTTATGACAGGTTATAGTAATTGTCATTCAATTTTCCATGGAACTTCTGTTGATTAATTCTGGGAATCCAATCTGGTTCCATCGGATATCAATCTATGTGATTAGGCAGGTGATATATTTGAAATTCCCAAGCGTGGATTACTTCCATTCTTTTTTTGGTAATCTTTCTTATATCGTTTCTTTTGAGTCTTCGATTTTTATGCATGAATTTAGCTTTAGCTATTAGTTGCTTTCTAATTGTATTTAGTTTTTGAAAACAATCTCTAAGAAGAGATTTAAAAATTTAAGTAACTAATATGTTCCATCTAGGCCACACAAGATTATCGGTGAGTGCACATTGTCTCTGACTAACTGATTCACAGTATGTGACACAGGTGTTACGGGTTCAAACTGATTGGAGTTAGTTAAAACTGAACAGAGGTTAACGAATAAATGTGGTTCAATATTGATTCAAAACTAAATTAAAATTTCAATTTCAATAACTTAGCCATCACATTGTTTGTTTACCAAATAATATAAGAAATTCTTCTTTTATTGTTCCCCCACTTTAAAAGGTCTAAACCTAAAGGGCTATCCCTACCAAAGGATCAAGCTGGCTGGTTGATGACCAGTAGGAAATTAAGGTTGGTACTTTGACTTACATATCTAATTGACTTACTGTCATTATGCTTTTATTTTTCTCCCACTTTTTTGTCTTTTTATGAGGTAAACCGAACTTTTCCGGATTTTGACGCCAAAAAGGAAAAAAAAGGAAACACTTTCCTAGACTATTTATTCTATTTTCATGTATTAAAAAGCCCGCAAGGGGATATTTTATAATTAGTCTATTTAAAAGCCACTTCACCTTCGGTAAGTCTACCTAACCTACCCTAACCACGTTTTAACTAACCACCATATGTTTTTAACTCTTTTAGGCTTTTTGTACTATATGATTATTAGGGACTGACAGTAGTACTGTTGCTGTGACCATCTGCATGGTTTACCAAAGATAGACTTCCCCGATAACCACTTTTGACATAGCCAGACTACAGGCAGCAAGTAAGAGTATCGATTATTATTTTTTGTATCGCATCATTTGCATAGCGGTGGACTGAATCCCACTCCACCATACGTAGAGGACTCTGCAGAACTAATCTTTCAAATGTGTTCATAAAATAATATCTAACTATCTACTTACCTTGTGAACTTATTAATACTAATAGGGAATTGCGTATAGTGTTGAACCGTAAACTGTTTCAACTTTTCATTAAACATCTTGTTTCATCCACAATCTTATCTCACAATAAAAAGTTAGGAACTGTTACACAGTACCTTTCATGGTAACTAAACCTGAATGATATTGATTTGCCCACCCGTTTCTCCATTGCAACTAGCTGGTTATTAAGCTAGTGATATATATGTGTATAATCACCAAACATTTATTTGTTACCTATTGATCATGTAGGTAAGACAGGATTTTGTTGTTTAGGCCTTCTTTACATCTTTATTTTACCTATCTACTTTTTAATAGTCTCTACAACATTTTATCACTGCGTCTCATTAACTGTTACCTACTGGATGGTGGTAATAGGAAAAAGCCAATTCAAAGCCAAAAACATCAAATCTGATATACACTTATCTTTCCGTGAACTGAACCAAATGGTTGACCACCACTACGATCATATTGTTCGATAATAATACTGGCTTCAAATATAGCTTCAAGTGCAGGGATACAGCAAACTGGTCAAGTAAGATCTATCCATTATTTACGGATTGTAGAGTGACTTCACAAAGGTGGTATTTGAATCAATAGTATTAATATATAATATAAATACATAATTAAGACTGCTTACCTACTTTTTGGAAACCAACCATTTGGGTTATTAACAATATTGTCAAATCACAACACAATCTAAGGCCCGGTTTTTCATGTTCTAATAAAGTACGAAATAATTAATTTTAATAAAAAATCTTCGAGAGAAGATTTGACCCGACTGTACCAGAAGTTACTACAAAAACGTTACAAAACATTTGGTTTAACCAAGAATGTCTTAGGAAAAAAGTAATACCAAATTAAGTGAATATAAAATGTCACACTAAAACACCACAAGCACAAAAAGCTATAAAATGTGCTCAACGAGTTTGGATAAAAGGAGAATATAAGAAATGGTTCAAAGTTAGAGACTCCTTAGACAACTACATAAAAGTTGTACATTCAGAACTCACATTCCAATTACATCCAGTGGAATTTGACTGTTTGGATGACAAAATTAGAGAAAGTGTCATACCAACACACTTTGCACCACGATTTGAAAACCTTTCAGACACTAATTTTACAGATAGTGAAATAAAATTTTTAAATAACGGTTTAAAGTACAGCATACCACCAAAATTTACGAATAATATTATACAAATTATAGCTACAGAGTCAAAAATAGCTTTAAAATCTAATTCAAATCATTTTCTTTATGAGAAATTAAAAATTGCCAATTTAATCAAAAATATTGAACCTTCAAAAGTTAAACGTCAAACAAAAAATGACATTACAGTTTTAAATGCAATCAAAAAGAAGGTAGAAGATAATAACATAACAGTTACAAAATCTGATAAGGGAACACAACTGTCATTTTGACGACTGAAAATTACAATTCCAAAATATATAACTTTATAGAATCTAGCGATGTAAAAGTTCTTAAAGCAGACTCAACAAAAAAGTTTTCTAATAATGTAAGGGATATTGTTAATAATTCAAATTATCTTTTAAGTGATTACGAAAAGAGGTCTATCATACATAAGAATCCTCATTGTCCACAATTATATGGAACCGGTGAATTACATAAAATAACGAAACCAATTAGACCTGTAGTTTCTTATGTTAATGCTCCTAATAATATATTGGCAAAGAAGCTCAACAATATACTCAATCGTTACGGATATGAATCTCAGTACTCAATTAGAAATTCAATAGAACTAATCAAAAAGTTGAAAGCAATCCACTTGCAAGATAACTATAAACTCATTTCGTTCGATGTAACTAATATGTTCACTAAAATTCCTCCTAAAGAATGTCTAATACTTGTAAGAAAATTACTAGAAGATAAAAATATTAATTCAGGAATAATATCAGATATACTTAATTTATTTGATGTATGCATTAATCAGAATTATTTCACTTTTGACAATAAGATATATATTCAATATGGAGGTTTACCAATGGGAAGCCCTATATCACCTGTTTTAGTTATCATTTTTATCGACAATTTAGAAAGAAAGATCTTTGAAAGTAATATTTCGAAAAATGTTTTATTTTGGAATAGATATGTATATGACATATTAGCTTGTTTTATGGGTAGTGAACGACAATTAGATATATTTTTCAACCACATCAATAATTTACACCCAAAAATTAAATTTACATTAGAAATTGAAGAAAATAGCTCAATCAATTTTCTTGATTTAAACAAAGAGTTAATAATGTACTTGATTATTCAATTTACCGAAAACCAACACAGACTGATGTGAAAATTCCAATCACCCTATGTCACACAGACCAGCGGCATTTAATTCAATGATACATAGATCTTTTTAATTTCCTAGGAACAAATGTAATTTTGATAGAGAGATTAATACAATTAGACAAATAGCAACATCCAACGGTTATCCATTAGATATGATAAATAAGCTAATTAGTAGAAAAGAGGAAAAACTGGCATTACAACTAATATTTCCTAAACAAGCTGATGAAATAAAAACTTATAAAACCATCACATATGCAGGAAATATTTCTAGTAATATTTCAAAGATAATATCTTCAGCAACGAATACAACAATTTCTTTTAAAACAGAAAGTAACGTTAGTATAAAATTGTTAAATGTAAAAACAAAAATACCTCTATTAAAGAAGTCAGGTATATATTAACTCAAATGTCCAGAATGTAATGCTGTCTATTTGGGTCAGACCCTTAGGAATTTTGAAATCCGATACAGTGAACACTTACGAGCATACAGATTAAAACAACCAGATAAATCCCACTACGCAAAACATCTACTTGATACCAATCATTCATTGACACCTAACACAAAACTAGAAGTGCTGCATATTTGTGAAAAGAGACAAGAACTGGATTTCCTTGAAGAATTGGAAATTAAAAGACATTTAAGAAACCCACAATATGAAGTTGTCAATTAACAGTTAAATCTAAGGAGTTCTCCACTAATAAACTGTTTTCATGGTTTCCTATATCATTGCACAGTTATACTGATCTTAATTGAAAAAATGATATCCAGGATATCACCATAGGGCTAATAATATCTAAGCTTCAATATTTGTAATATCACATCTTCTTCTTTTTTCTATTAACATATATTAATTCAATCACAAGTTAGGTCACTTCTTGGTCTAGCCAAAAATAACTACTAAACATCAGGTAGGCATCAAATGAAATGTAGCTTATGTCATTCTGACGATGATATTGATTTATCGAAACAATTGTCAATTTTTTAGAATTTTCAACAATTTTTATTATATTGTGGAATTAACTAGAAACCGTGAGTTTAATTTAAAACACTAATATGAGCAGATTCCACGAAGTAAGGGTCGAGACAGTTAATTTCATTACGAAATAATTGTTAGCCACATAACTTTAGTGGGAACTTTTAATCGACGAATGAATGTTTACCGTTTCTTCACCCTGGTTGGTTTGAACTCGAACTAACAAATAATTATTTGCCACTTTATTATGTACTAATAGCTATTTGTATAACAAGGGAGGAAAGTGCTACTTTTTCTCCCGACGAGGGCAGTAATCATTCAAGGGAGGAAAAGGCACTTTACCTCCATATTATACATATGACTTTGCCGCCTCCCTTAAATAGCAAGACATTTTTAAATAATTTATTTGTGAAACTAACAAACAAAAATTATTAAAGAACTAAAACTAAGAAGTATGTAGGTACAGTATAACTTATAGGCACGTTCTTGCATCCAACATATTTTTAATTTGTGGTAGAGTAATTATTTATACTAATGTTAAACGTGCATTTTTGAGCAGTGGTTATTTGAATACCACTAGAAGTGAGAGCTAACCCAACGCAGTTTTCGTGATATCTTCACTAACTGTTATGGTTTAAATTCTCTGAGAAGTTAATCTTGTTAAAAATTAAATATTTCATTAATACAGCATTATAGACTTTCAATTTTCTTTTAATGAAGGGGAAATAAATAAGTATTCTTAAATCTATTAACATTAAACTGTATTTCACTTATAAATATAAATAACAGAGCTAAAAGACGTAAAAGTTATCAGTACAATACCTTTTAGAACTATAGAATGACCATAAAACGAAACACTCTGCGGAAACAATCATAGTCTATCTTACCGAACAATTTGTGATCTTCTATGACTTAAAACCATACTCAGGTTATTTCCATATAAAAAGTAGTAGAGTTACCTTCTTCTAGTAATTTATTTTGCCATCCTGCTTTAGTATTTTCCATGGAAATTGTTTTCTCGGTAACCTTCCTTTGTTTTACTTGTCTTTGGTTTGTCATCATACAGTAACTAAAATAAAATACTTAGCAGCCACTATTGAACATCATTATATCTCTGAATATAAATGGCCCTTGTTTTAATTTTAATCGGAAAAACTGGTCAAAATGCATAGTCTGTACACTGTTTTAATTGCTGGATTTATATTAAAGAAATACAATAGTCAGTGTACATAAATTGATGAAATATAGTTGTCTTACCTGGATGCTTATTAGTTCTCGCCGTTTTCCTAAGAAAGTCCCTGATTTATTTCTCTAATAATCTTGATATAGTGGCAATCTTCTATTTTTTTGTTATGCATTTGTTTTAGTTAAGTCATATAACTGTCAATTGAGAATATTGAGAAATAAAACATCGACACGAGCGTGCACACGATGCGTTCGATCGAAGCGTTCTCGATCTATTTTATTTTGTGTGAGTAAGACAAGACTGAGAATAGTTAGGGAATACGAAACATTACGATGAAAAGAGCGAGACTAGAGATGAAACCCACACAGAGAAATAAATATATTATTATTTGTCTATGGAATCCCATTACCCAGTACAATTTTGGAATACTTAAACATTTGATTTTCGTTTATCCCAAATATATATCCATGTTATTTACCATAACTAAAGGACCGTTTTTTTCATTTACCATAGTCATATACCATAGTAATTATAATAGATACTTTGCTAATTAGTCATCTTGAATGGTACTTTCAATTCGACACTTCACCTGTTGGTCAACCTATCTCTAGTAGTCGATGCCCACCTGTATGTTGATTTAATTTTATTCATTATTGACAACCGGAACAATAAAATTTGAGTTTGTTATAAATAATTTTTGATTCTGATTTTTCCATTGTAAGCTGGATAAACTGATTTAGCCATTTTGATGATAGTTTGCACGGCATGCGACCACTGCGATTTTGGGGGAACTGACTTTTGCGGTTCTCATATTTGTGCAAGTTGCTTATAAATTGTTTGATTAATTTTTGGATTTATCCGTATTGGAACGGGATTTGATTTGTGCAAATTATAAGAATATAGTCGGCTTTGGTTTTGGAGAATTTGGGAAGCCACTATATAAACCAAATTCGCCAGAGGTTCATTTGAACATCGAACCCAAACGACTGCCTTTTCCAGTGTGGTCATTTAGTTGAACCTTCATCGTGTTTAAGGTTTCTTTTCCCTTCCTTTTCCTCGTGTATGGAATAATTATTTGACAGTTCGAACTTATATTGCATTGGTTCATCTGTTTCAATTGTCAGACCAAAAATAGTCCCCGTTTAGTCACCTGCTTCAAGCAAGATTAAGGGGGAGACAATTAGGACTAGATACTGGAAGTTATTTGTGGACTGGAACTCATACCAATACCATAGCAGCTAAGTACCTTAATTAAGACTACCTGTGATTTTACTACTCCATATTATTTTGACTTTAGTACCTTAATATTTGACATTTTGTACTGGAGAACTGGCTTGGCTGGAACCCAACTTCCGTTCATATAGTGATTGCGCCCGATTTTGAGAATTAGATAATAAATCCCGGATTCGACTATTCAGTTTGGGTAAAACCCAAACTAAACATTTATATTTTGTAATTTCAGTAAAACGAAATCGATAATTTTCTTTGTTACTTTATTGGGGGGTATTAGGTACAAAAAAGGGTGTAGTGTACAACGGGTTGTAAAGTGAAAAAGCTTGTATGATCATGCAGTGCTAAACGAGATAATTGTAGATTGTTATAACATATATAATTTAATTATTTATAACCGTGACTAGAGCTTTAAATCTTTTACATTGTGAACTTTATTAGTAATATACACTACCCTTGACACCAGACTAGGTTACTTAATTCGATTGCAAGGTACCTGCCCATTTGTTTTCCGCATTTTCCAAAAGTAGTAAAATTCGTGGCGCTTGGAATTAAATAGTGACTTTAAGGAAACCGAGAGAATTTACACCCACTCCTGAGAGTGGTACCTATCGCTTTGAATCTTTACATTATTAAGTTGGGCATTCCAGCGACTTCTGTCTTTTACAAAAGTACACTTAAAGGTAGGTTAATTGTTGCATTAAGATCGAGTAACATAACAACATTATTATACAGCTGGTATCCCCCGGAAGTACTCGTACTTGGCAGATTACAATCAATTTCATTAACTTTAGTGACTCCCATAATTTGGTTCGAAATTTTTCGCTTTTTTGCAAGAGATTGCTGCACATATCCTTCAGCCATATTCGAGACTTCCAACCTCCGTGTTGTTTTAAACCAAGAATGTCTCCTCCAGAATTTGCAAGTAAACTTGCTGAGGTTCTTCTGAAACTATGCTCGGTATAATTTCTGGCATTAGGCAGTTTTAAAAATTCGGCAATTTTTTCCAGCCCTTTGGTTGATACATTTTCCTGCTCTATAACAGACAAATAAACGTGTCTGATCTGTTTTAGGGCGAAGCGATATATATTTTCTATAAATGTTATTATAATTAGGGCCATTCCCCGGTGAAGCATTGATTACAAACGTTCTCTATATATTTGTTTGAGAATCTGGTATATTTACTATTAGAATTGAACCTTTATCTTCAATGTCTGTAGTGGCCATTTTAAGGAACTCGTCACACGTGCATGCTCCTGAAATTCCGAAAATGACGAGAACCTACAAATCAAAGAAACGAGAATTAAAAAAAAACAAAAAAGTATAGGATGCCAGAATTCGAACAAACACCTACAAGCCTATCATGATCATGCATCGGTGCATCAACTCGTTGCGCTACCGGGACTCACAGCCAATTTTTGCGGAATCTTGAACATAGCGTATTGCTTGCCACCTACCGTTATTCACTCTAATATTCTTCAACCTAAATCTCGGTGCATAATGTACACTTTCAGGGGTTGCCACTAACTGAGACGGGGGGTCCGTTGTTCAAAGACTAAATAAAGTGTAAAAAGGAGCCACGCAATATTGCCTCCCGACAACTAGCTACACAAGTTTTCCCACCCCAATACTACCAAATAGGTGGAGGAATCATAGTGAGATGTCACTTACCCAAGTCTAAGTTTAATTAAATTGCTTAGTTTTGTCGACACAATCTTACAGAAATTCCTCTAGTACAACTAGTACGTACAAGTGTATCAAAAATCACAAAAATTACAATAAATTCCCAAATGTCCTAAAAGACCCATAAATCCCAACCAGAATTTGTCATAGGTAAGTGAAACCCCCCTTGATTGAATGATATACAAATATATATATATATATATATATATATATATATACAAATGTATCCCGTACCTTGATAGTCAATGTAACCCTCCGCAGTAGTAATTCAATCCCTGAATATGATGTGTTTTGACAGGCTGTACCCACAGGTACACAATGGTACGTTAAAATCCTATAAATTCCTCTATTAAAATCCTATATATCCCCCCCAAGTAAAATCCTTTAAATCCCCCCAAGTAAAATCCTTCAAATCCCCCCAAGTAGAATCCTATAAAACCCCCCAAGTAAAGTCCTATAATTCCTCCCCAAGTAAAATCCTATAAAACCCCCAAGTAAAATCCTTTAATTCCCCTCAATTGAAATCCTACGTTACAGCCTGGATTGTTCGTTGGGTATAAATATGTACAAACCAGTATCTACATACAAATAAAACTCCCAAAAACGAGTACTCAATTACCCGATAAAAAAGAGAAAACTATCTCGAATACACTATAGGGTTAAAGCAATACAGTATACCATACGTATCCATGGCACAGAATAACGTTTACGTAATTAAATATTAAATTTGAAAGTAATTATTAAAATATAATATGGCGCAATATCATATGAGCTCATACGCTTACTACCACCAACTCGAATAACTCAAAATATTAAAATTGAATAGCCACAGTAACGCTTACAAAATCTTACAATGGGTGTAGTTATCACCAATCCACAATGCAAAGTATAAATGGTAAGACAGATTTAATTGAATAATATAATATGTTGATGACAGTATTTGTAATACTTGATCTACATAAGTATCATAAACTGACTATCACAAGTGGTTTACGGTAAAGAAAAAATCAATCATCTACTGCATACACTGACTGATATTATAAACGAATATTTTAGGCAAAATTCAATTCTACTTAAACAAGTCAAAGTTTCAAACTTGAGTCCACAGTGTCTTCGATTATTGCTAGCGGTGGCTACCAACTCCTACTTCTGTAGAATGCTGTACAAACCCATATTGTACTCTTCAAGTCCCCAGTAAGAATCCAAATTTTCCAGCATATAAGTTGATCTGATTCAAAGTTGACCCATACAAAATAAAAACCAGAAACAGGAAAAGGAAAAGAAAGAACAGAAAAACAAGAAATATGTTAATAGTTTATACATTTTCTGTCAGTCTCAATTCTCAACATGAAATCCCTCTATCTAAACTTTACCCCCTAATCGATTAACTTTCTCTGACAGTCATATACCCTGTACGAGTAATTTCCATTACTGATCTCTAAACGAAAATATCTAATAAACTCATACGAGTTAGACTTCTATTAATCATAAAGCTTAATCGACTAATATTAATATTGCTAACAAAAGTTAACAAATGAACTACTATATTTTATATTTGACCAGAAAATTATAATGCTAATTGAGCTTAATATACTAATTATCTTTTTTTTACATTTAACAAAACAATATCAATTTATATGAAGTTAATACCTATGAACTAAGTATCTATCACCTATAAAAGCAGTTGACATCCAGCCAACAAAAAAAAAGTACATTAGCCATTGAAATTACTAGAATATTCATCTCTACAAACAAAAACTGTGATATTTCTTATCAATTGGCCAGATTGAGCTCTAATATAGGGCTGAAGGTGTTATTACCCTAGGTGTGGTGATAAAGGCCTACTCAAACGATATTTTCGCCTCTAACTATTAGTTTTTGTATACAGCTATAAAGAAAAAAAATCAAATGCATCAGTCAATGAACAAATTCTCTAGACATAATTGGGAATAATCTAGTTAATGAAACTATAGAAACATTCTGGTACTTACAATTTAACATCCGAACTGGAATTACACCATAATTAATATTCACCGATGGCGTTGAACTATCTAATACCAAAAAGATTGGTATTTCCTCAGGTCTATAAATAATCTCCAAACAACTCCAAAAATCTTCAACAATATGTGTCACAAGTCGGTCATCCCTTAATATAAGGTGAAATACTTAATTATCTCATACGAAGATGTAACAGAAAATTCAACTGCTTTCAACAATAATACCCAACGAACAATGAATGTGCACAGGCCAACTAAAAACCCTCGCGTTCAATCCAGCCAGCCAATCAGAACGCTCTCGAGTTGTCAAAACGTTCCTTAACCAATAGCTTTGCGACACTTAACAATTATACATCACAGATCAACATATGCATGGACACTTCACTGAGAATTGCGTCACAAAGATATGTAACAGAGGTAAAGAGTTCGAAGTAACACCATGGGGACATGCTCCACAATAACAAAATAAATACTTTGACGTATAGTTAATTAGGAAATGTAATAAACATTGCTCGCATACTCTCAATATTAGATAATTGAGACAATAGACCTAGCTCTACCGTCTGAATCACACACCACTAGCTCCAGAGTGTTGACTGTCGACGACAGACAAAATTCGCGGAAGCTCCAACTCTACCCTCATGCAGTTTCGAATTAGCGACTACATAGAGGAATCACAACAACCTTTGCCGAATAATTTCGATACGCGAAAAACTGTCCATCAATTGTCAACAACGATTCCTTAATTCGAGCTCAGAGTCGCTCCAACGAACGCAAGTCCGTAGTGAATGAAACTAACATAGACATCAGATCTGTCAGAAATGAAAATACATGGTGATAAAAATTCATGCATTTAGTACACAACAAAATAATGTTATAACTCTCTTATTACCCATCCGCTTATTGTTTATAGTTGTACGATATTATACATGATTTCCAAAAACAGATGACACTGGACTCCAATATACATTGTAAGTTGAAATAATGTTAAATTAAATGAAGAATTATATTTTAAAGTTTCTGTAATTGTATTTGCACGAAGACAAAATTGAAACGTATCATGCTGTAGATCTATTATAATATTTGCCGTTTAAATTTTATTTTCTTAATATATTTACTTCTTGAAAATATCTTACCCTCATTAATAAATAATTATCATCGGAGGCTTCTAGTAAAAATTTATTTACTTCCTCTCTTGGATTTTTGCCATATTAGGTTTATATATCTCTGGTTTTGTCTATTCAAGAAAGCAATTAATTTTGGGTATTTAATATCTACATTTTCTTCTATTTGAAGCTTGAACCACAATGTAGAGGCTTTTAATGTATTTGCTAATAGCGAAAAATACCCCAAAATAACATTTTCAGAGTAAGTACGAATATGTTTTCCTTCGGCCCATTGCTTGAAATGTAAACACTGTTTTTCGTACTTTTCATTACATTTTTGGGGTAATAGAGATTGTACTGTTACATTAACTTGTTCCAAAATATCCTGTGGTGTATTATTTATATCTTCAAATTCGCTTGAATCACTCATTTTTTAAATATTATTTTATATTTTGTAGATACATTATACTATTAATCTGTCAATCGACCATGGCATGCTATAATATTTCTGTCCTAAATTCGAAAACCGGATGAATCTATGAATTGAAGTCAAATTTTTAATGTAAAAATCGTTAAATTAAAATAACAATTTAATGATTTCTATCATTTTACCAAATACAGGGTGTTCTATAAATGATCGGTAAAATTTATACTTATATAATAAAATATAGTTTAGGTCGTCAATGCCTTATAAGTTATTTCATTGATGACGTACCAAGACGTCACTTTTACATTTCCTCTCTAGGGAGGAAAAGTACGACTTTGCTCCCTACATTGAGGCCAGGAAATATATACTTTGGATAGAGGTAGGCGGAAAACAAATTTTCTACCCTTAGTAACCCTGACAAAGATGCAAATATAACAATCCTCCATGTATTGGACAAGGAAAGAGAATAAGAAAAAAAAGTTCTTATCTTGTCTTATCTTTATTCATTGGTAAAACAGGTCTTGATATATTTCTAAAAAAATAGAGGAATTAAACTACTACGAAACACATACATAGGATGAATTATTAGAACAGGAACATACTGGTTTGTTGTGTTCTGCAAACTATATTCCATTTCTTGAAAAATACGTTCGTAAGCGAAACCGCTTATAAAATTCATTGTCGGAACAAAAATTGTAATGAATAATTTTGTATCGAATCGAATAAGCTCGTTTTTCTGGCAATTGCTGTATTTCTTGAATTAATTCCTCACGAAACAAATCTTCTAAGTCCCGGTTTTTTCACCTCCTAATAAAGTTCCTACTAATTATTATTTACCGAATAACCAAAAATTCGGTTTCTTCGCCTCCTAATAAATAAACCCTTCGAATAGTTCGAGTTATTTGCTAAATAAGTTATTAGGCGGTGACAACTGTCAATTAAACGGTTTAGTAGCAACATAACCTAAAAAAGTATACGTCGTGAAACGTTAATGCCATATAAAAATAATAGATAATTTAATATGGATGCTTTAGAATATTTGTTTGATGATGAATTAACTCAAGAAATACAGCCATTACCAGAAAAACGAACTTATTCGATTCGATATAAAGTTGTTCATCACATTTTTTGGTCCGACGATGAATTTTATAAATAGTTCAGCTAACGTTCTTTGTATCTTTCAAGAAATAGAACCAAAGAATACACCAACAACAAAAAGCGTAAGTCGGCATAAATCGTTTCATGTTCAGGGGGCAAAAATTCGGAACCTTGTAAAACTGATGTTGACACATAATTTACAAAACTTTAGACTGAGAAAGTGTTCAAAAATTGTTAAAGTATATTTTAAAGGCAGAAAAAAATGTAAACCGAACATTTCCAAAAAGTACTAATGTATTGTCAAAAAATAACAAACATTATTTCGAGAAAGTATTAATTGTCAATGAAAGATTTAAGCATAAAAAACCTGCAATGTTACACAGAGGTGGTTGATACTTGGTGAAAAGTCACTAAACATGAAGAAATACTAAATTATAATTTTCACAATATTTGTTAAACAGTTCTGTTAAACTTGATTTGTCGGTTGATAAAGATAATTTAACGAGACGCTTGGGCTTAACAAATATTGTGAAAAATATGATTTAGTATTTCTTTATACATAAATTTTTAGTTTCAGTTTTTGAAGATCCATTCATTACTGAAAATAACATGTTATTGTTTAATCAAATGATTTTTATTTTCTTATATTGATATTGGAATTCATTATGAGTAAATATGTATTCAAGTAGAAGTATGTAGGATAGGGTAGATATTAAAATTAATACAGTAATATAGATTATAAATTTAGAATACCAGATTACAAAAGGAAAAAATTCAATATACATGATGGTATAAAATTACAATAATGGTGCTTAAATCTAAAATTTCTATAATTTCCGTGATATAATATAACAGTTACACTCACCAGATTCAGAATTTAATATTTTACACCTAGAGAAAATATTTTAATGTCCGCAACATAATGTGTAGATATGAACAATATATTTTAAATAATAATAATACCTGACATTTATAACTGTATATGACATGTAGATAAGTAAAATAGTAAGCAATTTTTAAGTATACAAAATAAAACAAAACTAGGAAAGTAAATCAATTTGAATATGTCCAGCCGTTGAAATTAGCTGATACAGCAATTAACATTTTTGTACCAGTTCTAATATTAGGTTTGTCGAAACCGGCTTTTTCTTCGTCCTGACTTCAAATTTCTTAACCTTTAGCTACCCATGCTTATCAAATCGACTTAGATGCCCAAGCGGGGTCTTTGAAGGACCCCATACAATTTTTAGAATAATTCAACCCTAAAGTTTAAAATGAAATTATTCTTAGAGATTTTGATGTTTTTATTAGAACCGACGACCTGTATGAAAAACGTATCATTTCGCACTCTAAACTAGCGCACAAAGTTATCTATTTCGCACTAGTGCGAAACATTCATTTCGCACTAGTGCGAAATATTTCGCAGTCACCTGTTCTGATGGATTGCTGTGCTTATTCACTTGATAGGTAGCTATACTCTGATGTTCACACAATTGTAGGCAGCTGTGACAATGACATATATTTAAATAAATTCATGACATATTAATACCTACTGTCAGTGCGTTGATTTGATTTATTTAGTAATCAAATGGATACTTATTTCTATAAATTGAATCTGCTGATATCTGTAACGAAAACATGGAATATTCGTCAGACGATGGAACGGTAGATTTTATTTCCATGGAAATGTCCAATCGTATAACCCAGTCTATAGAACATGCAACATCTTTCACAGAGGAACTACCATCAAGATCATTCACAACCAGTTCGGAATTACAATCAGTCACTGTGAGACCATCAACTTCGTGTACAGAGTTTGAAACTAATAATGTGACAGGAATGAAGGATCAGGCAGTTTAAAGTGTAATTGAAGAAAATGGTCATATTCCATTAGTGTTAAACAATTGTTCCAATATAACAATTAATAATTACTATTCTAATAGTATCTGAATACAGACCAAAATGTACCTAAATATGTATGTTGAATGTTCAATAAAATTTGACCTTTTTCCTTGTTCAAATATATCTTTCTTAATAATGCAATTCACTTGAAAAATGTTTATGAGTGAAAACTTGTATTATTAGTGGTTCAAACATATTTTTAAAATCCGATAGATTTTGTTGTGTAGGTCGTCGGAAAAGTATAGTGTACAACTCGTGCGGAAACTGGATATTTTCCACACTAGTTGCACAATATACTATTAAACAACGTTATACTGAAAAATATTTGAAATGTTTGAAAAAATTAAACTTATGAAATTCTTACACATATAAAATAATAAAAAAATTAATTTGACAAACATTTTAAGCAACCGATAGTCTCTGTCTTTCTTCTGTTATCTTCGCATGCGTATTTTTTGCACTTTGAACATATAATGTTTACTTTTCTATCGCTCTTTCGGGGACAATCAGAACATCTAGCTCGTTTCCTATGTTGGGGCAGAGTAGCAGTTTGATCATTGAGTTGCATATTTATTCCACAATCTAATAAGATTAACCTGATATCTGAATGATGATACTTGTAGTTTGCACGTCTTTCCATGCTTCGAAGTGCAAGATCATCTCCTAGTTGAAGCAAAAAAAATCGTCGACGTGAACTGCTATTTTTCTTCCAGTCAGGATTATTTTCTATCAACACAACAAAGGCATTCAACGCACATATATCTATTATATTTAAAAACAACCTGTATGGCCATCGAGCTGTTCTTCTTGTACAAGAATATTCCCTAATGAGTTTTTCAGCGTTGTCACCACTTTCTTTTGTGTTATTGTAGCTTAGAATCATTTGTGGTTTATTATTGTGCTCTGGGCAAACTTGAACATCATTATGTTGACTCGATAACAAATGCACCATTCTATTTTTCTTGGGTATATATGAAACCATTGATATATTTTTTGTAAAAGCAAATATTGATGATTCTATAGGTCTATTTTTTATATTCAATTGTGGTTGTGTATCCGTTTTATTTTTTCGAACAGTGCCCAGTAGCGTGAGGTTTTTGGTCAACAGATAATTGGCTAATGGAACGCTAGTAAAAAAGTTGTCTGTCGTTATACCTCTTCCAATTCCATGAAATGGTTGAACCAAGTCCGACACAATACGGAATCCTTGATTTACCTCTGCTTTCGCTTCAGGGCCTTTTCCAGTGTAGACTTGTAGATTACACAAATATGACGTTTTTACATCTGCAGCTGCCCAAATTTATATTCCATATCTCCCAGGTTTTGATTTTATAAATTGTCTAAATGGACATTTTCCCCGGAAACACACTAACTGTTCATCAATGGTAATATATCCGTAAGGTTCAAACGCACGACGGCAGTTCTGCACAAATATGTCCCAAATCTGACTAATTGCTGCTAACTTGTCTTGTTGTTGTCGTTGAGGTCTACTGGTTTTATCGTCAAATCGCAGGAATACGGATAGTTGCTCAAATCTGTTCCGAGACATTGCAGCAATAAAAAATGATCGTCGTATAGAAGAGTCTGTAGTCCACATTTTTCTGGTAGGTTCTCTTCCGCATCTCAGTGCACCGCCTTTCACGAGAACTCCTAAAAAGCAGTCCAGTTCATATAAATCAAGGGGCTCTCAATTCTTTATTTTTGTTGGGTTTTTTTCATTCCATACATCAAAATATCTAGAAGCTTCTTCATTTGTATGAATACAAATAATTCTTTTGATCTATGGCGACAGAAATAAATTGAAAACTTCCAAAATCGATTTAGCACTTTTACTATATTGCGTTGTACCAGGTCGTCTATCTAAAATATTTCTTTTCAGTTGGTTTTATTGAAAGGATGGCTACTCCATTCTAAACCAGATTTCGCAGTATATTGAGGACCTCTCAATTCAGTTATAGTTTCAGCTTCAGATAATTCTGCGTCTGACTCAATATTTCAATATTATCTTCCATTTCGGAAGTAGTTTCCACGAGAAAATTATAATCTTCTTTATCTTGCAAATTTTGACCCCCATATTCATTCTCTGAGTCTGAACTGATATGTTGTAATATATCTTATAAGTTCCTCTGCAGTCAAAGGCTTATTTTTATTTTTGCGGTTCATTTTCACCATAAAGTACAGATATTATTTACAAAATTGCACATAAAAAACGTTACCTCTAAATGCCCAAACGGGGTCGTTGAAAGACCCCAAACAACTAATTACGTAGTTACTCGACGTACACACATCAAATAACAACAACCAACTGACTGAACGTGAAGGAGATATTGACTACCGCATAGCTGACGCCAATGTTGCCAGATGTTTGTACAAAGTTAGATATTGCAGAAATTATGTCTCTGGGGTCCCTCAAAGACCCCGCTTGGATATCTAAGGCTGAATACATAGTAGAGCGACGAGGAAAGCGGCGAGAAAAGCAAAGAGGAGAGCGGCGAAAACAAATGAATAATATCCAATAGAGTACAACATAGTGGAGAGGGGTGCGGCGAGCATCGTTGTTATAACAGAGGATAGCGGCGCGTTCAAGCAAGTTTGTTTTCTCCGCTCTCCTCATTGCTATAGTTATATGGTGAAATGGACGTTGAAGCGTTAATTAGTAGTGTTTTTATTAAAAATCCACTATGGGATCAAAAATATACTCAGCGTCACAATCGATTTATTTTAGATAAATTGTGGGATGCTGTAGCCGATGAAATGAAATCAACAAGTGAGTATTTTTATATTTTATTTCGACACACATAATTTTTATAGGTCTCTCTAATGAAACTACGCAAAACATCTACTTGATACCAATCATTCATTGACACCTAACACAGAACTAGGAGTGCTGCATATTTGTGAAAAGAAACAACAACTAGATTTCCTTGAAGAATTGGAAATTAGAAGACATTTAAGAAACCGACAATATGAAGTTGTCAATGAACAGATAAATCTAGAGAGTTCTCTACTAATAAACTGTCTTCTTAAGTGATAATCGTAAAGATCAGCAGATATAATTTTCCTGGATTTCTATATCATTGCACAAATATACTGATCTTAATTGGAAAAATGATATCCAGGATATCACCATAGGGCTAATAATATCTAAGCTTCAATATTTGTAATATCACATCTTCTTCTTTTTTCTATTAACATATATTAAGTCAATCACAAGTTAGATCTAGCCAAAAATAACTACTAAACATTAGGTAGGCATCAAATGAAATGTAACTTCTGTCATTCTGACGATGATATTGATTTATCGAAACAATTGACAATTTTTTAGAGCTAGGATTACTGTTCTGTTTTGAATGGACCAATTGACGGTAGAAAAATGAAAAATTTTGTTTTAGTTGGGATTCAAAAACCTAGCGAAGTGATCAAAATTTGAAAATTTTAATTAATATGACAGTATCTAGCAGACTTTGAATTTGTTTATCTCAGCTTGTAAAAGTCGCATCTGAAAAATTTTTCTTTCAAAACAAACATATTTATAACGTGAAAAAGATATTTTTAACAAATTTTTCAACGCCAAAATGAGAAAAAACTAGATGGAAATTTTATTTCGGTAAATCTTCTAAAAAATTTTTAAAATTTTGGTTATGTTATTTATATAAATATAACTTTCACTCTGCCGATTGCAACCAACCGCTTCTCGATATCATTAATGTTCATAAATTAAAACGCGATTGAAAAAAAAATTGTTTCCAATTTGAGCAGCCGCCATTTTGAATTTTCCAAATCTGAAAAAACGTAAATTTTTAGAAGTTCGCCCTCTATGTTTATCTATGTTTTGACCTCGATATTAATATTTTATGTATAATTACCAACCAAAAATATGATTTTCGAAATTTTTTTCCATCTTTGGAAAATTTAACATCGGAAAAAAATTTTGTTGGAAAAACTATTTACGCTACCTTCAAGAGCATAAGATTTGCTGCAATTTTCATCTCCACGATTTTGTTGTAAGAACACATCCAGAAACGATATGAGCATAAATCACTTGAATTTTAGGTAGTCCGAGCTGTACTTGCAAGCTGCGTCGCAAGCTCCAGCGGAAATTACTAGACAGTCTAAGAGAGTGATGCTGGGTCGATATATTTTCATTTAAAAATGAAAAATCAGCGCTGGGAAACATTTGATGTTCAACTTCCTTACTTTCCCGGTCTATTTTAGTGATGTTTGGTACTTGCTACCAATATAGTTTATTGCCTGATTTAATTCTCTCGACTAACTCTATACTTCTATCATTTTTAATGTCCACTATTACTCGCAGGCATTTAAATATATTTAACTGCTTGCAAGCTGCAATGATAGCAGTATGTAATTGATATTTTATTTTCTATTAAATTTTTAAAAATATGGAAAGTTTTGCGAATCAATATGGTTTGCAAATAGAAGTGGAAATACTGCGGTTACTGGTTCCTCGATAAAGGTATTTAATCGATATATAAGCTATGCATCTCGATTGAAATGAACTGTGCCGTCTACATTGAATATTCCATTATATAATACGAAGGAGTGCAAACTTAGTTCAAAAACTAAAACAGGTATGTTTTGAAGTTAGGTAAAGTTTACTCTGGATTCTATAGCATAAGTAAAGACAACAAACGTTAAGAATTACCTAGTGGAAGAATATATGGGAATTATCGTAGATAGTAGACAAATAAAACTAGCCTCTTAGACACTACAAGATGATGAAACTTTAGCACAAATAATATCGAACAAATAAAAGTGGTTACTTGAGATTGAACTAAAGTCAATCAAAATAAAAACAAATTACAACCCATCGTTAGTTATGAAACAAATTCATGGTCTTTTCTCTACATATGTCTCTTAAAAAGAATTATACATATTAAGGACCTGGTAAAATAATATTAAGAAATTGAATGATTACAATGTTGTTGTAAACCTAATGAAATTGCGAAAAATTGAGCGATATTTTGAAACCAGTAATGAAGAACTTGACAACTATTTGGAAAAAAATGTAAAAAAATAATCGTGATAAAAGTAAATTATTGAACAATGGCAATAACGTCGCTGATAATACAATAGAAATTGCTGGTTTTTCAATATATTAATAAAAAGAAATGAAAGGGAAATTAAATGTTAATAAAAATTAACATTCAAAATCAAAAGTGATGGAAACTGATGTTGTGATGTAGAAATGAAGAACCTGAAAATGGATGAAAATAAAAGTTAATAAGAACGTCCAAATATCCAAGAATATATTTTTTATTATTACTTGGACAAGCAAGAAAAATATATCAGGTAAGCCATGAAATACAAATATTTGTTTCGTGTGTTAGCGTTGTGGGAAAATATTGTAGGTAAATGCCACGCCGGTTCTGCGGTAAGCGTGATATGTCCCTTAATTAAATTCTATTTGATTAACTTTTGGACATTCTCAGTATATTGTTCTCATCTATAAGCTACAATGTCACTTCAGTGGTCATTATCAAGTTAAATTATTAAACTGAGCAAACAAAAATAATAACTCTTTCTCGTGTCGAGGCGTGAAGTTATACTAAACAACTTTATCAAACCAGTATGAAAGACTGACTTTATTAGCAGTATTTATACAATGCTCTTAAAAGAGCAAAAGGTATTTACGGAAACTTGATCGGGACTTTTATAATTTTGCGTTCGTTTACTTGATCCGATGGAACTAACCTCTTTCGAAAAATTGAATAGATTATGGAACGAGTTAATTCCATTTAACCCTACGAGAGCAGTAGGATAACTTGGGTTATTGTGTGATTACTATAAACAAAAGTTCGAATTTTGTTATATACATAACCTCTCACATAAAAAAATGGAAGAAGTGAAAAATTTGTTGCACTTCGACAGCTCAGAAATGGTTTCTCGAACGAGTACTAAATTGCTTTCGGGTACCTCCAGAACCGAGTAACAACCCGTCACGTAATTTTAAGAACCTAATACTTGATCCAGGTTAGGTTTCCGTAAATATCTTAAGAAATTAAAGATTATGGATCTGCAACAGTTTTAAACACAAATATGTACTGTATGTTTTAATGAAAACTAAGATTTTGTGTAGCTCCTATTATATCACTTTAACGAGCATGTGCACCAAATTGGGACGCAACAATATTTTCTCCCAGGCCGTTTGATCACATTTGGGCACAAATTATGCTGTTGTATTTTCGACTGCGGCCGTGCGAAATGCACTGCTACATTTAAATGGCGTGGCAGAAGTATTCGCCTGCGCCTGGATCAATTTGCATCAGGTCACAACTTAATTGATCTATAGAAGCGGCGCCACCGTCAGTAAGTAGTATCTCCGAAGTTAGCTGTTTATGAGTGCAAGTAGATGAAGTTAGTTGGATAATGTACAAATTTTGAAATTTTCTTCCGGGTATTTGAGAGAAAATAATCGTATTGTGCATGGATGTAGAAGTGGTTTAGCATCTGATCCGAAGAATAGACTAAAAAACAATTCGCATTAACCATCGTTATTTAAAGTACTGAAGGTAATATATTTATACGTTATCGTTTTATTGGTGCACATTGTAATATTGAACAGTAATGTGAAATCATTATTTGCTTAATTAATTATGGATTTTTTATTTAATAAACTTATCTTTATTTGATTTTTTAGAAATTGTTGGAATTAAAGTTAATTAAAAGATTTGCAAGTTGTTATAAACTATCATAATGTATTCATTCATTTTCAGAGATTATATTGAGGGAAAAATAGGCAAAAGCTTTATCACAACAATTGACTCCAAATCAGTGGGTGTGTGAGAAGCACTTTCGCAAAGAAGATGTTAAAAAGCTGATCGATTGGTTATTGATGGAACTGAAACTATCATCCCTCACGAAAAGTGGACTCTGTCGAATAACAATGTCATTCCTATAAACCTTCAGGGTTTGGAAATGGACATTTCTGAAGAAGTTTGTGAATGCCACGTTTATTATTTTTAGAAGATATTGCAATTTAAGAAATATCAAACATATCTACTTTACTTTTAAATTGTTTTTTTGTTACAGCAAGGTCGATTAGTACGGAATGAAATTAATAATTGAATTGGAAAATCTTAATTATACACAACCCTCGTTACACAACTTTGAAGGTAATGATATAAGAGAACTTGCATCAACTGACCAAGGAACATCTTTGTTAACATCATAAAATTTCAAAACAGGCGGTGTTGTTAACTTCTTGATTTTCTTCACTGAAACTTCTTGTTCAGGACCCCAATACCAATCAATTTCTTTTTTCAGCAATTCTCTTAACGCCTGTGTTATTTCAGAGAGGTTTGGTATAAATTTACTCAGGTATGTTACCATATGTACTCAATAATCTTTGGGGCTGCTTCTTATTTTCTGGAGTTTTCATTGATTTGATTGCGGCCGTTTTTTCAGGATCAATTTTGGACCATTTTCGATTATTACGTGTCCTAAAAATTTTACTTGATTCACCTCGAATTTACACTTTTCTGGATTTAATTTTAGTCCAGCATTTCTTGTGATCTTTAATACTTTTTCTTGAATACTACGCAGTTCTTCTTTAGTATTTGCATATATTAAAACCTCGTCCATTGAGCATTCGACTTTAGGTAAATCTTGTAGCAGATCAGTCATAACTTTCTGAAAGACTTCTGGCGCTGAAGCTAGTCCAAAAGGGAGTATTTTGCAGCAATACCTGCCCCATGGTGTAGCGAACGTTATGTATTTTTCAGTGCGTTTTGTAACTTTTATTTGCCAGAATCCTCTTTTACAATCCAGCAATGTGACATATTTCGCACCGTTTAGCTTAGCTGCGATCTCTTCGACTGTTTTTAGTGGGAATCTTCTTCGTAATATGTTTTTGTTGACGTCGGTTGGATCAATGCAAAGTCTGATTTTGTTTTTCTTTTTGACGATGACCATTGGACTGACGACTGGTGTTGGCTCACTTATTGGTGCGATTACACCCATTTCAGCCATAGTATCCAATTCTTTCTTCACATCATTATAAAGACCATGTGGAATTTTTCTTGGAACTCTAACATTAAAAGTAGGATTCTCGGATAAATCAATGTCATACTCATAATTTTTTACGCAACCAATACCCTTAAACAGAATATGATTAGATTCAATTGTAATGTATTGAATATGTTGGATTAAACCCAACTTTGTTGCAGTTTTTCTTCCTAAGATTGATGGAACTTTTCTATTAACAATCTTGAATGAATGAATATTTGATGTCTGGTCTTTAATCTTGCATTGTAGAGTAACTTCTCCCATAACATCAAGTTTATTTTCACTAAATCCGACGAGTCTTCTTACTTTAGAAGGTTTGAGGTCTTAATTCAAAGTTTTTATTATATTCCATGAAAGAACGTTACAATCAGCACAAGAATCTAAGTAGATGGCGAATTTTCTGTCTTTGACTTCAACAATTTCAGTCCATATTGACTTCTTCAGCTTCAGTAGTTACTGAATGGATGAAAAGTTCATGTTCTTCGTCGCTGCTTGATTCGTCTTGAATTACGTGCACATTTTTATGTTTGTTCTTGACGTTAGTTTTGGATTTTGACCAGCACTATAATGAAAAATGTCCTTGTTTATTGCATTTTGCACACGTATTTTTTAATGCTGGGCAACTAGCTTATGCTTCGTGCCGCACCTTTTACAGTTTAATTCTTCCGTTTCTTTGCATTGATCAGTTTTGACTTTAGTTGCTTTACTTTCAGTCTTCACTTTATGCACCTCGGCTTCATCTTGTACCTTCATTTCAGTCAGCTACTTTGTAGATTGTTCATTAGCTCTGCATATGGTCAAGCATTTGTTCAAAGTGAGATTTTCTTTAGCTAATAACCTTTCTCTAATCTTTTCAGAACGAATTCCTATAAAGTGTATCAAAGTCACAAGTTATCGCGAGAATTTTTATTTTCGTTAGAAATTCATCTAACATTTCATCTTGCTCTTGACTGGCTTTATTGAATTTCTATCGCTCAAAACATAAATTCGTTTTTGGGATGAAATGAGAGTTAAATTTTTCTTTCAAGGTTGTAATATTCTTGCTTTGATCTATCGTTAGATTGAAGCTATTATAGACTGGAACAGCATCTGGGCCAATAACTGCCATGAATGTCGCTGCCTGGATCGCCGCTGCTTATTTCTATAACTGGGTTGCGATTGAATACCACTCGAATTGCTGGAGCTATTGTTTCCATGCTGTGGATAAGTTTTCGGCGCTTTTGGTGGCCTGATTCTCGATACGCTCTCTTCTGACATCTTATTAAACTTGAAGCCACGATTTTACCTGACACCATGTAACGTTGTCTTTATGTTTAAACGTTAACTTTTATTTTAATGATAACTACGCATCATTTTTGAGATTGTAGTTTTATTAAAATTCATATGGCAACTGCTGACTTTTATGATTGACACATTGACATTCGAGGCAACCTAAAAATGGTGCCAACCGTATATAAAAATAACTATAAAACTATTTCTTATGTTACACACATGATTTAAATTGCACGATCCGGACTGTACGATTTCCCTGCTGTACATACCCCTTAATGACTGCTGTTACCATTTCAATACGTTCTTCAGTAGTAAAAACATTGTAAACAATTATCAACAATAACATAAAATATGAAATTAAAAGCCATCTTTTGTTAGCACACTACGTTTTCTACCCAAATTTTTACATTTTTTAATTTCAATATGCAGTTTTAAGGGTTTTCATTATTACAATTAAAATGCGGTGTAATTTTAACATGCAATTCCCTACACACATTTAAAATAATCGCACTGTATAATCTAAGGTGGTAAGGAATTCTGAATGTGGTTGCATAGAAGAAGTGAAGAACCCTCAAAAACGGAGGTAACTTGTTATTGGGCCAAAAATAAGCTTTCAAAAGTTGATACATGCATAAAATATAACATTGAAGATTTTGGTGCCAAAGATGATTTAAGTTTTGATAAGATAGCAGTCAGTTTTTTCAGGGAGTGATAGAAATGGGCTTAAAAAATGATTAGGGAAGCCAGTTGTTAAAACACTTTAGAAGTGATGGTATATCTACTAACTTATTCATACACCAGCTAATGCTTGTTTTTATCAATGGGACAGTCATCATATAGTGAATTTATGAATTTTTGTTCAAATATTATGACCGAGCACAGTGTACTGAAGCTGCTTTAAAAACTGTAATGTAATCTGATAGTTGTTTATGGTTTTATGTAAGACAAACCCATTCTATACAAAATTAAAGTAGACAAAATTGCCTACATTTCTTTTACAAAACGTTTTTTTGTAAGACTAACCGTTTCGCCGCTTGATCGCGCTCAAAAGGGGCCATATTTCCATATCTAGTGAAATTCACCGTTTACGCGGAAATCGCCCTTGCTGTAATACTTACTGTTGCAACAATTTATTACATTATACAATTTAGGGGAGCAGCGGGTATTCTGACATAGTCGAGCAAAATGGCTTTTGTTTCCTTCAGAAAGTATAACCGGCTTCAAACTCCCTAATCCTTACCATTTTGCGTAAATATGGGCAAAGCTGTCCCGAGTGTAGTCGTAAGTGCATAGATGCACGTTTGACGTAGTTAGTGCGTTATCTGTATTAAGGGCGTTTGTGATTGCAATGTAAGTAATAGTTCAAATTACTATTTCACCAATAAATATTGTTTTTTACACTACTTTGAATGGGTTAGAATAATAGTACGAATGTTCACGACAGACAACAGAAATTGTTTTTTTGCTTTTGTTTGTTGTTTAATTGTTACGAGTATTAGTAGTAAGAAACAACAAGGCAGTTAAAACTCGTAGCAAGATGACGGGTAAAATGGATTACTATGTCATCTTGCCCACCCTTTTCTTTATATCTAATGAAGAATTCTTTCAGATGGTTTACTCCTGTAAACGAAAGACGACTAGGGATAGTTGGAATGTTACGGACATGGAGCGAGCTTTAGAAGCTGTTCGTAATGGAGAAATGGGTTGGTTGAAAGAAAGTAAACATTTGGGCTCCTTCCAATCAGTACTCAATGCAGAGCTGAAAGCTACAATACCTAACCATATTCTGGATTTGAATCTCGTTTTTTGGATTGACAACAACAGACGTACAACAGCTTGCATACGAGGTTGCTGAAAAAAAGAAGAGAAAACATTATTTTAATAAAGAGAATGAGATGGCTGGGAAAGGGTGGTTACGTAGTTTTCGGCAACGTAACCCTGAATTGTCATTGCGTCTAGTTGAAACCACCTCTCTTGCTAGAGCTGAGGCTTTCAATAAAGCCCAGGTGGAAAAGTTTTTTACTAAACTTGAACAAGTTATCGAAGAACATAAAATTCATAACACAACGCTCTTCAATATTGACGAATCTGCGCTAACAACTGTTCAAGTCCCTCCAAAGGTGTTCGCCAGAAAAGGCAAAAGGTAAGTGGGCGCTGTCACAAGTCCATACAACCGTTGTTCTGGAGGGACATATGTACCTCCGGCAATAATATTTCCCAGGAAAAGATTTAATCCTACCTTGTACGACGGGGCACCCGTCATACAAGGTAGGTTTAACCCGACGTTAAAACTACATAATGAATCTGGCTACAAGACGTGGGATTTGTTCCAAATATGGATGCGACATTTTGTTGAGCATGTCAGACTAAATTTCGAGAATAAAGATTTCATAATTCTTGACGGTCATTCAAGTCACAGAAGCTACAAAGCTTTGGAATTTGTTAAAGAGAATTTTGTGATACTGCTTTGCTTGCCTGCACACTGTACGCATCACCTCCAACCTTTAGATGTTGCATTTTTTGGCCGCCATAAGTATTACAACCAAGCAGTCATAGAATGGTTGAGAGAGAATCCCGGTCGTACTGTTAACATTTACTAAGTATCCAAACTTTTTAAACAAGCATATGAAAAAACAACAACACTAGAGAACGCATCAAATGATTTTCGTTCAACGGGGATATCCCTTTTAATTCCAATATTTTTCCATAACATATGTTTTTTGCCTAGTCTAACTACCAATATGCCTGAATATGCACCTGCTGCTGAAAGAGAAATTCCAATTGTCGATGATCACTATATGCAAGAGTCAGCAAACAATGATCTATTTCAGAAAAAATTGATATTGAGGCTATCCCGAAGGACCTGTCACCGGTTCCTCAGAATAATAAAAGAAAAGCTGGTGGCTATCAAGATGTATTAACCGAAACTCTACCACAAAAGCCTTCTCGTGAAAGAAAATGAGAAGAAACAAGAGGAGCAGAAATGTGGTGAGCAAAAAAACTAATGGAAGATGAATTAAGTGGCAAAGAAGATCCCTTCAGTGGTAGCGACGAAGAAGATGACTGTGCATGTCTCTATTGTAATGAACTCTTCAGTAGGTCAAAATCTAAGGTATCGTGGTTATGGTGTGAATTTTGTAAAAAATGGGCAGGTCTGTCGCCAAAATAAAAAAAAATTGCGACCTGTGCAAAAATTACGAACTAATACTTTAGAGTAATGCTTATTTTGTTTGTTCAGTAGAATCTATTTTAGTTTTACACTTTATTTCATATTGTCCCCCGGGTAGGCAAGATGGCTTTTTAACAAAATTTTTGATTTTTGTACAATGCAATAAAGCGCTTTATACCACTGGTAATGTTAGTGCCTAACATCATAGAAAATACTACCAGTTATCACTTTACAATAAAATTTTGTATATTTCTTTACATAGACGTAGTTTTTGTGGAAACAAACACTAAGTATGTCATCTTACCCGCCTTTCCCCTATATTATATAACAGAACATTTCTCATAAATAACATTTTTCTTTGGAAGACTAACCCAATGATTCCCAATCACTGTGTCACGGAATTAATGTGTGCCGCCAAATTTTGGAAATGTATATTAAATAAAGAGAGGGTTGTAGCAGCAGGCTAGCTCCCTGGTATACGGAAAAACCTAACTTGCTAAAAAGCCTAGCAAATGCCTCGGAAATTCGGACGGATCACATGGTAAACGACACAAGCTACTTAAAAGGACTATGAACATTGGTACTTGGAATATACAGGGTAATCGAACGAAAATAGAATAAATTACCCAAGAATTACAAGAATTAAGTATGGATTTGCTGGTGCTGAGAGAGACAACGAAAAAAGGAGCTGGCACGGAAATGATAAATAATTATGTATATATATATATATATATATATATATATATATATATATATATATATATATATATATATATATATATATATATATATATATTATTATTATGATATATAATTTTAAATAAAGCCTCTACGTTGGGATATCTTTATTGTATATTTTTATTAATTTATATTAATTTAATAAGAGCCTACTTTGGAGTGCTATTTTACTATGTATTTTGCTATTTGAGATATAGTAAATTATTTAATTGTATTTTAATTATTTGTTAATTTTAATTTATTATATGGATTGTATGGGCGCCAGAATTGGTTCGCTTTCTACGAATTCCCAATTAAAAAAAATACTACACAAGTTAGAAAATATTATAAATTTGTTTAACTTTTTCACACTGTATCTCAGGGATGAGATTCGGCACTTGACGATTGTCAGCAACAGGAAACTGTAGGTAAGATACCAAAGAAACGCAAGACGAACATAGACAAATGATTTTAATTGAACATAAATATGTAAATGATGAAATTATTATGAGTTAAAAGTTTATAATTCATATTAAACTCAATAGAATATCATTGACGAAAATCTTCGCACAAAAACGCTTTTCATAAATTATTAATATCATTGAATTCAAACGTATCAAGTAAGTTTCGCTTGATTACTTATTATTCTAAAAGTTCTGAATGCATTCACAACGATTCAACCTCTACCCTCGCTATTGTTAACCTTGTCGTTGTGTGTTGTGGTACTCTGTGATGATTATTATTTAGTTTACAAAATGAAGGAAAAAGCAAAGTGTTTGGGATGTATTATCATAATTTATTATAAGAATTTGGTGAGTATTAATTTTTAATATGTGTTTAGTGTTCTGTGTCCGATATTTAGTGGAGATTGAATATCTAATACTAATATTTTTGCTAATTAATAGATACCAAACAATATAACCTAACACATAAATATATCAAAAATGTTTTATAGGAGAAATACAACATATACATGAGTAATAGAATTTATGATTGGTTCTTCTTGACCCTGAATGTGGTGCATTGGAGAAAAACGATCGCCTATGATCGAATAAGCGAAATTCAGATGTGGAAAATGATGTGATGTGAATTATTTCATCAGTAGGAATATCTTATCCACAACAAAATATGTGAATAGTCATCGAAGATTATATTAATAAAGGTAATTGTTCATCTTACCATATCTAGACGTTATCACCATTTTTACACTTATTTATTTATATACGTGTGACAAATTTTTGTTAGTTTATTGTTCAAAACTTTACTAAACACTTTAGTTAACTTTCTACTTGATATATCTTAAATTATTAGTTTTTATAAAAATTTGGAAGAAAGAAATTCAATACGTCCTCCATTTATTAAATTTACACCGTGTCTCTCTAGCTCAAAATCAACAACATTTCAATGTTTTTTACTTTTGTTTTCCATCGTTCATTTGTTGATAAATAAACATCGTTGTTATTGAATCAAAATATCCGTTTCTGCGTTATAGTAGACAAATTCACTTTGTTTTTATGCACTTCCACTCTCACTTCGAAATACTCTATTCGAACTATTAACAGAACTTTGTTTTGCGTTGATATTTTGACCTTGAAGTTTTATACAAATAATAGAATAGTTTACGCAATATACAGGGTTTCTGAAAGTGTCTACAACATATTAAATTATAATAATTGAATTTTATTTCAAAATTCATGTGATACCATATACAGTGATGATCATAGTTATGTATAAAATTTATGTTTGACGTAATTTACTTGTTACTGTTGTATTTTCAATATCTTGAAATATACTTTAAAGAAAAATAGTTACAAAATTAAATAGTGATCTTTTATATCATTTTATTAATTGTATTCTATTTGTAAATATTTCTTGTCATATTTAAGCTATGTGTTTTATGGATTATTTCCTTTTATCGAATATTCACTACTACTATTACTTAGATTCACATTTATGAGTGATGTTAATGATTCAACATAACCTAGTAGATATATTTCACTTCAATATATATATATATATATATATATATATATATATATATATATATAGTGGAGTCCCAAAACATCAAAGAACAAACAGAGGAGTGTCTGTTATGATACACAAAAAATATAAAAATAGGATAACCGACTTTGAAAGTATAAATGAGAATATAATTCGGATTAACATAAATATACATCAGAGGCCGGAAAATCAAGGATGATGTGGTGGGTCCATACGGAAAAATAAATGTAAAGACAACGGGGAAAGAATAATTGAATTATGTCAAAACAATCAACTAAAAATAACTAACGGATTCTATAAGCACAAGGATATTCATACATACACATGGGTACAACATACGAGAAACTTGAGATCTATTTGTACAATGCAAATAAACGATGTAAGAGCATTTAGAGGAATATCTTGTGGATCGGATCATTACATGGTCAAAGCAAAAATACTGTTCCCTTATGGACCTGCACTGAAAAGCAACGTAACAGACAAATCAGCTAAGGAATCGGACGAGATAAAGGACAAGCAGTACAATTTGAACAGCCTTATTCATGAAAGCACACAACAACTGTATCGCAACAGTTTAAATGAGAAACTCTTTGATGTGTCAGAGTTAAACCAGAAATCTGTGGAAGAAGTCTATCAGAACATTGTGAATAGTAGCAAAGAGGCCGCGGAAGAAGCAGTTAGTATTAAAACTATAACCCTTAGTAGAAAAAATATGGTGGAACAAAGATATATAAGAGCTAACTACCCAGAAAAAACAATGGTATCACAAATGGACTAACACTCACTCACAAGAGGTCAATATCTACGTATAAAAAGAATTACAAAACGAACTGTAGCTAATGCAAAGAGAGAAATATGGGACAAAAAATGTCAGGAAATTAATATGCGTCTCGGTGGTAAAAAATGCTCTGAATCATGGAAGTTCATGAAAAATATTAGGTCGAATGAAAAGAACTGTGCGAAACTTCAACTTATACCAACAAAAAAAAGACGTGTGGCACTCGGAGACTGCCGCGGCAAACCTACATAGAGTTTTACACTTTGACGTTCACAATTTCCTTTTCTTTTTAGCTCTTTTTTTATCTTTTCATGCTTTTCATCTCTATAAAAAGAAAATATATAGGTATAAATAATTAGGTATTAATATTGTAATTACACACCAAAACAATTATTCATTCAAAAAATTTGAACAAAAATAACGATATCAAGAGTTTGATCATCGAATTTCGCGCGATGTACATTTATATAGATATAATATCATATATACATTCTCTGCGCGGCAATAATGTGTATTACCTATACATAAAAATATACATTAACAAAACAAAAAATAATACTGCATTTGTAATAATAATAATAAAATGTATGTATATAGAGTACTCACTCATTTTCTTTCACTATTTTTTCGTGACTTTATTAATAAATGCACTTTGTTTATTCATATTTAAAACACTTTGTATACAAATTATACGAGTACAGATATTCACTGTTGTACATAGATGATAAATACCTATACACCGCTGTGCCGGTCGGAGTGGGGGTTGTTAGGTTATTTTCGTTACGGAATTTCTGGGTTCGGTCTCCACGCTCAAGGCCCACAATAGATGCTATGCAATAGCTTAAAAAGTGGATCGATCACTATGAACAATTGATGACAGAAGATAGAGATGAATACCTTGCAACCTCACCAGCAGAAATATTAATTGAGGGTGAAACAATCAACGTCACAGGGAACACAATTAGAGAAACAGTAAAACAACTCAAAAATAGACGTGCGGCGGGCGCGGAGGGCATTCCCGCAGAGTTGATTGAAAACGGGTCAGATAAACTTTTCGATATACTAACCTGGTGCATAAACCAGTATCTAAACGGCACTCCAGTGCCGGAAGAATGGAAGGTGGTCCATATAACTTCAATCCATAAAAAAGGTAACAAATTAGACTGCTCGAACTATAGAGGCATATCAGTGACAAGTACTCTTAGTCGGCTTTATGGAAGAGTTCTGCGAGACCTAATTGAACTTGAATATAGAGAACAGGAAGAAGAAGAGCAATCAGGCTTTCGAGCGGGAAGATCTTGTACAGATAACGTCTTTTCTTTGAAACAAATTATTGAAAAAAGATCAAATACTAATATGATACAGGTCCCGTAAAAATGCTTTGGAATACGCTACAAGAAACCAACATCAGTCACATCCTTATAAAAACACTTAAGAATCTTTATGATGGATCAACATCAAGAATCAAAATTGGTAATAATATATCACAGAAATTTCCGGTAAATAAAGGTCTGCGCCAAGAATGTTGTATCTCGCCCACACTTTTTAAAATCTATATATCAAGAGCATTAAATCAATGGAAGAAAAAATGCAGCGGAATGGGTATCGATCTTGGAGAAAAGTGTTTATACACTCTACAGTTTGCCGATGACCAGGTCATCATAACGAATGACAAAGAAGATCTTGAATATATGACGAGAAAACTAAATGAAGAGTATAGGAAATGGGGTATGGAAATGATTACTCAGAAAATAAAATACCTTCCAATAGGAGCTGAACCAGGAAATATCAAACTAGAAACGGGAGAAATAGGACCATGTAGCGAATACATATACTTAGGAGTTGAATTTGATACAATAGGAAAAGTCGACAGAGAAATCAAAAAACGAATAGCACAAGCCAGACGAACAATAAGCTGCTTAAATGAGATATGGTGGAGTTCTGATATTGGAAAACAACGGAAATACAATATCTACGAAACCTTTTTCAAAAGTAATCTAACCTAAGGCGCAGAGACATGGAGAATTATAGAAAACAATAGAAGAAAACTTGAGGCGACCGAGACGGATGTGTTCAGATGATCTCTTAGAATATCCAGAAGAGACAGAATCCGAAACGATGACGTCAGACAACTTATGGGAGTGGACGGCTCATTAACAACAGATATTGAGAAATAGCAACTTATATGGTACGGACATGTACAGCGAATGAACGAAAACAGACTGCCAAAGCTGGCAATGCAGTGGGTGCCACCAAACCGTAGGAAGAGAGGAATACCTAGGAAATCATGGAAAGAAGGAGTAACCAAAGCTATGAGTGCTAGATACCTATGAGAGGGCCAATGGAACAATAGCAACGAGTGGAAGTTAGGTATCGGACAACGTCGCCGGACGTTTTAAAACCGATCTTATTATTATTATTATTATATTAAAGAAACAAAAATCAATCTCAAATTCCTTATTGAAAATATTATTATTTACTTGTAATTAATCCCTTATAAACATACTATTGTTTTCGTAGTACATACAAAATTATAATCCTAAACTATTTTACGCAGTGTATTTATTTAGTGAGTGTTTCATAATACATAGCCATCAGTAAAATTACGCTTAACATTATAATAATTGTTGGGAACGATGAATCGCTGCCGTCATAAAGTGGACTGCCTTAATCATCTCAAACAAGCAGGAGATGCTATTTTATGGATTTATTGACAGACGAAGTGAGTAATCTACTGTTGAAAATAGAGTTGTACATGTACATACCTTCGTTTTTCAAAGAACTGTCACATCCTCTTCAGTCTGTTCGCCTAAAATCCCTATTTTTTAGGTTGTGGAGGTTCTGTAGTGAATAGAAGATATGAGTTAGCTTGTATATTCATATTAAGTACTTCAGTCAGGTACAGTTATGCTTCAAGTATGTGAGTGTCATCTTTTTGGGAAATAAGTGAATAAGTGATACATACAGTTGCGATCTTTGTCCCCACTTTCTTTGATGGCGTCAACAACTGCCGAGAAAGTGAAGCCCAGTTCGGCCTAAACTTATTCTTTTAGGACTTGCTTTTAGAACACGCGGAACTGTAAACCTTTTTACCAAGTTATTATTTATTTTTTAGAAATAGTAATTGGGAAATACTCTATTTATACATAACTAAATGGTATTATTGATACAAAAAAAAATGGAAAGTCCCCTATAGTCATATACCCTATTATACATTGGATTAACTAACATATCAATATCGATAATTTATCTCGTAATTAAAAAAGTTGTTCTTTCTAATGACACACTGTGAAGCTTCATCTAGATTCGAGATAGTTTTGAGTAGATATGAGTTGACTACCGCCACGTTTCTGGTCAAGGAAGAAATCGTTTTCAATTTTAACAAAATTAAATGGAGGTTGTCGATAGAAATTATTTACTGAACGATGAAATAAAACAATATAGTTTGTTTAAATCTTCATATATTTGAACTAATGTTCAATTTAAACTTGTTGACGCGTTTCACTAACACAGTAGCTTTGTCAAAACGAATGAAGGTAAAATATAAAAATGTCTTAATATGTACAGTGCTAAATCTATTTACTAAGGTTAACAATGGTATTAAAATATATTACCTGGAAATTCATTCACTACAAACATTCCTAAACTATCTTCTAGGTAAAGAGGTTCAATAAAGGAGACTGATTGATATCTATTTGGTCGTTAAGGAGATTACCTGAATATTTAATCTCTAGGGCTTCTAATAAATTTAAACTAAAGGATTTACCGACTACATGGAGAATTTCAAAATTTGGGTCGAAAATGTGTTGGTTTTCTAATAAATGATTTGAATAGTTAGAATCTAATTTTTTGTTGTCATAGCTACGTTTGTGTTCCGAAATTCTAGTTTTAAAATTTCTAAAAGTTCTACCGATATAAATTTTATCACAATTGTCATTACCACATTTTAATTTATAAACTCCTGATTTCTTTAATTTTGAAGAATCAGATTTATTATTTTTAATGAATTTGGATAAATTGTGATCAGTTTTAAAGGAAATATTCATGTCTAAAGTTTCTAAAAATGATTTAATTTTTAAGGATGGTGTTCCAAAGTATGTTAAGCTTTTAAATTGTCTATTATTTTTATCTGAAGGGAATACTTGTTGTAAAGTCTGTTTTTTTATCTTTTTATTTATGATATTGTCAATTAAATTTGGATCGTAATTATTATTAACTGCTATTTGTTTTATGATATTTAATTCTTTGGTATAATTATTAATATTTAATGGGACTGTTAAGAGTCTGTGTATCATACTATTGAAAGCTGCTAGTTTATGACTGAATGGGTGGACCGAACTATTATGAATTGTAATATCTGTATGTGATGGTTTATATTACAATTCATAATAGTTCGGTCCACCCATTCAGTCATAAACTAGCAGCTTTCAATAGTATGATACACAGATATATTAAATATTAATAATTATACCAAAGAATTAAATATCATAAAACAAATAGCAGTTAATAATAATTACGATCCAAATTTAATTGACAATATCATAAATAAAAAGATAAAAAAACAGACTTTACAACAAGTATTCCCTTCAGATAAAAATAATAGACAATTTAAAAGCTTAACATACTTTGGAACACCATCCTTAAAAATTAAATCATTTTTAGAAACTTTAGACATGAATATTTTTACTTTAAAACTGATCACAATTTATCCAAATTCATTAAAAATAATAAATCTAAATCTTCAAAATTAAACAAATCAGGAGTTTATAAATTAAAATGTGGTAATGACAATTGTGATAAAATTTATATCGGTAGAAATTTTAAAACTAGAATTTCGGAACACAAACGTAGCTATGACAACAAAAAATTAGATTCTAACTATTCAAATCATTTATTAGAAAACCAACACATTTTCGACCCAAATTTTGAAATTCTCCATGTAGTCGGTAAATCCTTTAGTTTAAATTTATTAGAAGCCCTAGAGATTAACAAAAATAAATATTCAGGTAATCTCCTTAACGACCAAATAGATATCAATCAGTCTCCTTTATTGAACCTCTTTACCTAGAAGATAGTTTAGGAATGTTTGTAGTGAATGAATTTCCAGGTAATATCTTTTAATACCATTGTTAACCTTAGTAAATAGATTTAGCACTGTATATATTAAGACATTTTTATATTTTACCTTCATTCGTTTTGACAAAGCTACTGTGTTAGTGAAACGCGTCAACAAGTTTAAATTGAACATTAGTTCAAATATATGAAGATTTAAACAAACTATATTGTTTTATTTCATCGTTCAGTATGGATCTTCATCAAGTAAAAGCCTCATCTATTCAAATTATTTACTTATTCGTTTATAGTTTTCATGTTACTAGACTGTATTGATATACAATTATTTGGTACTAATCAACTTATAATGCAACAATTTAATTCAAATTAGGTTTTTCGTAGGACCAACATTCTCATTTTTTAAACGGACATACTTAGGGAATTGCATGTCACAATCGAATCTAAGAAAAAAGACCTTATTTACCCTACTATATTTCATTTTAATAGACGATTATATATTTTTTAAATAATTTTGTGTTCAGATGATTTTATGTCATGGAACTTCATTACAACTAATCTATTCCTGATAAGTATAAATGGAAAAATGCAGAATATGAAATTCATTCTCATTACTTTTATGGTTCCAGTAGAAACTTTGTTTAACTTTCTGTCTCCTATAATTTATCAGCAATCAATAAAATTTGTCATAGTATACAAATATTCAATAAAACGATAGAGGAAAAATAATATCATTATACAGGGTTTACCTCAATAATTGCAAATATTTTAACTGTTGAATCTTGAGCTCAAAATATTAGACCAGGCAAAACACATAATATATCCGCGATTTTCACTTCTGAACACCCAATGTCAGGAAAGGAAGTATTATAATGGCGCGAAAAAAAGTCGGGATTTTTGCTGAAATCGTTTCATGACTATTTAAGATCATTGACCAAATTTGAGCAATATGTCAGTGCGTTCGTATGTCTGTTTATGGACATAATGCAGACCCCAGTTAATTTTGGTTGAAATCCGTCAACGGGAAGTGGTAGTTTACTTGAAGCGTTAAACAGTTTTTTTTAATTTTAAGCATCCAAATTATAAAATAATGGAAAATTTTCCCAATAAAACTTGAAGATATTTAAATTTTTTACAAATTTTATTAGTCTTGGTCGATATATCGGTAACCACGATATTTCACCGGTGAATGTAAAATCACTGGCGCTACCGGTGATTCATTTCTCGCAGATGCGGTGATCGGTGATTCAGTTTCAACCGAATACTGCAATATCGGCATCATCGATAATCGACTCTAGCATTGGAAGACCGCACCGATCGAAAATCAATATAAAATATCATTATTTACAAATGAGGTGAAAGAAAAACGGTGATTTGAGCCGATATGATATTATGGAATATGGACTTTTGCTTTTACGGAATGAGAAGGCGGCAATTGGTATTGATAATATAAGTATTTTAATGATACAAACATGCTGCCCGACCCGATAGGGATAAGGGCAAACGTGCCGCTTTTTTGTTCCTTTCGAAGAGAAATTTTAAAATATATTTAGTGAACGCCTAACAGCCATAAGATAAAATTATTTTTTTTTGTTACTCTCCCCTTTTTGTGCTGTAAATAAAGAGAGTCTGTATTTTTGCAAGTATTTTAGTGACTTTAGGTAAGGGCCAGAAGTTGTAAACGTTATTAGGAGAATTGTAAATTGTATTTTTTATTTGTAAACCATTTCAAGAAATCCATTATCGTATTACAATATGAATGAATTGATAATTAAATGGCATGTCTTAAATTAATATGTCGTTTTAACAAAACAATGGGAAAAGGGACAAAAAAGAAGTTTTCGGAGTCATCCTGTCCAATTTTATTAAAAAAAGTTAAATATGACTTGTCTATTTAAATAAAAAGTTATAAAATCCTTTAACCAAGTTATTAGAGAGATAAAAAAATCCACAGTAAAGTACCATCGTCGTACCATCTACTTCAGGTACGATGTGAATTTCATCGAGTATTTCGTGATGAATCGATTCAAAATAAAAATGATTTCAGGTCAAAATGATGGTGATCTGTCTCCAAGGGATGGTAATGCCAGTGTTGAGAACATCAATAGTGGAAAAACGACAAGAAATAAAATCGCCCAACCCATGAAGTGGAAAAGGAATGAGAGAAAAATAAAACGGCAGAAGGGTGATGCGTATATTTCCATGCGAGGAAAAAATGACAATGCACGTGTACTGAAAGTGGAAGATTGTTCCAAGTGCAAAAAGAAATGTAATGAAAAGTTCACCGAAGAGGAAAGAAGAGTTATATTTGAAGCGTATTGGAACATAGCTGATTTAGAAAAACAACGTATCTATCTGAGTTCCCTGATTGATAACGAAAACAAACATTCCAAGAGAACCCGTTCTGTTGAATCAAGAAGGAGTAAAACCAATCGCTACTACCTAATAAAGAATCAAAAAAAATTGGAAGTTTCTCAAAAACAATTTCTACTGACGTTTGGTGTTTCTGAAGGATTTGTTAGAGGAATCATCAAAAAAAGGAATGGACAAAATATCATAGAACCAGATAAAAGGGGTCATCATCCACCTGGTTTGAAACGGCCAGACGAAACGAGAATTTTCATTAAAAATCATATAAACTCATTTCCGAAGGTGCCATCCCACTACTGTCGTAAAGATACAAATAAGGAGTATCTCCCTGGTGATATGAATGCCGAGAGTTGAATATTCAACCTGAAAAGCTTTGGTTTTATCGACATATCTTCAATACGGAATTCCATATTTCTTTCCATATTCCTAGGAAAGATATGTGCGATAAATGTTTTAGTCTCAACCAGTTGACGCCATAACAGAAAAATTATAAACAAGATGAATTAGATATGCATTTGAAGAGAAAACATCTAGCTAGAAACATGAAAAACTCGATCAAAGAAAGGGCCGAAAAGGGTGAATGCCATTTGGCAGAGTTTGACCTGTAAGCTGTTAGATATTGTCCCCACATAAATGCGAAGAAAATTTTCTACAAGAGAAGATTAGCCGTTTATAATCTCACAGTATTCAATGTTGCAACCAAACATGCGTTTTGCTACATGTGGTACGAAGGAGTTGTTAAAGAGGTTCAATTGAAATTGCTTCTTGCCTCTGGAACTATTTAGTCAAGCTAGAAAATTTGAATGAGGTGAACCTTTTCTCTGACACCTGCGTTGGGCAGAACAGGAACATAAACATGGTTTCCAGTTTTTTATATGCAACGGTTCAATTGAGAATTGAAGCACTAAATCATTTTTTCTTCGATCCTGGACACTCTCAGATGGAATGTGACTCTGTACAAGCCCACATTGAGAAGAAAAGTAAAAATATTGACATATTCCATCCTACAGGCTGGTACACAGTGGTCAGGTTAGCTTCCAAGAATTCCAAGTATAAAGTTATTGAAATGGATCAGAACAAGTTTCTTGATTTCAATTCTTTGAAGGTTCATTCTATTTCAAATAGGAAAACGGATACTGATGGACATAAAATAAACTGGGTGACAATGGTTTGGATACGGTTCCGAAAGTCACACCCTGATACCATTTTTTTCAAATATGAAATGGACGCAGAAAACTTACTTTCTTTCAATGTTCGGTCAATATCATCCAGAAAAAGTTTGAGACAACAACAGAAGGCGAAGGAAAATACTTTTGCTTTGAAACCAGCATATAATGGACCCATTCCTATAGATGCGAAAAAACTCAAGGATCTCATAGATCTCTGTGACTCATATACCATAGGATTGAATTACCACCCTTTCTACAAGGCTTTACAATCATCTGATTCCGTGGATGAAAACAACTCGTCTGAAGAATCAGATTAGTTCATCTAGTTTGAAATAAGTATTTCTCGAGCATTGATTTATAACCACTGTACAAAATTTTAGTCAATAAATGAATCTAAGTTATATAATAGTCATTTCTAATTATTCACTGTTAATCATAATCGATAACAAGATACGCACCTGCATTTAATAAAAAAAAGAAACGGTTTTAAAGATTAAAACTAACTTTTCCGCATCATAAAATTGTCACTTGTATACACTTCTGGGGATGTATCGTGCTAACAAACCGAAATTTCTCCAAAAATTACCAAAAATGTAGTATATCTCGATTTATAGGACCCGTTGTACTCGTTCTAGTCAGCTGAAAATCAGTAGAGTACGTATGTGAGACATCTTGAACAATATTGAATCATAAAATTGCTCACTTTTATACACTCTGAAGGCTGTATCGTGGTAACAAACTGAAAATTAACCAAAAATGACAAAATTTGGTACTTCAAGTACCATAGCACCCGTTGTACTGGCGTTAGAAAGCTGAATATCAATAGGGTTCATCTTTGAGACGCTGTGAATAATATCCAATCATAAAATTGGTCACTTGTATATACTCCAGAGGCTGTATCATGCTAACAAACTGAAATTTCCCCTAAAATGACAAAAATATCGTACTTAAAGTACTATAGCACCTGTTGTACTGGCTCTGGTGAGCTGAATATCAACAGGGATCTTCTGTGTGATATCCTGAATAATATTCAATCATAAAATTGGTGACTTGTTGAACTCCGGAGGCTGTATCGTGCTAACAAGACATGTAAGGAAAAGTGGCCGACGACGACATACACACAGTTTTTTTTTCTAAAAACCATTTTTTCGTGTTGTTGATGGAAAACGTAAAAATAACTCAAAATTTTTTTTCAAAATTCCAACTTTTTTTGGGGTAAACCAATACTTTTCTCGCATATTAGATAGGTTGGGCGGAAAAGTAAAATTTTAGAGTCACAAAAACGTATCTACACTTTTTTGTCAAAATTTAGATAATTTTCGGATATTTTTCATCATTTTCAAGTTTGTCGAAGATTTGGCATGGTCCCTGGAATACCAAGTAGTTATATTTATTCTAAAATAGATGTACTACTACGAACATTATGATCGTTATAGATGAATTAGTAAATAAAATCTAGTTATTTCTGTTTTTCTCATAATGAATGATCTGTAGATACGCTTCTGTGACACTAAGTCCTCGATATGGTTTAATATTGAAAGTTCTGGGCTATATTTTATTATGCAAATCGATTAAGAAAGACTTATCATATAAACTGGAAAATACAATTTTTTGTAAATGTTTTAGTTTTGAAAATATTTACTAAACTATTTTTAATTTGATCAACTCTGTTTACCGAACTTCTGAAAATTGTAAACATTTCTGTACTGGGGTTTTTCCGATTGGAAAATATGCCCGATGAACTTGGTACCCCACGGGGCCGGAGGGGGGGCGCATTTTGAAAAACATCGACTAGCGGAGTGATTGGTTTGCAAATCTGTAAACGGGGGGTTTTCAGGGTCCGAGATTCCAAAACTGACGCTGTAAAATATGCCCGATGGCACACGGGGGCAAGGAGGGAAAACATCGGAAGGCACAGTAATAGATAATTCTCAATACACATGGTAAGTCTGCTTAGCAACCAAGATCTTCTGAACTTAAATCACCACACTCTTGTGTATGAATTTAGAGAGATTAGACAATCAGGGTAATATAAAACAAAAAATTCATGAGTTTTAAGAAGAATCCTTTTTAATCATTAGTGAATTTTATTTTTATCTCAATATATGAGACAATCTACTATATGTATATCAATCACTCTATATCAATAAATTTTTATCATCAATATTGTCATCCATATCAACAGTCCTGTCCACATCACTATCATCCTATACATCGAGCACTTCCGGATTGGAACAGTTGGTCCCAAAACAATTGGTACAGGCAATTATGCATTGTATTCCATGCTGCCCGCATCCGCATAAATTACCACAGTCCGTACCAGGAGTGCTGCTGCACTTGCTCGTTTTCATTATATTTGAAGGCGCTGGATCCCGTGTCCCGGGGATCGGCGTTAGTTCATGATTGATCAATCTGCAGCCCCACTGTAATGGATCCAGTTGATCCCCATGCCATTATCCCTCTTGGTAATATACCCGTAAGAGGTGCTGCTTCAGCCCGTAGACTATGGGAATCAACTTGGCCAAGTTGACTTTACTATTAGAATTTGACCCTGCTCTCTTTGTATACATTTTCAGACGGTACTGTTGACACAGGTCAATCTTTGTATCAAAAACCCTGTGGAAAGCAACGGAAGCTCCATAAAGGGCCAGAGCAAGCTGGATTCTTGGTCCTAACAAATACTTCACTGTGATGTTTTCTCTTTTAAATTTCTGCATGTTCATGCAAATCCGGAAATGTTTTAAATAC
This sequence comes from Galeruca laticollis, assembly GCA_963921935.1. Classification (NCBI taxonomy): domain Eukaryota; kingdom Metazoa; phylum Arthropoda; class Insecta; order Coleoptera; family Chrysomelidae; genus Galeruca; species Galeruca laticollis. The sequence continues at coordinate 197,212,129 of OY998179.1, read as the reverse complement.
TTTGGTGAATTGCACTTTGCCCTTATTAAATACCGCCGAAGCGTGTCGCAGCCTGTGACGGCGTGCAAGAACAATATATTTGATTCTATAAAAGGGGATTCATGGGGTTCTGAGGAATACGGAAGCCGGAAAATTGCCCGAAAGCAATTTCTCAATGGAAAATTTCCCGAATACAATTGCCGGAAAAGACAATTGCCCGAATGGCAAATTCCCCGAATGGAAAATTGCCTTTCAAACGAGGATACACACACACAATGTGTGTATCGTGTTTCAAACGATATATCACAAGCCCATACTGCCAATTTAAAAAATTGGGATTGCATCTGATTTAATCGGGATGCCCCGATTTCAGGCGCTCGAGTCCCTTGTCGCGACGGTGGAGCTGGTGGGACGCTAATTGTCCTGATTTTTAGTCCTGTCGATCACCCCCAGTTCATCGTATGATTTTTCATAAACCGATTTTGAATTGCAAAATTTTTCTAAGAACCTAAATAGACCAATTTCTTTTCATTCAAAAAAATCTATGAAAATTAGGAGTAACAAACTGGAAGGAGAAAGCAAGAAATAGGAAACTATGGAGAGACATAAGTGAGAGAATTTAAAGGCATGACGGGGACTGATCCACTCCAATTAAGCGGATCTAGAAAGCACACGCGGCATAACTCCACATGGGGTGTCAAGCCATATTCATATGAAAATTAGCAAAATAAAAGTCAAAATTCATGATAAAACTTTCACAAAATAAATATTACTAAGGAAAACTCAGAGACAAAAATTACTTTTGTTGTGTTGTACGTATTTCAAGTTCGTGTTTAATTTCCCATTGGAATAGAGATGATGGCAGGTACTGTAAATTTGTTTTTTTTTTGTTATTCGGGTGCTTCTGTTTTTAATCGATCTCTCTGTAAGAGTTGGATAATGTAAATTTAGATTAGAGATTAGAGACTTAATGTCATTAGTATACTTAAAGGCTTGCTAGTACGGATTACGACTTCCAAAACTATTTTCCAAGTATGCTTGGAGATTGTCTATTGGAAGGATGTAGGCCTTTGGATTAGCTTGGTATGCTTTTTGTATGCATTGTTTTGGTGTCTCTGTTAGATTAGCTTCTTCAGAGGAGCTCAACCTTGCTTTATTATTTTTTTCTTCTGGGTCTTGGAGACAGGTTACATAAGCTTGGCGTCTAAAATTGAGAATATGAGTATATTCCTGGTATTTCAGTTTTTAGAATGAAATCGGAGATGCCAACTGTAGCCCAAAATTTTTGATTGCATTTTCGACTTGTTCGTGAGGAATGTAGGGGGAAATATTAGATATGATGATCTTTTTAGTTGGAGAAACGAGTCTACGAATATTTATGGCAGTGTTATTTATTGCTATTACAGAGTGTGATTTGAGGAGGTTATCTACAAGATCGGAGTCAACAAGATATATAGAAATTATCTGTTGCTCAGTATATATAGCAGTATATTATATTTATTATGTAGTTTATGTGAATTCGTAGGATAATATATTATCCATAACGAAAAGTCAGTCCAACTACGCATCTGTTTTATGCGGAGAAGGCTTAAACTTGGTAATTAGCAATGTAAATAAAATGTTTGGTAGAAAAAAGTTTGATAAGAAACTGGATCAAAAGTCAACTGTTAATAATACATACACATGTAGTTGATATCATCAAAGTAAAAGCCGGATTCACGTATTTACCACGAGAATAAAAGAGCAAAATACGGACGATGTTACTCGTTCAAGTACTCGTACGAGAATCAAAATACCGATTTATAATTTAAATTTAACATTTTTCGGGATTTTTATAATTTTGTACAGTAACCGAAATGAATGTATTCCATTTGGCCTTTCCACACTATACTACTATGTTTTTTCGGTATATTGTTGTCCCACAGCAGACAGTTTAGTAAGCGTGTAACGGTTCGTCTTTCATTAATTCTTTCATGCATTTCATTTTCACTATATCCATATTTATTACGAATCCCTTCTAAATATTTGCTAACTTCTACTGACTATTTTATTATTACTGAATAAGACTGTAAATGGGAGAATTAATAATATTAAGCAAAATTTGAGATTCGTAGTCGTTTATAATAATATTAACAGTATTTTAATATATTTTTTATAATTCGCGTATAAAAGAGACTTCATTAAAACATTGTTTACAGTGTCACAATGAAGCACTTTGAACACATTTTTAGTAATTTTTAGTGTACAGTACAGTACAGGGGTGTAAGGAGCGACGGTACAGATGGTACAGAAATACCAGCCCAAATGTCAACCTCACCTGCACGCGGTATACCCTGCTATATAACTAACGAGGCTCTGCCGGTATAAGCACATCCCTCAGAATGGCCAACAGTCTCTTCATAGGAGTGTGGATGAGCAAACTAGAGGTAGGGCACTCTCTTGTCCAGGAGTGAGACATCGCTCCAAAAGGCGAATGAACTGGAAGCAGTCAACGGCGTGGTAATGAAGAAGGCGACGGGAAACCACTTCATTAAAGGTCCCTGTGGACATTCCTAGTATAATAAGAATGGCATCAAACGAACAAGTAGAGAATACTGATCATGATATACGGAACACAAGATCCCGCAGGGGAGGAAACGCACAAATAGACTACAATGCCTCTCAGGTCGTCAGTCTGCGAAACCCCTGTAAAGCCATTGAAAATATAACATCAAAAAAGGCTGAAAATATAGTAAAATCTCAGACCCATACGAGAGTAGAGAACAATAAAATCAGAAATCCCAGAATTGGCACTTGGAATGTAAGAAGTCTGTTTATGGCAGGAACACTAGATAATACCGTCAGAGAAATGCACAGACTGAATATCAACATTCTGGGTTTAAGCGAAATCCGATGGCCTGGAAATGGAAAATGCCAAAAGAATAAAACAACATTGTACTACTCGGGCAGTGACAAAAGAAACCATCCTAATGGAATCGGTAACTTATTAGACAATAGAACAAGTCAAACTGTAATTAGCTTTATTCCACTCTCAGATAGAGCCATGTTCATCAGACTAAATGCCCAACCTACAAACATAAATATAATCCAGCGCTATGCTCCAACCGCCGAAAAACCTGATCGAGAGGTGGAAACATTTTATGAAGAAATAAAGGAACTGCTAGGATAAACCAAAAACAACGAAACTACTATAATAATGGGCGACTTCAACGCGAAGGTTGGCAACATTGAAGTAGATAAAATCGTCGGTAAGTACGGCCTAAGTGAACTATGTCCTAATCAAAGCTAGATTTAAGAACGGAATAAAAGGTATAAAAGCATACCCTGAGGCGGGCATAGGCTCAGACCATAATCCTGTGGTAGGTAATCTGAATGTGATATTTAAAGTGCTAAGAAAGAATAACAAAAGAAGTATAGGCATGAAAAATCTTAGAGACAAAAATACACAGACAAAGGCAAAAGAAGGAATAAATGAAGAATTTGCAACAATAAAGTCAACCACAACATCAGATACGAATACAGAAAATGTCTGGGATCGAATTAAACATGCAATTGTAAAAGTAGAACAAGAAGAAGTAGAGTATGCCAGCACAAAGACCAAGAAAGAATGGGTGACAGAAGAAATCGGAGAGTACACAAACACAAAAATATCGAAACATACAAACAAATAAATAGAGAAATAAGAAAGAAAATCCGAATAGCACAAGAAAAGTGGATGAAGTAAAGATGCGAGGAGATTGAGTTACTTCAGAATAAACAGAGCAGCCACGGAGTTCATAAGAAAATAAAAAAGGTAACGCATTCCAACAAAAACCAAACCGTATTCGGTATACTTAATGAAAATAATGAAATGATAACAGAAGAACAGGAATTATTAAAAGTATGGCAAACATATATACGGATACGAATATACGACAGGAATAATGAATGTGAACAGGCTCCAAAAATTCTAAAATCATAGTTAGTGAACGCACTTAAACTGAGTAAGAACGGAAAAGCAACGGGTCCGGACGAAATCCACATAGAAATGATAAAATTGTTAGAAGAAAATTTGTTGCCACTGTTACAGTTACTACAGAAAGTGCATGCAACAGGTAATATTCCAAAAGACTGGCTCACACAATTATTCGGTCATAATATGTCAAAAGTTAGAAGTGCTGAATAAAACCATCTGTGATCTGACCAATCAGGAAACTACAGAATTGCCAACTTAAATTCAAACCACTCCTCCTAGTTTAAAAACAGGGATTATATGTAATTCTACTTTATTTAAAAAATTAAATAAATGCGAATTATAAAAAATATTGTGTAAAACTTGTGCCACAATGACTTTCTGTAGTACTCGTACTACAAAACTTGTTTTACAAATAATAAGTTTCTCCGTGATATTGTTTTACTATTCTGTGTCCGTACCTGTTTTGGGTAAACCTCTTTCAATTAAGTAAATAGTAATATTAATTACATCCTCAAACTGAACATAACTTCCATTTAGCTTTACGAATGAATTAATAAACAAGGAACTAATCTACTACATTTAATTTATTTAATACTCACGACAGAAGAAACACATCACGTTTTATCTTGTTTGCTGTACTCACCTGTAACAAAAAAGATTATTTAGTAACTGTTTTTTGTTAACAATCACCAAGTAAGTGTTTTGTCTTAAAACACAAAACGATAACAAATCATACATTAAAAGATATGTACATGAAATAAAAGTAAAGTATATAGAATTTAAAGAAAAAGAATAGATGATAACTAAACAAAATTTGGATATTCGACAAAAAAAACACAAATGTTTTCGAAAGATGCTTCAACATCTGATTTATGTGTTGCATCACATAATTAGAATTAATCTAAAATAGGTAATCAAAGCAACTGTAGAAATTATTAATATTTTGTTAAAACGACTTTTATAAATATCAATCTAGTCCTCAGAACATAGGTAGTATTACCTACAGATCGAGGTGGATTTTAATTTTTAATAGTGTAGGATTTATAGGTATGTTATATTAATATATCATTGTCACAGCAAAAGATCGCTAACCAATCGAATCGCCTCTCATAAAAGTGACAGTAGATTATATCCTGATAGATGTTCTTTAGCTGAACACGTGTTTTATGAAGGCCAATCTATGGATTATCAATCTGCCAAAGTTTTGGCAATAGAAGGTAATTATAGAAAACGTCTTTTTTTGGAAACAGCGTATATTGCAGAACAAAATTATTGCATAAATAAAAAACAGACTTAACTAATCTTAGTATCTATCCTATCTTTTAGATTTTGAAAAAAGAACACAACATTCATAACAATCTTTAAATTTATGAAAAATAAATCAAAATTATAGTAGTTCAGATTTTATGTAAGTATTTATCATATTATTTAATTGTTAATAATGATAACATTGACCAATCAATTTTAGCCCTTGAAAATGAATAAAAGTTATTCGAAAGTTCGGGAATAAATATCTAAAACAGTTTACTCTGGTGACTTATTGGCAAATATCTTTCTTCGAATTATAGTTAAACTCAAATTGGCGAGAGAATACAATAGAAGATGCTTCCTCCTACAATGCAGAAAAAAGAACATTATTCCTACTTTTTTACAAAATAACATCAAACATTTAGAAAAAATACTCATACGCCAAGAACAAGAAGCAAATAATAGTTATCATATCTACAATAGGTTAGTAAATAAGCTTTTAAATAATGAAATTATTTGTAATCAAAAAACAATATTTAGACTTGAAAATAATCTTAATGAATTGAAAAATCAAATAATTAACACAACCAATGAATTCATTTTTAAAAATTTCTCTAATAGACAACAAGTTATTTATAACAAACTATTCTTTCAAATCCAAAATAAGCAAAAGAACAAACTTAATAATCTTATCAAGAAAAAAATTAATTCAGTTCTATCAACACAAGAAAATTGGATTAAAAATCTATCAGATACAGAGATACCTAAGGATATATTACAGTTCTTATCACTAGGCCCTAAATTCAGCATTGAACCTATAATTACCAAGGACATTTTAATAAAAACTATATTAGCTAATGTTGATTACATGTCATCGTTTATAAAAAACGAACAAGAAAGAAATATCGTTATTGCTAAAACAACAAATATATTAACTAATTATATTCATGAACCTAAAAAATATTCTATATTCCGAGAACTGTTATATAAAACAAAAAAATTTCTAAAAGAAAATCCAAATTTAATAGTCATACCATCAGACAAAGGTAACATTACAGTTATTATGGAAAAACAACATTATTTAGATTTATGTAATGAATTAATTGATAATAACTCATCATATAAAGAACTGAATAATGATCCAACTCTTAAAACCACTAATAATTGTAACAAACTAATAAAAAATTATTTAATAAAAAACTAATTGATGAAAGTACAAAAAAAGAGTTAACTACTTATAACGGTATTTCCGCAAAATTTTATTGCTTACCTAAAATTCATAAACCAACATTATCAGCTAGACCAATTGTAGCATCAATTAATACTCCAATTGAACCTCTTACTCTTTGGTTAACTGAAATATTGACAAAATCTTACGACTATAACAATGCATATTATGTTAAAGACTCCTTTGAAATTAGTAAATCATTCAATAACTTACTATTACCATCAAATTACGTTCTTTTAAGTTTAGACGTGGTATCACTTTTTAGTAATGTTCATTTGAATATATGTTTAACATCTCTTCAACATAAATGGAATGATATAAGTAAAAATTGCAAATTGGGAAAAGAAACGTTTTTAGAATTAATTACATTTATTTTTAATAATACATTTTTCACTTACAATAACAAAAATTACCAACAAACCTTTGGAACACCTACGGGCTCTTCAATATCTCCTATATTAGCAGACTATGTCATGAATTATATTTTAGACTATGTTATTTCTGTTTTACCCTTTAATTTGTTTTTCATAAAAAAATATGTAGATGATATAATATTATCTCTTCCATGTGATGAAATAAATAATATACTCTTTTACTTCAATAGCTTCGATCGGCATATACAATTTACAATGGAAAGGGAAAATACAGAACAATCTTTACCTTTTCTTGATACCAAATTTATTAGAAATAATGATAATAGAATTTTGATTGACTGGTATAGGAAACCTATCAGTTCTGGGAGATATATAAATTACCATTCATATCATCGACGTAGTACAAAAATTAACTTGATTAAACAGATGAAAACCAGAGTCCTAAAAATTTCCAATCTAATATTTCACGATAAAAATCTAAAAATACTCTACAAACTTTTCTATAATAACTCATATCCTTCATATCTTTTGAAACATGTTTTATATAATACTTCTGACAATAGAAATGACATTACTGTTGACATAATACGAAACGAAGAAAACAGTGACATTTTAACTACTAATATTACATCTCCAACTTATATTTCATTTCTATATATAAAATCTATCACACCTAAAATTTCTGGAGTATTCAAACCACATAATATCAAAATTGCGAATAAACAATGTGTTACAATAAAATCAATTTTCAGTAAGATCAAAGACAAGACTCCTACTACTAAATTAACTAATATAGTTTATGAGATTCCTTGCAATATCTGTTATAAGAAATACATTGGTCACAGTAAAAGATCGCTAACCAATCGAATCGCCTCTCATAAAAGTGACAGTAGATTATATCCTTATAGATGTGCTTTAGCGGAACACGTATTTTATGAAGGCCATTCTATGGATTATCAATCTGCCAAAGTCTTAGCAATAGAAAGTAATTATAGAAAACGCCTTTTTTTGGAAACAACATATATTGCAGAACAAAATTATGTAATAAATAAAAAAACAGATTTAAATAACCTTAGTGTTATCTATGCATATCTTTTAGATTATGAAAAAAGAATCTTTAATTTTATGATAAAAAAATAAAAATTGTAGTAGTTCAAGATCAAATATTCTGTTTATTGTCATATTGTTTCTTGAGTTTTTCATTGATTTATGTTTAAAAGAATTTATTATAAAAATTTACAACTATTCCAAAATTCGCTATAGATTTTATGTAAGTATTTATGATTTCATTCAATTAATAATAATGATAACATTGACCAATTATTTATAGCCCTTGATAATGAATGAAAATCATTCGAAAGCTCGGGAATAAATATCGGAAAGAATTTACTCTGGAGTCTTATTGCCACATCCCCACAAAAATATCCATTACAAATAAGTTGGCAAATATCTTTCTTCAAAGTGTTCGTTAATTTGTGTAGCCTTTTCTCCATGACCGCCCACTGCCACCCACTAGTAGTTGCAGTGGTAGAAAGTCCTAGGTCAGCACTTGCAAGTAAGGGAGTTTGGTTGCGGTGGGTGGATGTGGGTGGTAAAAATGTGTAATGAGATACTTCTATCATTTTCTAACAAAGTATACGACACATATATACTTCATACATTATAGAGAGATAGGAGATTTATTATATTAAAAGGTATAAATTATTAAATATAATTAAGTATAATAATTAATTACAATCTTATACTTTTTAATATAATAATCTCTATTCTTGAATTGAATAATTGAATATAAAAAAATTATGTTGTGCATCAATCTTTATAATGTATGAAGTATAAGGCGTAAATTACGATTGTCCGTGATAATATTGAGAACATTTCTAGAATATTTCAAATTATTCCAGAAAGTTCAAGGATGTGGGTTGTAGGATATTGTTAAATTATTTAAAAAATGATTATTATTGGTTTCGAATATTCTAAATTATTCTGAAAATTTCTAGATTGATCTGGAAAGTACTAAAATATATTTAAGTATTTCAAGTTTTTCCAGAATATTCTGAATTATACCAGAATTTTCGATAATATTCTTGATATTTCTGAATCTTCCGGAATATTCTAAAATATTTTATATTTTTTAAAATGAACTATGCTAATGTGTGAATGTAGTTCAGAATCTTCTAAATTGTTCTCAAAATTCCACGAATGATCTGAGAAATTACATCATATATTCAAACACTAAAAATTATTAAAAAATAAGTTTTATCCGTCTAGATTACCCTAGATTATTTTGAAAATTTCGAGATTGATCAAGAGAGTTCTAAAATATTGCTCGAAATTATTCAAAAATTATTATAGACAGTTTGGGAACAGAATAATTTAGAAATTTTTTTTCCAGAATTTCAGTGTAGTTGTGCATTCTAGAATGTTTTGGAACTAGAAATTTCGATGATCGACAATATACAAACGGGAGTTAATGCATTTTTTGTGTCAGATTTCAGCAATGCTCCAGTGATAATCGATAAACAAAGTGGTCAAAAACTAAAATTGAAGAGTGAATAATTTAGAAAAGTCTATTCTCGAATAAGTATACATAAAGTCATTCCGTGCAGTGCTTCAACGATTTTTTGAATTTCAGTATTGTTGTATATCCTAGAAAGTATTGGAGCTAGAAATTTCGATTGCTGACAGTATACAAGTGAGAGCCAAGCCTTTTTTTGACAGTCAGATTAATAAGTTAATAAATCAGTCGATTTCGTATACACTATATACAACGTACATTAAGGGTACAAAAAATTGTATATATTTATAAGAAAAGCTGATTTTAGAATCATTAAGTGTGCGATGAAATTGAAGAGTGAATAATTTAGAAAATTCTATTCTCGAATATACATAAAGTCATTCCGTGCAGTGCTTCAATGATTTTTTGAATTTCAGTATTGTTGTGCATCCTAGAAAGTATTGGAACTAGAAATTTCGATTGCTGACAGTATATAAGTGAGAGCCAAGGCTTTTTTTGACAGTCAGATTAATAAGTTAATTAATCAGTCGATTTCGTATACACTATATACAACGTACATTAAGGGTACAAAAAATTGTATATATTTATAAGAAAAGCTGATTTTAAAATCATTAAGTGTGCGATGTATTTTGACCAGGGCAAAAGTTTCGGATAATTTCGAATAGGGGCGGAGAATAAGACATTATGAGTTAATAACAGGTTTTTATGTTGTCCGGTCGAGCCGACACATTAGCCACGGGCGTCCCTTGCACTGTTTATTATTTCAATTGCTAAGCCATAACTAGTCAATCATTGTGGCCTTCAGTAGATAACACTTAATAACGAGTAGCTATAATAATTACATATATGCCAGTGCCAAATGATAACGAAGTCCATAACCTATTAGTATTTTACTTTAACAATTGCTTATAAATTTAATATCATTTCTATATACCCGTGTGAAGTTAGCCACGGATTTTTTTTACCATCCACGAATATTTTTTTATAAAATAAACTGTACTTTTGCAAAAAAAATGTTAATATAGGAAACATATACATTTCAATAGGCTACATAATTTTACTACCAAAAATTAGAGATTAAGTGAATAAATAGTTTTCAAATAATTGTTACTGTACATATTTCACGATTGTGAATCGAAGACCCAAAAATAAAAAAAAATTATTCAACAATTACAATTAGAAACCAATTGACAAAAAGTTGTGATGTAAGTATTTTTTATAACGTCAAAAAAATTCATAAAGATTACGATTGAGCGCTGAAGCGCATCGTTCGTTTTGAACTCGAAGCCCCAAATTTTTTTAAAATTTTCTTTAACAATTTAAAAGGACACCTAATTAGCAACCTATTAACAAAAAATTGTGATGTAAGTATTTTTTATAACGTCAAAAAAAATTCATAAAGATTACGATTGAGCGCCGATGCGCATCGTTCGTTTTGAACTCGAAGCCCCAATTTTTTTTCAAATTTTCTTCAACTATTTCAAAGTACACCTAATTAGGAACCCATTAACAGAAAATTGTGATGTAAGTATTTTTTATAAAGTCAAAAAAAATTCATAAAGATAACGATTGAGCGCCGATGTGCATCGTTCGTTTTGAACTGGAAGCCCCATTTTTTTTCAAATTTTCTTCAACTATTTCAAAGGACACCTAATTAGAAACCTATTAACAAAAAATTGTGATGTAAGTATTTTTTATAACGTCAAAAAAAATTCATAAAGATTACGATTGAGCGCCGATGCGCATCGTTCGTTATGAACTCGAAGCCCCAATTTTTTTTCAAATTTTCTTCAACTATTTCAAAGTACACCTAATTAGGAACCTATTAACAAAAAATTGTGATGTAAGTATTTTTTATATAGTCAAAAAAAATTCATAAAGATAACGATTGAGCGCCGATGTGCATCGTTCGTTTTGAACTGGAAGCCCCATTTTTTTTTCAAATTTTCTTCAACTATTCAAAAGGACACCTAATTAGGAACCTATTAACAAAAAATTGTGATGTAAGAATTTTTTATAACGTCAAAAAAATTCATAACGATTACGATTGAGCGCCGATGCGCATCGTTCGTTTTGAACTCGAAGCCCCAATTTTTTTTCAAATTTCCTTCAGTTATTTCAAAGTACACCTAATTAGCAACCTATTAACAAAAAATTGTGATGTAAGTATTTTTTATAAAGTCAAAAAAAATTCATAAAGATTACGATTGAGCGCTGAAGCGCATCGTTCGTTTTGAACTCGAAGCCCCAAATTTTTTTCAAATTTTCTTTAACAATTTAAAAGGACACCTAATTAGCAACCTATTAACAAAAAATTGTGATGTAAGTATTTTTTATAACGTCAAAAAAAATTCATAAAGATTACGATTGAGCGCCGATGTGCATCGTTCGTTTTGAACTGGAAGCCCCATTTTTTTTTCAAATTTTCTTCAACTATTTCAAAGTACACCTAATTAGCAACCTATTAACAAAAAATTGTGATGTAAGAATTTTTTATAACGTCAAAAAAAATTCAAAACGATTACGATTGAGCGCCGATGCGCATCGTTCGTTTTGAACTCGAAGCCCCAATTTTTTTTCAAATTTCCTTCAGTTATTCCAAAGTACACCTAATTAGCAACCTATTAACAAAAAATTGTGATGTAAGTATTTTTTATAACGTCAAAAAAAATTCATAAAGATTACGATTGAGCGCCGACGCGCATCGTTCGTTTTGAACTCGAAGCCCCAATTTTTTTTCAAATTTTCTTCAACTATTTCAAAGTACATCTAATTAGGAACCTATTAACAAAAAATTGTGATGTAAGTATTTTTTATAACGTCAAAACAAATTCATAAAGATTACGATTGAGCGCCTATGTGCATCGTTCGTTTTGAACTCGAAGCCCCAATTTTTTTGAAAGTTTCTTCAACTATTTCAAAGGACACCTAATTAGGAAACTATTAACAAAAAATTGTGATGTAAGTATTTTTATGTCGTCAAAAAAAATTCATAAACATTACGATTGAGCGCCGATGTGCATCGTTCGTTTTGAACTCGAAGCCCCAACTTTTTTTTTAAAACGAACGATACACATCGGCGCTCAATCGTAATCTTCATGAATTTTTTTTGACGTTATAAAAAATACTTACATCACAATTTGTTGTTAATAGGTTGCTAATTAGGTGTACTTTGAAATAGTTGAAGAAAATTTGAAAAAAAATTGGTGCTTTGAGTTCAAAACGAACGATGCGCATCGGCGCTCAATGGTAATCTTTATGAATTTTTTTTGACGTTATAAAAAATACTTACATCACAATTTTTTGTTAATAGGTTCCTAATTAGGTGTACTTTGGAATAGTTGAAGAAAATTTGAAAAAAAATTGGGGCTTCGAGTTCAAAACGAACGATGCGCGTCGGCGCTCAATCGTAATCTTTATGAATTTTTTTTGACGTTATAAAAAATACTTACATCACAATCTTTTGTCAATTGGTTTCTAATTAGATGCTCTTTGTAATTGTTGAATAATTTTTTTTTATTTTTGGGTCTTCGATTCACAATCGTGAAATATGTACAGTAACAATTATATGAAAACTATTTATTCACTTAATCTCTAATTTTTGGTAGTAAAATTATGTAGCCTATTAAAATGTCATTATATGTTTCCTATATTAACATTTTTTTGCAAAAGTACTGTTTATTTTATGAAAAAATATTCGTGGATGGTAAAAACAAATCCGTGGCTAACTTCACACGGGTTTTCTATATCCGTATATTTATCCAGATTTGAAACTTCGTATCCATAACATTCCTAGTCCAGATCTGTTTAATTCTGTTTAACTAAGATCACGGAAATGTGTTGCCTTTCGCAGACCTGAAAGTTTTAATTACTAGCACTTAGGTTTTTATCTAAAAAGGGACGCCACTATTAGATTTCAACGGAAGTCGCTTTGTTCAAAAAGTATATAAAAAATAGGGACTGGAGAATATACATAAAATGATAATTTCATAAAATAAACTTCATGAAGCGGTGAAAATTTATCAATTTTTTTCAATAACTTTATCAAAAGTTACCTAAATAAATGTTGATTGAAAATGTATTAGAATGATAAATTATTTTTCCGTCGACCGTCCATTTACGATGTATTTTAACTCACTCAAAATCGTTGATTAATGACCCCTATTAATGAATGATTTTCTATTAATCAACGATTTTATTATGTGCAACCCAACCTACATTGTTCTTATACATTTATATTGGCGGTGATCTGTGGTGCAGAAGACTTGCCTATTAAGTCTTCGCTCACTATACCGTACGCTGCCATGACCTAAACGGTACTGACACATGCAAAAAAGTATTCTTTGTACAGAATCTTATGAGACGTCGCCCACTACATCGTTCCGTATACTACTGAGACCGTACCGTGCCATTACCGAACCGATCCAGTATCTTTTGGAGCATATTTTGCAGGCAAAGGAACGCTCCGTGCTTGGCACGCAATGTGATAAGACCGATTTGTGCAACCAGCAGTACGCGTGCTGACAACATATATATTTATGTTTTACTTACCGAAGACATACAACTTGTTATTCTCTAGATTTTATACTTTCCCTAAAAACACTGTTTTGTTTCGTGATCGAGTTTTTTATTATTACCAATATTTCATTAAATTGGAACAAATTCATGCGGAAGATAGAACATTTCTTCATTATCAACTAGGTGTCAATATTGTCCAGTATCTCCTTCAGGTTTTTCGAGTCTTCAAAATATCGTTAATCCAAAACCGCCTAGATGAATGTTTCTTTCTTTCAGTTATTTTTTTCCTCGTCTAACAGAAGGGCAATCATAATTAATTCTCTATTGTTATATTTACTAAGAGCCATTTTCAATCACATAGCCACAGAAATAATTTTTGTAAAAAGAATATAAATTACACCGCGTTGCTTCCAAATTGGGATGGATGAAACTGGTACAGAGGTGTAGGCGTCCGCACGATGTCCACCGGTTGTAATGAGCGAAGGATACCGAATCGGCTCCGGGAACGGGCTGGATACGCTCCGCTTACGGTCTTGGCACGGTACGGTGTAGTGAGTTAAGACCTTATAACAGTTGAAATCAAGTCGATGTGTTACTGCTATCTGTAATTGTATGTCGTTATTTATTTTATTTAAAATTCTATGAATATTTTAAAATCAAAAGTAGGGTCGACGTTTTGTAACGAACTCGTGAATTAAAATGGCGATTAACAATCTCGAAATTATCTCGATTATTAATCGCCGTTATTAATATACTTGTTAGATAAATAACTATTACAATCTATGCATTTTTTGAATGTTGTTATTTTAGACCAGGCAAATTACACATTATATTCTCGAATTTTTCCTCTTGCATCAATCGAGATGCTGTTTTCTACATCGTGTTCGAGAATACGCCAGGAAAAAAGTCTACATCTGATAATGAGGGGCCGATCGAAAACTACATTTCGGGCGCATAAATTGAGATGCATCGATTTTTCAACATTTTATAGAACTTCTAAAAATTGACCAGAAGTTGTAAACATTTGTGTACAGGAGTTTTTGGGGTCGGAGATTCCGAATTGATACTGGAAATTATGTCCGATGGCACTAGGGTGCCAATGGGGATTTTGAAAAACATGAAAACATCGACTTGCAAATCGTACTCGGGGGTTTCGGGGTAAGAGAATCCGAATCTGACACTGGAAAATATGCCCGATGGCTCTGAAGCCACCACGTAGGCAAGGTGGAGGAGGGGCTTGAGAAGACATAAAAAGACACTAATAGATTATTCCCAATAAAAATATTACGCCCGCTTACCAGCCATGGTCTTCTGGACTCATATTCACATCGCCACACTCTTTTTTATGAGAGATTAGACAATCAGAGTAATATAAAACAAGAAATTCATGAGTTTCAAAAATAATCCTTTTTTATTTTAATCTACGAGACGAACGACTACCAGATGTAAATCAATCACTCTAAATCAATACAACTTACATCATCAGTATTGTCATCCTCATTAACAGTACTGTCTACATTACTATTGTAACAACCTAAAGAATTCCGTTATGTAATTACCGGTGTCACAAATGTAATAACAAAAGAAAAATTCATTCAATGTAGTTATTCGCTGGAGTCACCCATGTATTAACTTATTCACCAGTGTAATAACCCTAAAGAAAACTCTGTAATAACCAAGAAAAAACTCTACTGTCACCCAAATGTAAAAAATCGCTGTCGCCAGGTGTAACACTCTTAAGTGCAATCTTCCATAATCCTAAAAAAAACGCTGTCACCACTGTAATAATATTATGGTCACCATGTATTTATTCGTTGGATTTCTGCTGTAATGGTCCTAGACTCTGTGTTTCTGGGTACGTTGTAATCTCTATCACCCCAGAAAACACCTTGTTCGCTTCGTCGTATTTCTGCTAAAAAAATCCCGCTTACGTGTAAATGTGTCTCTAATGGAGCGAGAAGGCAGCGTAGCTGGCTGTCATCACCCACGATTTCATGGGAAACAGGAGTCGTCGGCTACTGGAAGAAATGTCCGAAAGGGTTGGCTTCAGCCTCCGCTGCTACATTAACGAGAATGAAATGCAGAATAAAATGAAATTTGTTAGTTTGAAAATAATCGCCGCAACCTAAATATTTTCGCTCACCCTATATATGAAACTACTAACAATTTAGTATTCAACCTCAAATGTGCTCCCTATCCCTGATTCATACGGTGAGGTATCACCATTGAATATTCGTATGCGATATGAAATAACATACATTAAATTATACAGCTAGTATCATAGATGCGGGCTGGCAATGTTAATAATTTGACCAAACTACAAAAAAGTCATAATACACAGTTAGTATAAAACGCCGACGACCACGACTCGCGTTTGGAACAAAAAAAATCTTCAGAGCGCGTACAGTAGACGCTCTCCTGTAATATTCTTTTCCCCCTTTCGAAAAAAATTACACTTGATAAGTTAAAACACTACGTCTTAATTATATGTTACTTAAACTCTCCTCAAAACTCCTCAAAAACTGCTATCCGCAAATCCCAAAAAAACGAGACCGCTTCCGACCGCGAGATTTTACCAACTGCCACTTCATCTGTTACATTTTCATAGCTTCGGCATTTTCCCTATGTTCGTTTATTGTTTTGTACATGTTAATTCCTGATTGGTGGAAACTTATCGTTCGACGTAATTGTGTAATAGGTTTTTTACCTCGATTAAGAATGAATTTTTATTTGATTCCGCAAAATTTCGTTATTATGACGCAATTATTATTTCCTGTTAAAATATTATTTTTTTCTTTTTTTGCAACAAATTCAGACTGCTTAGCTAACTGTTTTTTTACATTTTTTGTATGTCTACGACCGCTTTCTTTAGTTTAATCGTTACAATAGAAAAGGTAATTTGTTATACAGTGTGATCCTCCCTATGTTTCTTATTTTGGTATTTATTACAACATCATTCTCTACATCGATCACTTCCGAATTGGAACAGTTAGTCTCAAAACAATTGGTACAGGCAATTGTGCCTGGTATTCCATACTGCTTGCCCCCTCATAAATAACCACAGTCCATAGCCGGAATGCGCTACGCTGGATCCTGTGTCCCGGGGATCGGCGTTAGTTCCTGATTGATCAATCTCCAGCTCCACTGTAATGGATCCAGTTGATCCCCATGCCATTGGCGCACCTGGTAATATATCCGTGAGAGGTGATGCTTTAGCCCAACGACTGAGGGAATCAACTTAGCCAAGTCTACTATGTTCTTAGAATTTGTCCCAGCTCTCGTTGTATACATTTTCAGACGGTACTGTTGACAATTTGTGAACTAGTATCTGTGTCAAAAGCCCCCCGGAAAGTAACGGGAGCTCCGTAAAGGGCGAGTACAAGCTGGATTCCTGGTCCTAACAAATCCTCCACTGTTATGATGTCTTTTTTTAAATTTTCCGCATGTTCATGCAAATTCGAAAATTGCTGAAATACTTTGGTGAATTGCACTTTGCCCTTATTAAATCCTGCCGAAGTCGTGTTGCAACCGATGAAGGCGTGCAAGAATAATATATGTTATACAAAGGGGTTCGTGGGTCTAGCTGTCTGAAGAATATGAAGCCTCGACCCGTTTCCATGCAGGAGGCTTCAGCATATATATACCTACCAAAATGGTAAGGATATCCGTGTCTTCAGCCACTATGACAACCCTTTCTACCTTGTTTTCTAGGGCAGCAGCAATTTCGAGTGTTTTTATAACTATGTCCACGTCGGCATCTTCTTCACTCTGGCTCAACATAATCTCAGTTTCTGTTAGATTTCCCTGAGCAACTTGATAAACCGATATTTGTTCTGCTTATTCCCTAAAAATTTGTCCTGCTCAATTGTCAAGGGCATAGTATCTGAGAAGATATGTGGCGGAGTAATAGGCAAGCTACGATTAATGACTATGTTTCAATGTCAGATTCGGAATCTCCGACTCCGAAAACCCCCGAGTATGGAATTGCAAGCCGATAACTCGGCTACTCGATGTTTTACAAAATACCCCCCCCCCCCTGTCCTGTGCGGGCATAGGGTCATCGGGCATATTTTCTAGTGCGAGACTCGGAATCTCCGATCACCAAAACCCCTGTACGTCTTCTGGTAAATTCTTAGAAGTTCTATAAAATTATGGAAATTCGATGCACCTCAAAATGCACTTTATGCACCCCACCCGTAATGCAGTTTTCGTTTAGCCTCTCAGTATCAGATGTAGACTTTTTCCCGGTGCTTTCTTGAACACGATGCAGAAAACCGCATCTCGATCAGTGCAACAGGAAAGAATCGAGATATTATGCATGATTTTGGTATAATTTGCCTGGTCTATACAGGGTGTCCCATAAGATCGTATTAAAAACTTCGGAGACGATAGAGAGAGTACAAATAATTATGGTATTTCATATAAAATGTTTTGGATAAATTTCGGTTTGTTAGCATACTGCCTCCGGAGTGTATACAAGTGACCAATTTTATGATTGGATATTGTTCAGGGCGTCTCACAGAAAACCCCTATTGATTTTCTACTCACCATGTAACATTTTTATTTTGATTACGTTTTGCCCTACTAGATGAAGTAATTATTTTCGAAAAATCCCTATCTCAGTACGACCCTGGCGTAACGCATTTTCGCCGAACTGTGTAGACCGTCGTTCTGTAGGACCAATAAACATAAAAATTTAAGAAACAATATCACTTAACATCGGAAGGGTCCGATATGCTCCAACCTTAATTTTCGACTAAAAAAAATATACGATGGTATAATAGCTTCAGTATCGCCGCTGACAATAGAGTACTTTTTACGAGATTATGGGTAAACGTCGTAATTGGCGACTTTATGGCATCAATTCGTTTTCTATGGGACCATTAGTTTCCCATGTTTTTTGAAGAACTAGCTTTCTCGAAAACTTTGGTGGAAAACTTTCTAAAAATGGTTGCCTCTGACCAAAAGTCATCGAAGAATCCTAAAACAAGTTAGTTGTAAAACTTCTTTGGGTATCAACCTTAGTTATCGTGTCGTATCGTATCGAAGTATCGATATTTCCTGCGTTATTATCGCAATATCAGCTAATTAAAATTACCGATGTATCTGTATATTGTGTTTACTACCGTGATTGTGATTAAAGTTACCGAAGAATACCGAGTGTCTGTGATTTGTTTCCATCACGCATTGTGAGTAAATTACTCATTGTAAGTATTTTCTCAAGAAATAAAATCGACCGCATCAACAAACCACGCCCTCCGACGTTAATAGTAAGTGACATCATCGAAGCCGATTACCTGACTGGTGATTGGTCTGCCACTGCCGGATTCAGTTAGACTTACAGATTATTTCGAGCTTTTTTACCTGGGTTAATAGCACCTGTTCCTTACCGAATGTATAGGACTAATTTAGTTTCACGTCAAATTTTTTCGACCGTAAAAAGAATACTACAGTATAAGAACTATTTTATTACTATAACTAGTTTTTGATTAGTAATATTGGCATTGTTTTAGAGAACATTTATGTTCTATGCCATTATATATAGTAATCATTAAAAAATTCGGTGTGCACGCTTATCGTAGATAAAAGTATTTTCCGTCCAATTATCTTGACGTAACTTCCACAACGCCTATTTATTTTTTTGTTTTCAAGTAATTCAATAACGTATTATTATCATACCTATTTTTTTTAATAAACGGAAAATAATTTCATTAATAAACTAATTTTTTTGCTTTGGTCTCAAACTCAGCGACATTCATCTATATAATTTTAATTTGTATATTTGTTTGTTCCTTGAAGACTATGTATTCCTCGAATAAATACCGAATGACTCGCTGTGTAGTGTTGAGTGATAATTTATCTTTTTATTGTTTTTTTATGTATATATTAATAACGTCGTCGAGTTGTGTATGTGATTATAATATACAAGGCATACGCACACTCCAAGACATTCAAGTTTTTTTTGATTATATATAGGATTGTGGATCTTATTGTTTCAATCTGTTGTTGGTACTCTGTAAGTCGTGCAATCATATTATAATTTTATTATTGTTCTGATCACTGACGCTAGTCAAAGATATTAATAAACTGGTTAACATAATAAACGCGTTTTAGTGAGTACATCCCTATTCTCCAGAGACACTTTGCTGAAAATACCTCATTTTTTACAAATTCTTTCTTATCACAATTTTTGAAATTTTTCCTGTCAATTAAAATTGCTGGCGCCCTATAATTAACTTCCCGTTTGATTACTTCCATCTTCTATGCCTACGACCCTTAGCTCTCCAACCAAAACAAGAGCGCCGTTCGCATACGTTTTAACTGTTTATCGGCCACTATCGTTCCAAATAATAGTATTTCACTAGGTCATCTTTGTTCCATCCAAGGAAACTTTGGAAAACTTTGTACCGAACAGTTAAGACGGTTACAACCAGAGTCCCATACACCTAGATATACGGTATCCGCCAAAATAAACAGTACCGAAACAGAGAGTGCTGTGGAGTTGTTTATGTAATATGAATTTGTCATATTTGACTTAATTGTCATTAGTTGATATATTAATAATACGTTGCAGTTAAATTTGATTTAAAAATGGTTCTAACAACGGAAGAAAAAGTTTTTTTGGTAGAGCATTATTTTCGTTCATACGGAAAAGGTCGTAATGATGGTCCAAGCTTAGAACAGGTGTCAATAAAATATCAACAAAAATTTAATAAAGCAGCTCCTAGTAAAAGTGTGATGTTAGCTGTTGTTGAAAAATTTCGTCGCACTGGTAGTGTATTGTGTCAAGGTAATGGTTCTTCAGGTCGTCGAAAAACAGTATGCACTACCGAAAATGAAGGACGTGTTTTTAACCAAGTTGTGCAATCACCTCAAAGAAGTCTTGTAAGAACTGCATGTAAACTCAACATTAGTGAAACGTCTTTACGTCGCATGTTCAAATCAATTAGTGGTTATTCATACCGTATTCAAGTTGGACAACGACTAAATGCTGCGGACAAACGTGCAAGAGAAATTTACTGTGGTCGCATGTTGAGTTTAATTTACGAAGATCCCGAATTTTTGAAAAACATATGGTTTTCAGACGAGAGTCACGTTCATCTTAGCGGCTATAATAATCGACAAACAACCAGATTCCTTGGATTTGAACGTCCTGATGTCATTGTAGAAAAACCACTCCACAGTCTTCGAGTTACCGTTTGGTGCACGGTATCTGGTCATGGAATGATTGGTCCTTATTTCGTTGAAGATGATAATCAGAATCCACTTACTGTCAACAAAGAGCGTTATAGAGAGAAAATTATTATACCTTTTGTGAGAGATCTAAATAACTTTTGCCGTGCACGAAATCTACAGTTTCGCACACAATGGTCCCAACAAGATGGTGCACAGCTGTGCACACCTTAGACTTACTCCATCAGCATTTCGATAATAGAATAATTTCTCGGGGAACAGACTTCGAATATCCTTCTCATTCAACTTATCTGACGCCACCTGACGCATACATTTGGGGCATAATGAAGGACAAAATATTTCACTCGGAAAATCCGCCGGCGAATATTGCCGAACTACGGGAAAGAATACAAAATATTGTTCGGCAGTTACATCAACCACTTTTTATAAATATGTTTATTGACTTACAAAATCGATATGAAGCTTGTTTGCGTCGAAATGGTGAACATTTTGAACACTTACATTACAGAAATTAAAAATTAATTTTTATTTTTATTTTCGGTACTGTTTATTTTGGCGGATACTGTACTACATTTTTGTGTCATTTTTGGATAAATTTCTGTTTGTTAGCACGATACAGCCTCCGGATTGTATACAAGTGACAAAATTTATGATTGGATATTGTTCAGGAAGTCTCACAGATGAACCCTATTGATTTTCAGCTCATCAGAACCAGTACAACGGGTCCTATAAATCCGGATATACCATATTTTCGGATTGATAGCAGGATATACAGTCTCGAGATTGTATAAGTGCGAGAAAGTTAGTTTTAATGTACGATTATAGGAAGCATCCTGTATTATTAGTAAATTATTAATAAATCGGTTTATCTCCCAAGTTTTTGGTACGAATTCCCAGGATACCCTGTATATATCGATGGTTAAGACATGATACCTTGTATGTACATTTCGGCCAATTTTACATGAGAGATAAAAAACCGTCCAAAATTTGAAAACGGTAAGATTTATTTGCAGGATTCAAATATTATTACACGATCTTCATCTCGATCAATCAGAATGTAATTCTACTTGATAATAGTGTGAAACATATTTTAACTGTACATACAGGGAATCTCATTCACTTGAATGCGCAAAAATGGTACTTAGGTGTTCTCACATATGAATGGAAGGGCATAAAAACTCGTTATTAATTCAAAAATATATGAAATTAACTGTCTCGACCCTTACTTCTTGGAATCTACTCATATTAGTGTTTTAAATGAAACTCAATGTTTCTAGCTAATTTCACAATATAATGAAAAATGTTGAAAATTCTAAAAAATTTTTTAAAATTTTCAACATTTTTCATTATATTGTGGAATTAGCTAGAAACATTGAGTTTCATTTAAAACACTAATCAAAAATATATATTCAAAAACAAAACATTTTACATAATGACATGAACTTAGTCTCAAAATACAAACAAACATAAAAAAATAATTCTTTAGAAGAAAATCTTTGGTGCAAAAATAGTCTATTTTTGATATTCAGTTTACGACATGCGGCAAGTTGTCGTAAAATCCATGGCAATCCTTTGGTATCACAGCCTTCAGTTGCTGAATATGTTCCTATTTCTGCTTCTTTATTCTTATTGATTGGTGTCTCAATTGTGGAAACGTTAACAAGTCAGGTACCGGTTTGTTTTTATTTCTTCTCTGTGGAAGACTTTGAAATTCTTCTTTAAAGCTTAATTTTACTTGTATAGTACCATTTGGAGTGTACTTAATTACTTTCATATCGTTAACTGTTGTTCGTTTTTTGCCAGGTTTTATGAAGTCATATTTCTGATTAAGGGAATAATCTTTGACGAAGTCGTAAGTGACGTTATCACCTTATAGGGTTCTTTTCGTCTAGCTTCTTCTGTTACTTTGATATAGTCGCTAGGGAGATAAATAGATGTATTCTTAAGTTTACGCTCGATGAGCGCATAAACGGAATCAGCTTCCATTTGTGTATGGCCTTTCTCCAGGAATTTTTGATAAATAGTTATATTCTTATGAACACTTAAATTTAGTAAATCATTTGACAGTACTGAATTCTTATTTTGATAACAGCATCCATCACTCCAAATTATGACAGGCTTTGAAGAATTTTGTAATTTCGAAATATAGTCCACTAAGCAGGAGGCAAATTTGTTTGCAGTTAAATCTGTTTCAGTCTCGGTAAACCATTAGCAACAACACTGATGCGTGTTTATATCAAAAATGGTGAAATTATGACAAACCAGCTTTGTTTTATAATATAGTGCGGACGCACTCAAATAGGGACAAACTTTGCACATCTTGAGTCAATACAATAGCCAAACCCTTTTCCCCCATTAATTTATCTTCAAATTTGGCTTCTCATGCTAAATTTTTGTTTTCTATGTGCCGATGATAGGATGATTCGTCTACATTTTTGGTTTCAAAAGCGCAGCAAGTATCGCATCTATATTTTTTAGGTTGCTGAAATGATATACTTTTTTCTTTAATGATGTAGTCAAATGTATACCTACAGACTGGTTTTAGGTCAGGATATTTTTCATTACACATTCTTGCATATTCTCTATAGACTGATGACATAGACTCTCCATAGATTGGCTCAATAAACATTTTACTCGTAGATTGTCCACAATAGTGAGAAGGAAGCTTTGGCCAGGAATCTAAGAACCCTATGAGATATTGCTTTGTGAGGTCCACATCTTTGAGTTTCTTATTCCTTGTTTCACGTCTAGATGTATTAAGAACATCTTGAGATGTGTGCATTCCCGCAGAGGAATTATAGGCCTAGTTATTGACGGTCCATTCTTTCAAACCAAATGTTGATAGGAAAACTTCTTACAAACAGATAGAATTTGTCCATCAGGAGTTTTTATACTGTACTTCAAACTTCCATTTCGCCTTGATGTTTCTCCAGATTTTGTAGACCTTGCTATAGTTGATTTCGTTACGAGAGATGAAATATATACCTTTTTTTGGTCCCAGTTCATATCAGACCAAAATTTTTCAAACAGTTCTTGTCGAACTGACTCTGATATAGTGAAGCACTTTCTAGTTTTTGATTTGGAACATAGTTTAGAAACACATCTCGTTCCCAATTTTCTGGCTTCTCTTTCGGTTCCACGTTTGGCACCTTCATTTTTTGATCTACTCCATCCTCTATAGGCTTTACCTTCTTGTCTCAATTTCTTATTTTTGTTATCACTCCATTTTTCTTTCATCGGTAAACGATTTCTTTTTTTCTTCTCTATTCTTGTCTAAACCAATTGAATTTTCATAATCGCTATCAGAAGGGAGATATTCATTATTTTCTTCAGAGATAATGTTATCTTGATTGGAATCTGATTCTTCATTGGAGTGTAAATCAGGAAATAGATCTCACTTTGATTAACTAGTGGCGGCTCTGTGGGTAACTCGGCTAGAAATAAGTTATCATTCCGGATACATGTCAATAAAATTCCATCGGTTGTTTCTTCAAATTTATTTTCATCAAATCTTTCGACCTCTTCGGGACTAGGCACTTGAACTGAAAAAATATTGTTGTCCAACAGAGTGCCACTACCGCCTATTTTTTGGCCCGTTCCATCAGAAAATTCACATTCCTCGATATCAATAGGTACACTTTGGGGTTCTCCCTGACCACTTTAAGTAAAATTAATCGATTCTCTGTTGATGATTTTTAAATTTTCAAATATCTTCGAAGTTCTTGCTGAGTAGATTTGTTCTTTCGAATCCATATTTCAATTGTGATTCGTCTGTTAACAAAATTGTGATTAAAACATAAATTGCAAGTAAAAGAATTAAGTATCAACATCAAGTGATAACATGTATCTACAGAAAATAAAATGTTATTTCCGAAAGTGAGAACACGTATCTCGCGTTGAACGAAATTAAGCTCCTAAATCATATTGAAATGGATTAGAATGCTCAAATAATGTGTAAACGACTCAAAAAGAGCTCTTGGTGCAATGTTTCATTATGATAATTCATAATTTCGAATAAATTACCATAAAAATTGTGTACTCACCGACCAACAACATCACCGTGCAAATGCTGTACATGCAAGTTCTCACACACTTAAGTTGCAGTTGCTAGAAGTCACAAGAATTACTTTTAGACCAATAAGATTACGAAATGAAATTCTGAGGTATCACATAGAAGACGTAGAATATTTTTCTGCAAATTTACGTGAAAAGTGTAGATACAAGGTATCACGTCTTAAACGTGGATATTAAGTTTTTCCGTGATATGGTTTTACTATTCTGTGTCCGTACCGGTTTTGGGTTAACCTCTTTCAATTAAGTGTGTTACGGGTTCAAACTTATTTGAGTTATTTAAAGGTAAACAGAGCTTAATAAATAAATTTGAGTAGATAAACTAAAATCGATTTAATACAAAATTAATCTTGGTTCAAAATAAAAATTAAAGATTAAATGTTAGATAGCTTACCACTTAATAATGATATTAAAAAAATAAAGAAAGAAAAACATACCTATTTACACAAAGCTATATAAGAGTTTCAATTTCAAGAGCTTAACCATAACACATAACCCATATGAGAAATTATTCTCTCACTTTAAAGGGTTTAAACATAAAGGGCTATCCCTACCCAAATGTCAAGCTGACCAGTTGATGACCAGTAATTAAGGTTGGTACTTTGACTTACACATCTAATTGACATATTGTCAATATTCTTTTGTTCTCTCTCATTTCCGTTGTCTTTCATGGCTGAATCTTAACCGCATGAGGTTGATCGAACTTTTTAGGATTTTTGAAGCCAAAAAGCAAAAGGAAACAAACCGCTTTCTGAGACTATTTGTTTTATTTTCATGTCTTGAAAAGCCCACAAGGGGATCTTTACGATTAGTCTGTTTCAAAGTAACTCCAGCTTCGGCTTTTTATTCTATAGTCTTATTAGGGAGTGACTGTAGTACACCTGTTACTGTGATCACCTGCATGGTTCACCTAAAATAGGCTTCCCCTAGAAACGATGCCACTAATTTTAATATAGTAGGACTGTGGGTTACCAAGTAAGAGTATTGTTTATTTTTTTTGCATTGCATCATTTGCATAGCGAGACTGTGATATTATTGGGAAGGATAACATCGATACGAACTACTACTGTACTGATACCATAAGTAGATAACTCCACAACTATAAGTTTAAAATACTTTCAGTAAAATAATATATAACTACCTACTTATCAAGTGAACCTATTAGTACTAAAAGGGGAATTGCTTATATTGTTAAATACATAAATTTAATTTGTTTAAAACTTCATTTATTTGAACTAATGTTCAATTTAAACTGGTTGACGCGTTTCACTAACACAGTAGCTTTCTCAAAACGAATGAAGTTGTAATTTAAAAATGTTTAATATATACAGTGCATAAATACAGAATTCTATTATATTAATGTTAACAAAAGGTATTGAAAGAAATTACCTGGAAATTCATTCACTACAAACATTCTAGGTAAAAAGGTTTAATAAAGGAGAGTGATTGATACCTATTTGGTCGTTAAGAAGGTTACCTGAATATTTATTGTTGTTTATCTCTAGAGCCTCTAATAAATTTAAACTAAAGGATTTACCGACTACATGTAAAATTTTAAAATTGGGGTTGAAAATGTGTTGGTTTCTAATAAATGATTTCAATAGTTAGAATCTAATTTTTTGTTGTAGTAGACGTTTGTGTTCCGAAATTCTAGTTTTAAAATTTCTAAAAGTTCTACCGATACAAATTGTTGTCAGTTGTCAGAAGTTCAAGTGAAGATATATTCGACTAACTGTACTAAAACCAAAAAATGTAAACCGTGTAATCATCTGGTAACATACACATGAAGATGAAAACGACGTTATATTTAATTATACAATTTCTTTATTTTTGTGAATAATTTGGAAATACTTTAAAAACTCTAGAACTAATAATTTTAACATTTGTTGTTGTTTTTTTTTTCAAAATTTAGTTATGTATGTAATACTACGATTTATGAGTCACATAGAAAAATGTTATTTCTATGAACTAGACTTTGTACTTCTTTCTTCAAATGGTGGCAACGTCTGCCTGAATTGCGACTCAAAAGACGCCTGTCTCGCTTTCACTCATTCCTTAGACAATGGAAGACGAATAGATGAGTAACAAAAATCCGACCTAACGGATTAAATAGTCACACCAGTGGCGGAACAATAATGTGAACAGAAAGTAAATTAGTATGGAAATAAAAGTATTAGCAACGTTCAAATATTTTACTAGTTGGCAGGCTTTCAGCTCTTGTTTGTTTAAAGTATCCTTTATTGTATTTGTTCACAAACACTAACTGCCTTCAGAAAGTTGCTGGTATAACCATCGAGTTGAAATGGTGTATAGTTAATTTAAATCCACATGATCAGGCACATTTTTAAATTTTTCTAGTGAGCATTTCTCACAACAATTCTGGTACTAATAGCTAGCTTATAGCTCTACCTGATAGAGAGTTTCGTGTTGAAGCTATGAAAAGTGAAAGTAGTATTAAATAAACTATTATCTACATAATCTGAAAAATTATGATTTTAAAAAACGAATTAACCAATAGTATATTAAAGTATAAGTGGATAAAGAGGTCTTTCAAACACGCGCGATTCTTCGAGCACGACGGCGCAGCCGGAGTGTTTGAAAGACCAGTTATCCACGAATACTTTACGCTATTTTTTTTTATTGGTGCACTTTGAAATCATAAAATATTATTATTATATTATTACTACAAAAAAATGGAAGTCCATCCTCGATGCCCAGCCAAGTTTCGTGAACGTCAAATACTATTTATTTTTAGTTAACGTTACGGGCTGTCAGATCAATAATCAAAAAGTTTCTTTATTTATATTTAAAGGGAAACAATGTATATATGAATATATAAATACATTTTGCAGAAAAAACCAAATAAGACATTGATTCCCAATGATAATATACAATTTAAAAACTAATAAAAAAAGTTGTCATTGATACTTACGATTCTCAAGTTGTTGTTGTTACCATGGGGACTTTAAAAAACGCGCGTGTTTGAAAGTTCGATTTAAACACGCTGACGCGTGCTTTAAAAAGGTAATATGCGGCATCAATAAAAAAAATAAATATTAAAACGAATTCAACAACAAACATCAACATACATTTTAGTTTTACGCTGGAATAAAAGAGAATAAATATGCTCATAAAATAGTTTCTTTATGTTGATATGGACATGAAACAAACACACATAAAAGAAGCAATCCAAAACATTTTTTACGAAATATAGCCCAATTTTATCTTTATACAAATACTAATCCAAAATAATTTAGAAAAACTTAGCGTAGTATTACACGTAAACCCAAGAAAAAGGTTACCAAAAATTAAATAATTAAATAATTAAAATATGAAAATACTGGATATTTTAGTGACAATTGCAAAGAATGACAAAAATTGTGTAGTAATGAAGATCTTATGCGTTATTACTATTGTGTACTATTTAGACTATATGGAGCATTTCCTCCACAACATATACAGTATTTAAAAAAATGTGAAAACATGTCAGAAAAAATTAAAGATCTAAGAACACAATTGATATTAGCAACTAATTATACCTACTCATCTAAATGAAATATATTTATTCATACAAATTACATCTATGTAAAATATAGCATATATTTTAAAAGAACAATAAAGTCACTGAAGCAATTAAAAGACTTTTGTAGTTGCTGTACTTGAAAGGAGTTATTCAGCATTCAATGGGCGATTCATTCATAGTCAGTTTAACATGCTGTTGTTCATTCAACCTTAACGACGAAACATGATCATCATGCATAACAAAAATATACCGGAGTACTTACTCGACAGGTAGGTACTATATAGTACGGTCAATGAATAACAACATAAGGAAATTTGCATGTAGTTTAAATATTTGATTTTTCCCGAGTCATTATATTAAAGCCATTATTTTTTATTTGGTTTTGTTTTTAATTACATAAATTGATAATCAAATACATCAAAATAACAGAGCGAAATTCAAATTTGCGAAACGGATCACCATTCGTCGAAACTATACCTGACGTCACATGCAACTCTATCGGATTTATAGAGGCCGATACTCATTCTGTGCTAATCGTGTTTGAGAGAAAAAAAATGTTTATCTACGACTATTTAATAATTGACGCATTATGCTTGTGATAGTAACTACTTAAACTCATATTAAACACCTGTGGAATATGAATTTCATATTCCACTCGCGTGGAATACAATTTTTTATACGAATTCCATAACATTTCCTGAAAGTCCATCCTCGATGCCTAGCCAAGCATCTTAGAAGTCCATCCACGATGACTAGCTAATCATCTTAAAAGTCCATCCTGGATGCCCAGCCATTTCTAATTTTAAATAATTTTTTTTGCAAATTGCAATTTTTTTGACAAATCTGCAATAACACGCGATTTTTTAATCATCTTTTTAAAAAACCTAACCAATTCCCTAAACAAAATTGCAACATTCTCGTAACATACATATGTATCATATTGCTAGGAACCCTAACGCGATAAACCCAAAATCAGACACTAATGGACTCAGTCATATTTATTGTCAATTTTTAAAATCGTTTTAGAAATAAATTTGTCTTATCACCCTGTAATTTGTTTTAATGTGCTTCTTGTCAGTTTTTTGTAAACATTTTTATATCTATACCTGATTGGTTTTTTAAAATTATCCTAATTAGTCTTGTCCTAAGCCTTTTAGTTTCTAGACGTCACTGAATTCCAGACTCTAAAAATCTGTAAGTTCACTATTTGTTATTGTGTGCAACTGTTTATTGAAGTATCTCCTGATGAAGCTACCAAACGGTGGCGAAATATTGAGTATAGGATAATAGTTTCATTTCATTTCACTGACCGCATACCCGATAATTCCCTGTCTTGTCCTAAGCCTTTTAGTTTCTAGACATATGAACAATAAGCAACGAAGAGATTAGTGGGTATATATATATATATATATATATATATATATATATATATATATATGGATTCAAAGTGGAAGCAAACCGAAACGTCGAGAAATTTCAAATTTCCAACGCGGTTCAACCCGTGAACTTAGTTCATATATATATATATATATATATATATATATATATACAAAAACAAAGAGCAAACAACAAGTGTTATCATGGGAAAGCACGCAAAAATAAAGAGGTTACTGAAGAGGAGTGATTTTGGAAAAACAACCAATATCAACACGGAGGCGCATAAAGCCCTCCTGTCTGGAAAAAAACCAACCCAAGGTATAGAAACAAGATCAAAAATGGATCATGCGTGAATTTAACAAAAACAAAGAGCAAACAACAAGTGTTATCATGGGAAAGCACGCAAAAATAAATAGGTTACTGAAGAGGAGTGGTAACCGTAAACATGCATGTTTCTAGCTCATTAGCCTTCATCAGTACGGTATAACCAAGTATGGATGTGAAACTTGGGAGCAACGATGTTGAATGAAACAAAATCGGAATCTTCCAATTGATGGCACAAATGTGCGTTTGGTTGTTCTGTTATTTTCGTTCTTTGTGTTCTTCCATGTTTCATTCAACATCGTTGTTCCCAAGTTTCACATCCATACTTGGTTATACCGTACTGATGAAGGCTAATGAGCTAGAAACATGCATGTTTACGGTTACCACTCCTCTTCAGTAACCTCTTTATTTTTGCGTGCTTTCCCATGATAACACTTGTTGTTTGCTCTTTGTTTTTGTTAAATTCACGCATGATCCATTTTTGATCTTGTATATATATATATATATATATATATATATATATATATCTTCTTATTTCGTCTTCTATTCCACCTATGGCTTCTCCCATTTGTCCTATCTTCATCTTCTCACAGATTCGGTCCTCCAATTGTTTTCTATATCCATCTCTATCTTGTATCATTTCTTGTTTTAATTGTTCAAATTTGTTTTCGAGGTTAATTTTTAAATTTCTTTCGAACTCCTTCATTCCATTACGTACTTCATCTATATTTCTTTTGACTTCTTCATTCCTTTCTTCTAATTTTCTATTTAACTCCGTATTTCCTTCTTCTAATTTTCTATTTAACTCCGTATTTCCTTCTTCCACTCCCTTCTTAATTTCCTGGTTCCCTTTTCTTAAATCATTCACACTCTCAATAAGAGTTTTCATTAATCCTTGCAGATTCTCCATTTACATAACTCTTTCTATTAACGATTGGTTTTGCTGTTGTTGTGTTGGTGTCTCCATCCCAATATCTTCTGTAGTTGCTGTGGATTGTTCTTTTTCTGTGTTCGTGTTATCCTTCTTCGCTCTTGTGTTTGGCATATTATTTTATTATTGTCAAGTTGTTCAGTAGTCTATGTTTTTTTATAAATTTATTTATATTTTATTAAAGAAATACAAATAATTAAATAGGCTAATTGCAGTTATATATACTACTATTACTGGGTTAATTATAATGAAATTAGGTTATACATTGATTTCCTTCCTTTTTTTATGTCTGCTAGCTGTAAATATGATTAATCATAAGACTCGTAATTGGGTTGCGGTTCGTGCCCTTATTGAATAAATTTAGAAAACATAATAATTTTTAATAATCAATATTTTTTATAATAGTTAATCCAATCAATTTTAACAATTTTCTTTTAATTTGAATAAGATATATATACAACAAAATGAAATTTTAAATACAATTCCTTTTTGGTTCGTATCGTTTTTACTCAGAATAAAATTTATAAATTTACAATCGAACACTTTTCCTGTGAATTTTATAAAAATGCCTTTAATGTTTTTATAATTTTTTTTTAAAAAGGTAAGCTTTCCTTTACTATTTAAATTACTGATCTAATAACTATAATTAAATTAAATGTCTATAAATACGAGCTCAAAATATGGCACGCGATATCCAATTCTATATGAGATAACCAAGTTCCTTCACTTCTTTGGCAGTTAAATTACCATTGCATGCTGCCTCAATAAATTTTAATTTAGTTCTCCTACCGAAATTTTGTTTGCAAGGTATATGTCATGATTTTCAAATTCTAAATTTTAATTTTATTTCTTCCTAATAACTTGTATTCAGTCTCAATAAATTTGACTTAAATTCTCTTACCGAAATTCTGTTTGTAAAGTATATGTTGTAGTTTTCAAATCCTTGATTATAATTTTTAGTTTTCTTGATAATTCTCTATTTTCATATATCTTCCTATTGACATCTATCTGCCAAAATTTTTCTCCATTCCCACCGCTACTTTTCAATCCATATCACTTTTTCTAAATCCGCCTTCAAATGGTTTTTTTCATCTCTATCTCTATCGGCGCACTCGAAACGCGAACTTCACTACCTTCTTATAATTATTACATGTTAATTATTTATAAACTTTAAATTTTTTTACTTATATCTATTATTATAATCTAATACGTAAAATCAGTTACTTCGAAAAGAATTGTATTTATACATTCTTTCATGATTCCCTAAAATGTGATTTTTGAATTTTAATTTTTTTTTAGGTTATCTGTCACAATGTTGTTGGTTACATTTTTTGATTTTTGTAAGTTTATGTCTGTTTCCTTCTAACCATAAAAGTTTATTGGAATTGGTTATTAGAATCTAACAGTAGAGTTCTCAATAGTCAGAGTTAATTTTCTTCTTCTTTTTCCTGCTGGTACATACATTTGGAGGTTAGAATTGTACACATTACACATTTTTATTGATACAAGTTTTCATTTGCTGCTGCTATTATAAATTTATTGTGCTTCTATCTGAACTACATGATTATTGACATCTTTTCACTACAATATCATCGAGTTGTAAATTCATTCACTAATTTCATAAATTATAACTTGACATGAGACATTACTTTTGTAGCTCCTTGAAAATGAACATAACCATGTTCGAGAGCTCGGATTAAATTACTCAAATCAGTCCACTTGATAAAACAAGAGTTTATTGCTGCATAACCCTAATAAAATCCAACTGTACCCATAGTTATTTTTGTTATATATTAACATCACAAACTACAGGTCTAATCGGTTTCGATACTTTATTTATATTAACGGTTCCATATAATCGTGGAGATTGAGGATTTTTATTTATGGCGCATTTCTTTTCATAATCATTTAAAAGATAATTTGAATTATTAACAAAATCTCTTACATTAATAGAAAGCTTTTTTGTTGGGTCTGCCCTTAGAATTTGCACATTACTAGATTTATAATCTTCAGTTTTCAAAATGGCAGTTGTATAGGTGAGGTTATAATTTTCTCCTTTCTTTATTTAATTTAAATCTGTCAATAATATCAATATTTTTGATTAAATTGACAATTTGTAACCACGAAGAAAATTATATGACTTGATTTTAAAGTTTGAAGCTACACGGAATATGAGAAGGATACCTTTGTTGCTGACTCACCCGGGTTAACTACGCAATCGGTTGTAGACCGCTTCTGACTCCACTCCACTGCTAAGCTCAGCTTTCGGTGGCCGATGAGCCTAATGTCGTACCACCTCTCTTGCCTGTCCCGAATTTTGGCGCTAGATGGGATCTACATAATTTACTTTTAAAAGGGGATTAAAAAGATAATTATATTAATGTATATGCTCATAACAGAGTTTCTTTTTTTTTATATGGATATGAAACATCTATTTAATTTTCTTTGTTTCCATGTTTATTATCCTTCTTCTTGGTTTTCTACGAATTCTGTTGTATAGGGGAATTAATGGTGTGTGACTTAGATATGACTGAATATGTTTGCTGCGACATGTCATTTGTTTCTTTTTTTAAAGTCATATTCCTTGTTTATTCGTGGCTGAATGGGATCCAGCTCCCAAAGCCAAAAAAATGTCCTTGTGTAACACACACAGATAACATAAGATTTACATAATACAAGCATTGTAAAATAGTTTTTACGAATATAACTGAATTTGATCTTTATAGGAATGCTAATCCAAAATAATTTAGAAAACCTAAGCGCAAAAGTATATATAAACTGAAAAAACGACAGAAAAGGTTTCCAAACATTAACGTTAAATAAAATATAAAATTACTGGATATTTCAGTGATAATTGCAAAGAAAGACAAAATTTGTGTATTAGTGAAAATCTTATGGGTTATTACCATTGTTTACTATTTAGACCATATGGAGCATTTCATCCATGACATATACACTATTCATAAAAAAAATGTGAAAACTTAGCCTTCACAACATATATATTGACAACACTCATAAGCACTTCTGTACTCGTTATTATTTTAGATTAAACAGAAAACGTAAATCATGAATATATTCAATATTTAATAGCAAAATTTTCTGGTGAAAGGAAAACAGGATATTGGATTCCATTAGGCCGACTGCTGTCCATTAACATAAAAATAATATACACTTCAAAGTGTATTTTAATATATCTATAGAGATGGGATTCTCCTTCACCTCTACATGTTTGAAAATAAATATTTTCAAACAAGATTTTGAACGTTTTTTTGATCATACAGAACAATTACTTTCCTTTTTCTATAAAATACTCGGTTTTTATAAAATATTCAATTTTAAAATTCATTTATATTTGTGAATAATTCGGAAATACTTTTAAAAACTCTGGAACTAATAATTTTAACATGTATTCTTGAATTTTCTTAAATTCAGTCAAGTTTGTCATACTACGATTTATGAGTCACATAGAAAAACTTATTTTTATTAAATAAACTTTGTACTTCTAATTCTTATGTTTAAGAACTTTCTTCAAATAGTGGCAACATCTGCCTGATCTGCGAATCGAAAGACACCTGTCTCGCTTCGACTTATACAAGTACTACATACATATATTTGTCAGAAATCGGAGTTGAACATGGCACGAACGTCGGTTAGGGTAGAAGCTTTTTTTTATTTTATTAAGAAATTGTGAGTTAGTGTAAACAAGTTATTGGTAATTTTGTGCAATGAAATTACTATGGTACGATTTGTGATAGTATTAGCGGCTGTATAAAGTGTTATGCAAAGCTAGTAAATAAAATATTCAATAATCTATTAGTGAATTCCTTTCATTGAACGATGGAAGTTGTGCCAGAATGGTCATCCTCAAGTGGAAAAAGATCTGCCGCTCGAACTGAAATGGAAACAAAATCACACTACGTGTATTTCAGCGTCTGCAAAAACATAAACCACGTCTAAAAGACGAATTGATACATATCTGTTCAGATTAGACAGGAACTTCAAAATCAACCATCTACAAACAAAAAGTACATGGAAAAGTACAGGCACCAAAAAGAAGAGCGGTCGGATAAAAATGAAGTACCAATATTAAAAAAAGTGCTGGAATCAGTTAGCGAATACGAGATCATCCCTAAAATGGGTAAGGAGACGTTGAGGAAAATCTTACATGGTATAAATTTTAGTTATGAGAACATAAATAGTGTTCTTATTGAAAGATTTGAAATAGTACCATGGAAGAAAACACTATCTAAGGAAAATTAACGAGTTTCGGAAGCAAGGAAGAAAGATTTATTATACGGATGAAACATTGGCCAACGAGGGGCACACGGTGAAAAAAGTATGGCAAGATGAAAATGTGAAAAATGCACGGCAAGCAGCTTTTGAAGGCTGGTCAACCGGTTTCAAAATGCCATCTGGAAAAGGCCGTCGTTTGATAATTACACATATAGGAAGTGATAGCGAATTTGTGTTAAATGGTATTAATTCACCATTTAACCATTTAAGTCCAAGAAAACGGGAGACTACCATGAATAGGTAAACGTAGAGGTGTACGAGAGTGGTTTAGACACATTAGTGAAAATTTGGAAACAGGATCTGCCGTCGTTGTGGATAATGCTTCTTACCACAGCCGACACTGCGAAAAAACGCCACAACAGGCGTGGACAAAAGCTCATATTCAAGAATGATTACGGGATAAAAGAATCCCTTACGATGAAAGCAGTGTAAAGAACGAATTGCTTCACATTCTGAAGATACATACCTATACATATAAGAAACTTTCTGTAGATGAATCAGCATTGAACCATGGAATACTGTACTAAGGTTACCCCCGTATTATTGTGAGTTGGATCCAATTGAATTAATTTGGGTACAAGTTAAAGGAGATTATTTCCATTATTGAAAAAAAATTCCTTTTGTTTTTATTGAAGAAATTTCTTTATGTATATATATATATATATATATATATATATATATATATATATATTAACTTATTTTTGTTACTCGTTGCTGTTGTGACTTCAGTGTTTTCCGTTTATTTTCCTTTAGTTTTTGTTATCGAGTTTTGTTTATTTTATGAGAAATTGCTAACTTTACGTGGGAAATATGGCAACTGGCGAACCACACCCAAAAAATTGGTAACGCGCCATAAGAAATACTTCATGAGGGATGTGTAAACTTGTTTGTAATTACAACGCTTCCCACGTCAAAAAATAATTCAGGAAAATGTAACAATGCTATTTTTGACCCCGCAAAAAAATTTCGACGCCACTGTGCAAGACCTATAACGGTTCAGGCGGCGGTCATTGCACTTTGCAAACTTTTTGGTTCCAGTATAAGTATATTCCAAACTTCCGCAAACACTTATTTACATCGTCAGAAGAATAAACTTGTTGATATTTTATCCAAGAAAGTTATTATATTTTGCTATCATCGCACGTGCGACACAATCAGCAGTGACAGCTCTGGTGGCACCGTCAAAAGTTATCTTGTCTATCTTGTAGAGATTTTTTTTTACTTAAATGTGAAAAGATACAAAAACAGGTTTTGTAATTTCTCAATAATGAAATCGTAGCAACGTAACTTTTGTAGCAATATCTAAATGATAATAAAAATTACAGAGAACTTCATAACTTTTGTTTGAAAAAAATAACGCTTTACTCAATTTTTCGCATCATCGCAAGGGAATTCCTAAACATCGTTCTCAATTGGCTATATTTGACTGCCATATAACTGACTGACATCTTGCCAGAAAGATAATAAGTGGAGAACAGGATAAAATGGGCCGTATCGTGCTTCGCCCCCTTTCAAAGCACCAGAGCCTGATGGCATATTTCCTGCCGTAATACAATGGGGACTGGAAAACCTCAGGCCGCACCTGGTGGAAATATTCAGAGCTTCTCTATCTTTGAGGTATATTCCAAGAAAATGGAGAGAAGTTATTCTTACCAGAGGCATTCCGACCAATAAGCCTGACATCGTGCTTCATAAAGACGATGGAAAGGCTATGCGAGAAGTATATAAGAGATGAAATATTGGTTCATAACCCACTTCATCCAAATCAACATGCGTATACCCCGGGCAGATCAACCGAATCGGCACTAGACCAGGTAGTTGGCAGAATCCAAAGATCGCAACTTCAGACTAAGAACGTTCGTCTGGCCGTGAAGGAATCAATACTTACCATGCTTTCCAACATAGCAATAACCATCATTGTAGAAGACAATCGATTGCAAACTAAACTTTTCTGAAGAGGTGAAATATCTTGATATTACCCTTGACAAAAAGTTAACGGGGAACTCACACCTAGATAAGAGAGTAAATAGAGCTATTTGTTCAAGAATACTTATGACAGTATTTTCATACAGCCTAAACTTTCTAGAGAAATAATACTCGCCCACAGTATGCAAGTAATCCTTTCGTTTATGCACTCATCTTGGAAAACCAATTTCTATTACATCAAGTATCTCAAGATCATCATCAAACATGTCAGCCGCAATCTAGAATTATCTAGTATAAAAAGGACTTACATAAAGAATAACGACCAGCGGGAAGAGTCAGTTTATAATTTGATTTCGTGAGATAAACAGTAAACAAGTGAATATAAATAAACAGTAGTGAAGTGTTTATATAAATTAGTTTAAGTGCATATACAGTATATATAATATAAATTAGTGAATAAATAAATTAAGTGAGTAGACCTACCGTGTGTATGAATTTATCCCACCCCCCTCCCTCCGTGGAATTAAATTGAATAAATAAGAAAAACATTACATTGGTGTCAGAAGTGGGCTAATATGAATAAATTGCTACGTAAAAAAGGCCAAGGGACTATGTGACCTGAAAGTGACGGAACTAAGAGCAGAATTGGAAGATCGTGAGATGGAAACGTCCGGTAAGAAAAGTGAATTAGTAGAAAGACTTAAAGTGGCACTGGAAAATGACGGCATTGATCCAGAAACAGTTTTATTTAATGATGAGGCGTCCATCTTAATCTCGTCAATTTCTGCTAACATAGACGAGAGGATTTCTGCCATGAAAGAGAACATGGACAAGATTTCTGCTATGAAGAACGACATTACTGCTAATATGGACGAGAAGATTTCGGCTATGAAGAACGATATATCTGCCGATATATTATTAATGAAAAACGACATTGCCGCTGACGTTAAAAATGGAATTTCATCTCTAAAATCCAGAATAAAATATCAACGATGGACGAGAAAATCGAGAATAAGATGACAACGATGGACGAGAAAATCAAGGAATTAGAAAGAAAGATGACAGATATAAGAACTCAAGACACGTTAGCGGAAGAAAAGAAGACCGAGCAAACAAAACCTTGCAAGCCAGAAACACACTCTAAGGTAGAAGACATTGGGAGTTTTTCCTGAGTCAAGGCTCCAACGTTCGACGGAAAGACATCGTGGACCAATTATGTGAAACAGTTTGAGGCAGCCGCTGGAATGAATAATTGGTCTGACAGGAAGAAGGCAGTAAACTTAACCATCGCGCTTCGGGGAGATGCCTTAGATGTACTTCAGACGATACCTCTGGAAGAAACAGATGACTTCGAGCAGCTGAAGAAGAGGTTGGATATGCGATACGGTCACGAACATCTAGAACATTTGTACCAATCCCAGCTGAAGAACCGAAGGCAGAAACGTAACGAATCCCTTCAAGAGTCTGAAATGGATATTGCCCGACTAGTTCGATTCGCTTATCCATCAGCACCAGAGAACATGATGGAATGTCTGGGCATCCAGGCCTTTATTGATGGCTTACGTGACCCCGATATTCAGAGGGCGCTTCGTTTAGCCCATCCCAAAACATTAGTCGATGCATTAACTTCTGCTCTTAAATGCAAAGGAGCCACGAAGGATTCGCGGTACAACAAAGTTAGAACCATGCAAGAAAAAGGTAACGAAGACATCCTGAACCAGATCGTAAATTTAATAAAGAGTATGGCAGAAAAGAAGCCGAAGAAGATGAAATGCCGAAAGTGTGGTGGGCTAGAGCACGTACGCAGCCCGTCGAAGCGTCCCAGGACTCCTGCAACTCAAGAACTCCAGTCACATGGGAAATTAGACAGGGGCGAACATCGAGCTGATGTGAATCAGCAAAACGCCGACTCTCCGCCTAGACGGTCATGCCCTGTAGACTATTCTCACTGCAACAAGTCGAAATCTAAGGAAGTTGTAGTTTCCAGAATTACGGTAGTCAACGAAGAATGGTCACCCAGCAGGATCGGAGAAGATCAGGAGATGGATCCTCACCTAAAGCAGATTCGGCAATGGAAGGAAGAAAATCGGCGACCTACATGGCAGGAAGTGTTAAAATTTTCACCGACACTTAAGGCATATTGGGCTCAGTGGGACTCCCTTGTTCTGGAAGAAGGGCTGTTGAAAAGAGTCCTTGAAAACGATTATGGTTCCGAGAAGAGAAAACGGATAGTTATCCCGAAAACGAGAGTAGCTAAGGTACAGAAGAAGTTACACGACAGTCCATCGGGAGGTCATCTGGGAGTGAATAAAACCCTTCAGCGAGACCGTGAAAGGTTTTATTGGATGAACAGCTCCGACGATGTGAAGAACTGGTGTAAGAAATGTACGACTTATGCTACGAGTAATGGACCATATCGCAAAAGAAAGGCACCTATGAAACAAAATAACGTTGGAAGCCCTTTCGAAAGAATTGCTTTAGACATCGCTGGACCATTTCCGACGACAGAAAATGGTAGTAAGTACATATTGGTAGTAGTAGTAGTAGTATTGGTAGATTATTTCACAAAGTGGGTGGAAATTTATGCGATCCCGAATCAAGAGGCCACAACTGTCGCCGATGTACTGGTGAAAGAATATATCAGCTGATATGGAGTGCCTTTGGAAGTCCACAGCGATCAAGGAAGAAATTTCGAGAGTCAGGTATTCCAGGAAATTTGTGACAAGTTGGCAATGAAGAAGACCAGGCCAACAGCGTTGCATCCACAATCAGATGGAATGGTCGCAATTATCAACAGGATCATTGGAAAATACCTGTCCAAAGTAGTTTCCAGTCACCAGAGAGATTGGGACCAGTATCTTTCCATATTCGCTTTGGCTTATCGATCGGCTAAAAATGAGTCCACGGGTAAAACACCTGCAAAAATCCTGTTTGGACGCGAAATGAGGCTCCCTTGTGACCTGGAGTTTGGTGTGAAGACAATCGATTGCAAACTAAACTTTTCTGAAGAGGTGAAATATCTTGATATTACCCTTGACAAAAAGTTAACGGGGAACTCACACCTAGATAAGAGAGTAAATAGAGCTATTTGTTCAAGAATACTTATGACAGTATTTTCATACAGCCTAAACTTTCTAGAGAAATAATACTCGCCCACAGTATGCAAGTAATCCTTTCGTTTATGCACTCATCTTGGAAAACCAATTTCTATTACATCAAGTATCTCAAGATCATCATCAAACATGTCAGCCGCAATCTAGAATTATCTAGTATAAAAAGGACTTACATAAAGAATAACGACCAGCGGGAAGAGTCAGTTTATAATTTGATTTCGTGAGATAAACAGTAAACAAGTGAATATAAATAAACAGTAGTGAAGTGTTTATATAAATTAGTTTAAGTGCATATACAGTATATATAATATAAATTAGTGAATAAATAAATTAAGTGAGTAGACCTACCGTGTGTATGAATTTATCCCACCCCCCTCCCTCCGTGGAATTAAATTGAATAAATAAGAAAAACATTACATTGGTGTCAGAAGTGGGCTAATATGAATAAATTGCTACGTAAAAAAGGCCAAGGGACTATGTGACCTGAAAGTGACGGAACTAAGAGCAGAATTGGAAGATCGTGAGATGGAAACGTCCGGTAAGAAAAGTGAATTAGTAGAAAGACTTAAAGTGGCACTGGAAAATGACGGCATTGATCCAGAAACAGTTTTATTTAATGATGAGGCGTCCATCTTAATCTCGTCAATTTCTGCTAACATAGACGAGAGGATTTCTGCCATGAAAGAGAACATGGACAAGATTTCTGCTATGAAGAACGACATTACTGCTAATATGGACGAGAAGATTTCGGCTATGAAGAACGATATATCTGCCGATATATTATTAATGAAAAACGACATTGCCGCTGACGTTAAAAATGGAATTTCATCTCTAAAATCCAGAATAAAATATCAACGATGGACGAGAAAATCGAGAATAAGATGACAACGATGGACGAGAAAATCAAGGAATTAGAAAGAAAGATGACAGATATAAGAACTCAAGACACGTTAGCGGAAGAAAAGAAGACCGAGCAAACAAAACCTTGCAAGCCAGAAACACACTCTAAGGTAGAAGACATTGGGAGTTTTTCCTGAGTCAAGGCTCCAACGTTCGACGGAAAGACATCGTGGACCAATTATGTGAAACAGTTTGAGGCAGCCGCTGGAATGAATAATTGGTCTGACAGGAAGAAGGCAGTAAACTTAACCATCGCGCTTCGGGGAGATGCCTTAGATGTACTTCAGACGATACCTCTGGAAGAAACAGATGACTTCGAGCAGCTGAAGAAGAGGTTGGATATGCGATACGGTCACGAACATCTAGAACATTTGTACCAATCCCAGCTGAAGAACCGAAGGCAGAAACGTAACGAATCCCTTCAAGAGTCTGAAATGGATATTGCCCGACTAGTTCGATTCGCTTATCCATCAGCACCAGAGAACATGATGGAATGTCTGGGCATCCAGGCCTTTATTGATGGCTTACGTGACCCCGATATTCAGAGGGCGCTTCGTTTAGCCCATCCCAAAACATTAGTCGATGCATTAACTTCTGCTCTTAAATGCAAAGGAGCCACGAAGGATTCGCGGTACAACAAAGTTAGAACCATGCAAGAAAAAGGTAACGAAGACATCCTGAACCAGATCGTAAATTTAATAAAGAGTATGGCAGAAAAGAAGCCGAAGAAGATGAAATGCCGAAAGTGTGGTGGGCTAGAGCACGTACGCAGCCCGTCGAAGCGTCCCAGGACTCCTGCAACTCAAGAACTCCAGTCACATGGGAAATTAGACAGGGGCGAACATCGAGCTGATGTGAATCAGCAAAACGCCGACTCTCCGCCTAGACGGTCATGCCCTGTAGACTATTCTCACTGCAACAAGTCGAAATCTAAGGAAGTTGTAGTTTCCAGAATTACGGTAGTCAACGAAGAATGGTCACCCAGCAGGATCGGAGAAGATCAGGAGATGGATCCTCACCTAAAGCAGATTCGGCAATGGAAGGAAGAAAATCGGCGACCTACATGGCAGGAAGTGTTAAAATTTTCACCGACACTTAAGGCATATTGGGCTCAGTGGGACTCCCTTGTTCTGGAAGAAGGGCTGTTGAAAAGAGTCCTTGAAAACGATTATGGTTCCGAGAAGAGAAAACGGATAGTTATCCCGAAAACGAGAGTAGCTAAGGTACAGAAGAAGTTACACGACAGTCCATCGGGAGGTCATCTGGGAGTGAATAAAACCCTTCAGCGAGACCGTGAAAGGTTTTATTGGATGAACAGCTCCGACGATGTGAAGAACTGGTGTAAGAAATGTACGACTTATGCTACGAGTAATGGACCATATCGCAAAAGAAAGGCACCTATGAAACAAAATAACGTTGGAAGCCCTTTCGAAAGAATTGCTTTAGACATCGCTGGACCATTTCCGACGACAGAAAATGGTAGTAAGTACATATTGGTAGTAGTAGTAGTAGTATTGGTAGATTATTTCACAAAGTGGGTGGAAATTTATGCGATCCCGAATCAAGAGGCCACAACTGTCGCCGATGTACTGGTGAAAGAATATATCAGCTGATATGGAGTCCACAGCGATCAAGGAAGAAATTTCGAGAGTCAGGTATTCCAGGAAATTTGTGACAAGTTGGCAATGAAGAAGACCAGGCCAACAGCGTTGCATCCACAATCAGATGGAATGGTCGCAATTATCAACAGGATCATTGGAAAATACCTGTCCAAAGTAGTTTCCAGTCACCAGAGAGATTGGG
This sequence comes from Galeruca laticollis, assembly GCA_963921935.1. NCBI lineage: Eukaryota > Metazoa > Arthropoda > Insecta > Coleoptera > Chrysomelidae > Galeruca > Galeruca laticollis. The sequence continues at coordinate 197,168,857 of OY998179.1, read as the reverse complement.
ACCAGTATCTTTCCATATTCGCTTTGGCTTATCGATCGGCTAAAAATGAGTCCACGGGTAAAACACCTGCAAAAATCCTGTTTGGACGCGAAATGAGGCTCCCTTGTGACCTGGAGTTTGGCTGTCGGCCTGGCGAAGATTTAGCAGGAGAAGATTACGTGATCCAATTGGGAAGAAGGATGGACGATGTGCACGAATTGGTTCGAACGAATCTTCAAGTTGCTAGCGACAGAATGAAAAAACGTGAAGGCAGTTTCAAAGAAGAGGACAAAGTATGGTTACACAACCCGACAAGAAGAAAAGGCTTTTCTGCAAAATTACGGAAATCATGGTAAGGTCCATATTTAATCAAGAAGGGGATCAACGACATCACCTATTGTATAAGCAAGATCCCCAATGGAAAACCGAGAGTAGTCGACCAAAACCGACTAGCCCCATTCAAAGGAGACCATGACGAAGAGGAAGGGGTGAACCATCTACAACAAGAGTCTGACCCAGCCTTCGAAGAATTTTTGGGTGCATACGGAGGTACCCGGAGAGCTAGATACGGAGTGACTACAGAACAAAGACACGATTTGTTCACACTCCCGGAAGAGTACTCACTGGCACATAACATCTCCGCCAGTAACAAATACGCACGAGGGTTGGCAACCGTTTTTCGAAAGAAGTTTGGACAATTAGATAAACTTCAAGATCAGATTTCAGCCCCTGGCAAAACACTGAGACTCAAAAACACAATTCGCGGTACGTCTTCTACCTGATAACTAGATATGAATTTCCAGGTTCGAGATCATGTGTTGGAGTCCCACGTGGAGAAACTAGCAATGCCCAGGATAGAGAGCAACCAGTTGGATTGGCGAGTCATCAGGAACATGATAGGGGTAATCTTCCAAGATACCGGTGTCCACATATTAATTTGAAGCTATGCCCCTCGTTATCGGCACCCGTTGACGACGTTGCCCTGTTATTTCCATACGATCGGAAAATGCAGACATGGGTCCAGTTGCCGATTTAAACATCCAGTTCCGGCTACACAGAAGTTCCAGGGGGAACTTCCTTTTAAGGAGGGGGTAATGTTACGAAACAGCACACTAGTGTAGTCCCTAAATCCGACTCTGTTTAAGCCATGTCTGAAAGTTAAAATTTTGGCGGATGCGCTGGGATTTTTTAGAACTGTTTACGATTTTTTGTGGCTATCTTATCTAGACGTTGTTTTTGTGACCAGTCTTATATAGAAAATTCCAGGGAGGGGATTGTTTTTGTGTAAGCCGCAATCTAGAATTATCTAGTAAAAAGACACCTATATAAAGAATAACGACCAGCGGGAAGAGTCAGTTTATAATTTGACATCGTGAGATAAACAGTAAACAAGTGAATATAAATAAACAGTAGAGAAGTGTTTACATACTGTGTATATAATATAAATTACTGAATAAATAAATTAAGTGAGTAGACCTACCGTGTGTATGAATTTATCCCACCCGTGGTAACAAAAACTTTTAAGCAAATAAGAAAAGCATTACAGTACATTAAATTGTGTTGGTGTAACACCCCCTTAATATGTGGTTATATGTTTATTTACATTCCTTATCATTTTTGTGTTTATGTTTCATTGTTTTGTGATTGTATTGATAACTAGGCAAATCCCTGGCCGGTTCATCCAAACAGCGCTAGATTCAGCCTACTTATATTTTGGAATAATCAGAATTTGACCTAAAATTGTATTATATATTCCTAGAAAATGATTTTCGTGATGTAATTTTGATACATTTTTAATGGCCTCTTACATTTACAAAATTTATGAAATAGTTTTTGTGAGTCAAAAGGATACTAAATATCCTTCAATTCTTTGAATTTTACCTATTTCATTGGATGCCATTTGAAATTCCATAATATTGTCTGCTGTCAATAGGCTGAAAAAATCTAAGCCTTCTTTTAAAAACCCTTAATCACATTAAAAAAGGTTAAATATTTGTCATAAAAATGATGAAAATTCTCACATTCATTGGACGAACGTACAACTAACTATCATGTACAAAAAACTAGAAGAACTTGTATGTAGTGTAATACAAAGAAGTCGCATGTTAAAAAAAGCGCTACTACCATATCCGTAGTTACAGACGCTTAGGAAATAAAATTATTGAAAAGAAACATTCACCTGATGTCTACTGCTATTCCTGTTGAATTATATACAAAAGTTCGTTCGTATGCTGTGTGCATATAAATATTATTTTCTATTTAAACATTTATTACATGATGACGAGAATGTTCAAACCGCATCATATAAAAGGAAAAATATCTATGTTGGAAGCTAAAAATTTAAATAAATAAATGTCAGTGAGATTTCTGTATATTTAAAAGGGAAATGTCGACGTTGTGTAAATAGTATCGCACAAAGCTTTTTAAATAATCAATTAACGGTATTTCCTTGACAATATGTAAAGTAATTGATGATTTCCCGTATGTATTCCAACAAACACTCAAAATTTGAAATTATATGGGTTTTCAAAAAAAAGGTGACCTCGTTGCTAGCATAGATAGAACACTGCAAAATACTTTGAGTTCGCTCAGTAAATAAACGGCTTTAAATATTAAAACTAACTTTTCCGCACTTATACACACCGGAGGTTTTATCAACACTTAATGATGACGACTAAAGAGGTCTGTGGTCCAAAGAACCAAGATACAAGACAAAGGTTAAAGGATAAGATCAATGACAACCTAAAAATTCTAAATAATAGCCACAAAAAAGTGCCAGAATACATAGACAAAAAATGAGAAGTTAAAAATGCATTAATTGAACCCAGCAGGAAAATCCTAACCAAAGCTAAAAAAGTGAAAAGAGAAGATATTTGAAATCTAATGGAAGAACGCCAAAGGGCAAAGGACAATAACAATACATACGAAAGAGTTCAAGTTTCATTTAAGCAATGTGAGTAGATTCCACGGAGTAAGGGTCGAGACAATTAATTTCATTCGATATGCTTACTATAATTTTGGACATTTTAAAATGTACCCATTGAAAAAATAATAATCTGGATTTTATTTTATGTTATAACTATTCCCTCCACCAGTAAAGGTATTGAGCCATTTCCACCTTCACCACACGTAGAAGCTATTCCCTCTACCACACGTAGAATCTATTCCCTCCACCAGCTATGGGATGGAAGGTCCTTGCCACCTTCACTAAATGTGTTGCGAAGCGAAAAAACCATTAATCGGCATAAAGTCCTTTCATTTTTGAAACGTAGGTAGATAGTTTTTAAGAAATAAGTTACTAAATATGTAAATGTTCATAATCGTATATATGTAAAATTGACAATCTTGTTTATTATACTTTTTTCATTTATTTTAATTGATCAGTAAGTAGTAAAAATTGATAATTTTAGTTAATTCCAATACATTCAATTAAAGGCATTTACACAGTAAAAAGGAATGCCTTACAATTAGCAAAAGCACTATTATCCCACAAGTACTTATATTTTTGAGTTTACTCCTTAAGAAACGATTTTCATATATAGTCCATGGTATGGTAATTTATGGGAATGTCCGTATTAACTTTTGTTGAGCCATAAGTATTTGGTCTAGCGGTAACCAAAAATCCAAAATATCCAATAAAAACACAAAATAAAAAAACCTATAAGTCAAGAAATTTTCAGAAATCAAAAAAATTATTAATTAAAAAAATCAAAAACTGCCAAATTTAAACATTCAAACATTTTTTGATTATTATTTCAATTCACATTTTCCTTACTTATTTACTGTCGTTGTTTTGTGCGTTTACTTATATAATTGTTGTTAATTGTAGAAGCTCATCCAGAAACGAGACAGGATTTCCACAAGACGGTGGGATTTTTAAGAGCTATTTAATACTTCCAGTAAAGAAATAAAGATGTGTTTTAAATGAAAATGAAATCTTAAGCAACTCTTATATGTTATTACTTCGTACCTTGTATTAACAGAGCTGGGCAGTAGTTAACTACGTTTCCTTTAAAAATATTTTAATTACTTTTGTTCTAACAGTCACAGTAATTATACTCAAATATTTTTTTTCACAGAAAGTTGCCAAAAATAGTAGTTAACTACTCATTGCTAACACTTTTTTTAATTAATTAGTCAGCAGTTATACTCCACTAGTTTGTCCAGTTCTGTGTATAATAATAAATAAATTAATTAATATAAACTTATTATAAATAATTTTCTACTTTTATCTTGTTATAACATCATTTGAAAATCAAATGATACTCCAATCTAGAATCTATGTTATTCAAATTATGTTTAATTATTGCATTGTTGTTACATTATATGTTCTGTTTGTTAAGAAAAGTACTTTGTGAAAGAAATTATCTGTTGTGTATTTTTTACCAAAATAAATAAACTGTTTATATGATTATTGTTTTATTTTTTCCATTTTAAGCATTTATGGTCCATCATTTGATATTTCATTCAATTTAACTCAACATCTAATCATTATTGAGTTAATGGAGTTAAATTGAATGAAATGTCGAATGATGGACTATAAATTGCTATTTTGAAATAAAATAATTAAAATACAGTAATTTTGAATATACCGCCAAAACCTAAAATTACAGAAATCTTTTCAACATCACTCAATTGTTTAGTCGACAGGCTCTTCAGATGGCGCCACAATCAGTGTCTCATCTATATGTGGGTTATCTGTGAACAAAACAACATAAATCAAATTATCCGTCGACATTCAGATTTTTATCAAACTGGTATTTTAAATCATCTCCAGCAATTATCATTCTTTGAAAGTTAAGCTTTTCTATAATTCTATTTAATGTATGAGACACTGTCGCCAGTTTCGTTTAATGTAAACGATTGTTCGCTATCACATTTATCAAAACCAACAACTTGAGCCTCATTGTTATCCAATAGTTCTTGAGCAACACATATATATTTGTGGTCTTTTTTGCCAAGAAACTTAACAAACACATAATCATGTTCTTTTAAACAACTCATATCCGTTTTGTCACTGAATCCGTTTCATTTTCATCATCATATTGTAAACTTCTTAACGAACTGATTTAATCATCAGTAGTACCAGAACGTTCCCATTCTTCAGATGTCTCTGAACCAAAATTAGTCTCTCCTTTTGTTTTATTTTTACTTGTATCGCCATTTTCTCTTGTTTGGCTTTTTCTAGCAAAATATTTCTTTTGTTGTTTTTTTTTTTGCATTTGAGCCCTTGCAGCCAAAAACTAAATTTGGCTATTTGTCCAGTAATTATAATTTATTTCTAAGTAATTTAACCGGGCAGCCGCATTTGTTTAACACATAGAATAATTATTATGTTCTCTATACACTTTTGTTTTTCTTCTCTTTTCTTACTTCATTTATTAGCATAATATACCTGCAATTTTTTTTTGTCACTACTGTAGGTATTTTTTCATTTGGTATTATTCTATATTTAATAGTTTAGGTTCTGGCTATGTCAAAACTCGTTTAAAAGGATATGGAATAAAATACTTATTTTGTTCTGTTAGGGATGCATCAGCTTTATGGACTGTTTTTTAGACACATATTTAGTTCCTTTTGGTGATATAGTGATATCACTTAATACTTTAATGGGCGTCGTTCTGAAGGATGTTGAAGCTATGTTTGATTTCAGCTTTTTCGGTTTTCAAGCTTGCCCTGGAATTCTATTTACATTATCACAGTTTTCTTTGTTGTCAAAGATTAGTTTGATTGACCGTTATTTTCAAGAGTTTTGATATCTTGACCTGGCTGATTATTTGAAAAGGGGTTTTCCAGTTTTAATTCAACAATTAGCTGTTGAACACTATCCAATAACTTATCCTTTCCCACTGGAAACCCTGCCTTTGCTGCCTGAATTATCCATTGGTTCTCTCCCTTTGGATAAGTAGGATTTCAACCCCATTGTGCACTTCCTAGGAATTTTTCCAAGCAACTTATAAAGTAATATGATCCGTGGATTTTATTTGCGGATGTAATTATAGGTAGGCCTTTGTCACAATTTTATAGTGTAAGCTGCATGTCGTATTTGTGTTGGAGGTGTGCGTTCTCGCTTATCCTCCGGTTTTTGGTGTTGTTGTTTTTGATCCATTTTGATCCTACGAGTCGCTAGGGAATGGTTTGTTGTCTCTGGCAGAGCCCTGCATGCCAGGGAAAGGCTATTTCCTTGGGGGTGTCGCCTGGTGCCCCCAGGGGGACGTTCGCAGCCACATTCTCTGCGGCCATTCAGCCATCGGCATGTTCCTTAAACCTTAACTTGGGTTGTTGGAGTATCATTTGGTTGCTCAACACTGCTGTCACTGATGATCAACAGTGATAACATATCCAGCGGTGCCACGAGGAGGCAGACACTTGATTGTTGTTTTTGATCCATTTTGATCCTACGAGTCGCTAGGGAAAGGTTTGTTGTCTCTGGCAGAGCTCTGCATGCCAGGGAAAGGCTATTTCCTTGGGGGTGTCGCCTGGTACCCCCAGGGGGACGTTCGCAGCCGCATTCTCTGCTGCCATTCAGCCATCGGCATGTTCCTTAAACCTTAACTTGGGTTGTTGGAGTATCATTTGGTTGCTCAACACTGCTGTCACTGATGATCAACAGTGATAACATATCCAGCGGTGCCACGAGGAGGCAGACACTCGATGGTTGCATTTCTCCATTGGACTGCAGAAAGCTACCTACAAGCAGACAAGCAAGCGCAAGCAAGTAAATAAGCAAATCAACTACAAACCAATGGCCAAACAACCAACCCCGCCCCTATAGGGGGGTGTCAAATAGCTATGTAGCTGTTTTCTCCTTGTACCATTGTTTTATGTATCTATTTAGAACCTATTTATTTTAATATAACTTTGATGCATCTGTGTCTATAGGAACTAATAGATGACAGCCTGTGTCAACTTTTGGAACTGAAGTGTTAACCTCTGATTCTTTATTTTATTATAGATTTGGCTTTATTAAATACGACATGCAGCTTACACTATAAAATTGTGACAAAGGCCTACCTATAATTACATCCGCAAATAAAATCCACGGATCATATTACTTTATAAGTTGCTTGGAAAAATTCCTAGGAAGTGCACAATGGGGTTGAAATCCTACTTATCCAAAGGAAGAGAACCAATGGATAATTCAGGCAGCAAAGGCAGGGTTTCCAGTGGGAAAGGATAAGTTATTGGATAGTGTTCAACAGCTAATTGTTGAATTAAAACTGGAAAACCCCTTTTCAAATAATCAGCCAGGTCAAGATATCAAAACTCTTGAAAATAACAGTCAATCAAACTAATCTTTGACGACAAAGAAAACTGTGATAATGTAAATAGAATTCCAGGGCAAGCTTGAAAACCGAAAAAGCTGAAATCAAACATAGCTTCAACATCCTTCAGAACGACGCCCATTAAAGTATTAAGTGATATCACTATATCACCAAAAGGAACTAAATATGTGTCTAAAAAACAGTCCATAAAGCTGATGCATCCCTAACAGAACAAAATAAGTATTTTATTCCATATCCTTTTAAACGAGTTTTGACATAGCCAGAACCTAAACTATTAAATATAGAATAATACCAAATGAAAAAATACCTACGTAGTGACAAAAAAAATAAATTGCAGGTATATTATGCTAATAAATGAAGTAAGAAAAGAGAAGAAAAACAAAAGTGTATAGAGAACATAATAATTATTCTATGTATTAAACAAATGCGGCTGCCCGATTAAATTACTTAGAAATAAATTATAATTACTGGACAAATAGCCAAATTTAGTTTTTGGCTGCAAGGGCTCAAATGCAAAAAAAAACAACAAAAGAAATATTTTGCTAGAAAAAGCCAAACAAGAGAAAATGGCGATACAAGTAAAAATAAAACAAAAGGAGAGACTAATTTTGGTTCAGAGACATCTGAAGAATGGGAACGTTCTGGTACTACTGATGATTGATTTAATCACCCCCAAGGAAATAGCCTTTCCCTGGCATGCAGGGCTCTGCCAGAGACAACAAACATTTCCCTAGCGACTCGTAGGATCAAAATGGATCAAAAACAACAACACCAAAAACCGGAGGATAAGCGAGAACGCACACCTCCAACACAAAAGCACCGTCGAGTTAAAAGAGTCGCGATGCTGAGGCAAAGAGAAGGGGGAAAGCGAGGAAGCAGGCTGGCGTCTCTACAGACACCACCAGCGCTACTCGCTCCTCCTTATCTAAGCCTGGCACCAGTGACCAAAAATGCAAGGGAGCGATACCAGTTCCTCCTCCAAAAGAGGCCCGGAACGCGTCGCCCCCCAAGAAAAGAAGTGCATCCGGATGAGAACTCCTCCAGAGGAAAGAGGATACGGATGGACGCTAAAGCAAAAAGCTACAGCGAAGCAGCTACCAACCATTTACGGGTAGCTATTATAGACAAGGCCGATCCATACGGTAAAATAATTACCGATATTGGAGACCTTGTGAAAAGACAACTAATGGAGGCTTTGGACGAAACCCTTATGTCCGCCTCCGGCAGTCAGAAAAGCCCCCTACTTTTAGGTCATGGTCGCACTCTGGCGAAATAATCAGAATCATCTGCAATAATGACGAAACGATAGAATGGCCAAAGAACACGGTTTCCAAACTGAAACCGTGGAAGGAGGCTTAGTTCGACGTGGTGCACGTCGTCAACCTACCCCAGCTGACAAAAGCCACCCTTTGGGTCCCTAGCGAAGCTCACGCTAACCTGGGTGACAAAGAAGATGTGCTGCGCCGGCTAGAAAAACAAAACCTAGACCTTTGGGTGGAAGCATGGTTTTCCTTCCACCGCGAAGCAAAGGTCAATTCCAGAGGGCACCTCTTCGTCTTCGACACAGGAGACGAGGAAATGGGAGTCCTAGAAAAACGATCCATAAGGATGAGCTACGCGTTCACCTCATTGATTGTTAAAACAAAAAGACTCGACCCGGAACGGAGGACATCGAGCACGTATCCCCCTCTCCCATCCAAGGAGCCCCAAGGATATGTTGCTTCTGTGGAGACTGTGGAATTATCCTCTAAGATGGCGACCAATAGTCTCCTGGCAGAACTAACAGCTCTAAGCCAAGATACAGGCAACGTGAACCCCCCTCTAAGTGAGGAAGTGAAGATGGCCTAAAAGAAATCAAAACCTATCTCACCACCATCAAGCAGAGATGGACAATGAAAAGGTAAGATTTGTTCAGTGTAACCTTCAACACAAAAAGGTGGCCTCGGCAACACTATGCCGCCACCTTGATGTGATAAAGGGCACAATAGCACTTGTCCAAGAGCCCTGGATAAGAAAAACCAAAATCATGGGCCTAAATAATCCAAAAGGTTTAATTTTCAGCTTCCCAAGTAATCAGCAACCTACGACGGCCATATATGTCCCTAGGAATTTTAAGACCTACCCACTGACGCATTTTTCATCCTCCGACTTAACGGTAGTGAAGGTTGAATAGGGTAATAGGCTGCGATTCAAACTCTCACCACGTAAGCTGGGACAGCAAAGATATTAACACTAAAGGTAAGTCTTTTTATGATTATATAACTAACAAGAATCTCTGTATTCTAAATAGAGGTACTGAACCAACTTTTATTAACTCTCGAAGTCAAACGCGAATAGATATTACCTTATCTACAAACACTTAGAATATAAACGAAATTAACTGTCGATATTGATTTATCGAAACAACTGTCAATTTTTTAGAATTTTCAATAACTTTTATTATATTGTGGAATTGACTAGAAACCGTGAGTTTCAATTAAAACACTACTTAGAATATAATCTCCGGCTGGCATGTATCCGACGACATATCAATGTCGGATCACCGCTGGATAAAATTTGAAATAAAACTGGCACTCACAGCCTCCACGATAACTTGCGACCCCATAAAAACGGACAGGACTAAATGTCCACTGTTTGTGTGCCTAACAATAAAGGGAATTTGGAAATTTATTCTGATATCATTCAAAACTCCATAATTAATGCCTATAAGATGTCTTGCCCACTCAGGCGGGTCGATTTTGATGGAGCCTCCACTCCATGGCGGTGCCATGAGATTGATCAGCTCAGGAGGACGGCGAGTAAATATTTCAATAAGGCTAAAAGAACCAGACTCGAAGAGGATTGGAACGCATTCAAGTCTCACCTCAAGGAGTATAAAAAAGTAATTAGACAAAAACAAAGAGAAGCATGGGGAGTCTATTGCGAGGAAATCGAAGATTTCCCCCAAGCAGCTAGACTCCAAAAAGCCCTCTCAAAAGATCCCCACCGTCATATCGGTATACTAACTAAATAGGATGGCACAAAAACTGCCAACCTGAAGGAAAGTTTTCAACTAATAATGTCAACTCAATCCCTGACTCCAGAACCACAAACATGGCAGCCTGGGAGGATATGGAGAATCACTACCCGACGGACGATGACTGGTGTATATCGCGACAGATCATCGACGCGAAAAGACTGAGGTGGGCCATCTTAGGCTTCTCCCCCTTTAAATCCCCGGGAACGGACGGCATTTATCCAGCCCTACTTCAGTGGGGCCTGGATGAACTAATGCCGCACCTGGTAGGAATCCTCAGATCCTCACAGGCACTGAGGTATATTCCAAAAGGTTGGAGAGAAGTCAAAGTCGTGTTCATACTTCTGGCTTCTCCCCCTTTATTCATACACATAGAAGGTGCGTTCGATAGAATCACTTTTTCTAAAACAACAAACGCACTTTCCAACAAGAGTATCGCCCAAACCATAAATGACAGGATATATAACATGCTATCAAAAAGAGCAATAAAAATCAGTGTAGATAATGTAACCATCAGAGGCTTGGTGGTAAAAGGTTGTCCACGGGGAGGGGTACTCTCGCCACCACTGTGGAACATGGTCTTGAGACTCCTTGGTCAGTCGCCTCAACGATGGCAACTTCTACATAATAGCATATGCAGATGACCTAGTGATTTTGCTAACAGGAAGATTCGAGGAGACACTCTCCGCTTTAATCCAAGAGGCTCTCAATATCATAGAACAATGGTGCAAAGACCATTCACTGTCAATAAATCCAAAAAAGACGGAGATGGTTGTTTTCACGAAAAAAGGAAGCTTCTAAAACATCAAGCCCCAAAGCTCCTAGATACCAAACTTAAATTTTCTTCAGATGTGAAATACTTAGGGGTCACCTTCGACAGTAAGTTAACGTGGAACTCTCATTCAGAAATCAGAGTTAAAAAAGCATATATTTCTTATGAACAGTGTCGTAGAACCATCGGCCGTACCTGAGAAATGTAACCTAGGGTCGCTGCCTGGATCTACACTGGCATCATCAGACCTATGCTGACGTATGGTGCGATTGCCTGGGAAGCTAAAGCAAACCAGCTGACAGTCGTCCGAAAACTGGATCAAATCCAAAAAACAGCATGCCTCAATACAACAGGAGGCATTTTGTAGAGGATGTGAACAAGATGATGAGACTGTCGAACTCATTCTTTGCGAATGTCAGACATTCTCTCATTTTAGGTTTCATGTATTCGGCTAACATACGCCAGTATGAGGTAACTTAATTCAGGTGACGTTATCGCCTACTTCAAACAAGTAGGCTGGATGACGAGCTAGAAGGAAGTTTTGAACATCAGAAGGATGCACAATGGGCAATTGTGGCCTAAGGGCTGTGGGTTCACCCACCCTTCGAACTCTTACAGATACCCTCTCTATAGGGGACCAATCATTGACACCCCCCTATAGCATTATCAAAATATTATATCTATTAAATGTTTCAGTGGAGAAATAATATTTCAAAGCCCTAATTTCCTAAAGTACAACAAAAAATATTCCTGTATGATTACCTTAGCTATGAAATGTCAAAATCAACTCACTTCTTAAGAAACAACTTAAGAAATATTAAAAATTTACAGACCCTCGTGGTACAGTCTACTTAAAAACCAGTCATGTTGAAATTAATTATGATGTCAACACATCGCATATTTTAAATTTACTGTAAGCGTCAATCTTTAGTACCCTGTCAACATTTGGGTACTTGACCTTATAGAAGAAGAAGGATGGCGACAATTTACCAAGCAGGATCAGCACTGTTGAAAAAAGGAGAGATCGTTTGTTGGAGACGGAAATATTTGAGGGAAATACGAAAATTGAGAACAGATGGTGTACGAATTTGAATTAACACTCCAATTCCTACTGTAAAATCTTACTTTGTCTTCACCCTGTATATCATAATTTGTATATTCCGTACATATCATAAAATAAAAATATCATTCTTCCTACATATTTAATATGTATTTAACCATACAAAACCCATTTCAAACTTCCTTCCATATAAAAACAACTGATAACTATATAACAATTTCTTTTGTTCACAAAAATACATGCATCGGCTGAGTTTTCAACAGTCGTATGACGGTTTCATTTAAATCCCTATTCCCCATTGGCTACATCTTCACATAACTCTCCTTGTTACCACCCACTTTGAACGACATATAAAATATCCATAACAACCCATTTTTAACTTAATTTCATTATCATTCAATAAACAACGTTAATCAAGTTAAAAAAAAAGCATTAAAAAATCTAATGACACATCTTGTCATGAATTAATCACGAAAAAGTAAAAATATATCAATTGCATCTTACCATACGCAGTTGTGATATTCTTAGTTGTGACGCAATATGAACAAAACTGTAAAATAATGCAAATATAGAAAAAGTGCATGTGATCATCGAATTTCATTTAATATAATAACCAACTGATATACTCATATACATGTAAAAGCAGTCATTACCGTAATATACGGTTGGTCCTTCAGAGCCCATTAAACATACAAATAAATACGACTTCTCACATTTTGCTGTCCCTTTATTGAAGATGAGAACGCAAAACAGATGGAAAGCGAATATTCTATTTAGATTAAACCTGGTTGAATGAAGAATACACTTCTAGGCAAGCAAATTAACAAGGAATTACAAATAAAACTCAAGTTACAAATTTATCCAATTTCAATGACAAAATGCAACAATTAAAAATAACAGAAATGTTGCAAATAACATAACTTCTGACAGATGCCGAAGAAATACCTGTATAAAGTAAAAAAATTTAACAGTAAATTTTCTAGTGAAGCACTCAAGCATTAAAATGTAAATACTTATTTTAATATTCCCAAAATCAACAAAATTTTTCTCTAAAATAATAACTCCACCTCTAGTATCGATTGCTTGTGAATAAAACAAATGCATACTTTTTAGAATCGCCCGATACATTCGTAAATAATCAATATGGTCATTAGATACTTTATACATTCATGAAGCCCTATTGAGGCAGGAAGTTTGAAATTACTGGATAACCATGCCATTAAATATATAGTTACCCACAGTGACCTAGCTGATCCGCAAAATTAATTAATGTTGATATAGATTATTTTTGAGGTAATAAACAAACCCGGTCTAGTTGAACTGTCATTATAAGGGATATTGGTTATATGACATAAAGTTGAACAATTTGATTGCAAAATAGGATATTAGAATACACAACAACGAAATTTAAGGGAGAGTTTAGAAAAGCCTCAAGCTTTAAGCAGAAACATCTTGATTTCTTAATTAGTAAGGAACATTATTACAATAATTAATTGTTATCCGCATGTAAATATATAAATTTCATACATTATAGAGATTGAAGCACACCATATATCTATTAACTTTAAATCTAATTCAAGAAAGGACTACTACTTCATCTACAGGATCGTGTACTTCCTTAATTTGGTAACGAAGTGCTTTTACATTTTCAATTTTACTTTCGCATCTAGTGTCACATGCCCTTTTAACGGTGAGGATAGTAACATGTTTTTTTTAAAATGACCCACCGCTTCGTTGATGCTGAAAAAACAACATAAATTCTTTGAACAATTCCGAAAAAAGTTATAGCCTTAGGTGAACATTTTGCGGCATCACAAATCAAGAGATTCAAACTGTGACTTGCACAAGGCATGTAAAACGCCCTTGGATATATTTCTAAAATTAGAGCTTGAACTCCAGAATACGACTATTTCATATTTGAACCATTGTCGTAACCTTGGCCTCTGCAGTTCTAAATCTCTAAACCTACTTTGTCTAGTTCCTCTAATAAAACATCAGTTAAATTTTTGCCTGCTGTTGACTTAACGTCTAAGAATTTGAGAAAATGCTCTTCAGCAGTCACACCCCCACTTTTATTTTTAGTAGCACTTACATTGTATTCAGTCTTAAGAAAACGTATCACCAAAGGCTCTTGGTGGCTAAGATCGGGAGTGCAGTCTAGTAGTACAGACAAATACTTAGCTGACTTAATGTCGGAAACAATTTTCTCTTTCACCTTTTCAGATAACAGTTTAATCAACTCATTTTGAATATTTGCTCCTAGATAGTGATCGTGAATCTCAGACGATCTGATTCGCCTCAAATGCTCTTGCATGACTGGATCAAAAGTAGCCATCATTTCAATAAGTCCTAAAAAGTTGCCATTGTTTGGCTCATACAGTTTAGAGCTCGATGCCCTGAAAGCAATATTGTGCTGTACTAAATATTGAATGCCACTAACAATTATTTTAAGAACTTCACGCCAATGTTCCTTTTATTTGTTTATCAATTTCATATGTTGCTTATCAATAGTGGACGCTTCATCTAAACGTACCTCACAATCCGTCCCTCTCTGTATGATTAATTGGATTTTTGAATGGTGATATCAGCCATGGCTCTATTCCATATCCACTATCACCGACCAATACCGCGTTCTGTGATGTATGCATAACTTGTCTATCGTGCCCGAATTTGGCGGCCAACTAACGTCAACACTGGTAAAAATTTATTTTGCATTACAAGTAGCTTCAATATTTAACGTTGGTTTTCCTTTCCGATTTATGTATTCATCCCCATGAATTCGTGATTTAAGAATTCCTACATGAGTGCAATCGATTACACCAATCGCTGTTGGAAAGAGATATTTTGTTTGCCACAATTCCTTTGCCTGCAGGATTGTATTTTCAGTACTGGGAAATTTTATCCAATTATCAGCTTTTGCATTAGTACGGTCCACCACAGCCTTAACAGTAAGTAATGCTGTACCTTGAGTTGCTCCAAGTTCTTCTCCGATTCCATTTTGATAACCAGGATCGGCTAGGTATCGCAAACGTATCTTCACTTTTTGCACTGCTGATAGTGCACCGCCTCGGGTCTCTCCAGTTTCATATAAAAAATGGTTTGCAAGCCATTCAACATTATTTTCCTCAAAACGAAATAACTTTTTAAAATCTTTCCTGTTTGGAGTACAACGAGGTTTGTAATGCTTGATGTCTCTCACGTTCACAAAATCAGCCATAGCAAGAGTTAATCACATACACACCTTTTACTACTACGATTAATCTGCATCAATATGCAAGGATTTGCTTCAACAAGTAAGTAAAGGCTTTACTTTATTAATATGCATTCACTTCAATCTAAAGGTAAACGTCGACTGTATAAGGATTTGCTTTCGCTAAAAGAGGGAAAGGTTTTGCTTATTTTAAATTGATACAACTTAAAGTAAAAGGTCCATAATTTGTAAGTAAAATGTTTTGCTTTGTTTTATTAATTAGAATGTTAGAAGGAGAAGATAAACAACTTTTCGAAGATCCAGCATTGCCATGAAGGTGACTATGATTGAATAGTTATACCGTACTTCTCCTTTGTGACCTGAGAGTATCGAATTTTTATTGTTTTGTTCTTAGTTCTTCTTGGAGCAAAGACAGAACTATTAAATAAGGGATTTAGTTAAAATAAACTTTCAATAAAAAGAATGATAATTATGAATGAAACTATATTTCAAACGGATAACTATTCCCCTATTAACACGTTCCTTCTCCACAAATGATTTATTCTAGTGCAGAGCCTGTCATTGTGAAATTTTATTTGCATCACAAATATATGCGAGATTACAAAATGTTCTATTATCAACTTACTGTAACTATTAAAACTATATTTTCCTAAATAACGTTCCCTATGAAAATGTCCTGAAACATACTTTTAATAAAAGACACCAAACGAGGGTAGGCTAAATAAAAATTAACTTCGGAATACTTTTGACATCAATTTTGTGGAGGTACAAAGGGCCTTTTGATATTAATATTACAGAATAAAGGGAAATATGCGACTAATGCCGTCATATTAAGTTACATTTATTACAGCGTTTTATTAATTTTTATAACTACACAGTATCCAAACACGCTATTGAAACTACTTATCGAGTGATACTGTATTTCATGGTTGAGATAATTTCGGTGATTGTACGAGGGCAATTCAGAAACTAACCTCCGATTGGTCACAGTGCGGGTAAAGGGGGGAGTAGCGCGCCATCTGTGCATTCACACGCTCAGCAGGTCAGTCGGCATCAAGCCGTAGTCGAGTGAACATCGTACCTGCGCTAGTTTAGTTTTTGTGGCAGTTTGAAATGTGTGCTGCAATAGAAAATCCCGCCAAATGTGAAGTGCGTGCTGTTATAAGGTTTTTTACAGCCAAAGGATACTCTGCAGCAGCTATTCATCGTGAGCTTTGTACCGTGTACGGACCAAAAGTTATGAGTGAAGGAGTTGTCCGTGAATGGGTACGTTTATTTAAAAGTGGACGAGAAAACGTTCATGATGAAGAGAGGAGTGGTAGACCATCCTTGGTGACTGACGAACTCGTTCAGACAGTTGATGCAAAAGTTCGTGAAAATCGACGTTTCACAATGGCGGAGTTGTCTACTGATTTTCCACAGATTTCTAAGACTCTTTTGTACGAGAAAGTGACAGCAAGATTGGGTTACCGTAAGTTCTGTGCACGATGGGTGCCCAAAATTCTTACCGAACACCACAAAAGTCAAAGAATGGCCTCTGCATTAGACTTTCTGTCACGTTATGAGGACGAAGGAGAACCATTGTTAAACAGAATCGTGACCGGTGACGAAACCTGGATTAAGTACGTGAACCCTGAGACAAAAGAACAATCAAAGATGTGGGCACATTCAGATTCGCCTACCAAACCAAAAAAAGCCCGGCAAGATTTTTCTGCCAGAAAACTGATGGCAACGGTGTTTTGGGATGCCAAAGGGGTGTTGTTGGTTGAATTCATGGAACGTGGGACGACCATTAATCAAGACGTGTACTGTGAAACACTAAAAACATTACGACGGGCTATACAGAACAAACGCCGTGGTATGCTGACTTCCGGTATCGTTTTTTTGCACGATAACGCCCGTCCTCACTCTGCTCGCAGAACAACAGCCCTTCTTGAGTCCTTCAAGTGGGACGTTTTCAACCATCCACCTTACAGCCCAGATCTGGCGCCAAGCGATTATCACCTCTTCATGCATATGAAGAAATGACTCGGGTCCCAGCGGTTTGATGACGACGAAGAGCTCAAAGATGCGGTCACAGGCTGGCTCAAGGCACAAGCGGGTGATTTTTATGCAGAAGGAATTTCAAAGCTTGTGAAGAGATACGATAAGTGCCTCAATCGTTATGGAGACTATGTCGAAAAATAGTGCAAAGATGTAGTTGTAAGATGTATATATTAAAATATTTTTACTTAACTTGGTGTATTTTTTTCAATCAACCGGAGGTTAGTTTCTGAATTGCCCTCGTATATGCAGGGAATTTGATACTTTACACTAGGAGACAATGAAAAAATACCTATAATATAAGAGAAAATAGCTTTAGTTTAAGACGAGGAGCTTTTAATAGACTTTGATCATTCTAATATCTACCGAGCATGTTGAGAAATTCGTGAAAGAGAGGTTGACATTTAAAATTAAACAAGAGATGAATATTAATGATTACATTAAAGTCAAAATAGGTTTTGGTCTAAACTAGTTTTGACGAACTCACTACTTTTAATTACCTGTAGTGATCCCTTAAAAGACATTAAAAGACAAAAGGACACTAACTTAGAAATAATAATAATATTTAATTTAATATTAATTATAGTATTTAAGGAGCATCGGCCGGCCATAGTCAATGTCATTTACCAAGGAAAGATTGTTTTTGTTATTTTATAAACAGACATGTATAGTTTACAGACCGAGGTCGGTTGTGTAGAAAAACACAACTATGTTTCCTATATAATGGGTGTGAACGAACCAGGATGATATTATGATTGTTATTAATACTTTGAATAAGTCGTTTTGATATTTATAGTAGTGTAATTTTAAATGTATTAAACTTGAACCCAGTGATTTTATAAATGTGTTATTGTTTATTCTGTTCCCGAACACAGGTTGCTGGGTAAGTGGTTTCCTCCATAATAATATGCCTTTATGGTACACGTCGAGTATACGAGGGACCCTTACTAAGTAACCACCACATGGCGATCCTGCGAACGAAATGGAAATGGTAGTGATAATGGGAAAATTAATAGTATAATAGTAATCGCCACTACATGGCGATCCTGCAAATTAAATGGAAATGGTAGTGATAATGGAAAAATTAATGGTATATTGGTAATCGCCACTACATGCGAAGTGAATGGTAATATGGTAATATGGTAATGGAAAAATGGATAGTGAAATGTATATTAATGGTAAATGGTAATAGTAAAATAGTAATCTTCCAGAACAAATGGTTATGGTAAATTATCCTGTAAGTAAATGATAAGTTATGGTACAATTGATGTTATAAGGATAGAATTATATGGTTTTCTACTTAAATTTGGGACCTTGGAGAAAACAAACAATGGGAGGTTCATCAACCAAACAGGAAGCAAAAGAAACAGGAATTGTCAATAACACTTTCATGGTACAACAAGATAATGTTGCGATGCACATCATGGTATTACTATACATTATAACAATAGCTTTTATCTGCTAATTCGTATGGTCAGTATGGAAAACACACCGAAGAGCGTTGAAAAGAGATATCAACAGAAGCAATGCAATAGAGCAGGCAACAGGAACTCTCACCGTATAAATAATTTGTAAGTACACATGCATTCTATTCTTATGAACAAAGTTTTTTTTTAAATGTCAATAACGTGGGAAGATTTTGAGAATAAATTACGATTGATTGTAGAAGAAGTTAATAAACAGGGAAAAAGGGTTTTGAAGAAGGAAACTCCTAAAAATCCTGATATACATATAGAAGTAATTAGTAGCATAGTAGGTCTTTACAATAATTTTACTAGGTTAATAGCCAAAAATTGGAAAAATTTAAGTTCAATACCACAAGAGACTTGTAAAAGTTATTCAAGTAGGATTAGGGATAAAGCTAAAAGGGCATTTCAAGCGTTAAATTGTATTATAAACATACCTACCTCTATAATTGAGGAAATTAATGCGGTTGTATTACAAGCAATAAGCAAACAGTTGAAAATGGCGACAAGTATGAACGATTTTTTTAATTTCGCGAGTAAAGTTTTACCGAATGAGTTTAACGGCGAAGCAAGTAAATTACAGTCATTCTTAGACTCATTGGATTTACTACAGACAAATACGAATGGTAATGAGGAAAATTCTATCCTATTGATAAAGACGAGATTAACAAGAAAAGCTAGAAGTTTAATCACAACGGAAAACTCCATTGCAGACATCAAAGATAAACTTAAAGCAGGGATAAGAGGAGACAATCCAAGCCTCCTCCTAGCGAAACTTGGTAAAATAAGACAGAACGGAAAGGATGTGACACAGTATGCAACAGAAATAGGGAAACTGGCGGAAAGATTACAGGCAGCATACATATCGGAAGGGATGCCTTAACGGCTAGCTGAGAAATATACGAAAGAAGCAACGATTAAGGCAGTAACTACGAATGCCGCAACGGATACAAGCAAAACGATAATTGCAGCGGGAAGTTTTGAAACAACACAAGAAGTATTATCAAAATTGGTTTCAGTAGAAGGTATAGTACGACAACAACACGTCTTACATATGAAAGATAACAGGAATTTCTTTAGGAAATCAAACTTTGACTTTAGGAATAACCATCGGAGAGGAATCAACAGAGGATGTTATAATGGTAATCATTCAAGAGGAACATTTAGACAGTATAATCAAGGGAACAACTATAGCAAATACGAGAATTTTAATAAATATAGGAAATACAATAATAATGGAAATTACAATAATCGAGTCGACAATAACGTGAGAATATGCAAGATAGAAGAGAAAATTGAAGAAATGAGCAGACAAATAGCACAATTGAAGAAGGAAAACTACGATTTAAGGATGGAAAATAAGGAACTAAAAGAAAAAACAGAATTTTTGCAAGGAAACATGACAGATACTCAGAAAAATTTTAGAGAGAAGAATTTAATAATACATGGTATAGAAGAAGAAAACGAAGAAGATGAGGAACAACTAGAAAACAAATTAGAAGATGTAATGAACAAGGTTAATAACACAGTAGATGTTAAAACAGATATTTTGAAATGTAAAAGATTGGGAAACAAAACCAGTAACAAAAATAGGCCAGTATTAATAATGATGAAAGATGTGAATAAGAAAGTAGAGACTTTGAACGGAACGAATAAACTAAAAGGAATGAAAATATACATTGATGAAGATTATCCAAAAGAGATATTGGAACAGAGAAAACAGTTAATAAGATACATGAAACAGGCGAGAGAAAGTGGAGCTAAAGCTAAAATAATTGATAATACATTATTGATTAACGACAACATGTACAGTTTAAAAGAATTAGAAGAAAGGAAGAATCAGTTTGAAATACATACAGGATGGAATAAATCAACATTAAAGGAAAATAACGAAACTAATCCGAAAATTTTGGATAAAATTTTCAGCGATAAAAGTTTTAAGCAACGAAGAGGTAAACAAATTGTCTAGGAAAAATATGAAATTCGATCGATTTGGAAGAATACGATTTTGAAATACAGTATGTAAAAGGTATAGAAAATTACGCGGACAGTATATCCAGAATATCCATTGAAGAACTTAAGGATTTATACATAAATAATTCACATGTCTTGGCAATCACAAGAGCACAAACGCAAAAAGAAAACGTACAAACAGCAAAGGATCAAAGGAATAAAGTGGAAACAAAAGAAGTAAGAATACAAAAACCTGCAGTAGTAAAAGTTTTAAATAACCTTGAGGCACATAAATTACCAATTTTACACTTTGAAAATAACCGTATCTCACTTAGGATGAGCATTCGGATCAAAAACAAATTGAAATTTAGTGAAGCCTTAAATACCGGTTTATACAACTTCGACCTAGGACGAACGTTGGAAAAGCTTGAAGAGCTATCGGTAAGAAATGAAGTAAAAAGAATGAAAATATATACAAATGATGATATATTTAAAAAGTGCACAGTAGAAGAATTTATAGAAATAGGAAATCAAAGGTTAAAAAGTATTCATGTATGTATATGCGACGTACCAAAAACGGTACAGCAGAAAGAAGAGATCCAAAAGATATTAGAAAGATACCACAATGATCCAATGTTTGGGGGACATGTAGGAAATAATAGGTTATTAAAGAAACTGAGAGCAAATTTCAAGTGGAAAGACATGGAGAAAGACGTAAGGAAATACGTAAAAAATTGTCATAAATGTCAAGTGAATAAGGCAAAGCCCAGTCACAAAGAAAAATTTGTCATAACAGATACATATATAAAACCGTTTGATATTATTTACATAGACACAATAGGTCCGTTTGTAGAGAGTAACAACGGAAATCGTTATTGCATTACGATATTATGCGAATTAACTAAGTACGCAGTTATGATACCAGTTCAGAATAAAGAAGCACACACAATAGCAAAAGCAATTTTCGACAACTTTATACCAAATTACGGATTGACGAAAGAAATAAGAACAGATCAAGGGACGGAATATAAGAACGAAATAATGAAGAATTTAGCAGAACTATTAAATATAAAACATAATTTTTCAACAGCATATCACCACGAAACAATAGGCAGTTGCGAAAGATTACATAGGACATTTAACGAATATATAAGAAATTTTATCAAAGATTCTAGGGATAATTGGTGTGAGTTTGTAAGAATGTTCGCATATTGTTATAATACAACACCAAATACGTATCACGGATACACTCCTTTTGAGTTATTATATGGGAGAAAACCCAATTTGCCAGAATTTTTAAACGCAAAAATTGAACCGTGTTACAATCTTGAAAAATATCATAATGAATTAAGATATAAATTACAATACGCTAATGAAAGGGCCAGACAGTTTTTAATAAATAATAAATTAAGTAGAGTTAATAATAGCAAAAATGTTTCTTCACGCGTAAATTTTAAAATAGGGGAATAAGTTATTCTAAAAAATGAAGCAAGAAACAAATTTGATTCACATTATCTAGGTCCGTTTAAAATAACGGGAGTCAAGGGGGTAAATTGTGAGATTACATCTCCAGACAAAAAACAACAGACTATTCATAAGCATCGATTGTTTGTATACAAAGAGCGGAAACAATTGTAAATAAGTGAAGTGTGTTGATAAACGAACAAGTAGTGTTTAGTAAACAAAGACAAAACAAAAACATTCATAAAAACAGTTTTAGGTATAAGTGTTATCGAAAAATTAAAATGATAATTTTTCTCTTCCAAGGGGGGTTGTTGTAGTGATCCCTTAAAAGACATTAAAAGACAAAAGGACACTAACTTAGAAATAATAATATTTAATTTAATATTAATTACAGTATTTAAGGAGCATCGGCCGGCCATAGTCAATGTCATTTACCAAGGAAAGATTGTTTTTGTTATTTTATAAACAGACATGTATAGTTTACAGACCGAGGTCGGGTGTGTAGAAAAACACAACTATGTTTCCTATATAATGGGTGTGAACGAACCAGGATGATATTATGATTGTTATTAATACTTTGAATAAGTCGTTTTGATATTTATAGTAGTGTAATTTTAAATGTATTAAACTTGTTTTAAATGAGACGGTTGGTCTGAACTAATTTTGACTAGTAAAAACCTTCGAGTAATACTATACAATAGAGAGGGCTCATTCATAAACACGTTCATTTTTGCGGCCAACAATCCTAAATGCCAGTAGTAAAATAATGAATGAATTACAAAAAGTGGGGATGGTATTGTGGATACATGGCATTGGTAATTTCGGTTGTTTTCCTGACAAACTTAGCATTGATGAACCATGATAATCCACAAACATTATATTGATTAATAAAAAAGTTACTAAAACTCATAAAAACGAAAGACCTCAATTTTTACTCGCTACTCATAATAAACAAAACACGTTTGACATTATTTAATACGAATACTACAGCGCAATCGAAATTATCGTGGGGCACACTCTGACGATATTTGCATCTCTCTTTATATGGTAATTAAACAAAGACAAAACTACTGAAGAGGTTATCCCAGACACACTAAGAACATTCTGAAATTTTGAGCAATGTTGCCACTTTTAGATATAACAAATACTTGTTTAAAATTTATACAAGAATATGCCTTTATAAAACAAAATTCTAGTATTTTTAATTATTTTTAAAAGCAGCGCCTTAAATGCAAAAATTAGTATAACTTCTCTTTTCTTTGCAAAGCGGTGGAAGTGTCCGCAAGTGAGCTTAGAATGTGACTTGATGTTTTAGGTTTAGGTACTTAGTTACTCGTTCCAAGTATGTATACCGCATATCCACTATTCTTCTGCTTTCCATGAGTGTTTGACATTTATTAATCGTTTTGAATTCGAATACCAATTTTTAATCCAGTTTTTAATAGTTTTCTTACAGACATCCACATTACGGCCGACATTTGTCAATTTCTTTCTTAATATTTCAATCGTCGAAAACTCATTACTTTTGTTACAGTCATATATGGTGGAGTAATAAATGCGAATACTAAAAAGGGAAAAATTAAATCAGTAACTTTCATAACACACAGTAAAATATATGTTTTATTTCAAATATAAAAAAAGTAGAACTCGACATACTTTTGTTTAACAAAAATGACACAGGACCATAACATTTTGCAACAATGTAACAATGAATCTAGGTTAAATATAAATTACTGTTGTTTATACAAACGGTTAGTTAATAAAAATCGGGGCCATTCTAAAACAAAATAGGCAACCTTTGCAAATCAGCAGAAAATCCCAAAAAAATTTGGGGGAATGATAAAATGTGAGTTCAGAGCAGATAGAGCACACAGAGTCGGGCCAAAAACGCGAAGGGAAAAAGTACTTCACTGTCACGGCGACGGGTGTCAGTTTATTTGGAGTGTTCGCGGGTTTATAGGGAGAATTTCTATCTCCGTTGTGTCAGGGCGTCAAAGCGATACTCAGATATCCTTGACAGTGAAAACTGTCCCCCTAGGAACAATACGGAGTAAACTCTCCCCGGTCGTTAACCAACATATCCCGACATCGTGTGTTAGAAAATTAGTGTTTCCGCCGTTCTAGATAATTATCGCGAGATCGCTATATCGAAATCAGAAATCCGGTTGTCTGGAACCACACCCCACGAGCGGTCACAAGCGGTTCAGCTACCATACCCAGGAGGGGAGCCAGGAGGAGAAAAGGATCGAATATTGCGCAACATAGAGCCTTCGGGACCAGAGCTTCCACTAGATCAAGACCAGTGTGCGTGGTGAAGAATCACATCCTACACGAGGTGTCACTGCGGGCACAAAACACACTGGATCTAGACCAGAGAAGGTCGAGAAAAAATCCATACATCAGATAAGGCGAAAGACCTACCTGAGGTGAACATGCCAAACGGCGTAAGGTGGAATACTTCGGTCAACAAAGGAGTGACAACGGAGTTTTTCTAACCAGGGTATGCCTGATGAAGAATCACACCCTGCCTGATGTGTAGCACAGCTACTGCAAAACACTGGATCTACACCAGTCTAGGTCGAAAAAATAATCCTACTCAGCAAAATCGGCTGAGTTGATAACTGCTTCACCATGAAAGTATTACGTGGTCAAATTGTTATTTTAATAATTATATTACAGACACATCTAAAGGTTTGATCAATTCCTTATCACATTGCTTCTTGCGTTCGCATGGCCCATTCTTGGTTATTTAACGTATAGTTGACAGGGGAACTTCTGTAAAATCAGATACTACTTGCATTAATTCTGTTTCTTCATCGAAACCAAACTTTTCCCGTAGATTCATATACACATTGAAACATATTTTCTATGTTTCCAAATTTAAATGGCGTCGAATCCTGTTTTCCCTTTGATCACAATTATTTAAATTTTCATTGTTGTGCACACAATATTTTGGACCGAACTCGATATTTCCCAAAGACACCACATTGTAAATATTTAACTTTTAACTAAAAATATAATTGCTATATAATAAATATCTATCTTACCGAAATTCCTGAGAAAAGCACTACACTCTTTCTTGATGTCAACCTACCAACTAAAGAGTGAGTGTTGCTTATCTCTGTTGTGTTCGGAAAAATTGCTATCTCAAAATATACTTATAGTTCATTAAAATATGGGAAAAATAATAAGTTATTTGAAATTTATATTCCTAATTCTTTTTAAAAAACGAGATATAAGGTAATGTTAATTATCTGGTGTTTTGTTTAAGATGTTTTTAAATATAAATAGGTTAATATTGTTTAAAGGGATGCATTTTTTTCTATACATTGTGACGCGTTTTCCTCCCCTAAGAGGCGATGACTGCGCGCTGCACTGCGCGTGGAACGCCTCGGAAACGTCACTCCTGACACCTTTGAAACCTTACACTTTCTCGGGCGCCAGATTTTTAACGTGGTTGTCTCCACGGCCCCTCGACTTCCCTCGTCGAGAGTTCCAGGTAGCATCAGATGGAGGTACGGTAAATTCCAGGGGTCTATTGTCGTCAAAATTCGGGATGTTGCTAAATATATAAAACAAATGTTCTCGCTAGTCCTGAAATAAATGTTATTATCCTGATCCACACTACGGAGAAGCTAAAATTCGTGCTGCCAAACAACTACGCTACCATAAGGAAATACTAGTCTATAATGGGTCAATAAAACACAACACAGGTTTATTTCAGTTTTATTACATTATTACCTTCTAAGTTGTTATATACATACAAAATAAACAATACTCAAAAGCACATATGTATTATTAGCGACGAAGCAGGCAGGACATAAGCGAGAGTGGTTTGTAATTATAAAATAGCGTTCATGCAAATAAAAGAAGCGGTAAAAAAAGGCAAGCAAAACTATGTTAAGCTTGGTGGTCTTTTCATTCATGTATTTGATAGACCCTTATGTAACGAACGGGTCCGGTGCTACTAAAAAAAACTATCCAATCGGGAAAACAATACTATAGATCGGGAACTCTATATCTACTCGTCAGACATCTCCCTAAGCTTTGAACAAAATCAAGAAGGGTATCAAAAGGGCGGAACTAATATCACGAAATCCCACTAAAAGAAAATTCGGGGAAGGTAATGAAAACGGAAGGCAATTCTAGAGTTAACCAGATTTAAATATAAACCAAATTTGTGTTAAAGAACGGGCGACTATCAACCAAATTCAAAGAAATGAAACTCGGGAAAGTATTGCAATTGGGAACTCAAGATTTAAAATATCCGGGAGCCCTAGCTTGTGTATGCCTGGCGCAGACGGATATTTCAATCAGGAATTTTCCTTGCAAAATAGAAGAATAAAATATTCGAAACGGAACTAATATAAGCCAGATTCGTGTCAAAACACGGGGCGAATATCAACTAAATTCACCAAAAAGGAGACTCGGAAAAAGTATTGCAATTGGGAACTCAAGATTTAAAATATCCGGGAGCCCTAGCTTGGGTATGCCTGGCGCAGACGGATATTTCAATCAGGAATTTTCCTTGCAAAATAGAAGAATAATATGTTCGAAACGGAACTAATATAAGCCAAATTCGTATCAAAACACGGGGCGAATATCAACTAAATTCACAAAAAAGAGACTCGGAAAAAGTATTGCAATTGGGAACTCAAGATTTAAAATATCCGGGAGCCCTAGCTTGGGTGTGCCTGGCGCAGACGGATATTTCAATCAGGAATTTTCCTTGCAAAATAGAAGAATAAAATATTCGAAACGGAACTAATATAAGCCAAATTCGTGTTAAAACACGGGGCGGATATCAACTAAATTCACCAAAAAGGAGACTCGGAAAAAGTATTGCAGTTGGGAACTCAAGATTTAAAATATCCGGGAGCCCTAGCTTGGGTATGCCTGGCGCAGACGGATATTTCAATCAGGAATTTTCCTTGCAAAATAGAAGAATAAAATATTCGAAACGGAACTAATATAAGCCAAATTCGTGTCAAAACACGGGGCGAATATCAACTAAATTCACCAAGAAGGAGACTCGGAAAAAGTATTGCAATTGGGAACTCAAGATTTAAAATATTCGGGAGCCCTAGCTTGGGTATGCCTGGCGCAGACGGATATTTCAATCAGGAATTTTCCTTGCAGAATAGAAGAATAAAATATTCGAAACGGGACTAATATAAACCAAATTCGTGTTAAAACACGGGGCGGATATCAACTAAATTCACCAAAAAGGAGACTCGGAAAAAGTATTGCAGTTGGGAACTCAAGATTTAAAATATCCGGGAGCCCTAGCTTGGGTATGCCTGGCGCAGACGGATATTTCAATCAGGAATTTTCCTTGCAAAATAGAAGAATAAAATATTCGAAACGGGACTAATATAAACCAAATTCGTGTTAAAACACGGGGCGGATATCAACTAAATTCACAAAAAGGAGACTCGAGAAAAGTATTGCAGTTGGGAACTCAAGATTTAAAATATCCGGGAGCCCTAGCTTGGGTATGCCTGGCGCAGACGGATATTTCAATCAGGAATTTTCCTTGCAAAATAGAAGAATAAAATATTCGAAACGGGACTAATATAAACCAAATTCGTGTTAAAACACGGGGCGGATATCAACTAAATTCACCAAAAAGGAGACTCGGAAAAAGTATTGCAGTTGGGAACTCAAGATTTAAAATATCCGGGAGCCCTAGCTTGGGTATGCCTGGCGCAGACGGATATTTCAATCAGGAATTTTCCTTGCAAAATAGAAGAATAAAATATTCGAAACGGGACTAATATAAACCAAATTCGTGTTAAAACACGGGGCGGATATCAACTTAACTCACAAAAGGAGACTCGGAAAAAGTATTGCAGTTGGGAACTCAAGATTTAAAATATCCGGGAGCCCTAGCTTGGGTATGCCTGGCGCAGACGGATATTTCAATCAGGAATTTTCCTTGCAAAATAGGAGAATAATATACTAATATTAAGAAAACTACGAAAAAGGAAAATCGGAAAAGTATTAAATCAGATACGATATATAAATGGTTTACCACACTCTAATGTACTAGATATATCAACGTATTTTAAAATGAAAGTCAACTATCTAAATGTTTTAAATTATCATTGAAAAGACCACATATTTTCGGAATTATTATTGTTTAAAGTTCTTACCTTCACAGCAATAAGTTATCACTGAAATTTTTTTTCCCAACGAAAAAAAACTCAAAGTAAATCGGCAAAAGAAAAGTTAAAATAATTTACAGCGGACGATGAATAAGTTGCACTTCTGGCTCGGTCGGCTGGCACTTCGATACTCTCTCTATTTTTAAAATATATCAGCCGTCTAACCTCACGGTTCCACCTCCCTCTCGACCTGCGCGCTTCTATCCATATCTACCTTGTTGCAGTGGGGCGACCAGTACCTTCAAATGTTGAATTTTAAAATTGAAGTAAATACTTTACTCCCGAAAAAATTGATCCCTCCATCGCAACTAGGAAGAAAATAAAAATATCGGAATTTGGATAAATTAACCTATTATAACATTTGGTTCTACCCCGAAACCAGGGGATAAAATAAAATAAAATGTTCACGAAGATTTACAATACTTTACCCTAATTATGAGTCAATATACAAATGATTAGATACACTCGTCGACATAAATTGTAAAATGAAAATATATTCGGCTCATAAAATATTAAATGAATTATAAATAAACAAACGAATATGTGACGGGTAATACATAATATCAATTAAATATATTCAATGAAATAATTTAAATTAAATATATATTCGGTGACATAAACCATCAAATGAAGTATAACAAAGAAACGAATATGCAATGAGTGATACATAATGAAAATGAACATATACTCGGTGACATAAACTATCAAATAATTTAACTCAAATATATACTCGGTGACATAAACCATCAAATGAAAATATAACAAAGAAACGAATACGTGACGGGTGATATGTAATATAAAACAATTATACCCAGCGGCAGAAAATACAAAATGAAATTACACTCGGCGCATAAACTTTAACATGATTAGGTACAAAGAAACGAATATGTGACGGTTGATACATAATATAAATTAAATATATATACTCGGCGACATAATCTAAAAATGAAATTACACTCGGCGCATAAACTTTAACATGATTAGGTACAAAGAAACGAATATGTGACGGTTGGTACATAATATAAATTAAATATATATATATATTCGGCGACATAATCTAAAAATGAAATTACACTCGGCGCATAAACTTTAACATGATTAGGTACAAAGAAACGAATATATGACGGTTGATGCATAATATAAATCAAATATATACTCGGCGACATAAACCAAAAATGAAATTACACTCGGCGCATCAACTTTAACATGCCAGTAACGAACACTTCGTTACAACATTAACGCTAAGTTTCTTAAAAAGTAGGATGACGCTCCATAATTGCGGGTTAAAAATAATCGTTAAACAGTCGATTAATGTATTTAATAAAGAAGATGTAGGAATATTGCGTGATATGTAAACAACAACAACAAAGAGATTCATGGGTAATTCACGCAAAAAGAAAAAGGGCTACTGAAACAGAGTGGTAACCGCCAACATACATGTTTCTGGCGCATTTGCCGTCTTCAGCACGGTATAACCAAGTAAGGATGTGAAATTTGGGAGCAAAGATGTTAATCGAAACATGGGAAAACACAAAACCCGAACCTTCCGACCCATAGTAAATAACAAAGAAAATGTAGGAATATCGCGTGATATGTAAACAACAACAACAACAAAAAGATTCCGTAGCCCTTTTTCTTTTTGCGTGAAAAACCCATGGTGAATTACCCCACGCAGGGGGGCTATATGCGCTTCCGTGTCGATCTTGGTTGTTGTCCTGAAAGCTCGGGATCTTCCAATTGAAGGCACAAATGAGCGTTTGGTTTCCCTGTTGAAATCCGTTGTTTTGTGTTTTCCCATGTTTCGATTAACATCTTTGCTCCCAAATTTCACATCCTTATTTGGTTATACCGTGCCGAAGACGGCAAATGAGCCAGAAACATGCATGTCCGCGGTTACCACTCTGTTTCAGTAGCCCTTTATCTTTTTGCGTGAATTACCCATGAATCTCTTTGTTGTTGTTGTTTACTTATCACGCGATATTCCTACATCTTCTTTGTTATTTACTATGGGTCAGAAGGTTCAGGCAGGGGGGCTATATGCGCTCCGTATCGATCTTGGTTGTTGTCCTGAAAACTCGGGATATTCCAATTGAAGGCACAAATGAGTGTCTGGTTTCCCTGTTGAAATCCGTTGTTGTGTGTTTTCCCATGCTTCGATTAACATCTTTGCTCCCAAATTTCACATCCTTATTTGGTTATACCGTGCTAAAACCAGAAACATGCATGTCCGCGGTTACGACTCTGTTTCAGTAGCCCTTTTTCTTTTTGCGTGAATTACAAATGAATGTATTTAATGTTATAATTATTAAATACATTTTAACGATTTTTAGTTAAAATTATAATATTAAATGAATATATCGTCAAATAAGCATTTTAAATTATAATATTGACTGGACTATGACGGTATTTAAGTCAAACAATAAGCCGAAACCGTAATGTTCACACTATGTTCTTACGTCGACTATACCATCTATAAAGGAAAATCAACTCATCAAGGGGTACAATGGACAAATTCTCTAGACAGAGAACAATCTGGTTAATGAAACTATTGCAATTACAAACTTGGTACTTACATTAAACATACAAAACAAAGTTCAAGCTTCCTCCATAAAAAATTGTAAGGTGGTCTACAATCACCATAACAACTTCCAAAATCTCCAACAATGCCCGGGTAATTAAATGTTACCAAATGGTTATCCCATAGGGTGAAATGGATATTTTCAACCAAAATGGTAACAGAAGAATCCAATATGTCTTTCCACAATCTCTACTAAACGAGCAATTTCCGAACGAACCGCCGCGCAGTTCTGGTACAATACAGCCAGCCAATCAGATTTCCAGATGTCAATATAGCTTCACGACACACAAAAATTATAACTACAAACATCAACCCACGTCAGATGCTCGACTTTAAGGTGCTGTACGGAATGTATAGGAGATGTGCGGGATCATGCTGCAAAATAACAAAAATATTTTGCCGTATCGTTAATTAGAAAAGGTAATAAACGTCGTTTGCATACTCTCAATATTAAATAATTGAGAATGAAGAGAACTATTTTAAGCTTTCTGTACCTGAATTTGCACAATGACAAAATTGAAACGTATCCATTAAAAATATCGTGTCTTAACTATAGCCATTTTATTACTTCACACGTTATTTTATAGACATTTTCTTCCGCTATTCTGATTTCTATTTGATTTTTTTCTGTAATTGTTTATATCTTTGTTCGTTTTTTCCTTTCAATTGTCTTGTCCATGAGACTGAGGATTTTATCTGTCATCCATTCTTGCTTTTCTTTTGTTTTTTTGTTCAATCAGAATAGACTGTGCAAGTCTTATCATCGTCGGTTTTAAGTTTTTCCATTTTTTTTGTGGAGTACTTTTAGGTTACTGTTGACAGTTCTTTGAAGTTTCCGTATTATTTCTGGGTTACGTAGTCGACTCACATCTAACTGGTTTGATTTTGTTTTCGGCACTAGTCTTTTTAGTTTTACGCAAACTTGCTATTAGAAGGTTATGATCTGATAAACGTCTGCACCTGAGTAGACCGTAATAGATTAGATTTTATTGAGTTTCTATATCACTCGCCTGACCGGGTCCACATCAGTAGATATGTACGTAGTTCGTCGCTGTTCGTCGGGGTATTTATTGATGTGGAGGGGGTGAAGTACCAACCCGGTGCGTCTCCAGGTGGCGGATAGAAGAAGGACCTCTGAGATGATTTTATTTGAGGAGGTCTGCGGAGAAATACCTGGGGGCTCGTTATGTTTAAAAACTCAACTGACAGCCCTCGAATACCCTGCCTCGAACCAACTTTACATGTCCCAGCTGTAGTATCGTGGCTAAGGGATTGCACACAGGGTTACGATGCCGGGTGAAATTTCGAGCTTACCTCGAAATCCCCTGTTATACCAATGTCTCCTGGCTGTCTGTGGTCAAGTCTCGCGTGCCAGTGATGGGGGGGGAGGGGGTCTTGGCTTTAATGCCCGGACCAAGAGAAGACAACCTCATTAAAAACCCAAAGTGAAGGTGGGAAACCAGGCCGAAGAATGCGTGGCTACAAAGAAGAATAGTCCTTACTGGTTTCGATCTTGAAGCACCGGGGGGAACTCCACTGTATTGAACCCCTTACCTCTGCATGCGGGGCTCTGCAGCGGTGGACCGTAATGACCCTAGCTTCTCGTGGGACCATTTATGAAAAGAGAAAGAAAAAGTAAAACTTCCACCGGAAAAGTAGTGGAGAAAACCTCCACCTCTTCATCCGGGCACCTCACAGAGGGAAAAAAAGCCAAAAGGCACAAAGGTCGTACGCCGTTCGACCTTCCAAAACTGGGAGGTCGTACACCGTTTGACCTCCCAAAACTGGGAGAACCGGGCGGCATAGACGACCCACTGAGAAAAGGCCTCTATGGAGCAGGGGTGCGAAAATACCTGCGACTCCTCAATCAGGGAATATCCCCTGAAGAGGCCAGGAAGCAGGCTATTAAGCACCCAACCTCCCCCCCCCCCACGTAGGAACCGCCAACAGGGAAGACAAAGCTTAAAAGAGGCCCGGAGAATATTACTCCTCCGGAACGACCTCTAAGCAAGAAAACAAAAACAGCTGCAACGGTAACCGGACAAGCCACTGGTTACATAACAAGTGTCAGGGTGGGAATAATGCCCAATGATTATCCTGATTATCCTGGGGTCATCCTGAAAGCACAGCAGCTCTCCACACTGGAAGACACTCTGGTGGAAGAGCTGTGCCAGAGCAAAGAGAAGGGAATGCACTTCTCAGGTATCCATTTCCGTTGTGGAATGATACTGGTGAACTGTGGCTCACAAGAATCGGTAGACTGGCTGATGAGGTCAGCGCCGAAATTGAACTCTTGGGAAGGACCCGAATTGGTGGCTCGAAGTGGAGACGGCATCTCAAAGCCGGTCACCATAACGAGTTCTTCCCAAGAAGCCACGACATGAAATTATAGAAGTTCTTCCAACTTGTCGAGGTTCAGAACTCCAACTTCACTACTGGGGCTCGGAAGATCCTGAACTCTAAAAAAGAGGGATAGGGAACTATCCTCACGATTGGGATCGATCACCAATCTGGGGAGGCTCTGAATGCAGGAGGTTACGCGCTAAACTTCGGGTTTGGGCGTATCCCTGTCTCGGGGCTGGGAGCTTGACCTTGGGTCAGCCCAAGATCTCCTCCGGCTCTGCTGGGGTGACTGGGGA
This sequence comes from Galeruca laticollis, assembly GCA_963921935.1. Taxonomy (NCBI): domain Eukaryota; kingdom Metazoa; phylum Arthropoda; class Insecta; order Coleoptera; family Chrysomelidae; genus Galeruca; species Galeruca laticollis. The sequence continues at coordinate 197,135,223 of OY998179.1, read as the reverse complement.
TGCGGAGATCGCCTCTGAATCCCGGGAAACTGGGCGGAGCAGCCTGGAGGACGAGGGTCTGACTCGAAATCAAGAAACCTGCTTGAACTCCGAGGAATATATTGCCATGGTGGTCGAGGAGGGTCAGGGAGAGATAAAGGAGGGGGATGAATAGAGGCTGAGTAGCTCGGCCCCTCTCATCCATAATAATTCACATTCACGTTCACGAATGTAGATCAGATTAACCTGCATCACGCGAAGGGAGCTTCAGCCGTGATTGCAAGGTTGTTCGTTAGACTACAACTGGGTATTGTACTGATCCAAGAACCATGGATCAACAAAGAAGGCCAAATGAAAGGTTTGGCAAGCAAGGATTCCAAATTGATTTATGATCAATGGCAAGTATCTCCGCGTGCCTGTGTAATCATAAGAAATAACATAAAATATATTTGTGTTTCAGAATACGTATCACGGGATCTTGTTTGAATCACGGTTCACCTCAACATTGGGAGTACTTCGCTGGAGACGGCCAGACGGGCCAATTATAATTGGTTGTGATGCCAACGCACACAATACCGTGTGGGGAATCACTAATAACAACGCAAAAGGTGAGTGTTTAATAGAATATCTTTTAGCAAATAACCTTGATACCTTAAATGTGGGGACACAACCCCACCTTTGTCACGAGAGCAAGAGAAGAGGTCTTGGACGTAACAATTGTTAATGTTGCTTCTAGGAAAAATGTAAAAGATTGAAGGGTGATGAGCGAGCCATCACTTTCCGACTATAGGATCATCTAATTTGGGATAGAGGGAAATACCACCTCGATTCCTACAATCCGGAATCCTAGAAATACTGAGTGGTCTCTTTACAAGACCAATCTGAAGGACAATTTGAAACAAGTCGAAGTGAATGGGATAAATCACCCGCACTACGACCTGGAACAAAGAGTCGAACAGATCAGTGAGGCAATAATGGAAGCTTTTCATTCCAGTTGCCCACTGTCAAAAGCTCGTTCAGAAAAGGACGCTCCTTGGTGGAATGAGAACCTGTCAAACCTTAGAAAAGAGGCCCGTCGGCTCTTTAATAGAGCCTAACGTGGCGGTAATTGACAGATGTACACTGATAAGCTTATGAAGTACAATAAAGAGATTAGGAAGGCCAAAAGGCTTAATTTTCAAGCCTTTTGTGAAAAGATCACTTCCACTCACACAGCGGCTAGACTACAAAAGGTCATGGCAAATGGGGGAACTGACCCCACAATGTCGCTGGAAAAGCAAGACGGATCATACACGGAAGGTGAAGAGGAACGATCGATTCTTCTTCTTAGAACCCACTTTCCAGATAGTGAACCAGCAACAAACACTGAAATAGCAATGAATTACACTAAAAATCCCGCAAGGAAGATTGGGACATTGCTAAGAAAATATTTACCAGACAACGGTTGGAAAGGGCAATAAGTACCCTTCAACCATATAAATCCCCAGGAGTGGATGGAATATTTCCAGCACTTCTGCAGCAAGGGATAGAGGAGATTCTTCCTTACCTGCTGAAGATTACAAGAAGCGGTCTAGCAGTGGGTCTTATACCTAGAAAACGGAGAAGGGCAAGGGTAACCTTCATACCAAAAATAGGGAAAAAAGATGGGACTGATCCCCGATCTTTTAGACCCATATGTCTAACATCGTTTCTACTCAAAACTACATAAGAACAGAGAATCTGAAGAATATACCACTTCATAAATGTCAGCATGCTTACATAGCGGGTCGATCAACTGAGACGGCTCTGTATCAGCTGACCGAAGTGATCCAGAGAACTCTGAACAAGGAAAAAATCGCAATGTGTGCATTGATATACAGGGTGTTTTCAAATGACACTTACAACGTTTGCATGTAGATACCTCTCGTAAAATTGGACAAGATGATATAGGGATTGAGGGGTCCAACCCATTTACTTTTCGAAATACAGTGTGTTAAATTTATGAAAAATATAATGTTTTAATTTGATAACTTTAAAGGGGATGAATATATTGATCTGCCATTTGGCAGATTGTTTTTAAATGTAAAAGGGCATATTTTGATGGAAAAACATGTTTCAATACTTGATCCGGTGGTGTACATTTGGAAGAATATGTCACCTTTCCCCTCCCATTTTTTACGCCACTGGCATTTGAAGCTATTTTTATTTGATTTTGTATTCCTCAATAGTCTTCACGTGAAAAACGCATAACCTTTACATATCAAAAAATTTGTAGTTTTCAAGATATTTAATGTTTTTATGAAGTCTGCAAGATCACTTCTTATTAAAAAAATAAAAAAAATAGTTTTCTTGAATGTTTTTTAATAACTACCAAACTACTAATGGATAGAATATGTGACAGGAACTAATTTGTGAAACAGCAATGCATATAAAATATTGAGAGAGGATTGTTGAAAAGACTTTTCCAAACTTGTGTTTTATTAACAAAAGAATTGATGACAATAAAAAATAAGATAATTACAAAGTTAAATTATAGCCCATTCAAACATAATTTTTAACTAAGCAGCCAACAAATTACAAAAGATGTTCAAAATTCTGTCCATTTACATTTACACATAATCTTCAACGTTTGCTCATTGAAAATCGCATACCATGGAAAGACTGGCGATTGCCGGAAATAATTTCTGTAGCTGCATGGATTCTTGCTATCAGTTCCTCCTCCGTTTCTACTATTGTATCGTAGACTAGGGACTTCATGTAACCCCACAGAAAGAAATCGATTGGATTTAAATCCGGTGACCATTTCATTATTAACATCCATAGCCTACTATACGGAGCACTGATAGCAAGAATCCATGCAGTTACAGAAATTATTTCCGGCAATCGCCAGTATTTCCAAGGTATGCGATTTTCAATGAGAAAACGTTGCAGATTATGTGTAAATGTAGATGGACAAAATTTTGAACATCTTTTGTGATTTGGTGGCTGCTTAGTTAAAAATTATGTTTGAATGGGATATTATTTAACTTTGTAATTAAATTATTGTTCATTGTCATTAATTCTTTTGTTAACAAAATCACAAGTTTGGAAAAGTATTTTCCACAATCCTCTCTCAATGTTTTATATGCATTGCTGTTTCACAAATTAGTTTTTTTTATTTTTTTATTGAAAAGTTATCTTGCAGACTTCATAAAAACATTAAATATCTTGAAAACTACAAATTTTTTGATATGTAAAGGTTATGCGATGTTCACGTGAAAACTATTGAGGAATACAAAATCAAATAAAAATAACTTCGAATGCCAGTGGCGTAAAAAATGGGAGGGGAAAGGTGACATATTCTTCGAAATGTACACCACTGGATCAAGAATTGGAACATGTTTTTCCATCAAAATATGCCCTTTTACATTTAAAAACAACCCGCCAAATGTCAGATCAATATATTCATCCATTTTAAAGTTATCAAATTAAAAGATAAAAATTTTCATAACTTTAACACCCTTTATTTCGTAAAGTAAATGAGTTGGACCCCTCAATCCCTATATCATCTTGTCCAACTTTACGAGAGGTATCTACATGCAAACGTTGTAAGTGTCATTTGAAAACACCCTGTATATGGGGCATTTGATAACACAACTCATGTGTCTTTCAAAGAAGCACTAAAAAGGTGAGGACTAAATGAAACCATTGTAAAATGGATGTATGAGTTGTTGACGACGAGAATAGCTGAGACACAGGTGAGGAATCGAACCACCTCAGTTAAAGCCACTCGGGGGACACCTCAAGGGGGAGTGATATGTCCACTTCTATGGAGCCTCGTAGTAGATGAGTTGCTCTACAGGCTAACGGAGCTTGGCTTCGCATGTATGGGCTATGCTGATGACATAGTCCTAATAGTCAGAGGCAAGTTCGAGAGCACCTTGTGTGATTCATTACAAAAGGGCCTCAGAATCATTGACCTATGGTGCTTGTCAGTGGGGCTAAACATTAACCCAAACAAGACCATAGTAATTCCATTTACCCGGAAAAGAACACTTCCAGCCATGAAACCCATATTCTTAAACGGGGAAATCAGAAGTTAAATATCTAGGGATAACACTATACAGTAAGCTTCTGTGGAATAAGTATGTTGAAATAACTGCTAGTGAAGCAATAAGAGCTTTGATGGCGTGCAGAAATCTAGCTGGTAAGAGGTGGGGCTGTAACCCAAAAATACTACGATGGATGTACTCCATGATTGTGAGACCAGCAATTACGTATGGGGCAATAGTTTGGCATACAAAAGCAAGTCAGTACAGCACGAGGAAGACCCTCGACAAAGTTCAAAGGCTTGCCTGTGTGTGCATCACTGGAGCTATGAGAACGTGTCCAACTAGGGCACTTCAGATCATTACATATCTCACACCTCTACATCTGGTGATAGAAAGATCTGCCCAAGAGGCGATTCTTAGAATATCTAAGGAAGGTTCAGGCAATGAGAGTATTAAAAATCAGGGAGCCTGGTTCTCTCTAACAAAGTACATCTCATCAGCGAATCTTTCCAGTGACGAAATGATCAAGAAAGTATGTATCGAAAAGAATTCCACTACGATGCTAAATACGAGGAGAGACTGGGAAAGGAAATACACCACCCAAACTCTCAAAGAAAACACCATTAGATGGTATAAGGATGGTTCAAAAACCACCACTGAGGCAGGCGCTGGAGTATTTGGGCCTGGCACTAGATACTCATTATCGTTAGGCTACTTCCCGAGCGTCTTTCAGGCAGAAATACTTGCGATTGTAAGATGCGTGGAAATGAACCTAAAAAGAAATTATCAGAAATGTCACATATCGATTCATTCTGATAGTCAAGCAGCTATTAAAGCACTGAGCTCCCATGTCATTGACTCATAGTCGGCATGGGAGTGCCGAAGAAAACTTGATGAATGAGGCAAAAATAACAAGGTCTCTTTAGTCTGGGTTCCTGGCCACTCGAGAATCACAGGAAATGAAGAGGCCAATACTTGCCACGAAAGGAGCACAAACGCTCTTTATTGGCTCGGAGCCTTTCTGTGGTGTAGGAAAATGCTCCTATAAGAAAGAGTTTTGGAAGAAGGAGGAAACCGAAAGAGAAGCACTCTGACGGTGTCTTCCCGGGTTGGAACATTCCAAAAAGTTCCTGCGGAACTTTGACACTGCTATATCCAAAAAATATCTGGACCTCAGTAAAAAATAAGCTACAACTCCTCACGGGCTTTCTCCCAGGACACTTCCGCCTTAGGAAGCAACTAATGAGAGTAGGTCTAGCAGAAACTGACGAGTGTAGATTCTGTGGGGAGGAGGATGAAACTCCGGATCACCTAGTTCTGGAATGCCTCGCCATTGCAAGCCAACGCAAGAAATGCTTCGGACAAGAAACTTGTAAGAGTGAGGATCTAACCTCGTTGAAGCCGTCCCAAATACTAGAGTTCATTAGAACCCTGGAACTGGAAGGCGAGCTGTAGTAGTAGCGAGAACAGCTCTGATACGGGGGGCACAATAAACCTTAGGTTTCAGTGCATTGTAACCCCGTTAAAATCTAAATCTAATATCACTCGTTTATCAAGATGAAGTCTATCTAGTTTCTAATTATACTTTGATTATTGACTTGCTGATATTTCCATGTATAAAGTATCCTCTTTGGTAGATTAAAAAATGTTATTTAACTGCTGCTTATTATTTCTGTACCTTAAAAACAATTTGACATTTCCGTGCCATAAAAACATAAAAAACTGGTGTTACTCATATTTTTTTACAATAGTAGATAAACGTTATTTTGAATTTTTATACAACCCAGAAAATTGATTTCATATGAATTTTCTGGTTGTTAATTGTGCAGCTGAAAAATAATTTTTCAGTTCAAAATACAAATTGTTTTACCCAATAGCAAAATCTAGCTACTTTTGTTTCAGTCGATTCATAGTTGGTTAGTTTCAATTTTTATATATATATTTTTTTTTATATTGACGTGTATAATGAATGCGTAAATATTGCAATTTAATTGCGTTGCATTAATTGAATATATCGTGCAACTAAAATATAAAATGTCGATAGAACAGTGAATATTAATGGTTCTCTATTCATAATATTTCAACTGTATTTCATTATTAAATTGCATACAATATAAATTTTGACGATGAGAATTTACTGTTAAAACTAATCTTTTATTAAACATTTTTTATTAATTATTGATATGAACTTTATATACAATTACATTCAATTCAAAATAAAGATTGCAAAGAAAATGTGCAGCTGGTCCATTTTTCTATAATAGGTTTTTCAGGGTTATTATTATATTCAAATTTATAATACAGCATATTTGAATTTCATGTTTTATACAATATGTCTGAATAAGTTGGCAACTTTCTTCAGCAGATCTCTCAAACATAATATTTTCGGTATGATTTATTAATTCGAAAGTACCACTTTACACAAATGGTAAGAAGAAAATAGCTGAAATTTATTGTTTTGACCCTTACACTGTGAAAAAACAATTAAAAATAGAGAAATGAGCTATCAAAAGTAGCAACATGAATTGATGGTATTCAAATACCTTTGCCGTTTTATACTCGTTATTGAAACAATTATAATTTCGTATAAATATTTGAAAGTGTCAATGATAATAGGTATAAGTGGAGCACAAGAAACCGAAAATTTACAAATAAACAACTAGAATAATGGGACAATTTCGACGCCCATGTCTAACATCAATTTAACAAAACTTATGTCCCGAATTTCGGAGTACTGTATACAACTTCAAAAACCTACGAACATTTTATTTAAATATTTATACTGCATGTATATGTGTCGTAGGCATAATGCAAATTTAGGCTTATATAAGTGACCAATTTTACGATTGAATATTGTTCAAGGTACTTCACTGATGTACCCTATTGATTTTCAGCTGACTAGAGCGGTACAGCGGGTCCTATAAATCCAGATATACATCATGTTTGGAGAAATTTTGGTTTGTTAACACGATCCATCCCCCGAAGTGTATACAATTGACAGTTTTATTATAGAATATTGTTCAGGGCATCTCACAGATGCGGAAAAGTTAGTTTTAATCTTTAAATCCGTTTATTTTGTATTTATGCTACAATTTGATTGAGTGTATTAAATTGGTGTAGCTGTTCAATAAAATGTATTTTCATAAATTCTAAATCTAGTTTATCATCCTCTATTTGCACGTCTTCGCTGTTATCGCTCATTTTGATATGCTTAATCACATAAAAATGGATAAACAACAAAAAGAATGTCATTTTTTGGCGCGAAATATGAAATTATAACGAAAAGTGCGTTTAACCGACTGCTTGTGCTGCAAACGAGCAATTCCTGATAATGTACTACTAGGTATTTATTCGACTCGTCTAAAATTCACGTTTTGATGGCATCGTGTTTGGCTAATTGTAAAATGGCTAAAAATAATCAGTCACAACGTAATATACATTCTTCTGTTCTTGTTTGGCCAGTTTTCTATCAATTTGCCTGAATTGGTGTACTCATAACGAACAATGCTTGCGTTTTGCCGGCTTTTTGTAAAATGCTTAGGAAGTTTATAAAAGCCAAAATTTGGATTATACCTACGACATATGCATTTATTTAACGAAACGCTTCTACCTATTCTCAAATTTGAAAGATATTGTATTACATTACAAATAAATATAGCAAAAAAATGGAATTATTGCTGTGCTCTTCGTTTTTCCAGCAATTTGATTGAAGGATCGTGTTTCTTGGTACGAAATACCCCGGAATAAAAAAATTGTGTTCCGATATTGTTTGTTCTTGAGATATTCAAATGATAAGATAAAGAAATACCCGCGGCACAACAGTGTTACTACATAGATGCTACTACTTGCCTGCTGCTCTCACCCTACTCTCGCGCGCTCGGCCGTTTCTCGTGATCTTCAGCTTCATTTTTAACAGATTTTAATGTAAAAGCAAGATGAACGTTTTCAAGTATGAAAATTTTACTTTCGAAATCGGACCATATCTGTTGCATTCAAGCCTGCTGGAAAATTGCGTAGTAAAACATTCAAATGGCCACGAATCGAAAACTATGCATCGTACAGTGCCTGCTCTTTGCACATATAATGTTTATATTAAAAACTAATGCTGGCCAGAGGATCTACGCTACAACGTAAAAAATAATCGAATTATGAATTTTTGAAAAAAAATACACTTTGGCCGTTTTTTCCCGATTTAATCCTAAACTAACGATCCGATCGAGTTGTTCGACCTATCATTTTCTTCGTGATTTTATTCTCTACAATTTCTCTTTTTATACATCATGATTATTTGGATAGTTTTAATTGTATAATAAAAAAACTAAAAAGGCGATTTTTGCATAAAATTGTTAATAACAAAGTTAAGAATAATAAAGTCGAGTAAAAAATATCTCACTATATCATATGAAACTATTTTCCAAACAATGGCGCAGCTGGTTTTCATCTAACACTTTCTCTGTAGCTTGGCCTATAAGTAGTTTTATTATTTATTATAAATAAATGTTTCTGTATAAATTGAATCGTCGATACGAAGTATCCGAAACATAAAAAGGGTCTGAAAGTTTTTTCCGGACATATTGAAAAAGTAAATAATAATGCGACGGAAACTTTTTAAAATATAAAATATTCAGTCTCCTTCGTTTCTTTATTTTAAAATTTTAATCATGTGTATGTAGTAAGGATCGGAGGTTTAAGGAATTTCAATTTTAAACTTTACTCCGAACTCTCCAGAGTACTAACTTTGTTCTTCTTTTAGTGCAGTTTTTCTTTTACAAGGTTATTTATTGTCAGTGGACATACTTTTCATAGATTCACGTTTTCGACATCGCCGACAAAAAAGCAAAAGTTGTTTGATTTTATAACATTGTATCTATCCACTATCGTAAGTAATCCTAGCCGTTGGACAGCTTAAAAGTATTTATGGCTATTTATTTTCTAATTTGAAGTTGAAAACTCTCATTTACGTATTTTACTATTAATGAACAAAATGAGAATCGGTCCTTTTTTCTTCTTGTGTCCCTACACGTATTTTTTTAATATTTGAACTTAGAATACTTATATTATTTAAAAATTATGAAATTCTATCACTGAATCTTGAAAAAATACAAATAAATAAGAACAATTACCGATGATCTTTTTCAATTTTTATGATAAATAAATTTTATTTCTTCAATTTTTAACCCTTTTTCACTTTTCACTGCTGATGACGTCTGCGGGTCTCATTCGGTTACTAAAGTTCAGTGCGCATAACGTCCTCGAACGTCATTTGTAGAATGTTGTTAAAACTGATCAGTTGTTGTTTAGCATTGACTAGAGCCACATACTTGTGGTTTGAGCAACTAAGTATAGTGTTGTAAATTGTGTATCACCTGAGTGGTAACTGTTTACCATTTTCGTAAGTAATATCATAAGGGCATTAATTTTTCGGAAAAAATCGAAAAAACACGTTGCTAAGTAATATTTTAACAAGAAGCATGAGTGCTGGTGGCAACAAAAATCAGAGTCTAAGACGACGATTTTTGCTTAGAGTAAGAATATACAATAGAGAGGTCATTTTATTCATAAATACGTTTATTTTTGCGTCCTGCAATCCTAAAACTAAAGAGAAAGAAAGAGAGAGAGGGAAGGAGAGAGGGGGGGGGGAGAGAGAGAAGGAGAGCTATTCTCTGAAGTGGAACATGTAGCAGATGTACTTGGTCTAAATTTATTATTTAGCATAGTTACCATATTTTATTTTTTTTCTTATTTATTTAAACGTTTTTATTACGACGGGTGGGATACATTTATAAACACGGTATGTCTACTCAGTTAATTTATTTATGCAATAATCTATTCACTAATTTATATTAGATGCACAGTATATTCACTGACACTAATTTATATAAACACTTAGACTATTTACTTGTTTACTGTTTATCTCACGGCATCAAATTATGATATAAACTAACTCCTTGGTAGGTATAGCCTCTCTCTCTCTCTCTCTCTCTCTATATATATATATATATATATATATATATATATATATATATATATATATATATATGTATATATATTGAACTTATCGTAGTAAATATTAAAGAGAATGAGACACAAATATATGAAATTTGAACTTTGTCAGATGGTGAATAGAGATTAATTTCTTCAGACAGATAGAATTATCATTTATACGTATAATTATAAGTAAGAAATATATCTCATACCAAATCAAACACCTATGATATCAATTATCCTTTATAACTATATAAATACATCAATAATATTGAAAATCTTTACCTTAGATTTCAGTTGTAAACAATGAGTCATAAATTTTAATCCAACACGACAAGTTATCACATTTGTTGAAATGAAATCATTGAACTGTCACTACATACAACGTCACGTCATGTAGCATAGAACTAAAACATAGAAATATATTCAACCACAGAAGTAAGTTAGAATTTTGAAATATTGAATATTTGCAAAGCGGATGGAATGTTTAAAAATATGTAATTGTATTAAATGATAGGACAAGTTCATAGGAGATAATTGGTAAATTTTATATAAGAAATGAATTGAAAGGCATTATGAAAGATTTTAAGGACGTAATGATTGTAAATTCATTGATATTTAAAATTTAAAGTGGGATAGATACTATCATTGTAAATAAATATAAGATATATTTTGGAAATTGTTCACATGTAAATAGGTATAATGAATTATTTTGAAATTTTACACAAATAATTAATAACAATAGGAATAAGAAGAAGACAATTAAATTAACTATTAAACATTCAATAAAAAGACTATGAAATATCTAGCAACTCAGTAGTGTTTTGTTTCAAATAACAAGACTAGCAACAAAAGTTTGTTGATTGGAAAAACAAAGGAGTGTGTGGTGTGATGCTTAGAAAAATGGACATGTAAGAAAATCTTTCTAAAAATTTAACTAAAATAAGTAAAAAATTGTTTGAAATTTAAGTAAAAACTGAATATAAATGATAAAGTATAACCTAAGAAACATTTAGAGCAAAAAATATTTCTAAATAACAATTATTTGTGGAAATTATCAACTATTGAATTTGAGAAGGGACGCTATGCGTGAATTTTAAGTAAATTCCTACATGATAGTCTCATGTATTTGATTAAAAGCATTTAGGATCATCGCAAAACATTTTAAGTCAAGTGAGAAGAACAATTTAATAAATAATATTGACTTACCTGCGATACAAACTAGTGAACTTATTTCCACAATTTGAAGAGAGTCCAGCTTCATTCCAGGAGGGGAGAACAGGAATAGAGTGCACATAAAGAGACTTCCAAGTGTTATGAACAGGTCAGTGTATATATAATTTATATGGTACCATTTAAAACAATTCAGACATATATATAACTAATTTGGCCAAATTTCACGTATAACTATTTTTTAAGTATAAGAATTTTCAGTTTATGTATAGTTGTTTATAATAATAATTTGTTTAACTGAAGTTTTTCGTTAGTGATTATAATGTTTTTCAATTTGATGTCGTTTCATAATTATATAAACTAAATTTTGACTCTTCTGCATTTTATTCATGTCATATGTTGATGATAGACAAAGGTATGATATCATAGAGGTTGAATGGGTATGTTCCGAGCTATCACTCACAGTATTTTTATAGGAAACAATGGTAAGGTAATATTTGATAAATACAAATTACATATATTTTAATTATCTTGAACCCAACGAGAGTAAGTTTCTCATGCTCTCCATTAAACCAATAATAAAAATATAACTAAACTTACCATGAGCTATACTTTCTTAAATCATAGATAAATTATAAATAAAAATAACTAAAATAATAATAATGTATATTATAATATATATATATATATATATATATATATATATATATATTGAACCAGTCCTCTAATATATATAAATAATTCACGTATGAGATTGAATATTAAAAAGATTTTTTATTAATACGTAGGGTGTACCATTAGACACTACCTAGTTAAAAACTAAATTTAACATAAACGAATGAACGAAGTAAGCAAATGTTTTATCAAATATTGAGAAAACCAATTATAAAGAAAGGCTTAAAGGATAAGGAATAAAATTTTAATGATAACATTAAAATTAAGTTTAAAAATTTTACCTTCACAATTAAACCCTAAGGTCAAGTCAATGTCAACAATTTTCAAAATCATCTGAACACTGCCATGTCAATATCTGGATGAAGTAGAATGTTGTTTTGTTTGAAACCTAAAATAACAAGAATTAATAGTCAACTTACTAATTGATTAGCGATATTCACAGACGATGGTAGTAAAAGTTTACAATTTGAAAAAGAATTTGTAAAAAAAGAAAATTTTTATGAAAGATGACATACGGAACAGAGCCATGTTATATGTCAAGGAAATCTGTTAACTAAATAAAATTTAATGAACAGGAAGTAATAAAATCTAGTGATTTTCTTGCCAACCTAAAATCATTGATTCAGAATTGAATATAAAACAGAAAAGGCAAATTTGGAAATAAATAAGAGTTTATATAAAATAAAATTAGTAAAAATTCATAAATTGAAAACTAAACAGTTCCATATATATAAATCATAATTTTAGGTTGTAGAAATTGTATATTTAATTGTAAATAAATACACCATAAAAAGGGAATTACAACAAATTTTGGGATTGTAATACATGTAAAGGACATTTTAAATATTCCCTAAGACATTATAAACCCATTTATATAAGTGTTATTATCCCTCAGGACAATTTTAATTAAAGAATTTTGTATTTTCATGAAAAACACTCAAATTGACAATTATCGAATAAAAAACCAATATAAGGAGGCTTTGTTTTTAATATGTGAAAAAGTTTGTTGATTTAAAAAAGAATTAAGAATCGGGCATTGGTTGAAGAACGGATAGCATCTATGTAGCTCTCCTCTACAAAAAATTTCATAAAACTATGTGAAAGTATATAATTTTAAATTAAAACCCATTATAAAATCATAATATCAATTTTGTTTCAACTGTGTAATAAAGTGAAGTGTGCAGAAAGAGTATTTCTTTAATAAGAAATTCCCAAGAAAAAGAGACGCTTAGCAGCAGTTCCACAGTGCCGAGAATTGGAAATAAGGTCGGTGGTTTTTAAGTTTTTTTAATTTTGAACTCCAAAGAGAAAGAAATAGTGAACAATAAAAATATTATTTGAACGTTTACATTAAAATTTCTAAAAAAAGGCCAAAAACAATAAAAAATGATGAATATCATTTCATATCCATGGATATCCATGTAATTTTGATTATCATGCAACTTTAATAATAATTATAATTTGTACTTACTTGTAATTTTTTATTTATTTCATATCATCATTGTTTACATTGCACGTAAAGTATCATTTCACTTCTATTTCTTCTAATGCATGTTTAACTATTTCTATAACTATTCATCATTCACTTTACTCGCATTTTGATATATGTATGTAACTGTATAGTATAATTTTCAATAATATATCAATGATTGCAATGAATGTAAGAACGTTAAATTTATAAAAACATTCATCCAAACAACATCGACTGTGAACCATACGTTTTGTGTCGTTGTGAAACGATATACGAGGATTTGTTCCTCCTATGTGCCGACGCAGTCATTTTAAGCATTCAGTGCGCATGACCAGTCAAAAATGCAGGAGCGGTGTAAAGAATATTTATGTACAAAGAATTTGAATATAATCTCAACAATTTATTAAATCATTTCGTTAAAGTGTTGGTATTTTCTTTATCATTCTGTTTAATATTCATAATACATTTAGAAAATGGTGCTTAATTCATTCATTCTATAATAATATTTGGAGTCGATAAAAACAAAGGTATATATTTTATTCAGGAATAAAACATACTAGAAAAATTTCAGAATTTAATATTTAAATGTGTATCAAAGTTATACATATGCGTCCAGAACTCAAAGGGAGGAGACTCATGTGCCGACTATCATATAAATTATAAATAAAATTAAATTTCACAGATTATCATCAGGAGCTAGCCGAAGGTAAAGTAAAAAAGGTAAAATATACAATACAATAAAGATAAATCATCTAAAAATAAATATCCCCATAGTAAAATTACACAATTATACATTTGTCGATCCCAACGTGGGGCAATTAAATAGCCAAATTTATAACAATTATAAATTTTGCACCGATCGTGGGGCAACTATAAATAATTAAATTATTTTAAATAAAAACAAACAAATCATGGACAGGAAAATGGTGTTGAGAGATGGAAAGCAGGTTGGAAACGATAGCGGATCAGAAGAGGAGAGAGAAGAGAGGAGTCATGGTATGGGAGATTTCCAGGTACAATATTTAATCCAGGGACAGCAATCGGAAGGAGATGCACCTGAAGAAAGTACAACGGGAGATGAAGAAGTTGAAGAAGAAGGTATGGATAGAAGAGGAGAAACACAAAGGAGAACGAGTACAAATAGAGATGATCAGATGGAGATGATGCAACAATTGTTTAACAGAATGGAGGAGAAGATAAATGGAAATATGAATAGTAAGATAGACATGATGAATGAAAATATAAACAGCATGAGAGGAAATATGGAGAAAATGGAGGAAAATATGAGGGGAGATATGAACAAAATGGATGGAAAAATGGACACAATGAAAGAAGAAATTCGGGGAGACATTCACAACATTCATGGAAATATGAAAAGATTAGAGAAGAAAATAGAAGAAGTTAAATTTGAAAATTGTAAGGAGATTAAGGAACTCAAGGAGAACCAACAAGAATTTAAAATTAAAATTGACAATGTAAAAGAAGATATGGAGGAAAACAATAAAATTCTGAGAATAGAAATACAAGAAAATGGAGTAAAAATTCGAGAGGAAATAGAAAAGCAGATAGTAGAAGAGGTACAGGAATTTAGAAGAGATATTGAAGAAAATCTACCAGAAACTATTAAAAGGGAAGTTAGAAAACAAAATTATCATATAACAAAGGAAGTTGAAACTATAAAAGAGAATTTAAATAAACAATTCAAGGATTTAGATGGTAGAATAAAAAAGTCAACAGGTAAATGTGCTAGAAGAAATGGAATAATGGATAGACAATATAACAAAGAAAATTATATATATATATATATATACAGATAATTAAAATGTTCAGAAGAAATGGGTTACAAACTATACATACATTTGAAAATATATCTATTGATTTAAATGCACATTCCTTATACGATTGGAAATGAAGTAAGTACCACCATTATTCTCTTACAGAATTAAAAACATGCATGTAGGCCTTTTTTAATAATCTTGAAATTTTATCTGTTGAATAAACTACATAAAGTCTTTTTTTCTTTTTTAGTTAGATGGATCATATAGACGCAAGAATTATTTTACACATGGAAATAGTCACTGAATTTAAATTAGTTTGTTATTATTATTGGCCAATAATATTTAAAAAAACACTGACCTGAAGTCTGGAATCTGGATTCTAACACGTCTGGTAACAGGAATACGCCTATTGAAGTCCACGCTGCATATTTTCTGAAAAATCTGAGGTATTCTTAGGCAAAACTGGATATACACAAATGTGAGTGTTCGTAGTTTTATATATACGATGAATCTTTAGCTTTTATACTTATTTGTTTCGATTTAACTTGAGATTTGTTGTAAAGTAAAATTTTCCTTCTCATCCTCTCTGCTTCGACGCCAAACCCAATCTACCAACGCTTCCCCTCGACTGTCCATTTTTTAATAAATAAATAAACTATTGTTTCTCAGCTCACTGTTTTTAAACAAAGTTTTGTTTCTTTATAATTTAACAAATTTGTCCTGTCATATTACACCAATGATATTCTTTCTTGAGCTGTAGAGTTCTATTCACATTTATAGCACTTTATGAAAGTTTTGAAAACCAATATGATTGTGAATTTCACTTAAAGAAGTCTGTTTTTTCTTTAATTCAAATGAATTTCAATACAATAGGTCTTTAAACAAAAGTGAAATTCATGGTTATATTTCGATATTACAACATCAACTCTTGTTTTGATACTTGTGATAGCTTTGAAATAACATTTAAATTTATAAACATAAATTCTTTAATCTGACATATATATCTTGATTTCATTATTTGAACTATCCAAATTTTATAGGTTCAAATATTTACCTATATCTATCACCATCTTATGATTCATTTCCTCCATATAATTGATACCAAATTTTGACATATAATTGCATTTATATCATTTTATATTTATATTTTATTAACTTGACTAAATCTCTATAATAAATATGAATATTATTTTTATTATTACTGTTCAACTAATAGTTATATTAAATTAGATAACTAAAGCTTGTTTATTTTCAGATAAACAGCTGATTTCTTAGTGACAAACAAATATCCATATTAGGCAGATTTAATGTTTTCTTCATATGTAATATATATATATATATATATATATATATATATATATATATATATATATATAATTTTTTTTCCATTTTTCGTGGGCATCAGGTTAATAGTAAACACAGTATCAGTTTATGTTTTAATTTGACGTTTCGCTCCTTCAATTTGGAGCATTTTCAAAAACTTCACATATCGATGTTTTACAATAAAATGAACAAGTTTAAACGATTAAAATTGAATGTAGACATACAGGCGATAAAAACTGGTAGTTAATAAAATAATTTCAAAAACAAATAAAATCGAAAGTACATGCTTCAGAAACAATTCATTTACAGTATACAGGGGACAGTCAAATGGTTGATGTTATTATTATAATAAATTATAATATATCTGGCTTAGATTTTTGATATCTTGTTTATCGTTTACTACATTGTTCTCCTTTTTTATATGTATCATTTCTTTTATTGTTAGTTTTTTGTAATTAGAGTCTTGGTTTATTATTTTAGTATTATTAAAGTCAAATTTATGTTTTTCATTTTTCTCATGTTTATGAAGTGCAGTGGAGGCGTTTTTTGTATATTTATGGCCATTGAGTCTATTTTCAAGGTGTTGGGTTGTCATACCTATATATTTTTTGGGGCAGTCTAAACATGGTATTGAGTATATGACGTTAGATTTTTTTGACGCATTTATTTGACTTTTTAATTTGGAAAACAATGGTGATAGAGTGTTTTGTGCCCTATGACAAACTTTTATGTTGTGTTTAGATAATATATAATTTAGTCTTTCTGATAGTTGATTTGTGTATGGCATTGCGATGTATGTATTAGGGGGTAGTGTATTGGTTTGTGTTGATTGGAATTGATTATTGTAATATTTATGTGTACGTTGTTTAATAATTCTGTCAATATGTTTGGATGGATAGTGATTGTTTTGTAATATAGTTTTGGTTTGATATAAAATCTCTGGACGATATTCAGGTGATGTAAGTGTGATTGCTCTATCTACTAATCCTATGATTACGCTGTTTTTTTGGGAATTAGGATGGTGGGAGTGGTAATTCAAGTAGCGACCGGATGATGTTTCTTTAAAAAAATGTTTTGTTGTAATTTTATTTTCTCTAGTTTTAATAAGTGTCATGTCCAGAAAATTTATGGTATTGTTTTGTTCTGTTTCTATTGTGAATTGAAGCTTAGGATTAAAACCATTGAAAGCAGCCAATATATGATTTATTTCATTGGATGGAACGGCAGCTAAGCAATCATCAACGTATCTTTTAAAAAATAATATATTGCAATTTATTTGGTTTAGGACATTTTCTTCTAAATATTCCATTACAATTTGTGCGAGGGTTGATGAAATTGGTGAACCCATAGTGCACCCGTTGAGTTGTTTAAAAAAATCTTTTTTATATTGAAAAAAATTATTGTTTTGGATTAGCATTATTCCTTCTATGAATTCTTCATATGTGAGAGTTGTGTGTTCTTTTAATAATCTCCATTTATGTTTTAATATATGGGTTATTAGTTCGTTAGGAATGTTGGTATACATTGAGACTACGTCTAGAGAAATAATGCTATAATTGTTTGGTATTTCAACAGTGTCTAAAAAATGTTTAAGTGTAAACGAATCTTTTACGTAGAATTCATTCTTGTTGATTATTTGTGTGAGACAGTTTGATAAATATTTAGACAGTTTGTAAAAGGGGGATTGCACGTAAGAAACTATTGGCCGTAATGGTATGTTAGGTTTATGTAATTTAGGTAAACCGTAAATTCTTGGTGGTATGGCGTTATGTGTTTGTAATTGCTTAGCCTCCGTTGCATCAATTGAATTATTGTCCAAAAGTTTTTTAACAAATTTATTATTTTTTTCTTGAAACGACTTTGTTTGATCAGATTTTATTTTTTTATATACATTTGTATTATTTAATATTTCATTTATTTTTGTGTCATAATCTGTAGTGTTCATTATGACAGTTTTATTACTTTTGTCAGGTTGTAGTACCGTGATTTGAGGGTTATTTTTAATAAAATGTTTGGTTTTTTTTATTTTTTTTTGTAAATCTTTCTGTATTTTATTGTTGGTTTTACCTTTGTAATGACGGAGTTTAGTTTTGTGGTTAGTGATAGCATTAACAGCTTCGGCTCTGATAATATTTTGTGTGTGTTCAGGTTGATTTGTAATCGCGGTTTCAATGCATGCAATATATTCTGTGCAGGGTAGCTCATTTTCGGTGTTGTAAGGAATCGCAAAATTTTTACCTAATGCTAACACATCTGCTATATCGGCGGGTATATCTGTATTTGATAGATTTTCAATCCATTTTGTTGTGTTAATTTCAAAATCTTTGCGTGTGGTTTGTGCAATTAACTTATTAAGTTTGTTTTTATTTTTTTCTTTAATTCTATTAAATTGTTTTTCATATTTATCTTTCTCCAATTTCAAAAATCGTTCAAGAATATTCTCAGGAATAATATTAGTTATTTTATTAATTTCGTTTGTGATTAACGAATTCAATAGTTTTATGTTTTGTATTGTATCAGAAATACTTAAATTTATAATTTTTAATTTAGTATTATTTATAATATTGTTGAATTTGTTTCTGAGGCACGTACCTGTTACATTTATGTGAGACACGTTAAAATTTAAAAACTTCGGTTGAATGTTGTTGTCCTTTAAATTTTAACGTGTCTCACATAAATGTAACAGGTACGTGCCTCAGAAACAAATTCAACAATATTATAAATAATACTAAATTAAAAATTATAAATTTAAGTATTTCTGATACAATACAAAACATAAAACTATTGAATTCGTTAATCACAAACGAAATTAATAAAATAACTAATATTATTCCTGAGAATATTCTTGAACGATTTTTGAAATTGGAGAAAGATAAATATGAAAAACAATTTAATAGAATTAAAGAAAAAAATAAAAACAAACTTAATAAGTTAATTGCACAAACCACACGCAAAGATTTTGAAATTAACACAACAAAATGGATTGAAAATCTATCAAATACAGATATACCCGCCGATATAGCAGATGTGTTAGCATTAGGTAAAAATTTTGCGATTCCTTACAACACCGAAAATGAGCTACCCTGCACAGAATATATTGCATGCATTGAAACCGCGATTACAAATCAACCTGAACACACACAAAATATTATCAGAGCCGAAGCTGTTAATGCTATCACTAACCACAAAACTAAACTCCGTCATTACAAAGGTAAAACCAACAATAAAATACAGAAAGATTTACAAAAAAAAATAAAAAAAACCAAACATTTTATTAAAAATAACCCTCAAATCACGGTACTACAACCTGACAAAAGTAATAAAACTGTCATAATGAACACTACAGATTATGACACAAAAATAAATGAAATATTAAATAATACAAATGTATATAAAAAAATAAAATCTGATCAAACAAAGTCGTTTCAAGAAAAAAATAATAAATTTGTTAAAAAACTTTTGGACAATAATTCAATTGATGCAACGGAGGCTAAGCAATTACAAACACATAACGCCATACCACCAAGAATTTACGGTTTACCTAAATTACATAAACCTAACATACCATTACGGCCAATAGTTTCTTACGTGCAATCCCCCTTTTACAAACTGTCTAAATATTTATCAAACTGTCTCACACAAATAATCAACAAGAATGAATTCTACGTAAAAGATTCGTTTACACTTAAACATTTTTTAGACACTGTTGAAATACCAAACAATTATAGCATTATTTCTCTAGACGTAGTCTCAATGTATACCAACATTCCTAACGAACTAATAACCCATATATTAAAACATAAATGGAGATTATTAAAAGAACACACAACTCTCACATATGAAGAATTCATAGAAGGAATAATGCTAATCCAAAACAATAATTTTTTTCAATATAAAAAAGATTTTTTTAAACAACTCAACGGGTGCACTATGGGTTCACCAATTTCATCAACCCTCGCACAAATTGTAATGGAATATTTAGAAGAAAATGTCCTAAACCAAATAAATTGCAATATATTATTTTTTAAAAGATACGTTGATGATTGCTTAGCTGCCGTTCCATCCAATGAAATAAATCATATATTGGCTGCTTTCAATGGTTTTAATCCTAAGCTTCAATTCACAATAGAAACAGAACAAAACAATACCATAAATTTTCTGGACATGACACTTATTAAAACTAGAGAAAATAAAATTACAACAAAACATTTTTTTAAAGAAACATCATCCGGTCGCTACTTGAATTACCACTCCCACCATCCTAATTCCCAAAAAAACAGCGTAATCATAGGATTAGTAGATAGAGCAATCACACTTACATCACCTGAATATCGTCCAGAGATTTTATATCAAACCAAAACTATATTACAAAACAATCACTATCCATCCAAACATATTGACAGAATTATTAAACAACGTACACATAAATATTACAATAATCAATTCCAATCAACACAAACCAATACACTACCCCCTAATACATACATCGCAATGCCATACACAAATCAACTATCAGAAAGACTAAATTATATATTATCTAAACACAACATAAAAGTTTGTCATAGGGCACAAAACACTCTATCACCATTGTTTTCCAAATTAAAAAGTCAAATAAATGCGTCAAAAAAATCTAACGTCATATACTCAATACCATGTTTAGACTGCCCCAAAAAATATATAGGTATGACAACCCAACACCTTGAAAATAGACTCAATGGCCATAAATATACAAAAAACGCCTCCACTGCACTTCATAAACATGAGAAAAATGAAAAACATAAATTTGACTTTAATAATACTAAAATAATAAACCAAGACTCTAATTACAAAAAACTAACAATAAAAGAAATGATACATATAAAAAAGGAGAACAATGTAGTAAACGATAAACAAGATATCAAAAATCTAAGCCAGATATATTATAATTTATTATAATAATAACATCAACCATTTGACTGTCCCCTGTATACTGTAAATGAATTGTTTCTGAAGCATGTACTTTCGATTTTATTTGTTTTTGAAATTATTTTATTAACTACCAGTTTTTATCGCCTGTATGTCTACATTCAATTTTAATCGTTTAAACTTGTTCATTTTATTGTAAAACATCGATATGTGAAGTTTTTGAAAATGCTCCAAATTGAAGGAGCGAAACGTCAAATTAAAACATAAACTGATACTGTGTTTACTATTAACCTGATACCCACGAAAAATGGAAAAAAAATTTATATATAAAGGTTAAAGAAAATCAAATAATTTATATATATATATATATATATTACATTATTTTGACTACCCACGTTGGAGTGAGCCAGATTGGAATATATTTAATAATGCCTCTTCGTTTGGAGTGCCAAGTTAATATATATTTTAGTTTAATTATTGTTTAATATTTTAATAGTTATTTATTTTATATTATGGGCGCCAGAATTGGTCCGTTTGCAACGAATCACAATTCAAATAAAGACCTAGTCTTGATTAATATATGTAAATTTATTTTATATTATTATTTTCCTTACCTCAGGGATGAGTTCGGCACTAAGCGCTCGCCAGCAACAGGAAACTATAGGTAGAGATAATCTTTCCTAGTATCGATTCGATAGTCAAAGGCGATTCATACTCGGGCATTGTATATTTATTTAAATTTCTCGCATCAAGGCATATCCTTATATTTCCGTCCTTCTTCTTTACTATTACAGCTGGATTGATATACGAGGTGGTACTGTGTTCTATTATTCTGTCTTTTAATAATTTATTTATTGTTTTCTTTACATCTTCTTGATGTTTGTAGGGTATCGGTTAATTTCTCTGTTGGAATTGTTGATCTTTCTTCATTTCAATTTTATGTACATAATTCCTTGCATTTCGGGATTCTTCATTAATTAAACTTCTATGACACCTCAATATTTCCATTACTTCATTTTTCCATTCTATTTTTCCATCTATACCCAAATTCCATTCCGGCATATTATTATTATTATTTAAATTTATTTCTCCATTGCCATTCAACATCATATCTCCACTCATTTTTCCTTCCTGCCTATAATTATATCTCTCCTCCATATCATCTTCAATTTTCTTATTAAAATTAATATATTTATTTTCTTCTTCTGCTAATTCTTCCTTCTTCCTCGAATCATCATTTTTCTCTTCATAATTAAAATCAATTCTTTCTTTCTTAAAGACTATGTACTTCCTTTCATAATTGATAATTGTTCTATTTTCATATAAAATAATAGTTCGAATTCAATATCTTCGACCACCAACAGTTGTACTATAGTCTCGCATTCCTTGAATTTTAATGCTACGGTTATTGTAGTACTTGAAAAAGTTAGTTTCTTTTGATTTATTCCGATTAAACTTATTTTCGGTACCTTGATGAAATTTTCCTTCGATGTCGTTAATTTATTTACAAGTTTATTATTAATTAAAGATATTTCTGACTCGGTATCGATTAATATTTTTATACTTATGCCTTCTATCGTTCCATATATATAAATTAATTTTTCATTATTTTGTTCTAGCTGGTCCTGTACCTTAAGAAATTCGCGTGGGTGAACATAGCTGCACCATATGCACCCTCTAGTGGAAAAACTGTTGTTTCGCACCAGAAGTTGACACGGGAACCACAACATTATCGTTATAATAATTATTATTATTTGTATGTGTCTGATTAAAATTTTCATTTCTACTAGTTGTGTTTCTCTCTAAACTGTTCGTTCTTGTGTCTCGTCTTATGTTGTTTGTTCTTCGTATGTCACCGTCAGAGCTTCTTCTTTCTCTTCTGTTATAATTGTTGTTTGCTTGTTGTCTCCTTTCAGGATAATTTGTGTATCTATTATTATTAGTCCTTTCATTGTCTCTGTCATGCCGTCTATTGTTATTATTATTGTAATGATTATTGTTATTATTCCATGTGTTGTATGGTCTTTGTCTGTAATTGTCAGTATTTATGTTAAAATTATCCCGTCTGTCATTAATATTTCTGTGGTTATCGTTATTGTCACGTCTACCACTATTGTTAACCGTTCTCTTTACTCGGTTTAAGTAATCCAATAGAGATTGAAAATTAGTTATGTTTTGTATAGCAATACCTTGTGTGATGTTATCATTAAAATGTTGGGACAAGAATATTATTATTTCTTGTTCCGAAATCACTGGCTCTAAATATTGTGCCTGGGAAAATATAGATAAAGCATAGCTACTCATGTTACTGTTTCTTTTGGTATCAAATTTGCCAAAATATAACTTTTCCCTAACATAGCCTTGCTTTGTTTCCCCCCAATATTGTTTTTTTATTTCTTCTTTTGTACTTATAATATCTTCTTTCGCACTCTTCATGTCTTCTTTTGTGCACTTCATGTCAGCCATTATTATTTTTATCATATTCATCAATTCCTCGGTTTCACTAGGTTTGTGTTTCGTATAATGGTGAACTTCTTCCCCTTCGTACCCATGTTTCTCGATTTTAGTTAGCTATGCTTCACTTTAATATATATATATATATATATATATATATATATATATATATATATATACATACATATATATATATATATATATACACATACATATATATATATATATATATATATATATATATATATTAAGCGCCCTTTTTCTAGATCTTTCTAGATTGCGGCTCACAAAACAACCGCCTTCTTGGAATGGTCTAGGTAAGACAGGTCACAAAACCAATGGACCTCACCGGAAATGTCTAGATAAGAATAGTCACAAAAAATATTGGTAAACAGTTCGAAAAATTTCTGCGCATTCGCCAAAATTTTAGCACTTATACTTGACTTAGACAGTCGGATTCAGGAACAACACCAGTGTGCGATTTCGATACAATATGTAAAACTTCTTCAGAGAGGTATTATATTAGCATCATATTCATCAAAGTTATGTTCAACTATAAATAGTAATTTTTGTTAGTTGCAGATTTTTGTTTTTTGGCTACTAATTTTTAAACGGGTGCCATGTTTTTAAAAACAATAAAAAATTTTAATGTATTGAATATCACATAAGTTGTCAAATGTTATTACCATTGTTGTGTCATAATAACAATTTGTTTCACATACATAGAATTGTAACATAGGCCATTGATGACAATGTGTTAAAAAGAGGCAAATATATTCAGTGAAGAGATGCTTAGTTTCAATAAGTAGATAATAAGATGTATAATAACAATTTTTGGTGAAAAGAATAAAGTGGTTAATATAATTTAATACAGATTGTAATACTAGCCATTATTATCATCTTTCATTCTAAAACAAATGTAACTACTCTAACCTTACCTGCTAAATTGTGTATCAATAATGAACCTAATTTTGAACTTCTTTTGCTGTTGGGCTAAATACACCCTTCATGAAAATGTTCCTCGCATACATAGCTTTCAATTTATCATTTCTTACACGATTCAACCAGTAGATGCATACCTGAAAAAAGAAAGAATTTTTTCAAAAAATATAGATATAATATACCTATTTTGAAGTAAATAATTGACATATACACTATTTTAATGCTAAAATAGTATATTTAACAAAGAATCTTTAATGGGAAAAAAGTTCATATGGACTTCTTTATTGGTGTTATTACAATTAGTCACACAGCAATTATTCCTACAGTTTAACTTAATATGAATAATTAGTTTACATTTGATATTATGACTTATGACAAAAATGAAAATTGACATTCTCCTTCTTTCAGTTTAATCGCTTCCACCCATTAGGTATTTAGCCAGTGCAGGTTTATTTAGATTTCGGGAATATTCCTTACGGAATGTCTCCCCTTTGATAAATTTTTCTGTTGTAACACGACATTTATAACGCCAACTGATGCTGAATTCGCTGTTGTGAAGTATATTTAAGCATAAGAACGATACCATTCGTATGATTTTGGGAACTGTGCTCGAGTGTCGAGAATATCATTTTTAGGAAGTATTCGCAAATAGAGCATTCACAGACTTCGATGATTTTAGGAACGGGCGGATGAAACTCAATTATCGACCACCATATCTGCAAGAAATGAATCACCGGTGGCGACAGTGATTTTGTTACCGAAATATCGAAGCCACTCAAGCTAAACGTTCAACTTTAAAAATATTCTTACAAAAGTTAGAACTTTTATTTTTTAGAACTGAATATCTTTTCAATAAATACATGGAAAATTATCATTAATGCTGCAAATGGAAGATCATATATGAATTATATGGCAAATGTATGCATAATTTGCCCGTAGATGATATACTTTTTCAGTAAATAACAAAATAGAATTGCAGGGAGAGGAAAAAGACGATATTTGCGGTATAAGAGTGTCTGCCGTCCGGCGCAAAAATATATAGAAGAGGGCGGAGTCGAGACGTGATATTGCGCGAGTGACGGGCAGACACTCTTGATTATAGGTAGTGAACGACAATTAGATGTATTTTTGAATCATATTAATAATTTACACCCAAAAAGAAAACTCAATAAATTTTGTTGATTTAAAATTTATTATTCAATTTACAGAAAATCAGCAGGCGCTGATGTGACTATACCATATCATTCCAAACACCCCATGTCACATAAATTACCAGCATATAATTCAATGATACATAGAGTATTTTTAGTTCCTTTGAACCAATATAATTTTGATAGAGAAATACAATTAAACAAATAGCCACATCTAGCGGTTATCAAGTACATATAATAAATAACTTAATAAAAAAGAGAATAAAGTGGCATTGCAACTAATATTTCCTAGGCAATCTGAAGAAATAAAAAGTTGTAAAACCATCACATATGCAGGAAATATTTCTAATATTTCAAAAATATTATCTTTAGCAACAAATACAACAATTTCTTTTAAAACGGAAAGTAATGTAAGTACAAAATTGATAATGTAAAAACAAATAAACGGATTTAAAGATTAAAACTAACTTTTCCGCATCTGTGAGATGCCCTGATTAATATTCTATAATAAAATGAATGTGACAAAGTCATTAGCTATTGATTTTTTATTATCTTCAAGCAGCAGCGAAAGTGAAGTCGAAAGCAATGACGATATTTTCAAGTTTATAAAATCTAAGGAAGATAAAGAAGTTAAACAAAAAGTTCAAGAATACCTCAACATTATAGGAAAATATTCAGATGCCGAGGTATTAATTCATAAAAACAAGTAAATGCTAATTACCTGCTAAATCAAATGTTTTGTAGTTCAGGCGAAACTTTAGAATGAACCGAAATACCTATGAAACGTAGAAGAATCAATTTGAAAATTGGAAATATTACAAAAAAGAACAGCCACATGGCGTTCTCCTATGACTTCAGCAGAAATAGCTATTATATCATTTTTGTGGTATGCAGGAAATGTACTATAAGAGATGTAGCAGGAAGATTTGGGATAGCTCTCAGATTAACAAATAAAATCGATATGTTTGTTTTGACTTTTTCCTGCCCCAAACATTGAGTCACATTCTAAGCTCACTTGCGGGACACTTCCACTGTTTTGCCATATTTACAAATTCTCTTTAGTTGCGAGAAAAAAGAAATTAGAAGTTTAATTGAACACGTGTTAAAAAATTATGCAAATAAAAAAAGTCATACTAATTTATGTATTTGAGTCGCTGCTTTTAAAATTAATTAATAATACTTGAATTTTATTTAATAAAGGCATATTCTTATATAAATTTTAAACAATGATTTGTTGTATCCTTAGATACCATTATGGTTATAACTAAAAGTGGCAACATTGCTCAAAATTTCAGACCTGTTTAATGTGTCAATAGTAATCAATTTAGTAGTTTTGTCCTTGTTTAATTACCATATAAAGAGAGATGCAAATATTGTCAGAGTGTGATCGACGATCATTTTAAATACGACGTAGTATTGTAGTAAATAATGTCAAACGTGGTTTGTTTATACGAGCGCCATTACGACTAGAGAGTAAACATTTATTCCTTTCGTTTTGATGTGTTTTTCAAGACTCTAAGTGACAAAATAAACTTTTAAGTTAATTAATTTAATGTTTTAGGATTATCATGGTTCGTCGGTGCCAAGTTTGTCAGAAAACCAGCCGAAATTACCAAGGCCATGTATCTACAATACCATCCCCACTTTTTGTGATTCATTCATAATTTCACTACTGGCGTTTAGAATTGTTGACCGTAAAAATAAACGTGTTTATGAATGAATAGCCTTCTCTATGTTCATTATTACTCTAAGGGATAGCTGATTCTACTTTTCATTCACTCTGTACCAAAGTAATGGAAGAGAAGGAATTAACATCATCAGAATTTCAAAAATTAAGTGGATTTCCAAATGTTCGAGGATGCATTGATGGCACTTATATTCCAATTTCTACACCACATAATAAAATTAAAAGTACATATATCAATAGACATGATTCACCTTCAATTACGTTACAGTGTATATGTAGATATGATAAACTTTTTCTAGATGTGTTCACTGGTGTATCCCGTAAAATTCATGATTCACGGGTTTACAGTTTATCAAATATCGCCAAAAAATTACCTGGTATATGTGGAGACCAGTGGCACATTCTAGGAGACTCGGCGTTCCCCCTAAGGAAATGGTGGTCGTGATTATGGTAATTTAACAGATATCCAAAAGAATTATAATAAAAGATTCTCTGGTCCTAGAGTAAAAATTGAGAATTCTTTTGGATTATTGTCTCGATGGAGACAACTTATTCGTATTGATTTGACTTCAGTCCAGCGCATAGCAGATTTTATAGTCAGTTGTTGTGTTCTCCACAATTTATGTACTACTCTAGACGATGAATGGTAAGAGGATGAATCTTTATTTAAAAAGGCAGTATCCTCTTTTCCTGAAAGAGTAATTGTACTTATGGAAACCGGCAAGGTACTTACATATCAAGAGAACCTACCTTCGAAATCACTGATAGTGCACAAAATTTCTCCGTTTTCATTTTGGCATAAACAATTGTTTTCATCGTAAACAAAATCTTTAAATATAACATCCATGTTCTTGTCCATAATGCACAATTTATAACATTAGTTTTCAATTTTAAAATTTTAAGGTTAAAATGATGAATCGTTCCAGTCGAATGAGCTGTCACTTTAACATAGGCACCGTGCCAGTAATAGTATTACCACAGAAATTCGAATTTTCTGCATGCATTTGCTCTGGGTCGTTTCAAAAATTCTGTTCGAAATCAGAGCAGCACTAATTCTACTCCTACACCGAATGAGAGCGGTTCAGTCGAATGCGCTATTAACTTCTGTCATTCTGATGATGATGTTTAGTAATTTCGAAACAATTGTCAATTTTTTTGAATTTCTATCACTTTTTCATTATATTGTGGAATTATTTAGAAACAGTTTCATTTAAGTAGAGTAGATTCCACACAGTAAGGGTTGAAGCAGTAAATTTAATTAGTGGAAGTAGTTTAAACAAGTACGTAAATATGAAATAAAATGTTGAAATAAATGTGCAAATAACCCGGAATATCGTTAAAATGAGTTCGTTATATTATCTTTTCGGGGACACATAATAATTCAGTTGGCAGAATGTCCATCCGGTGTTAAAGAAAGTTGTAATCAATTTATTAGTCCCCGTTCTTACGAGGAAATGAGAAAATTATTACGACACTTAAAATATAGGTCATAGTTGTTGAACCACGTGGACATAATTTGTACCACTTTATAGTATAATGCGACATACACAACGAAATAAGCGTTGCTAATCGATCAAGCTTTATGGAAGCGATCAAAGCGCCATTTTATTCAAGGTCGGGTATTTCAGAAAATTGTATATTTTAACGTGGTCCGTTGTAATCTCACGCAATTGTTGATTTGCATAATAAATACTGGCCTGAATTCTGAAGGGTGCGTTTTTATTAATTCGCTGCGACGCTTTATTAAACATAATAGTTATATTTTTAATTTATATAGTGAATAATAACAGCACGTTGATAAATGCTGTTAAAAAATGTTCGACGCACGAAGAAAGAAGCTCAGGAGTTAACACAGAGATAGACATTTATTCAAAACAAGATACTTAAAATTTGAAGTTATTCAAGGTAACCAATATAAGGCAATTAATTAAGTTAATTCAGCACTCGCTCAGAAGGGCCCGGTTGAAGTTCATCCGTATCTCCGATCTCTGCAACGTATGACACGTTGTCACAGGAAGCCCCGCTGCAGTGCTTGCAGACTTGACACGAACATTGCAGTGGCGGCAGACTTATGATAATTTCATCTCTGCCTTCTCGCGATCCCACAACCCCTCTTGGAGCCGCAAAAAATCATCCGCTATAGGTGTTGTGGGGCTCCCAACCTATCTAATATGCGATAAAAGTATTGGTTTACCCCAAAAAAAGTTGGAATTTTGTAATTTTTTTCGTTATTTTTACGTTTTCTATCAACAACACGAAAAACCGTTTTTAGAAAAATAAACGGTTTTAAAGATTAAAACTAACTTTTCCGCATCTATGAGATACCCTGATTAACATTCTATCATAAAATTGTCACTTGATCAATCGTATACTCTCTGGAGGCTGTATCGTGCTAAAAAACTTAAAATTCTCCTAAAATGACAAAAATTTGGTACTTCAAGTACCATAGCACCCGTTGTACTGGCTTTAGTGAGCTGAATATCAACAGGGTTCATGTTTGAGACGCTCTGAATAATATCCAATCATAAAATTGGTCACTTGTATATACTCTGAAGGCTGTATCGTGCTAACAAACTGAAACTTCTACAAAAATGACAAAAATATCGTCTTAAAGTACTGTAGCACTTGTTCTATTAGCTCTGGTGAGCTGAAAATCAATAGGGTTCATCTGTGACATGTCCTTAACAATATTCCATCATAAAATTTGTGACTTATTGCACTCCGGAGGCTGTATCGTGCTAAAAAGACATAAACACAGGATTTTTTTCTCAAAACTTTTTTTTCGTGTTGTTGTTGATGGAAAATATAAAAATAACTCACAAAATGTTTTCAAAATTTCACTTTTTTTGTGTGTAAACCAATACTTTTCTCGCATATAGATAGGTTGGGCGGAAAAGTAAAAATCCTGTGTGTATGTCGTCGTTGTCGTCGGCCACTTTTCGCTACATGTCTTGTTAGCACGATACAGCCTCCGGAGTGCAACAAGTCACTAAATTTATGATTGCATATTATTAAGGACATGTGACAGATGACCCCTATTGATTTTTATCTCCCCAGAGCCAGTACAACGGGTGCTATTGTACTTGAAGTACGACTTTTTTGTAATTTTTTGAGAAATTTCAGTTTGTTAGCACGATACAGCCACTGGAGTTCAACAAGTCACCAATTTTATGATTGAATATTATTCAGGACATCACACAGATGAAGCCTATTGATATTCAGCTCACCAGAGCCAGTATAACAGGTGCTATAGTACTTTAAGTACGATATTTTTGTCATTTTTGGGGAAATTTCAGATTGTTAGCAAAGATGAGCCCTATTGATATTCAGCTCACTAACGCCAGTACAACGGGTTGAAGTACCAAATTCTTGTCAGTTTTGGAGAATTTTCAGTTTGTTAGCACGATACAGCCTCTTGAGTGTATTAAAGTGACCAATTGTATGATTAAATATTGTTCAAGACGTCTCACATATGCACCCTACTGATTTTCTGCTGACTAGAACGAGCACAGCGGGTCCTATAAATCCAGATATACTACATTTATGGTTATTTTTGGAGAAATTTCGTTTTGTTAGCACGATACATCCCCCAAAGTGTGTGACAATTTTATGATAGAATATTGTTCAGGGCCACAGATGCGGAAAAGTTAGTTTTAATCTTTAAAACCGTTTATTTAGAATCACTTTTTCCAGCAATTGTCTCGAATAATCGTGTATTACGCAATTTACATTCATCATCATCGGATGGTGTGAATTGTGTTGTGCCATACAATTGAGACCGTATATCTTCTTTTATGACTTTAGTACCTACCTTCACTACGCGTAGTCTTTCTTCTCGGGGATCTAAGCTTCTACTCCCATACTGGTGAGAATGTTCTGACCTGTGTTTTCAAAAGAAGCAGTCGTCTGATTGGATAATGTCGCAACAATGTCTTTTCAAGAATCTATTTTTGGTTGAACCCGGTTAAGGTTGCTCTCCTTCCATCTCTATGACACACCTCAGTATTCTCTTTCCAGAAATTCGTAAATTACTTATCAAAAGGTCTCATCAACTATGAGATGGGTTCCTTGTAACATTCTTTTGGTGGTACTTAATATAGCCCATATTTTTCATTAGTTCATGTATAATTGGCATGATTACTGATTTTGAAATACTTTTCTACAATGTATTTGTAGATTTCAAATGAAACTAAGTATATTGAATGGTTTGGATCCCTTTTCTTTAGATCCTGCCAATCTAAATTATTCTATTGATGGAGTTCCACTGGTAACTAACATGGATATCATTAGTTATTTCGTGTTTTCACACAACTTTACACCAAAGAGCAGATGAAGGCTTATAAAAGTTTAAAAGCCTACGAATATTTTGAATCTGGCTTTGTGCTGAAAGTAGGGTCTACTTTAATCAATGGAGTGTTTGTTGTGGTAGGTAAGGTAATAAATACTATTTTGAATCTAATATTGGCAATATCCTATATAAAAAATAATAAAACGTGCCTGAGAAACCCTGCAGCATGCACTATTCAAATACACTGTTTTTAACATCGTCGTCAATTTCTAATGGTTTCTTCCCCGGGTGAGGAATAGATTCACCGAGGTTCCGGCATTTTCACTCACGTGAAAATCTATAAATCGTTGATTCTCCTACCCCTATCATATTGGCACAATTCGTAATTATGTCGCGAACAGAACTTGTGAGGTTTTGGTGCACAAGAGCAACATGAACGTTCAGGATTAATGTTTTTTTTCCCGCAAAGAATATGCTCTTTTGCTAACTCATTGAATAGGAATTGGAGAAAACCTTGAAGTCATCTTAATTAGACGAACAGGCGTTACTTGCTAGTTGCCGAATACTAACTACTTCAAATTTCATTCTATACAGGTAGTTAGGTTTAAACATTAACAGGAAATTGGGTTGTACCTATATATGTTACAGGGCAGGTACACAGAAAAAAAAGGAATGTTTGAATATAGTATAACAAAATAACTGCGGGAGATTTTGTAAAGCTTTCTATATACCTGGAAAAACTTATATAGATAATAACAAATGAAACATTCTACTGCATTTTCAACTTTTGTCATGTATAATGAAATCACAAACTACTGAAATTTAGGAACATCAATAGGCAGTAGCATGTGAAGATATTTACCGAGATATTTTAGTTATACGAATTGTAGAATTAAAATATGTTACGGGACTTATAAGTCTCCGTATCGAGAGCTTATTTTTAAAAAACAATTTTATTACTTTATTACAACTACTTTCAAAAACTAATTACACAATTTTATTTTATTGGATTGATCTTTATTATTTAAAAGTTGACATCAGACTGAATATGTAAAATGAATTTATTAATTAGCAAAACTATCTATATCAGCAATAAAAATATGTACAATAATAATTCAACAATAAACAAATAATAAAGTCCGCTGTCAGCATCTACAGTGTTGAACCATATACGGGGTTACCAAATATAACACGGGTTAAAAGGAGTAGCTTACCTTAGCATGATGGGTCATGCAATATATAGTAAAATATTCAAGTGAAACAAATGAATTTATTATAATACTTCTTTCTTACCATTTCAGAGAATTTGGTTTACGAACTAACACTTGTACACTATCGAATTTAGTCTTCATCAATTTTACTTGTTTATCAATGAATGTAGCTCCTACAAAGGGAAAAATATTATTAAGAATATTAACTTTCAAAAATTGCAAACAAAACGGTTAATTCACGTCAGAAATCCAAGGTTAGATTTTTTCCTCTTCTCTTCTTGATTTTATTGTTAATTTGGCCTCAGCCTTTATAAATAAGCATTTGTTTTATTTGAACTTCCAAGGTTAAAATCGCTAAGTGGTCTGCCAAAAAAAGGGTTACTTTTTTGTTTTGGTTTCTTCTAGAATAAGGTGGCACTTGCTAAAACGTTAATCACATTTTGTGGATTTAATTTCAAAATTTGAGAGATATTTAAGATTTTTTTATGTACTTATGTACCACTGAATAAGTACCATATATGTGGATATTATACGTATCTTTAATATCATCTGAAATTTATGAATTAACTTAACTTTGGTTAAGCCAAAGCCACTTTAAGGCCACATGTCAACTTAGGTAAGTTTGAAAATAAATGATATATCTTTCATGAAGTTGACTTTCTCGATCCTTACTTCGTGGAATATGCTTATATTAGTGTCAATTTTTTAGAATTTTCAATAACTTGTATTATATTGTGGAATTAACTAGAGACCGTGAGTTTCATTTAAAAACATTGATATATCTTTCACTTTATACTTTTCCAACACCGTATGATATACTAAAGTAAATGTTTGTCTTTTAGGCCTGTTTCTTTTTCTGATTTTGCTGTTTTTTTTCCTATTTCTGGCTTCACTTTTGTTCCCATTATATTACGTCGGATATTTCTTGACCATTGAATCTACAGTCTACACATTGGGATTACACCACTTTCCTGGTCCTCTGTATGCTTTCTAGTCAGTGACACTGTCAGAGTCAAGTAAGTAAACCTTGATTCCTGACGTGTGACTCGGTTGCTGACAATTTGGACAATAGTATAGAGTACTCCCCTTATTGGATCGCAAGACATTCCATAAGATAAGTGGTAGATATAGGATCTCCATTTAACCAGTCATTATAATAACAATAGTTTTTTATCTCCTTTTAATTTAAAATATACTTCCCTACCTCTTCAAGGTATAATCGAGTAATCTACAAGAAAATAAGTAATAAATAACATATAATAAAGTTCCAAACTTCATAATTAGATTTATATAGGTAATTCATAACAAATTAATAGAACTTACTTGTAAGCTAGCAGCACAAACTTGTGAACCTTAATCATATATACGTATATATCTTGAAAGTGGCTCTCGAACATTGGTAATCTATTATGATTATTTTTAAAGGCATTTAATTGTATCCTCATCATTTGTTTTATGGGACATCGTAATAAAGAGATATATTTGAGTAAGAACCTGCACTGTTTGCTTTCAGAAAGCACTTCGAACCCATTATTATATTCCTTTTCTAACCTCAGAACCGGGGGACGAGAATATATATAATAATAAAAAGCTTGTCTCTTGCATATGGTCATAGATAGGTAACAAACAATATCACAAAAATATTTTTGTTCATTCCAGCGGGCATATTTTTGAACCAAACAATATATTTTTCTAATAAAAAAAATATTTTTTCACTTTCACATTCATCATGCAAGTATAATTTTAAATCAATTCCTAATTATACATTTGTTTCAAATAGCGATATATTGATTCAATACTACGGATTCTGAAATTAAATGAATATTTGAACAAAATAAATAATATTTTTTTCATTTTAACAGTCTGGTATTTATCCAAACAATATGTATTCTAAAATTCAAGTAAACATTTGTTTCATTTGAGTATTTAATATTCTTGAATATACAAAATTATTTATTTGCTTCGATGGTGGAATACATTCTCAGATGAAAGTGAAATTATTCTTGCATCAAATAAATCCGAAGAATTGAATGGGCGAAATATAACAATTGACATCATCTAATATTTTTTTGTAGCAAACAAATATTGGTCTTGGAATCCAAACAAACTAGCGTTTTCTTTTAAATGATAGGTTTATTTCGCCATATTGATACAACAAATTTGTTTGACTGAAATATATTTTGTTTGATTCAATACTTTCTTTTTTCTGTGTCGTTCCGTCGCGCCTATGGTTTACAACCATTTTATGGCCCGAACCCCCGATCCATGCTATCAACTCCATTGGGATAGACTATAGTTTATATAGTCTGGACATTTTTCTTTTTTTCTCATCTCGTTAAATTATATTAATTATCTGTTAGAAACAGTTCACATACTTTGAAGGTAAAAACCTGATAACTACTATCATTCGGTACCTGTAAATAATTTTATCACTTTTTAATTTTTTTTGTTATCTGTTGAAGCGACAAAAAAACTTAATTAGAAACTTGTTTTATTTCTTGTTTCCTATTTATTGGCTAGGTTTAGGACAGGACGAACACTTTGACCGAGCAGTAACCTGGCTGGCGCCCTGTTATTTCGTAGTATCCAGTCCCACTGTTCGACTAAGTGAGCCGAAGAACCGAAAGGTTGTCTCCGGGGACAGTTGGACTCACCTGTAGTCCACAATCTATTAGAAGATCAAACTACAACAAATAAAAGAAGTTTTTCAGAAGTTCCGTATCCACTTTAGAACAGTCACAGCAATCAACTCCAACTGCACACTTACTCTCCGAAAAAAGAAAAATGTAAAGAAGAAAACATCTCACCAAAATAACTTATTTAAACAAGACGAAATGAATCAGGTTAGATGTTTTATAGATAGACATAGCCAAAGATTACACCGCCAATACAAATGGGGTAATCGAAATGTTGCTGCAGTTTTTCCAGCAAATACAATATATTTTTTAATTTGATTATTCTTACCACTTGCAATTTCTCCAGGAGCTCATGTTGTTTCACTAATGTTTTGATTTTTTGCGATATCGACTATCATTTTACCACACGCAAACATAGTTGCAACAAAAAGGCCACCTTCATTTGCAATAAACACTATAATAGTTGGACTAAATTCACCGATGGGGAAGAAATATTTCACTCTATGAGCTGGATTATTTCGTAAAACGCAATGCTACTTCGAATATTTCCAACATAAATCTGATAAAACTAAATAAAAATGAAGAACATGCAAATATTGCAAGTTCATACAAGTCCTAAACATCTGATTTATAAAGACGCAGCAGTATAGGGCACACTTATGTTCGAATATACAACTTATAAGCATGTGTTGATAGTCCTATGTAGTTACAAATATTGTATGTCCGAA
The DNA here is from genome assembly GCA_963921935.1 of Galeruca laticollis. Lineage (NCBI taxonomy): Eukaryota > Metazoa > Arthropoda > Insecta > Coleoptera > Chrysomelidae > Galeruca > Galeruca laticollis. The sequence continues at coordinate 197,098,827 of OY998179.1, read as the reverse complement.
CTTACTTCGAACTAGTTTAAACTGCGAAAAATTATGGCATACTATAAGTGGGCATAGACATATCCTACTAACCTATGGATATACTATATTTTCACTATGTTGATAACCCTCACTTCTCGTTATTCGGGAAATAAAATATTTGCCTAGATATGTCTTACTACGTTCAAATTATTACTTTACCGTGACATTGATACAAAGTGGACATACAATATCTGTGTTTTAAACCATCGATCTGAACTATGTAACCGCTAATGACCTGGTAGGCCGAAGTGGAAAAACTAAATAAGAAAACGAGCAAGATTAAGAATAAGATGAAAAAAGTATGACAAGAAGTAGAGTGTAGCTAGACAATTACTATACAAGGTAGGCATTATTGTAAATATAAAATCAATTTAAACAATTAGACTTGATTACATAATATTGTGAATTTATTGTATTATTATTTACCACTACTCCTTACGTTAAGCTTACTTGATTGAATATCGAATACATTCAATATTAACAGAATCAATGGTTGCAACAAATATCTTAAAAGCTATTGTTTTGGAATTATTTTCAAATGATAGTATATTATCAAATAAAATTTAAACAATATCATCTAGTTAATTAAAGCTCACTAAAGCGAAAGAACCAACAAAACAATGTACTAAATTTAATAGGTATCCTAAATCAACAGTTAATATCTGGCAAAAGTTCAAACTAATTAAATACACCGGTGGCTAGTTAGTCGACCGACCAGGCGGATTCATTTGTTAACAGATTTCTGCATATAGTAATTATTTTATAGAATTGTGTTTGAAATATATGATAGACTGTATGTAGTTATAAGAGTGCCGCATACATAACAATATTACTGACTTTGAATTATTTTCGATAAGTTCAATAAATGGAACGCAATTATATGGTAATTTCCGTATACCTACTAACGTATTTTACTTCGAGGATATTATCAATAATGAATGAAACAAACTTTGAACTTCACAAATCTCTCTAAATTTGCAACTGAATTAGTTTAAAATATGAGATTGATAAACTCCAGGTAGTTTGAATTTTCTGCGTTTTAAAAAGTTTAATTTTCGTTAGACACCCTTAGATGTTCGAATTAACAACTATTAAGATATATTGCCAAAACCACACCAATTTGAACTAATTAGAACTACAGTGAGAGCTGAGTATCACACTCTATGTCACTCAATTTGATAAGCTGAAACGGTTTAACAAACTACTGGAATTCTAGTCTGGTTCACAAGTGCCATTGCGTCATAAACCGAGGCTGAACTACCGACAAATATAATTTTGAACTCATGCGATTAGAAATAGCATCTATAACAAACGACCAACTGGACAATAGGGGCCGGCAAAAGTTGCAAAAGTAATAAACAATAACGTAAATAACAGAATGGTTTGGTTTTTTGAAAATATATTTCCAAAACTATTTGAGTTAGAGCTCCGTTTCAAAGCTCAATTTGTTCATTTTCATTACTTAATGAAGAAGAAAAAAGTCTTGAGGTCGTATCTTCAATAGTTTATAAGTGTAACGCACCATATACCGACGCCCTGCCTAATCTACATTCGAGGGTGTAGGTCAACGGAAGAGAGAAGAGTAGCGAGTAGCAGTTGACCGATCATGCGCGGTGGGGAAGCATTGTTATTAACCAACTTAACTTTTATATATATATATATATCATTGTTTTCGGATGTAATATAGTATCAAGTGTTTAAAAATCCAAGTACTTACTGAACCAATCCCGTCTCACTGCTACAACTGATCCCCAACTTAGGGCATACTGGTTTTTTTCTTTATTTGATAAGAAAAGCTAGTTTACGACGTGAAAACCAGTAAAAGTTAGTTTGCGCGAATCTGTGTTGTACCTAGTGCCCGGTGAAATTTTCTCTAGTTCGCGGTGTGTGCTGTATTTTGGACTAGAAAATTTCAATCGTTTCTACAGTGTCAGTGTTGCCAGGTTTAGTGAAATTTCACTAGATCTAGTGACTTTTTTTCAATCTAGTGACTTAGTAATAAAGTGCTAATTTCATTTAAATTTGCGTTTTTTATGCATTTTGAGTATAATTTTTTATTTTATTTTCTCGAAAAATGCAGTTGTCACACACCCATTAATTTCATGTCTTTAATGTGCTGCCCTCTGACGTTGAGTAGACAAACATTAATTCCAAATTGCCAGCTATTTGAATGTTATACAGGCGGAAAACTGTATGAATCAAGGCCAAGTATGAATATGCGCGGTCTGTGATTCCCAAAAAATTACTTTTCAATAGAAAGGTATTTGTCCGGAAAAAATTAGATGCCCGAGGCTATAATGGACCCGAGGCGAAGAATTGCGTCATTTTCATTTTGCACTTACTTGACGATGCGTGTTACAATACATAATAAATTCATTAACAGCCTAAAACCAATTTTTTTTAAATTTTGTGTATTGTGTGTATACAAGTGACCACGGAAAAAGTAAGTACCGATTGGTTGTAATTTTTTTTAATATTTTAATTTAATTTATTAGGTCTAAGTGTATTGCAGGTATATTCCAATTATATTTTTTTTGTTTGTCTATTAGATTGACTCCAAGATGAGAACACAATCTTGTAATTAATCTTTCTGATCACCTCTGTGGTGGTTACTTAGCAAGTGCCCCTCGTATGTACTTCTTGAACCATCGAACCATTCATCTTCGGGAAACACTTACCTCGTGAACCTTACTTTAGGGTTAAAAAATAACATCGTTTTAAAAACTCACTGGGATAACATATATTTAAAAATTACGTATATAAATTACGGACCACAGAATACATACGTTTGTACTACTCGTATTAACAACAATAATAATACTGAATCCCCTTCGAAAGGAATGAACTCTCTATATATAGGAAATTAATAAACTAACACAGTCAATGATCCGTTTGTCGACCTTGTCGGCCTTGTCGACACAATATTTATAAAACGGACGTGTTTGTTATCTATTTTACTGCACCTTGCCAATGACCTTCCAGTTCACTGGCCGCTAGCAATATTTGAAATGATTGTCTACTAAAATCTAATCTTTTTATAAATAATGTTTACTAAAATCTAATAATGTCTTTTTGAGATCATTAGACCTCATCGAGTTAGTAAAATCAATTGTTCTGTCCGGAATGGAACTGGCACAGGTTTCAAAACTGTCATGCGGCAGTACAAAATGTAAAGCACTTATTACTAATGTCATCGGGAAAACAAGTTTCGAAAATTTACTGGATGAATTAAAAAAAATTTGTTGTTAGTAGACGAGTCTACAGATCATTCTTCTATTAAGCCCTTGTTGTTCGCTATAGTGAAGATTTAAATGTTAAAGACGAATTTTTAACTCTCATTCCTGCAGCAGATACTACTGCACAAAACCTTTACAAACTAATTGTAAGATACAATACAAAGAAAATTTAATAGGTTTTGGGGCAGACGGTGCAAACACAATGATGGGTAACATAAATTCATTAAACATTAAACTCTATTATCGAATGACGTTCCACATCTATTCGTGATGAAATGTATTAGCCATTCTTTGGCATTATGCGCGTCACACGCCTGTCAAGTTTTACCAGTAGGAAAAATGCTACGAAATGTATATACGTGCGTTAGAATTTGTGCTACCCATATTTACAGATATGAATATAGAATTTCAATCTGAGGCACCTAAAATACATCTGCTGTATGCTTAAAAATTATTATCAAGTTTTCATATTAAACCAGATTACTTACAAGTGACAGATGTAAATAAGTTGCAACATGGAAATCCCGCAAATTATGTTTCTCTAGATAAATTGTTATTCAGGGCCAAAAGTAGCAACAGCATTAGCTGAAAAAAAAATAAGATGAAGGCGCCTTACACACTTTTCTTTTGAATTGCTTAAATTTTTATGTTGAAGCTGCACATGAAATTTACAAAAGGTTTCCTTTTCAATCCAGAGATATAGAAATATTGAAATAACATGTTTTTTTATATCCCAAAAAATTATAAATATCGAAAAAATTGTTCCATTAGTATCTAAATTTCCAGGGATTAATACAGATATTAATTTACTGGATAGAGAATATAGGAAAATAAAAAATTCTGACCTAGATTTCGAGATGGATGAAATAAACTTTTGACAAAACATCTGTGATTTAAAAAAGGGAGATGGAAATTTAGCCTATCCTGAAATTTCAAAACTTGTTAATACTGTAATGTTTTTCTTATTTATTTAAAACAGTTTATCTGACGGGTGGGATAAATTCATACACACGGTAGGTTCACTTACTTAATTTATTTATTCACTAAACTATTCACTAATTTATATTATATACACAGAATATGCACTTAAATTAATTTATATAAATACTTCACTACTATTTACTTGGTCACTTGTTTATTTCACGAGATCACTTTATAAACTGACCTTACGGCAAGTAGGCAATCTCTTTACATTCTAGAAGGCCTTCTGGAATATTCTTTTTTCGGGATATTTCTCGAATGCCGGCTGAATCCTTAAAAGATCATCGGAGAACATGTCTATAAAACACGGTCAAAAAAAATCCCAATAGACCTTCCCAGAATTCGGCGCGCTCGCCATTTTTTTCAACACCGTTAACATAAGGTTACAGAACCGTACTTAGTATCTACTTCGGTGTGCAATATTTTATTTGCCTTACTTCACGGCAGTGCATGTGCCGAGAAAATTTTTGGCGCAATAAATTTGAACAAAACAAAAGTGCGGAATAGATTGAACACCAATACCCTAGCAGGCATTCTCCATTCAAAACGTTTAATTTTAGAGAAAAAGTGTAATGATTTTGAAATTACAACTGAATTATTAAATACTCTAAATAATAAAATGTATAATTAGTTTTTTTGTAAAATTTTTGTATTGTTATATTTAATATATTGTTTTTTCGTGTTCCTATATGAAATAGTGTGTATTTTTTAAAATTAATAAACAATTTTACTATGATTGTATGAAATCAAAAGAGTTTCAAAATCTAGTGAAATTTTAGTCCGATCTAGTTACTTGTCGAAGCGCCATCTAAAAACTTTTAAAACTTTGACCAGGCAATACTGCAGTGTGTACTGACTGTTCTTTAATTCTGCTACCAACATTGCTGATGCCTTAACACTCTTGTCCGGTTGTTTTATAACGGAATCCTCAAGTTGGTCCGTATGAACAAAACCGTATACCTACAGCTCCAATTAGCTGTCAATCCTATGCACTTTGGTTCATATTTGTGTTCTAGAAAGGTCAAAAATCAAGCTTTTGTGGTAAAATAACGACCTGGATAGTGGTTTCTGTTGACTTTTCAAGGTATTTTCAAGTAAAAAGCTGTTAAAACACTTCGGTAAGTACCATTCTATTATTTTGCATGCTTCCGGATATATTCAAAATTACGGACAGATGCAATTATTCGTGTTTTTTGCGTTCTACACAAACGTGTCAGACTAACAAAAGTGCATCCTCAAGCATGGAGTCTCCATCGGAAAACACAAATAATCAAATTGTGTTAACATCTGAACAATTTCAACAATTAATAGCTACCTTGTCGGTACGTGGTGACCATAATCTGTATCCAAATATTCCGTTGCAAACTGGAAACATTCCTAAATGTTTGTCTCGATTTAATGGCGCGAGAGACTACTCAGTTGTAAATGCATTTTATTGACGAGATATCGATTTATAAAGACTGCCTTCAAATAAGTGACGAAAATGCGTTGGAAGGGCTTCCGATGTTACTCGATGGTTTTGCCGCGTGTTGGTACCAAGGTATTAAAAATACTACAGATACCTACGTTGACATTAGCATTATAGTCCAGGAGGAATCGGCGCATGAGTACCGAAAACTATTCCACCTCAATTTTTTTATGCGATCCTCTTTGAATTGCCCTACTGAAGATATAAATGCATGGGGCAACCTAGTGCCATATTGTTTAAACCGAAATTGTTTAAACATTTGAAAGGAATTGTTATTTTTCAACCGGACAAATTTTTTTTATATTCTTTATTGAAATCTCAAATTTGAGTACTTTTGACCCATGGAAAATATATTAAAAAAATAAAATAAAATATTAATAATAATTTTTTTAAATTCTTTATACAATAGTTAATAATATTCTTAATAGAGATTTAAGAAAATTCCATTGTTTATACCTGTTTTTTAATCGTTAATTTCGCGCGCTTACAAGTATGCGTCGCTAACTTCAAGTATCGCCGTCTCTCTCTGACTCATGCGCTGCATGCGGTCTCTCTGTGTCCTGAATCATTATTATTCATTTATCTAAAAAACCATTAACTTTATCAAGATTGGTAAAGAGAGCAATGTTATTAATAATTAAATTGTCTACAATTTCTTTTTAACAAAAGTAATTTAAGTATGAATCGGAACATGTAATTAAAATTACTTTTTTGTTATTATTGTAATGTTTTTGTTATTTATTTAAACAATAAACGGGTGGGATAAATTTTACACGGTAGGTTCACTTACTTAATTTATTTAAACACTAAACTAATCACTAACACTTAATTTATATACACTCAGTACATTCACTTAAACTAATTTATACAATCACTTAATTTATATGCACTTATTTACTGTTCAACCCACGATCTCAAATTATAAAACTAAACTCACTCTTCCTGATCAGTCCCTTATATATTAAAGCCGTTTTTACTAGTAAATTCTGGGCGCTGCGGCTTACACAGTCACGAATAATTTTTCTGGCATTTTCTAGATAACTCTGGTCACAAAAACAATGTCTACAAAAGATAGTCGTAAACTCGTAAACAGTTTTTTATAACTGCGTATCCGCCATAATTTTAACCTTTATACCTGGCTTAGACAGAGTCGGTTTTACGGACTATACCAGTGTGCTGTTTCGTAACATTACCCCCTCCTTAAATGGAAGTTCCTCCTGGAATTTTTGTGTAGCCGAGACTGGATGTTTGAATCGGCAACTGGCCCCATTTCTACACTTTCCGATCTTATGGAAATAGCAGGGCACCGTCTTCATCGGATACTGATAACGGGGGTTGCAGCTGCAAATTAATATCTGGACACAGGTATCTTGAAAGATAGTCTCTACCATGTTCCTGATGATTCGCCAATCCAACTGGTTACTCGCTATCTTAGGCATAGCCAAATTCTTCACGTTGGATTCCAACACATGGTCTCGGAGGTTTCGAAGTGCTTCCCACACATCGCGGTAGGTAGATCGATCTTGGAATTCATTTTTAGTTACCACGTAGAAGACGTACCGCGAATTATGTTTCAGTTTCAATGTCTTGCCAGGGGCTGGAATCTGGTCTTCAAGTTTTTCTAATTGCCCGAACTTCTTTCGAAAGATGGTTGCCAACCCTCGTGCGTTCTTGATACGGGCGGGGATGTTGTATGCCAGTGAATAATCTTCCGGGAGAGTGAACAAATCTTGTTGTTGTTCCGAAGTGACTCCATATCTAACTTTCCCGGTAGGTGGGGTCAGACACATCTCGAATAAGGTTTACTCCTTCCTCTATGTCATGGTCTCCTTCGAATGGCGCTAGTCGGTTTTGGTGAACTACTTTTGGTTTTCCGTTGGGGATCTTCCTTATGCGATATAAAACATCATTGATCCTTTTCTTGATTAAGTATGGACCTTCCCAGGATTTTTGTAATTTTGGAGAAAATCCTTTTCTCCTCGTCGGGTTGTGTAACCATATTTTGTCCCCTTCTTTAAAACCGCCTTCTGTGGCCTGCGTGTCGTACCGACTTTTCATTCTGTCGCTGGTAACTTGAAGATTGGTTCGAACTAATTCATGAATATCGTCCAGCCTTCTTCTCAATTGGATCGCGTAGTCTTCGCCTGCTAGATCTTCCCCAGGCCGGCAGCCAAATTCCAGGTCACAAGGAAGCCTCATTTCACGTCCAAACAGGATTTTCGCCGGTGTTTCACCTGTGGACTCATTGACAGCAGATCGATAAGCCAATGCGAATAGGGAAAGATACTGGTCCCAATCTCTCTGATGGCTGGATACTACTTTGGACAGGTATTTTCCAATAGTCCTGTTCATTCTCTCGACCATTCCATCTGACTGTGGATGTAGAGCTGTTGTCCTGGTCTTCTTCATTTCCAGCTTGTCGCTAATCTCCTGGAATAGATAGCTTTCAAAATTTCTCCCCTGGTCACTGTCGACTTCCAAGGGTACTCCAAATCGGCTGATAAATTCCTTCACCAATACATCCGCGACAGTTGTGGCCTCTTGGTTGGGAATAGCGAAAATTTATACCCATTTTGTGAAATAATCCATTACAACCAGTATGTACTTGCTAGCATTTTCTGTTGTCTGTGTCCAGCGATATCTAAAGCAATCCTTTCGAAAGGGCTTCCAACATTGTACTGTTTCATGGGTGCCTTTCTCTTGCGATGTGGTCCATTAATCGTGGCACAAGTTGTACATTTCTTACACCAGTCCTTCACATCGTCGGAGCTGTTCATCCAATAAAACCTTTCACGGACTCGCTGAAGGGTTTTCTTCACTCCCAGATGACCTCCTGATGGACCGTCGTGTAACTTCTTTAGTACCTCAGCTACTCTTGTTCACGGGATAACTAGCTGTCTCCTCATCTCGGAACCATCATCGTTTTCAAGGACTCTTTTCAACAGCCCTTCTTCTAGGATAAGGGAGTCTCACTGAGCCCAGTACGCCTTGAGTTTCGATGAAAATATTGACACTTCTTGATGTAGGTCGCCGATTTTCTTCCTTCCATTTCCGGATCATCTTTAGGTAGGGATCATTCTCCTGTTCTTCTCTGATCCTGGTGGGTGACCATTCTTCATTGATTACTGTAATTCTTGAAACGGTAACTTCCTTAGATTTCGACTTGTTGCATTGTGAATAGTCTACAGGGCATGGCCGTCTAGGCAAGGAGTTGGCTTTTCGGTGATTCACATCAGCTGGATGTTCACCCCTATCTGATTTCCCCTGTGTCTGGAGTTCTTGGGTTACAGGAGTCTTGGGGCGTTTAGACGGACTGTGTACGTGCTCTAGCTCGCCACACTTCCGGCATTTGATCTTCTTCGTTCTCTTGTCTGCCATATCTTTCAACAAGTTGACGATCTGATCAAGTTTGTCATCGTCATATTCTTCCTACATGGTCCTACCTTTGTTGAACCGCGAGCTTTTCTTGGCAGCTTTGAATTTAAGAGGTTCTTGGTTTACAGGAGTCGTAGGATGCTTACACGAACTGCGTGCATGCTCTAGCTCGCCACAATTACAGCACCTGATCTTCTTCGGCTTCACGTCTACCATACCCTCCAACAGGTTGACGATCTGGTCAAGTCTGTCATCGTCACCCTTTTCCTGTATGGTCCTACCTTTGCTGTATCACGAAGCCATCGTGGCTGCTTCATATTCAAGAGCAGCAGTCAATGCATCGACCAATGTTTTAGGATGGGCTAATCGAAGCGTCTTCTCCATATCGTGGTCACATAAGGTCAATAAAGGCCTGGATGACTAAACATTCCATCATGTTCTCTGGTGCTGATAGATAAGCAAATCGAACTAGTCGGGCAATATCCATTTCATACTCTTGAAGGGGTTCGTCACGTTTCCGCCTTCAGTTCTTCAGCTGGAATCTGTACAACTGTTCCTAATGTTCGTGACCATATCGCATGTCCAACCTCTTCTTCAGCAGCTCGAAGTCATCCGTTTCTTCCAGAGGTATCGTCTGAAGTACATCTAAGGCATCTCCTCGAAGCGCGATGGTTAAATTCACTGCCTTCTCTCTATCGGACCAATTATTCACTCTAGCGACTGCTTCAAATTGATTCACATAATTGGTCCACGACATCTTTCCGTCGAACGTTGGGGCCTTGACTCGGGTAAAACTGCCAATATCATCTGTCTTGGGTTGCGTTTCTGGCTTGCAGATCTCGATCTTCTTTTCTTCTGCTGAAGTGTCTTGTGTTCTTAAATCGGCAATCTTCGTCTCTAACTCCTTGATTTTCTCATCTATCTGATTTTCCATCGTTGTCATCTTATTCTCCATGTCTGATTTTATTTTCTCGTTAATCGTTGTCATCTTATCCTCAATATCCGATTTTAGAAACGTGATTTTATTCTCGACTTCAGCAGCAATGTCATTTTTCAATGATAAGATATCTGCAGAAATATCGGTCTTCTCGTCCATGTTAGCAGAGATATCGTTCTTCATGGTTGAAATTTTCTCGTCCATGGCAGAAATTGACGAGATTATGGTGGAAGCCTCGTCATTGAATAAAAATAATTCTGGATCAAAGCCGTCATTTTCCAATGCCACTTTAAGTCTTTCTACTAATTCACTTTTCTTACCGGACGTTTCCAACTCACGATCTTCCAATTCTGCTCTTAATTCCGTGACTTTCAGATCACATAGTCTCTTGGCCATTTTTACGTAGCAATTTATTTAAATTACCTCACACCTGACACCAATGTAATGTTTTTGTTATTTATTTAAACAATAAACGGGTGGGATAAATTTTAAACACACGGTAGGTTCACTTACTTAATTTATTTATATAAACACTAAACTAATCACTACCACTTAATTTATATACACTCAGTACATTCACTTAAACTAATTTATATAATCACTTAATTTATATGCACTATTTACCGTTCAACTCACGATGTCAAATTATAAAACTAAACTCACTCTTCCTGATCAGTCCCTTATATATTAAAGCCGTTTCTACTAGTAAATTCTGGGCTGCGGCTTACACAGTCACGAATAATTTTTCTGGCTTTTTCTAGATAACTCTGGTCACAAAAACAATGTTTACATAAGATAGTCGTAAACTCGTAAACAGTTTTTTATAATAATTTTAACTTTTATACCTGTGTGCTGTTTCGTAACATTATCATAGTAATTTATGCATTTTTATCAACAATAATAAGATATAATGGTATTTGAAAAATTTTTGGAATCACAATTATATGTAAATAATAAGCTTTTGCTCAAAACATACATTTGGATAAATGCATTGAATCCGGAATATAAAACATTAGATTTTACGAATTTCGCATACAAACTAGAGAATGATACTTTGCTAATACCTTTATTTATAAACAAAACCCCATTTCCAACTGATCAAAATCTAATGTTTTATATTCCGGATTCAATGCATTTTTCCAAATGTATGTTTAAGCAAAAGCTTATTATTTATATATAATTGTGATTCCAAAAATTTTTCAAATACTATTATATCTTATTATTGTTGATAAAAATGCATAAATCACTATGATAACAAAAAAGTAATTTTAATTACATACATGTTCCGATTCATACTTAAATTACTTTTGTTAAAAACAAATTGTACACAATTTAATTATTAATAACATTGCTCTCTTTACCAATCTTGATAAAGTTAATGGTTTTTTAGATAAATGATTAATAATGATTCAGGACAGAGAGAGACCGCATGCAGCGCATGAGCCAGAGAGAGACGGCGATACTTAAAGGTAGCGACGCATACTTGTGAGCGCGCGAAATTAACAATTAAAAAACAGGTATAAACAATGAAATTTTCTTGAATCTCTATTAAGAGTATTATTAACTATTGTATAAAGAATTTAAAAAAATTATTATTTATATTTTATTATATTTTTTTAATATATTTTTCATGGGTCAAAAGTACCCAAATTTGAGATTTTTCGAACCTTTAAAAAGTAATATCTCTAAAAATATTAACTTTATCGTGAAAAGTCATAGGACCATTTTTATTTGTATTTCAATAAAGAATATAAAAAAAATTTGTCCGGTTGAAAAATAACAATTTCTTCCAATTGTTTAAACAATTTCGGTTTAAACAATATGGCACTAGGTTGCCCCATGGCAACATGCATTTATATCATCAGTAGGGCAATTCAAAGAGGATCGCATAAAAAAATTGAGGTGGAATAGTTTTCGGTACTCATGCGCCGATTCCTCCTGGACTATTACATTTGTTACTAACTAAGTACCTTCGGACCTCAAAAACCGCTGTATCGTGTTTATCGCGAGTTATTCGCAAAAGAACAAGATTCGAAAACGCCTGTTGATATTTTCGTGTGCAAAGCGCGTGCTATTATTGCTCAATTATCCTCTAATACCTTGTCAGAAGAAATACAGTAAGACGTGGTATAAAGACTCTTAAATAAAGTGATTCGTGAAAAGCTTCCACGAGAAAAAATAAAATCTTTTCAAGTTACTTTCGCAAAGTCGGCATATTGAAGAATCATTGAAAGTGAACATAATTTTAGCTCAGCAGAAAATGTAAACAAAGATAATATACAGCGTAATCTCGATGGTAACCATTTTTGCAAGTATTGTAAGAATCCCGGACATTTAAAAGATGAATGTCAAAAACGTTTGGCCGCTAATTCTAAAATGCATGAAACGAAAACATCGAATCATAATAATATTAAGGTCGCTTCAAGTTGTCTGTCAAATCCACCTATTTCTTGTTATGGTTGTGGCTCTCCTGGAGTTATTCATTCAAAATGTACTGTATGCAATCCAACAGAGGCGGCTTCAGTGGAATTTATAAGTGTAGATACATTAGTCGATCCGCAACCGAGACCTACTTTGAGCACTGAGCATTAATATTTTAGGTCAAAATGGTAGCAGTCTTGTTGATAGTGCTGCAAAACAAAGTGTTGCCAGCCATACTCTGTACAATATTTTGATAAGTGAAGGTCAAAGTTTTATGTCAGAATTAATTTTAGTGTAATTCGCAGATGGCAAGACAAAAAATGAAAATATTCTTACTACATACATAAATGTTATTTTAAAGGACAGGTATTGATTTTTTACAAAATGCTAAATTAGTTTTAGTCATTCCTAAAGAGCAATGGGATTTCTCTGATAATGCGCATGTTAGACATGATTTATATTTTGAATCAGAAACGCATCAATTAAACGAAATTTCTCTCTGTGACTATTTACGCGCCGACGAAGGTCCAATGTTGACACCTGATGAAAGTTGTCGCCTCGATAGATTTTTAAAAGAACGTAAAACAAAAATATTCCAATTAAAAATTCTGGTATAGATAAACTAAAATGTACAGGATGTAATGCTGTCTACATAGGTCAAACAAATCGTAATTTTGAAATCAGGCACTCGCGAACACAGAACTAGAAGTACTACCTATTTGTGATAAGAAACAAGATCTAACTTTCCTTGCGACATTAGAAGATCCGTAGGAAACCCACAATCTGAAGTCGTCAATGAACAAATAAATGAACAAATGATGCTATTATTAAACTTACAAACGAAATCTATAGACTTTTCGATTCCAAAAAACCTACTATATGTGTATTCCTAGATCTTGCCAAGGCTTTCGATACCGTATCACACACACAGCTGTTGGATACTTTGGCGAATGTGGGCGTACGCGGAGTGGCACCGACCTATTTAAAGATTATTTGTCTGAAAGAAAACAAATGGCACGAGTTAATAACGTGACTAGTGAACCTAGAACCATTAAGTATGGTGTTCCGCAAGGAACGGTGTTGGGTCCCATTCTGTTTGATATTTATATTAACGATTTACTAGAAATGGATAGTGAGGGACAAGTAATTAGCTTTGCAGACGATACCGCAATAATATATCATGGGGAGAGTTGGGAGGATCTAAAGTTGAAAGTAGAAGCGGATTTACAAAATATTATAGAATGGTTTAGTTATAAACTTTTAACAGTGAATTACAAAAAAACTTTGTTTGTTCCCTTTACTAGCTATAAGAGTTACGTACCATCGTACACCGAAATAAAAATTACTAATTCCCAGACACTGATAAATATAGCGAACAAAATAATATATCTTGGAATCACAGTGGACTCTCATTTAAAATGGAACAATCATATAGATAGTATAGCAAATAACTTACGATATCTCCATTCCAAATTTAGGTACCTTAATACCATTCTAGATGTGCATTACCTAAGAATTATCTACTATGCTCTTGTTGAATCGCGTATAAGATATGGAATACTTGGATGGGGTGGTGTTCACCAAACCTATTTAAACAAAATTTATGTGTTACAAAAAAGAATTTTGAAAATTATGTATACTAAACCTCGCACTTAGGTACCCTTCTAAAACTCTTTACCGAGTTAGCAACGTGATGGACCCCAGAAAAATACACATGTATTCAATTATATTATACATTTACAAAAATAAAAATATATTAAATTGGCCAAGCCATCAATATCAAACGCGACATCGAAAAAACAGTGGTGTTTTAATTGAAACAAGTAAGAAGACCATAGGGCAACGATGTCTTACTCACCTTGCCGGTAGGGTGTTTAACTTTCTACCTAATATATATATATATAAAACATATTTAACTACATTGAATTCGGAAGAGATGATAAAAAATAGATTTAAATTTTTTGTTAAAGGTTTAGAGCAGGAAGCGGTTCATAAATTAGTAGATATAAAAAATTAATTGTCTAAATTATACAAATATAAGTAGTACTCGATTGTGGTCAAATTTTAGTCTTAATCTTGATTTTAATTTTTAGTTTTTAAGGAGAGCGTTTTCACCCATTTACGTTTTTATATAAATGTACAAATGTACTGTATCTGTAAGACGATGGTAATTTTTTATATTATTGTGAATCACTGAGCTAAACCAATCTTCAACCATTTACGGTCTTATGGGCTACGTGAAGTTTCTTCATAATATGTACGAAATTGTTACCATAACCTATGTAAACATTTTATTGAATAAACTATTATTATTATTATATAGAGAGTTCTCCAAAATTAGACTGTCGTCTTAAGTAATAATTGTAAAGATCAGCAGATAATGGTTTTCCTTGGTTTCCTATATCCTTGCATAGTTATACTGATCTTAAATGGAAACAGATATCCAGGATATCCCCATCCGGCTAACAATATCTAAGCTTTAATATTTGTAATATCATATCATAAGATAGGTCACTTTTTGGTCTAACCAAATATAATTATCAAATATCAAATAACCACATTTACAATTCAGCATTGGATCCGGAATTAAACAATATTGGTGTTCCACAAGGTAGTGTTCTTGGGCCCCTACTTTTCATATTATATATAAATGACTTCGGCAATGTACTAGAGAAATGTAAAATCCATCTTTTTGCGGATGACACCCTCATTTACTATTACGGGGATAATTTTATTGAAGTAGTACAAACAGTAAATTCAGAATTGAAAAAAATATCTAACATATTTAAGATCAATAAACTAAAAGTAAATGAATCCAAATCTAAACTTATGTTCATTGGTGGTCCTGTTTTGCGTACTAAATTTTTAAACCTTGATTTGAGTGTACATGAAATAAAATATTTAGGTTTTATGATAGATCATGAACTAAAATTTAATAGTTACATAGATTACATATGTAGAAAGATTGGGGAAAAATTGGTTTTTTGAGAAGAATTTCACCATTTCTGTCAATGCATACTAAGCTTATGGTTTACAATACATTAATTCTACCACATTTTTATTACTGTTGTTCACTAATTTATACAGGCGTTCTGGAGCTAGTTATGAACGATTACAAATTATTCAGAACAAGGCGATGAGAGAAATTCTGGGATGCAATAGGTATACTAGTGTGGAATTGATGACTAACTGTTTAAATTGGTTAAAAGTTGAGAAGTTTCTGTATGTACAAACAATGATTTTCATTTTCAAAATTATGAATAATCTCTTACCGCAATATTTACATAGTAAGACAGTTCCAATCTCACAAATACATGATAAAAACACAAGATCAGCAAATTCAATTAATTTTTATGTGAAAACAGCCATTAAAGGAAGTTCGATGAAGAATTTATTCCACAAAGGTGTTGTACAATTTAATGATCTACCGCAGTACATAAAAATTAGTCAAAGCGAAAAAATGTTCAAAAAATTATTGATTATATACATTAAAATTAATCCTACTGAAATTTAGTGGTTCATATTCATATTTATTTATTGGGATTATTGGCATGTATATAATATACATTTCTTGTAATATTTTATATTTTTTATCTTAATTTTATATTTTATTGCTTACATAGTACTATTTATGCTTATTATATTTTATTTTGTGCATGTTTAATTTTATTTTATTCGTATTATATATTACTTTATTTCATGGTTGCTTTATACATGTTTCTGTTTAATTTTGGTACAGTTTGTTTATTTATTTGCTTATATTATTTTATTGATATTACTAATTGTACATTTCTATTTCTATTTATGTTTTATGCTTACATCCTGTATATTTGTATGCTTGTATTTTGAGCTTGCAGATTGCTCTTTGCGTTGTTTTTCGTTTTTTCTTTTTGTCTAGTTATTTTTTGATCATCTGGCTTATTAAGTATGTACCTACTTCATTGTTTTCATTGTTTATTGTTAACATTATCTATGATAAATAAAGCATAATAATAATAATTATTAAACATCAGGTAGGCATCACATTCTGACGATGATATTTTAAGATATCGAAACAATTGTCAAATTTTTATGATTTTCTTCTTATACAGTGGAATTATTTAGGAACAGTTAGTTTCATTTATGACAATAACATAAATAAAGCAAATAATCAAAAGTGGCAAATATACAAATGTCTTTATTTGTTACAAGTACATTATTTGCAACTATCATAATTTCTGTACAACAATATGTTTTTCGCCAGGGACTCCCTACAACTGATGTAATTCTAGGATTGACTCGGTGGACTTTAATGAGACAAACTTAATTATTGTCCTGGATTTAGCTAAGGTCTTCGATACTGTACATCACGAACAGTTATTGCTGTCTTTGGAGGATGCAGCACGTTAAAACATTTCGGAGACTATCTCAAAAACTGATATCAACAAGTGAAAGTAAAAGATCAGTTTAGTAAATGCAAACTAATTATAACTGGTGTACCACAAGGGGTCCTTAGTCCTATACTATTTTCAATTTACGTAAATAATAATAATAATAATAATAAACTTTATTGCCTATAGAATATACATTCATAGTAAGGGTTCGGTTGACAGTGCATGAATAATGAAATATTTGTAGTTACATCTTTGGTCTAAGGCTAATACTATACTAATATAAGGCAAATATACATAAAGAAAAAATAACAAACAAAAAATCAAGATTTACATTCAAAGCATTAAAAAAATAGCACATATAATGGACGCATGGAACTAACTAAATAATTTTTTTGTCTATTGGACTAATCCGAAACCAACGAAAGAGGTCAAAAATCATCATTCGTTAATCACGAATGCTCGGAGCTTTAGAATATTCCATATGTACGAAGCAATACATTTTGCTACATCAACATTGAGGTTATTTAGAGTTTCTATGAGAGATTCAATATTTCTGAGAGGGTCATAATTCGGTGATCTCATAGAGGTGTATATGGGACACTCAAAAATCATATGGAAGATAGTTTCCGGTTCTTCCATGTTACACACAGTGCAGCGTTCTGATGGGTCAATTATATACGAGCAGCCATTCAAGGTAAATTTAATACGCAGCTGGTTGGTGAAACGTAACTGGGAAATAGTGCAAGTAACCTGCATAGGCATTTTCGGGATTAAATAAGAACTGGGCAACGAACAGCTAGAAAGTGATTTATATAATGTAAGGAATGAGCTGTTTTCTTTTCGTGTAACGTCTAATAAATGTAGCTTTTGATAATACCGTGAGAACAACGACTTTCTATTAATTTTTAGTTTAACAGCGCTAATATTATCATATGAAATCAAAATACGACTTTACTTGCTTTGCCCAATTAAAGTTCTCATCACATACAGGCAACAATTTCAACTTCCGTTTGAAACATAACTTAGGGTATCTGCAATCATCCATTAGGAGTATCTTAATAATCCAATTAAATGTTATCTTGAACAAATTATACAACAATTTTACCCGACCTGCATCAAGTCGTAGAGCATAGTCAGGAGTATTTAAGGGCACCATCAAAACTATTTTTAGAAAAGATACTTGAACACGCTCTATAATATCTGGATACCTTAATCCCCAAATAGGCAATGCATTGTACATAATACTAGCAATAAGAGATTCAAATATTTTTTTCTTCAAGCGTATAATAATATCTATATTCTTTTCGGCAACACAGATGGTAGAAATAACCTATTCTTTTACTAGTAACATAATGAACGCTCTCATTATTGTACTAGTAACAAAATAATGAGAAACGATAGCAACGACTTATTATGGGCGTTGTAACCAAGTAGACAGGAACTGTCATTTAATTTTTATTTAATTTGATGTTTGTCAGTTTTGAAAAGTGTATTGTAAAAATGTCTCAAGAAGAAGAATTTCAATGTACACCTCCGGAATTAGTCGAAATAGCTAATTCCACTATTTAAACACTAATTCCGACGATGTCACGAAAAGTATATGATTTTGCTTATGAAAAATTTATAAAATGGTGCAAAGAAAATAGTGTACGAAGATACACAGAAAATGTTATGCTTGCGTATTTTACGTATTTGTCAAGAAAATTTAAAAGTTCGACACTATGGGCACAATATTCAATGATTAAAGCTCAATTAAACATCAAACATAATGTAAAAATGGAAAATTATACCAAATTAGCTGCATTTTTAAAGCGACAAGGAGAAAATTATACCCCGAAAAAATCAAAAGTATTATCAAAAGACCAATTTGATAAATTTCTTCAGGATGCACCGAATAATGTTTATTTAGCAACAAAAGTACGTACTCTCTTATTTTTTTAATATTATTTCACTTATTAAATCGTTGGCAATAATATCCTTTAGAAGATTAATATTCAAATTGACAACAATTAACGTATTTCGAACTTAAAATGTATATACCTCGATAGCTCAGCGGTAGAGGTTTTGTCTTGCATATCGGAGGTCTGCGGTTCGAATCTCAACGGTGGCGAATTTTGTTTACTTATTTCAATGTTTGTTTTTAGGTTGTATTAATATTTGGAGTCACAGGAGCCTGTATATGCGATGAACTCGTTCATTTGAAGTACAGCGAAATCCAAGATATAGGAAATTTAATTTTAGTAAATATCATAAACACAAAAAACAACGATCATTTATTATACTTGGCGATTTTTATTTGAGCTTGGTCAGACAGTATACGGCACTTCGTCCGGATGATATGGATCTGCAGCGATTTTTTATTAAATATCAAAACGGTAAATGTCACCGTGTGGTAATGGGTATACATAAAATTTCAAACGTTCCAAAAGACGTTGCTATGGTTTTGAAATTAACAAATCCTCATGAATATACGGGACATTGCCTTCGTAGGACTTCAGCAACTATTTTAGTTAACAACGGAGGGGACATTACCGTTTTAAAACGACATGGTGGATGGAAATCCACGAGTGTTGCTGAAGGGTACTTAGAAGATTCTGTTTCCAGCAAGAAACAAACTGCACAAAAAATACTTCATTGGGAAGAACAACCAAGTACGAGTTCTGGAATCAAGAGAGATTCACATTCAGGAAACCTTTCAAATGACAATATTTCTAACATAATAAGTATAGACAAACATCTTACTAATCATAACATGTACACCAATGACAAGATTGTGAATGTCGAAACCGAAAGCGGTGGCAGTGGCCTAAATTTAAATAACTGCAGCATACAAAACTGCACCTTCAATATTACACTTAATAAATAGGTAATGCTCATGCAAGCCATAACTGTTTTTTTCATATTTGTATTAATAAATAGTTGAGATATAAACAATGTATTCAATTTTTTTCTACTCATGAATTGCATTATCTTTACACTTGAAGAAAAAATAGTATATGTCACTCGGAGCAGAAGACCCATTATATGTTTCGCCCAGTTTGCACAGCCTCGGCTAACGCCTCGGCAGTGCAAGAATCTGGGCTCAACAATAATGGTAGCCTTCTACTCCTAGTAACATAATGTACTATTTTCCGCGGGGACAAATTATCTATTTTCATTTTTGCCACTAATGATAACACTGGTCTTATAGCTTGCTTTGCCTTATTTGCTATTGTTTTTGACATCTCGCAAAATACGCCAGATGATGTAAATAGTACTCCTAGATAATTATAATTGTTTGTCATAGAGATTAAATATTCGTGAAAAGAAAATTTATAAGACTTTTGTTGAAACCCACCTCTAGAAAAAGACATGATCTTAGTTTTTGTAGTGTTAAGTTAAATTATTTTTAGCGCAGTGTTTTTCAAGGATTTGCAATTTGTTTCCTACATCAACTTCAGAAAATGCCAGTATTACAATATCGTCTGCATACAAAAGAGTTAATATTTCATTCCTATCATCAATGTTTACACCCCGAGCCCCATTATTACAGAAAAAATATTCAAGATCAGCGATGAAGAATGAAAATAGTAGAGGACTCAAAGATTCGCCTTGTAATATTCCTGTAGTTACGTCGAATGCTTTGGTAAATCCATCAGCGGCTTTTATTTTAATAGTGGCATTATCATATAAGTGTTTTATGACACGCAACATTTTTGATGATAAACATAGATGAAAAAGTTTTGCCCATAGGATTTGCTGGTCAATGGAATCAAAAGCTCGTTTAAAGTCTACGAAAATAGCAAATATTTTTCGCTTCTTAAGCCTGATATGTAAGTTGACAATGGAATTCAAAGTGTAAACATTATCTATGCACCCTCGTCCAGAACGGAAACCCGCCTGAGCTTCAGGCAAAATGTGAGACTCCTCAGACCATTGTGTGAGTCTGTTGTAAAGTATACTGGTAAAACTTTACCAGTGCAGTTAGCTAATGCTAACCCTCTATAGTTCGATGGTTCACACGCTAGTCCACCCTTATGTACCATTGTAAGTAGTATTTCAGTCCATTGCAATGGCATGAGAGCTGTTTGAAAAATATTGTTAAACAAAACATTTAGGTAAAGTATCCAATTGTGAGGAACATTTTTTAAGAACTCACAGGAAATTAAATCATTTCCCGGTGCTTTCCTAGATTTGCACTTGTTAAGAACGTGGTATATCTATTCGGATGTTATTACGGAATCAAGGAAAGGATGATTCACGTTTGTGAATTGGACGCCCACATACACTCTCTGCGAATAAATACCATCATAAAAGTTTTCCCAAATTTCCACGGATAGTAAATTTCGATTTGAGTGATTTTAGAATTGTTTAATTGCTGACCAAAAGTCTTTAGGATTACGTGAGCTTGTTAAACGGGATATAAAGGCATCTTTATATGCTTTTTCTTTGTCCTTGTTAGTTTTCTATAATTTTTCTTATCTTGCGTGTAGTTCAGCTTTTGAGAAACATCAGAGGGATATTTTTTAAATAATTTCAATGAAGCGTTTAAGAGCTTTTTTGCATCCACACACTCATTATCAAACTAAGGTTTACTCTTAACATAGTAATTTGATTTCACACTGGTGTCTCTGAATCTGAACATATTGAGACTTTCCGCGCATTTAAAAATAGCAGAACAAAAATTATTATATGAAAGCTGCACATCAGGAATAAAATAGGCTTGGTTCGATAGGCGCATGGAAAGTTTATAATTTTCTTTTTGTTGCTCATTCCAAACATGAAATTTGCTGAAAGAACTATTATGTTTTTCAGTGTTTTCACTAAAGCGATAATGAGTAAGAGTTACTTGGATTGGGAAATGATCAGACAAATAATCGTTAAACCATACACAAAATTGTTGTAAGTCAGATAGGTGTAAATTACTTACCCACAACAAGTACACCACACTACTTCCCATTTTACTTACATATGTGAACATAGCTGGTCTGTCTTCCACAGTTCTTCCATTCAGAAGTGTAAATGAATTATTATACATAAAATCAATAAGTTTTCGACTTCTAGTATTGAATTCTGAATCATAACTCAACCTCTCCTCGTATAAGTTTGTATTTTCCAAGATTTCCGATGTTGTGATGTCAGCATTTGAAGTCACCTCCAATAATGATCGTTATGATTATCAAGGACATCCTGGAAGATATCAAGAATGTGCCCAAGATCCAAGGAGGGATTAAAATATACGCTACACACAATAAATTTATACATATCAAAACAAAATAAACAAATTAGCCACCACGGTCTATCTAAAATAGTTATATTTAAATAATTTCTATAAAAAACACATAGTCCGCCACTGGCACACCCAACTGCCTTATTCTTAAGGGCACCAAATGAGACAGCCTCGTAATCAGTCGAAAAACCTGCACTATGCACCTTTTCTGTAATCAACCACGTTTCACTCATGCAAATAACATCGAAATTCGAATTCGCAGAATCCTCGATAAAATTTTGCGGATTAGCGAAGCCATGACAATTCCAAAACAAAACTCCTAATAGTTTTTTTGGTACGTAGAATTGAGTTTACTGTGTTTTGGGATATTCTGCTCGGGAGATGAATTGCTACCGCGATCTCTTTCTCTTTTGGGCCTATCAGATGTATTTTGTCGTTGTTCAGATACTGGAACAATTCGTGGTTGATTAAATATATATTTGATTCTAATTGATTCTCCAGCAGCCTTTCTAGAAGTAAAGTCTTTAAAAATTGCAGCATTTTCTTGCATTTGTAGCGGAGTGAGGTCATTTTTCATTTTTATTTGAGGATATTGATTTACATGCAACTTGGATTTATTGCGCAGCACAAATAAAGTATCTTCATGAGACTTAAATACAATTTTAATAAGTCGCGGCTGGCTATCTCTAAGCTTTCCCAGTTTCATTTTTTTCATTATTCCAATAACTTTTGCGGCTGTTACTGTGTTTACAATCTCCGTGACAATTTCCTCATAGTTGCTACATTCAGGGATACCTTGCAAGATGACATTTTTCTCTCGTTCTGCTCTCATCTTATATTCAGGATACAAATCTGCATTAATTGTCTGAAATTTTGTTTCGAATTCAGAGACTTTTCTGTGAATATTTTTGTTGTCTTTCTGAAGATCATCAGTTTTTCTGGTACACTCATCAATTTTTTCGTTTTGCTCACTTATTATGGAATGCAGGTCAGTAACACTTTTTGTAAGCACAGTTAGTTGACTCATAATTTTTTGCATTTGGGATTCTATATTCAAATTAAATTCCATTATTTTGTATTGACTTTTTTTTCAACTCTTAATTGCTGTCGATATTTAATCACCAAACAAGTATTATCAGTTCGTTTTTGTATATTTACAACTTAAGAATCACTACAATGTGATAGAAATTGAATTGATATAGGTAAATTATTGCAATAAATCCTTAACAAATATGCACTTTATGTATATGTTCACTATTTTTGCAACATCGTTTAACAGGTTTTTAGTTCAAAGTAGTGTAAATAAACTTTAAATTAAATACTTCGTTCTATACACACAACTACGTGTTAACAGTACGAAAGTCAGAACCGAACTCCAATTTACGTAAATAATGTGTATATTCAACCGATCATGGGCCAAATTGTAAGTTTTGCTAATGACACGGCTATTTTATATGAAGCTGATACTTGGGAAAAACTAAAATGTAAAACAGAAAATGACTTTAAAAAATTATAGATTGGTGTGATCATAAAAAACTTACTATAGATTATAATAAATATTTTTTTGCCCTTTTTAAACTGTATTAACAGATTATCAGATTTTAATAAGCTCAATATCACTTACAACAATCAGGAAATTACCCTTCAAAGACAAAATTATATTAAATACTTAGGTGTTACCCTGGACTCCCACTTACGGCGGGATAGGCATATAGATAATTTAACAAATACCTTAAGGATGTTGCTTCTTAAATTTAAATTTCTCAAAAATACATTAGGAGTAATTCATCTCAGAACGATTTACTACGCATTTGTTCAAACCAGATCAATATTCCATTATCTGCTGGGGGGTTACCACCATTTAAATAAACTGGAAATTTTTCAAAAGAGATTACTTAAAATCAAATTCAATAAAAAAATTAGATATCCAACGGATTTACTGTATGATGAAACCTCAGATTGACAAATAAAATAGATATGTTTGTTTTGACTTTTTCCTGCCGCAAACATTGAGTCACATTCCACTGCTTTGTCATATTTACAAATCGTCTTTAGTTGCGGGAAAAAAGAAATTAGAAGTTTAATTGAAAATTTGTTAAAAAGTTATGCAAATAAAAAAAAGTCATTCTAATTTCTGCACTTTAGTCGCTGCTTTTAAAATTAATTAATAATACTTGAATTTTATTTTATAAAGGCATATTCTTATATAAATTTTAAACCAGAATTTGTTGTATCCTTAGATACCTTTATGGTTATAACTAAAAGTGGCAACATTGCTCAAAATTTCAGTACCTGTTTAATGTGTCAATAGTAATCTATTTAGTAGTTTTGTCTTTTGTCCTTGTTTAATTTCCATATAAAGAGAGATGCAAATATCGTGAGACTCTGATCGATGACCATTTCGAATAGGTATTGCAGTAAAGAATGTCAAACGTCGTTTGTTTATACGAGCGCCATCACGACTAGAGAGTAAACATTTAGTTCTTTCGTTTCTATGTGTTTTTCAAAATTTTTAGTGACAAAATAAACTTTTAAGTTAATTAATTTAATGTTTTTGGATTATCATGGTTCGTCGGTGCCAAGTTTGTCAGAAAAACAGCCGAAATTACCAAGGCCATGTAGCTTCAATACCATCCCCACTTTTTATAATTCATTCATTATTTCACTACTGGCGTTTACAATTGTTGGCCGCAAAAATAATCGTGTTTATGAATAAACAGCCCTCTCTATGTTTATTATTACTCTAAGGATGAAACCAAAATTATGAATGTCAAACAGTTAGTTATATGTTATAGCAATTTTAGTGTACACTTACAAACATAAAGATATATTGCGAAAAAAGACATATAACTAACAAGAGGTAAAGAAACAGACACGGTATATACTCACTTTGTAAGTAAGGCAGTATCACCAAGATATTATTTGTATCTAAGTGGAAAAATATTTAATCACTTTCCAGAAATGTACAAGATTTATTTGTATTCAATAAACTCAACTCAATTAATTAAAATATTAATGAAAAAATATATTATAAATGGTGAAAGGAAAACTTTGAGACCGTTGAAATGCGTGAAAAGCTCTTAGCAAAATGTGATAAGATTATGAATTCTTTATCATACCTATCATTAAAAACCAGTAGATGTACCCAGCACATGGCTTCAGCTTATGTAACGAGGCTATCAATTTTCACTCAACATAATAGTTTTCACCCAACATTTTTTTTTCTAATAGTTTACTTAGAAAATATTTTTTAATACCTTTAATAACAAAAATTTCATAAAACTGAAATGGATAATAGATAGAGATACTTGAGACTGACGACTGACTTATCTCTAAAAAGGGTCGATATTTTATATGTTTATTTACAACCATATATGCAATGCTGTCATTACTAACCTCATTGAAGGCTAGAAAGTGTCATATTACACACCTCTACCTCGCGCCCTCATAATGATAGGTTTATGTGATTCAAGTGGACTATTACCCATATACATCGTAGTTTACCACTTATAGTGTGTTTATGTTTAGTCCATAATACCAGCGTGAGAATAAAACTCGTAGAGTTAAATTCTCCGTTTATCAAATACATTACTTTTTAGAAACAAGCATTGTGAGTTGAGTTATTTAAGAATAATAATTTAATATTTAAGAGGACTTTTGTCTGTGCTAAATTAGATAGAATTTCATATATGATTATAATAATATAGGAAACAGCAATACAGTAATGTAACCAGAATCTACTTTCTATTTGTTACATCGAACGATATGAATTTAGAATTATGGGGTAGTATTATATCTTGAATATTATTAATTAATTCCGTTAAGTTTTTAACTGAAAATCGAGGTATGAATGAACAATATTTAGAAATGACATCTATGAGAATCTTTGATTGTTTCTTATTTCACAGCACCTTCATTCAAAATTTCAAAGATTCTCATAGATGTCATTTCTAAATATTGTTCAATCATACCTCGATTTTCAGTTAAAAACTCAACGGAATTAATTAATAATATTCAAGATATAATACTACCCCATAATTCTAAATTCATATCGTTCGATGTAACAAATCTATTCCCTAGTATACCTCCTAAAGAAACTATAACTCTTGTTGATAACTTGCTCACATACAATAGTGTTAATCCTATAATTCACTCTGATATCATTACTTTATTAAAAGTGTGTTTGAATCAAAATTATTTTCATTTCAATGGAGAGGTTTATAGCAGTAAAGATGGTTTGATTATGGGCAACCCTCTCAGCCCCCTACTAGCAGAAATGTTCATGGATAATATAGAAAAAATAATTCATGAACACCCCCTTAGTAAAAAATGTATGTACTGGCACCGATATGTGGACGACATTTTAGCTAGCTTCATCGGTACAAATAGACAATTAGAGAGCTTCATTACTTACATAAACTCGATTCACAACAGTATCAAATTTACCGTAGAACTTGAACAAAATAAGCCTATAAACTTTCTAGACCTTACAATTTCAAATATAAATAGTAAACATGATTTTTCTATATTTTATAAACCATCACATACAGATATTACAATTCATAATAGTTCGGTCCACCCATTCAGTCATAAACTAGCAGCTATGATACACAGACTCTTAACAGTCCCATTAAATATTGATAATTATACCAAAGAATTAAATATCATAAAACAAATAGCAGTTAATAATAATTACGATCCAAATTTAATTGACAATATCATAAATAAAAAGATAAAAAAACAGACTTTAGAACAAAAATTCCCTTCAGATAAAAATAATAAACAATTTAAAAGCTTAACATACTTTGGAACACCATCCTTAAAAATTAAATCATTTTTAGAAACTTTAGACATGAATATTTCCTTTAAAACTGATCACAATTTATCCAAATTCATTAAAAATAATAAATCTAAATCTTCAAAATTAAACAAATCAGGAGTTTATAAATTAAAATGTGGTAATGACAATTGTGATAAAATTTATATCGGTAGAACTTTTAGAAATTTTAAAACTAGAATTTCGGAACACAAACGTAGCTATGACAACAAAAAATTAGATTCTAACTATTCAAATCATTTATTAGAAAACCAACACATTTTCGACCCAAATTTTGAAATTCTCCATGTAGTCAGTAAATACTTTAGTTTAAATTTATTAGAGGCCATAGAGATTAACAAAAATAAATATTGAGGTAATCTCCTTAACGACCAAATAGATATCCCTTATTGAACCTCTTTACCTAGAAGAAAGCTTAGGAATTTTTGTAGTGAATGAATTTCCAGGTAATTTCTTTCAATACCATTGTTAACCTTAGTAAATAGATTTAGCACTGTATATATTAAAACATTTTTATATTTCACCTTCATTCGTTTTGACAAAGCTACTGTGTTAGTGAAACGCGTCAACAAGTTTAAATTGAACATTAGTTCAAATAAATGAAGATTTAAACAAACTATATTGTTTTATTTCATCGTTGTAATAAATCTTTTTAAAAAGGCTTCCTCTGAAATAAATAACAAAATTTTACGACCGATTCAGGCGATTGGGTACATTACACTACGGCTCAAAGTTCATTGTTTTAATTCCGCATCCTTTGCACTAAGTTACACTTTGCTCATTTGTTAACATCACCGCCACCTGTATAAACCACTGAAGTAACACAATGACGAGGAATTGTATTGTGTACAGTATCCTAGTGGTTTTTGCTTCCAGTCCGCATTGCACTGTAACAAACCGTCTTCAGCTGATTAATTTTGATAAAGTTTTTGAAACAGTTTCATCAGTAAGTAAACATTAAACAGTTTAACGATGTAAATAATTTCTGGTAAACTATTCAAAGGTTGCCGCATCTAGCATGACATTGTGTGTATCAGAGATTCAGTCAACACTGCAGATAATTTAAAGTTATGGGATTACTTTAATAATAGTTGCCGAAATCAAATCTACAAATCAATAAAACGTATAACCATACTCTGAAATTCATAATTCATTCGTTTAATTGAATTGTTATCTCCCGCCCAAAGCTAAAATTACTATTCACTTCATTTACATTCATTGATGGCAGCCACTTAAACGGGGTATATAAACGAAGGCATAAACTAAGGTATTTATTGGTGAAGTGGGAATCAATAAATTTTAACGAATTTCTTAAAAGTTATGTTTATATCTCAAGACCATCTACGTCGAAAAGCTATTTCATGAATATATTTTTGTAAATAGAGGATGTTAAAAATAAAATTCTCATAAACCTAAATAATGCTATAAATTAATCCTGACACTTTTTTGTAAAAAGTCATTGACATAATCAGGTTAATAAAAATGGCATTTTACTTTGACGTAGTTAACAGGTTAGTATAAAATGAATTCTTTATTACATTTATACTTAAAATTTGGTTGCCCTACAAGTTATAGCCGCCGAACTGCCAATATATTTGTTAGTAAGAGAAAGGGCTCTAAATTGGGAGCATAGAGAAGAAGATCCATCGTCAAGAATAGGGAGAATAAGAGCACATATTATACAAGAATGGCAGGACGAGTGGAATCAGGAAACAAGAGTTGCCCAGAAGGCCAAGCGGTTAATACCCAACTTACAGACGTGGATTGCATGTAAGCACAGAACTACTAACTACTACCTGACCCAAGTATTATCAGGACATGGAATTTTCAAAAAATACGCACACAGATTTAAGAAAAGCAGAACCTCTAGATGCAACTGCTGCAAAGACATTGATGATGCCCAGCATACCTTATTTGAATGTCCAAAGTGGGAAGATATAAGATATCGAATCTACATAGAACTGGAAACACATCTAACACCAGATAACCTAATTCAGTGCATGACACGAGTAGTAAAAAACTGGCATATTTTTATGAAAAGTATAGAGAAAATAATGAAAACAAAAGAGATTGACGAACGAATTAGATGAGATAGTAAAATTTTTCAGGCAGTGCCAGGCACATGAAGTTATCACCTCAACCGAGGTGGGTTCCGGTAACTGGTACAACAAGCAACGTGAGGTTTGGTGGGTAGGCAGAGACTGGCACCTTGAGAGCTCTGAGTCCCACAACCCCTTAACGGGAGAACATGAGTTTCCTCACTAAAAAAAAATATTTGGTTGATAATATTACTAAAATAAGTCCTTTTATTTGATAAAATCTTCTTCTTTAGTTTCATATCACTTAAATAAATTATAGCTGTTCAAAGTTAGTCAAGGTGCAAGGTAACAATGAATATAGGTTAAGAGCCACATCATTTGCGTTACGTTGTCCAATTGTTTTTTTGGATCATGGTTATTATATTCTGTGATTATTTCTGGTGTGACGTGGATGTTCATTGGACATTAATTGAAATTTCTTGCAAAATAGCTGCCTAACATCGAATAAATTAGACTCATGTTATAACTGATTAGTTGGATAGTATTTGATAAATTAATTTCAGAGTCAATTTTTCGTATTATATGAACATAATTTAGATACGAATCGTATACTCTTGCCCCTTTCCCCGCCCCCCAATCCCAGAATACCATAGTTTAGCTGCGACTCTATTAAAGAAAAATATATAGTTTTTAAATTGGTGACAGGTAAAAAATCTCTTAGATATTTAAATTTTGGTAAAACATCCCTTATTTTTTTCTACAATTTGTTTCATTTGTAGTTCCCAGCGTAGATGGCGATCGATATTAACACCAACATACTTTATACTTTCGGCTTCCGTAATTTGTTGACTATAGCCTATATTTCATGGACCTAATTGTGGTTAAGTAGCAAGGACATGGAGTGAATAGTAAATAGCAACTTTTATTGCAGTTAAGTGTTAGTTTATTATACTGGAACCATTTAAAAATTTGTGGAAAGTAATTTTCACCGTATTCTTTTAATTTTTCCCACGTTGGGGCAGAATATATAAAAGAACACATTGAAAGTTTCCACAAATTTCTAAATGGTTCCTGTCACAGATTAGCTTGATAGAAGCTTATTCAGTTGCGGAATAGTCTACTTTATTTAGGTGAAATTAAATTAGAAAAATATTGCCACACACTTTTCTTTTTAAACATATCTCTAAGCGACTTAACAGTATATATATAGTATTGTAACCAAGAAAAAATCATATCTTTTTCTCAATGAGATTTTGATAGCAGTTTTAATCGACTTTACCTACCATCCTTTTGCATATCCCAGCCGTATTTGGAGCACCAGGACAGTTGAATTTTCAGTTGCAGCCACACAAAGTCATTGATCTTAATGTGGTCCAAAGATTGAATATAATCTCGCAATTCTTGTTCAGCCCTGACAAAGTTTGTTGCATTATTAGTCCATATTTCCCTTGGTTATCCCCTTCTGCAGATAAAACGTCTTATTGTCATTATTGTAGAACTAGTATTTAAAAAAGAAAGCAGCTAACTCTATATAGACTGCCCTGATCGAGCGACACGTGAAAAGAACTCCATATCTCTTTTCGACTCTTCGGCCTATCGATACTCTGATGGGTCCAAAAAAATCGTTACCTACAAAGATGAAGGGAAATACATTTGATTCTAATCTTGAGGGTGATAGCAACCCCATTTCAGGTACTGCTGACTTACATTTGCGAATTTTACAACTAAGACATTTATTGAAACATTTTTTTTCGATGCTCGAAAATGTAATATCCAATTAACTGATTTATCACTATTCCGACCCCAACATGACCGGCTTTCTGGTGATGATGATCAATAAAAGGAATTGTGTACCTCTGCTGGGGATCAAGTATTATGGGGAATGGATAATTGTAGTCCAAGTGAAGCCTGTCCGAGTCTGGAAATGTTCCTCTCAGTCGAACGATTCCCTACTCATCTAAAAATGATCTCTATTAATTTTAAACTCACCAGAGCCAGTACAACGGGGCCTATAAATCCGAATATAAGTAGTACTTTTTTGGATAAATTTCGTTTTGTTAGCACGATACAGCCTCCGAAGTGTATACAAGTAATTTGGATAACATACATTTTCTTAAGGCAATGGGTACAACTATTTTATCGTTAAAAATACCAATTCATTTTTTGTGTAAAGTTGTGATCTGATTTTGAAGAATGTTTGAAACTCAGAGTTTGCAAATTACTTATAGTTGTTTGGCCAACCTTTTTCGCAAAATTCTTTAATTTAAGATATACTAGGGTCTTTTAAGCAGGCATTAATCAATTCCCTTTTCCTTGGTTCAGTCATTGGAATCTCAACATCAACGGAATGTACCATAACAACTGTTTGATCCGAAGTCTCCTTTGAATTTTCATTAATGAATGATCTTGACAATAGATCTGCAATAGACATGTATTTTCCTGGTAAGTATTCTATATCAAAATTATATTGCATCAATTTTAGTTTTAATCTTTGCAAACGACCATTAACTTTATAAAATTCTTTATTGCAAATTGATACAAGTAGGCGATGATCAGTTTTATGTTTAAAAAATTAACTGTCTCGACTCTTACTTCGTGGAATCTGCTCATAATTTCATTAAAAAATCTTCGCGAGAAGATTTGACCCGACTGTACCAGAAGTTACTACAAAAACGTTACAAAACATCACACATTTGGTTTAACCAAGAATGCCTTAGGAAAAAGGTGATACCAAATTATGTGAATATAAAATGTCACACTAAAACACCACAAGCACAAAAAGCTATAAAATGTGCTCAACGAGTTTGGATAAAAGCAGAATGTAAGAAATGGTTCAAAGTTAGAGACTCATTAGACAACTACATAAAAGTTGTACATTCAGAACTCACTTTCCAATTACATCCAGTAGAATTTGACTATTTGGATGACAAAATTAGAGGAAGTGTCAGCACGGTGAAGCATAAGAAATTTAAGAAACAAGAAAAGAAGTTACAGAATCTTGAGCACACACAACATAAAATTCAATACTCAAAACATCATGAAACTGTAAGTACCTACATACCAACACACTTTGCACCACGATTTGAAAATCTTTCAGACACTAATTTTACAGATAGTGAAATAGAATTTTTAAATAAAGGTTTAAAGTTCAGCATACCACCAAAATTTACGAATAATATTAAACAAATTATAGCTACAGGGTCAGAAATAGCTTTAAAATCTAATTCAAATAATTTTCTTTATAAGAAATTAAAAATTGCCAATTTAATCAAAAATATTGAACCTTCAAAAGTTAAACGTCAAACAAAAAATGACATTACAGTTTTAAAAGCAATAAAAAAGAAGATAGAAGATAATAACCTAACAGTTACAAAATCTGATAAGGGGAACACAACTGTCATTTTGACGACTGAAAATTACAATTCCAAAAAATATATCACTTTATAGAATCTAGCGATGTAAAAGTTCTTAAAGCAGACTCAACAAAAAACTTTTCTAATAATGTAAGGGATATTGTTAATAATTCAAATTATCTTTTAAGTGATTACGAAACGAGGTCTATCATACATAAGAATCCTCATTCTCCACAATTATATGGAACCGGTAAATTACATAAAATAACGAAACCAATTAGACCTGTAGTTTCTTATGTTAATGCTCCTAATAATATATTGGCAAAGAAGCTCAACAATATACTCAATCGTTACGGATATGAATCTCAGTACTCAATTAGAAATTCAATAGAACTAATCAAAAAGTTGAAAGCAATCCACTTGCAAGATAACTATAAACTCATTTCGTTCGATGTAACTAATATGTTCACTAAAATTCCTCCTAAAGAATGTCTAATACTTGTAAGAAAATTACTAGAAGATAAAAATATTAATTCAGGAATAATATCAGATATACTTAATTTATTTGATGTATACATTAATCAGAATTATTTCACTTTTGACAATAAGATATATATTCAAAATGAAGGTTTACCAATGGGAAGCCCTATATCACCTATTTTAGCAAACATTTTTATGGACAATTTAGAAAGAAAGATCTTTGAAAGTAATATTTCGAAAAATATTTTATTTTGGTATAGATATGTAGATGACATATTAGCTTGTTTTATGGGTAGTGAACGACAATTTCAACCACATCAATAATTTACACCCAAAAATTAAATTTACATTAGAAATTGAAGAAAATAGCTCAATCAATTTTCTTGATCTAAAAATTCAAAGAGTTAATAATGTACTTGATTATTCAATTTACCGAAAACCAACACAGACTGATGTGACAATTCCGTTCAATTCCAATCACCCTATGTCACACAGACTAGCGGCATATAATTCAATGATAAATATAGCTTTTTCAGTTCCTATGAACAAATGTAATTTTGATAGAGAGATTAATACAATTAGACAAATAGCAACATCCAACGGTTATCCATTAGATATGATAAATAAGCTAATTAGTAAAAAAGAGGAAAAAGTGGCGTTACAACTAATATTTCCTAAACAAGCTGATGAAATAAAAACTTACAAAACCATCACATATGCAGGAAATATTTCTAATAATATTTCAAAGATAATATCTTCAGCAACGAATACAACAGTTTCTTTTAAAACAGAAAGTAACGTTAGTACAAAATTGTTAAATGTAAAAACAAAAATACCACTATTAAAGAAGTCAGGTATATATAAACTCAAATGTCCAGAATGTAATGCTGTCTATTTGGGTCAGACCCTTAGGAATTTTGAAATCCGATACAGTGAACACTTACGAGCATACAGATTAAAACAACCAGATAAATCCCACTACGCAAAACATCTACTTGATACCAATCATTCATTGATAAATAACACAAAACTAGAAGTGCTGCATATTTGTGAAAAGAAACAAGAACTGGATTTCCTTGGAGAATTGGATATTAGAAGACATTTAAGAAACCCACAATATGAAGTTGTCAATGAACAGTTAAATCTAGGGAGTTCTCCACTAATAAACTGTCTTCTCAAGTGATAATTGTAAAGATCAGCAGATATAGTTTTCCTGGTTTTCTATATCATTGCACAGTTATACTGATCTTAATTGGAAAAATGATATCCAGGATATCACCATAGGGATAATAATATATAAGCTTCAATATTTGTAATATCACATCTTCTTCTTTTTTCTATAAACATATATTAAGTCAATCACAAGTTAGGTCACTTCTTGGTCTAGCCAAAAATAAATACTAACATCAGGTAGGCATCAAATGAAATGTAACTTCTGTCATTCTGAGGATGATATTGATTTATCGAAACAATTGTAATTTTTTTAGAATTTTCAATAACTTTTATTATATTGTGGAATTAACTAGAAACCGTGAGTTTCATTTAAAACACTAGTTTTATGTTTATTTTTCTACCATACACAAAGTTATGAAACTTATTAAGGCAGAAACATATGCTAAGTAATTCTTTACCAATTTTGGGATATTGAGACTCTGTCTGTGTCAGGCTTCTTGAACAGAAAGCATAGGTTTACCCTCCTGTAACAAGCAACCGCCAATTCCAAACTGACTAGCATCCGCTTGAATTTCAACTCTTTTGTTACTGTCAATTTTTGTAAGTTTGGTATATTACAAATGAGTGTTTTTATTTTATTAAACGCAGACTCCTGGTCTAATGTCCATTCCCAAGGCACATTATTTTTAATTAAACTTCGGAGTGGCCCCAGAATCTCTGATAAATCAGGAATGTATTTATTTGAATAATTTAACATTCCAAATATTCTTAAAAAGTCTTTCTTCGATTTAGGTTATTCTAATTTTAAAACTGCCTCAATATAGTTAGGGTCTGGTCGAACCCCTTGTGCAGAGAAAATTTGACCCAAATATTTTACTTCAGCCACCTTGAATTGAATTTTGTTGCTATTAAATTTAACATTAAATTATCTGGCTCTATCAATCACTTTTTGCAATATTTCGTCATGTTCTTCCTCACTATCAGCTGCGATTATTATGCCATCAAAATATATACCAATGCGCATGTCAGCGAACATTTTCTCGTTAACCCTTTGAAACACTTTAGGACTAATATTTAATCCAAACGGGAGTCTGTCGAAACAAAATTTGCCAAAAGGCGTTGTGAAACATGTCAATTTTCGACTATTTTCCTCCAATGGTATATGATGAAACCCTTCTTTTAGATCTAATACTGTAAATACGTATTGTTTTATTCTTCAATTTTAGTGATAATTCCTCCAGCGTCGGAATTGGGAACTGATCATTGCAGATATTTTTGTTTAAATGTACAGGATCTAGACATATTCTGAGAGATTTATCTGCTTTTTCTACTATAACAATGTTATTAACCCATTCTGTAGACTCTTCTACCTTAGTTATTAAATCTCGGTTTATTAAATCATCCAAAGTCTCCTTTAATATCGGTTTTATTATTTCAGGAACTCTTCTGCATGCACTAATATAAGACGTTGATTTTGTATTAATTTTATTTTGTATTCAAAGGGAACTTTTCCTGTGCTACTAAAAATGTTTTTATTAATATCGACTAGATCTTCTTTATTAGTTAGTTTTGGCTTTATCGAGTCAACCCTTTTTATTGAATTTGATTTAATACATGCGTTTAAACCAAGAATGGGCGTAGGAGCATCTTTGACCAATAAAAATTTAATATTATACCTAACCCCTTTCACAATACACTCTAAAATTATAGAACCTTGTGCTTTTATTTTATTGTTACCGTATGTTACTAAAGTTACATTGACATAAGCATTAACTTTATACTTATTTATACCCAATACACTTATTAATTTAGTAGGGAAACAATTACACGAGGCTCCTGTATCAAGTTTAAAGTCAATTATTTTATCATTTACTTTTACTTCTGTTAACCAACGCTTATTAATAATTGTATCAGTGCTATTAATACTATCTATAACTGTCAAGTTTACTTCATCATCTGATTCAACTTCATAAACATTTCTATTTTAACGCTATTGTCTCTTACTTTTTGAACATTATTAAAATTACCTGTTTTCATTATTAGCAAAATTTGAATTTGCATTACTAGCTTTACAACCAATCGCAAAATGATTTAATTTATAACAATTTGTGCATACCTTGCCGAACGCTGGATAGTTTCTTCTAGTATGCGTCCGGCCACATTTGAGACATTTGTATACTTCCTTGTCCTGCGATGGTCCTGCTTTTACCATATCTACTTCCTTATCACTTAGATTCTTAGCTTGCCTTTTACTAGCTTCGGCTGCCAAACATGTCTCTTCTGCTCTGACTAAGGTTAATTGTGGTTGTTGTAATAACCTTTCTTGAAGGGATAAGTCTGTGATACCACTCACAATCTTGTCTCTTATTAAGGATTCTTGTAGAGCACCAAAATTACATACAGCAGCTAATGTTTTTATGTCATTAACGATGTGGTCAAAATCCTCACCATCTTGTTGTGTACGAGGAAAAAATGTATACCTGTCATACGATTCATTTTTTAATGGCTTGCAGTAATTTATAGAAGCCTCTACCACTACATTAAAGTTTTATCTTGGATCTTCTGTTAAATTAAAAGTTCTAAAACGTTTTTGGGCTTCTTCACCTGCCAGGTTTAAAAGAATTGCTACTCTAGTTGGATCATCTTTGTCGATAAGCCCTGTCGCTGACATATGAATCTCTAAACTTCTCCAGAAGTTTTCATGGGTATCCTTATTAGATAAAATGCATCCATGTTGTTTTAATTATTAATAAACATACAATAGACCTGACAACATGTATTATGTTTTATATACCGATGAAGGTGTTATTTTTAGTCGTTTTGTATTAATAACAACACATTTAATTAAAACTCATTATTTTCAATCACAACCATGTCTAACTCCGTCCAAGTGTCGTCTCCACCGCCGCTGTAAATCACCACCGATGATCATGACAGATGACAGCATTCAGTGGCCACAGTTACAGCCACTGTTACAGAAATCATAAAATATTTTGAAAAGGGACATTCTGCAGCTTCATCTTACCATAGCTTTTGTTTCAAGAAGATGGAGGAATTTGGTTAATTAAAAGAATGACAGTTTATCAACAGATCTTTATTACTGTCCGATTTAGAATATTTATGTAGGCATCATTTTAAAACTACCTACGGAGAGAGAGCATGAGTAAATGTGTTAGAGAAATTGAACAAAAATCTCAGTAAAGTGACAGAGGTTTCCTTCAAGATTAGCCATATCGGAGTTCATTACGCAGTATCGTTTTGTACCCTACTAATGAAGAGAGCTAGCGAGAAAATTTGGCAATCGTCACAAATCTTATTTGTGGACGCCAGCAGCAACTGTGGTGTTCGAAATCATAAGATATATGGTATATAGTACGCGCAAAACATATAGTGCAGGAATGTAATGGTATATCCCCTTCAAGTTATGTTGCGGAGCTAGACTCTGAAATGTATTAATATTTTGATTACTTTTACCAATAGCACTTACACACTACACTCTCTCTTGATGCTTGCCAACCAACTAAATTGTAAGCGCCGCTTATCGCTCGGGGCCACCTGCTATGTTCAAAAAAATTCCTATCTCAAAATATACTTATATTCCAGTAAAATATGGGAAATATAATAAGTTATTTGGAAATTATATTACTAATTCTTGTTAATAAAACGAGTTATAAGGTAGTGTTAATTGTCTGGTGTTATGTTTAAGATGTTTTTAATAATTATAAAATTATTAAATACATTTTAACGATTATTATTTGAAATTATAATGTTAATAAGCATTTTAAATTATAATATTGACTGGACTGTGACAGTATTCAAATCAAAGGATAAGCCGAAACTTTAAAGTTCACACTATACCTCTTACGTGAACTTTACCTCCAGGTAAGCGTTCACTAGTCCGTATCGTATGCATCGTAAGGAAAACTTTAGCGAGTGGAAAAAGGAGCTGCCAAACTGGAAGAAAAATACAAAAAAGAAGCAAAGCCTCGCATTCACTAAATACATGCGTAAATGTATATATCAATTTAGGCGATAATAAATTTTCTAAGTAGTTTTCATGTTAATAATGTTAAAGTTGATATAATATACGTAATTTATGTATTTAAATATTGTAAGTTTATTTTTAAATCATATCCTCTTACGATAATATTTTCTAAGATCTAAATTCAGTGTCTCTAATTTCAACAATCAAAATTATTCAAAAAATTGCCATATTATACCTTCATTACTTTATGAGCATTTATTTACTCATACGAATTTCATGCGGCACATTAGACCATATCAAACAAATGATATTGCACAGTACTGTGCAATAATGCACGTCCGATATCAGTTTAGTTCGCGCATTTCCACCGTGCAATAAGTTACGTCCGATTCGAATATGCTTCCCGGATTATATGAAGTTGCTCTCAGCATCCAGCTAGCTAATGCAAACAAAGCAGCTGAAAATTGATAGTGGTAGATAAGACTGTAAAATATAAAACGACATATTATTTTGCAGCACAACCTAGTATTATAAAAAAAATTATATATTATTACCCTTCAACAATATCACATCTCATTATTTTGAAAATATTTTTTATGAACGGACGTAAATTAAATGTTATTTTCGTGAACTTTGACCTTAATTGATAAAGTCAATGGACCTACAGCGTACTGTCTTCATCCATGATTGAGTGAATAACGTTGAAAAACAAATAAATAAAAAATAATGTTATTAACACATTTCCTAGCAACTGTTCCTTCAAACAATTTCCCACAAAGTATAATCGCATAAATCGATGATAAAATGTAATAACGTCGTTAGAATAATCGTTGGAAGATATTTTATAGTAGAGGTAAAACATTCTGACAACAACTTTATTTACAAACTGTTCAGTTAATAAATAATAAATTAATAAAAACATGTACAGAAATACATATCTGGAGTTACAATATTTATGCATTAATACACGTTCGACAACAACAAACAGAAATGCTAAAATTATTCGAAATATCCGATAACTGTCCTATAAAAACTTAT
The DNA here is from genome assembly GCA_963921935.1 of Galeruca laticollis. Lineage (NCBI taxonomy): Eukaryota > Metazoa > Arthropoda > Insecta > Coleoptera > Chrysomelidae > Galeruca > Galeruca laticollis. The sequence goes on along the minus strand of OY998179.1, from coordinate 197,059,901 downwards.
AATTAATTATATCACAAAACTTATTAAAAGTTTTAAAACATTTCCACTCGATTGGTGCAATTTTGGCTAAAAAATTGATACTCGATGTTCCTTAAAACCGCTGATTACAATTTTTCCCAAAAACTGAAATATTCATCTCATTTCCATCTTCAGCTGTCAAAAGCGCATCACACGTATCACATATACTACTTTTTAAACAAGGAGGCAAATTTCAATACGAGTAGTTCAACAACCATGGTTTTATAGAAAACAGTTTTTTGAAACTAAAATTGCGGAAACTAAAAAAGAGACGTGAAAATCGAAAAAACACTACAGAAATATATTAGTTTACTGTCGCAGAACCCGTGATCCCCTTATCACCTAAGACAGGGTTCTGCAACCTGCGGCTCTTTGGATGTGAAGTTGCGGCTCTTTAGTTCCATACGCAAATATTATTGATTTTATCAAAAAAAATATTTAAAAATCTATTAACGAGGATGAGGCACCGATTCTATCTCTTAGCGACTTGTACTCGCTTTTTTTCGCCTACTCCCCCGTGACACACGTAATCACGGTCGTTAACAGGGTTGCCGCGGCTATTACAATCGTTATAATCAAATCTATTACGTTTTTTGTTTTGATAGATTCACTCTGAAAACAGAAATAAAACCGATAAAATGTTTTGTTTATTTATTTTCTGAAACTTATTCTTACTTACTTACCGTAAAATGGGGGCACAGGGCAAATTTAAAAAAAAATGTGCCCTGTTTCTATTCACCTCAAGGTCGGGGTGAAAAGAAACACAGGTTACTTTTTCACTTTATTTGCTACTTAACCACTTTTTGGGTGAATAGAAACAGTTTTTGAATTTAAAAAGTTTTTGATTTGGGGTGAAAAGAAACGCATATTAATTTTACATTGTGTTGAACATTCCAGAAGAATGAAGGTGTAAATAGAAACAGAGCTTGATTTTTAAACTTGCTAGTTTTTTGTTTTTAGCGTTTTTTATTGAAGAAAACACACTCAATGTAGAAAAGATTTTATTTCTTTAAATCCTTAAAAAACACGTTATTATGATAATATAAAAAAAACTAGTTTAAATCAGTTTGGGTTACTAAAAACCTTAGCAATTCTCTTTTGGAAGGTCCCTCAATAGTATCACCTTCAACGGGGTATACTCGACCCACAATTTGCTCATATGTGAATGTAGATATATCTGGCACGGTTGGAAAACTCAAAGATGTGTCCTGAGAATTGCTTGCTTGGCCGATACTTCAAAAACGTTCCTTCGAAATCAAAGTCGCTTCTATCGGTGACTTTACCGATAAAATATTTGTTCTTTTTGATTTTGCCGAAAGTGACAAGAAAAGCAAGAACTAGCCAGTCTCCTTCCTTAATGGCGTCCTTTGAAGCAAAATGTACATTTTGAAAATTTTTTCCCGAATAGGATACCTTTGGGTTCTCATCAATGTTATCCTTGTGTGAGTTCGCTAATCTGGAACGTAGCTGAGCGTGGGGATATGCATTTTCTCATCTGACTCATCTGAATTTTCCAAATTGTCCGTCCCTATATCATTTTGCATGTCTTCATCCATTGGCTCGTCCGGAGAGTTGTTCGTCTCCTTGTCTGGCTCTTCATCTGTTATCTCCCCTTCAGACTCGGTCAACTCTTTGTTTTTTCTGGCTTTTCATCCGTAATCTCCACTACAGAATCTCCATTTCTAAATTCTTACCCCGACACAATTTTCCTGCTTCAACTTGAATTTTCTTTCTTTTTTGACGTTGTGGCATTGCATCTAAGTATCTTAGCAGTTTCACATCTTGTTGGACGGTTTCGTCGTTATTTTTTTTCGGGAGAACATTTAAAACTTGTGTGCGATCTAAAGGGATTATCCCGCATTTTCGAAACCCTGACTATACATTTTTCTTCTGATTTTTCTGAAGTTCTGCCATTAAGTCTTTAACGAAGCTGGGAAACCGATTTTTGGGGACTTCAGCCACCTTTCTACCTTCAGTGGTCATCTTCCGGCGCTCTAGGACTTTTCTCAAGCCATTTTTAGTAGTCGAAAGAAAGCTACATCGAGTGGCTGGGTAAGATGCGTAGAATACAATACGAATGAAATATTGTTCCGTTTGCACTCATCCACAACTTCTGGAGAAAAGTGACTGGAAAGGTTATCTCCAATTAGGATTTCTTTTCCAGGTAATTTTTGTAGTTTTGGTATTGCTATGGTCTTGACCCAGTCACTAAACGAAGTTGCATCGAACCAGCCACTTTTGCTTCTATTGTATCTAGCTCCTTTTACGCCACCAACTGTCCAAGTTTCATAAAGGTGTTCTGCCTTGTAGACAATATAAAGTGGCAGGACTACTTCATCTCCCGTCGCAGCAAACATAATCGATGTACTGCTCTTGGGCGAATTGCAAACACGTTCCGGATATCGGCAGCCCCTTTTTGTAATAATTTTTTATTCGTCCAGGATCATCAGCAAGATTTGTTTCGTCGTAGTTGATGATGTTCGACGGAGTTACATCTTTGAGAGTCTCAATTAAAAACTACTGTCCTTGATCTTTTTATATTTTGACACATCCTGGTGCGAAGAATATTCTTATGGCGGTTAAGGAAGCAGTAACCAAAATTTCTGCCCGGGAGATTGTTTTTGAATTTTGTCACTGCTTGGCCCTTACTATCCAAATAGTTTTTCATAATCACTGTCAAGTCTAGTGGGCCTGAAGGATACCCCCCCCCCCCCCCAGTCGGCGCATATCAATAATGCATTGATTATGGCTTTCTCTTCAATTTCAGTTAAAAGTCGTTGCCCTCCTTGGTTTTTTAAATTTGGGTTTTTGTGATGCGTGATTGAATAGTGAATGTCGTGCCTCTAAATGACATTCCATCGTGGATTCATTTAATGCAACGGCCAATGCTTCTCTTGAAATTTTTTTTATAGGTTTGTATCTAGGATCATGTTTATATTTTCTCGCCATGGCGTTCCTAAAACAAAAACACATTTTTTTATTTTGTGCGGGATCAATAGAAACAAGGGGCGAATAGAGACACCCGACTTTACAAAATTTTGAGGTTAAAATAAAAAAAATTATGTACTATAGAAAATACAGCAGTTTTTTGTCGTTTTTATATTCCAAAATTTACTAGATATATAATGCCTGTTTCAGGTTTTTTCACATAGTACATAATAACGCTAAAATTGAATTTATTCCATACATATGGACCGCATTGTATATGCATGTATAATGAGAGTGAATTTAAATAAAATAACATGTTTGATCTGACCTGTTCAGACAAAGTTTTTCCGACTATCAGAAACGCGGGTTTTGTAGGTTACAATTTTGCCATCTGTGCCGCAGCGTTGCCAACCTTCCAAATTTTTGATTTTCAAGATTTATGTTGGCAACCCTTCAAACAATCAGGTTTACATGTTCACAACTTGATAAAACCTAATTTGAATTTACTAGGAAATAAAAAAAGAAAATCCCAGTTTGTGTTTTCTATCCGCCCCGCAGTTTCTATTCACCCCATTTTACGGTACCTATTTTAGAAATCATAAACTAATACAGAAATTATTGCAGCAGAAATATTTTGGTATAACAATTATTACGAATAGAGATTCAAAATTCTCTTTTATAGAATAAATATGTTAATGCAAAGCGTAACAACACAGATTCTAAAATTGTAAGGTAAGGGAAACGCAGCGTATGTTTTGAAGAAAAATTAATTCTTTTTGCAGAAGATATTCAGAGCGGTAAATTACTTCATTTTCAATTTTTAAAGCAATATCGCGATATAAACTGTTGACACGAATTACTTCAGCACACTTATGAAAAAAATTAAAGCTGAATTTGCTGACAGATTTGAGCAATTCAAAACCACTCTAGCATTCATAGTAAATCCTCTCAACACAAATAGTAACGTAATCTACATTGAGCCATTTGGAATTGAAACTGGATCTCTAGAAATGCAATTGATCGATTTAAAAAGTAAAGCTTTGTGGAGTGGAAAATTTACAGAGTTTAAAAGCAAGTTAGAAAGGTCCAGAAATGTGTGTACGTAACATAACATAAGTGGACAGCTTTGAAATAAATGCCGCGAGTTGAGGCTCTTATATTCGACGCATGGATTAGTCTTTCAGATTGCTACAGTGAGGTGAAGAAGTTGGTATTTGGAGTGCTGACTATCTTCGGGTCAACATATTCGTGCGAGCAAGCGTTCTCTTAAATGAATATAATTAAAAATAAAGTAAGAAGCCAACTAACAAATGAAAATTTTGAAACTTAAAACAAGTTATGAGCCAAATTTATCCAAACTTTCTAAAACCATGCAAAGCCATCGCTTCCATTGAATTTGTCTGCCCAATTGTTTGTTATTGAAGTACAAGTTAGGGCTGTGAGTAAATGTTTAAATGTTTTAATATTTTTACTTAAATTATAGGTAATTATCTAATAATTCCGTATAAATATGTATGTATATTTGTTGTGAAAAAACTACAAATATACGAATAAATATATATTTTTTCTTATGAATAAAACATTAGTTTTTTCACCAAAAAACTTTATTTATACGAGTACTATTTATTATTGGCAACAAAAAATTTTGTGGCTCCTTAAAAACTTTGAAATTTTTTAAATTGTAATGTTTGGCCCTCTTGACTCATAAGGTTGTGGACTCCTGACCTAGGACATAGCGTAACTCTATGTCCAGCATTAACACGATACGGGCGATGCATGCGATACGGCAATAAGACGCGACTATTGCGTTTGAGTACTATGTGGCCACGAGACCGTCGGTCGTAGTTCTTGCCTTTTTGCATTGTTTTACATTTATAAAATGGGTCAACCTGAGCGTGTACGGTTATTAGAAAATAGTTTTTTTTAAATGTGTGCGATACCGGTAAACAAAATCGCTCGCCACGCACGCGCAACGCGTCTACTTCGGACAGGCCAACATTGTAGAGGTTCATCGCATCGCGCGCACCGCATCGCTCTAATCGTGTTCACTCTGGACATAGCGTAAAAGATACCTAAAACTTCTATTTGTACAAAACACGGCGATTATTTATTTTTTTGTTAACAACGCAACCAGTTTCACTAAACTTAGCAACTAATTCCAGGACATATTTATGATTTAAATTACTATTCGGATGTCTTTCATTAAACATTGTTGACGTTCTTCTTGCGCATCTTCCATATTCCCCATAAGTAATAATTTCAATTATTTGTTGAAGTGTAAAATATTTTTAAAGTAAACAGTTTTAAAGATTTCCGCACTTATATACTCCAGAGGCGGTATCGTGCTAACTAACCAAAATTTCTCCAAGAATGGAGAATACTTGGATTTATGGGACCCATTGTATTGGCTTTGGTGAGCTAAAAATCAATAGATATCATACGCGAGATGTACTGAACAATGTCCTATCATAAAATTGGTCACTTGTATATACTCCGGAGGCTGTTTCGTGCTAACAAACTTAAATTTCTCCAAAATGACCAAAACTGTAGTATATCTGGATATATAGGTCCAGTTGTAGTGGTTCTGGTGAGCTGAAAATGAATAGGATTCATCTGTGAGACGCCCTGAATAATATCCAATTATAAAATTGGTCACTTGTATACACTACGGAGGTTATATCGTAATTCATTATAATCATATCACAGCGTTTTTGATACCTATACTCTATTTGGAAAAGGCAGAGAGCAATAAACACTTGTAAAATAACTAATTCAAGGACGTACCTGCTTGTGATTCCAAAGATATCGATCATTGTTAATTATATATTTAAGCAATATTCTAATAGCATGTGAAGTTCTTTTCACGAAAATGGTTCTGACCTATTTGGATTTCGCCATTAGAGCCGTTGCTTATCATCTTTTTAGATCTATTCATACCTAGAAAATAGTTCAAATACAGCCTGCCCTTTTATTGTAGTCAACCATTTATACTGACAAGCACTTAACCTGATAAGATTATGGTCTCAATGATAGTTAACAGTCAATGCCTGTATTTGTTACGTGAAACATCGTTTAATATATCAAGTTGATTATATTATTTTAGAAGCCGCATTCTTCGATAAGAACATGGAAAATGTTTCAGATTTCACTACAGTTAAATGTGCTTTATCCATCAACGAAAATATATTTATATTTAAGGTATTTAATTCGCTCAAACATAAAAAAATGTAAATAAGTGTCACTGGTGAAATGGAAGCATACTCAAAACTGACCGGGATTGGAAAGTCAACCATATACAGACTCATATGCGAGGAAATGTGTGGTACCGTAAAACCTCCAAAGCAATCCCCAGGAAGGCATAAGATAACTTTCGGCGAGGAAGAAAAACATGTAATAAGGAAAATACATTCAGTCTACTTTAATAATGAAATTCCAATTTTATGTACATTGAGGAAGATAAAAGCTATTTCTGAAATTGAAGAGACAAATTGTAGAAAAATCAGCGAGAGATGAATTTTAGTTGGGAAAAAGTAAACAGAAAGTCTCTTTTAATCGAAAAAGATGAAATTGTATGTTAGAGACGGAATTATTTGCTATCAATAATATATTGTTACGAAACAGCACACTTGTATAGTCCCTGAATCCGACTCTGTCTAAGCCATGTATGAAAGGTAAAATTATGGCGGATGCGGACTTAACTATCGCGCTTCGGGGAGATGCCTTAGACGGACTTCAGACGATACATCTGGAAGAAACGGATGATTTCGAGCAGCTGAAAAAGAGGTTGGACATGCGCTATGGCCATGAATATCTAAAACATTTGTACCAATCCCAGCTGAAAAACCGAAGGCAGAAACCTGACGAAGCCATTGAAGAGTATGAAGTGGATATTGCCCGACTAGTACAATTTGCTTATCCATCAGCACCAGAGAACATGATGGAATGTCTGGGCATCCAGGCCTTTATTGATGGCTTACGTGACCCCATCCCAGAATATTAGTCAACGCATTAACAGCTGCTCTTGAATATGAAGCAGCAACGAAGGCTTCGGGATATAACAAAATTAGGACCATCCAATAAGAAGGTGACGAAGACAGATTTGACCAGTTCGTCAGTTTAATAAAAAGAATTATGGACAAGAAGCCGAGAAAGATCAGATGCTGGAATTGTGGCGAGCTAGGGCACGTACGTAGTTCGTGTGAGCGCCCCAGAACTCCTGCAAACCAAGTATCTCAGTCACAGGAAAACTAGAACGGGACGGCTACGAGGAGGCAGCACCGATCCATGATCGTTCCAAAGTCCCTCTCATACTGATAGCTTCGCTCAAATGTCGCAACGACAGTGTATATGTGGATGGCGAAGTGAATGGTAAGAGATATACTCTGCTGGTAGACACTGGAGCAACTCGAACCATTAGACGACCAGAACTAATAAACTCCAAGAAGAAGCTTTTACCAACGAGACTGCGACTGCGGACCGCCACAGGTGAAAGTGCCAACGTTCACGGTGAGACACAAATCCAATTGGGAATTGGCGCAGAAAAGTTCACGCATACGGTTATCGTAGCTGACATTGAAGAAGACGTGATTCTACGAATGGACAGAACCATTAAAGTGTGTTTCGAGGAGGTATTCCTTCATCCACATGAAGGCAGTGCGATGTTGGCAGCTGTTGAGGAAGATACCGTTCTATATGCATGAAGCGAAACCATGATAGTAGCACGGAGGAAGGTACACCGGTTATGATGGAGCCAAGGAACCACGACGAAGAGGTTGGCAAAGGAGTACTAATTGGAAAAGGATTGGTTACGTCGGCGAAAGAGATCCCAGTACGTGTGATAAACGTGAATGATTACCCAGTTACTATCAAGAAGGAAACCAGCATTGGATCCTGCGTACCAGTGACGTTTATAGTTCGTCAAACAACGACCAATTACAATTCTAATGCCATATTCGAACAGATGTTATCAGTAGCTGGTCAATCTTTGAAGCGAGCTGAAAAAAGAGAATGAGAGTATTCCTCTTGCAGTATCGAGACCTATTCGTAGCAAAAGGAGGAAAGACTGGTAGAACATCAGCCGTCAATCACAAAATCGATACTGGTAATGTTAAGCCAATTAGGCAATCAACTCGAAGACTCCCACGAGCGAAGAGAGAGGAAGCTGAAAGAATAATTCGAGAGATGGCAGAAGAAAAAGTAATAGAACCATCTACTAGTCCATAGATATCTCCAGTAGTGCTCGCCAAGAAAAAGGATGGAACTACGAGATTCTGCGTGGATTATCGCCAACTTAACAACGTGACGAAGAAAGACAGCTATCCTTTGCCTCGAATTGAAGATACGCTAGATACTTTGGCCGGCAGCAAACTGTCTTCCACCTTGGACCTGAAGTCTGTTTATTGGCAAGTAGAAATTGGCCCAGATGAGGAAGAGAAGACTGCTTTTACCACCGGATCTGGATTATGGCAATTCAACGTCATGCCATTCGGGCTCTGTAATGCGCCTGCGACATTTGAAAGACTCATGGAAAATGTCTTAAGAGGGTTGTCTTGGAAGACATGCCTGGTCTATTTGGACGACATCGTAGTACTTGAGAAGACATTTGACGAACACCTGAAGAATTTGGAAGACGTATTCAAACGACTCCAAGCTGCCCAGCTCATGTTAAACCCGAAGAAATGTCAGCTGTTCCAAAACCGAGTCAACTATCTAAGTCATATAGTGAGCAATGAAGGAGTAGCGGTAGATCCAGAGAAAATTGCTGCCACTCAGCAATGGCCTCAACCAACCGACAAACATCAAATTAGGAGTTTCCTTGGACTTTGCACGTATTACAGAAGATTTATCAGGAAGTTTGGAGATATTGCCAAGCCTCTAACTCGACTTACAGAAGAAGCAAGAGCTTTCCAATGGGACGCAGACTGTCAAACGGCTTTTAAAACCTTGAAGAGGCATTTCACCAAGGCGCCGATATTAGGATACCCATTACCAGAGGGTGACTTTATTTTTGACAGTGATGCAAGCAACGTAGGAATTGGAGGAGTGCTCTCACAGATCCAAGGAGGGCAAGAAAGAGTACTTGGATATTTCAGTAAAGTCCTCTCCAAACCAGAACGAAACTACTGCGTCACAAGAAGAGAACTTTTAACGTTTAACGGTAGTGAAGTCCGTGGAACACTTTTACCAGTATCTCTATGGTCGGAAGTTTTTAATCCGGACTGATCATGCAGCACTCAAGTGGTTGATGCAAATCAAGAATCCTGAGGGCCAGATCGCTAGATGGATTGAACGACTTCAGGAGTATGATTTCAACATCGAACATCGAGCTGATGTGAATCACCGAAATGCCGACTCCCTGTCCAGACGACCGTGCCCAACAGACTGCTCCTACTGCAACAAGGCGGAATCTAGGGAAGCTGCAGTTTCAAGAACTACTGTAGTCAACGAGGAATGGTCACCCACCAGGATCACAGAAGATCAGGAGAATGATCCTCACTTGAAGATGATCCGGCAATGGAAGGAAGAAAATCGGCGATCTACCTGGCAAGAAGTGTCAAGATTTTCAGCGAAACTCAAGGCGTATTGGGCTCAGTGGGATTCCCTTGCCCTGGAAGAAGGGCTGTCGAAAAGAGTCCTTGAAAACGATGATGGTTCCGAAATGAGGAGACAGCTAGTTATCCCGAGAACAAGAGTAGCTGAAGTACTAAAGAAGTTACACGACAGTCCATCGGAAGGTCATCTGGGAGTGAAGAAACCCCTACAGCGAATACGTGAGAGGTTTTATTGAATGAACAGCTCCGATGATGTGAAGGACTGTTGTAAGAAATGCACGACTTGTGCTACGAGTAATGGACCACATCGCAAGAGAAAGGCACCCATCAAATAGTACAATGTTGAAAGCCCTTTCGAAAGGATTGCTTTAGATATCGCTGGACCATTTCCGACGACAGAAAATGGTGGCAAATACATACTGGTTGTAATGGATTACTTCACAAAGTGGGTGGGAATTTACGCTATCCCGAACCAAGAGGCCACAACTGTCGCGGATGTATTGGTGAAAAAATTTATCAGCCGGTATGGATTTCTTTGGAAGTCCACAGTGACCAGGGAAGAAATTTCGAAAGCCATCTATTTCAGGAGATTTGCGACAAGCTGGGAATGAAGAAGAACAGGACAACAGCATTACATCCACAGTCAGATGGAATGGTCGAGATAATGAACAGGACTATTGGAAAATACCTGTACAAAGTAGTTTCCAGCTATCAGAGAGATTGGGACCAGTATCTTTCCCTAGTCGCATTGGCTTATCGATCTGCCGTCAATGAGTCCATGGGTGAAACACCTGCGAAAATCCTGTTTGGACGTGAAATGAGGCTTCCGTGTGACCTGGAATTTGGCTGTCGGCCTGGAGAAGATCTAGTAGGAGAAGACTACGTGATCCAATTGAGAAGAAGGCTGGACGATATTCATGAATTAGTTCGAACAAATCTTCAAGTTGCCAGCGACAAAATGAAAAGTCGGTACGACACGCAGGCCACAGTACTCGGTTTTAAAGAAGGGGATAAAGTATGGTTACACAACCCGACGAGAAGAAAAGGATTTTCCCCAAAATTACAAAAATTCTGGGAAGGTCCATACTTAATCAAGAAAAGGATCAATGATGTTATATATCGCATAAGCAAGATCCCCAACGGAAAACCAAAAGTAGTTCACCAAAACCGACTAGCGCCATTCGAACGAGACCATGACCTAGAGAAAGGAGTAAACCATATTCGAGATGTGTCTGACCCTACCATCGATGAATTTATGGGCGCGTATGGATGTACCGGGAAAGGTAGAGATGGAGTCACTTCAGAACAACGACAAGATTTGTTCATTCTCCCGGAAGATTCTTCACTGGCATACAACATCCCCGCCCGTATCAAAAACGCACGAGGTTTGGTAGATACCGATGTCCAGATATTAATTTGCAGCTACAATCCCCGTTATCAGTATCCGATGAAGACGGTGCCCTGCTATTTCCATAAGATCGGAAAGTGTAGAAATGGGGCCAGTTGCAAACATCCAGTCTGGGCTACACAAAAGTTCCGGGAGGAACTTCCATTTAAGGAGGGGGTAATGTTACGAAACAGCACACTGGTATAGTCCCTAAAACCGACCCTGTCTAAGCCAGGTATAATAGTTAAAATTATGGCGGATACGCAGTTATAAAAAACTGTTTACGATTGAGACTATCTTATCTAGAACTGGTTTTTGTGACCAGAGTTATCTAGAAAAGGCCAGAAAAATTATTTGTGTGTATACGCCGCAGCCCGGAATTCTCTAGTACAAAAGGCACTAGTATATAAGGGGACTGATCAGGAAGAGTTAGTTAGTTTATAATTTGACATCGTGAGTTGAAAAAGTGATCTCGTGAAATAAATACACCGAAATCGCAAACAGTAAATATAAATTAGTTAAGTGTTCATATAAATTAGTTTAAGTGAATATATTAAGTATATATAAATTAAGTGTTAGTGAGTTAGTGTTTAAATAAATTAGTAAGTAACCATACCGAGTGTTTGAAATTTATCCCACACGATTATTGTTTAAATAAATAACAAAAACATTACAATACATAAGAAAAACATTACAATATTTTCGCAATGAAAATAGAAAAATCTTCTATTTGGAAGAAACATGGTTAAACGAAGGTTATGCCGTCTGAAAAATATGGCAAGAAAAAAATGTAACATCTTTCCGTCAAAGCGTTTTCGGATGGTTTATCTGTAGGAATAAAAGCACTTGCGGAATAGGAAAACGACTGATAACTACGCGTATTGAAAGTACAGATGGGTTTTTGAAAGATGGTGTTTTAGCATTTGAGTCAATTCACACCAGAGACTATCACGATAATAGGAATGCTGATGTTTTTGAGGACTATATTCACAAATGATAAATCAAATTCCGCCCAACTCGGTAATTGTTTTGGGACAAAGTTCCTTATCATTCAAGAAGATGTTGTAAATTGCCTAACACCGCTTGGAAAAAAAGAGGAATTAATTCAGTGGCTTTTAGATAAAGAAATTACATTTAAAGAGGTTATGTTAGAAAAAGAAGTGCTGGTAATGGTAAATATACATAAACATAGTTTCCTAAGATATACTATTGACGAAATGGCAAAAAAACGGAATATTCTAATACTTCGACTTCCTCCTTACCATTGCGAGCCTAACCCTATAGAGTTAATATGGGTTCAGGTGAAAGGATTGGTCGCAAGAAAAAATACAGCACATTTTGACGAAGCTCTGGAATAAGTTCGTGCAGAGAGATGACGAAAATGTAATCGATGAAGAGCAGCAAATATGGAAATTAGACAATATAATGGAACAAACCATAGAGCCAATAGTTATAAAGTTCGGACCAGATGAAAATTCATCAGATTTATCATTTACCGATAACTAATATTTTGTGTCCGGATAATATAATCCCGCGATGTAAATAAGTCTATAGTTCTAATAAACTAGTAAATCATAATATAAAAATAATTGACTATTATAAATATTATTATAATTGACGTTGTAATGAACGTATTATTATTAATTGATATTGTATTATATGGTTAGAAATCTTATGATGATATTAATGTCATTATGACCTAGTCCTTCTTTTTAGACATTCTAATGGAATTGAGTATTCCTCCTCGTAATCGATAAAACATTTGATCAATTAACGATTTCAAGTTTTTATTTATTTATAAATTAATTAATATTTAATATATAAATAAATTAATTATTCATAAACTAAATATATCCTAAAAAGGTAATATGAGAGTAACTCAAGTTTGTGGTTCTGATTTCAGCCAATTCCATCTACCTGACCGATTTCGAAAGAACTGAAACAAAATTAAACCGAGCGTCCATTCGTTCGATGGCTACAATGCTATCAGTTCACTACAGGGCAAATTCATATAAATCGTATTGTTTGATCAGATTAAAGAATATTTCATCATGGTGAACACAGTTGAAGGGTTGTTGCCTTCTATGCCGCCAGGTAAATATAGACGGGTTCTTTGAAATCCACTATAAAATCCATTTTGTGGTCTGTTATTCACAATGCCAATTTATTTTCGATGAAAAGTTGTATTAGGGATAATGTTGCTCATAAACCGATATTTATTTTTAAAGGAGTGAAAATTAAATACTTTAATCCATTTTCTGCTTCATTTTATATTGCATTTCATTTTCTGTCGCATAATTTTTATAAAAAATTAAATTTTCATTAAAAAAAATTTTAAAGTTTAGTTTGAATAGTAAAATATTTTTTTATAGATAGATAGTAGGATATTATGGATTTAAGAAAAACATTGATGTATTAGTTATTAAAGAGCTTATAAAATATACTTTTGAAATATTTCGTATGATGATCATCAGTAACGGCCAGTAAAACATTTAATACGGTTTCTTGGTTTCTTCTGTCGTAACCGTTTTTGTTTTATCTTTAGTTTCATAATGCACTGAACAAGTGCGGTTGAATCTAGATATCTTCTACTTTTTAAAATGCTGTTTTATTGGGTTGCCGACCTTCTGGAAAAAAATGTATGCACATTCTTTTGAACTGTATGATCCGAGTACTGAATTTTTAAAATCTGTTTTAAACTGGGAATATCGCCCTGGGAGAGCATTATTTTTAGCATTTTGTGGAAACCCTAGTATTTCTGAAAAATAATATATGGTTGATTGAAATCAACCGAGAAGCAGTGACGCTATATAGTTGTTGATCTAAGACTCCGGTGCTAGTAGTTCTTCGAAATAAGCATTAATCTCATTGTTTTATTTTATTTATGGTAGACTTAGAGCTACTTTCCCTCATAATTGTTTTGAAATCAATTTAGAGTTGAATCTTGTTTAACAAATTCATTTTCCAGAGATCTAATATTAAAATGGTTTTGCGAAGTTCAATATTTCCATAGTGTATTACACCAATATCTACTGCCTGATAGAATTCGCCACTGAAGTAAATACGAGTAAAAGTAAGCAAATAAAATTACCTGGGCTGAACTCAATTTCCGTTCATCCAAGGGGAAAATACACAAGAACTGAATTTAAAGTAGAATAAATAGCGCGTTAAACAAACTTAAAGTGACTTTTTTCGCATAACAAATAGATCTTGAAATTGTTAAGATAGGACCGAATATTTTTGGCACCAAAAAGTGTTTTCTTCCCGTAACGACTTCTTAAATACTTTGAATTGATACGCGGACGGTTATAAACTATAGTAACACTTATCGTATTAATGGATATATAATTAATAACAAAATCAACAATTTGTGATAAATAAATGAAAGTAGGTAGGCTTTAAAATAAACATGTTAATGGGATAAAATACGCAAATTTCATTCTATCTAAACTTATTTACTTTTTCTGTCAAATGCAATTGTATTCATTAACATAGTCTCTTTCAAGAGCGATCTGAATATTCCAGCACTTCTGTAGCATTTCGATAGCCTTTTTGAAAAAAAGAGTAATTTTTTGCAGCAATATAAACATTTTTTGGCTATCACCATTATTCGAGCCAAATCTCTTTCCGGTGAACATTTTCATAGATTTCCGACGGTTAAAGTCGTTGAAGACCAAATCTGGAGGAATAAAAAAAATTAACGTAAATGAGGATGCCAAAAACGCAATACGTAGAACTATTCACAGCTTTTAGGCTTATTTCTGAATGAAATGGGGCTATTGTAGAGAGTAGCATGACGCGACTTCGGAAAAATTTCAATACAGTTTTTCGTTTTGGTGTTCCTAGATGCCAAAATCACCCTCCGTTCCAGAGGTTATATATATATATATATATATATATATATATATATATATATATATATATATATATATATGTATATATATATATATATATATATATATATATATATATTTGTATGGAAATTTCTTGGATTAAGGTCATTAAACAAACTTTGGACGTTTCTTTTAATAGATTTTTTTATTGATTACGTACGTTTCGACATAATCCTGTCATTATCAAATCACCTACAATAAAATTAAAATATATCTTTACAAACAGAAACTACACTATAATTAAAAAGTAAAAACAGTGAAAATTTTAACTCCTAAATAATCAAATTTGTTCAATTGACAATGAAATAAATTACCTGTTTGTTGGGACATCACATGGTTAAAAGATCTTAAAACTAATTAGTTTTAAATAGTATTTGCAAAACATGCATTATTGGTTTTTAGCTCATACATAGTGCACTTTGAAATTTTTTATTTGATAGTACAAGCGATATTTCACAATTTTTAGTATATATTCAATAGTAAGGTACAAAAAGTTTCAGAGGTGGTACTCAAATACTTATCTGTGTTATTATTTTTTTAATATGCCGTCATAAATAATACTTAGATTTTTGATGTCATTTCTGGAATTGATACTGTTGGAATTTTGTTTAATATGGATCATTTCTAAAACCGTTCTAACCTTATCGTTTTTTTCTTTTGCAAGAATTTTAGTTTGGTCATAGTTAAAAGAGTGTCCTGTTTGTTGTTTATGATGTGAGAGTGCTGTAACATCTGTTTTAGAGTATTTGTGAGCTTGTAGTCTTTTTTGCAAATATTGTTTAGTCTGACCAATGTATGTACTGGGACAGTCTTGGCAAGGAAACTGAAACTTTTTGTACCTTACTATTGAATATATACTAAAAATTGTGAAATATCGCTTGTACTATCAAATAAAAAATTTCAAAGTGCATTATGTATGAGTTAAAAACCAATAATGCATGTTTTGCAAATACTATTTAAAACTAATTAAGCTGTGATTAGAGAAGGAGGATGTTTGACATGGAAACTTATATTTTTAAAAAAGCAATTTTAAATTAGTTTTAAGATCTTTTAACCATGTGATGTCCCAACAAACAGGTAATTTATTTCATTGTCAATTGAACAAATTTGATTATTTTAAGAGTTAAAATTTTTACTGTTTTAACTTTTTAATTATAGTGTAGTTACTGTTTGTAAAGATATATTTTAATTTTATTGTAGGTGATTTGATAATGACAGGATTATGTCGAAACGTACGTAATGAATAAAAAAATGTATTAAAAGAAACGTCCAAAGTTTGTTTAATGATCTTAATCCAAGAAATTTCCATACAAATATATACAGGATGGTCAAGAAAAAATAATGATATATATATATATATATATATATATATATATATATATATATATATATATATTATAATATTTTAAATGTGTAAGAGAAATTTTTTATTATTGTTTTATATATCTCAGGGTAAATGTATCATAGTCGAGCATGAGCACTCCTTAATCTCTTTGAGTTCAGGTCTAAAGATTTTTTTGTAATTTATTATTTTGATTTATATATTTTCATAAAGAATTATTTAGTTTTTAATTAATTTAAATACAAATGTTGGTTTGGCTAGCTCAAATCTATATAGTCGGACATGAGAAACTTTATTCCCTTTGAGTTCTGGATTTTAAAGTATTGTTCTCTGTCAATAAATATCTTGTTTTTTACAATTAATAATGAATTATTTGTTTTTATCTATGCTTTATAATAAGAATTATACCTTGTCTCAATTTCCGTTGCTACGCCTATGGTATCAAACCTATTCCTTTCTTTAGTATTGACACGTGAAATGATCTGAATTTATCTATATAATTGGTTGTCACTATTATTAATTATGTTATGTTTCTGATATTGTAATTAAACAACAATGACATACACTCTAATTATATATTATCCAAAATATGGAATGAAAATGAGAAAAGAAGTACATATATCAACACAAACAAAATCTAAATCTAGTATGTTGAACAAATAACTATAACCTACTAAAATTTTAAATCAGTGTACCTTTATAGTATTAAAATGAATTTGAATGGCAAAATAATATTTTTTTAAATATTCAATTGGTTAACCAATAAAATTGTGCAACACCAACCTTGCACTACTGATGGCTTCTTCTGGCACCGACAATTAACCGTCTCCAACAACACAACTCTTCTATTAATGTGTCTACTGCATCGACCCCCTCTGGATACTTGACACAACTCCTCCAGGTAAGTTTTGAAATTATATTTCTTGTTATATTTTAAAATATCTTATTTTTCCTTTTTTATTCCAAATTCTGGTTTCATTAGTTTATAAATATGATTCAATGATACTTTCAGTTTATTTTATTATTCTAATGTCTTTGATTTCTATCTATTTTAATTATTTAACTTTTTTCTGTTACTTTTCTTGAGTTATAAGAGGACTTCTCTTATATTTTATTATAATTTTAAAATTTCATTTATCTACGTCCTCTCTTCAAAATATCACACCACATACTCTACTTTTTCAAAATCAACAACCCTCCTTTTTCCTGTCCGTTGCTGTGGACAAAACTCATCATCTCACTAGATTTTTTTTAATAATAATTTACAAATCAGAGGTTTTCATTTAATTTCATATTTTTCTCAAGTATTTTATGATATTTGATGCTTTGTTTATTTCCAAAATAATTTAATTTATTTATTAAAAACTCTACTTCTCCAAAAAATATCCCTATTACATTTCCATTCTGAAATAAACAAATCTACAATCTAAAAGTTTTCAAAATATATATAATTCTTTTCAAATTTTGTTAGAATTTTGTCACAATTATTGTTTCTCATAAACTCGGCCTGAAATTTATATTTACAAAAATTCTTTATGTGTTATATTTTATCATCGCTTCATACGCTTGTCAGAATTACATAGTTCTATGACAACGAATATCTGTCGCTGACATCGAACTCTGTCGCGGGCGTTTCATGCTTTGAAAGTAAATTTGACATTCCAATCTTGTTGACAGTTCTCTGTGTCATTAATAAACATCAAAATAATAATTTTGCTTCTAATTCTTGTTAAATATGATATATTATAATAATCTAAATACATGTATTCATTCTTTTAGGATTTTAGATACTTTTTATGACGTATATGCCTCATTTACAAGTTAGTACATTGTCTAAAGATGATTTATGGTCTGATATATAAGTATGAGTTGCATTATTTTATGAAGCACTGACACAATGGTAAATGTTTTGAATATTATTTTAGCACCTCAATATTTACATTAAACAAACGATATCATAGGTATAAACTCAATATATAATTCACTTTAACCTCATTCATATGATGAAAAACAAGCAATTCCCGATGTTTTGGCGACTTCTAACCAAATTCACGCTTGAAAACACTTCACACACCAACACCTTCAAACTCTTATAGACGTTGGGATGACTTTAATATATATGTATATATATGTATATATATGTATATATATGTATATATATGTATATATATATATATATATATATATATATATACAAATTGAAAAATATCTTATTGGGGATTGCAGCATAAGAGGAAAAATACACTCTATTCATTTCTCCAAGCTTTCGTAAATCTTTATTTACATCATCAGGGAACTACAATAAGGAAAGAAAAACATAAATTATAAAAAGTGTTCTTAAAAACATTTCTACAACTTACATTGATCGAGATTGCATCATTGATCTTGAACACAGGAAAAGTGCACAACAGCAAGTCATTAAAGAAATAGGTCCAGTCGGCAATACATTTGCCTACTACTGGTAAAAATTTTTAAAACATTATTAAAAAGTAAAAAGTTTAAAACATTTAAAATCGAGAATCCACACACCCACGCGGACTTGTGAGAATAATGGCGGAAACTGAAAATGTCAGGTTAAGTACACCAATCATCATTACTAAATGAATGAAAAGAATCGATCTTTGCAATGACGCGAGACACTGAAACAATCGAATTGAAACTTTCAAGAGAATATAAGGGTGGTACCAAAATTATGGAAATGTATTTGAGTTATCACTCCAATGAAAAAATTATTTTAATCACGAGAATTAATATGTGATTATTAATGTTATTTATTATTATTATTAATATTATTATGGAACTATTAATAATGGGGGAACACCTACCATGATGCCACAAGTAGGAAACTAGTGAGAATTATTAATATTATCATTATTATTATTATTGTTATTAATATGGAGACAATTGTGCTTATCAAGCGTTAAGAGGAGGGAGTAGAGATTACTCAAATTCTGAATCTCTACTCCCTCCTCCTAACGCTTGATAAGCACAATTGTCTCCATATTAATAACAATAATAATAATAATGATAATATTAATAATTCTCACTAGTTTCCTACTTGTGGCATCATGGTAGGTGTTCCCCCATTATTAATAGTTCCATAATAATATTAATAATAATAATAAATAACATTAATAATCACATATTAATTCTCATGATTAAAATAATTTTTTCATTGGAGTGATAACTCAAATACATTTCCATAATTTTGGTACCACCCTTGTATTCTCTTGAAAGTTTCAATTCGATTGTTTCAGTGTCTTGCGTCATTGCAAAGATCGATTCTTTTCATTCATTTAGTAATGATGATTGGTGTACTTAACCTGACATTTTCAGTTTCCGCCATTATTCTCACAAGTCCGCGTGGGTGTGTGGATTCTCGATTTTAAATGTTTTAAACTTTTTACTTTTTAATAATGTTTTAAAAATTTTTACCAGTAGTAGGCAAAAGTATTGCCGACTGGACCTATTTTTTTAATGACTTGCTGTTGTGCACTTTTCCTGTGTTCAAGATCAATGATGCAATCTCGATCAATGTAAGTTGTAGAAATGTTTTTAAGAACACTTTTTATAATTTATGTTTTTCTTTCCTTATTGTAGTTCCCTGATGATGTAAATAAAGATTTACGAAAGCTTGGAGAATTGAATAGAGTGTATTTTTCCTCTTATGCTGCAATCCCCAATAAGATATTTTTCAATTTATGTTCTAATTGATCAGCAACGATCACGGCGTTTTTCGCTTTCCAGCTATATATATATATATATATATATATATATATATATATATATATATATAATAAACAACGAATAGATTAGTGGGTATTGTACGCAAATAGAAGAAGGGGCTACTGAAAAGAGTGGTAACCGCAGACATGCATGTTTCTGGCTCATTAGCTGTCATCGGTACGGTACAACCAAGAAAATATGTGAAACATGGGAGCAAAGGTGTTGAATGAAACATGAGAAAATATAACAGAATTCAGCAGGATAGTCAAACACAACATTTGTGTCAGTAATATTAGAAGATCTCGAATATTCTAGACATCAACCAACATAGACACGGAGGTGCATATAACACTCCCGCCTGAAACTTCCGACCCAGATTAATGAAATAACAACAAGATGTACGAATAGTGCGTGACATATGAACAATAAACAACGAATAGATTAGTGGGTATTGCACGCAAATAGAAGAAGGGGCTACTGAAAAGGTGGTAACCGCAGACATGCATGTTTCTGGCTCATTAGCTGTCATCGGTACGGTACAACCAAGAGAAGATGTGAAACATGGGAGCAAAGGTGTTGAATGAAACATGAGAAAATATAACAGAATTCAGCAGGATAGTCAAACACAACATTTGTGTCAGTAATATTAGAAGATCTCGAATATTCGAGACAACAACCAACATAGACACGGAGGTGCATATAACACTCCCGCCTGAAACTTCCGACCCAGATTAATGAAATAACAACAAGATGTACGAATAGTGCGTGACATATGAACAATAAACGACGGATAGATTAGTGGGTATTGCACGCAAATAGAAGAAGGGGCTACTGAAAAGAGTGGTAACCGCAGACATGCATGTTTCTGGCTCATTAGCTGTCATCGGTACGGTACAACCAAGAAAAGATGTGTTTGACTATCCTGCTGAATTCTGTTATATTTTCTCATGTTTCATTCAACACCTTTGCTCCCATGTTTCACATATTTTCTTGGTTGTACCGTACCGATGACAGCTAATGAGCCAGAAACATGCATGTCTGCGGTTACCACTCTTTTCAGTAGCCCCTTCTTCTATTTGCGTGCAGTAGAATAGGTTTTTTACAATTGTAGTTAGCTACTACTATGCTATAATTGGGAAACAACCTAATCAATGAAGGAGACAAATTGTGTATGTATTGTAATTTATCATACCTTAAGGGTTCTGCTTCATTAGTAATTGAGTTACGGGCAGTAATACCGTCATTGTTACAAAGCAACAATCTATTCACAAGTTTTAAAGGATATTGATTTTCTATGAGTAAGTCTTTCAGAATTACAAGATTTTTTTGTACAAATTCTATTTATTCTATTTTTCATAGCTAAAACTGTATTAATTTTTTGCTTTTCTGGATGGTATGAAGAAAAAGGTATGTATCTACCTGAATTAGTTACTTTTCTATACCAATCCAGACAAACAACGTTATCGGTATTTCTAACTACTAATGTGTCTAAAAAGGGGGTTTCCAACCGTTATATTTGTTATTTTGTTACCAGTATCCCGTTACTGTCCTCCTGTTTATATATATATATATATATATACAGGGTGTCCCGGGACTAATGGGAAAAAAGTCAGGAGCGTATAATCTGAGCCAAAATAATGTTAGTACTTCATATAAACTTTTTCTATGGAGGCCCTCGTTTTCGAGTTATAGGCCTCCAAAGTATTAATTTTGAATTTGGTTTTTATTATTATTTTTTGTACTAGTTATTTGATCTTTATCAAATTTACGGCAAAGCTATAATGTACGTGTATGTTTATTTTGGAAAGGTAAACAGATTTACAGTACTGCCTTGTTGCCAGGGACGGACTACTCGCAATGGTTAGTGATCCAAAAAATTTGCAGGGATGGCACACCCTGTATGAAATCATCGAAATTGACTTCTCCACACATTAAGCTAACGAAAAGGTACTCTTGTTAGAATTCGATAAAATAAGCCGTTTGGATAATATTTACAGTTTTATTAATGCACTACGTACAAATCTACCTGACTAACTTATTAATACGATGTCCAGGATTTACTTCCTTTTAATCAAAATTACGAACATAACATTATTAAACCATTAAGAAAACCTCAAAAAACACAAGTTATAAAACATTAGACTAATACTAATTCCTAAACAACAACAAAAACTAACGTTATTCTAATAAATGTTCAATATGAGCTCCTCCCACTTCCACGCACATTCTAAGTCTACGAAGGTTGTTTCTTTGCACTTGAATGAGCAATCCCACATTATTTCTAATAACATTGCAGTGTAACACAATTCTGTCTATTAAATCTTGTCTTGTTTGCACAGGTGTTGCGTATACCTTACTTTTGAGATAACCCTAGAGAAAGAAATCCATAGGATTAACGTCTCCTGATCGCGGTGGCCATTGAAAAGGGCCTCCACGACCAATCCATCTATTAGGAAACCTTGTGTGTAAATGCTGTCGTACATCTAAACTGAAATGAGGAGGGGCCCCATCATCCATGAACCATAAATTCCTACGAGTTTGTAGTAGCACATCATCAAACAGGTTCCATAACTAATTTTGCAAAAACTCCAAATATCTCTGACCAGTCAAAGTACCGTCAATAAAGTATATGGCTCTATCAAATGATTGTCAACTATTCCTGCCCAAATATTAACCATGAATCGATGCTGGCTCCTAGTTTGGATAATGCCATGTGGATTCACATCATCCCATAAATGCATATTATGAGAATTTATGATTCCATCTCTGGTGAAACCGGATTAGTTCGTAAAGAGAACGTTACTAATAAATGTATTGTCTGCTTGTTGTTGTCGCAGAAACCACTGGCTATACTCAAGTCGTGCAGGATAATCAGCCACTGTCATACTGTGTACTTTTTTCATGTGAAAAGGATATAACAGCTGTTCTTTTAGGACACGATGAACAACTAATTTCGAGACGTTATGTTCTCTTGATACTTTTAGAAAACTCGTTGATGGTTCATTATCAACTGCATTTAACAAGTCTTGTTCAACTGCCACAGTACGTATGCTTCGTACTGGACCTTCTCCACCTTTTTTTGGCAAAAATATTCCTAAAATTGAAAATTTTGTTTTGTATTCATAGAAAATTACATTTACTTATTCATACCTGTTTCTCGTAACCTGAGATCAATACACTCAAACATTTGTCTGTCTGGCAATGCTCTGTTTGCAAAATGTTCTTCATAAAGCCTTCTGGCCTCTAAACAGTTTCGAGAAGCCAGTCCATACATTAGATGCATATCTGCGTACTCGATAAAAGCGAATTTTGCCATTGTAACTGTTAAATTAAGGACTTATGAATTATTGACAAGTACTGACTACGAACTATTCTACACAACGTTTGACAACTAATCCTATGGTAACTTGATAAACGGTAAAAACACTTTTTACAAACTTTCGAATTAATAAGTCGTTAATGTTTTTCATCTTCTGCTATTATTTTTTTGTAGTACTGTAGGTAAATCTTGGACATCTATTAATAAGTTACGTTTACCTCGTTGTGTACTTATAAAAATGGCGAATGCGTAAATTGGTACGTAGTGCATGAATAAAACTGTAAATATTAGCCAAACGGCTTATTTTATCGAATTCCAACAGGAGTATCTTTCGTTAGCTTAATGTGTGGGGAAGTGAATTTCGATAATTTCATACAGGGTGTGCCAACCCTGCAAAATTTTTGGATCACTAACCATTGCAAGTAGTTCGTCCCTGGCTTCAATGCACTACTGTAAATCTGTTTACCTTACCAAAATAAACATACACATACATTATATCTTTGCCGTAAATTTTATAAAGATCAAATAACTAGTACAAAAATTAAAAATAAAAACCGAATTCAAAATTAAAACTTTGGAGGCCTATAACTCGAAAACGAGGGCCTGCATAGAAAAAGTTTATATGAAGTACTAACATTATTTTAGCTCATATTATACGCTCCCGACTTTTTTCCCATTAGTCCCGTATATATATATATATATATATATATATATATATATATATATATATATATATATATATATATAAGATGTACGAATAGTGCGTGACATATTCGTTACTTATTATATATTTATATATACGACAGTAAACGTGAAATTGAGATGGAAGATAACGAGAACAATACTATTACATCTGAATTAGATTCATCAAATTCATCTGACGAGGGAAGTTCAAGTGAGAATGATGACACATCAAGATATTACTAAGGCAAAAATCACTTCAAGTGGTCTGCCAATCCTGCTTTTGGAAAAAGTACAAGAACCTTGAAACACAATATTGTCTTGAGATGCCCAGGACTTAAAATTAACGCTGCGGCAGCTTCCGATGCTATAACTACGTGGAATATGTTGTTTACGAAGACATTTTGGATATTATCTTGCAATGGACAAACACAAGTTTAGCGAAATTCAGGACAAAATTCAAGAAAAATACTAGCGATCTTCGCGATATGGATATTATAGAATTCAAAAGTTTTCTATGAGCTCTACTGATGACGTCAATATTTAAATCCAACGGTGAAGATATTAGATCCATATTTGCTACGGATGGTACTGGTAGGGACATTTTTCGATGCATAACCAATTCAAATAGGTTTGCAATGATTCTTGCTTGTCTCCGGTTTGATGATAAAAAGACCCGCGCTGAACGAAGCAAAACAGATCCACTAGCTGCCATTTTTGAGATTTTCAATATTTTTATTAAATATTGACAATCTGTATATTCAATTGGTACTGGTGCATGTATTGATGAAATGTTGGTGTCTTTTCGAGGACGCTGTAAATTTAAGATGTACATGCCAAATAAGCCATGTAAATATGGATTGAAAGTCATGGCATTAACTGATGCCAGAACAGGATATCTTTTAAATGCATATGTGTATACTGGTAAAGACAGTGATGGATACACTCTCTCTGACGAGGAAAAAAAATATTCCAAACCAACCCAATCAATTATCCGCCTTGCAAAACCGTTGTTTGGCACAAATAGAAATATAACGGCGGATAACTGGTTCTCCTCAATAGAAGCAGTGGCTCTTCTAAAAACAAAGAAATTGACTTACGTAGGAACATTGAAAAAAAACAAGAGGGAGATACTCGTCGAATTTCTTCCTAACAAAAATAGAGAGGTTGGCTGTTCCATATATGGATACACAAGAGATATGACATTACTGTCTTATGTTAAAAAAAATAAAGCTGTCGTCTTAATTTCATCGATGCATCATAATGAGTTTACCGATCCTGAAACAGGGAAACCAGAAATATATTATATATATATATATATATATATATATATATATATATATATATATATATATATATATATATGTATGTATAAATAATATCATTAAAAAAGCATTATATCAATTTTTGATAAAATAAAATCGCCGTCTAGGAGACGTCACGTCTGGTAAAGTGTGACTAAACTGTCACGTCTGTGGTTGCGGGTTAAATATCCATCTTAAACTTGTTCGTTTCATAGGAAATGCTTGTAGGGCCCGTTGTGTTTCCGTTAATTTTTCTGAGATAACTTCTTCTCCATACTATTATTTCGGAACGTTGAATGATAATGATAATGATTTTCCTATCGAATGTAAATTTCATTTCATGTAAAATGTTCCTTAAAGTTTCTTTACTTATTTGTGGCACGAGTTCATGATCACTAACAGCTTCCAGAACTTTTTGCAAAGGGAGAAGTTAATTTCTAATAAAAAAATCCCAATGGCACAGGACCAATTGGACAGGCTTATTTCAGTAACATGTTTGCATAAAACCCAAAATAAAAAATTAGATACAAAAATAATAGAATGTTTTGAGATGTACAAAAAACCAAAGTAACATTCTGGGATCAAATCAAAAACAAAAAAAAATCTAGTTAATTTGTGAATTTTCTTAAATAAATGTTTTAATGTACGATTTAGAGAAAAATGTTGAATACAAAAGTTGTAGAACGTGTTAAGGTCTATGAAAAAGCTCAGTAACTTTTTTGCGAGAAATGAAAAACAAAAGAAATACGATTTTTTTTAAACTTTGACAGGCCGCCATTTAGTTTTTTACTTGGCCGATTTGGCTCATTAACGAACTCGTTCAAGATTTTGGCCTAACCGATTTTTGCAGCGAGTTTGGTTTCGATCCGTCAAAAAATACGCCCTCTATCCTGCTTACAAATTCCGTTATTACACAAACATATATATATATATATATATATATATATATATATATATATATATATATATATATATATATGTATATATATATATATATATATATGGCGTCCTGTCAAAGTTGAAAAAAAATCGTATTTCCTTTGTTTTTCATTTGTCGCAAAAAAGTTACTGAGCTTTTTCATAGACCTTAACACGTTCTACAACTTTTGTATTCAACATTTTTCTCTAAATCGTACATTAAAACATTTATTTAAGAAAATTCACAAGTTAACTAGATTTTTTTTTGATTTTTTTGTTTTTGATTTCATCCCAGAATGTTACTTTGGATTTTTGTACATCTCAAAACATTCTATTATTTTTGTATCTAATTTTTTATTTTGGGTTTTAGGCAAACATGTTACTGAAATAAGCCTGTCCAATTGGTCCTGTGCCATTGGGATTTTTTTTATTAGAAATTAACTTCTCCCTTTGCAAAAAGTTCTGGAAGCTGTTAGTGATCATGAACTCGTGCCACAAATAAGTAAAGAAACTTTAAGGAACATTTTACATGAAATGAAGTTTACATTCGATAGGAAAATCATTATCATTATCATTCAACGTTCCGAAATAATAGTATGGAGAAGAAGTTATCTCAGAAAAATTAACTGAAACACAACGGGCCCTACAAGCATTTCCTATGAAACGAACAAGTTTAAGATGGATATTAATATAACTTTCACATATAAACTCAAAAATCCTTTTATATACGAAACTGCATTTTTTTATTTGAAGGTTAAATATTTTCACATTATTAATATTGCAAGTTATAAATTCCCACACTGTATGTGGATAAAACTCCTTTGACATTACTAAGTTTTCAATGAACTGCAGCCGGCTGCCAAAAAGGAAATCGTAATAGTTTTTAATTGATAGTGGTCTTCAAGTACCTATAAATTTCGAAGGACGTGTTACCACGGAAAATAATAAATAAAACCATTAAAAAATGTCTTTGACGATTTATGTTTATGAAGTTCAACAACAGTACATATAAAAAATAAACGGTTTTAAAGATTAAAACTAACTTTTCCGCGTCTGTGGCCCTGAACAATATTCTATCATAAAATTGTTACTTGTATACACTTCGGGGGATGTATCGTGCTAACAAACCGAAATTTCTCCAAAAATAACCAAAAATTTAGTATATCTAGATTTATAGGACCCGCTGTACTCGCTCTAGTCAACTGAAAATTAATAGGATGAGACATCTTGAACAATATTCGATCATAAAATTGATCAATCGTATACTCTCTGGAGGCTGTATCGTGCTAACAAACTGAAAATTATCCAAAAATGACTAAAATTTGGTACTTCAAGTACCATAGTACCCGTTGTACTAGCTTTAGTGAGCTGAATATGAATAGGGTTCATCTTTGAGACGCTCTGAATAATATCCAATCATAAAATTGGTCACTTGTATATACTCCGGAGGTTGTATCGTGCTAACAAACAGAAACTTCTCCAAAAATGACAAAAATATCGTACTTAAAGTACTGTAGCACCTGTTGTATTGGCTCTGGTGAGCTGAAAATCAATAGGGTTCATAAGTGAGATGTCCTTAATAATATTCAATTATAAAATTAGTGACTTGTTGAACTCCGGAGGCTGTATCGTGCTAACAAACTGAAATTTCTCAAAAAATGACAAAATGTCGTACTTCAAGTACCATAGCACCCGTTGTACTGGTTATGGTGAGCTGAAAATCAATAGGGTTCATCTGTGACAGGTCCTTAACAATATTCCATCATAAAATTGGTGACTTATTGCACTCCGGAGGCTGTATCGTGCTAACAAGACATGTAAGGAAAAGTGGCCGACGACGACGACGAAGATTTTTTTTCTGAAAACCGTTTTTTCGTGTTGTTGTTGATGGAAAACGTAAAAATAACTCGAAAAAATTTTCAAAATTCCAACTTTTTTTGGGGTAAACCAATAGTTTTCTCGCATATTAGATAGGTTGGGCGGAAAAGTAATAAAAAATTAATAATGTAACAACCACGCACAAACAAATAGCTCTCCATAAATAGATTAGAAGCAAAATAAGGTGTAATCCACCTCGCATCCACATATATACATCTGCATTATAAGCGTTTGAGGCCCATGTGCTTTTCTTTTTACATATACTCCACCGCTTTCTCAATCTTCCTCAAAAGGTTTCAATTGAATTTTATATGTTTACATATTTATTCTAGATATAAGCAATTTTTTCTTCTTTTTTTAAACTATCTATTTTTCCATTAAGTGTTCTAATCTCCACTTTCATATCTGCATTTTCTTTCTTAATTTCTACTTTTTGATTATAGTTATCTGCCTGTTCTTATCTCAATTTCCAAATTACCGCCTCTATCATTTCATCTTTCTTGTTCATTTTTTTACATTATATTTATCAACGTGTCTCCTTTCCCTATTCCACTTTTCGCGGTGTATGTATTATGTTAAAAAAGAGGATAATTAGAAGAATCCTTTTTTATATAGTTTAAAAAAAATGTAATTAAATACCTAGTTTTATCAAATCCAACAGTATCAAAACAAGAAAATGCTGTGAAGGAGTTTTTAATGAACAAAGAAAATATCAAAAGAATCACATTCAGCTATACCCAGAGGAAAACCAAAATCAGGTAGAATTTTGAAGTATGAACAAAATAAATTCTCATCAGTAATAAAAACAATGTTTAGGGTGGCACACGTACTATAATATTTATAATCTTTTTAAAATAACGGTAAGCTGTGGCTACATATTCACAATTTATTCCTTATTAATTTGAAAGTTTCAAATAATTTATGTACTTGCGTTCAGCCCTGTTTAAATAATGTTAGTGTTTGTTTGTTTTCTTGCCAGATTTATTTGAACGTATTTTGTTTTTCAACCGGTCTTATTGTAGTACAGATGAAAAAAGCTTTTTGTTCGCTGTAGTTCTGACAACTAAAGCGAAACATATGTGGCCTATTCTTTGTGATGCGTTTCGATCGTACAATTCGGATGAGGTCCTTTCTTTCTACTGTGTCTTCATAGTATAAATGGGATGAGGCCCTCTATTTGTATTGTATTTTGGAAGTATTGATTGAATGAAGCATTTTCTATACATTGTAGCCTTATATTTTTTGGTAGTATGAACTGAATGGATCCTAATTTGCACGTCCGTCTAAAATATATATAGAAATTTTAATGACTTGAGGTAGAATTTTAAGAAAAAAAAGGTAAGCTTCAAACAAACTTTAACAATATTTAAACAGGTTAAATAGGGCTGAAAGCAATTATTTGAAACTATCAAATTAACAAGGAATAAAGTGTGGAAATGTAGCCATAGCTTACTTTTATTTTAAAAAGATTATAAGTAGATATAGTACTTGTGTCACCCTATACTGATAACTTATACAGCTATGTCTTTGACTAACGTTGCTCTGTCCTATTAATCAGTTTAAGTAACAAAAGTTTTCCACTTATGACTATACTAAAAGTAAAAAAATTATATTACAAACCATTTGATAAACATTGTATTCGAAACTGAAAGTAGTTTCAAATTCAATTCCAAGATACCTCGTGAATGAACAACAACAAAAAATGAACAAATGTGAAAAAGTCCATGAACTATGGGTAAAATTGAAAAAAATATACTTTCTATCAACTGCAGTATTTCTTATTGTTTTTCATTTAGTTATTTTTCAGGTATAAGGCAAAATTAATTAATTGTTATTTTCCCTACTCCAGTTTGGAAAATATCAAATATCCAGTAAGCGGAAAATAATAAATAGGCGCATGTTACAATACTCATCTGTTTCCAGGTTTTACCAAAATAGCTTTACGGGATATTACTCTTCTAGTGTAAAACCCCTATATTTATTATAACACACTGCAATTTTATATCAATAATTATACTAAAGGGAACCATTCAAATAATCAATAAACACTATAAAATATCCAATATAAACCTAACAAGATGTGGATTACTGTCAGGAAAATGGTAGATAAACTACAATACCTTGCCTCTAGTACTAGGACTGCACTTCGATCCCGGCCTGAAGCGAAAGGACCACTAAAGGATAAAAGAACAATGGAATTCTTTGTTTATATTTCAGGCACAAAATTCCCTCCATAAAACTGAAGTTGTGCGATCAACTGATAGTTTTGTTGAGGGTTAAAAATTTTTGATCGTAAAATATATCGATTTTTTTAACTGAATTAATTGGTGTAATTAAAATTTATCAATAAGCAGTGTAGCAATGTTTTTTTACAGGGATGTGAAATAACTTTGTCTTAACGTTTAAAATTAAGCATACCAGGAAAAAGTTATGTTTGTTCAGTAGTATAAATATTTGGTTACAATAGATATCTATAGAATGTTTAATGCAAATACCGTTGTATGTCACATATCACAGAATAATCTTTCTGTTTTGTTTATGTTACTAGGAATAATTAGTTTAAAATATATACAACTAATGGGAAATATTGAATTATTTTGAGCATACTAGACAACTGAATAAAAGTGCTGTAACAAATTGCAAGTAGAAATAGAAAATTCGTCCAGAATTAGCAGGAGACAAATATCTCAAACTAATTTCATTTATCAAGAAAGTTATTTAACAGAACTATATAAAATATCAGTGGAGAATACAAGAAGGAAAGTGTTAAAATATTTGAGTAGGTACTTTAGTAAATCTCACTTTCAGTAACGGTTCTGGCAGATAGCCAGAAACGCTCAAATAGAGACTGATATATCTACATTCATTCATCTCTAAAGTTATTGAAATATTTATAAATAATAGTCTCATCACTCAAACATCAAGAATCTTTATCCTACGTTTTAAAGGACATTTGAAAAATGTTTTGTTATTAGATTATTCAGCTCAACAGTGAACTCCATACTACGTAACTGGAATGGAACCAGTATTGTGGGAAGCTGAGACAAATTTCGCAATAGAAAGAAAGTATGGTAGGGGTTGCTGTCTTTGTCCCATGTGTTAATTCAATCAATAAAAATTTGTTTCGTTAAATATAAATATTTTTAACATTTTAAAATTAAGAGAGCAATGATTTTGTAAATAATTAGCTTGATATCAATTAATTAAAAAGCACGAAAAACTGATATGGCAACAAACAGTAAGCTGATAACACATTTCAGAAAAATTATGGATTATATTTTCCAAGGCCAAGATATAACAATAACGATGTATTGTAGCAGAAGCAAACAAAGAAGACAGTCAACAATTAACAATGGAGAAAAATGGCGTGAAAAAACAAACAAAAGAAATACGCAAACCGTTGACATAAAACTAAAGGACCACATCATATGCTGAAATAATAAGAAAAATGCAAAAAGAAGTGAAAATAGAGGAAGTAGGAGTAACAGTAGATGAGGTAATTACAAATCAAAGTCAAGGGTAAAAGCCAAGAAAATACTGAAGCTTTTAAAAAAGCCATAGAAGAAAAACTAGGAGAACAAGTGAGTGCTGAAGTGATTACTGGAGGAAAAACAATAGTCATGCGAGTTTTATTAAAGGAGATGTGATCATTTACTATTACATGTTCTGCTAATGCACAAGATTTTTTGAAATTTTTGCAATCAGATTTATGTAAGTGATACGGCCTTTTAAACAACGTGAAGTGTTACTTATATAAATTTTATTACACGAAGAACAAGAGATCTTGTAAACCACATAAATTGTCATAAAATGAAAATATGCCAATTTCGATATTATATATTTGTGAACAACCTCAACTAGTGTAAGTAAAAAATATTTTTACTTTAAACTTATTTTAAATTTATATAATATTTATTTCTTGTAGATTCTTTGAAAATGGTAAAAATAAATTACCGAAAGCTTAGAATTAACTAAACAGAGTTGTCTTTCTCACATTGCCGCATTCCCCAAAGAAAGTGTACCCTATATATATTTAATAATAGTTTATTTAATATTTTCCTATGCAAGTTTCATTAAAACTAAAAAAAATACTTATATTTAGTCATTCCTATTTATATCTTTGCCCATTAAAGAATAAGTACTAACTCACAAAGTAAAATAGTAGATTGTTTTATTAGGATTAAAAATGACACTTTTTTGACAAGCAAAGTCAATAAACAAAGTCATTTTTAATCCGAATGAGACATGCTATTTTTTCTCCAACCGCAATCACGCATTTTGCATTTAACTATCTATTAATTTGTGCTTTGAAATTATTCAAACCACATTGAGATGAGATGATAAAACAAAGTAGGTAAGTAGTCATAGATACTTTGTCAAACATTAGTAGCCATATTGCTAATTGTGTTCATTTGTGATTGTGTTCCAATTTGTTAAAAACTAAAAATTAAGATTGTGATGTACCTAAAGAGATACAGGAGGGTGCGAAAAAAATTGCTTTAAATCTGCTCCCACCAAAATCTCGAGAAATTTATGAATATGCGTACCAACGTTTTATGGATTGGTGCAAAGAAAAAATGTTGAGTTATATTCAGAAGATATACTGATGGTGTATTTCTCAAATTTAGCAAATAAAATGAAGTCGTCGACGCTTTGATCACAATATTCAATGTTGCGATCAACGTTGGATATAAAGAACGGGATTGATATCAGTACATATTCAAAATTACGTGCTTTTCTCCAGAAACAAAGTGAGAGACATTTAACGAAAAAGCGCGAGTATTTAGAAAGGAGGAAATTGATCGCTTTTTGAATAGTGCATCTGATAATCTATATTTGATGATTAAGGTAAACGCTTTCAAAATAAACGAAAAAAACTTTCAAAAAGTTTCTTTATACGTCGTCCTAATATTGGGGGTCGCAGGCGCATGCCGTTCTGATGAATTAGTCAATTTAACAATTGAAGATGCGAAAACCGCCTTAATTATAAAAATTCCCATTACTAAAACTCAGAAATAACGTTCTTTTACTATGTTGGGAGACAATTATTTAAATTTATATCGAAAATATGTTGCTTTACGTCCAACCGGATTGAAAGAAAGTCGTTTATTTCTCAGATATCTTAATGGAAAGTGTCATCGAATGGTGGTTGGTATTCATACAATCAGTAGCGTTCCGCAAAAAATAGCACATTTTTTGAAGTTGGACAACTGGAAAAAGTACACTGGACACACATTACGACGAACGTCTGCTACTCTTTTAGTTGATGGTGGTGGTGGACTCACTTCTAAATAAAGAAAATATTGCGAAAAGAGTACTGCAAGTTGATATTGATAATGATAAACCAAACACCATTGTTATTTCTGATATCACAACATCTGAAAATATTAATGAAAACGTGTTGGATTGTTTTGAGAATTGCTCCAAGAATGAGGGTGCGGGCAGTTCTAGTGGTTTATTTAATTTTAATACTTGTTAAAACTATATATTTAATATCAATGTGGCTAAACAATAATTTTAAATAGTCTTGAATAAATTGTTTCAAATTGAAAGTACCAAGTTTTGATTGAAATCAACACTGAAATGACAGCTTTTGGCTCCTATGTTTAAAAGTGCAACTTTTGCTCCAAGGATTAAAAGTGAATATTGTTGTTGCTAAGATACCTGGGTTTTTTTGTTCAGTAAAAAAACGGCAACTTTTGAGACTCCTGACAGTTAAAAAATGTCATACTTTTGAAGCGGTTGGAGAAAAACTCTATTTTACATCTACATTTAGGTACTACTAGGACCCTGTATGTATACCTGTATGTACCTATACATTTATTCAAATTTTTTTAGATTAGGTGATTAAATGAATTGCTGCATATAACGCATTAGCAGAACCAACTATAAACATAAATCCAGCAGAAAATTGGACAATTAGGGGGAAAGATGGGACAAAAATAAACACAATGAAAATGAAACACCTAAGAAGGATAGCGGGATGTGAGACAGGATGAAGAATGAAGACATTAGAAAATTAGTGAAATAAGAAACAATAATAGAAAAAAATAAACAAGAAACAACTGAACTGATCGTAAGAATCGTACGAATGAAGGCAGATATGTTAACATGAAAAATAATGGAGGCAGGAAATACTATTAAGAAACGAAGGGAGAGACTCAGGAAGAAATGGATAGACCAAATAAAGGAACTGGGGGCAAAAAGAGGAAAAACTTGGGAGTAAATGAGGAAGGTAGCAAAAGACAGAAGATAGTGGAAGAAATGGGTACAAGAGGGACCGGAACCCCTATCCGACACCTGAAAGGGTAAAAAGAAATGTGAAGAAGAAGAAGAAAAAGTAGTACACTATTTTTATAACACTTTCGAAAAATAATAAAAGGGACGGAACGGTGGTTGACGTACTGGAAATTTGAAATTTAATGTAAAGTATCGTGGTTAAATTCCGCGTTGGGGCGAAGTTTTTTCATTTTTTGTAGTTCTTTTTTCATAATTAATGTGAAGAAATTAAATTTAAAATAAGAAGGATATTTGCTTCAAAAATGTATTTATTTAAATCAAAGTTCAGACAATTAAGTTTCAATTTCAATAACGCAAAATCTAGTAAGTAGCCTTCCAATTAATGTCATTTTCAATCTTGACAATTTGTAATTTTGAAGCGATTAGATTTGTAATTTTAGTGTAGATGTGGGTAATTTCTTGTTTTTTTCTTTTTCGTTTGTTAATGACCTTGTAAGTGCTTTTGTTGTTTTAAGTTTAGATTCATTTTATACTTGTTTTTAACTTACTAGATATAATTTAATTTAATATTAACTGTCTCGACCCTTACTTCGTGGAATATGCTCATATTAGTGTTTTTAAATGAAACTCACGGTCTCTAGTTAATTCCACAATATAATAAAAGTTATTGAAAATTCTAAAAAAAAAATTGACAATTGTTTCGACCGTGAGTTTCATTTAAAAACACTAATTTAATATTGTTCGTGTTTTCCTATTCGTTAATATTTATTTTTAGTAGTTTTCAATTCTTATCAGTTAGTTATTATTTATTTTTTTCTCGTTGTATAATACTTACTCGTGAAGAAACTGTGCAAGTTGTCCGTATGAATTAAGGTGGCCACAGTAGTCGCGATATTAAACAATTTCTGTTTAATATGTCCAATGGTCAGATTGATTCACCGCATCACAGGATACATCAAATTATTAAACAATTTGAAACAACATTGTGCCTAAAACAGGAACACCGACGAAGATATAGAACAACACTAATGGAGATTGACCTGTCCATTCTGCTGCCTTTTGTCGAAAACCCTAGGACCAACATTAGACGCGTAGCACGAGATTGGAATGTTAGTATGTTTAAAGTATATAGTGTTCTAAAAAACGGCTTCAAAGCTTACAAATTTCATGATGTGCAAGAACTTGTTGAGCAAGACTATTTTAATAGATAATTTTTCTGCGAAATTATAATAGACGAAGCCAATCGAAAAAGAAATATTTTAAGATACAGATGTTTTACCGACGCGTGTAGTCTTGTTTTAAACAAAAAAATAAATAACCAAAATCAAAGCTTTGAAATTAGAAAATTCCGATTGGGGGGGGGATAGCGAGTATTCCCCTCCTCCCCCCAAACAAATAGCTGTAGCCTCTCCGGAAATGTGGTGCAAAGAAAATCATTCATGGAGCATATTGATGCATTACGACCATATACGTGTTGTTGAAAATTTCGATTGGGGGGACCAACTTCACTGAGCTGAGAATACGCCGCTAACAAATCTAGTATGTTATTCAGATATTTGAACTGATGTAAAATAAAATACCAATATTTTATCTCACTTATATTTGTCTCTTTCCTCCATATATGCAAAATTATTTAGAGAGCGAGAGAAATAATATTTTCATTGTAACCGATATTGACTATAAGTATAAAGGACTTTTCCAAATGCGACAAAATAGTCTAAACAAACACATCTGGCCTTACAAACACAGTTGACAGTTATCATTGAATCTAGTACGTAGATCATGAATCTAGTACGTTTTGTGTAGCTATCTGATACCAAAAAAGTTGGCACACTGGCAACGCTGTATGCAACCGACTGGGCATTCAAAGGGCCGCAAAACTAACATCTCTAATTCAATATTTAAATAAATAAAATTTTGTGTTTGTATTTTCTGCTCCCATACAATTTGAATACATTCAAAAAATTCATGAATGAATTCAAAAATCTGACTCTTGAATTTTTTTAAGGATTCATGAATTTCTTCCTCCCTGATTTAACAAGACATTGACTTAAATAAAACAATAAAATATGATGAACAAATGTAATAGGGATTTTGACACATGTTACAAATTCTTGTAAAGTTATGTTTTATTACACATTAAAGATATTTTTTAAAAACCTGAAATAAAATTTAAGAATCTAATTATTCGCCGTAATGAAATCAATTTAAATTGCGTTATTTATAAGTCCAATTAGAGCATGATGACGTCACTGGCCGAGAAACGAGCTGAATTATCTGTTATAACCAATTATCACAGATGAACTATTTCTCTCGAATATTTGTTACGATAACGATAATATTTCATGATTTTTATCACAAAGGAGACTGAATTTATCAAAGGAAGTAGTTGTAACTTAGCGAAGATTGATTATTTGATTGCGACAAGTTTCTTTGCCAGAAACAAGTATTTTTGTACAGCGTAGCTTAGAAACGTGAAAATGTCTTCGTAAATACCTATAATTTTACACTGATATACTTTATTATATATGAAAGAGGCCCCATACTCATTTTACATACTGTTTCGTCATATTTAGAACTAATCAACGAAATAAAAAGTTATGTATAAAGTTTTAGTAGTACATTTACGCTTCTATTGTCCATTCCAGTTCTTCAAGTGAATATTGTTTGGCGATGATGCCGTAGAATACGTTAAGTTCAAAATATTGATTTACAGGTTGGCAAATTAATTTTCGCATTTGACGATGCGCGTGAAAGCCATATAACTTGACAACGTTTTAAACGCAGTTACCGGGAAGAGCAGGCGACGTACATTCCGAATGCAAAGTTTTAAATGTTGTGAGACTGCTAATACGTACGAGGGTAACACAATATTTTGAATTTGGATTTAAAAATAATAAATTGTGGCACATCGAGTTTACAAAACAAAATAACATTAATGTGTTCTTTATTATTAATTAAATGAATAAGGAAATAAAAACCATTAGATTTTTCTACGAAAATTGGTTTTTTTTGTACACACATAATTACTTATTGCTTCAAAAACCCTACAGGGAATTCTATAATTACCCTTTATTATTTTATGTGATGAAAATGATAAACAGTTTCCAAGAGACATAAACTTTCACCTTTACTTCAAATTAATGTCTTTTAAGTGGCCCCATCATAATATTCGTCATTGAGGTTTATTTGTATATAAATTGGAAATCAGGTAGATTTTGTAGATAAAGCGTACAATGTGATAAGGATTGTTAAACGACTTTCTAAATTTAACAATGGCCAACAATTTTTCCTATTTGTTCGTAGTAATAGTTAACGACATACCTACCTGTTAAGCTTTCTAAAATTGTTATTCTTGATAATATGTAGTAGATAAAAATGTTACAATTCGGGTTTATACATAGAATTTGAAAAACAAATTGGGGAAATCGCCTTTACTATGAAATTAGAACATCCCTTCACACTTTTTACAGAGTTAGGAGTGGCAAAACATAAAAATCTTGTTTCTGGGTGCCGTCAATTATTGTTTATTTAAAACTATGTACAGATGTGCTACAAATATTATATTACTCTAGTGGAATTCGTCTCTAATATCTAAAATTTTATTACACCTATTTACATTTTTTTATTTGTTGCGTTTAATGTATTCAGTCATACCACACACTACAATGAAAAATATGTTTTAGATGTACAGGGATCATCAACAGTAAAATAATATTGTGCATCTACAAATGATTCTTCAAAATCACTTTCTATATCAACTTCATCATCCTCGCTATCTCCGTATTCGGCCAAATTAATAATAATGTTATCTACAACAGTATCTAAAAGTGGTTCATTGTTCATAAATTCATCTTCAATCTTTTTAACATGGTCACCTCTAACTTTCCAATCATTTGCAGAAAATGTGTCAAAAAATTCATGACAGAATTCTTTAACCTTTGTAAAATTGAAGGTAATATTTCGTTTGGCCACATATTCTTTAAGTGCCGCCCAAACACTTTCGATCGGATTTAAGTCCGGGTGATGAGGAGGTAGCCTTAAAACTTGCAATCCATGTCGAATAAACAATTCATCAATTTTTATATTGCGGTTTGTACATTTTTACAACGTTATAAAGATCCTGTTTTAACATTTGTTCACTGTAATATATGTTTCTTTCAGAAAGCCAGTTTTTTAACTGTTTAATTTTTCATTTAGAACATTGTGATATGGGGCGTTATCAATTACCACAACAGCGTTTTTTGGTAGGTTTGGAATAAGGTTTTCTTGTACCCACTTCTCATAATTTTCGTACGCCATTTCATTATGATAATCTCCTGTTTTTGACTGGGAGTTCTACATAAAACCAGCGTTAGGTACAAAACTATTTTCACTTCCTGCATGCACAATAATGAGCCTATTACCTTTTGTAACGGGTTTTCTTAATCCTTCGTTGTTCTTGTTGTTCCATCCTTTGAGGTGCGTGTGACATGAATGAATGTATGTTTCATCCACATAAATGATAGATGTGTTCTGTTCTCTGCACTTTTTTATGTTTCTTAAATATAGTAGGCGTCAATGTCTGATTTCATGACGTTTCATTAACAAACTTCTGTTGTTTTTCATGTTGGTCCAACGAAAACCCAAAGATTCTATTTGTTTCCGTAGAGATTCGCGACTTCCTGCGAAGCCATAACTATCTGCAAAGGTTTGGTGTATATTTCTTTTCGTGGGTACTTTTCTCTCGGATATGTGATAATTTATTATGCACCTTCTAAGCGGTTTTGTCGAATTGATCCATACGAATACTGGACGTTCCTTGTTTTTAGGTAGGCACATCAATGTCAGCTTTATTTCCTGCCAGAGCTTCTTTTTTAATACGGGAAAGCGTTCTTTGGCTAACTTTCGTAGCAACAGAAACTCGTTCAATGACCTGACAATACAATAAGTCGAAATAAATGTTGTATTAAAAGTTTTACTCATGTGTATTTTCATACAAATAAAATGAGGAAGTAGTTAAATTTGGTTTCAGTGACCGTTCTTTGAAATAAAAAATTTTGTCGTGGTTTTCGGCCATTTAAAGAATTAAATTCAAAAATACTATATTACGTTTCAGTTCATTAGTTGTTTTAAACGATATCTTTAAATTTTAGTTCAAACATATTTTAATATACCAAACTGCAATTGTAACTAAAATCGGAAGATGGTTCAGAACAAATAATAAAACCGAAACGTAATAGAAATAGGTATGAAATGAGTAGGATAATTATAATTATAAGCATTTAAATATGTATCTTACACAAAATAAACATGTGCCCTTTTATATACTCCTGTAGATAGAAACAGAATAGTTATTTATGCAACAAGTGCATAAAATGGGACTTTTTTTCACGAATGGAAAAATTGACGCATGAGCCGCAGGCATGCAAAAACCAAAAAACTTCTCATTTAGGTTGCTCTAAATAGACTAAAAATGGCGTCCATTTGTTTGTAATGATGACATAACGGTGCATAAAATTGACACATGAGTGCATAAAATACTTTGTCTCACCCTAATGTCACTTTTTTAAATCGTTTATCAAATAAATATTTTATGTACGAAAATCGATTTAAAAAATTTAATATCGGGTGTAAATTTTGTGAAATAATTACTTTTGTTTAAAAATTTGATTGCTATAATTAAAACTTACATTTGATAATGGAATTGTCGACTTGCCATTGTTTGTCTCTTCGGTCATGAAATTTAAAACGTTCATAATTATTTCACGACTTTGCTCACTCAAGTTTTGATGAACAACTTTACTTCCTGGAGTCGCCATAACAAGTTAGTATTGCACAACCCCGGTAATCACTTTTCTCTGAACTGTACTGTCAAAACGAAACTTACGAATTCTGCCAGCGAAGTGAGCTCTTGCAATCCGCACACGTCTTTGCTACGGCGCATCGGAAGTTGCCAAACTTTCGACTGCCAAAATTAATTTGCCAACCTGTACAGTTATAGCTAAAGTTTGACAGAGCAGGAGATTTGTGTATCGGTTGGTGACGTAGATTATAGTCACGTGACAGTTTGGAGCATTTTACCGGGAATTTGGAAAAGTATTTTTATTTAGTTATTTTTCGTTGACATTATTTGTCATATTTTTTCATAAAACTATTATTTTCGTATTAACATAGGATCTATTTATGCAACAACATGGCCCACTCTCCCATATATTCTAAATACAGAGTTAAAATTTTTTGCAATGAGTACAAAAATTTAATATTTATTATTTATCAAAGAATTTAGATTCGGGTAATCAATGATTTAATTAGGAAGAAGGTATTTCAATTGAAACATTTCAGATTAGTTTATTATTATTATTATTAATCTCACAATGATTTATGAAAAAGAAGATGAGAAATACAATGTCTTTATAGTGAATTCCTCACTCTTAATCTCATAAATAATTCTGCATTACATACCCGATAGCTGGCCTGGTTTTATACAATGAATTTTCAATGAGATATGGATTTCATAATAGCATCATTGTTTTTGTTGTAGCAATGCCACGCTACCGTTACTACGTCTTTCTTT
Source organism: Galeruca laticollis (assembly GCA_963921935.1). NCBI lineage: Eukaryota > Metazoa > Arthropoda > Insecta > Coleoptera > Chrysomelidae > Galeruca > Galeruca laticollis. Next base: position 197,019,160 of record OY998179.1, on the reverse strand, counting down.
GTCCGCCTACAACCTACCAAGTAGTTTTACGTTTTATAAGACGATAGGCAGTAAAAGCCGAACCGGAATTTAACTGCAAAGTATCACTATTTATTTATATTTGTGTTTAATAGAGCGTTGTCAGCAGGAGCGAAAAAGTAATTTTTCATAAAAACGGTAATTGGGCGAATTGACTGAGAGGCACAAAAGCGAGCGACGTTAAAAAATGAAGGTTTTGTTATTGGACAGTGTATTGTATTTACATCTACTTTTAAAAAATAAGAGCTGTCAGCTTTTTAGTTGAAATACTCTGTCATTGTTAATCTAAACAATTCTTTGGAATTTTTCCATTAAGTATTAAGTCAGCTTTTAACAAAAATTTCATATTATGTATAAAAACTTAACAATAGCTTTGCAGAAGGTGCTTTCATAATAACTAACAAAAAATAAATTACAAATTTTCTATATTCTTTTTAAAATCTTTGCGAACCATATCAATGCAGCAATCAGTGAGGTCCATTGGCGTACTTTAGAAATACGGAAATAAAAATACTTAACTGTAACAATTTCTATAACAGAATAAGAGAAGATGTTGATATAGAAGAAAAGAACAAACAGGAGGTAATTGAGAGCCCAACGAAGTAAGAACGGAAAAGCGCCAGGAAGCGACGGAATCAACATGGAACTTATCAAATATGGAGGGACTAAACTGTTAGAAAAATTATACCAATTGATATATAAAATATGGGAAGAAGAAGAGATAACAGAGGAATGGAACAAATAGTAACAATACACAAGAATGGAGACCAACAAACTTGTGAAAACTTCAGAAGAATTACGCTACTCAATGCAGCATATAAGAAAGCAACAACAATAATAAAAAGAAGACTGCATGGCAGGTCCGTCAAGCTGCCCCCCCCCCGGTTAGATTTTTTTACCAAAATGCTAGCACACTTAAAGGGCACCTAGCACAACAATTTTTATAGCTAGCTCACAATAAAAGTGCATTTGAAATCGGGTGGGGCCAGATTAACGCTAGCCCCCCCCCCGGTTGGAATTTTTTCGCCAAAATGCTAGCACAGATGAAGGACACCTAGCACAACCTAGCACACCATTTTTTATAGCTAGCACACCAACGGCTTACAATAAAAATGCTTTGGAATTCGGGTAGGGCCAGGTTAACGCTAGCCCACTCCGGTTGGAATTTTTTCGCCAAAATGCTAGCACAAAGAAAATACACATAGCACAACCCAGCACAAAATTTTTAATAGCTAGTACATCAACAATGCTTTTGAATTCAGGGGGTGGGGGGCGTCTGCAAAATAATGCTATGGTTACACGAATGAATGAAAATGTTGGATGTATTTGTCCCTAAACATCATTTTCCTATAAAAAATGGCCCTTAAACAGATGTTGCCAAATTGTGCGTGATATCTATATTTTCCCATCTAGCAAGGTATTTGATTAATTAATAATTAACTATTATTTAATTAATAATTATCTATTTATTTTCAATTAATGCTAAAAAACGAATGAATACAAAAAACCTTCACTTTTAAAAATAATTTTGTTAAAATAATAGTAATTTTATTAAAACAAAATAATTAAATTCAACCATTTAGTCACGGAATCAGAAACAATCCGTGCACGAATAAGTTGCAAATTACGTCACACTATAAAAAAGACAACGACAAACGTTTGCGCACAGACATGTTGGATAAATAAATGTCCAAAAAAGCGAAGCCGTGTTGGATATGTACTTTGGACAAAGTTGTACAATCTGGGATGGGGCGGCTGAGATCCCTGAAAATGTTTCAATATATTGAGAATACATGTTTTAGACTGACCGTGGTTCACTGTAGTCCTTATTTAAAAGAAACACTCAAACTTTATATTTAAATTTGTCAGAATATTTATTGTCGAAGTTGATGGTTAATTAACCATTGTAATGATAACATAAATTTTGCATTTCACTATCAGATTTTTTTTAAATTCCCAAGTTAACATAGAACTTGCAGCTTTTAATTCTTAGAGCCGGTTAATCAGAGCTTCGAATATTTCTGTGGCATATCATAAGACACCAACACTACTATGTATTTTTCAAAGTTTTTAGTATGTAACTGGCAATGTATGTTTGTTCGGTTGCAATTTTGCAACTCAGTTTTGAATCAGATATCTGCAACCGATTGATTTGAAATTCTGTATATACGTCTAGTTTGCATGCCAATCCATGATTAGGTATGTGACATCATTCTAAATTCAGCATGGCGGATCACCAAAGTTGGCAGACTAAAGAAAGTGGACTATTTTTTTTGCTTTCTTACAATATGGCAGCAAAATTGATGACATAGGTATTCTTGTTTTTCTAAAAACTAGGTATAATCCATCTGGAGTTCTCATCGGACTTTTTAAAAGGGTCGTTAAACCAAGTCTATCAATGAAATTTGAATCATTTTTATAATGCCGTTTTTATGGGTCTTAAGAGTAAATAAAATTCTTGTAGGTACATCCAAACTAGCCGAATCAGGTGTTTGGGTTGAGAAAGGGTTTCCCCGAAGGGCTGATGGTTGTAATAATATGTATTCTTTCTAATAATATTACAAGTAACATGGACTATATAAGTAAAACTAATGATCTAACTATTTTCATGAGTGTAATTCGATAGAATATTTCTCGATTAGACGACATAAAACTGTAATAATGCGAAATATATATTATTTAAACAACATTACATGGTATTGACTGTCTCGACCCTTACTTCGTGGAATATGCTCATATTAGTGTTTTTAAATGAAACTCAAGGTCTCTAGTTAATTCCACAATATAATACAAGTTATTGAAAATTCTAAAAAATTGACAATTGTTTCGATAAATCAATATCATCGATGATATTGATTTATCGAAACAATTGTCAATTTTTTAGAATTTTCAATAACTTGTATTATATTGTGGAATTAACTAGAGACCTTGAGTTTCATTTAAAAACACTAACATTACATGGTATTTAATTACCCTTTTTGGTTCATTTTCAATCACTTATTTTTGGATTAAACTTGAAGAATCGTTTTCAAACCGTGATATTTTTATGATATTTTAAATTAAAATTATGATAATAACAATTGTTACTTAGATACGGATTTAAAAGGGAAATTATCGGCACTGCCGGAGAGTTATCTCCGAAAAAATCCTGCTTCATTTGGAATTTTTACCATATGAGTGGAATATTCCGAAAATGTTTCGTAACTACAGTAAGAAACAATTAAACCAGCCGTTTTACATATATATTCAAACTATTTATTTATCCATTTATTTATTCATCGAGTAAGTATAGCGTTATTTCACTGACCTCCGTCCCACTCCCCAGAATTAAAAGTGTAGTTGCTGTGCTAGCTATAAAAAATGGTGTGCTAGATTGTGATAGGTGTCCCTCGTTTGTGGTAGCATTTTGGCGAAAAAATTCCAAGCGGAGGTAGCTAGCGTTAACCCTGCCCCACCCGAACTCCAAAGCATTTTTATTGTAAGCTGTTGGTGTGCTAGCTATAAAAAATGGTGTGCTAGGTTGTGCTAGGTGTCCTTTATCTGTGCTAGCATTTTGGCGAAAAAATTCCAACCGGGGGGGGGCTAGCGTTAACCTGGCCCCACCCGAATTCAAAAGCATTTTTATTGTAAGCAGTTGGTGTGCTAGCTATAAAAAATGGTGTGCTAGGTGTCCTTTATCTGTGCTAGCATTTTGGCGACAAAATTCCAACCGGGGGGGGGGGCTAGCGTTAACCTGGCCCCACCCGAATTCAAAAGCATTTTTATTGTGAGCAGTTGGTGTGCTAGCTATAAAAATTGTTGTGCTAGATTGTGCTAGGTGCCCTTTATGTGTGCTAGCATTTTGGTAGAAAAAATCTAACCGGGGGGGGGGGGCAGCTTGACGGACCTGGTTTGGATGTACCTACAAGAATTATATTTACTCTTAAGACCCATAAAAACGGCATTATAAAAATGATTCAAATTTCATTGATAGACTTGGTTTAACGACCCTTTTAAAAAGTCCGATGAGAACTTCAGTTTTTAGAAAGATAAAAATCCCTATGTCATCAATTTTGCTGCCTTCCATTTCATACCCATATTGTAAGAAAGCATAAAAAAATTAGTCCACTTTCTTTAGTCCGCCAACTTTGGTGACCTGCCATGTTGAATTTAGAATGACGTCACATACCTAATCATGGATTGGCATGCAAACTACACGTATATACAGAATTTCAGCTTAATCGGTTGAAGATAACTGCTTCAAAACTGAGTTGCAAGTTTGCAACCGAACAAACATACATTGCCAGTTACATACTTAAAACTTTGATATGCCACAGAAATATTTGAAGCTCTGATTAACCGGCTCTAAGAATTAAAAACTGCACGTTCTAAGTAAACTTGGGAATTTAAAAATATCTGATAGTGAAATGCAATATTTATGTTATCATTACAATGGTTGATTAACCATCAACTTCGGCAATAAATATTCTGGGAAATTTAAATATAAAGGTTGTGTTTTTTTTAAATAAGGACTACAGTGAACCACGATCAGTCGAAAACATGTATTCTCAATATATTGGAACATGTTTAGGGATCTCAGCCGCCCCTCCCAGATTGCACAACTTTGTCCAAAGGACATATCCAACGGCTTCTCTTTTTTGGACATTTATTTATCCAACATGTCTATACGCAAACGTTTGTCGTTGCCTTTTTTATAGTGTGACGTAATTTGCAACTTATTTGTGCACGGATTGTTTCTGATTCCGTGACTAAATGGTTCAATTTAATTATTTTGTTTTATTAAAATTGGTATGATTTTAACAAAATTATTTTTAAGTGAAGGTTTTTTGTAATCTTTCGTTTTTTAGCATTAATTGAAAATAAATAGATAATTATTAATTAATCGAATACCCTGCTAGATGAGAAAATATAGTGTGACGATATTTATTTCTATTTGTAATATAAATTTGAAAAATTAAAATGAAATTTTGTTTAATGTCACTGTCAAATTATAAATTGTCACACTTGGGCTTGAACAAAACAATTTATTTTATTGAATTTTACTTTTTTATGAATTTATGTGCTCCGGCTAGAATAATGTTTGATATAGATTTAAAATTTAGTTTTACGTAACTGATACATCTTATTTTAGAACTCTTTGCTTCCGCTCCCTGGGCGTACGGGTTCAATATTTCAACTTTCCAGACCTATGGCCTCCAACCATAGATAAATACTTTTAATAAGAAGAAGAATGGAATCTCCTGTACTAAGTCAGAAGTCACAAAGGTTTGTCGAGTGCTGCGCCATCTAATGTGGTGGAATGTTACTAATCACCAACAGGGAAAAAATAAAGGAAGAGACCTGCATTATGTCACAGCTACTACTAGATGGCAAACCAAGCAAATACTGAAGGTTTTTTGAATTATGCCTAATTGTTTTTTCTTAAATAAACAAATAAAAACAGTCACACAAAGTTTAAACACTTTTTGAAATAACCTGTTAGTTAATTTTGGCTTAAAACTAGGATAGTTTGTTTCAAAAAGCTGTTTAAAGCTTTTACCCGTTTTTATTAACCAGGATAGTTTATTAAAAGACGTATGTCGACAAATAGTTTCAAAAATTTAATAGAAAATCTTGTTTATAAAATAGTACAAGTGATTGTCTTTATTTTCTTCTCAAACTTAAGATAAGAATAATTTATTGATAATAGCATGTGCTAACAAATATTACACATATGATACAATATAATGGATTCCAATGTTTTTCAAACACTAATTTTTTTCCGATATACATTGTGTCTTTTGTAGTGTATTCGTCATCCAACCTTCGTGTATTTCCTTTTACATTTTTTTGTATATGTACAGTCGTCTATATATTTTTGAAGTGGTCCAATGAAAGTATTTGTTGCATAGTTAGGATCTGGATTCAAGTATAAGAAATCCCAAGATTTTTGTCTGATTGTACATCTATGTATTTCACTATTCCTCGTTCCTTGGAGCATTAGGTCTTTTCCAGTACTATCTGTAGTATTGTTGAGAAATGATCTGTAATGTCGGTTTGTAATACTAGGGGCAGTATTTGATCGAGTACGTTGAATTTGGATTTTAAAAATATGCGTCGAATGTCGAATTACTGGAATTTTTTTATATCACGTTTTCACATTATTTTCGAACGATGTTCCTTGCAGGTTACTCGGAATTCTTTGTGTTTTCAAGAGAGTGCCAAAGCTTTCAATGAAAGTGTTGATTTTTAAATTTAATTGAGATATTTCATCTATCATCAACCTTTTAAATTCTAAAATAAATTAAAAATATGATTAAATATGAAAATTAATTAAAATTATTTAGTTTAGTCACCTTGATCATCAATTGTATCTGTTTGTGGTGATGATTTATCTCTTTTGTGAAGTGTTCATCTGATTCCACTGCCACAAGGTTTTGACCCTAAAAAAATTAAAAAAAGGTACATTATAAAATTAAGTATTTTTATACTAAAAGTCAAATTTAATATGCCAACATTAGGTTATTATAAATTATGATTTAACTCTACGAACAGCAAATCTCGCCATATCATTTGATTCTTTATTCTCAAGGGAAATTCCTTCAGCTTCAGACCTCATAGTTCCGGCAATAGATTCCACTTGAATCTCTGGAGAAGTACTACCCGATTTATATTTCCCCGACTTTTTATACAATACCGAAAAATATATTATTTGCACAAAACATTCTTATTAATTTCTTTAAATACTTACAATTTGTTTGTGGTGTAGGTTTAAAAACAAGATAAATGTTACGATTTAATGAGGGACTCTCGTCTGAATCAGAACTAGAGTGATGGGGCATATCCCTACCTTGTATTTTTTTCCGTATCCTTGATCCCCGTCCTTTATAAATATCGGAACTAGACGAAAGGTCTGTTGTAATTAAAGCCTTTTTGGCTTTTCTTTGTGCTACAGTAAAGTCATCTACAAGTTAAAAAAATTTTTCTCTTTAAAAAATGACAAATACAATAAAACTCTGTCAAGTGTCTAATCTAATATACTGATCCATTTGTTATTGTTTTACTCCTGACATTTTGATGTCGTTAGTAACCTTCCAAGCGAATAGATGGCGTTAAAAATGTGCCAACTGTGTCAGACTTTCACTATATCAATGTCCAACAAAACTACTCCAGAAAAACAAACTAATAATTCCAAAACATGTTTATTAATTAATTAAGTTTGAAATTTTTAAAGAATGGATTACCAAATTTAGGTCACAATAAATATCGATGAGAAATTTCAAGATAGTTCAATGTTAGACGTAGTAGATTGAATGCATTCTCTCTACGCAAATAAAAGAGAAGAAACTTAACCTATAAATCTACAATGATAAATCTTACAATAAAAAAAACGGAGTTATGTCAAATAAAGTCTTTGTACTGTTTCTAATTTCTATAAACTTGAATGCAAAGCATACAGACTCAACAGCAAGCACAAATCGTTAACGATATTTATCACTATCTATTCAATAATTTTAAAGTTTCCAATCAAGATGATGATTCTCTCCTACAAAATATTTATAAAGATTTGTTACCTTTCAGTCCACTGTCAAACACTCTTTATAAAGGAAATCGTCTTGAAGAAATTACTAAACTCCTCACTAATCCAGTGTATACGGTATGTACGATTTACCCTTTCTTATCTTCTCTTCAAAAATTTGGGAATTAACTGCTTTACCATTAAATGCAAAACATGTCCAATTCAGCTTGCTCTTCTTTTATCGATAGTGTCTGTTTAAAAGACTTCTATTTTATTAATTATCTCTTTTTTTTTAGAAAACTTTTAACTTCTTTTAAAAATTTAATTCTTGACAGCTCTTTCAAAATTTTCCTTCATGACACTATTTTATTTATTTTTAGTTCCCTGGATTTGTATCTCTTGTATACCGCAAACAATCAGAGAATAGTCATTAGACATAGAACAAGTATTCTGTCTCCTTACTCATCAGTAACTGTTTTCTATAACCTCCAATTGTCACCATTTGTCACCCGCACTTGACAAATATAAATTTTATTAACACACTCTGTATGTTCGGGTAAGTTACTCTACCTTCTTATAATTAAAATCCTACGTAATATATAAAATAATTTACAGTCAATAAATAAAGCTTTGATACTCCTAGACTTTTTTTCAATGGCTTGTGAAGGTATGTTTCTTTAAGACTGTACCCTTTTGATTTCATTTCAATTTCAAAATCTTTACCTAATTTCTGATTAATTACTTAGCTACTTTTCAAATCTCTACAGTGTGTGCCAAATTTATCTAATATTTTATAAATCATTTATTGTTATTTGGTGCATTGTTCTATCTAAAATTTTCTAAGATAATTTATTTGTCTTAATAGATATCACGCACAATCCGGCAACATCTGACTACAATAATGCTGTTTAGGGGCCATTTTTTATAGGAAAATGATGTTTAGGGACAAGTACATCCAACATTTTCATCCATTCGTGTAACCATAGCGTTATTTTGCAGACACCCTCCACACCCTGAATTCAAAAGCATTGTTGATGTACTAGCTATAAACATTTTTGTGCTAGGTTGTGCTAGGTGTCTTTTATTTGTGTTAGAATTTTGGCGAAAAAATTCCAACCGGAGGGGGCTAGCGTTAACCTGGCCCCACCCAAATTCCAAAGCATTTTTATTGTAAGCTGTTGTTGTGTTAGCTATAAAAAATGGTGTGCTAGGTGTCCTTTATCTGTGCTAACATTTTTGCGAAAAAATTCCAACCAGGGGGGGGCTAGCGTTAACCTGGCCCCACCCGAATTCAAAAGCATTTTTATTGTAATCTGTTGGCGTGCTAGCTATAAAAAATGGTGTGCTAGGTGTCCTTTATCTGTGCTAGCATTTTGACGAAAAAATTCCAACGGGAGGGGGGGAGCTAGCGCTAACCTGGCCCCACCCGAATTCAAAAGCATTTTTATTGTGAGCTGTTGGTGTGCTAGCTATAAAAATTATTGTGCTAGGTGCCCTTTATGTGTGCTAGCATTTGGGTAAAAAAAATCTAACCGGGGGGGGGGCAGCTTGACGGACCTCTGCATGGCGCAGGTTACAGAGGTGGAGAATATTAGTACGGATTTACAAAGGGAAGGTCAACTACAGATGCGATACACATACTGAAACACATTTTGGAAAAGTCCAACGATTATAACATAGACATTGAAATACTATTCATTCACTTCCAAATCAATTACTGAAAGCGCTGAATGAAATGGGAGTGAATAATAAACTAATAAGATTAATAAAAATGACACTAGAGCCCTTTAGTAAGAGAAGAAAGGGAAGACCAAGGATAACTTGGTTGCAGGAGGTAGTAGGTGATCTCAAGACTATGGGAATTAGAAGCGCAGGACAGGAAGCAATGGCTACAAAAAGTAGAAAAAATATGAAAAAGTAAATGGGGACTGATCCACCCTTAGAAAAGGATCTAGAAAGCTCGTAAGAGCGGCACAAAATAATTTCTATGAAACTAAACACTTGGTACATTTACAAATCGCTACTGAATATTTTATTCCTACTCTTTTGCCTGTTGAGATTATTGATTTTAAATTTAATTTGGGACTTTTGATTATTGTACAACTTATTTCTTCGAATACCAGTCGTTGGCTTACTAGTTATGTTCTGTAAATTGTAGTATGAGTGTTATTAATACGAAAATAGATGTACTAGAGTGTTCCACAATCACTATTACTCAAGCGAAAAAAGTATGAATCACAAAATAAACATTCTTTTCGAAAATGTAACTGTAAGACATAAATACGAGTATAATATAATTCTTTGAATAAAATCACAATTGATTTTTTCATACAGTTGAGGAACATGATTCGCAAATTTTCACTTGACATGTGACAGAATTTACATACATAACAGTAACAGTTAAAGTTATTATTACGCAAATATTACTTTCAGAATTACTTATATATTATTTTTATTTATAAGTATAATTTTGGGGTCAATAATTATAATTAGGTTTACGTAAATATTACCTATAAGTTATTTTCACTTATAAGTAATTGCTGTGGTTATAATTACGTTTTTAATTTTACTTTACTGTGCAATTCACTGATCAGTCGGCAATGCTTGTTTTTATTATTATTTATAATTAATAAAACACGTTCAAAATAGTACGTTAGTAAATTGTAAGACCACCAACCCGGACAAGCTTAATATTTTTCAATTGTAATGGATAATGCAAATTATCACAGTACAGTGATCAATAAAGTACCAACAGCTACCAAAAAGGCTGATATACAGAACTGGTTGATACAAAATCATATTCCTTTTGAAAATACTTTCCTCAAAACCCAATTATTGAATTAAGTACAACGGTAAGTTGATATAAACTTTTTTCAATATATTATGGTAATACTTAGATAACTTATTTTGTTTAAATATATGCATTTTTGTATGAATAAACCACCAACTTTATATGAAGCTGACATATTATCTGAAAAATATGGTCACATAGTGCTTCGACTTCCCCCTTACCACTGTATGTTCAACCCAATTGAACATATTTGGGGCATAGTTAAAAATGTTTATAGAGATCATGTGGGAACTGATGGTTCTTCAACAGAACAAGCAATAGGTGTATGGAAAAAGTCTTTCTTTAGAAAAAGTGACTCCAGATATTTGGTCAAAGACAGTAGAGCACACTGAAAAAATTATACAAGATGGGTGGGATGGAGAAGTAGTAGACAGGATGTGCCTCCACTTATTATTAATTTTGACAGTGACGATGAAAATAGTGATGATTTTGTAGTGGAGTAGTGGAAATCTTGTGTTTTATTTTTTGAATATTTTTATCCAATTTGCTTTATTTCCACCTTTTCAAAATCACTAATAACTATTATTAAATTGATTAGGTACAGTTATTTTATAATACACAAATCAAAACAACGACCACAGTATCTCTACATAAATAATACTGATACAATGGGAGATTTTTTATTTTTATATCTTGTAACAAAATTTTATTTTGTGTATCTATATTTTTCTTTTCCATTCTATTTTTATTATAATTAGTATATTAAAGTATAAGTGGATAAAGAGGTATTTCAAACACGCGCGACTTTTCGAGCACGACGGCGCAACCGGAGTGCTCGAAATAGAGCAAGTGTTTGAAAGACCAGTTATCCACGAATACTTTACGCTATTTTTTTTATTGGTGCACTTTGAAATCATTAAATATTATTATATTATTACTACAAAAAAATGAGGCACCAATAAAACAATATATAATAGATATCGTAAATAAACTATATATGAAGCATCCAGTATTATTAGTAAATCATTAATAAACCGGTGCCGTCTACATTTATATAATAAAATCTTACATTGTTTATATATAAAAAACTTTAATGAACAACATGCATTTAACAAAACCCTGAAAAATGAATAACTACATTCCATTAACAGATTAAAAAACGAGTAACCAAATAATTAACGATATTAAGAAAGACATAACGGTTTAAAATGAATTACAACAAATAATGTTCAATACGGGCTCCTCTTACATCCACACATTTCCTCAGTCTTCTAAGATTAAATCTTTGTACTTGGAATAACATTCCAGGATTATTTCGTATGTTTTCGCAGTGAAAACGTATCCTATCAATTTATTTTCGTTACTTGTATTAGCAGTTATACTGTAGACTAAATTTTTAAGATAACCCCAAAGATGAAAATCGCATAGATTAATATCTGGCAAACGTGCGGTCCACCCCTTCCAATCCACCTATCTGGAAAAATATTATTTAGATGGGCACGTACCTCACGACTGAAGTGAGGGGGAGCTCCATAGTGCATAAACCACATACATTGGCGCTTTTGTAAAAGTACATCCTCTAATAAAATTGCCAGAATATCCTGGAAAAATTGTAAATAAGACTGTCCGTTGAAACGATCATTAAGAATATATCGACAAATTAAGCGGTAGCCTATAATACCTGCCCCTACGTTGACCATAAACCTTTGTTGGTGTTTAGTCTTAATTATGCAGTCAGTATTTTCATCATCCCACAGATGTAGATTATGGGAATTGATTATGCCATCCCTGTTACAACCTGCTTCATCTGCTCGTTCATCTGTAAATAATACATTTTCAATGAAATGCCGGTCTTCCCGTTATATTCCCAAAAATCAGTTCGTATAATTAAGCCTACGAAGATACTCATCTGATGACATAGCATGAACTTTTTGTACATAAAATGGATTCCTTCTGAAGTAGTCTATGTACGCTTGATTTTGAAGTATTAAATTGTGCCGAAAGTTTCCTTAAACTGATTGTAGGTTCATTATCAACAGCATCAAGAACTATTATTGGAGTACGCAGGTTTCTTATACTCCCTTCGCCACCTTTCTTCGGTTAAAATGATCCTACAACGTAATTATCCATTATAAAAACCAGTTTATAAAATTACTGCATTATGCTAAACGTATCTGTTTCTCATAAACCCGATCTATGCGTTCAAACGTTTTCCTATTAGATAACCTTTGATTTGGATATCGTTCCGAATAAAGTAATATAGCTAGTCTGGAATTTCTGTCTGCCATTCCAAAACATCATTTGCATATCGACACACTCATTAAAGGTAACTTTTTCCATTTATGAATTTAAAATAAATAATGTGACAATTTCTTATCCTGACGAGGGTAGGCAGATGACAAATATTTAGAAATGATTTTAAAGTGGAATGACAGCCGCCTACTTAGAATAATGCATTTTTTATTAAAGTAGTACAAAATCGATTCATAATTAAAGCGTGTTGTTTTATGCCGATTTGCTGTAAATTACTAATATCTAATAATTTGAAAATGTAACATTTCATAATATCGAATATCTTTTTTTGGGTTGTTGTTGTTATTACCGTATTCTGATTTACTGTTGTTAAATTAATTGTGTTCGTTTTCGTTAAAAGTTTTTTTATATCTCACCATTAGTAAATAATAAAAATAGTATTAAAAATGTAAACGTTTATTTTTATAAATGTACACTGCAGCAATTTATTTATAATTTACAAATAATACAGGACGCTTCCTGTATCTCTTAAACCATTAATTTTATAGAGATATCACAAGAGGACTTGGTATCTCTATAAATGTTCCAAGATACTTAATTGTTGCATTTATAACTGAAAAAAGTTATATTTACCAAAAAATTGCCGCATCCACCATTGAACTCTCATCACGTAATCAGCAAGTGTGATCAGTTGAGCACTTCTATTGGATGTTTATAACATCTATCACATTTGGCGTCAAAGTCATATGATAATTGACAGTATTACAGCACAGAAAAATGAAGGTTAAAATGTCAATAATTCGTTAACGAATGGCGTAAAGATTTTTTTATATGATGCGACTTTCTTAAGCCAGTCCGTCTTTTCTGCTTCTGTTGCCGTTTCACTCAGTTCTGTTTTCAAATTTTCCTCGCATCTCGTCTCAGAATTTTTTAAATTTTGAACCACCAATTATTGAAATTGTCTGCCTCCAAAATTGGAACCGGGAAGCTTGACAGTCCCGACATTTTTTTTTTAATTTTTCGTGATTTTACTTCTCACTGGATATCTAGAACGACCACGAATATGGGCTCATAACCTTTTAGATATCATTGGTAATAACAACAACTTTTTTAACAGTTTTTGAAACTATTTTATCATACACACAGTAACAGTACAACATCAAACATGACACGTTCTTGTACATTGTGTCACCCTTGTCATTTGTCATATAATTCGTACACTCGCGTGACAATATAAGACCGTCAATATAAATAATTTCAGATTCATGCCATATGGTTGCAACTAAACAGTTATGATATAGTAAACAGAGAGGGCGCAAATATTAGTAAACCTTGAATACTGAATTTTGTAACAAAACCAAGATGAACGTTTTGAAGTATGAAAATTCTACTTTCGAAAACGTTATTTTAAATTGAAATCGAACCATACCTGTTGCATTCGGGCCTGCTGGAAAAGTGCATGGTAAAAAATTCAAATGGCCACATATCAAAAATTATGCATCGGACAGTGCCTGCTTTATTGTACAACATAATAGTCGAGGCAATGAAGCATTATGATTGGAAATCTTTTAGGATGGGACGTATCAGAATGCGGTTTTTTGCATTCGCTTGCAAAAATCCTTTATATCATTCGTACCTACTTTGTACCTATTACAAACCGGAAGTTGCATTGCTGCAGCCTAAAATGCATGCAAAAAATGCATTTTTTGAGAGGCCTTTTGGCAAATTTAATAACTTCGTAAATAAGAGTCAGAATTGGCTCAAGTCGGGTCCTCGGGGGTTTTCGAGGTCGCTGATCACGATTATGTTGTTCAAATTAACCCCCCGAACACCTGGGGCTCAGGAACGCCGACGAACGTCATCTCCGGGGACTATCCCGAACTTTATGCGAGAGACGAGAGAAACTAGGCACCCGTGGGTTTTTTGAGTCGCAGAATTCGAATATACCATCGGCAAACACCCCACGGACACCTGGTGGGCCCCTACCTGGACGCGGTCGTCATCTTCGAGAATTTTTCTGGAAATATCGACAATAACGAACTGAAAATCGTTATGGGGGCTTTTTGTGTGCGCTGAATCCGAATTTTATGTTGAAAACGACCACCCGAACACCTGTTGTGCCCTAACCTGTCCCTGAACGTCATCCCCGACGGTTTTCCAGACATAATTGAAAAAAACACCCGAAAATCGTTACGGGGTTTTTTTGGCTCGCTGAAATCAAATATGGCACCGGCCAACACCCCACGGACACCTGGTGCACCCTAACCTGGCTCTGAACGTCATCCCCGAGAGGTTTCCAGACACAATTGGAAAATACCAACCAAAAATAGTTACGGGGTTTTTTTTTGAGTCGCTGAATTCAAATATATCGCCGACGAACACCCCACAGACACCTGGTGCGCCCTACCCTGGCTCTGAACGTCTTCCCCGAGGGTTTTCCAGACACAATTGAAAAAGACCAACTAAAAATCGTTACTGCGGGTTTTTCGGGTCGCTGAATTCAAATATGGCACCGACGCACACCCCACAGACACCTGGTGCGCCCTACCCTGGGGCCGGGGTTTTCAACATAAAATTCGGATTCAGCGCACACAAAAAGCCCCCATAACGATTTTCGATTCGTTATTGTCGATATTTCCAGAAAAATTCTCGAAGATAACTACCGCGTCCAGGTTGGGGCCCACCTGGCGTCCGTGGGGTGTTCGCCGATGGTATATTCGAATTCAGCGACCCAAAAAAAAACCGAGTGCCCAGTTTCTCTCGTCTCTCGCATGAAGTTCGGGATAGTCCCCGGAGATGACGGCCGTCGGCGTTCCTGAGCTCCAAGTGGTCAGAGGGTCAATTTGAACATCATAATTGTGACCAGCGACCTCGAAAACCCCCGAGTACCCGACTTGAGCCAATTCTGACTCTTATTTACGAAGTTATTAAATTTGCCAAAAGGCCTCTCAGAAGATTACTTTTTTAGCATGCATTTTTGGCTGCAGCAATGCAACTTCCGGTTTGTAATAGGTACAAAGTAGGTACGAATGATATAAATAATTTTTGCAAGCGAATGCAAAAAATCGCATTCCGATACGTCCTATCCTATAAGATTTCTTATCTTTGGCCTTTTTAGTGCTTCATTACCTCGACTATAAAGTTAATTTTAAAAACTAATACTAACGGCGCTTTGGCCGGTTTTTTCCGTTTTTCTCCTAAACTAACGGTCCGATCGAGTTGTTCGACCTTTCATTTTTTTCGTCTTCTTACTCTCTATTGACGCTGTTACGATTACCCTGACAGTTTTAATTTTATAAGCAAAAAATTTAAAAAAGCGATAGCAAAGTTATTAATAATAAAATCGAGTGAAAAACATATCTCTATATCAAATGAAACTATTCTCCAAACAATGGTACAGCTGGTTTTCTTTTAACACAATTTACACAAAATGCTCACTTCAAATCTCTGTAGCTTGGCCTATAAAGGAATTTTAAAATATTTCACAAACTTATTTTCGTATTTGTAATACCGTAGTAATGTTTTTATCGAATAATGTATTGAATCCCACCTCTAATAAAAGTGAGAACAGAAACGAGATAAACTGCACAGCACAACATGTTTTATGTATTGAGGATTAATTCTGATCCACTCTGTAAATAATGCAGAAAACTTAAGAAATACATCTGAATAGGGGAGCTGTGACCATACAAGGTTTAACTTTTATATGGTTTTATTGCTTTACGAGGACAACAGTCTGCATTTTAGTGAAGTAAAGAGCGAAAAGAAATTACTTCTATGGTTAAAACCAGCCGTTTTAAATTACATTTGATTATATCACTCTTAAGGAAGTTTTGATGTTATTTTCATGTCAACTAATCTAAAGTTTAAAAGTCAAACAAAAATATAATTATGATATAATTAAGTATTAGATGCCGCTATTACATGATTGGTATTCGTTTGATTGACTCAATTATTATTAATGAAAGTTAATTATTGAAGAAAGAAAGCATAAATATGAATATTACAAAAACTTTATAGAGAAAATTGAGTCTGAAATGTGTATGTCCAATCGTCTTTGAAGTATATTTTTTTGTGAGGATACTCATGTTTTCTCGGTTAAAGGGTGTGTGGACTCAGAGCTCTCTAGGTGTCAGTATTCTGCCTACCCACCAAACCTCACGTTGCTCCTTTATACCAGACATCGGAGCCCACTTCCATTGAGGTGATAACTTCATGTACCTACTACGGACTGAAAAGTTTACTATTTTTTATCCACTGGGTTCGTCAATCGCGTTTCATTCCATTATTTTCTCTTCTCTTTTCATAAAAATGTTTTCTGCTACTAGCGTCATGCACTAAATTAAGTTATCTGGTATTAGACATGTTTCAAGTTTTTTGTAGATTTGATATCTTATATCTCCCCAATTTGGACAATTAAAGTTTAAATGTTTTGGTACTTCCCGTGGCGTAACAATAGGGTGGCAGGGCTGGCAAAATGCCACGGGCCCCCGACCCAAGAGGGCCCCGGCCCAAGAGGGCGAGAGCTCAAAAAAAAATTTTTACATTGTACTTGAGTATTTTATTTTATTTGAAAAGTACATTTTTATAAGTTCTGCTTAAAATCCAAAGTGAGACAACTAAAGACCATAATACAATTTCAAGTTAATCGTTAAGCATTTCAACCTACCTAAACAAAAAGATGTTGATTCATTTTTAGAGATGTACACGTTGCCCGTGACGAGTAATTTTACGTACTTATGACCGTCAAAAAACTGTCAATCAAAATACCGGTAATTCCACATCTCTATTCTCTATTTTTTAGTCTAATCAATGCCCAAATTGATGGGGAGAGATCATACCTATGACCTAATTAGTTTCTAGCTTCTAGTACATTATCTACATCATAAATATCTATTCAATAAAACATTTCAAATTAAAAAGTCTATCATTAGCCACCTTAATTGTTACGTGCTAACCGTAATTGTTAAAATAGGGTGCCTTCCCAATGAAAAACATTTAAACATAATTCGCGATATTTTATTTATGTACTTATGAGAAAGTCTATAATTAAAACTTACCAATTAAATCCTTGAGTTTTAATTACAGGGAGGAACTTTGACTCACCTGTAAATAAAAAACGTAATTAGATCAACACTAAAACATTTAATGAAATAACTATAGTACGACCAGAAAGTATCTGGAATTTTCTGATTTTTGTTAATGCATAAGCAATTTAATTTTAGATCGATTAAAAAAACTAATATCGTAGTAGGCTTTGACTGACAGGATTTTCACTTATCTAAATGTCATTACATTCAATATAATACTTCTTTTACCAGTATTTGAAAACAAGAAAATCAATGTAATGACGCAAGTACAAAGAGACTTATAGTTCAATAATTATATGAAAACGGAGTTAGGGATGTGATACAATTTGTGCGTTTGACAGGACTGAGCAAGTCGACGGGTTACAATGTGCTGAAACGCAGAAATGGTATTGGTTTAGAGCAGCTATTCTCTAAGTGTGTTCTGCGGAACCCTAGGGTTCCGCGATACCCCTATGGGGGTTCCACAATAATTCAAAAAAAAATCAAAACACCTTTCTCTGGTCGAACGTTTTGACGCGGGCGTATTACGAGGCGCAGCCGATCTAGTTCCATGGCACCTGCCGACATTTGGAAACTGTACATCCCGAGTCTAAAGACAAGAATAAAGAATTTTCTGTACGTAAAAAAGAACAATTATTGGAAATTGAGTGAATGAAACGACGAGTACTCTGTATCTATTTATTATTAAAATTTAGCTAAGCGCTTTCGGCCATTAGGCCATTCTCAAAGCTGTCATAAAAAATCCTACAACAGGTGTCAAAAAAATCCAATGGATACAGAATGGAGAAATGCATGATGTTACATCATTATTGAACTAAATTAATTGAAAAGATTAAAAATACTCTTTGAAGAGGGCGTACAATTATATTTCACATAATGAAACTTCCTATTTAAAAGTGTAAACAATTAGTTATGAATGGAGCGGTAAAAATAATTAATTTTATCAAATCACGACTACTACAATCACGATTGTTCTCATTATTGTGTGAAGATTATGGCAGCAAGCATAAAATACTGCTGCTCAATACAGAAGTGCGATGGCTGTCTCGGGGTAAAACTTTAACAAGGCTATTTGAATTTAGTGCCGAGTTACAAATGTTTCTTTCAGGTACTTCTTTTAATTTGAAAGATCGTTTGTATGATAAAACTTGGTTTTTAAGAAATTTTTTTATTTAATATTAAAATTATTTAACAATTGATCAACAATTTGTATATAAATAAATTTTGCAGAAAAACCCAATAAAACATTGGTTTAAATTGAAAATATACAATTTAAAAACTAAAAAAAAATTATTGAACTTAAAGGTGGGACTTTGTGCCCATCTTGTTCATAGAAGAGAACATAAGCTTCTCCACTGACTAAAGATTTCCACGATATTAATAGCACCCGTGAATCGTTATATTCGTCCCGTGTAGGGATGCCGGTAATATGCTGTGTAGTGACCATTATAAGTGGCTCCACTGTGATTTGATATAGCATAGAGGTTGTACCTATAGGGTGCCACATTATCAGCCGCGTACTGGTTCCAATCCACCAAACCCGAATGAGTGGAAGAAAAAGGCAATCTTGACGCAATGCGCTGAAATCGAATAAGTACTAAGTAGCGCAAAGTGCAGAAGAGTTTAGCATGCCGAATACCATTCTGTCCAATAAGCCCAAAGTACAGAAGCACCGGAAATTCCAAAAAACTGTGTAAATCTACTTCCATAACATACCGTGAGTTTAGCCGAAATGTAAGACGATACCAGGAAGAACCACCATTGCAATCAAGCGCTAGTTGAGCCACCATGTAAATAAAATGACGTACCGCCAGGCCCAGGTCCGGACTCGCCCAAAGAACAGTAGGAAGAAGTTGTGTGAACTGTGCTATTCGGAGAATAAATTTAGATGATAGGGACTTGAATTGTATAAACGCAGATATTTAAAAAGGGGTAACCATGTAGTATAGTAGATATGTACTATTAGCATCAAAGGAGCGGCAAATTTTTATTCTAGGTTAAAGATAACAGTGGTAACTTAGGACTGTGGGCAGTCCTCTTTTCGAAGGGGGGGCACATGTCACGTTTAGAAATAACACCCAGTATATGGTAAGCCAAACAAAAGTAGGTCAATGTTTTAAACTATGTTTTGCTAATTACTTCAAAGTAGAGCATAATGTTTTCTTATATAAGAGACAACAAAAAAAACAACAAACTCAGCATTTTGGCGAGAGAACACTTTTGAGAAAAACCAGCGACCAGTCAAGTGAATCGAGAAAGGCCTACCTGAGAAGTGTATACCGTGACTGAAGACAAAGTGCCCCTTCGAGTAGAGAAGACGTGCCCTGGGAGGATGTTTATGTAAGTAAATAGATAATTATATATATTTTGTATAGCCTGGTTAATTTTGGGATTGGATACTATATTGCCCTTGACGATTATTGAATATATTCCCGGAAGGGCTGGTTATATTTGTTTTATATTTATTTTGTACATAGTTTGTTAATTTTGGTTATCTGTATTTCTGCAATACATTTGTTAAGTTTTTAATGAGTGGTTTCTTAATTGACCTCCCAGACCCAAATAGTGGATTCAGTAGATACCTCGTCGAGGTTGGTAGAAGGGTATGGACCCAACCCGAAGTCCTAGCGTTCAGATAAAACCCTTCTATTGGAAATTCTATTGGAAAATCTATTGCAACATTAAGTTTCCCCTAAATATTTCTGTTGGCGAAAAGCGCTTCAGGTGAATAACCAATATTTTCGGGAACAGCGTTATTGAGCTGTTGTACTCTAAGATCCGACTTCAAAATTCCTACGTTCATCGAGTATATAATCAAAACCAATTTTTTTCATTCAGTTATAAAACGAACAATATATTTTGGCCCGGTTGCCTATTAAAATGTGCTCACTAGTATTTTGAATTAACTCAATGCAATTGATTCAACTAAAAATACTAGAGGCCATATTTTAATAGGCCAAAATATATTTTCATAACTGAATGGAAAAATTTGATTATGTACTCGATGAACGTAGGCATTTTACAGCCGGATCTCGGACTATTACGTTAATTTTTGAATCAACTATATAGTCTAGTCGACAAATTGGAATTCGTGAAAAATAGTAATAAAGCTCCTAAAAATATGTGTGATAGCTCATTGGATTCGGAATTTTGTCTAGAAAAATGTATCGAAAGCATTTACTAGCGCATAAAAAATTGCAAAAGATATAAACAAATTATGATTTTAAAAAAAAGCATTTTGTTTTTCGTCTATATCTCATGAACTTTTAACATTCAAGAAATTAAAAAAACATATTCTTAAAGAGGAGAAAGTTTCCGATAAAAAACTCTCGAATCTCTATCTTTATTATAATTTTCATTTAACTCTGAAAGTAGGCACCCGCGCGTTATTTTCGGGATGTGCAAGCGGAGTCAAAAGTACGTCACATTAAATAATTTTTTTAAGGTATTGAATGATAATTCGAAAATTCGAAAAAATGTTGTTGTATTCAGAAAACTTTGAAGATTCCCGTTGGAAATGTGTCTCAAAGTTAATTTTCCACCAAGTTAGGCGATTATTAATCAATAAAAATTTTTACAACTTACGTCTTCATTGTAAATTAAACAAAAATGTTTAAATAATTGGCATACAAATATTTCGCTTCGTGGAGCCCTACTTAACAAGATCACGTTATGAAAATTACAAAAATTTACTAATTTATTTATTATAATTTTTTTTAGTCAACAAAAAATGAAAATAACAATTAGACTAATTTGATATTTTCAAAAAAATTCTTTTTACAATTTTGTTGTCTTGAGAATATTATGATTTGAAATAAATTTCTTAGTAACAATTTTTAATTGTTTATGATTTTTTTCATATTTGAAATGTTTAAATAATTAGTGAAGAAAATTCTTTTTTAAATTCATAATTGACAGTTCTCTACAAAGAAAAAAATTTTTTTGCAAATTTAATCGTTTATTAACTTAACAATTTGTTACAAACAAATTCGCAATTTTGCAAGGTACAGAAATTTTATTATTTATTGTAGTTTCAAAAAATTCGTGGTACCGAAATTACAGCGGCTGCTTGATTTTCCAATTAAGAAACTAAAATATCTTATAAATTATTTGAGATACGAAAATAAACATTCGGGTCATTTTTATAGAGGAATTAACGATCTTTAAAATAAGCTCTTAAACAATTTTGTAGTTATTGTAAATCATTTGCTATTCGTATTTGTTTATAAAAGTCAATGCTGTTTGTCACGTTTTTCGATCTTTTTTGATTTGTAATTTTTAAAATAATGCATATTCGGTTATAGACCTTGAGGGCAATTTTGTTAAATAATAAAATAAGCGACAGTTGCAATTGCTTATTTATAAATAAAGTGATTTTTTATGAATGAATATTTAAAGTTTTCCAATTGTCTTTCATTCATCTGTGGAACTTTTCCACATGGACTACATTTTTCATAAATAATTTATCAAAAATAATTTTTATTTTCATTTAATAAAGATATTCTTGCTAACCTTGAGTATTTATCGATTTCGAGTTTTGTACGTTGTAATGAGCAGCTGCGCCTTTTGCGATTCATAGTCAATCTTTCATTTGCCACAAACGCTACAGTGTATACATAAATTTATATTTCTATTATTATTTTTGTAATTCATCCAAATAAAACTGTTGTCTTAATTATAGTTACATGCTTACTTAACACTACAACTTTATCCTCGCATTATATTTAAAGATTCTTGAATACTAGCTGAAAAATATTTAATTGAAATTAATTTTTAATCAGAAATAGAATTAGACGAAACATGATACGTAGATAGACGAAACATGATACGTAGATAGCCAAAAACAAACAAAGTTTATACAAATTTGTCGAAAAAGTATGTAAATTCATAAAAAATAACTGTATTTATAAATAAACAATTGCAACTGTCGCATATTTTCTTAGTTATCAAAATTGCCGTTAAGGTCTATAACCCAATATTTATTAAGTTAGAAATCAAAAAAGTTCGAAAAACGTAACAAACAGCATTATTTTTTATAAACAATTACGCATAGCAGCCTATTAACAATAACTACAAAATTATCTAAGGACACATTTAAAAGATCTTTTCCTCCAATAAAAAAATTACCTGAATGTTTATTTTCGTGTCTCGAATAGTTTCGAAGATATTTTAGTTTCTTAGTTGGAAAATCAAGCAGCCGCTGTAACTTTGGAACCACGTATTCTTTCAAACTACAATAATAAATCGAAGATAGTTATTTGAACCACCAGTCCAGAAAATGATATTTTGCGAGTGTGAGTTGTATTGCGTAACCGAGGCGGAGCAGCACGAGCACTCGCAAAATATTTTCTAAACGTGTAATCCACAAAATGTTTCATGCTTACAAATTTAAATTATTTTTAAAAAGTAAAAAATTAACGAAAGATTTCTCTATTATGCCAAACTTGATGACATTTAGAAAATTAAGAATCAATGCTGCCGCCCCCCTTCTAGTGAATTTTTAACAAATTTCACTTTTGTAAGTACTACGCCGGGAATTTGATGTTTCCGGCGGATTTTGAATCCTGCAAAATTGTCGATAATGGCAGGCAGCATGAAAAAATCTTTTTTATAATTCGCGTATAAAAGACACTTCATTATAACATTGTTTACAGTGTCACAATGAAGCTCTTTGAACACTGTTATAGTAATTTTTAGTGTAAAGTTGGTTATTGTATTTAGTTATATTTTTATTTGACATTTGACTTTAACCTCGAAAAAAAATATAAATAAAATGGTCTAGCGTTGTTCTAGCTAGCAAATTATTATATTAAAGGTAAATTTGAATGATTTGTATATTAAAAATAATAATGAATAAAGTACGCTAACGTTTATTTATCAATGATTTGTCAATTGTTTATTTTTATATTGTATAGGATCAATATATAGGTATAGAAAACGTTCGATTTTTGGGATAAATTACCAGATATCTATGTGAAGATGTATTACAGAAATAATTCTGTTCATGATATAATATAAATAGATCGCAAGAGCATATACGAAGAAGCTCTTTTTTAAACAAATAATCATCTTCTTTTTGCTTAAATGAAAGTTTGTTTACAATTTACACAATTATTCGGTTATAAAATGTCAAAAGTCAGAAGTTCTGAATAAAACCATCTGTGATCTGACCAATTAGGAATCTGCAGAATTGCCAACTTAAATTCAAACCACTCTTCCTAGTTTAAAAACAGGGATTATATGAAATTCTATTTTATTTAAATAATTAAATAAAAGCGAATTATAAAAAATATTGTGTAAAACTTGTGCCACAATGACTTTCTGTAGTACTCGTGATTTGCACAACTCACCGCTTCCCGGTTCGTTGTGCAAACTTCACTCGTACTACAAAATGAGTCATTGTGACACTTGTTTTACAAATAACTATTTCAGTACTTTGCTATATATGTTTGTTTTCGTGATTTTTAGTAGATTCATGAAAAAAATAAAGCAAAGTAGTGAATTTGTTTAAGACAAATTGTTAAGTTAATAAACAATTAAATTTGCTAAAAAATTTTTTCAGAAGACTGTCAATTATGATTTTTCAAAAAAAAATTTAACTAATTATTTAAACATTTCAAATATGAAAAAAATGACTAAACAATCAAAAATTGTTAAGATTTTTTTTAAATTATATTCTAAGACAACAAAATTGTAAAAAGAGTTTTTTTAAATATCAAATTGGCTTATTTGTTTATAAAAAACTTTAAACAAATGACGGAAAAAAAATTTCTTAAGTTTTAATGTCAATCATTAGTACAAAAACGGTAATATGATACTTTGATTTTTAATTTTTTCAAAACTAAAAAAATGTTAATAAACAATTTATTAAATATGTA
The DNA here is from genome assembly GCA_963921935.1 of Galeruca laticollis. Taxonomy (NCBI): domain Eukaryota; kingdom Metazoa; phylum Arthropoda; class Insecta; order Coleoptera; family Chrysomelidae; genus Galeruca; species Galeruca laticollis. Next base: position 196,994,632 of record OY998179.1, on the reverse strand, counting down.
TCAATTTTTATGACGTGCTCTGGTTAAGTATGTATATAAGAAGGGCTCCACAAAAGAAATATTTTTAGGCCAATTATTTAAAATAAAAAATTACTTACAATGAAGAAAATTTCGTTAAATAACAATCGCCTAACTTGGTGGAAAATTAACTTTAAGACAAATTTCAAAGAGGAATTAATTCTTCGAAGCTTTCTGAATACAATATAATTTTTTAGAATTTTCAGCGTTAAATTAAAATTAATAATAATACATATAAAGTTCCGTGAGTAAAGGGTTTTTTTATCAGAAATTTTCTCCTCTTCAAGAATATCTTTTTAATTTCTTAAATGTTAATATAGACGACAAACAGAATGTTTATATCTTTTGCAATTTCTTATGCGCTAATCTCTTTGTTGTTGTTGTTAACATATCACGCGATATTCCTACATCTTCACATCTTCTTTATATATATATATATATATATATATATATATATATATATATATATACATATATATTATAATATATTTTTATTTTCACTATTTAATTATCTGACTTATGAATGATTAATACAATTTATTACTTACCTTCAAAGAACTTTATTATTTTTATTTTATGTTTAAACCCGTTAGCTAGCTCATTAAATATATATCGGAACATGAGATTCGATTCTCTCTTTGAGTTCTGGCAATATCTTATTTATCTTATTTTATTTTAAATAAAAGCACATTAATTTCAAATAGTTTCATTTATAGAAGACATTTATTTTCGAAAATACACATTTGATACGCCTCTGATCTAATAACCCATGGTCAGAATTTATCTAAACGTTCTATTGCGCATGATCATAGAATCGATGTATCCCGAACAATTATCAGCGTTGTTTGATTGTTTGATGGAGTTTTATTAGGAAAATATTTACGCATAAGCTAATAATCTTATATGTGATTGTCATTAATATAAAAGGATTTATACATGAAAATTACATATATACATAAGTTGGGATTCTGAGGAAATTAAACAGACAATACATCAGCTGATTGCATAAATGAGCCTAACAAATGCATATATATTTTTACTAGACGTCTGTCCAAGTAAGTAGGTACCAATGTTTTCTTAATATGATAAAAAAATTGTGAATTTCTTTATACCTAATTATTATAAACCTATTGAATTAATATGTACATGTTTCTTATAGTTTAACGATATTAAAATGGAATAATCTTTATATTTATTAATTATCGTTGTTATTATTATTGGCCTATAATATTAAAAACTGCATTGACCTGGACACTATATTCTGAAACTCAAATCTGTTGACTGGAATTACGCTCTCCCGATTATTCGATATTTTCTGGATTTTACTTAAAATTACTGGATACAAACATCTGTAAGTACTCCTTGTATGCTATTCTTTACGATTTATGCACTTTAACTTAGTTTTAATAGAAATTTACTCAAATTTTCTTAAGAAATTAGCATAGTCCTGTTACTGCTTCTTACGCCATAACCCAAGTAACGCCGATCTTCCGTTGTTTTATCAACAAACTCTTTATTTCAAAGCCGACTATTTCCTTTGATTTTTGTTTCATTTCCGTTTTTAAAGAAATGTCTTTCATAGATAAAATCTTCTTTCCTGGTATATAAAGTTCTACATATTTTTTATTGCACTTTTAAAATTCCAAGAACGCATATAGTTATAAATTCATTTTACAAAAGTCCATTCTTTTTTTAATATACACAGAATTGTAATGAAATGAGTCTTTAACAAGAGATTATTTTTATGGCTATACTATTTAAACTACAACATGAATTAATGTTTTTCTATATGTAATATTTTTTAAATTATCTCTCAGACGTATTGAATAATTCCTTTTATATAACATATGTCTTATTTATTTAGTTCAACTATACATCTTTATTGATTTTCTATTGACATTTCTACAATCACCATTTTATTATTAAATTTCCTTTTCCTATTCCCTGTGAATATATATAGAGTGATTCAAGTTTGGACTTATGGAACCTTCATCATGGTTATGTCATATCGTATTCATATATCATGTGTCAACTTCTTTATAACAAATTAAAATAGATAAACTTCTTATAGTTATATTAAATATGACGAATAATGATTGAAACTTCACTTTTTTTAGATGAATAGCTGATTCCATATTGAAAATGATCATAAACGTTTTGGACAAATACAAAGTTTTCAATAATTCTTCAAGACTTGATATAGTTTTTACAATTTTAGAAATTACTAAGGTAATTTCTTTCTATATTACAGTTATTATTCTTATTATCATCTACATACATAATATTCTCTTTGAGGAAAATTTCCTTTCTTACTATGATTTATATGTGCCATTTTATGAATTGAGTTTTGATTGATTCAGGAACTAGATTAAAATATTCTTAATTAAAAAATATACTCTTATAATGTTCGATATGTGTTTCAATATATATATATATATATATATATATATATATATATATATATATATATATATATATACACATATTTATATATATACATATATACATACATATATATATATATATATATATATATATATATATAGATATATATAATTTTTTTGAAGTATTTTTCTTGGGAAAGGTTCAGATTAAAACTCTTGTATGTTAACTTGACGTTTCGCCATAAATATAAGGCTTTTTCAAAAGTTTTTATTATAAATTCAAAATATAGAATACGTAATTTGTAAAATAGTGACAATACTAAATTGACATTAAAGGTGACAAATAGAATAAACGTAGTTATGAATTTTCAAAGGAGTACGTACCTTGACAACTATCTTTAATGCAATGTGTCTTACTTTATTTCTAATATTTTAATTTAGAGTGTTTGAAAATGTTAATGGATAAATATTAATTATATTATTGGTTTATTTTATTTTTTTATAGTTATGAGGATATATGTACGATAATCAGAAGAAGTTAGTTTTATGGCTCGATCTATTAATCCAATGACTACGCTTCAGATCAAAACTTGACTACGGAGCGATTGCCTATAACTCTGCCAACAAAAGCCTTCTTCAGTCAGTGGAAGTTATACAAAACACAGCTCTTCGCATCTGTTTGGGTGCCCATCGTACAAGTCCTATCCAAAGCTTACTTTGGGATACTGGAGAGTTACCGCTTTCTTACCGAAGAGAATATCTAAGCATCTCTTATGCTGTCTCTGTGATATCAAACAAAAGAAATCCAGTAGCCCACAACGTCTTATCTGATCGTTTTAAAGCCAAATTTTTATCCAGCTCAACTACTCCTCCTTTCTATCACAGAGTCAAAACATATTTAAACAAAATAAATTCGCATTTCCCAAATATTTATGACGTCCCATCAATAAATTATCCTCCTCCATGGACAATAACACTCCCTATCCTAGACCTAAGCCTCGCCTACCTTAATAAATCAGAGACTCCAACAGCCAGAATAAAACAAGAATTCCTAAGTGCCTTAAATAAATACGGTAGCATTTATAAGGTATACACAGATGCTTCAAAAAACCAAGATGAAATTGGGACTGCCTTCTACTCCGAGGACTTTTCGAAATCCTACATACTCCCACCCTTCACATCTATTCATTCAGCTGAATTATTCGCCATCTTAGAAGCACTCAAGAAAATCCAGAAAATCAAGCATAAAAATGTCCTTTTAATATCTGACTCTCAAAGTTCACTAACAGCACTTCGTCAACTGTACTCTAATCACCCTATAGCCATACTGATCAAGAAAGAGCTACAGAATTGCAGAAACAGCAGCATACATATTAAATTCATGTGGGTCCCATCCCATACTGGAATAGAAGGGAATGAGAGAGTAGATCAAATAGCAAAAAATGCATTCACCAATCAACAATCAGAAAGGAACGATTTTACCGTACATACTGATTTGAAAGCGTTCTACAAGAGCAAAATCTACGATAAATGGCAGGAAGAAGCAAGACATAACCAACACAAATCATATGAAGTCACTACAAATTCTCACGGTTGGAACTGTAAAAACATAAATAGAAGAGAACAAGTGATCCTTTCTCGTATTCGAATCGGTCATACGCGCATCACACACGACTACTTACTAGCAGGAAAAAATAAACCAATGTGCGAAATGTGTAACAGTGAGTTAACCGTGAAATACCTGGTAATCGAATGTGCGAAATACGACAAGGAACGGAAAAAGAATCAACTACCCCTATCACTAAAAAAATTATTACAAGAAAAGCAAGAAACTAAAAAACTTTTAAACTACCTAAAAGACTGCAAATTAAGTAGCAAAATATAGAGACTATAACCAAGCTACAATAAGTGAACTTTCATCATTTTAACTCGCTAATAACCCTACGTGGTTGATGCGATTGATATATAAAAAAAATGACTACGCTTCTCTTCTCTTCTTTGTGTATTTATGACCATTTAATCGATTGTCTAAGTATTGGGTGGTCATTCCGACATATTTTTTTGGACAATTAAGACAAGAAATAGAGTATATTAAATTAGATTGTTTTTTAATTGGGTTTCTGCTTTTTAAAGGTGTGAAGGCAGTTGATGTACGGAAGTGTGACTTATGACATACTTGAATATTTTGTTTTTTAAGTATATATTTTAATTTTTCTGATAATTCATTTGTATAAGGTAATGCTACATATTTTTGTGAGGTATTTATCTTGCTTTTAAATTTCGAGGTATTGTAATATTTTAATGTTCGTTGTTTTTGAATGTTTTTAATAAAGTTTTGAGGATAACCATTTTCTGTGAGTATTTCTTACATTTTCTTTAAAATTTCTGGACGATAATCAGAAGAAGTTAGTTTTATGGCTCGATCTATTAATCCAATGACTACGCTTCTCCTTTGATTTTTAGAGTGATATTAATTAAAATTTAAATATCTACCTGACCATGTATGTTTATTGTAAAGTTTCGTTTTGATATTGTTATTATTATTGTTTCTAATTAGTGTTAAATCTAAAAAATTAATGCAACCATTTACCTCTATTTCATGTGTGAACTGAAGTTTGGAATTAAAGTTATTGAATTCATGTAATATTTTGGGTATTTGATTTTCTGGTATAGCTAATATACAGTCATCTACGTAACGTTTAAAGACAATTAAATCTGTAGAAGTGTTTTGTAAAACACGTTCTTCTAAAAATTCCATAACTATAAATATACGGACTACCAAAAACACACAAACCTAACATGCCTCTAAGACCTATTGTCTCATGCATACAATCTCCTTTTTATAAATTATCTAAATATCTAGCCAACTGTATTTCTAATATCACTGGCAAAAATGAATATTACATCAAAGATTCTTTTAGATTTAAACAATTCATTGACAATATAAAAATACCAAACAATTATAAATTAGTATCATTAGATGTTATATCGTTATACACAAATATACCTGTAGAATTTGCTTTAGAAGTAATTAAAGAAAAATGGAATCTTCTAAGATCACATACGTCTCTTTCTTGTGAAGAATTTATTAATGGAATAAAAATGATATTAAATAACAACTATTTTCAATATAAAGACAATTTTTACCAGCAAATTGATGGTTGTGCAATGGGCTCACCAATTTTCTCATGTATAGCATGTATAGCTATATATATATATATATATATACATATAACAAGATGTACGAATAGTGCGTGACATATGAACAATAAGCAACGAATAGATTAGTGGGTATTGCACGCAAATAGAAGAAGGGGCTACTGTAGCCCCTTCTTCTATGTGCGTGCAATACCTACTAATTTTATCGTTGCTTATTATATACATATATATATATATATATATATATATATATATATATATATATATATATATAATAAGCAACGAATATCTTGTTATATATATATATATATATATATATATATATATATATATATATATATATAGAGTTGAAAGAAAGTTTTTGGACCTCTTTGATATATTGTTTTTTCTTTAATTCTTGGGATAAGGTCCTTACTATAAATCTAACGAAAACTTAGTTTTAGAAGAAACATATTTATTAACGTTTCGGCTATACGGTGTAGCCTTTATCAAAATACTACAAAAAGATAAAAAGCAGTGTCAATATTTGTAAAACATCTTTCAAATCAAAACAGCTTACCACAAAACGATGCATATATCCTCCTCAAAAATTTGAGGAAAGTCATCCTTGTTTTAAAACATTTATTAAAAATAACACGTCAAGAAACTACTAACATTCACAAACATATAAACGACATTTATAACTTAAGGTGAAAATAAAAGGACAAGTTTTGGTTGAATTCTTGTTTTTTGTGTTTTGTTGTTGGTTTGAACTTAATTATGTTTATAATATATATATATATATATATATATATATATACAAATCTACACTGAAAAATGTATTAAAGTATAGTACACTGAGAAATGTTGTTAATTTATTAGGTTGTAATATATTTTGCTTAGATTATTTGTATCAGTTTTTGAGTTAATGCAATGTTTATTTTTTTGAATATATACCATTTCATAGAATTCCAGTTTTTTTTTGTTATTTTCAGTCTTAAGTATTTTTGTGTTATCAAAATTAAAACTATGGTTGTTTTCTTTTATGTGATTGCTTAAAGCAGTTTTATTTTTTTTGTCATATTTGTGACCATTGATTCTATTTTTTAGATATTGAGTGGTTTGACCAATGTATACTCCATTGCAATTGTTACACGGTATTTCGTATACCACATGTGTTTTTTGATTTTTGGGGATGGTAGTTTTCAATTTACTGAAATTACTTTTTAGTAGATTATGTCCTTTATGACTTACAGTGACTTTGTGATTTTTAAATATATTTTGTATTTTTTCTGACAGACTAGGCACATAGGGTAATGTTAGAAAATTAGAATTTGTTTTTCCCTGTTTTAATTTTTGGTTTTGCGAGTTATATTTTTTATGTATTTTTTTCTTAAAGTCGATTAGATTCCGCGGATAGTTGTTTAATTCCAAAAGCTCTTTTGCTTTTTCAATTGAAGATACTCGATATTTTGGATCTGATAAATTTATAGCTCTATCTGTTAAGCTCATTACTACCGATTTTTTTTGTGAGAAGGGATGTTGCGAATTAAAATTGAGATATCTACCTGACCAAGTTTGTTTTGTGTGCTATTCGGTTTCAATTTTGTCGTTTTTATGATGTAATGTTAGATCTAAGAAGTCAATTTGGTTGTTTTGTTCAGTTTCAATCGTAAATTTAAGTTTCTCGTGGTAGTTATTAAATTGCTCTAAAATGTAGTCAGCTTTATTATGAGGGATTGCTAATAAACAATCGTCAACGTACCTATAAAAGAAAGGGAGCTCAATATTCAGATTATCTATTACCGTTTTTTCTAGATCTTCTAATACTAGTTGGGCAATTACGCCTGAAATGGATGCGCCCATTGCACATCCTTCTATTTGTTTATAGTATTTATTATTATATAGAAAGAATTCAACCAAAACGTGTCCTTTTATTTTCACCTTAAGTTATAAATGTCGTTTATATGTTTGTGAATGTTTGTAGTTTCTTGACGTGTTATTTTTAATAAATGTTTTAAAACAAGGATGACTTTCCTCAAACTTTTGAGGAGGATATATGCATCGTTTTGTGGTAAGCTGTTTTGATTTGAAAGATGTTTTACAAATATTGACACTGCTTTTTATCTTTTAGTAGTATTTTGATAAAGGCTACACCGTATAGCCGAAACGTTAATAAATATGTTTCTTCTTAAACTAAGTTTTCGTTAGATTTATAATAAGGACCTTATCCCAAGAATTAAAAAAAAACTATATATATATATATAATATATTTAGTGAAAAAATTAGACGTAGAAATCCTATTGATATTTTTAATTCTGAACTGAAACTTTTATTGACTGTTTTCTAAAGCTATCGAGGCCCTAGTTATAACGGAGTTAGGTTACTTCTTGGAGTTCTTGGATCAACCATATTATTTTTTGAATGAAGAAATTAGAAGCAGCAATCGTATTGATAAATTTTTTTATATCTTCAATAAATTATTACTTCTTGTAATCATTTCAGAAACTTAGTTACCCTCATATTTTATAAGAAAATAAACATGCTGCATTCTGAAGTGATCCGCAATGACAACTCTAGGTAGTCAACCGACTCGACGTATATAACATTCCAAAGCTACAGGTATTTCCTTTGTTGAGGACGAGTTCGATGACGGGACTTACTCTTGTCGATATCTTAAACCAGGGGCGGGTGCGTACATAACACACATGAAAGATTTTGTTAACGTGAGATTTGGAGTCAAATCTCCAGGATTTTTTTGCCAAACATGGATATATCTGGTAGACATAAATACTCGTATATTTGTGATTTTGAATTTTATATGCGAAGAAAAATTTTTTTACGAAGTTGAGTTTCGGAACTAGAAATTTCTTCAGTTGTACGTTATATAAGCATAATAAAATCGTAATAACTAACAAAACAATGTAGCGCGAAGTCGATCGATAAGATAAAAATCTCAGGAGATTTATGTGGAGTTTTCGGTTTCGGTTCAAAAACTATATCTGAACACCTGCAAAGACACTCAGTAACATTTGCCGCGCATCGTTGAAATAAATATTGAAAATAATTAGTTTAAGGAGGAGTTGGAGTAAGTAGTTTAGATAAGTGATGTGAATAAATATCTAGTTAGTATTGAGATAAACGTGTAAAATGACATAGAAACCCGAACACCCAGCAGTGGTGCCAAGAACGACTAGTGTGGAAGCAGAAATGGAACACTATTGTCTTCAGTGATGAATCCCGGTTATGCCTAGACATGTATGATGGTTGAGCGAGGTTGAGAATGAGATGAGACGAACGTCGTAGCCCTCAATTTTTCGTTGAACATGTACATCGCACTGTTGGAGTTGTGACTAAACGGTCACCTTTAGTCTTTATCAGAGCAATGTGATTGTACATCGATGCATTCAAGAAACATAGGAACCTCATCTGATTCCTTACCTCGGGACACTTCAAAATACAACTTTTCAGCAAGGCCTCATATAGCCAGACAAACCTTGAACTACTCCATATACTACCTTGGCCCCCCAGGATCCCTGGATTTGTCCCCAACTAAACATGTGTGGGACATAATCGGTAAAAGGTAAAGACATTTACAGCTTTCTCCTCAAACTCTTACGGCTGTTGGACATGAGATAGAACTAAAATGGAATGAGATACCCAGGAAAATATTGATCACCTGATTATGACTATGACGCATTAGGGAATGTGTAAGAAATCGTGGAGCTTCAACCCATTATTAAAGTTGGTGAGCAGCACACGATTGGAGTGAAATTTTATTAATTTACATATTACGGACTCCCTGATATATACAGTGAGCACGAAAAGGTTGGAATAAATTCGTTAAAAGCTTGATGTGGCCATTCGGGACATTCAGACAAGTCGATTTTATTTTTTAGTTGGGCATTTTTTAGTGTACTCATAATATTGATGACGTCATCACTGTTCGAGTTATGACGTCATTATCATTTTTTGACAATTTAATTTATTTATAAAAAATCCCATACGCCACAGTGAAATTATCACTTTGACAGGGGCAAAAGTTATCTGCAACTTTTACAGGGACAAATGCACTAGTGGTTTTTTCACTTTCACTTGTTTAATCAATTTTCGCGGTGTCAGTAGGCAAAATGAATAGTTTGACATTTTTGTCAACAACTTATCAAATTATTAAACACTAATAATGAGTCGATTCGGTAAATCTACGAACAATGAAATTAGTCAAATTGTTAATACCTCCGTGCCTGCTAATACAGAGGCGACAATTTTCTACTTTTTGCGATGCTAAAGGATATAAATTTGAACCAGATACTTCCATCAAGAAATTGAATCTAATATTGCAAGATTGGGCTTTTAATATGCGAAAATATGACGGAGGATACTACAAAGAAGCGGCAGTTAAAACAATTTGGAACACCACCGCTAAAATGCTCCAAAGTTATAAAGACATCAATATTGTAATTAGCCCATTCACCGACGTACAGTTTAATTCATCACGAGCTGCACGTAATGCTAAACGTAAAATCCTACAAGGACAACCCAAAAAGAGAAAATACAGTGCATCAGATTTTAATAAATGTGAAGTATTTTGAATAGCCAGATTATATGACTAAAATGAACCGGAAGGACTTCAAAAGAAATTATATCATATTTTGGCGTTTGAATTAGCTTGGCGCGGAGGAGAAGCAACTTACTACAAAATCACTTATTTGGTATACAAAATTGAAAATAATGGAAAAGGAACTCGACGTATGAGTATAATTTGCCCAGTATACTTATTTAAAAAGTTGATGGAAAAACTAAGAACTTCCATAACATTGGACAGAGTATTTCTTACACCAAATCCGTTTTGAAAGAAGAAAAATTCTAAAGGTTGGTATAAAAATGTGCCGTTTGGGATTAATGAAATTTTTAAATGGACTAAATGCTTAGCACAACGCATGGGTAGATGGTAAACTTGTAAAAATTACAAATCACTCAAATCGATCGGTAACAGCTAGCGAATTAAGTAAAAGGGGAATTGAAGAACAAGTTCTAATAAAAATAACAGGACACTGCAATTCATCAACAATAAAACCATACTAATAAGTTGACAAAGAGTATCATTCGAGCAGTATTCAATCGATTTGTTTGGAAAAAGAACAAACTCCAACATCTACTACAGAAACGATTAACTGTGGCACCCGTAGCGACATTAGTATTCCTCGTATGAATTTCAATAACTGCGTGTTTAATATTTTTAAAGACTCTTTACCATCTACTTGGTCAACACCGAAAACGCGGGATCCCAGAAAACGACGTAGACTAGAACTAAACCAAATAGACATTTGTCTCAGACCCGACGAAACGCCTGTGTTTCGCGATCAACAACGGTACACCTTCAATAAAGCCCTCCAGGCGTACTCCGATGTCTTCGCCGAGGATGGACCGCCTACTCCGTATGCTGAACATCGCATATCCACAGGTGAACACGCGCCCGTAGCTAACGCCCCCTATCGGTCGAGTCCTGCCCGTCAAAACATATTAAGGCAAATGCTCGACGACATGCTAGAGAAAGGCATAATTGAGTAAAGCGATACGCCATGAACATCCCCCGTGGTCCTCGTACCCAAAAAGGACAACGACCTACGAGTATGTGTCTACTACCATAAGCTTAATGCCATCACAGTACCCGATAAATATCCACTACCACGGATCGACGATTTGCTCCACGCCGCTAAAGGCTGCCCGTTCATGTCGTGCCTCGACCTCCAGTCGGGCTACTGGCAAATACAAATCTACGATAGTGACAAAGATAAAACGCCTTTTGGAATCTATAGATTTAATATGATGGCCTTTGGATTACGAAACGGCCTCAGTAGTTTTCAGCGCCTGATGGACAGATTCAAAGCTACCCTAAAAGAAGTCAGCTTCTTAGTTTACCTCGATGACATCATTATCAGGTCACCGTCATTTTACCAACATCTCCGTGATTTGGAAAGAGACTTTTAACATTTACGGACATAACGACTGAGGATAAAGAGAAAAAAAATGCTATTTTGGTTGTCCCACAGTAAAGTACCTTGGACATATGATAACTGAGGATGGCATTACGACCGACCCCGAAAAAACGTCGGCTATATCTAATATGCCAGCTCCAAAGAATATCAATCAGCTGTTGTCTTTCATAGATTTGTTCATGGTACAGGCGATTTATACCTAACTTCGCGCAAATTGCTAGACCACTTGACCACTAACGAATGTAACAAAGAAGAAAGCAGTATGCAAGTGGTGACTGGTATCATCCTCGCCCATACTAAAACAAGCCGACATCTCCAAACCATTTATTATCAAGACGGGCGCCAGTGTATACGCAATAGGAGCGGTTTTGGTCCAGGGGGAGAGAGAAAACGAACACCCGATAGAATAGAGTAGTCGCTTACTGACATCAGCGGAGCGGAATTATATCACTACGGAGCGAGAAGCGCTTGCGCTAGTTTTCGCAGTAGATAAATTTCGGGGATACATTGAAGGTTCAGAGGCAATACTGATAACAGATCACCAACCCCTCAAGTGGTTAATGAGTCTGAAAACGCCAACAGGACGCCTAGCACGATAGGCTCTGAGATTACAGCCATACGACCTCCAAATCCAATATTCACCAATGAAAACCATTGTAGTAGCAGATTTCCTATCTCGACACCCATACCATAAACCTAATGATGAGTGTCAGACTTGTAATGTACAATTTGACATCCCTAAGCGAAGTGAAAAAGAGATGCGTCACAAACAAACAGAGGATCCTGAACTTGCTCCGATCATTGTGGCCCTCGAGAACGCCGCATACGACGAAAGACACGCTAAATGGATCAAACGAGGTTATTTCATGAATATGGGAGTACTTTATCGGTATACCCAAAAACAGGAGGATGAGAACGCAAGATTAGTGATGTCAAAGGAGGGACGTTATGATTCATTAAGTGAGCCTAGGGAATTACAAGACTCGGACAGTGATTGGCAGCCTTCTTATCAAGAAAATATTGCCAGTAAGTAAATTAAATTATTTATTTGTTCGATTCCGGTAATAATGAGATTTCTTCCTTTGAAATGAATTGATGTGGTCTCTTATTGCTTGAATTACTTCTTATCTTATCCTTTTTTAATTGTTATGTCTTCCCAGTTGATCTGTTATTAAAAAACCTTGTTTATCTTTTTTTAGGTTGTCGTAAATACAGTTTATTGTAGATGGTTAATGTGTCCTTAAGGTAAGTTTTACATACTTGATCTTCAACTCGTAAAGTGTATTTTAGATTTTTAGATCTTTTACTACATCCTTTTGCGTTTCTCTATACTGGTGCAATTTCAGAAATATGGGAGTTTATGAAGCCTCTTTGTCTGTTAATTGAACCCAATTTTCAGTAAGCATCGAAAATCTATCTGCCTAATTTTTTTTCTACTTTCTTTTTTGCTGCAATTCCCAAATGTCTCTTTCTTTTCTTAACATTTTTTCCCAATCAATCTGGTTACTTAATCTTTCACTAGTTAATTTTTTCTTTCTAGTGGTTGTAGGAAAATTTGCTTCTGTAACAATATTGTCGTTACTTTCTGTACCAGAACTATAAGGCATCAAAAGTAAATTCTCTTTATTATTAGACGGCCGTTCATAATTTTTATCGGCGATTCTATCGTCCATGTCTTCATCAATAATATCATAATCCTAGAATAGCTGTTCTTGTGTTAAATATGAACCTTTAGTATAGTAATAATAAAAATGGCAAGAATGTATTTAATAGATATTTACCCACCCTATTAGTTTCATCTGAATAATTATTGACTTACTGTTTCTAGTTAACTCCACAATATATTGAAAAAATATTAAAAATTCTATAGAATTGACAATTGTTTCGATATTACCTAAATATCATCGTCAGAATGACAGAAGTTACATTTCATTTGATGCATACCTTATGTTTAATTTTTTTTGGCTAGTCCATGAAGTGACCTACCTTGTGATTGACTTAATATATGTTAATAGAAAAAAAGAAGATATGATATTACAAATATTAAAGCTTAGATATTATAAAAACTAATAATATTTCAAAGATAATATCTTTAGCAACAAATACAACGATTTATTTTAAAACAGAAAGTAACATAAGTACGAAATTGTTAAATGTAAAAACAAAAATATCACCATTAAAGAAATCTGGTAGATATAAACTTAAATATCCAGAATGTAATGCTGTCTATTTGGGTCAGACCCTTAGTAATTTTGATATCCGATACAGTGAACACTTACGAGCAAAAACAACCAGATAAATCCCACTACGCCAGACATCTACTTGACACCAATCATTCATTGCCACCTAACACAGAACTAGAAGTACTACATATTTGTGATAAGAAACAAGAACTGGATTTGCATGAATAATTGGAAATTAGAAGACAATTAAGAAATCCACAATATGAAGTCGTCAATGAACAGATAAATCTAGAGAGTTCTCCACTTTTAAACTGTCTTCTTAAGTGATAATTGTAAAGATAAGCAGATATAGTTTTCCTGGTTTTCTATATCATTGCACAGTTATACTGATCTTAATTGGGAAAAATGATATCCAGGATATCCCATAGGGCTAATAATATCTAAGCTTTAATATTTGTAATATCATATCTTCTTTTTTCTATTAACATATAAGGCAATCACAAGGTAGGTCACTTCTTGGACTAGCCAAAAATAAAATTGAACATCAGGTGGACATCAAATGAAATGTAACTTCTGTCATTCTGACGATGATATTCAGGTAATATCGAAGCAATTGTCAATTTTTTAGAATTAAGATTTTTTCAATATATTGTGGAGCTAATAAGAAACAGTAAGTTTCATTTAAAATACTAATATTATTAGATTCCACACAGTAAGGGTCGAGACAGTTAATTTCCTAGAATAGCTATTATTATTTGTACAAAGTACAGTTTTATTTTAAATAGTAACTAACCAATAATATGTATTGACTTATTCCTTGTAAATCATGTTCGGGCAATAAAATAATGTCTTCATTATTAGATAAATTGATAGGTAAACAGTTTGATAATACGTCCCAACTATGATTTTCAATGGTACTTCCGATTATCACATTATTAAGTTCAGGAGCTGAACATGGGAGCGTTTCCTACAATTTACAATAATTTTTCCATATTTTTCGTAATAATTATAATTACAGAAAAATAAAAATAACACAAAGTGTGCCTATGTTGCATAAAAATTTACTTACTATTGCATTTTCATTGATTTCTTCGGCATCGATTTCTGACAAACGTACCAAAAAAGCAGCAAGAGACTCAGAAGGTTTTTTATTTAATTTAATTTCACTCATTTTTTAAGAGTCCTGTAACAACTACAAAACCACGCGTCTCACTAACCTAATTTGTCTTATTTAATACTGTAACAAGTCAAGCTGTAACACTATAGAACTGAAGCATTTATAAATTTGGCGTTGTTGCATTTTTAGGTCGTGCCATGTAAGATATGAACTCAAATTTGAATTTTTTGGTCTTGTTACACTATTGAACTGAGGTATCGATATATCAGTTACATCCTCATCGAAAGAAAAAAATGTATTTTTTTGCACCCACAATACAAAAAATCGTATTTAGCAGTTTCTCTGGAGCAGGTGAAACCGTAGTCTGGATTGGTTTCAAACTATTATTCATCAATTTCCAGCCCCAGTCTTCAGGATTTAATGTTGATGAGCAGAAGCAGATGTTCGAAGGAGGCAGAGATTTTTTCATGTAAAAAGTGTTAGAACAAAAACCAGCTGCGCCATTCTTTGGAGACTAGTTTCATATGATGTAGTGAGATGTTTTTCACTCGACTTTATTATTCATAATTTTGTTATTAACAATTTTATGCAACAAATCGCGTGTTTTTTACTTTTTTGCCTATAAAATTGAAACTGTCAGGATAATCGTTATGGAGCCAAAAGAAAAATTGTAGAGATTAAAAACACGAAGAAAACGAAAGGTCGAACAACTCGATCGGACCGTTCGTTTAGGTGAAAATAGGGAAAACCGGCCAATGTGCAGTTTTTTCTAAAACTCATAACTCGGTTAATTTTTGAGTTGTAGCGCAGATCCTCCGACCAGAATTAGTTTTTAATATAAACTTTATGTTTGCAAAAAGCAGGCACTGTCCGATGTATAGTTTTAGATCTGCGGCCATTTAAATATTTTACCTACGACCACCCCTGTAAGTAGTCAAAAACACACAGTCGGCAATCAATGTAAGACGTCTATTACGCACGGTAAAACAAAACGCACGGCTGTAAAGTAAATCGCACGGCTTCCATAGCAACCACTTAGCAACTGTCAATAGACGTAGCCATTTTATTCAAAATTTATTACTTAGATATTAGACGTTGAATTTTATTCTATATATAAATGGTAGATAACATTTATTAGATATGAGATTGCATTTAATACTAAGAGTTATTTGGAATTATAAGATAATTGGTTCCGTTTCATTCAATCCGCATCTTTTAGCTGTCTGAATGTATCTCATATTAATAAACAATAGTATATTATACACCAAGCGACTAAAGTGGCCCATTTAATCCCGCGGGTGGTCTTTGATTCCTGAGGGAAGTAATCCACCTAAGGGATTAATGTCGCTTTAGTCGAGAGGTGTATACGCTATTTTATGCAATTTCGGTAATTCTACATACATTTTTAATAAAAATAAATACTACTTAGGACGGACTTTCACGAAACTTGGCTGAGCATCGAGGATGTACGTTTTTACTTGTACTTTAAATAACGTCAGTAAAGTTAGCACCCCCACTTTTTCAAATTTAAAAAAAAACTTATGTGTAATTTAGAACTAATTTAGGACTAATTTGTACCCAAAAAATTAGAATTTGTACCCACTTAGTTTTTCTGAAAAATCATTATTTAAAGTGGGGGTGCTAGCTTGAGCTCAAGCTAACACCCCCACATTGACAAAATCAAATTTTAATAGCATACATCTAAACTTTGAATTAAGGACTAATTTGTACCCAAAAGATAATAATTTGTACCCACTCAGTTTTTCTGAAAAACCGTTATTTAAAGTGGGGGTGCTAGTTTAAGCTCAAGCTACTACCCCCACTTTTACAAAATCAAATTTTAACAGCATACCTTTAAACTTTGAATTTAGGACTAATATGTACCCAAAAGCGTTTTTTCATTATTATATCATTTTGTTTATAAAAGATGATAGTAAATTAGACCATGTGTTTTATTAATTTCCAAGTGAAACGTTAAAAGATTTGAAATTATCAAAGATAACTAAATATTATTAATTTTCGAATATAGGACTAATTTGTACACAAAAAATTAAAATTTGTACCCATACAGTTTTCCCTGTAAAAGGAGTTTTAATGTGGGAGTGCTGGCTTGAACACGTCCACCTTTAAAAATCCAATTTCAACAGCATACCTTCAAACTTTGCATTTAGGACTAATTTGTAACTAAAAGCGTTTTTTCATTAGTAAATTAGACCACATGTTTTATTAATTTCCAAGTATATCGTTAAAGAATGTGAAATTACCAAAAGTAACTAAATATTATCGAATATAGGACCAATTTGTATTTATATCCACACTGTTTTCCCTAAAAACGGCTTTTAATGTGCTTCACCTCACAGCAGTCATCCTGATTAAAGTTCAAAATGGACGGCAAACTAGACAAACTCTTAGATGAAGTGTTTTATGAAACATGGCAGTTACCTAACCAGATACTTCCCAGAAATGTTTGTTCACATTTATTATATATTGTTTTGTCTCTAATAAAATACTATATTAATATAATTCCATATTTGTTATTAGACACCATAACTCTTATTTTTATTTTCAGTGAGATTTTTTGTGATAACTGCGGCGATTCTTTGACGAGACAAAAAAACTCCCTAGTGCACGTGCGTAAATAGTTCAAACTGGTTAAAAGAAGGATTATATTATCGTGTTGTCACTTTTTTTGATTGCTTGGCGGTTTAGTAAAGATGTGTAATATCACCTCAGACTTTCCTTTCTGATGGGCTAAACAATTTTAAAACATATTTTTGTTACCCCCCCAAATACCGAAAAGTGATATTTTTTGTTTTTTAGATGATATGCGTCTTTGATCTACCACTCCTATTTCTGATTCATAATAATTCTCTATTGGTTCAAACAATTTTAGAAGGCATTTTTAGTTTTGTAGGAGTATTTAAGCACAGTTAGTAAAAAATAGTAAAACATGAGTATACAAATTAGACCTATACTCGAAAGATAATATTTAGTTACTTTTGATATTTTCAAATCTTTTAACGATTCACTTGGAAATTAATAAAACAGGTGGTCTAATTTACTATCATCTTTTATAACCAAAATGATATACTTAATAATGAAAAAACGATTTTGGGTACAAATTAGTCCTTAATTCAAAGTTTAAAGGTAAGCTGTTGAAATTTGATTTTGTAAAGGTGGAGGTGTTCAAGCCAGCACTCCCACATTAAAACTCCTTTTTTACAGGTAAAACTGTGTGGGTACAAAGTTTAATTTTTTGGGTAGAAATTGGTCCTATATTGGAAAATTAATAATATTTAGTTATCTTTGATAATTTCTCAGACATTAATAAAACACGTGGTTTAATTTACTATCATCTTTTATAAACAAAATGATATGATAATTAAAAAACGCTTTTGGTTACAAATTAGTCCCAAATGCAAAGTTTAAAGGTATGCTGCTGAAATTGGATTTTATAAAGGTGGATGTATTCAAGCCAGAAGTCCCACATTAAAACTCCTTTTACAGGGAGACCAGTGTGGGTACAAATTTTAATGTTTTGGGTACAAATTAGTCCTATATTCGAAAATTAATAATATTAAGTTATCTTTGATAATTTCTGGGAAATTAATAAAATACGTGGTCTAATTTACTATCATCTTTAATAAACAAAATAATATGATAATTAAAAAAGGCTTTTGGTTACAAATTAGTCCTAAATGCAAAGTTAAAAGGTATGCTGTTGAAATTGGATTTTTAAAGGTGGACATGTTCAAGCCTGCACTCCCACATTAAAACTCCTTTTACAGGGAAAACTGGGTGGGTACAAATTTTAATTTTTTGGGTACAAATTAGTCCTATATTCAAAAATTAATAATATTTAGTTATCTTTGATAATTTCAAATCTTTTAACGATTCACTTGGAAATTAATAAAACACATGGTCTAATTTACTATCATCTTTTATAAACAAAATGATATAATAATGAAAAAACGCTTTTGGGTACATATTAGTCCTAAATTCAAAGTTTAAAGGTATGCTGTTAAAATTTGATTTTGTAAAAGTGGGGGTAGTAGCTTGAGCTTAAACTAGCACCCCCACTTTAAATAACGGTTTTTCAGAAAAACTGAGTGGGTACAAATTATTATCTTTTGGGTACAAATTAGTCCTTAATTCAAAGTTTAGATTTATGCCATTAAAATTTGATTTTGTCAATGTGGGGGTGTTAGCTTGAGCTCAAGCTAGCACCCCCACTTTAAATAATGATTTTTCAGAAAAACTAAGTGGGTACAAATTCTAATTTTTTGGGTACAAATTAGTCCTAAATTAGTTCTAAATTACACATAAGTTTTTTTTTAAATTTGAAAAAGTGGGGGTGCTAGCTTTACTGACGTCTTTAAATACCTTAATAAGATTATAAACACAAGTACAAGTGGGTCATAGGTAAAGTATAGTACGTAACTCGTGTTGTAACGCATTTTACGCACTCACGGAATTACGCACTCGCCGCTACGCGGCTCCGTGCGTAAAATGCTTCTTACAACACACGTTACGTAATATACTATTACTATGCAATTTTCCAACAGGCCTGAATGCGACAGTTATGATTGAATTCGTTAAAAGGATTTCGAAAGTAGAATTTTCATACTACAAAATGATCATCGTAGTTTTGCATTAAAACGCTGAGAAATATGTTAATAATGAAGCTGAACATGACGAGAAACGACCGAGCGCGCGATTCAAATGAAAATATAATGACATACGCGCGGCACAACAGTATTACTATATACATGCTTCTCCTTACCGGCTCTCTCCTCCACTCTTAAAATACTCACGCGCACTCGGCCGTTTCTCGTGATGTTCAGCTTCATTTCTAACATACTTCTCAGCGATTTAATGCATAACCAAGATGGCGCAGCTAATTTTATTCACTTTTTACACAAAATTCTCACTGCAAATTTTTGTAGCTTGGCCTACAACTGCACGCTTTCATTGTTCCCTGTGTTTGTCACAAAAATCTATACTCATCTATTGATTCAATCTCCATATAAAGCAAGGAGAAAGCGAATTCTATTGGCGAGGATGACGTTGAAGACTTAATATTTGTAAATACTTCTGCGTAATCAATCAAATTACGTTTTTCAAATAATTTAAATACTGCAGTTTTCCCGTTTTGAAAATTACTGATGTATTGCAGCCAGTTATCGCATGTAGGAATAAAATATGAGCTCGACATTGTGGATATGCAGATAAATTTTGTGAAGAATATATGCATGTTTGTATTTTCTAAGTTTGAAATCACGAAAACTGGAGAAATGTGCTTGGTAGGAAAAGTATTGTACAGAATTTCGCGATCTACAAATTTTCTATCATCCATTTGTCCGGTAGTTGTCACCGTTTCAGAGATATGCGCAAATGTCTGACATTCGACCTCTGATAAAAGACAATGCCCAAGCGGGATCGATGGGGACTTTTGACATAACATTCGTAATTACGTGTTTAAAAAAT
The DNA here is from genome assembly GCA_963921935.1 of Galeruca laticollis. Taxonomy (NCBI): domain Eukaryota; kingdom Metazoa; phylum Arthropoda; class Insecta; order Coleoptera; family Chrysomelidae; genus Galeruca; species Galeruca laticollis. The sequence goes on along the minus strand of OY998179.1, from coordinate 196,974,306 downwards.
AACAAAAATCAAACTTGTTTGGAAGTAATGCAAACTGGAAAGTCCTTTAAACAGTTACGTAAAAAAATAAACGGTTTTGAAGATTAAAACTAACTTTTCCGCATCTGTGGCCCTGAATAATATTCTATCATAAAATTGTCACTTGTATACACTTCGGGGGATGTATCGTGCTAACAAACCGAAATTTGTCGAAAAATAACCAAAAATGTAGTATATCTGGATTTATAGGACCCGCTGTACTCGCTCTAGTCAGCTGAAAATCAATAGGGTACATCTATGAGACACCTTGAGCAATATTCAATCATAAAATTGATCAATTGTAGACTCTCTGGAGGCTGTATCGTGCTAACAAACTGAAAATTCGCCAAAAATGACAAAAATTTGGTACTTCAAGTACCATAGTACCCGCTGTACTGGCTTTAGTGAGCTGAATATCAATAGAGTTCATCTTCGAGACGCTCTGAATAATATCCAATCATAAAATTGGTCACTTGTATATACTCCGGAGGCTGTATCGTGCTGACAAACTAAACTTCTCCAAAAATGACAAAAATATCGTACTTAAAGTACTCTAGCACCTGTTGCATTGGCTCTGGTGAGCTGAAAATCAATAGGGTTCATCTGTGAGATGTCCTGAATAATATTCAATCATAAAATTGGTGACTTGTTGATCTCCGGAGGCTGTATCGTGCTAACAAACTGAAATTTCTCAAAAAATGACTAAAATGTCGTACTTCTAGTACCATACTACCCGTTGTGCTGGCTCTGGTAAGCTGAAAATCAGTAGGGTTCATCTGTGACATCTCCCTAACAATATTCAATCATAAAATTGGTGACTTGTTGCACTCCGGAGGCTGTATCGTGCTAACAAGACATGTAACGAAAAGTGGACGACGACAACGACGACGACATACACACAGGATATTTTTTCTAAAAACCGTTGTTTGGGGTTGATGTTGATGGAAAACGTAAAAATAACTCAAAAAAATTTTTTTGGGGTAAACCAATACTTTTCTCGCATATTAGATAGGTTGGGCGGAAAAGTAATATACCAATAAAAAGTTGCTACAAAAAAGTATTTATAAATAATCAGGACTGATTGTAAAATAAGCTTGATTTAATTTATTTTAAAACCGTAAAATTCACTTTAAGATTATTTCGAAATAATTACTACGGAACCTTTTAAACAGTTTCCAGACCCTCAGCTCATATTTTATCCAAGTAAATCTGTATACGCAACAGCGTTTGGCGCTTTATACAGTTAAATAATCCAAGTTTTTCACCCGTTAAATAATCCAAATATTTAAGCGTTTCCAAGATAATATTGAATGTTACGGAATACACAGTGTAGTTTAAATCTACGTAATTGATATTATAGAAACGGATACATACTGAATCAGATATATTTTGCTCTTTATCTTTATACATAGCACTTGCTGATTATCGGTTTAATACTATTGTGAATTATTAATTTCGCCCACATATGACGTATAAACTTATAAGAACAATGGAATACTCCTAAAATGTGTTTCCAAATCAAAATTTAATATAATGGAATATCAATCCAAAAACTTTTGACGAGGTAAAAATAGGTGACGCAAGTACACCTCTTATAAAAGATGTGATATCAAACCATACGATGTATAGGGTGACACAAGTACTATATCTACTTACAAACACCATAAGGGTACACTAAAATCTCAAATATTATATACGTACCGCTGGAAAGGTGTTGAATAGAACTACAAAAAACATTTATGGAGCTTTTTCTCTATCTGAGGTCAGATACTGCTCACTACTACTACTAAATTGGAAAACTTTTAAAATACCGTAGGATGGAGATACTTTGATAATTTTTTTTCTTTAAAGTTAAATATCTTTTTTGCTAATAAAGATAAACGTTTGAAAAAAAATTGTGATATAGGTTTTTGGTGTGCTATCGATTACCCATAATATGAATTAAAACAATTAAGAGACTTTCGCGTAAAAAATTAAAAAATGCCTGATCAAAGTTTTACGGTAACCTCCGTTTTTTCAACGAAATACTAAAGTATCCCCAGCGTTTTAAAAACATGTTTTTTTAAAAACTTGTTATTTCTTATTGGGAAAATTTAGAAGGTCGGGGGGAACAATAATCAACCCAACACGACTTACAATAATAGTTTCAAACAAAACAGTTCTTATAAAAATAGGTAACTACATATTTTTGTTAACTTAGAAACACTGTAAGAAGTAATTTTCTAATTTTATTTATAGTTTGTTTCTTATTGACTGACAGCACGCGAAAAGGTCACAGATGCTAGTCAGGTAGTAAAGCATAAGCGTCACAGTTCATCTAAGTAATTTATTTACTATTTAATTTTATACCCGATCTGATATATAAAGGTAATATAAATGTAAATTCGGTTAGTTAAAACAACTATCTGACCTTCATACATTTGTAGAGTACATACAGTTAAAACAATAAATTATTTTTGAAATAATCTTGTAACGCAACTATACTGACTGAATATTTCATTAATTATCTTGAGAATTTGGAGCAGGTCAATTCTTGGGAGACATATTAACAAACCATTTATCCATACATTCTCCAGATAATTACTTTCTGATTTTCGAAATGTTGATAATAACATTTCCAAGAAACATTACAACAGGGTCCTACTAGGGATTGTCCCAATGACTACTTAGAAATTTTGCAGTTATATACGGTGAAACTTGGTCTCGCCGAAATTTTTATAATTTGTTTTGCTTAGAGTCGCTTATGTTCCATAAGTGTTAACTGTGTTCTGAAAAATGTCTTCAAGTTTTACCCCAGTAAAGTGTAAGAGCGTGATTAGCTTACAAACGAAGACTGTAGTGTTAAATGTGCATGATGCTGTTGTACATCAAATACCGGCTGCTACTGTTAGAAATATAGTTTCGACATGTTCCAATATGACAGGAGTTAGTGAATCTACTATTTACAGGCTTCTAAGAGAGAGGAAAAATGGAAATATATCTCCACCTAAAAAGTCAACTGGAGACGCCAGTATTTACGAAATATCCGAAAATACAGACAGGAGGGAAGACAAATCTATTATCTAGATGAGACATGGCTTAATGAAAGACATTCAGTGAAAAAAATATGGCAGGACAAAAGTATTCAAACCAGTCGTCAAGCTTTCATAGAAGGTTTATCTACTGGACTGAAAACTCCTATTGGTAAAGGTCACCGACTAATAATAACGCATATTGGATGCAATCAAGGGTTCGTTGAAGGTGGTTTACTGGAGTTTCAGTCAACATCAACCAAAGACTATCATGAAGAAATGACTGCAGATGTATTTTACACAAATGGTCGAATTAATTCCAAATAATGCTGTAATCGTTATGGACAATGCCACTTATCATTCGCGATTAACAGAAAATCTTCCATCTACCTCTTAGAGAAAAGCTGATATTAGAAACTGGTTAATCGTAAAAGATATACCATTTGAAGATGATATGTTGAAAAAATAACTTTTAAAGGTTGCTTCAGATCACAAGCTACAATTTAAAAAGTTTGTTATTGATGAAATAGCCAAGAATCGTGGGATAACAGTGCTTCGTTTGCCGCCATACCAGGGTGAATTAAATGCGATAGAGTTAATATGGGCCCAAATGAAAGGTTATGTAGCTAGACATAATAAAACATTTAAAATGAAAGATGTTCGTGAACTCATAAAGTACTCAATGACAACAATAACTGAAGAGAACTGGAGAGATGCTGTTAATCATGTAATTAAAGAGGAAGAGAAAATGTGGGTTTTAGATAACCTCATAGAACATACTATAGAACCGATAGTGATCTCTCTCGACGAGTCTTCGGATGATTCTTGTATGGCCAGCGAAGAGGATGATACTATAGATTGAATTTTATATTTCCTATAAATGGTATGTTTACTTTACTTAATATACATTAATTCATTGTCAATAAATTTGAATTATGAGAATTAAACTATATTTTATCTAATTAATTTAATGTAATAAAAATGAAAATGTAACTTGTTAATAGGCCTAAACGAATCAATTTTATTTCAACTGTAATGTTGACCGAATCTAATTAAATAAGCAAAATGAACTAATATCGTAATCTCCGCCACTGCCGCACTGTTTATCCTTTTGCTGGCATTGTTCAGTTTTATTACCATATGGTATTTTGAGCTGAAACAGGGATGTACAGATAACCAATACAGACACCTACTTGTTTTGCATTAGAATTTTAGTATTTACTTGTAAAATTCTTAGGATCACACTCTGTAAGAGATAATTTTCTATTTGAATATTTAATGGGGCTACTGTGCTGTCAGACATTAAGAAATAGACTATAACACTTACAGCCAATTCAAACACATCAATACTTTTGTTAAAAGTGTAAATTATGTTTTCATCTTCATCTAGTTCTTGGCACGGTTGCGGCAATATCTCTAGAACCTCGTCTTCGTTAATTTCTGAGATATCATTAAGAACTCGTCTAAATTTTGTTTTATTTTTACCCACTGATTTAAAGCCTACGACTGTGATTTCGCTCTCAATCTCGACAATCTGGCACACATATCTGTAGGTTTTTTTCCACGTTTAGTTAAAAATTTTACCAAAAGAAATTGGCCCACCTGTAAATTTCTGCTATTTTCAACTATTTTATTATCGTTAGTATGGGTCTCAACAGCCTCAATCAAAGATGGTTCATTTCTCGGTTCATTTTCACTTTCCTTATTACCAGAATCTGCAAAATCAGTTGCATTTTCGACATGTGTAGCGACACAGCATCCTGGTAGAACAGCGAGTCGTTTTCATTGGGCGGAAGAACGCCACATCTAGTGGATGACACGAGTGTGTCGAGTTGGGAATCAAGCATATAAAATCAACATCGTATTCGTTGCATAATTGTAGTACCTCGAGGTCCATGTGCGATGATAAATTGTCACCTATCAAGGCTTTTCTGCCCATTAAACGTTTAGCATGTGGAAGAAAAACTGTCTTGAACCAGTCCCTAAACGTTTCATCATCTATCCATCCATTTAAGGTGCGATTGTATCGTGTCCCTCGAGTGCAACAAGCCTTTGTACAACATGGATATCCCACAGGGCCACTTTCCTTCCATGTATCATATAAATAAAGATTTTTGTATATGACATACTGTGGTAGCAAAGTGCCATCTGCAGCACCGCAAACCATTACTGTTGTACAACTTTTCGAGTGGTTCATGACTTTTTCAGGGTATTTCACACCCCTTCTGTATATGCACTTTTTCTTCCCTGGAACATCAGCAAGATTTGATTCATCATAATTAAATATATTTGTGTTTTTAAATTAAAGTCACGGTCTGTTTCGATATTGATTTATCGAAACAATTGTCAATTTTTTAGAATTTTCAATAACTTTTATTATATTGTGGAATTAACTAGAGACCGTGAGTTTAATTTAAAAACACTAATATGAGCATATTCCACGAAGTAAGGGTCGAGACAGTTAATTTCATTAAATATATTTGATGAAGGTAGGTATTTGATGACATTCTCTATATTATCGAAATACTGTTCTAAAGTTTGTTTGGAAACTGCAGCTCTGGCCCTTTTTATATTTGTTGCCACTCTTTGCCCATAAGCGTGTTTGTGCCTTTCGAGTAAATTATATGCCCAGTCAGCTCCAGGTATATTATTCTGAAATCGGATAATTACAACTCCCTAAATAGTATTTGGCCAACATGCGTATATCGAACAAGGTTAAAGGAAAGCCACAGTCTCCGCATTTAGCTGCTGCTTCAAGAATTGATTGCTCCTCCTTGTGACTAAATACTGGAGGACGTCCAGGTTTTCGTCCATGTTTGCCTTTGAATTTATTGTACAAAGTGCCAAACGAAATTTTGTATTGTTCGGATGCTGCTCGAATGCTTAAATCCCCATTGGCAATTTTCTCAAGGGCTTTTTCCAAAGTTTCCGTCAAATAATCTGCATAAGAACGACTGCCAGGTATCCTTTTATGTTTACGAGCCATCTTCTGCAAAAAATAATACAGATATTAAAAAAAACACATTATTGTATTTAAAAACCGCTGGGGTAACATTGATCACGCACATGTTGCGATAAATGTTACCCCATACCCCCTTTCGAAGTTACCCCAATTAACAAATTTAATTATTACACCACTCTCTTTACATATATGTCCGATATAATTATTTAAGTAGTTGCACCAGTAGTCAAACAAAAGCATAAAATCAAAGGAGTAAACAATTATTAAAAACTTACCCTTGTAGCGGGAAAGTTATTCCACTAAAAACAATACGTAAAATACGCGGTGACCTTGTAGCACACTCACTGTGGGTTTGGCAGTCTACTGAACCGCGTGCTAGCTAGCTGAATTTCGTTCCGAGGACCATGCAAGTGTAAATCTAAGTGGGGGGCATGAATCACGTTTGAGAACTAACGGTAAGGGAAGCTATGATCAAAGTATAGATGCGATTTAAAGTATCCCCATTCTACGGTACCCATGTTTTCGAAATTTTAGATGGCCATTAGGACCCTTTAAGCATTTTTTCAGAGATCGTGGTATGGTGCGATAATAACTTTTCGAGCTCTACCAACCTGCAATGTAATGTTTTAATAGTATTTGTTTTAGCTACTGATGTTTCTTTATATTTCTCTACTACCTGTATCTTGTCTATTACCTCTCCTGTTTTCTTCCCGATCTCTACTATTCTGCCGAACTGGACCATTCCAACAACTATTATTTCCACTACATGAATTATATCCCCTATAATTATATCCACTATCCCCATTTCTATTGTCCCTTTGATTAAAATTCCTCAAATACTGCCTATCATCCCTATTTCATTAATAATTTCCCCCATTACCATTATACCTACCAAAATTCGTAGCATCTCCATTGTTATCTCTAAAATTTCTATTACCCTATCTAACATTATCCTTTCCTGATATTGATTTGTCAGATTGTATACACTCTGATTTGCTATACTCCTCTCTAATCTTTGCAGATAACTTGAAAAATGTTCCAACTTTTTGATGTTATGCAGAGCTATGGTCTCTGCCAAATCTTGATTGAACTGCATAGATATGTATAGTACTATTTCTTCCTCTCTCATTTATAAATATTGTGCTGTGTTGTACAATTACATAGCATACATATTCATATTCCTATTACGACCATAATCAAACTTTCCGAAATATATTCTTTCACGGAAACTTGCCTGTTAAATTTCTCTCCACAAGTAGTTTAAAAATCTGTTTTTAAAATCTCTTAAATTTTCTATTTTATTTTCTTCATTGCAAAACCATAGTAATGACATCCCATTTAACATACCTCTGATCACTAATTTCATCTCCACCAGATCCCTAATATGTTTAACCCGACATCTCGCAATTGTGATAAACACTTTGGGATGTATATGATTAATATTTCCATCATACCTAATTGCTTCGTCCACAAAATCTGCTGAAGGTACTACAACTGCCCTATTCTTCTCATTTCCTCATGTGTATCTCTCAGCTTCCTATTCATCTCCTCCATCTCCTTTTTAAAACGTATGTCCCATATCTCACTCCTGTTTGTTTTTCTACTCTAACATCTAATTCTTTAATTTCCCTGTCAACATTTTCTTTAAAATTTTGCATCACCTCCTCACTCACTTGTCCGTATAATTTAATATAACCCACTTCTTTGGTTAATTTTTCATTTTGTTTTGTAATTTCTATCTGAATCACACTTGGTATATTTTCCTCTAGACGTTTCCCAATTCTTGTACTTCTTCCACTACATACATGCTTGTCTATATCTTCCCTGATTTTAATGCAATTTTCTTTAAACTTCCATACGCAAATTTTCATTGTGTGCATTCGTACTTTCTTTCACCGTTTCAATCTGCTTTCTACATTCTTCATTCTCTTCCCTAACTTTCTTAATCTCATTCAAACTTTCCATTTTCACCTCATCTATTTTCATTTCCAAGTCATTCATGTTTCCTTTTATATCATTCATATCCTAATTCATTTCTCCCTTCATCTTATCCATCTTTCGATTAATGTCTACATTCATCTTGTCCATCCTCCCATTCATGTTATTCGCATCTCCCCTTATGTTATTCATATCTCCCCTAATTTTCCCCTCATACTATTCATATCTTCTCTAATTTCTCTCCTCATTCTATTCATATCCTCTCTAATACGAATCACAAATTCCATTAACTGATCTTCTCTACTTACTCTTTCCTGTCTCTCTTGTCTCTTATCCTCCTGTTCATCTTCTGCTATATCTCCCTAATTACTCCTAACAGTCTGTTCCTATTCATTTCCTGCCAAATCTCCCTCTGAATGTTCTCTTCCCAGTTCCATATATTGCACTTGGAAATCACTTACTCCATATCTCATTTCTTCATGTACTTGCACTCCGTTATCTTTTTCCCCTGTAGACTCTTAACTCCTCACAATAAAATAAATATGTATCCGGATCCTTTCCCTCATATTTCAATGCATCCTTCCATCTATCCACTATCAACAATTTATTTCCCACCGTATCTAATCCTCCCCTCCTAAGAAATTCCTTTAACTCTGTCACCTTCAATTCCCCCAAAGTCTTACCATCCTTATCCATTTTAATATATTATATAATAGTTACAATAAAGTGAAATCAAAATATTTATTTATTCAATTTTCTTTTGTAAATAAATAATTATATTATTACCTATATTTTTTTGTGTTGCGATCGTAATAACTTTTCGAACTCTACTATTTGACTGTAGCATCACGTCAGTGCCCCAAGTCAACTGGCAGAATTCCATCGTGATTCGTGAACGCGTTCCTATTTTTTCGGCTATTTGAAAATTGACATTGTGTATGAAAAGAAATTACTGAATATATAGAGTGACTTTTCACTCAGACCTACCGTTGCCTGTGATTAGAACATAATTCTCCTCGAAATCAAGTAATTTGATTTCAATCTGTGGATCACCTTAAGGAAGTTTTGGTGGTACTTCCATGTCAACTAAACATTAGTACTAAATTTTTTAAGGGGTCAAATGAAAATATAAAAAAGATCTTTATTTTAAAAAGTTAATTAAACAAATTTATAGTCGACAACTTGACTAAATTACCTATACTGAAATATTAAAATAATATTGAACTTTTTCATTTTTTTGTTTATAAATTATTCGAAAACATTAATTAGTATATTTTATAACCATAAAAATTAATATTACAAAAACATCATTGAGAAAATTTCGTTTCCAAACATCTTTGAAGAAGAGTATAAAATGGCAACATCGCATATTGTTAAATGTATTTTTTGGTAGTTGGTATAATTGATCATACCAATACCGTTCATTTAAATTTTGTAATTCTCGCAAATACTATCTTAACCGATAAGGCCCTGTCGTGTTCACTATTTGTAGAATAAGTTACACACCTGAGGATTGGGATTTGGGGATTATTACCCCAATCTACAAAAAAGGAGATAACAGAGAATACCGAAATTACAGAGGCTTTACATTGATTAGTACAAAGTCCAAAGTGTATGCCATAATTTTGGAGAAAATACTGAGGGAAAAAGTGGAACATACATTAGAAGGAATGCAGTTTGGATTCAGACAAAACAGGAACACAACAGAACCGATGTCGGGAGACATCGCGTCAGCTGACAACTAGGGGGAAAAGCCATGAGAGAAGTCCGAAATACTGCTGTTTTATGGACCTGACATTTGACCAGATAAAAAGAGAGGATATATGGGAACTCTATGGAATAGAAGAGTGTCTGGAAATGTAGTAAAAGGAGTACAAATCCTATATAAAATAAACATAGTCATAATTATGTAAGAGCTTAAGGAAGAGAAATCAGAACCATTTGAAACCACATTCGGGGTGAAACAGGGATGTACCTTGAGAAAAAAGTGAAACCATATCAAGTAGGATACTGGAAAATGAAAGAGGAACAGAACTCTGCTATGCGGATGACATGATGATTATAGGTAAAAAATAAAAATTTGAAAGAAAATCATGAGATATTCAAGAATATATTAATATGAGGATAAACGAATAAAAAATAAAGATCATGATAATAGGGAAAAGATGACAAGAGCATACAATATATACAGAAGAAGAGAAAAATATAGAACAAGTCCAAAAGCTCAAATATTTGTGTTAAATTATTTTAATGTTTTTCTTATTTATTTAAACAGCAAACGGGTGAGATAAATTTTATACACACGGTAGGTTCACTTACTTAATTTATTTATTCACTGGACTAGTAGATGGTTCTATTACTTTTTCTTCTGCCATCTCTCGAATTATTCTTTCAGCTTCCTCTCTCTTCGCTCGTGAAAGTCTTCGAGCTGATTGCCTAATTGGCATTACCAGTATCGATTTTGTGTTTGACGGCTGATGTTCTACCAGTTTTTCCTCCTTTTGGTACGAATAAGTCTCGATACTGCAAGAGAAATTCTCTCATTCTCTTTTTTTCAGCTCGATCTAAAGATTGACCAGCTACTGATAACATTTGTTCGAATCTGGCATTAGAATTGTCAGTGGTCGTTGTTTGACGAACTATAGACGTCACTGGTACGCAGGATCCAATCTTGGTTTCCTTCTTGATGGTAATTGGGTAATCATTCACGTTTATCACACGTACTGGGATCTCTTTCGCCGACGTAACCAATCCTTTTCCAATTAGTACTCCTTTGCCCACTTCCTCGTCGTGGTTCCTTGGCTCCATCATAACCGGTGTACCTTCCTCCATGATTCCCTGTAGCCGTGCTACTATCATAGTTTCGCTTCGTGCAGGTAGAACGGTATCTTCCTGTACAGCCGCCAACACCGCGCTGCCTTCATATGGATGAAGGAATACCTCCTCGGAAGCCTCGTCATTGAATAAAAATAATTTTGGATCAAAGCCGTCATTTTCCAGTGCCACTTTAAGTCTTTCTACTAATTCACTTTTCTTACCGGATGTTTCCAACTCACGTTCTTCCAATTCTGCTCTTAATTCCGTCACTTTCAGATCACATAGTCTCTTGGCCATTTTTACGTAGCAATTTATGTATACTACCCCACACCTGACACCAATGTAATGTTTTTCTTATTTATTTAACCAGCAAACGGGTGGGATAAATTTTAAACACACGGTAGGTTCACTTACTTAATTTATTTATCTACTACACTATTCACTACACAATTCACTATACAGTATATTCACTTAAACTAATTTATATTCACTTATTTACTTGTTTATCTCACGATGTCACATTATCAACCCAAAATTTAAGAATTTAAGAGATAATTAGGCTCAAATTTTTTGCTCTCATGGTTATTTACAAAACAAAACTTTATTTTCGCCAAGCATAGCAAGTTTTTTCCCTAACCAATATTTCAGTCGCAAATACGTTGTGTTTCCAACTAAATAGGGAACCTCCTTTTCCACTCCCAAGATTTAGTTGACTAAATGTAACAACAGGTGATTACATGGTATTCTTCGCCAATAGTTATGTGTTTTCTTTTAGAACTTATGCATAACAATAATATTCAAGTAACGATTATGAAAATGTTTACCAAGCAACCGGATTAAAGTGAAATTATAAAACAAATACAAATAAATCATTAGATATTGTTCAGCATATCTACAATATTTAGATTTATTTTCAAAATGTATTTGAAATACAAAATTTAAGATTTTTTCAAAGAATACTGTTGCAATCGAGACACGAATAAGCAGTAAATATGTAGAAATGTGATAGCTAGAAATGTTAATTCCATATTGGTTTCAACAAAACTTACAACGAGAAAACATCAATCATGTTGCATAAAATGAAAACTTGTCGATAAATGGAATCCGGTCGACATTTGTCAGCCAGTGAAATCCTAACGGTTTCAATTTCCGTCGACTCATATTTGAACATGCTTTATTCTCAAGGGAGTATTTCATCCCCTAAATCCTACCCTGTATGAATCTTTATGCAAATTTCTCTCGATATGTTTCGTTATTTCGTCGACCGGTCAGTTTTCCAATCTCCGTATGTTTGTTTGGAATGTGCATCAAACCGATTAAGTATTGTATAGTCATATGTATTTCTAAGAAAACAGTTAAAATAAATAACGGTTCGAAAACGAAAGGTCAACCGATATTGTTTTAACAGAAAGGTAGACACAGAATTAGTTTTATTCAACATGTCAACATTTTAAGAAATTAATATAAGAATCTAACTACTTATTACTGTCCAATGCAATAGATAAACTTAATAACAGAAATTGAAGAATTCATTACTTTTTTGATTGGTTTATTTATGGAAATAAAAATGCATATTATATAAAGTAAAGGAGACTGCAAAGATACCTGAATTGTCACACTCACTGGAATAAGTTGATATTTTTCCCCATGCCATCTACGTTTATAAAAACAATAAAAAAATTTAATGTATTGAATATCACATAAGTTGTCAAATGTTATTAACATTGTTGTGTCATAATAACAATTTGTTTCACATACATAAAATTGTAACATAGGCCATTGATGACAGTATATTAAAAAAAGCAAATATATTCAGGGAAGAGATGCTTTGTTTCAATAAGTAGGCAATAACATGTGTAATAACAATTTTAGGTGAAAAAATTAAAGTGGTTAATATAATTTATTAGATTGTAATACCAGTAACTGTTATCATCATTTCTAAAACAAATGTATCTACTCTAACCTTACCTGCTAAATTGTGTATGGGTAATGACCATAATTTTAAATTTATTTTGCTGTTGGGCTAAATACACCTTTCATGAAAATGTTCCAAATGAATAAATTATTATTATTTGTGTGCCTCTTCAATTTGGGTTTAATACTGATTGTAGAATTCATTTTTATAGAAGAAATTCATAAACATATTTCTTTACATTTGACATAACAAAATGACAAATGACATTTGTATTGTAACGTCAACTGACGCTGTTGTGAGGACGATACAATTCGATGATTTTAGGAACGGTGCTCGAGAATATCAGTTTTAGGAACTATTCGCAAATAGAGCATTCACATGCTTGTGTATACATGACGTTGGGAACGATGTCAAGAATAGCGCCCTGGTTCGAGATTCAGGGCGGATTAAACTCAATCATCGACCACCACTCCTACAAGAAATGAATCACCGGTGGCGACAGTGATTTTCTTACCGAAATATCGAAACCCCACCTGCCAAACGTTCAACTTTAGGAATATTTTTACAAGATACAACTTTTATTTTTTAGCACTGAATATATTTTTAATAAATACATGGAAAATTGTCATTGATGCTGCAAATGAATCATATATGAATTATATGGCAAATGTTTGCATAATTTGTCCGTAGATAATATACTTTTTAATTAATTAAAAAAAAATAGAATTGCGGAGAGAGGAAAAAGGCGAAATTTTCGGTATACGGGTGTCTGCCGTCTAGCGCAAAAAGATATAGAAGAGGGCGAAGTTGAGACGTGACATGGCGCGAGTGATGGGTGGTCACTCTTGATATATCGTCACCACGGAGCAATAGTAACATATGAACGAAAACGTAGATTCGAGTTAAGTTTAATTTTAATTTTGAAGGTTATTTGCCTCTCGCTTTTGCATTAATTTCTACAAAATTTTGATTATTACTATAACTTTTGAGTAAAATGTAGATGTGGTATAATGTAGAGTAATGTTTGTTACAGAAAAGTAATGAATTAACTAATTTATATATAAATTGTTATAATATTCCGAACACTGAACAAAGATATTTTTTAGGCTTAAAAATCCTAAGTTGAATCTAGTGTTGAAAATTTCTTAATAAAAATATTGCTTCACGAATGGTCTTTTATCTTCAGAAAATTTTTCTGTGTACAATCTATACATAAGTATCACATTAGGTGCTCCTTCTTAATATCCCTCTGTATTGTGATTCTGTCCTTGGGAAACTATTTATGTGTCAATTATTCCTTGCACCAAAACATCACTGATTTTGTTAGCCTTACTCAGATGTACTGGACTTAGGAAACCTTAATTGTTTCTCTTTTTAAATAATTTACAAATTGATCTTTACATTTTTTACATGGAAAAATATACACACGTAAATGTTTTTTACTTATAGAGTTTATCAATTTTGATTTCAATTCTATAAATATTATCAGCCAAAAACTGTCTCTGGAGTTCTTTGTCGCATAGTCCATAATATTTTTCAAAAAGTTCTTATCTATCCATAACGTTGATTTTACTGGAACATTTAAACATACATTTATTTCCATAAGAAGGTAATACGGACTTAGCCTGATATTTCTTTCCTAACCTCGAAGTGTGTTCTTGTCCGGACTTGATTTAACTCTTTTTATCTTTGTCTTCATTTTTTTTCGTAGTCTACTTCCGATGCGCCCCTCTAGGTTGGTATGATCTGTCTCTAGTGGTTTATATGCTAGATGCATATTATCTTCCAAAACCTTTATTTTCTCGTCGCTACTGGGGATAAAATCTGGATCCTTCACGCTACCATCATGAGAAAAATTACCCATAATGTGTTCATCAGATAAAAGATTTAGATTTTCAACTTCTTTAGTGGTAGATGTCATAATTCTGTCTTGGCTAGGACATAATATTGGCAAATCAATGCGGTCAATTGAGTATCATTGTTATCATTTTCTAATAAGGAATCGTTTTGGTTAAATGTAATATTTACTTTTTCAGTGGTAGGGAAACAATACAGAACGAAGTCTCAATTTCCGTCTCGAAGTTTAGGCTTTGAAGCCATTCAGTTGCTGGGATTGCCTGATTTTACTGCATCTATTACTGATTCTCCAGCATCTAGAAAAATAATGACAATACCATACTTATTGCAAAATTATAGTTTTTATCAGGTTTAACAATGCTTATGGCGGTTTGCAATATGGCAAATATTGTCGAAATCACTGTTTTCTAAGGAATTAACTCAAACGTTGATCATGAGTTAACGAAATGTGCAAACGGCAATTAATAAGTAAATTACTAGTCGTTTATCAACTTACCATCACGTTTTGCTTCAATTGTCAAAGTTTCCTTCTCTAAATCAGCCAGGTGTTGGCCTGGCGAAATTAGATTTTTGATCTACGCATTTATTCCACTCATAATTAAACAAACAAGAACACTTTAAAAGAGTGTGTATTAAGTGTGCAACCGCCACCTGCACAATAACGCGTCCAGACAAGTAGTAACAAAAAAAGTGCAAAATGGAAACAAGAAAACTAACCTATCTGATACTTTTGTATAAAAACTTTAGTGAAACAGTGAGATATCTGAGTTATCCTAGTGTTGCATGGAATTAATAAGGCTTTCGGCCTTTCTGCAGCAAAAGTTACACTATTTAAAAATATATAATGAGGTCATGAAATCTATCCTAGTGTTCCACTATATGAAAAGATCATTTCTGATGTTGTTACCAGAATAATCTCCATTTTTATTTTTTTTATATCCTCCTGTGGCTCTGAGGCGACGATATTTGTAACACTTGAAAGATGATATGACAATTGGATAGGTAGGCCTGAACAGTCTAAATTGAAGAAATGATGGTCAGGAACCAAGATGTAAGATGTTTCAAAATGACTGTTTATGGAATTTCATATAAGTATGGTTAAAATTGGTCAATTTTGGAGGAGTTCTTTGCACTCTCCCTTAAATTCTCTACAACTTTGATTGCAGTTTTGATTGAGTGTTTTGATAGGACAACTCACTGAGTTTTCAAGATTGATGCGCGGAAGACTACGAATTGGCCATACAAGGCTCACTCATAGACACCATAGAGAAAGTAATATATTAAGAGAGTTGTTGTTCCTGTATAATCAGTTGGCATCGTGTTGATCAGGTGGCACCACTTGTGGGTGACAGAGCTAGTTTTGAGAGACGGGATATTCAAATTTGATAGTTTGGATTATGGGTAGGTACATTTTATAATTTGTCTTAACACGTTCACTGTCCTACGACCCACATATGTGTCGTAAGTTCATTTGCCTATAAGTCCTGCGAACCATATGTAGGTTGTGAACATATGCTCTGTTACAGTATGATATTAAAAAGAACGTTTCAGTAAATTATTGTGTTCTTTAAGGGGACTCCGAAGGAATAAAAGCTACATTTTGGCGAAAAAAAGAGTTCATTGTATCAAAAAACAACTGAGATATAGCCTTTCAAAAATTGATTCATAAAATAAAAAAAACATTCTTATAAACGTAACAAAAAGTGTATATGTAAATATGTATATAAATAAAAAGAATGAGAAGATATGAAAAATCAATGATTTTCTGCGTAACAAGGAATACAATATGCTTGGTTGCACTGCCAGCAAAAAGTTGAGACTTTCTTAGTTTTTTTACATGCTTCTTTCGACGTCAGGGTATTTCTCAACTTAGTATAACACCCATGACAGTGCTTTCAATATATTTTGTCTCCCATCATTTGTAGGTAGCAGGTGGCTCCTCTATCTTGTGAGTTCCTTTCTAATTTTCTTTTTTTTTTTGCTTTTACGTATTTTCATTTATTTTTAGAAGGCTGCGAAATAAGAGATTCACTGATTTTCAATATGGATAATTGATCTTTTACTGCACGGACAGAATTATACAAAAAAGAAGTATTGACAACAAGGGTCCCGCAAATTATTTCCATAGCCAATTTTTTAAACCATACCAAAGACTTTCGGAGACAAGTGTAATAACTAGATAATTGGTCAGAGATATCTACCCCCTTGTTATAATCTAATACAGTTGATGGTTTGACTTTATCTTTCCCATTTCTTTTTTTTCCGTAGAGTTGGATGTGATCATAGTACGTAGAAAGTATATAAACATCACGTTCATCATGCCATTTGAAGAAAGTGATAAAATTATTTTGTTTGGCAGTTATCTGGCCTTTTTCAATTTATAGTTGACTACATCCTTCGGCAGGCCTATCCTATTTTTCCTTACGGTACCTAATAAATTGGTTTTCCTTTCGTACATGTATTTAGCAAGTTCAAAACTCGTATAATAATTGTCAATTATAACCAATCTTCCAGCATTTAACAAGGGCTCAACCAATTCAATAACTGTACTACCAGGAAGATCTAATCCTTGGCGTTTTTCATTTTGTCAATTATATATTTTTAGATGCCAAATGTATCCAAACTGAGAACGCACTTTGAAAACATCTATGGGCTTTAGATGGATTGTATTGCCGAAACTTCAGGCGACCTCTGAAAGGAATCATAGATAGATAGATAGATAGATAGATAGATAGATAGATAGATAGATAGATATTTATTAACTACTTTACAATAAAATGTTTGTAGCACGTCAAAAAGAAAATACATACAAAAGAAATATACAAAATATATCTTAAGATAAAAACAGAGTAAAATGTCGCAGCAGAGATACGGTGTTGAGATTGTCCCGACAATGCACAGTGTAATCATCAACAGAGTAGAAACAATATTTAAGGAAAAACTTTTTTAAATATTTTTTAAAAACATTGGAGCCCAAGGTTTTTACAATTGATGGCGAAATATTAAAAAGCCTATAGTTTGGTGAATTTGATTGCGTCTTATTTAGCCGAAAGTAGCTTCATCTGATATGATGAGCATTACGGGTGTTGTAGTCGTGGACATCTGAATTTCTAGACAACATTGACTGTTTCCCATGAATTTCAATTATAGTATGAAATAAAAACAAAGACGGCAATGGCATAATTTTATATTTTATGAAAAACTGTTGGCAATGATCCCTGAAACCAAGATCAGCAAGCACCCTTATCGCCTTTTTTGCATTCTAAATACCGTTAAAGCATGGGAGGAATTACCCCAGAGGGTGATGCCATAGCTAATGTGCGAATGAAAGAGTGATAAATACGTAGTTTTGAGTGTACTTGAAATTTCAACTGTCGTAAAATGAATAAGTTTTTTGAATAAGTTTTTTGACTAAATGATCAATATGTGCCTGCCAACTTAGCCCGTGGTCTAGGACTAATCCAACTAATTTCACATTTTTTGTTTTCTGGTGAAATTACAATTGATTACTTGCAGATATATGCATGATTTCAGTTTTATTATTATTTAATTTTAGTTTGTTCGATGAAAACCATTCATTTGTCCTGTTACTAACGCAATCTAGAGAGGCGGCTAAATTCGTATTATCTTTCTCTGAAATAATAAATGTTGAATCGTCTGCAAATAGACCCGACATATAGGGTAACATAAAACGGCTCAGATCATTAATATAAATTATAAACAAGAGGGGGCCTAGAACCGACCCCTGAGGGACTCCATGACTTACCTCCAGAAAATCTGATGTTACACCATTCATTGTAACACATTGTTTTCTGTTTGACAGGTAAGAACCAATAAGCTTCAACGGAATTCCCCTAACTCCATAATAATTTAATTTATCTAAGAGAATGTCGTGAGAAACGCAGTCAAATGCCTTTGAAAGATCGCACAGCATTATGGCCGTACGGTTACCCTGTTCAAGTTCTTCCACTACGCCACTCACAACATTAAGAACTGCCTGGACGGTTGAGCGAGAATTTCAAAAGCCAAATTGGGAGCTACTGAAGAATTCGTTTCAATCAAAATAGTCATACAGCTGTTTTTTTATTAATTTTTCAATGACTTTACTGAATATTGAAATAATACTGATAGGGCGATAATTATCGATTACGGAAGCATCGCCTTTTTTAAAAAGAGGAAGCACTTTGGATAGTTTAAAAATATCGGGATAAATACCGGTGATAAAAATAAGATTTATGAGTTCCGTGAAAGGCTTTGCAGCAATAGAATTGGTCTCCTTCAAGATGCGGCTATTGAGTTCATGAATATCAAGACAATCAGAATTTTTCAATGAATTAATGGCTGAAAAGACCTCAGAGAGAGTGACCGGGTGTAAATAGAATGAACCGCAAGGAGCAGGAAACTTTTTAAAGCATAAGAGCTCGGCATTAGAAATGTTAGGAAGAGATTGAATGATATTAACAGCAATTTCACAAAAGAAGGTATGTATCTCATTTGGTGACAAATCAGGAGTTATTAAGGAGTATTTCTATTTCCTTCTTTCATAGTTAATAACCTTCCAACAAGCCTTTGCTCTATTTTCAGACGACATGATAAAATTATTATAAGCTGATTTTTTAGCGGATTTTAGCCTGCTATTATACACTACCCTCAGAGTCCTATACTGTTTTAGATCTTCTGGCTGTTTCCTTGCATCGGCTATTAACTTCAAAGATGAAAGTTGATTTCTTAGGTACCTTAAATCATCTGTAAACCAAGATACTGGAGAATGTTCAGTACCTTGCTTAGCTTTTCTTAGAGGAAAACACTCCGAACTTAAATTACGAAAAGTGTTAACAAGGAAAGAGGCCAAAACGTCTACATCCGATAGTCCCGATATAAAAGGACTCCAGTCAATAGTGGCTAGATGATGTTTTAATATATTTAGTCCTTTATTTGTAATACAACGTTTTATAATAGATTGCGACGTATTAGTTGGTTGGTTAGTCTATGACAATATATTGAGCCCGATGGTCAGAAAATCAAGGCTCGAAAACACCGACCAAAAATTGTTGTTCCGCGATATTGGTAATTATATTGTCAATACAGTTGGACGATGTAGCGGTAATCCTTGTATCCTCTAAAATGGTGATTGCCATGCCGTACGACTGCAGCAAACATTTTAACTTATTCAAAACACCAGTTTCAACCTTAAAATTCAAATTTAAGTCTACTAAAATTACCAGCTTTTCATATTTCTTTAATAAGTTGTGCAATAAATTCGCGAGAAACAGATCAATGCTGCCTTTACCAGATCTGTATAGTGCTATAACTGAGATTTTTATTTATGGCAAGTAAACTGCCGTAAATTCTGAATTTTGTTAAAGTCGTCCAAATTAATTGAGCTAATCTTTAAATTATCATTGTTTTCTTTTACGTAAATAGCTAGGCCTCCATGAATTTTATTACTACGGCAAAAAAGGTAGCCAATGTATATCCAGATATATTGATATGTTGAAGACAGTTCTCAGTCTGCCAGTGTTCAGAGAAACAAACAATATCAAAATGATGATCAGAAAGAAAAGCATTTATTGTTTCCAATTTATTAGAGATGCACTCAATATTAATATGAAACATACTTACCGCACTCTGCTGATTACACCTGTTTAACACACTAAGAACATTGGTTGTATTAAAATTATTTAAATTGTTTGGATTTACATTTCCTCGTCGGTCGTCTGGTGTTGGTGAAAATTTCTTTTAAAATCAAATCTTCTTACAGCTGCTTCTTTGGGCCAAATATGCGGGTTATAAGCTTGGTCTATATTCTCAAAGGGAAAAGACACTTTGAATGTGGACGCATATTCATTTTTACTCCATTCAACACAGGAAAAGGATACGTCAGGAGCTGATTGTTTAAGAAAGTCTAAAAGATCATTTGAAATCATGTCGGCAGTTATGCGAGAGACATCATTGCCTCCAATAATCGGTTTATATTTATTTATGCTGGCGTTTTTTGAGAGAGATTCCCAATGGAATTCCCCGTATTAATTGTGTTTATGTTTACAAATGGTTTTTGTACAGATTTTTGTAAAGTTGGCTTTTAGATAGTGGTCGATTTATATTTATCAGTACTAGTTTTTGTACCTTGATTGTTCGAATTTACGCAGTTGACATTGTTGCCACTAGATGCCTCTGCTGTATTCAGATTATCGAAAGGATTTTGATAATTACATTGTTTAAACAACAAAATTAAGCTTTCCTATTCCTCTGTACGTTTTTCCAAGTGAAAATAAAGTTTACTTACAGATACAAGTTCACTTTTAACTGCATTTAAGTCTTTCAAGAGGTGATCACACTGTGCACATGTAGCTTTTTTGAGGTTAACTTGATTAACTTCTGATTTCTTCACATTAGATATAGTTTCACTTAAACTTTCCACATAGTCTAATAGTTGCAAATTATTCACACCCGAGGGAAGTTTAAAATTTATAATTATTTCAATTAGCTCATTCTTTTTTAGTTTATTTAGCTCAACTGTTAACAACGCAACTTCAACGTCCGCCATCTTTTTTTATTAGTCTCATCAACAACAACTGTATCGCCAAGAGAATGCACATTTTTCATATTATTCCTAACAAGATCCAGCAAAGGTGCAATTTTTGATAAGCGGTTCTCTGATGGTATCGTTTTGTCTTCGAAATGCCAACATTTCAAAAAATATGTAAAACGGTTATACTTTATAGGAATCCTGTTGAAAAGTTCATGGTAATACAAGGAGTCCTTTTTCCAGTAACATTCTATGGTAGAGAAGTTTATAAGTCCCATAAGCAGAAGCATACCTGAACCAAACAAAAAATTATCCAAACAACAAAACTCACATAATTATTCCAAAATGAGTATAAAAATAAAGGTTTTAATTACTTACCAAGAACTGTTTTCATTTCTTCTCTGTCTGTATCGTGCCATCTAGAAATTCTTGCTAAACGTACTAAACGTTTTTGGTGTTGAAGTTCTAAAGCATACTTATTTGTTTGTATATTTTGAGTAATTTGAATGTTTGGTGCACCTGCTCCACTAAATGTAAATCTTGCGAGGAACAGTATGGTTGATCACCAGAAATCAGGATCATTTTCATCTTCTGAATCTACTTCACTATTTTCTTGATCACTTTCATTTTGATTGTCACTATCATTACCTGTTTCCTCATTATAACTTGAATCATCATCTTCACTATCACTATAGTAAGTGGGTCTGCCACGCTGTCGTCTGAATTTAAATCACTGACAGAACTGATTTCAGATACATTTTCCGGTTAGTTTACATTTTTGTCCAGACATAGTTGTATTAATATAAAAAAACGCTCAAATGAATAAATAAACACTTCTTGTTTCAATGCTCGTGAAAAACTAACAAGCAAAAACTGATGTACAGAAGATATGCTGATTTTGAGGAGTTGCCGAGTTGTGAAAATTTTATTTTACTTACCACATATGTGTCGTAGGACATAGATCGTAAATCGAAACTACCACAACGTCCTACGACTCACATATGGTGCATGTACATTTCAATTGAGACGCATAACAGTTAGTGAAAAGATACCATTAGGACAGGGAACGCGTTAAACTTGTTTATTATAAGTACGAGTATGTATTGATATCTAGTTAGCCTAGACCAGTTCCATGCATAAACAAAATATTGCGTTACCATAGCAACGAACAATAACTTATTAGAAGTGTCAGTGTAAAGTTTGACGTCAAAAAAGTAAACCAGAGTTACGCAATGAATTAAAAGACAAAAGATGTCCACCGAAATTGTGAAAACCGAAAAATCGGAGTATCGAGCAATCATCAAGTACCTGTATTTAAAAGGGTTAAGAGGTACGCATATTTACGAAGATATGCTTAATACCCTTGATGATCATTGTCCTTCGTATGCAACCGTGAAAAATTGGACTGCAAGCTTAAAAAGAGGTAAATTTTCCATTGAAGATGATGACCGATCGGGAAGGCCAGTTTCTGTATCAGTCCCCGAAAATATCGATGCAGTTCATGACATGATTTTATCAGACCGTCGAATTGGGCTAAAACGGATATCTGAAGCACTGAATATTTCATCCGAACGCGTTCATCATATAGATCACGTCAATTTGGACATGAGAACAATTTCTGCAATATGGATCCCCAAATGTTTGAATGTTGACCAAAAGCGTGCAAGAGTAGAAGCATCGCGTTCGATCTGTACTCGACTTGAAAACGATGTAGACTTCTTAAACCGAATTGTTACTATGAATGAGACTTGGGTACATTTCTACGATCCAGAAACAAAGCAACAATCGATGGAATGTCGAAACTCTGGTTCTCCAAGACCTAAGAAGTTTCGTGTCCAAAAATCTGCTGGAAAAGTTCTTGCTTCAGTTTTTTGGGATTGCCATGTGTTTGATATGTACAATTTGATTTAGCACATATCACTCATGGGTTTGTGGACTGTGTTAAAATAAATAAGTTCCTACGATGTTACTTGCTATATACAATTTATTTACACATATTTACACCGGTTTATTTACACTAACTTTACACATCAACCGCACTGTTGAAAAGGTTTTTTTTTTATTTATGGGTACTTGCCCGATTATATGTATATTAAAGACACTTTACTACTTGTGGGAACTAGCCCGATTATTTGTAATAATTAAAATCATGGTACAGCGTAGTTACAACGCTTTCGTACGCGAGAGCTCTTGCTTGTACCATGCCTTGAGTTATGCAACTGCCGGCTATATTTTGCTCTGCGCATGATTCCACCTCAGATGCTTGCCGCAGACGACATCTAGGATAAGAACTCTACACTTATAAATTTTGGTGTGATTCGTGTTGCATAATGTTTGCAACATGCTGGGGCCTCAGGCTTCTTTGAAACCATATGCTCTCAGTTTTATTAATTATTGTTATTTTAAACAGTAGTTATTCTTGCCCAAAGAATTTTAAAAAGCACCTTGCTTATATTTAAAATGTGGGTACAAGCCCGAATTTTACAAAAGCATTTCGCTTGTAATTAAAATGATTTTGGGTACAAGCCCGAAATTTGCAAAGCATTTTGATTGTAATTAAAATGATTGTGGGTAGAAGCCCGAAATTTACAAAGCATATTGATTGTAATTAAAATGATTGTGGGTACAAGCCCGAAATTTACAAAGCATCTTGATTGTAATTAAAACGATTGTGGGTACAAGCCCGAAATTTACAAAGCATTTTGATTGTAATTAAAATGATTGTGGGTACAAGCCCGAATTTTATAGAATAATAATTTTGATGACTTATTTGAAGTCTTACTAAATGTTGCAACATTTTTTTTTTTGTTAAGTATAATAATTAATAATTTTAGGTGCATTACCTTTTATATATTAACTTATTATTCTAAATTTATATACAAATATATACATATTTTTTATTTTTTATTTATTCATAATTATTAGTTATAAAGGGGCAAAATTGCCATTTTGGTCACTGATCTCCGATACGTTCCAGAAACAGTTTGGACGTCGCAGACTCTGACCTTGCCATCCTTTCCAGGTATGACTTTAATAATTCTGGCCATTGGCCACTTCAAGGAAGGCACGTTGTCCTCCTTCAATAAAACTAAAGTTCCTTCTTGAATGTTAGGAACGTTTTTATACCATTTAGGACGGTTTTGTAAAATGGTTAAATAGTCTTTGGACCACCTTTGCCAAAAATGTTGTTGTTTTTGGCATACAATTTTCCACAATTTGAGTTTGTTCTCAGGAGTATTTGTCACATTCGTTTCGGGATAAGAGGTTATAGGACATCCTACTAAAAAGTGTGCGGGAGTTAAATAATTTAAATCTGTGGGATCATTTGTTAAGGCTGTAATCGGCCTGGAATTTAAGATTCCTTCGATTTGAACAATAAGAGTATTGAACTCTTCGTACGTTAACTGGCTATTGCCCATTACTCGCTTCATGTGGTGCTTAGCACTTTTCACAGAGCTTTTCCACAAGCCTCCAAATACTGGAGAATAACTTGGTATGAACTTGAAATTAATTTGTTCTTCCACTGAAAAGTTGATTATAGAGTCTTTATTAACATTCACAAAGTCTTTATAAAATTCTTTTAATTGATTATTGGCTCCTTTAAACGTTTTTCCATTGTCACAATAAATGTTAGCAGGTTTACCTCTTCTTGAAATGAATCTTTTAAAACAAGCTAAAAAAGTGTCTGTCGTGAGATCTGAAACTACTTCCATATGAATAGCCTTGATAGAAAAACACACAAATAATGCAACGTAACTTTTTGTTATGATGGATTTTTTAATACGTGATTGTTTTATGTAAATAGGACCAAAAAAATCTAAGCCGCAATTTTGAAATGGTCTGTAAGGGTTAACTCGATGTTCCGGCAAAGAGCCCATTATTTGCTCTGAGCATTGTGCCTTTGCTTTGAAACATGTTACACATTTATGTAAGACCTTTTTTACTTCTCTAATGCCATTTACAATCCAAAATTGCAAATTTAGACTACTCAACACCTGTTTTTGACCAGCATGTAAGAGTCTTTTGTGTTCTCTTTCAATAATGAGATCAGTGATTCTATTGTTTTTTGGCAAGATTATGGGATGAATTTGATCATATTTTATATCAGCCTGCTGTATCCTTCCACCAACGCGAAGAATGTTGTTTTTATCAAGAAATGGACACAGTGATTTAATGCTTGATTTCAAATCCCTTTTTGATTTTAAATTATTAATTTCTTCAGAGAAATTTTATTTTTGAACTTCTCTAATGATGATAGTCATTGAGTCATTTAGTTCACCTATTTTT
Source organism: Galeruca laticollis (assembly GCA_963921935.1). NCBI lineage: Eukaryota > Metazoa > Arthropoda > Insecta > Coleoptera > Chrysomelidae > Galeruca > Galeruca laticollis. The sequence continues at coordinate 196,948,972 of OY998179.1, read as the reverse complement.
AAATTGTCAATTGTTTTATTGGTTGGATTTTTGATGTTGTGAATAAATCTATTGATGTAAGCCATTATTCTTTGCAATTTTGAAATTGAAGAAAAACTTTGAAAAATGTCTGTGAAAAACAAAGAACTTGTGGAAGCTTTTAGTGTTACAATGTGGGTTTTTTCTTCAGGTAGAGGATAAGTGATATCAATATTGAAATCTTTGTTTTTATGCATAAAGGTAATATCTGACAAAAATTGTGGTCCATGGAACCATAGATTGTCTGATTTAAATTCGAGAGGATCAGCACCTCTTGACAAAATGTCAGCGGGATTGTCTTTAGATTGAATGTAACACCAGGTAGAATGTTCAGTTATTTTTTGAATTTTTAGTATGCGATTTGCTACATAGGCATTGAGCCTCATTGGATCGGTGTTTAGCCAAGCTAATACTATGTTAGAGTCACAATACAGATATACATTGTTATTTTGCATTTTGAGCAAGTTGGGGACTTTGAAAGCTAATTGCGCAAGTAATAATGCTCCATTCAACTCTAATCTGGGCACAGTTAATTTTTTGTTGATTGGTGCAATACGTGATTTTGACAACTGCCTTATCCTTGAAAATTGCTCTAACATATAATACAGCGCCATAGGCTATGAGACTGCTGTCTGAAAAACCGATTAATTCAATTTTTTCTGCACCGTAGAATTTTACATCTCTGGGTACTTCAATTGTTGGCATATTTTTAAGTTTGTTTTGAAATTCTTGCCAAGGCCCTTTAATATTTTCTGGCAACAGCTCATCCCAGGAAAACTTGTCCAACCACAATTTTTGTAGGAAAACTTTTCCCTGAACCATTATTGGCCCGCTGAGACCTTGAGGATCCCAAAATTTAGAAATATATGACAGTATTTGCCTTTTTGTCAGACAGTCATCATTTTCAGCCTTTGGCGAGAATATTTTGAAACAATCGTTTTTGATGTCATAGGAAACGCCTAATGTTTTGATGACATTATTGTTTTTGCTAATGTCAACTTCATCAAGTTGTCGACTTTGCAACGGAATATCTAGCAAAATTTTGTCGTCATTTGATGCCCATTTATGCAAATTGAATGAACCTAATTTCAATAAATGACACAATTCATTTTTTAAGCGAATGGCTTCTTCAATTGTGTTGGCTCCTGCCAAAATATCGTCAATATATGTACAATTTTCGAGTGCATGAGATGCTAAAGGATAAACATTTTGATATTTAATCGAGAGTTCTTTGAGACACCGTGTAGCTAAATATGTGGAACTTTTATAACCATAAGTTACAGTTTGTAGTTGCAAACACTCAATGGGCTTATTGGGATCATCTCTCCAAAGAGTGTTCTGCAAAGCTTTATGTTCAGGGTTAATTAATATCATTCGAAACATTTTTTCAATATCTGCTAAAATAATGAATTTAAAAGTGCGAAAAATCAGCAGAATATCAAATAGCTCATTTTGAACTATGTCACCATTATAAAGAAAATCGTTTATACAGGTTTTATTTTTTGTGAACATGGAACCGTCAAAAACAACGCGACAACGTGTTGACTTTTTATCTTCACGAATTACTGCATGATGTCCCATAAAATATACTGGTGTGTCACTGGATTTGTATTCATTTGTATTTACAACCTTTGCATGCCCAAGACTCAAATATTCGTTAATAAACTGATTATATTGATCAAACAAATTTTGGTCTGATTTAAATCTTTTTTCTAGATTTTGAAAACGCTTCAATGCAATATAGTATGAATCCCCTAAATTGATTTCATTGATATCTAATTCAAGTGGCAAGTCTACTTGAAATTTATTGTTTTCTAACAAAGTTGTTTTTTGAAATATTGTTTCACAAGCTTCATGTTCATTATTATACTCCTTGAAAACCTGTGGAACTTTTTCTGTTTCCCAAAACTTTGAAAGCATTTTGTTTGTGTCATCAATTCTTAAATGACAAGATATTTTTGCCAAATTGTTATTTCTGGATTGTGAAGAAGATGGAAACGTACCAGAGATCAGATATCCAAAAGTTGTATTTTGTAAAATAAAACCATTGTTTAGGTTTATCCTACCATCTCTTAAAATACTAAAAAAGATATCAGCAGAAAGCAAAATGTCAATATTTTTTGGCTTGTAAAATTCATTGTTTGCAAGACTAAGATTTTCCGGTAAATTTAACTGTTCAACGTCAATTTTAAATGTTGGTATGTCACTGGTAATTTTGTTTACTACTGCACATTCACATTTTATTTCATGCTTATTAAAATTTGAATAAATGTTTAAATTTACTGCCTTGTTAACTTTAAATGAGGTGTCCTTTACACCTAGAATGTCTAAATTATTTTTATATGTTTTTAACCCTAGTTTTTGAACTAAATTTTCAGTAACAAAACATGACTGGGAGCCACTGTCAACAAGTGCAATGGCATCAATGAATGTATTGTTTTTTGCTCTGACATTGACTTTAATTGTTGGCAACAAAACATCTGTATTGTTTGACACATTGGTGGTGTTTACTGAGGCAGAAGTAGATGCAACTACTTGTGTTTCAGAGTTTGATCTGTTTTCTTGTTGAGATTTTTCATAATGTAGTAATGTGTTATGTGAATTTTTGTAACAAATTCTGCAAGTTACTTTTAAGTTACATTTCTTGCCAATATGTTTGTTTAAACATATTTTGCAGTGGCTATTTTTGTTTATGAAATTATTTCTTTCATTGATATTGACAGACTGGAATTTTTTACAATTATAAATTTTATGATTGAAATTATTGCAAAATGCACATTTGAAATCATTTTTTCCAACTGCTATGTGAACGTGTGATTTTTCTTTGACATTCTTTGTTAAGTCTGGTAATGAAACAGCTTCGAAAGCAGTTGCTCTATTCTCCAAATAAGTTAGAAATCCTTCCAATGTTGGAAGCCTTGAAGGATCCCTATCAATCTGATAAGCCCTATTAGTAAATGAATCTAACTTTTTTGATAAAATGCAAATTAATACCATGTCCCAACTGTCAATTGTGTCCTTTAATATATTTTTTAAACTACCAATGTTTTGTCGAACCTTGCTAACAAATTCTCTTAAAGCTACAGCAGTCCCTTTGTTTATATTAGGCAAATCAAGAATTGAATAAATGTAAGAATTTATTAACATTGTTTGGTTGTTATACCTATTATTTAATAATGTTAATGCTTTACTGTAAGAGTCACCTATTATTGGAAGCGAGTCAATGAGACTTAATGCTTCATCTTTTAAATGAGATTTGAGATAAAATAACTTCTCAACATCTGAAAGATTTTTGTTGTTATCAATTAAAGCAACAAAAAGTTCCAAAAAAGGTTTGAATTTACTCAAAACTTTCCCACTGAATGGTTCAATTTGAATAGGTTGCAACTTAGCTGTAGTTGTAACTTGAACTGGGACTTTCTGCATTGAATTTGTTACCACAGGTGTTTTTTGATTATTATCATATGAAGAAATAATTGCATTAATTTTTGTAACTGTATCAAAATGACTGTCTTCAAACTCACTGAATTTAATTTCTTCGATAGAATCTGGATCAAGACTTTCCAGCTCAGACAAAGATTCTTTAAACAAGTCATAATCACTGTTTAAAACGTTTTTGCGAATAGAAAGCTGTTCGATTAATATGTCAGTGAGTTGGTCGTCTTTATGATCTACTAAATATTTAGCTACTCTAATTGCAGTAGTTTTGCACTGCTTGATTTTGCTTTTCAATTTTTTAATTTCAATTTCTGTTTTCCCCATTTTTGAAAACGATTTCAACAGTTTCACAATGAGAAAACAAATAAGTAATTTCAGAAAAAAGTTATGTTTTGAAACAAAGTGACTAAAAGGTATGTTATTTTAGAATATAATGCAATTATTTATTTATTATTAATTGAAATTTCTTATCTTGTTCCTGGGCTGTGTGGCTTCGATGTCCAATTGTCCAAATGTATCCATAACCAATAACCATAACCAAAGAATACTTGTAATCTTTGATATAACTGCTGGCCGAAATCAGCTGCTTTTTAATAGTTCATATTTGTTTGTATTACAATGGCGACATCTTTTAGCACTGGTGGCTAAAAGTTTTGTCGGATTTGACTTTACCTCCCTCTTGTGGAGGAGAGACGAATTCAGTGTTTCAAAGTTTGTAGGTTTCTATGGTATCGACATCACTTTAGTTTTTCACTTAACAGTTTTTAGAGCACGCTAATACGCCATTTTGTAAATCTATAATATCGATTCTTACCAATTTTTGGCACTTGTTTCACCAGTTTTACGAAATCACAAATGTGTCTGTTGGATTACACGATATTTTATTGCGAAATCACTAACGTCTGGCTCGATTGACCATAATGTTTGATATGTACAATTTGATTTAGCACATATCACTCATGGGTTTGTGGACTGTGTTAAAATAAATAAGTTCCTACGATGTTACTTGCTATATACAATTTATTTACACATATTTACACCGGTTTATTTACACTAACTTTACACATCAACCGCACTGTTGAAAAGGTTTTTTTTTTATTTATGGGTACTTGCCCGATTATATGTATATTAAAGACACTTTACTACTTGTGGGAACTAGCCCGATTATTTGTAATAATTAAAATCATGGTACAGCGTAGTTACAACGCTTTCGTACGCGAGAGCTCTTGCTTGTACCATGCCTTGAGTTATGCAACTGCCGGCTATATTTTGCTCTGCGCATGATTCCACCTCAGATGCTTGCCGCAGACGACATCTAGGATAAGAACTCTACACTTATAAATTTTGGTGTGATTCGTGTTGCATAATGTTTGCAACACCATGGAGTAATCAAGATTGATTTTTTGGATAAGGGTAGAACAATAACTGGAGATTACTATTCGACATTACTGACCACTCTACGGGAAAAAATTAAAGAGAAAAGACGCGGAAAGCTATCCAAAGGTGTTTTGTTTTTGCAGAACAACGCCCCTGCAGACAAATCTCATGTTGCCATGCAAAAAATTCGTGATTTAGGATTTGAATTACTAGAACACCCCCCTTATTCACCAGATTCGGCTCCGTCCGACTATCATCTCTTTCCTCAACTGAAAAAAAGTTTAAAAGGTCCTAAATTTTCTTCCAACGAGGAGGTAATAAAAGCTGTGGGGGTCTGGTTTGCAGAGCAAGAAGAAACATTTTTTTTAAAGGTCTAGAGACATTGCAGGTTCGCTGTAATAAATGTATCCAATTAAGAGGAGAATATGTTGAGTAATAAAATATTTTGACATTGAAATTTTGTTTGGTTCTATAGTAGGCTAAGAATTTTTCAATATATCCTCGTATAATTATTTCATTGCAAAAAATAAATTTATATTTAATTTTTGTAATGAAATATTTTATAATAAAAATTATAAGACAAATAATTTAGATAAATAAGAAAACAGCAAACATTAAAATTTTTTATTAACCTGCATAAAATATAAAAGAAATATTTATCACAAAATTGCATATTTCTTCTAAAATTACATTACATTATATTTAAGAAAGTTGATCCAATATCATATCAAATTGTGCATTAAGTTATTTTTAAATTATTGACAACAAATATTTTAATAAAAAAGAGTTAAAAACTAGATTCTCCATTTCCATGAAGACAGGAATAGGTCTGAAACAAAAAAGAAAAATAAACGCAGTACATTAAGTTACCAAAACAAAATATTTTTGTTTGTTAGTCCTTTTACCTTCATTGGAATATTTTTTAATTAATAAGGGGACATACACTTTTAGAAGTTTAGAAAATACATGATTTATGTTCTCGATAGTTAAACTAATCAAAATTTATACTACCTTTTGCAAAGTGTTCAGTTTTTTGAGTAATATTTTCTACATGACCTATAAGTGGTAAAATATAATAGCGAAGCCATGCAGTATTAAAAAAAATTAACGGCTTCTCTTTATATATAAATCAGACGTGTTTTATCATCATTTTGTTTGAAGGAATTGAAACTACAGTGAACGTGTAAACTATCTGTTAACAAATAAGCCTTACATTCTTCGCAATTAAAAGCTGTATTTTTTTAACAACGAGACCAGAAACATAGCTTATACTGTTTGAATGTCAAAATTTGAATCATTTAGTTATGTATCTAAAAAACGGGAATTCAATATATCCCAATTCATGAACAGTAGTAGTTAATACTGAATAGTTTTGATTTATTATGAAAATAAGAAATTATTTAAGTTATCTAATAAACTACAATCTGCTTCAAAATTTGTATTCTAGTTCTTGACTATCATTATTGTTACAAAAAATAATCTTTCCATTTACAGTTTCTGTATTTGTGTATTATTACTATGTTCACCCATTTTGGTGGTGTATGATGTAATGGTTGAAAAGGTAAAGCAACTTTAAGTATTTTGCGTAATGTACTTGTAAATGCATCATCACAAAAATGATCTACATAATCTTTGATCTATGGATGTATAAGGAAGTTCTAAAATTTTGTTCTACTATTCCCTTTGATTAATGACAGACGAAAATTTGAACAATGTTTTATTCTTGAACTTCAAATTTCGAAGTGGCCAAAAATATTTAATATTACAATTTTTTGCAATAAATTTTAAAAAAACTAAACTAATCCTACTCACCCTTTTTTGTCACACCATAACCATATTTTTGACACTTCGACTTTGACAAGCCAGATTCACACCAACCAATGTTAGATGGATTTTGTATATTTTCATTTTTAATGACTAAAAAAAGGTTAATATACTAGGATATTTTATAATATTTATCGACATTAAAGAAAAGATATTAAATTTTATTGTTATTTATAATATTTTATACTATTTTACTCTATTTTGTTTATGTAAAACAGTCTTGTAGTTTGCGACTGCAGAGACTCCATGCGCGGATCGATTGCGCAGAAACGTTGTGCCATATATTGCCTATACTTATTTTATTATATTTGAGAGACACTTAATGACCTCCGAAAATAGCCCAACCTGCCACGCCTGCAACTGTTCTGTTACCGTTAAGCACATATTGATAGACTCAACTGTACAACGATATCAGGCAGAGAAATAATAGGAAGCCTATACTAAAAGAAATGTTAAGTACCCCCAGTAAATTATCCAAAGCTATAAAATTGCTCAAAGACATTAATTAATTAATAATGTCAGTGGCCATAGATGTCGAAGCACTTAAACTGGAATTTTAAAAAAGCCTTTCAGAATATACCCAATCAATATATTTTCAATTAAAATCTGACAAACTCTTGATAGGAAAACGCAGGAAGCTGAATACAAAATGATCAATCGAAACAAAAAACTTTCTAAGAGTTCATTGGATACTATATAATATATAAAAAGGTTGTAAATTTTGAATCTTTGTCTTGTGTGCGTGTGTAATACAATTCCTGTCCGATTTTAACATCAATTTTCAGTATTTTATAATCTATCGTACAATTACATGCGTAACTCACATCTACGTCTTGAACTCTATAGGGGAGTTTAATTTCAAAAATGACGCGCCGACAAAACTTTGTATGAGACTTGGATTCGGAGCTTGTATAAATAATAAAAATGTTTACTCTAGTGTATTTTCAATGCTGTCCGTCGAAAAGTAATTTCAGATGTTTTAAATTACGAACCGGTCATCTATTTGCTTCATGCGGTTCGAATACTAAAGCAGGAGTTGTATAGTCGAGGCATTGATGCAACAGACCTGTCAAATAAACAAACAAAACGTATTGTAACGTTTTTCTTATTTATTTAAGCAGTAAACGGGTGGGATAAACTTTAAACACACGGTATGGCTACTTACGAATTTATTTAAACACTAAACTACTCACTAACACTTAATTTATATACACTTAACTATTCACTTAAATTTAATTTATATACACACAACCCTAATTATTAATTTATATCAACACTTTTCAGTTCGCTATTCCGGTGTATTCTTGTTTATTTGTCGAGATCACTTTTTAAACTGTTTATCTCACGATGTCAAATTATAAACTAAACTTACTCTCCCTGGTCGGCCCTTTATATATTATTGCCTTTTTTTACTAGATAATTCTAGATTGCGGCATTTTCTCTCTGGCATTTTCTAGATAAGACTGGTCACAAAAACAATGTCTAGATAAGATAGTTACAATCGTAAACCATTCTAAGAAATCCCTTCGCCTCCGCCATAATTTTAACTTTCATACATGGCTTAGACAGAGTCAGATTCAAGGTCTACACTGCTATTCCGTAACATTACCCCTCCTTAAATGGAAGTTCCTTCTGGAACTTTTGTGTAGCCGAGACTGGATTTTTGAATCGGCAACTGGCCCCATTTCTACACTTTCCGATCTTATGGAAATAACAGGGCACCGTCTTCATCGGATACTCATAACGAGGGTTGTAGCTGCATATTAAGATCTGGACACCGGTATCTTGAAAGATATCCTCTGCCATGTTCCTGATGACTCGCCAATCCAACTGGTTACTCGCTATCTTAGGCATAGCCAGTTTCTTCACGCTGGATTCTAACACATGGTCTCGGAGGTTTCGAAGTGCTTCTCACGCATCGCGGTAGTTAGATCGATCTTGAAATTCATTTTTAGTTACCACGTAGAAGATATACCGCGAATTATGTTTCAGTTTCAGTGTCTTGCGGGGGGCTGGAATCTGGTCTTCAAGTTTTTCTAATTGCCCGAACTTCTCTCGAAAGACGGATGCCAACCCTCGTGCGTTCTTGATACGGGCGGGGATGTTGAATGCCAGTGAATAATCTTAAGGGATAGTGAACAAATCTTGTCGTTGTTCTGAAGTGACTCCATATCTAGCTTTCCCGGTACCTCCATACGCGCCCATAAATTCATCGAAGGTAGGGTCAGACACATCTCGAATATGGTTCACTCCTTTCTCTAGGTCATGGTCTCCTTCAAATGGCGCTAGTCGGTTTTGGTGAACTACTTTTGATTTTCCGTTGGGGATCTTGTTTATTCGATATCATCATTGATCCTTTTCTTGATTAAGTATGGACCTTCCCAGGATTTTTGTAATTTTGGAGAAAATCCTTTTCTCCTTGTCGGGTTGTGTAACCCATACTTTTTCCCCTTCTTTAAAACCGCCTACTGTGGCCTGCGTGTCGTACCGACTTTTCATTCTGTCGCTGGCAACTTGAAGAGTTTTTCGAACTAATTCATGAATATCCTCCAGCCTTCTTCTCAATCACGTAGTCTTCTCCTGCTAGATCTTCTCCAGGCCGACAGCCAAATTCCAGGTAACAAGGAAGCCTCATTTCACGTCCAAACAGGATTTTCGCAGGTGTTTCACCCGTGGACTCATTGACGGCAGATCGATAAGCCAATGCGAATAGGGAAAGATACTGGTCCTAATCTCTCTGATGGCTAGAAACTACTTTGGGCAGGTATTTTCGAGTAGTCCTGTTCATTCTCTCGACCATTCCATCTGGCTGTGGATATAATGCTGTTGTCCTGGTCTTCTTCATTCCCAGCTTGTCACAAATCTTCTGGAATAGATGGCTTTCGAAATTTCTTCCCTGGTCACTGTGGACTTCCAAGGGCACCCCATATCGGCTAATAAATTATTTCACCAATACATCCGCGACAGTTGTGGCCTCTTGATTCGGGATCGCGTAAATTTCCACCCACTTTGTGAAATAATCCACTACAACCAGGATGTATTTACCACCATTTTCTGTTGTCGTAAATGGTACAGCGATGTCTAAAGCAATTATTTCGAAAGGGCTTCCAACCTTATACTGTTTCATAGGTGCCTTTCTCTTGCGATGTGGTCCATTACTCGTAGCACAAGTAGTACATTTCTTACACCAGTCCTTCACATCGTCGGAGCTGTCCATCCAATAAAATCTTTCACGGACTCGCTGAAGGGTTTTCTTCACTCCCAGATGACCTCCTGATGGACTGTCGTGTAACTTCTTCAGTACCTCAGCTACTTTCGTTCTAGGGATAACTAGCTGTCTCCTCATCTCGGAACCATCATCGTTTTCATGGACTCTTTTCAACATCCCTTCTTCCAGGACAGGGGAGTCCCACTGAGCCCAATACGCCTTGAGTTACGGTGAAATTCTTGACACTTCTTGCCAGGTAGGTCACCGATTAACTTCCTCCCATTGCCGGATCATCCTCAGGTGAGGATCATTCTCCTGATCTTCTCTGATCCTGGTGGGTGACCAATCTTCGTAGACTACTGTAGTTCTTGAAATTGTAACTTCTTTAGATTTCGACTTGTTGCATTGACAATAGTCTACATGGCAGGACCGTCTAGGCAGAGAGTTGGATTTTCGGTGATTCACATCAGCTGGATGTTCCCCCCTGTCTGATTTCCCCTTTGACTGGAGTTCTTGGGTTGCAGGAGTCTTACCGCATGATTTTTTATTTTTGTGTCAAAAAAATATATGTAATAGAATGTATGGTTAGAAATACTGAAAGAATATTTAAAAAAATATGTCAATACTTTAAGAAAATAAAAGTCAAATCTTGACTCGTCTCAAATTAGGCACAAACTGCGAAAACAATAACAATGTTAATTTTTGAAACGTGCCCTATTTGGCACAAATTTCGTAAAAAAACACGAGTGTTAGAATAAAATAAATTATATTTTATAAAAGTGAAAAATATACACTATACCGTGTGGAATTTATTAAAATAATTGCGATTCTTATTCAGACATAGAACTACTAAACACTTGCCACATGTATTTGGGATTTTCCCATACAATCTGGATATTTGAAGTCGTTCTTAATTTTCTATTGGCAAATTATTCAAGTTGTCCGTTCTTATTTCTTTTGTTGGAATCTGCGAAAAAGGATTTTTTTCTAGAGATCAAGTTGAGGTTGTAAGCTGATACGTGGCCTTCCTCTTTTTTTTCTGAAATAGAAGCTCTGATCAAAACTTCAGCTATTGACGCATATCATATCGAGGAAATGGAAAATACCCTCATGGTTCGAATATTCTGTACTATCCTAACAAAGAATCGAGAAGATATACTCCTCCCATATAAACATTATATACCGCAACACATTGTAGGCGGGTGATTTCTATATGGCTCCTGGATTTTCGGTAGAATATCTTCAACATTATGTTGATATTGTATTCATAATCTTATTATCAAAACATGAAACAACGGACAGGTCAACTCTATCTACATTGGTCACTTCTTTAACAATTGTACCTCTACCTTTTTTTCCATAGCAGTTTCCTTGGGAAATTCGAAATTACGCACACGATTCCGTCTTACTGTCCCTAATGATAAAATACAGTTTTTGGTGAGGTATACTTGTAAAAAAAGACTTGTAAACCAGTTATCGAAAAATAATTTGTAGTTCAGGTTCCTGGGAATTGTTTCTAAAAGTTTCACAACATTACTGCATGCTCCTAGGTTTGGTTGATTCTCTTAAAAAGTAGTAGTTCCACAATAAAAATAAAAATCATAAGAAAATCCAGACACCCCGCTTAGAACAAAAGCCCTGTATCCCCACTTATGGGGTTACTTGGGATTATATTGTTTGAGGCTTGATCGAGCTTTTGTCGGGATTATTTGTTCGTCTAAGGCCATATGCTATTTCTTAGGGACAAGCAAGTACAAGTAAAATGTACTACAAATGTATTTGTTATTTTCCATCATTGATTATTTTGAAAATAAGATTAAATAACAATAAAATAACAAAATAGCACAACAATTTATTGTATAGGTTAGAAGTTGATTTCCTGTAAAAAATATAGAAAAGTGCGATTTCCTTAATAAAAAAATAATAATTTGCTGCACTGAAATGGCCATTTATTGATGGTATTTTTATACTACCCATAATTTGATCGAAATCACTCACACAGTTTGGCAATCATTATAACATGCTTTTATTTGGTTTTCAGTTCGGTGGCACCTTTTGCTTTATTCCGTTTCACTCTCACTTTCAGAACTTGAACTATCATCTTCATCTAGTCCAGTAGTTCCCAACCTTTTTTCAGTCATGACCCCTTTTGGATTTGCTGAAAAGTTCGCGACCCTCCATTTTTTAAAAAAATATTGACATTTCGTAACTTTATATATAAAAAAACATTTTTATAGCAAATATTATTTTTATTTAAATTTATTTGGTACAATGTTAATGGGATTACTGAGCTTGCATCTCCATAACAAGTTTTCAAATTCTTGGTTGAGTACCTGTCAAAGCCAGCCTAATGTCACCTTCAACATCCAATTCATTTCTCGTCTTTGTTTTAATTTGCAAGAGTTGAAAAACCACTTTCACAAAGGTAAGTCGAAGCAACTGGTACAAGTACCTGGAGAGAAAGCAGAGTGACATTAGGATACGAACGATGCATGGCACACCAAATTTCAGTCCACGTTTTTTCCTGAAATGAGGCCCAGGCTGTGGAATTATTTTTAATATCTAAAAATTCATCTTGCAATTCATCAGGAACGTCGGCAACATCTAAAGAGGCATGGAATGGGTTCCTCACTACTGCAACTTCTTAGTCAAACAACTCGGGAAAATAACGTTGACGTTCATTTTCAAGGAGTTGAAGGTGATAATTAATTTCCTCCTTTAGATCCTCCACAATGCCTGCCTCCGATGCTTCAACCATGGTACTCAGCATTACAAAGTTACCAAGATTTACTCTACGTCGCTTGGAAATAAATGCTTGAAGATTACCTCTAAAATAGATAAGGTGCAAGTCCTTTCCCTGAAGTTTTATATTTAACTTGTTAAACTGTCCGATAAATAGGCAACTTTTTGGATTCAAGCTGGGTCGTTAAAATGTTCCATAAAATCATTTTTCCTTTGCATTTCCAAAAACACTTTTAAGTTCGTCTTTTAGTTCAAATGCACGTTCAATAACATTCCATTTCGACAACCAACAACAGCAGTATAGAACAGAAGAGTCTCGTGATCAGAGTTCATGAATTTACAGAATTCTTTGAAAAGACGGGTGTTGGGAGCACTGGATTTTATATAGTTGACGATTTTAATCAAAGAGTCAAGCACTTCTTACGTGGACTTTGGTAGAGTTTTAGTAGCAAGGGCAAACCGGTGAATCATGCAGTGCAAGCCCTTTGCTTGAGATGCATGCTCTTTAAATTTTTTTTGAAAGCCTGACCTAGATCCAAGCATAGCATCGGTACAAACTCCACCCAACTTTTCCCATTTCAGTTCATTAGTTTCAAATAATGAACGTATCATCTCCATAACGTCTTCACTCTTCGTTGTGGTTTTAAGGTTTTACAAAACAAAAACTCTTCTTTAATATTATCCAAGTAAAAATACCATACGAAAACAAGTAACTGGGCACATGAAGTAACATCTATAGACTCGTCAAGTTGGAAAGAAAATAGTGGGGATGCTCTTAGTGCTCTGACAAAATTTGCTCCAATACATCTGCTGACATATCCGAAATGCGTCTCTTAATTGTATTGTTTGACAGAGATATATTACGCATTTCAATTTCACTCGCTTCTCCAAGAATTAACTTAACTGATTTTAGTAGACAGGGCTTGACAAGCTATTTGGCAAAATATGAGGTTTTCTATTTTTAGCAACTTCGAGAGCAATTTCTAATGATGCTTGGACTACAGCTTGATTTTGTTGTTGAAAACTTCCGGTAAAATCCAGCTTTTGATATTGTAAGCGACTATCACGCCGTGTGAAAAAATCCAAGTCCTTTGAAACATGTTCGGGATGCTTTGTTTCCAAGTGACGTTTCAGCTTTGATGGTTTCATAGATTCAGCACTGAGAATTGCATTGCATAAAACACATTGCGGCTTATTATTAACAGTTGAAAATCCAAATTTTAAATACGCCTCGGAGTATTTTATTTGTTTCCCTCCATCACGTTGATTGCTGAAAAAAATACATTGAATATATAAAAACACCCTGTACAAATACTACCTATAAGGTATGAATATAAAAAGAGAAGTAACGTAAATACATTTTTAACTGATAGTTATTACTTGTTTGTGATATTTTTTACTTACCAAACTATTCAGAAAATAAGCAATAAAACTAGGGAAAACGATAAAAAACAACTATATGTAATACTGCGTAGTGATTTGCTAGTCTGTCCTCCGAATCGCAACTTCACGAGTGTTGAAAATGCACTGCGGAATGGCGACGCTGTTGACGGCGCAGAAGGAGTGGCGTTGCCAAATAGTGTAGGGTGCAGACGTATTTTATTTTGGGCTTAAAGACTGGCGACCCCTCAAAATAATTACCCCGACCTTCAAGGGGATCGCGACCCACCCGTTGGGAATATATGATCTAGTCTAATTACAATGGGTTGAAGATCCAATATAATATTTGTAGTGTCTAAGTCCCACATTTTGTCTTCTTCTTTGATGACATGGTGTATACACTTTTTCCAGTTCTCGCTTGTAACATCTTGTAATGGCTCTGAAAGGAGTCGTTTAACATCCCCTATTATAAATGTTATATTTTATTGGCAACGTTATTTTTCACTTGAGCCCAAATAAGCTCAATGGCATTTAACTCGCAATGATATGGTGGTAAATGGTGTTATGATATTATTTTCATGATCCATTTCATCTACAACATATTTAATGAAATTAAAGAAAGTAAAATATTTGTGTAGGGAACAGGATGACGGTAAAGATATTGTTTTTAAACAATAAGTGATCTTTATTTTATTTCTAACCAAAAACATCATCTCTAACTATACGAAACATAAGATAAGATTCTCCCGCCTGACCATTGACATTCCCCCTCCAAGGCGGGATCCACTTCCGTTCAAATGTCATGCCAATCTATAAATCTGAATAATACGTAAAGCCGAGTTTACACTAGACTATGAATAAGGCCAAGTTCACAATGTACATAAATACGTAATATGACTACATTTGAAAGTAATATTTCAAAAAAATTAACCAAAAATTAAATTTATATTAGAAGTTGAAGAAAATAGTTCAATCAATTTTCTTGATTTAAAAATTCAAAGAGTTGAAAATGTACTTGATTATTCGATTCACCGAAAACCAACACACACTGATGTGACTATTCCATACAGTTCCAATCATCCCATGTCCCATATGAACTAGGGGCATATAATTCAATGATACATAGAGCATATTCAGTTCCTATGAACAAATGTAATTTTGATAGAGAGATTAACACAATTAAACAAATAGCAACATCCAACAGTTACCCATTACATATGATAAATAAACTAATTAGTAAAAAAGTGGAAAGAGTGGCATTACAACTAATATTTCCTAAACAAACTAAAGAAATAAAAGCTTATAAAACCATTACATATGCAGGAAATATTTCTAATAATATTTCAAAGATAATATCTTTAGCAACCAATACAACGATTTCTTTTAAAACAGAAAGTAAGATAAGTACAAAATTGTTAAATGTAAAAACAAAAATATCACCATTAAAGAAATCTGGTATATATAAACTTAATGTCCAAAATCTAATGCTGTCTATTTGGGTCAGACCCTTGGACATTTTGAAATCCGATACAGTGAACACTTACGAGCATACAGATTAAAACAACCAGATAAATCCCACTACGCCAGACATCTACTTGACACCAAACACAGAACTAGAAGTACTACATATTTGTGATATGAAACAAGAACTGTATTTATTTGAAGAATTGGAAATTAGAACCCACATTATGAAGTCGTCAATGAACAGATAAATCTAGAGAGTTCTCCACTTTTAAACTGTCTTCTTGAGTGATAATTGTAAAGAACAGCAGATATAGTTTTCCTGGTTTTCTATATCATTACACAGTTATACTGATCTTAATTGGGAAAAATGATATCCAGGATATCCCCATAGGGCTAATAATATCTAAGCATTAATATTTGTAATATAATATCTTCTTTTTTCTATTAACATATATTAAGTCAATCACAAGATAGGTCACTTCTTGGACTAGCCAAAAATAACTACTAAACATCAGGTAGGCATAAAATGAAATGTAACTGCTGTCATTCTGACGATGGTAATTAGATAATATCGAAACAATTGTCAATTTTTTAGAATTTTTAACATTTTTCAATATACTGTGGAGTTAACTAGAAACAGTAAGTTTCATTTAAAGCACTAACATATTTAATATATAGGGGCTTGTGTTGCCTTACAATATTTAATAATTGAACTTTCAGAATTTTGGGATAATGTGGAATATTTTTTTTGGGAAAGCCAATCAATTATTTGTGCTTTTCGCCAAACAGTTGTTGGTAAAGCTTCTAGACGTCTGCTGTGGTATGGTTCGTTATCCATTATCACAACAGATCCTGGCTCGAGTTTTGATACAATCTCCGAAAACAATTCTTCAAATTTTTGAGCGTTCATGTCTTCATGGTAATCGCATGTTTTACTTTTCCGCCCAACCTATCTAATATGCGAGAAAAGTATTGGTTTACTCCAAAAAAAGTTGGAATTGAAATTTTTTTTCGAGTTATTACGTTTTTCATCAAAAACAACACAAAAAAACGGGTTTTAGAAAAAAATTCTGTGTGTACGTCGTCGGCCACTTCGTTACATGTCTTGTTAGCACGATACAGCCTCCGGAGTGCAACAAGTCACCAATTTTATGATTGAATATTATTCAGGACATCTCACAGATGAATCCTATTCATGTTCAGCTCACCAGAGCCAGTACAACAGGTGCTATAATACTTTAAGTACGAAATTTTTGGAGAAATTTCAGTTTTTTAGTACGATGCAGGCTCCGGAGAATATACAAGTAACCAATTTTATGATTGGATATTATTCAGAGCGTCTTCAAGATGAACCTTGATTTTTAGGTCACCAGAGCTAGTACAACGGGTGGTGCTATGGTACCTGAAGTGCCACATTCTTGGTCCTTTTTGGAGAAATTTCGGGTTTAGTACGATACAGCCTCCGGAGTGTATACAAGTGACCAATTTTATAATTGTATATTTTTCAAGGTGTCTCACAGATGTACTTTATTGATTTTCAGCTGACTAGAGCGAGTACAGCGGGTCCTATTAATCCATATATACTACATTTATGGTTATTTTTGGAAAAAGTTCGGTTTGTTAGCACGATAAATCCCCCGAAGTGTATACAAGTGGCAATTTTATGATAAAATATTGTTCAGGGCATCTCACAGATGCGGAAAAGTTAGTTTTAATCTTTAAAACCGTTTATTTTTGTATATAAATTTAATTTCAAAAGCTAAAAGACCGCCATCCACAAATCCAGATTCACTTCCATTATGTGTAATAATAAGTCTTCGCCCTTTTCCAGATGGCGCTTTCAAGCCAGTGGAAAAGCCGTCGAGAATCGCTTGTCTTCGGTCTGTTATACTGTTATCTTGCCAAACACTATTCACAGTATGTCCTCCGTTCAGCCAAGTTTAGTCAAAATAGTTAGTTGTTTTCCTCTCTCGACGAAACTTTTAAAATAATTTTGCCTCCACAAAATAATGTTATCTTTCTCGATCAGGTGGCTTTTTCGACTTATTTTTTGATAACGAATGTTCATAAGCCGTAATGTTTGCAACAAAACACTGCGTGAAATTTTAGGCAGAGATTCATCCGAATCTAACGCTATTTTAACCTTTTGAATTGTCGGAATTTCGTTTTTAAAAAAGAAGCTGTGGAAAAGTCTCCTGATGGCATATTTGGTGTCTTCGTCAAATTCAATTGCCTTTCGTCCTCTTATTGCTTTCGAGTTGTCACAATTTTCTGATTCATTGCTGTGATCTTTCTTTTTTTTCAATATGCCATAAACAGTTCCAACGGATACTTTAGTCAAATCACTACTCAAGGCTACTAAATCGATTTTTGTCATATCCGTATGTCTTTCTTTGAGTCCAGAATAAGTTTTTTCTCTGTCAGCGAGGTTTTTACGCCTACGTTTAGACACACTGCCTTCCGTAATAAACGAATTTATAACAAAAAGCATTTGTTTATATTTTCACAAAGTACTCAAGTACTCTAGACCAGGGGTCTCCAAACTACGGCCCGCGGTCCAAATCCGGCCCGCCACTTCCATCAATCCGGTCCGCGACAGCTTAAGACTAGGGTCATCAATCTGGCCCACGACAGCCAATGTTTTACTGTTGTTACTATTGTTAGAACTTTTACTATTATATTAAATGTTTTTATTAATTTTTTCATATTTGTGTACAACGTGGCAGCCTCGCATTTATATAGCGAGGTCGTCTCGAACAGTTAGTGTAATATAAGCTTTTAAGTTGGAAGCACGTGATTGTTTTCCATCCAAAATTTTAACCTAATAATCATACTACAGAGCATCCATTTTATGAATAATGTTAACTACCACAGTTAACAAGAAAACCAACAACTATTGCTATGATAAGTTGAATGGAAGAGAATGAAAACACAGAATGACAATTACTCGGTTTTATTTATTTGCAAGGTATAACTTTACGACAGAAATTATGACGCAGAAAACTCAACTTAAGTATTTTAAGCTTAAGCATATTAACAACAAATAATTGAAATTGATCCCACTAATAAAACAAAAAAACACTAATGAGATTTATGTAATTGTGATTTTCCATCGACAATTGTTTGTAGTTGTTGGTTAATTTTACTTGTACCAATTATTAAGAGATTTAAGATGCTCATCGGTTAATTTGGATCTGTAAACATTTTTTGTGTACTTCATCTTGGAAAACGTAGTATCAAAAACAGAAAACAACCCACGAGCAAATTTATGCAAATTATCGAATTGTGCCAGTGGAAGACTCTTATAAAATTCCAATAATCATGAAATTGATATTTGTTCTTAAACATATCACTGCACTGTAAATCAATCATTTCCATTTGGACTTCCGGAGCCAGGGTTTCAATGTCAGAATCTAAAGGATTTTGGAAAAACTTAATTTCATTCAGAATGACATCAAAATCTGAGAAACGAGTATCGAAATTTATCTTTAAAGCACTCAAAGTTTCGACTGCAGAAACGACTGGAAATTCAGTCTCTGTAGTCTGGCTGAATATTTCACATGTTTTAAAATGTGTGAAACATAATTTACGTAGTTGCGATTGAAATAGTATTATTTTCTGCCTGAACAATTTGATATTGGTGTATAAATCAGGAAGAAGCTGATTTTCTCCTTGCAATCTCCAATTCAGTTCGTTCATATGATTTGTCAAATCGACATAGAATGCTAATTTCCACAGCCATTCACTATTTCCTAAATCGGCACAAGGCGATGCTTCTCATTCAAAAAAAGTTCAAAAAAGCGCTTCAGAACTTTTCCGCAACTAAGCCAGCGTACGGCAGTATGATATGGCAAATCATTTTCTCCGATCTCTTCAATAACCTCGCGGAATTGTCGGTGATTCAGCCCTGTGGATCTGATAAAATTAACAACTGATATGACTGGTCTTAAAACTTCAGACAAATCCAAACATTTTCCGCACAAGGACTGTTGACCAATGATGCAATGTAATACTAATGGTTTTGAACCACCATCACTTTCTACAGCCTTTGACACAAGTGCGACCACTCCTTTATTTTTACCACACATATTTTTGCCTCCATCAGTGGTGACAGATTTCAAGTTTTTCCATCGAAGGTTTTTTTTTATTAATGTTTCAACTCCCTTAAAAATATCTGCCCCAGTTGTTGTGCCGTGAATACTATCAATATCATGAAGTTCTTCATACACTTCATAGCTTTTATCAACTCCACAAATAAAAATCAACACCTGAGCAGTATCTGACACATCCGTTGACTCATCCTAGCTAGAGAAAACCACTCAAGATGTCCATTTTTGTGAGACAGTTGAGATGATATATTTTCTGCGATGTCTTGCACCCTCTGAGCCACGGTGTTTGCTGACAAACTGACACCTTTCCATAAATTTACTTTTTGGGGGCATATTTCTTCAGCTACTGCAATCAAGCATTCTTTTTTCATTTCTCCATCGGTGAATGGTTTTCCACGTTTTGCGATTTCAAGGGCCACACGAAAGCTGGTGCGAGTTCCAGACTCTTGCTCAGTATTTGCTTTAGTAAACATAGTTGCTGCGATTTCATTCCGCGCTTCAAAGCTTCAAATTTTTCCGTCCGCAATATTCCTGTATATTTAAAGTAATTTTGAAGATGTTTCGATTCATAGTGACGTTTAATGTTATATTCTTTGAGAACAGCTATGGTTTCATTACAAATTAAACATAGCGCCTTATTACTGCACTCAATTACAAAATACTGAAAGTTCCATTTATCTTGGAACGTTCTGCATTCACTGTCTATTTTTCGCTTCTTTTCTATACCAATAAATCACACATAAAAACAAGTCTAATCGAAATACTTTTATTACTTTCACAATAGGCAACTTCGCCTTTCCCGCGCAAACTGATTCGCAATGGCGCCGTTAGCCTTTTTATACCTATGCAATGACTGCCATCTACAAATGATCGGAAAAACTAGGCAGAACCAGAACATTCTCGAACCAATGCGGAAATTCCCAAATATGCCAAATATGGGTAGCTGAAATAGATAGTACCTAGAACAGTACATAGTATCACTATTCGACACTAGATGTTACGTGTCACAATACACAATCAATAGTAATTGAAATGCAATAAAAGCCTATGCTTGCTTAGATGGGCAGAAAAATTAAAATTGTTATAGCCCTTGCAACATACCGAAAAATAAACGATTTTAAAGATTAAAACTAACTTTTCCGCATCTGTGGACCTGAACAATATTCTATCATAAAATTGTTACTGTATACACTTCGGGGGATGTATCGTGCTAATAAACCGTAATTTCTCCAAAAATTTAGTATATCTGGATTCATAGGACCCGCTGTACTCGCTCTAGTCAACTGAAAATCAATAGGGTCCATCTGTGAGACAACTTGAACAATATTCAATCATAAAATTGATCAATCGTATACTCTCTGGAGGCTGTATCGTGCTAGCAAACTGAAAATTCTCCAAAAATTACAAAAATTTGTTATTTCATGTACCATAGCACCCGTTGTACTGGCTTTAGTGAGCTGAATATCAATAGGGTGCATCTTTGAGATGCTCTGAATAATATCCAATCATAAAATTGGTCACTTGTATATACTCCGGAGGCTGTATCGTGCTAACAAACTGAAACGTCTCCCAAAACGAGAAAAATATCGTACTTAAAGTACTTTAGCACCTGTTGTATTGGCCCTGGTGAGCTGAAAATCAATAGGGTTCATCAGTGAGATGTCCTGAATAATAGTCAATCATAAAATGGGTAACTTGTTGAACTCCGGAGGCTGTATCGTGCTAACAAACTGAAATTTCTCAAAAAATTACAAAATGTCGTACTTTAAGTACCATAGCACCCGTTGTACTGGCTCTGGTGAGCTGAAAACCAATAGGGTCCATCTGTGAGACAACTGGAAAAATATTCAATCATAAAATTGATCAATCGTATATTCTCTGGAGGCTGTATCGTGCTAACAAACTGAAAATTCTCCAAAAATTACTAAAATTTGGTACTTCATGTACCATAGCACCGGTTGTACTGGCTTTAGTAAGCTGAATATCAATAGGGTACATCTTTGAGATGCTCTGAATAATATCCAATCATAAAATTGGTCACTTGTATATACTCCGGAGGCTGTATCGTGCTAAGAAACTGAAACTTCTCCAAAAATGACAAACATATCGTACTTAAAGTACTGTAGCACCTGTTGTATTGGCTCTGGTGAGCTGAAAATCAATAGGGTTTATCAGTGAGATGTTCTGAATAATATTCAATCATAAAATTGGGGACTTTTTGTTTTCCGGAGGCTGTATCGTGTTAACAAACTGAAATTTCTCAAAAAATTACAAAAATGTCGTACTTCAAGTACCACAGCATTCGTTGTACTGGCTATTGTGAGCTGAAAATATCAAGAGGGTTCATCCGTGAGATGTCCTGAACAATATTCAATCATAAAATTGGTGATTTGTTGCACTCCGGAGGCTGTATCGTGCTAACAAGACATGTAACGAAAAGTGGCCGACGACAACGACGACATACACAGAATTTTTTTTCTAAAAACCCTTTTTTCGTGTTGGTTTTGATGAAAAACGTAGAAATAACTCAAAAAATGTTTTCAAAATTTCAACTTTTTTGTGGGTAAACCAATACTTTTCTCGCATATTAGATAGGTTGGGCGGAAAAGTAAAAGATCAAATGGTAATTCGACGTATCGCCAATACCAAACAAGGTAGCAGTGGATTACTCTAAATATTTGGGGCCATATGTCATCAGAAAAGTTTTGAATCACGATAGATTTCTCGTAGCAGATTCTTCTGGTTTACAAACGAGTTACGAATGCGTTACAACGATTGATAAAGTGAAGTTATTTACTACCAACGTAAGTTCAAAATCCGACGTGGAATCTGAACTAGATCCTAAAGAAATGAGAGTGTTAGTAATGATGAAGTTCCTAACAAAATGGACACTTCCATTATAAATGTAGGTTCTAACGAAACGGATTATACAAGCAGAGATCTGAAGGAAAACGATTCTTAGCATACGAAACGAGCACGAAGAGGTTCTAACGGAGAAGATCCTGGGAATTCCTGGGATACGATGCCCGGAGACTATGACGATCTAAACCAAAACATCAAAATAAGTAGGTAGCAGGTAGTTCAAATGAATGAACGAACACTCTCTTATTTAGGTTCAATTTTATACTGTGCACAGTTCAAGTTTTCCTTGTATTTATTCAATTACCGCAAACATTGTAATCATAATGCACATGCACATATTACAGTCTGCAGTTGCCTGTTCATGATGCCGCTGACTAAATCATTACCTACCAGTAAAATGTATGCGTTCCTAAGTTAATAAATTGTCTCCTAGCAGATATGTCAGCGTACTTATATCCACGAGGATTATACTGGAAGCAAGGGCGACTGTAAAAAACAGTAACTATCGAAGTCACCCTATTTTTGCCCCAGCGGGACGACTATATTCTAAGACTGTTGGTCACAAGAAAGTTAGACTCGCCGAAAGAATTCCATTTTTCCATTTTCAAATATAGAAAAAATCACCACCAATAAAAAATGCATTGGTTAAATACTGCAATGTGAGGTAATATTTACTGGAAAAAAACATAGACATAGAGAATGGACAGAGCGTTATCCTCACAAAAGTGAAAGAGAGAAAGAGACAAAGCGACTATGCAATCAATACCTGTCTCTTTTCTGTAAACCTGCAGTAACAAGTGACAAAAAATATTTCAAATTTTCCGTAACATTATTCATGTCGGGTTTATATCTGTAATGTACGTAGTAAAAGAGGGGTCATGGATTTGACCTCAAAATTTAACCCCAATTTTTTGCGGAAATACGCGTTTTGAAGCATCAGGTGTTATCTCAATGATAATAATTCTCGCTCTATGTCTGTCTGTGCAATCTATGCGCTCATTTCCGGCCAAACCCCTGAACCGATTGCAGCCACATTTGGTAAATATATTCTTAGGCATAAAAGGAAGATCTGAAAAGCTTTTGGTAAAAATTGAATAAAAGAAAATTAGAAATGCTTATATCTCCGTTGGGGGTTGTTTTTCGGATAAAATAAAATTATTCAGCGGGCCAAATTACATAACTTTTGTTTCCAACGTTTTCCTCTAAAACGATAGGTGTCAAACGCGGGCCAAATTACA
Source organism: Galeruca laticollis (assembly GCA_963921935.1). Lineage (NCBI taxonomy): Eukaryota > Metazoa > Arthropoda > Insecta > Coleoptera > Chrysomelidae > Galeruca > Galeruca laticollis. Next base: position 196,925,312 of record OY998179.1, on the reverse strand, counting down.
CAACTTTTGTTTCCAACGTTTTCCTCTAAAACGATAGGTGTCAAACTTTCAATTTTTAGTAGAGTCATTTTTTGAAAAGTCGCGTACGTACCTATACTGTATATGGGGAGTAGAAATGTATAATTAATTATGTATAATTATGTAATATACAGAGTGCTTTTAATGTGACAACGGTCGATAACTCCGTTATTATGAAAATTATCCGAAAAAGTTATAACAAAAATTGTAGGGAACGACATGCTCCTTAACTGGAATATATGCCGATATCTACAGGATGGGACATAACTGCGTGACGAAGCCAACTTAAGTTTCTTTAAATGTGACACCCTGTATGTTTACTCATATTTGGATTTCTCCCATAATCCTCGTTCTTACATATAAAAGTAGAAATATCTACCACAAAAAAGCTTTAATATTTTATTTATATTATTAGTATACTTATTATTAAGAATAACAATTTTAGAAAGCTTAACAGGTAGGTATGTCATTAACTGTTACTAAGAACAGATAGGAAAAATTGTTGGCCATTATTAAATTTAGAAAGTCGTTTAACAATCCTTATCATATTGTACGCTTTATCTACAAAATCTACCCGACTTCCAATTTATATACAAATAAACCTCAATGACGAATATTATGAAGCAACCATTGAAAGACATTAATTTGAAGTAAAGGTGAAAGTTTATGTCTCTTGGAATCTATTTATTATTTACATCACATAAAATGATAAAGGGTAATTATAGAATTCCCCGTATGGTTTTTGAAGCAATAAATAATTATGTCTGTACAAAAAAAACCAATTTTCGTAGAGAATCTAATGGTTTTTATTTCCTTATTCATTTAATTAATAATAAAGAATACATTAATGTTATTTTGTTTTGTAAACTCGATTTTATGTAGCATTCTACATGTGCCACAATTTATTATTTTTAAATCCATATTCAAAATATTGTGTTACCCTCGTACGTATTAGCAGTCTCACAACCTTTAAAACTTTGCATGCGAAATGTGCGTCGCCTGCTCTTCCCGGTAACTGCGTTTACAACGTTGTCAAGTTGTATGGCTTTCTCGCGCATCGTAAACTGCCAAAATTAATTTGCCAACCTGTATTACTATTCATTCGAAAAAAGTTAACTCGTTTAATATTCATGTTTTAACGGCATCGTATTTGGCAAATTGTAAAATGTCTAAAAATAATCAGTCACAACGTGATATACATACTTCTGTTCTTGTTTTGCCGGCATTTAACCAATTTGCTTGAATTGGTGTCATAACGAAAAATGCATCGTATGCTTGCGTTGTGCCGGGTTTTTGTAAAATGCCTAGGAAGTTTATAAAAAGCCTAAATTTGCATTATGCCTGTTCAAAAACCTATTTTTAAAAACGAACATCTAAGACTTTATACAAGACGTGGCAACGTAGTTTGTTAAACGACTTTATAAAAGACGTGGCAACGTGTTTATTATATAACACCAGACGTTAGCGGCAATATTATTTCATTATTGAGAGAGTGATCGTAGAGTAAAGTACATTAAAAAATTTGTTGTGTTTTTGTGTCTCCCGTCTCCAATTTTCGCAATATAACTAACATAGTCTACAAACAAAAAATATAGTTTAAAAGAATCAACAATATACAGTCCATTGAAAAATATCACGCTACAAATCAAACAATCCCTGCGACCGATATACTCGTATATAGTTTCGGAATTATAGAATTATTATGGAAGCATGTTCAACATTTTTCAAAAAGTTTGCAGTCTTACAAAATAATTGGAAATTTTGGTTAGTGAATGGTGAATGTATGGGAAAAATTATGCAGTACCATGTATAATACGACGAAATTTTTGTTAATAAATCAAGAAATATTTTCTGAAAGTTTTTCATGCATGTTGGGTGACACCTAATTGCCTCGTTACATAAACTAAAGTCATGTGCTGGATTGCACTGGATTTGTTTTCCATTCATGCTTGTGTTGCTAATTACTATAGATCACGCGGTTCTAACTTAAAACGGCTCCTTTTAGTGTTTCGATTTCAATTTACTTTTCACAGATGTACTAAATTGCGGGTGGGATGTGTTGGCCACAGCATTTCTTTTTAGTACGCAATCACTAATAAATTATTGTACCTATATAATTATTGTATCTTCAAACTTCCTGATATATATGTGATGATTTTGTATTCAAAATGCACCAAACTGTACAGGTTGAATTAGCCTCTTTCAACTTTAATTATTATGCTGCATTCATCTTCGTAGGATCCTGTCAGAATCTATATATATATATATATATATATATATATATATATATATATATATATTAAAGTGAAATATATCTATCAGACAAATTAAATCAAATCAGCATCATACAAATAGTGTGAATCCTAGTAGTTCATTAGTGAACATCCAATAAAAAAAGAAATAATCCGTACAGACATGAGTTGAACGTGTCAAGAAATTTTTAACTATCATATACAATTGATAAATTAATTTAAGAGATTGCTATTTAATTTAGTATCTATTTTCTTTTAAAGTATATTGCAAAATAAATAACACCAACAAGTAAATTACGTCGAAGGTAATATTATACATAATTGTGGTGATCCCTGTATATATCATCACATAAATTTTCAAACAAAATTCGATTATTACAATTTTATATTTTATAGACACTTTCGGAAACCCCGTATATCGCATAAACTTTAATAATTATTAGCAAACGTCAAGGTCAAAAGATCAACGCTAGAAGCAATGTTATGTTAGTAATTCGTACGGTGTAGTTCGGTGTGTTTTTCGAAATGCATAAAAACAAAGTGATTTCGTCTATACTAACGCAAGGATAGATATATTGATTCAGGAAAACAATGTTTGTTTATCAACAAATGAACTGGAAAAACAAAATTAAAAACAATAAAAGGTTGTTGATTTTGAGCTTAAGGAGACGCCGTGAAAATGAATTAGAGGGTGGACGTGTAAAATTTTATCTCATCAAATTTCTATTAAAATTTGAAATAACTTGAATAAATTATCAGAAATATTAATCAAAAGTGTTCAGACGACGTTTTAAAGTAAATAAATTAAAATACATTCCGTATAATTAAAAATAAGTGAACTTTAGTGAAATCATCTAGATTTGGTAAGAACCATAACTATAATTACCTTATTACAATTATTCTGGTGGTTATCCAAGGTATCTTATAATAGAGATACTCTGCTGACGATATTAACCACATATATCATTATTCCTACATCTTGGACTTCGTTTTTGTTTGATCACAGCTGATCATTTTTTCCTCCAAGAACAGCACATTCAATGCTATGCTCTATAACTAACGATGAACATTTTCCACGTGTATATTGAACTTTTTCTATAAAAACATTTCACTTATATATTTTTGTACGTAGGTTAATTGTCTGTGGTAGCAATTTATTGGTTAAACGTTAGTATTAACTGTTCAATCTCCACTGATAACGGACACAAACACTAAATTCATATTAAATAAGTATTCACTAGATTTTTGCATAATAATAATAAAGATTCTTAGACACATCACTTTGCCTTCCATTTTGTAAACTAAACAAAACATTTAACAGAACAGCACTCTACACGTTTTCGCACTTAAAGATCTATGGTTGAGATTGAAAGTTTTTTTTTGGATACACATTCAAACATAGAATAAGAATAATGATACACGAAATTTATTTGTTGAGTTTCAATAATATTTATAGTAATGAAAGCGTTTATATGGTTGTTGCGTAATAATGATACAATAATGAATTTAAACGTATAATATTGGTTTATTAATTGATTATAAAAATTTCTTATCTTTGCTCATTAATTAAATTATGTTCAATTGTTCAGGTTCGTCTTATTTTTCTCTGATATCTACCTATAGTTTCTTGTTGCTAGCAAACGTCAAGTGCCGAATCTCATCCCTGAGATACAGTATTTAAAAGGTAAAGTAAAATTGATAATAATTTTGAATTGGGTATAGCGGTAAGCGTAACCAATTCTGGCGCCCATAAATAATAATAAACATATATTAAATTAAAATAAAAAAAATACACATAATAAAAACAGCAGCTCAACTGAGGTAAATAAAAAAATTATAATATAAAATAGCACTACAACATAAATGCGTAAGTAAAATTATATATAATAAAAATGGCTCCCAACGTAGAGGCATTATTTAAAAATATATAATAATATATATATATATATATATATATATATATATATATATATATAGAATATTTCATACATTTCGGGTATAGCGGTCTGTAGGCAATTAAAACTGCAATTTTTCTAATATTCTCAATATTTCGCCATTGTTTAACAGCTTCTTCAGGAGAATTTCTACAATAATTAGTAATGTACATTTTAAAAAAAAAGAAAAAAAGAAAAAAAAAACTACAGATCTAGGTTATTCCTTGAAATGTATTATATCAAGAAACATGAAAACAACCTAAACTACAAACTTGATACTAACAATTTGAGCAATATTTCTTGTAATCTTTTTAATTATTTTTAACATGTCACTCTGTATATTAACAACTTTTAAATTCTTATCACTTTTTACTATAATATATAAAAAACAGCAGAATAGAAACATTTTATATTAATCTATTTTTAATGTGTGTAATGTGATGCTAGTGCCCGTATCGGCAAAACAACTGTTGCTCTCTGTAAGTTTTTATTTATTGTTAATTTTAATGGGTTTTAAAATGTACATTACTAATTATTGTAGAAATTCTCCTGAAGAAGCTGTTAAACAATGGCGAAATATTGAGAATATTAGAAAAATTGCAGTTTTAATTGCCTACAGACCGCTATACCCGAAATTTATGAAATATTCTATAATTAAGTAACGGTCGATAACTTAATAAATTTATATATATATATATATATATATATATATATATATATATATATATGCATAATCTAATTAGTTTCTATACAGGGTGAATAATTGAGAGTAAGAACCCATAAATTAATAAACGTATTGCAATTTAGTAAAATACCACGTGATCAGTTAAGATGAGAAATAGTAGTTTGTACAACAAATGCTCATAGCGACAAATTTCCCACGAGCGCAGAAGTTTGTAGCACGACCCGTAAGGCGAGTGCCGCAAATCCACGGAGCGGGAAAAGTGCTTTGCGTACGAGTTGTACACAATCGGTAATATGCATATAGTTGAGTGGCTACTTTTTACTCACATTTTTAAAGAAGCTACAGGTTGGCAAATTAATTTTGGCAATTGGAAGTTTGTCGTATGCGGATTGCAAGAGCTCACTTCGCTGGCAGAATTTGTAAACTTCGTTTCGACAGTACAGTTCAGAGAAAAGTGTGATTACCGGGGTTGTGCAATACTAACTTGTTATGGCGACTCCACAAAGTAAAGTTGTTCATAAAAAGTTGAGTGAGCAGTGTCGTGAAATAATTATGAACGTTTTAAATTTCATGACCAAAGAGGCAAACAATGGCAACTAGATAATTCCATTAACAAAGGTAAGTTTTAATTATTGCAATAAAATTTTTAAACAAAAGTAATTATTTAACAAATTTACACACATTAGTAAATTTTTTAAATAGATTTTCGTACATAAAATATTTATTTGTTAAACGATTTAAAAAAGTGACATTAAGGTGAGACAATAGTATATTGTGCAACAAGTGGGAAAAGTTCAACTTTTCTCACGAGTGTGGAACTTTGTGGCACGAGCCAAGGGCGAGTGCCGCAAACACACGAGTGAGAAAAGTACTTTTCCCACATGTTGCACACTATACATTTTCTACAACTGCACAAATTTAAAGAATACAAGTAAATAGTTTTGTAGACAATGTCTAAGCATCGAGGACCATGCACTCATGTGTCAATTTTATGCACCGTTATGTCATCATTACAAACAAATCGACGCCATTGTTAGTCCATTTAGAGCAACCTAAATGAGACATTTTTTTGGTTTTTGCATGACTGCGGCTCATGCGTCAATTTTTCCATTCGTGAAAAAAAGCACCACTGTATGCATTTGTTGCATAAATAACTATTCTGTTTCTATCTACAGAAGTATATAAAAGGGCACATGTTTATTTTGTGTAAGATACCTATTTAAATGTAATAGGTTTTCTAGCTTATAATTATTATACTCATTTCATACCTATCCCTATTACGTTTCAGTTTTATTATTTGTTTGGAACCATCTTCCGATTTCAGTTACAAATGCGGTTTGGTCATATTAAAATATGTTTGAAATAAAATCTAAAGATCGTTTAAAACAACTAATGAACTGAAACGTAATACAGTATTTTGGAATTTAATACTCTTTTAAATGGCCGAAAACCACGACAAAAATTTTTATTTCAAAAAACGGTCACTGAAAACACATTTAACTACTTCCTCATTTTATTTGTATAAAAATACACATGAGTAAAACTTTTAATACAACATTAATATCGACTTATTTTATTGCCAGGTCATTGAACGAGTTTCTGTTGCTACGAAAGTTAGCCAAATAACACTTTCCCGTATTAAAACAGAAGCTCTGACAGGAAGTAATACTGACACTGATGTGTCTACTAAAAAATAAAGAACGTCCAGTATCCGTATGGATCAATTCGACAAAGCTGTGCTTAGAAGGTGTATAATAAATTATCACACATCCGAGAAAAAAGTACCCACGTTAAGAAGCGTACACCAAACCTTTGCAGATAGTTATGGCTTCGCAGGAAGTCGCGAATCTCTGCAGAAACAAATACATTCTTTAGATTTTCGTTAGACCAACATGAAAAACAACATAAGTGTGGTAATGGAACGTCACGAAATCAGACATTTACGCCTACTATATTTAAGAAACATAAAAAAGTGCAGAGAAGAGAACAAACCTATTATTTATATGGATGAAACATACATTCATTCATGTTACACGCACCTTAAAGGATGGAGCGACAAGAGTAACGAAGTATAACGAGGCAATAGGCATCTGCGATCCGATTGAAAAGAGTCATCGTCATAAGTGCTGACTTGACACACTAAAGTATTTTAAGAACACGATAGAATTTGGCAATGGGTACAGGATGAGGCTACTATGGAACGAGATGATGTCGGAACTCCCTTCTAATTGCGGGCTGGCTGAAAACCGCCTTGCTGTGACCAAACATAAGTTGGCTAATGACGACAAACTTTTCCATGCTGACGACCAGATTTTCAAGAATTGGATGGAGTTTAATATCATTAAAGTGACTTCAGACAGCAGCAGTGGTAATTATCTACCCCATCGACCAGTGGTAAAGGAGTCAAGTTCTACGACGAAGGTTCGTCCAGTTTTTGATACTTCTGCCAAGGTGACAGGGTGGTCATCGCTGAATGACTGTTTGAATTCTGGGCCAAACATGATGAGCTTATCCCTGATATTCTGATTGGTTTCATAAAGCAGAAATTTCTTACAAATTGAGGTACACCCCATTGATCGGGAATATTAGAAGTTCCTCTGGACAACATTTCATTAGTAAAACCCCGATGTCTTGAAAACTGTGACAATGAGACATAACGGAGTTGTTTTTGGTGTGACTTGCAGTCCCTTCTTGTTGGCTGCAGAGATTGATCATCACATTGACAGGATGAGTTGAAACGCGGCTCCTGGTGTGGTGAAATGGCATCAACGATTGAGGACAAGCTTTTATGTCGACAACCTTGGACAACCTTGTCTGCAGTTTGGACACCCTACCAGAGGTTCTTGAGTTCAAGCGCGTTACCTGGACTGAAGTGGGATCGACAACGAGACGTCCTTAGTTTGAACATGGACTGGTTGAAGTGAGACGGAGAGACCAACCAAAAAGAGTGTTTATTCCATGGTCCATAAGATCTATGATCCGGTTGGGTTTTGCTCGCCAGTTACTGTAATTCTGAAGCATTTAACAGACGTGGGAACAGAAATTTGAGTGGAACGATAAACTCAGTGACGTAACGATGCAAGCTTTTGGTGAACCCCTTCAAAAGGCCCATCTATTGCGAGAAGTGTCTGTTGATCGTTGGTTTGGCGGAACTCGCAATATGTCCATGCATATTTATTCGGAGTGAAACTGACGGCAAGGTGTCAGTCAACCTAGTTCAGGCGCAGTCAAAGATTGTGAACGTCAACTCTCGGCCAACTATGCCTCGACTCGAGTTGATGGGAGTTGTGATTGGAGTCCGTTTGTTGAATCGGTGCGCGATGCTCTTGATTAGAAGGATGTTCCAGTGTACGGTTGGTGCGATTCTAGCACAGTACGCATCTGGATTCAGCGTCAAGAGGAATGGAGAATTTTTGTCCGGAACCGGGTCAGAGAAGTTAGAGAATTCGGCTCTTGTATAATATGGCATCACATATCTGGCCAACTAAATGCAGCTGATCTTCCATCAAGAGGTCGTAGTCTCATTATACCTGCACTGAAGAAGATGTCGCGACAGAAATAATTGTGAAGAAAGCTACCATTTCTTGTCTGGCTGGTGATTTGGATAATCTTTGGCTGTACGAATACGTCTCAAAATTCGAACAAATCGTACGAATGGTTTCTTTCATCAAAAGATTTGTGTACAACCGTCGCAACAAACGCAATGGTCAGATGAAACGCGGAGACCTCTGTGTTGAAGAGCTCTTGGCTGCTGAAAATGTTGAATGGAAATTCAACAAGACGAAGCATTCGATTCTATGAAGAACAAAATGATTTGCGATTTACTCCCATTTAAAGATGAAACGGGCGTCATAAGGGTGAAGACAAAAATCGCCGAACGAGAAGATTTCTAGTCCTTCGCGACTCCTATTTTACTCCCTAACAGTCTTCCTGTAGTGGAACGAATGGTTGTTGACCGTCATAAGCTGCTCGGTCACGTTGGCGCGCAAACATTGTGGACCCTTAAGCGTGAACATTTTTGGGTTCTGGAAGGGAGACAACTATCTCGCCACGTTGTACGAAAGTGTATTGTTTGCCGTTCTTTTCGATTGCAAGAATTTCTACACTGAATCTCCATCGCTGCCACAAACTAGAGTAACTGATGGTTCTGTTTTCGAGGTATGTGGCGTGGATTATGCTAGACCCTTGACTGTTTTCGATGGACAAAAGGTTTGGATTGCGCTATTCACCTGCGGGGTCTACAGGGCACTGCACCTCCAAATTGTAATCTCCCCCAGCACTGAGACGTTTTTGCTAGCTTTAAGGCGTTTTATAGCTACAAAAAGTCGCCCAAAAATAATTTACAGCGAGAATGGTACTTGTTTCCGTGGGGCTGACGACACATTCAACTCTATTGACTGGAATGAAATTTCTAGAATGTGCACTGTGGAAAGAATTTGTTGGAAGTTCAACCCGCCTTCTGCTTCATGGTTGGGCGGATTTTTTGAGCGGATAGTACATTGGTGCAAATGATGAAACGTGTGTTACGTCGCATTTTGGGTAAAGCCTCATTGAAATTGGAAGAGCTTTACGCCGTACTTGGTGAATGTGAAAGCCAAATAAATTTCCGGCCTATCACCTACATTTCTGAGAAAAATGAATATTCCTTGCCTTTAACGCCAGCGTTGTTCGTGCAAGACATTCAGACTCGGGAGACTCCAGATTGTGACACCATCGACCGTGGCAATTTCAACAGAAGATTGCGGTATCGCCAATATCTGCGTGATCAGCTGCGCGTAAGTTTTCGCACAGAGTACCTTGGTTCCTTGACATGGACTCACAGGAGAGGTACACGAGGACCAGGTATTGGAGAAGTCGTCCTAGTTGGATCTGACTACATGAAAAGATTGGACTGGCCACTAGCCAGTGTTGTGAAGGTAATCCGTGGCTCTGACGGGAATATCCGTGTACTACATCTGAATACATCCACATGTGAATGGATTCGACCGCTTCGGATGGTGTTTCCATTGGAGATCGACGTCGTGGCTCCTCTTGCTGAAGTTGAGGTCTTCGGACCAATGCCACCAATACATGAAGTTGCTCTGGATGGTTTACCGTCAGATGAAGAAGAAGAACCCGAATCCAAGGATGATTCTTCGACTGAAGATGTTTCCCCTTCTAAAGTCCCAAATTTTCCTGTTACTCAGCGTGGACGTCTAGTAAAGAAGCCGTCGAGGTTGATCTGTGAATTGTCAATGTAATTTCGCCAGGTTCTAAATTTAATGTTTTTCCAACTCTATTGATTCTGTAATTTTCTAGAAAATTAGATGGGAGGATGTTGTAAACTGTGAGCCATGTTAGAGCATCGTGGACGAAATAGGAACCGTTGAAGGGGAATGAAGTTGACAACTAAAGAATGATTGTTTTAGACTCTGTGTTCATGTTCTGTCACAGTTATTTTTGATATTGTCAGTTATTAGTATTTTTATGTAAATTTTGCCATTTTAAAGTTTTGAATCGTTGTTTGAGCGTATCAATTCACTCTCCTTGCATACTGTGTTAGAAATTTAACAGCCTGCTTTGCGTATAAGAATTGTGTAGAAAAGCCTGTTATGCACAGTTGTTATAGAATAGTATATTGTAAAACAAGTATCACAATGACTCATTTTGTAGTACAGTTCATAAGTAACTATCAATAAACCAGAGAGTACTGCCCTCTTTGCAGATGAAAGGCCACGGTTAGAAGATATATTAGAAGAGGATTTCTCTGGACCGCCAATCACAATAGAAGAGATTACTAGAGCGATAAAAAGCTCGAAGGATAAGAAAACAGTTGGGCCAGATCCAGTTCTTGTTGAACTGCTTAAATTATTAGACAGCGAAGGTATTAAGATACTTCATAGACATTTCAACCAAATTTACAACAATGAAAAATTCCCAACTAAATGGCTTACGTCTATTTTCATCCCACTTCTGAAAAAGAACAACACAACAAGATGTGAAGACCACAGATTGATCAGCTTGATGAGTCACACTCTCAAAATATTTCTGAAGGTCATTCACTACAGAATTGCCACAAAATGCGAAAGCGTTCCTGGATCCTCTCAATTCGGTTTTAGAAGGGGTCTCGGTACAAGAGAGGTACTAGTCGCAATACATGTATTAATTCAGAACTGCTACGACCAGAGAAAAGATGTAGTGATATGTTTAATAGACTATGAAAAGGCGTTTGACAGAGTGCAACATCACAAATTCATTCAAATACTAAGACGACTTGACATAGATCAGAAATATATACGCTGTATTGAAAACTTGTACTGGAACCAAACAGCTACAGTTAAAGTTGACAACGAGGCCACAGAAGCACAGAAAATCCTTAGAGGTGTAAGGCAGGGTTATATCCTCTCCCCACTTCTGTTTAACGTATACTCTGAAAATATCTTTCTAGAAGCTCTCGAAGGACAACAATTGGGCCTCAAAGTAAATGGCATATGGATCAACAATATACAGTATGCAGATGACACAGTTCTGATAGCAGATAACATGAATGACCTCCAAAGACTTCTGGACATGGTAGGAATACATAGCCGGTTGATGGGAATTAACATCAATATAAAAAAGACAAAATTTCTAATAATCACTCCTACATTAGATGATTTCCAGAATGCAAAGCTATCATACAATAGTGAAGACATCGAACGAGTAAAAAAGTTTAAATACCTGGGAACCTGGCTATGTGAAGACTGGTCTTCAGAAGTGGAAATCAAGTGCCGGATAAAAAAAGCGAGGAGCTCATTCATGAGATTCAAAAACGTCTTCACGAACTCTGACTTCGACCTCAATCTCAGAATAAGATTCACAAAATACTACGTATGGTCCGTCCTATTGTATGGCATGGAAGGCTGGACTCTGAAGGTGAATACCATGAACAGACTGGGAGCATTTGAAACGTGGATCTATCGAAGAATCTTGAAGGTTCCATGGACGGCAAGAAAAACCAATGAGGAAATTCTGAGGAGGGCAGGAAGAGAACGTGAATTGCTGAACACGATAAAACGCAGGAAAACAGCGTACCTGGGACATGTGATACGCAACGAGAGAGGAAAAAAGGGGGAGTGGGCATAAAGAGGATGTCGTGGCTCCGAAATATCAAACAGTGGACAGGGATGAGAACCACAGGAGAATTAATCCACACCATCAGAGACAGAACGAAATGTAGTATAACATGATTAATATGTTCCTGTGTTATTGAGAAAGAATCTCATGAAGGCGAGCATAAGTGTGAAATGTGGAAAAAAGACAAATTACAGCAAGTGAAAAGACAAAAATGTGTCACAGGAATGAAAAGAGCAGCCGAGAAGATGCTCGTAACTACAAAACAAAAATTAAAATATCTGCAAATAGGCGATCGGGTCATTATCACGGTACCTAAGATAGATCAAGGTATTCTTGACACAAAAACGTTTTTGGGAGAATATAGACCCAAAAAGTTTGACGTCAGAACATGGTCGCTGACAGTTAGTGAGGGAAAACAAAGCAATTATTAAACCTATATCTTTAACCGACCGTTTATAATAGTGTAATGTTTTTCTTATTTATTTAAACGTTTTTATTACGGGTGGGATACATTTTAAGCACGTGGTAGGTTCACTTACTTAATTTATTTATTCACTACACTATTCACTAATTATATACACAGTATATTCACTTAAACTTATATAAACACTTAACTAATTTATATTCACTTATTTACTGTTTGCTATTTCGGTGTATTCTTGTATATTTCACGAGATCACTTTATCCACTAACTGAACTTTCTCGGGTCGGTTCTGTATATATTAGTGTCCTTTTTACTAGATAATTCTAGATTGCGGCTTATACAAAAACAATTGGCATTCTGGCATTTTCTAGATAAGACTGGTCACAAAAACAAGGTATAGATAAGATAGTCACAATCGTAAACAATTCTAAGAAATCCCTGTGCATCCGCCATAATTTTAACTTTCATACATGGTTTAGACAGAGTCGGATTCAGGGACTATACAAGTGTGCTGTTTCGTAACAATATTTTAAAAGTTTATTCGTTTGTTCATTTGTAAAGTGATACTGCTGTGACTATCGAGTAATTATACCTTAGTGCTTCGCTCCTAAACTTCTATCATACTCTATCCGTACGACATATCCACTGTTGAAACTGTCTTCACATTTCTTTAATACTTTAATTTAATTAAAAAACTGCTACACTGCGCTCGACAAATTAACGAAGCTATGTTTAAGCACATTACAAACGTAAAATAGACGTAAACAAATATTTGTTTTCCCTCAGTAACTGTCAGTGGCTATGTTTATGACGTCATTGCTTTTTTGGTCTATTGGATGCTTAAAATGGAGTTTACCAAATAGGTACGAAAAAAGGACGTTTAAATAGATGGTTTGCTAAAGACGAGCTCTGCTTGGACACTACTCATAATATTTCGGATATTTCCTTGGATGTTCCTGATAGCAACCCAATATCTTTAAGAGAATACTTAAGTCGAGTTTCTCAGTTTGGCGGACAGGTTTCCAAAAAATGTTTATGCAAACCAAGCAAAAATCAGTGTAGTAATAAAAGATGTATGTGTTTCAAAAGCGGCTTGAAATGCAACAGCAGATACCTCTACAGCAATAAATAATATATTAAAAATTAACCTATGTATTTCAATGCTATATCCTACTCAAATATACAGGGTGCGCTATTAGTGTGACAAAATTCGATATATCCGTTATTATAGAAGATATGGAATAAAGTTATATACGAAAATTGTAGACATCTGTAGACTTCACATTTCAAAATTATTTTCATTTGTACTGGGTGTTCCCTATCACCAGGGTGAAACCAACATACATTTTTTTAAATGAGACACCCTATATATTATTTCAGATTCAGAGTGGGCTCATCTCTCCCATACTTACAAAGTAGGGTTTCATATAAGTATATAGAGTATTTTAGAAGTTATGCCCAATTGTACGTAAAAATCATTGTGAGTTCAACGCCCTGTATAGTTCAAACGAAACAATTTGACATCCATATTTTGTAGTTATAACATTTTGATATTGGTCTAGTTTCATGACAAAGTGGAATTTTTTGGATATTACAACATCTGAATACCGAGCCAAGAGTCGAACACACGATTTTCTCTATTTTTTCAAGTGAATCACCCTGTATTTCATTCCAAAAAGTGAAAAAATACCTTATAAACTTTCATTTTTATCAGGCATTCTCTATACCTAAAATCATTTATTTCTGAGATATTGCCAATTTAATAACAAAGAGTTGAAAAAATAATTTATTGAAAGAAGTAAGATATAGAAAAATATCAGTAAGACAAATTCTTTTACAAAAGTAACAAAACGTCAGTCAAATGTGAACTGTAAATTGATAATTGATTATATACCAAATGTTCGAATTACCCCCCAAAACGTCAATTTAACATTGCAGTCGATCTTTAAAAGATCAACTTAAATTTCTCAACATTTCTACATTAATACTCTGAAATACACTTCTCGTATTCTTTCCTTCATATCGTTCTGTGTGGTTGGCGGTATTTAGTGAACACGGTTTTTTACATAATCCCACAAGTCAATTTTAGTCAAGTCTGGCGATCTAGGTGGCCATACAATAGGTTCTCCTCTTCCTACCCATCTGACAGGAAAATGGGTATTCAGATGATTGTATATTGAAGAAGTGTGAAGTACCGGATCTCCATCGTGTAAAATCCACATTATTTTCCAATATTTCAGCTTAACGCTTTCCAACAGTATGGTGAATGATTTTCTAGAAAGTCCAAATAAACTAGACCATTCACTCTTCAATCGAAATGTGGTCCAATTACGTGGTCTCCAATTATACCAACCCAAGCATTCAGAAAGCACCTAGTTTGACTTTGAGTTGATGTAGGATAGGGATTATTTGTGGAATAGTAATAGAAATTATGTGTATTCATGGTACCATTCTTATGAAACGGTGCTTCATCTCCAAAAAGGACAAAATCAAAGAAATCGATCTGATTATGTATTTGTTGTTGACCCCACTCGCAAAAAGCAACTCTCCACGAAAGTCATTGTCGAGTAACTCTTGACATAACTGAATGCGATCTTGTTTTTATGTAGTATTCTTCGGTCGGACATTACACTGATATCCTGTTGGTGCGAAATTTCACGAGTACTAACATGAAGATTGTCCGCAACTACCAGCACACAATTAAATTTTCCTCAGTTACTGCAGTTTTTGTCCTTTCATGTTTTTCATAAAGTACTGAACCTGTACGATTGAAACGTAAAGGTTTTTAAAAATCATTTAATTGTAACAAGTTAGCTATGGAATAATGACAAATATTGATTAGTAGTATGCCATTCGACAAACTTTTGAAATTGTGTGAAGACCCATTTACTACTTTAACAAGGATAAATAAATTTGTAAAGAAGTGTGTAATATTTTATTAAATTCAGCCAAGCGCTTTCGACATTACGTCATCATCCAGGACTCTGGACCGACTGACGAAAGCCCTGATGATGACGTAATGTCGAAAGCGCTTGGCTGAATTTAATAAAATATTACACACTTCTTTACAAATTCATGTATCCTTGTTAAAATAGTAAATGGGTCTTCACACAATTTCAAAAGTTTGTTGAATGGCATACTACTAATCAATATTTGTCATTATTCCATAGCTAACTTGTTACAATTAAATAATGATTTTTAAAAACCTTTTTGTTATTAAATTGATAATATCTCAGAAATTAATGATTTTAATTATAGGGAATGCCTGATAAAAATGAGAGCTTATAAGGTGTCTTTTCACTTTTTGAAATGAAATACAGGGTGATTAATTTGAAAAAATAGAGGAAATCAAGTGTTCGACTCTTGGTTCGGCCTGTATTCAGATGTTGTAATATTCAGAAAACGGCACTGTTTTATGAAACTAGACCAATATTAAGATGTTCGGTCTGCAAAATATTGATGTCAAATTGTTTCGTTTGAACTATACAAGGCGTTGAACTCACAATGATTTTTACGTCCAATTGGGCATAACTTCTGATATACCCTATATACTTATATAAAACCCTACTTTGTAAGTATGGGGGAGGTGAACCCAATCAGAATATGAAATAATATATAGGGAGTCTCGTTTAAAAAAAGGTAAGTTTGTTTCACCCTGGTGATAGGGAACACCCAGTATAAATGAAAATAATTTTGAAATGTGAGGTTTACAGATGTCTACGATTTTTGTATATAACTTTATTCCATATCTTCTATAATAACGGATATATCGAACTTTGTCACACTAATGACGCACCCTGTATGTAATAAAATAAACAAATTGTTAGGTTTGTGTATCGATTTTTTTCTTGTTTTTCAATTCCCACATATTAGAAACTAATCCCTGTTTGAGAATATGGCTCGTACTTGATCGGCCAGTTTATAAAATGGCTAAAAGCACAAGCCATATTACAAAATAATGCGAAATAAACAATTATTTTACAATGTGGCCGCATTCTATAAAGTGGCTAGCTGTTTTATAAAATGGCGAAATTTACAATGTGGCTACGATATACATATGTTACGGAAAATTGTATCAGCTTTCTTTATTCGTTTATACAATTTTTAATATGACAAAAATAGGATCAGTCAAAACAATTATTAGTTGAATATCAGTTGTTTTTTTGTTTTATTCAATCCGATCCAATGAGAGGTTTAGCATTTGTTGACATTATAAAATAGTTATTCAACAATAGATTATTGTTCGTAAAGTCAGTTTGATTATTATTTTATGCTCCTAGACACGTGAAAAATAATAATTATCATATACTTATTGTGTAACATACTATTAAATAGTTCATCTGTAAGAGGTACAAAAATTCATTCAAATTACTCATTGGTCACCATTATAATATCGTACGATATCCATGTTATAAGTTATAATTGACATACATTATTTAGCAGTGATTAAAGGTGTGATATACGCGAAGTGGCAGTGTATAATGAACATTATTCACGGAGAATTCATGTATTAAAGTTCCTTCCGAGATTGGCGAACACAAGGTATTTTTTTGTAGATTATCCAAGGCATGGCGTGCATTATTTGACAGTAATAAATAAGTATTGCTAATGATAATTATTTACGCTTCGTGAACGTGATCTATCAAATATGAATAAAACTAACAAAATACCTTGAAAATCGTTAATATAAATATCTCGCAGACTATAATGTGCAAAGAAAATTTAAAATAAATTATAGTTAAAGAAAAATTGTACCTTGTAGTTCGAAACTGAAAGTTAAGATTTGACATTTTACATCAATTATAAAATATTTTATCGTAGAGCATCGATTGTTTATTTCTACAAATAATGTACACTATTCTATTCCCAGATAATGGCTATTAGTCAGTCTAGTGATAGTTATAGGACAAGAAATTTCTAGAAATAAATAAGAATATTATGTTACTGTAAATAAGATAGTATATATAGAAATGTTTAAAATAGCGTTGTTAAATAGTTAATAATTAAAATCATTATTAAAGTATTTGATAGTAATACTATTTTACGTAATTATTTCAAACGTATTGTAATTTTGATTATATTGTAAAAATAAAGTTTTTTGAAAATAGTTTTTGGTGTTATAAAGTTATAATCAGCGCAGTCAGTAGGATTCGTGCGGTCGTGAAAAAAATTTGTCTAATCGTTCGAATAAATGAGTCACGATTTGATGTTCCAACATCGAGCGCGGATTCCAGAATCTACTATCAACGAAAAAAGAAGAAACCGGAGCTCTTGAAATCAATTGTAAGTGTCCTTTTTTACCTTTCCACACCTTTTTGAAGGAGTATGAGAGATAGTTTGTAAAACTTTTAAATATACTTGCGGCCAATTTGTTTTATGAACGTATTGGAAAATTTGTTGGAAACATTTAATAAATTAAATATTAAAGATAATAATAATTATAATAATAATTTTGAGAATTCATTTTCATCTGAAAATATAAACACAATGGCTACTGCTACTACAAAAACCATAAATCGGGAGTTATTTAAATTAAAATTAGAAAAAATTAAACCATATGATGGTGACAGTAATACTTTAAATAAATTTATAACCAAATCTGAAAAATTAATTGAAACGTATGCCATATATAATGATGCAGACATAAACAACCATGTATTGGATTGCATACAAGAAAAACTGAAGCCATGGTAGGAAACCGAATGGAACTAAATACATAGCCAAAGATCAAGGAAGCCTCGAAACAGTGTTTTTCAGATCGAAGAGATCTGTACTGCATCGTGCAGGAATTAACACGAACAAGGCCATTTAAAAACGAAAATTGAATCGACTTCAGGGCTAGACTTCAACTGTTAAAAAGCAAGATTATACAGAGAATTAGTAACGACTTTAGTCTTACTGAAAATGATAAAAGATGCTACGTAAATCATTCGAGAATTTTGAAAGATTTTAAGGTCATTTAAATGAGCCGAGATTCTTCAAAAACTCCAGTAGCTATAAGTCACCAAATAATAATTCATATAATTATAATAATAATAATCAAAATCAGAATTTTAATTATCCAAATTATCTTAAAAACAATTATAACCTTAGAGTAATAATAAACATAAACGTGTTTATGAATGAATAGCCCTCTCTATTGTATAGTATTACTCTAATGTAGCGACCCATTATTCCATCCATCACATAGGCTCCACCCATATGGCTGTTGTACTCGCGAATGATCTGCGGGCAGTCTACTTTGCCGTGTTCCTTTTTCTTTTGATCACATTGCAATTTGCTCCGATTTGCATTATCGGCGTCATTGTTGATGATGTAGCAGGTGTGTAGATGTCACTGATATTCAGCGACGTGTTCACATTTTGGATAAAATAATCACTTGTTTCCCTGCTTGCATTTCACGAATTTACTCTGTTGATTTCTTCGGCACGTAATTTGGGTCTTCACCATCACCGTCGAAAGAAGCCGTTTCAACAGAATCCATTAATTCGTTTATTTATTCATCTGTCATTACTCATTACCGATAAATCGAAATGTTTCTTCTTTTGCCAATTGTTATTGCCGCTATTGTTAGAAACGAAATAACCAAAAAGTAGTCAAACGTTGAAAAACAATAGCACAACGAAGGAGACACGAATCTTCACATAAACAGGCAAGGGGTTCTTGTACTATTAACTTAGAGCAGCCGATCTCCGATATCTCGGGATTACAAGTAGTTACCTAGACGAGCTTGAGGGGATATTGTGTCACTCACAGATGTCTTAGTTCTCAAACCAAGTACGAATCCCAAGCCAAGAAACCCATTCCCCCCTCCACCCCCCAAAGTTCTGTACTATAGCCAAGTCAGGCAATATAGGGACTGGAAATAGTTATCGACGAAGGGTTGGCGGAATATTTTGATGCTAATTTTTGTAATTTAAATGCACAAGTATATTATTTTACAGTGTAAAAAATTATCTTTTAACGTTTTATTTCGCCATAAGGGGTCATTTCTAGGGGGTTAAAAATTTTTAATACAGTACAAATTATATTACTGTTTTTAAATGAAACTTACTGTTTCTAAATAATTCCACAATATATTGAATAAAATGTTAAAAATTCTAAGAAATTTGACAATTGTTTCGATATTAAATATCTGACGATGAATTTTTAACTTGTTATTCAATATATTGTGGAATTATTTAGAAACAGTAAGTTTCCAGTAAGATTCCACGAAGTAAGGGTCGATAGAGTTAATTTTTACAAATTATCTCTTTTATTTTACTTAATTCACATAGGTTTTCATGCATAAAATGCTTATATATGTATTTTTCACTTTTTTTCACTAGTAGTAGGTATATTAGTTTTCCCTTCTTAAAAACAAAAAGCGCAACTTGCGCTATATAACTTTTGAAGAGAAGGGTAAGATAAGCTTAATTCCAAATTCTCAGAATAATCCATGCAGTCGGACAGATTTTGGAGGTGAATCACTATTTTTGGGCCGAGTGACTGGACTAAATATGTTGGAAGTGTAAGCGACGAAATCTATCTGAAAGGATAGATTACTCGTTACAAATGGATATAATAAAAATTATAATTAAAAAAATAAGAAGCACTTTTTAGAAGGAGAAAATGTGTATATAATGATTTTGTTAAACAGTTAATATAATATCCCAAAATATCTTCAAGAGAAACTAAGTATTGTTGTGCAATTTTTTTTAATTAAAATTTTGCAGAGCGCTTTCGGCATTATGCCATCATCAGTGCGGTCACTATAAAAATTTGTGAATTACAATTCGTAAATTTGATAAAATTCATACATACTTGTCAGAATCCCAAGACAGGGGCTTCTTGGGATTCTGACAAGTAGGGGAGACCGGGGTTGGAAGTCACATTTTTTTTCTTTTGTGTTTATTGCCACCGCTTTCTTAGTTTAGCAATAGAAATTATATATCAATAGATAGTTTCTAATGACTTCAAGGTTTTTTGTTTAACATTACCCACTAAGGAAATATTACAGTTTTTATGGAAAAGAAAAAGTGAGACTTATAACCCCGTGTCAGGGATAGTTGTCACATCGTGTAGGGTAGGTGGTCACATGATAAATTAAAGGGAACATAAATATATTTATTCAAATCGAACCAATTTTTATTGAGGAAAGATGGTTGTAGGTACTTAATTACCTATTGCCCCCAAGAAAATAACGAAAAATGTTTTATACATTATAAAAAACAAATCAAACTTTGTAGACAAGTAACATTTGTTAAATACATATTTATTCATAATAATAAATAACGAATAATATTTATTACAAAAAAAATAAAACATTGATGTATGTCTACTTGTTACCGACTTTGGTCCTCGATAGATCCCGTATACTGATGAGCTACGCTTTGATTAGAAGGAGGTAGTCCATTCGTACAGCGACATCGATGAGCGGGAACCGGAACTTCATGGCGACGTTAATAGGATTGCAAACTCTTCAGGCGTCTCGTGTTGGCCGTTGTGGTTTGGGGTTGTGAGAATTACGGGCGATTGTTACAACTTCCATATAAAAATAAGTTAACGATAATAAAAACTATACTCATATAACTAAAAACAAACTAAGCTTACGCTATAAAACAAACTGGAGACCTGAGAATACGGTAAAGAAAACAAAAAAATATATCTAGTCAGTCTAAAGAATCAGTCTGAATCACAGTTCTGGCAAATGTAGTATGGCAGCCCAGGTGTGCAAGCTTCGTGAGGCGATAACTTGTATTCTTGGCACTGAATCCAGATTTCTTGGGCTTGCTAGCAGAGTATGGGGATACGCATACCAGGCAAAACACTTCATCCCCTTCCTCATCTTCGTCGTGAACTGATTTCTTTTTAATTCTTTTTCCTCCCTTTCCTATCCTCACTCAAAACCCGTTTAGTTACATTCCTTTTTCTTGCTTCTTGTTCTAGTTTTTTCTCTTCTAAATAGGTCTTCTCCGGTGTGTCTGTTAGAATTGCTGATTTACATTTCCTTCTATCAGCTCTCTGCGACTTGTGCGGAGGAGGTTTTGGTGGGAGTTTCAAAGCTAGCGGCGATACTATCAGAGAACTCCCTGCATTACTTGGACCAGGACCAGTGATCACGATAGGTTTTTTGATAGCGTGATGCTGCTCTGACTTTGAGCAGCCAAGGAAATTTTGTGACTTCATAGAATGAGCATTAGAGCCAGCCGATACAGTATCTTCAAGATCGGGCGTCTCACATGGAATCGTTTCAAGTTCTTTAGTGACAGTGTTACGTTCGAGGTCAGTGTTCGCGTCGTGATTATGTGCACTTTTGTGTACGGTCTCGCTATCAGGATTCGTGATTAGTGGCCTATCTGTAACAAACGATGGCAAGAAATCGTGATCTTGAAATATGTCCCGATTAAATGCGGGGATCCCAGAAGTTTTAAAACCTGCGAGAACATTGGATGGAGTAACTGTCATTGGAATAGCCTGTGCAATTATTCCTGGTATTTCGTATGTCGTCAGTTGTTGGCCTGGATTATTAACCATCCATTTCTCCTTTGCGTATTTTTTAAAAGGTCCATACACCGATCTGTCCAAAGGTTAGAGGCGATGAGTGCAGTGTGGCGGGAACGATAACATTATTATGCCATTATCTTTTGTAAAATTTAGTCCTTCAATGGATAGATGGGAGCTGTGATAATCCAACAGCAAGAGACATGGTTTTTCCTGTGTTGATTGCACATGGTTATGGAAATGTTTCAGGAAAGCAACAAATAGCTCTTCTGTTATCCAGCCCTAAGGATTACTTCCTCCTTTGCAGCCAATTGGCCCATCTCTGATGAAGTGGTCTTTGAAATGCACCCTCGGAAAAACGAAGAATGCTGACTGTGCCTCTCTCGGCCGAGGTAATAGCACCAACTTGCTTAGATCCTTTTTGAGCATCAACTTTGTTCGGTTTTTGCATCGTAGTCACCCCAGTTTTGTCCATGTTCCATATGTTATGTGGTTGGAAATTATATCGTTTAATTTCGGATTCAAGGTTATCGAAAAAAACTTCCGACATTATGTGGACAAAGAAGGGTGTCTCTGCAAAAATGACGTGAACCAGTCGAAGCCAGCTAGCTTGTTCGTTTCCCAACACTTTGGAATTTTGATGTTATTGGAAACCGTAAGCTCGAATGCCATTTTTCGAATCTGCTTAGGAGACAACCTAAAATAAAGTTTTGAAGTCAGAAGTAAATATTTTTCCAATTCTGCTTTCTGTTCATCGTTAAAGATCTGTGTTGGTGTGGCTATATCGCTTATGTCTTCGGTACTAAATTTTTTACAATACCTCGTTAAGGTTCGATAATTAATTTCAAAATCCTTCGCGACAGACCTTATGGATACGTTAAGATTTTTCACTTCCCTGGCAGCACGCAGAATTACTGCTGGTGTAACAAGCCCTTTAGCAGTTTTTCTTTTATGCTGTCGTGCCATATTATTATAGCTCCCTGGAACAAACAAACGTAAATGTAGCTAGAACTCAAAAAGACGACAAAAAGAAGCTCTATACATGCATGGGGCTGGTTGTCACACGGTCCGGCAACGTGAGACAACCGGCCCCAAACCACGTTTCACAAAATATCCTCCCAAAATAAGTTCAAATCAATATTTATTTAAAAAAATTATATAGCCATATTTTAAAGCACACACTAAACATCAGACATACACAAAAAAGTGCACTAATATCCAAAATTTAGGTATACTTACGGTACTTAATAAAGATGCGCAAAAATTACTTTTACAATGGGAAAAAAACAAATGCACGTGCTTCCGTCACGAAAGCTCAGAGCAGACTGAGGTGAAGTCTAAAGAGAGGTATTGTTACCGCGAGCCTTCAATGCCGGTCAAAGAAGTTACTCGTTCACTCGGTTTTCTGTTATGGCCGCTGTGACAACCAACCCGTGAGACAAACAAACCAGGTCTCCCCTATGTATGAATTTGATCAAATTTACGAATTGTAATTCACAAATTTATAATGACCGCACTGCTGATGGCATAATGCCGAAAGCGCTCTGCGATATTTTAATTAAAGAAAATTGCAAAACAATACTTAGTTTCTCTTGAAGAAATTTTGGGATATTCATCTCTTGTGCACACAGCTGTAATTCAAATTAGTTAATATCATGATTATTCTAAAAAGATTGTTTTACCATTTTTTTAAATATTTTTTTGTTTAAATGTGTGTAAAATTTCAAATTATTCAGATGTCTAGAGTGGAAGTAAATTAATTTATAAGATTCGGGTTATGTGGTTTAAAGGAAATGGATGTCCAAAATATTCAAATCCTCTTCAAATCACACGAAAGAGTTTACATTCGGTTCTAAAATAACCACTGTCTCATCATAATATATTAAACTATGTATTTAGAATATTCACACCCCTAACCGAATAATCTCTAATTAATATCATTATTATCCCCTGCCAAACCTACAAAGGGTTGACTTTATATAACATTGATACTCCAATGAATTCTCTAGTAACAAAGCGAAAACGGAATGCTTTATAAGTTGATATACTCGTATGTTGGGGTGCGTTATACTTTTTTATTCATCTGCTTTAAACTTTTTTAATTTAACACAAAATCAGATAAATCAAAATAATTATGATTGTACCCAGATATATCATGTTTGTGGATGTTATAAACATGAAAAACAAAACGCAAAAATTAATAAAATATTTTGATAAAGGCCGGAGTTGAGCCGAAACGTCAAAAAAGGTTTCCATAAAATACCCGTTATTTATTAATAGACCAAAAACTAAGAAAACACACATACATACGGGTTGTCACTTTGAAAACATATCACCCTCTATATTTCGGATAGTTTAGAAAATTAGCAGAGCCACGTCTCACTTATTTTTAAGGGGGCAGTTTGCAAGCTGGTTTTCAACTAAATAACATCAATCCTAGAGCGGGGGCGGACACAACTCCTAAAATCTTAAATTGAATCATTATAAAGGTCGTTTAACTAGCTTTTCAAAAATACATGACCTCTTTTTTATCAGTTCGCGATGAATCTGGTGAAAACTGTAAACAAGTTTTAGGTATCAAAAACACTTTGGAATATTATCATAAGATCAAACGAACTTACCAAGTGATGTTCGATCTTGATTATATGAAGGCCTCGTCGAAATAAATAAATAATATGTAGTACCTCCGCCTCTGGCCAATACATCCACAATCTTGAAAGAAAATATCTACCCTCTCCCATCTTTGCCCAAACTACGGTCGTATGAATCAGTCTATTTTAAAGCTGTTGTTGCAACCCAAAGGGGATG
This sequence comes from Galeruca laticollis, assembly GCA_963921935.1. Taxonomy (NCBI): domain Eukaryota; kingdom Metazoa; phylum Arthropoda; class Insecta; order Coleoptera; family Chrysomelidae; genus Galeruca; species Galeruca laticollis. The sequence continues at coordinate 196,900,613 of OY998179.1, read as the reverse complement.
CTGTTAAACTGGGTTGGGTGGGACTTTATTTATTTCGACGAGGCCTTCATATAATCAAGATCGAACATCACTTGGTAAGTTCGTTTGATCTTATGATTATATTCGGCCTCGTCTCATAAATAAATAATATGTAGATGTTTAAAGAAGTTGCAACAACTAATCATTTATCGTAAGCAACTTCAAAATAATCAGAAAAAACTAAAAATGCAGGCAAACTTTAAGTGGTTTATATTTTACAAGTATAATAAAAATGTATACAGTAATATGCAAATAGGTAACTAAGATTATGTAACGTAAACTGAACAGCAAAAGAAACTAAAAATAAATGTATAGAGAAAGATAAACTAAACATTTCACAAACTCAAACTAGTATTAGCAAACTTCTCATTACAAATCAAGGGCCTATTATAAAAGGTGGCAAATGTATTTGAGTTGTTGGTCCATCCCGCCGCCAACCTTATGGAATCAAAACTAACTCCTCCCCTAGCTGCCGCTGATGTGGAAGCGTGACGTGTGCTATGCGCCTTAAATTGAGTTATATCCAGACCGCTTTTGCCTAAAATCTGCTTTATCCACCTCCCTATGGTTTGTGAGGGTTTCTTATATGTCAGAAATAGAAATTTACAGGTACCCCGTAACTCTTTTGTCTTATCTAAGTATTTCAATAGAGTCCTAGCAACGCAAATGTTAGGATATGCATCAAAGAAAGGTAATACAATAACTGGTTGACTTCTATTAATGTCTGAAGTTTTTATTCTGCCTGGTATTTTTATTTCTATTTTATTACGTTGAATAATTAAGTTATCGATACTAATTGAATGTAGAGTTTGTATCCGTTGTCCCGTTGCCAGTGCCATTAAGGCTACTAATTTTTGAGTAAGAATCTCCAAATTGATTTCTTCATTTTTGAACGATTTTAAATAATCAAGGACTATACCTGGGTCCCATGAATTTTCATATCTGGGCAAGGGTTGTCTTTTCCCAAAAACTCCTTTAAAAAATCTTTTAATTCGGAAGTCCTGTCCCAAGTTAGGTCCGGCTATTTGCGCAATCGCGGATCTATAACTATTTAAAGTACCATATGAAGCCCCTTTCTTGAAGTATAAGGTCAGAAACTCTAAAACATTTGGAACTATCACTTCAAATGGGTTAATATTCTTTTCTAAGCAAAATTCCCACCATAATCTCAGAGCAGTATTATATTGTTTGTGGCGGGCGTAATTGATTGTAAGCATATGTCAAGCGAATCCATGGGTACTTTCCCTAATAACAACGCCTTCCTGATAGCTTCCCTGCCACCAGGATAAGGTTTTTCCAAAGAGGATGCGGCGACTTGCTAAAAGAAAGTGAAAACCTATTAGGTTTAAAAATTAGAGGATCACCGACTAATAAAGACTTAAAAATAGGGTACCACGGTTGAGAGACCCAGAGAGGAACGACTACAATCCCCTCAGCTTTGTCCTCTATAATTTTTTGAAGCATTTTCAAGACCATGCTAAATGGTGGAAAGGCATAAAACTTATTCCAATCTAAAGTAAAAGCATCAACTTTATACGTCTCTGGATCTTTCATCCATGATATAAACAGATGACATTTTTTATTTATTCTACTAGCAAACAAATCTATGTCTGGTCTTCCGAAATAACTATTTATCTTTTGGAAAGGCTCTTCCGATAAGCTCCATTCTGTTTCTTTATGTACCTGACGGGATGCCCTATCTGCTTCTACATTAAGTTTTGTATTGATATAACTAGCAAATATGTAAATATTTCGTTCTTCACAAAAATTCCAAATTTTCCTCGTTATGTGATTTAATTTATGAAACCTAACACTCCCCATTCTATTGATACATGCTACAGCTGTAGTATTGTCTACTCGACACAATAGAGTACAGTCTGATAACTTGGATACAAAACATTTCAAACCGAAAAACAAAGCAAGAAGTTCTAGATAATTTACGTGATGGTCTTGTTCTTTTTCAGACCAGTAACCAAAGGTGCTTTTGTCCTTACAGAAAACTCCCCACCATGTCCTGGACGCGTCAGATAATATCTCTAGGTTAAATTTTGATAAACTAATGTTATTTGAAGCATGTGTGATATTATTTTTCAACCAAACAATGTCGGAAAATGACTGCTTTGGTATCTTCATTTTTGCATTATAACACCCATTGGCCTCCTTTAGTGCTAGATATTTACTACGCTCTAATATCTTGGTGTGGAAAAAACCATATTTAATTCCTAGACAGGCCGAAACAAGCGTTCCAATAAACCTAGCAAAGTCCCTTATTTTACATTCCTTTACCTTTAGAAACATTTCACAAAAATTATGTATTTTAAGTTTCTTTTCCTCTGTCACTGATATTTCCATTGTGTCAGAGTTATATATAAACCCTAAAAATGTACATATGTTACTAGGTACTAGGCTACATTTTGAGTGGTTAATTAAAAAACCCAAATATGATAAAATATTCAACGTTAAATCTGTATTCCTTTTGCACTCATTATATGATTTTCCCATAATCAAAAAATCATCTAAATATACTACTAAAAATACCCCTTTCTTTCTCAACAAACTAACTATCGACCTTACAATTTTAGTAAAAATTTGGGGGGCACAGCTTAATCTGAATGGTAGGCAGTTGTACTCGTTAGTTACCCCTCTAAAGAAAAATCTTAAGTATCTACGGTGAGCCTTTTTCACAGGAACCAAATGATAAGCATCTTTTAAATCTATTCGAGTCATATAAAAACCTTTTGCTAAAATTTGTGCAACTATCTTACTATCTTCAATTTTGAAATGATTGTTTTTCACAAAAATGTTTAATTTTTTTAAATTTAAAATGAGTCTATGTGAGCCATCTGATTTGGGAACAGAAAAAATATTAGAAATAAATTGTTTTCTATAAGAACATTGGTCCACAACTGAGATTGCTCCTTCCTTTAATAAATCGTCTATTAAAGTGTTTAGCAGCATTAATTCTTTTGGAGACCACTTGTTTTCAACGGGTAAAACACATTGTTTTGGCTTCCTAATAAATGGAATAGAAAAACCTTCAATGTAAGACAGCACTGTCTTGTGTATTAACAAATCTTTCCACCTATGAGAGAAAAATTTTAATCGACCACATGGTCTACCAACCTTCGGATCTAAAACTGACGCGACCGCTTCTGGACATTCTGGTTGCTCCGAGAATAGTAGTTCTGCCCCTTCTTGTATGACGTCTTCCTGTGAGTGTACTGCGACTTCTTGGGAGCCTGGTGAATAAATCCATTCCTCCTGACTCCCATCGACCTCTGGGGGAATGAACTCTTGTAGTTTTCCGAAGTAGACTGGACTACTGACGATTGACTTCTTAGTTTCTTGGGTTTTAATTGTTGCCCTGATTTCTCCAATTCTTTTGCTGTTTTAATTCTATCTTCTAGATTATTTCCAAACAATAGCCCTGAAATTGGCGTACTGACCAGGGTCTCTTTAAGCTCTTTATTTAAATTTAGAGCAATGAGTTCTCTTCGAGACTTTGACTCTGAAACATGAACATTTGCCAATAACCTGCCAGCATTACTTAGTAATTCAATATATTCTCTATTCTTCTCCCCCTCCTCTTTATCGAGCATTGTCGTCAAGGCTAACCCTATAGCCGATAAACTTGACGCGATTTGCTGTTGTGTCTGCATCAATCGGGTATCTCTGCGGATGACGCTTTCTGAGATGGCAATCTTTACTTCTGGATTTATAATTGGAGGGTTTATACCCTGGCAATTTTCAGGGGGAAGATACTTATTAATCAACACATCTTTAGTTTCCTCATCCAAACCACGGATCAAAATACTATCCCAACGAGATGCTACATCTGCTTGAATTGGTTTCGCAAATGTACTCTTAGTAGTACCTTCTTCTCCCAAAATTGACAATATGTCTTTTCCTAAGCTTGTAGGATTTTCTGGCACGCCTGCAAGAAATATTTGCCTAGTTAGTAATTCAGGTATAAGGTATAACCGTTATCACAAACAGATAAACAATAATAATAATATAAAACGTTGTCAAATTTCAAAAGCACTATCCATTATCACAAATGGATAAGCTAACCCTATAGCCGATAAACTTGACGCGATTTGCTGTTGTGTCTGCATCAATCGGGTATCTCTGCGGATGACGCTTTCTGAGATGGCAATCTTTACTTCTGGATTTATAATTGGAGGGTTTATACCCTGGCAATTTTCAGGGGGAAGATACTTATTAATCAACACATCTTTAGTTTCCTCATCCAAACCACGGATCAAAATACTATCCCAACGAGATGCTACATCTGCTTGAATTGGTTTCGCAAATGTACTCTTAGTAGTACCTTCTTCTCCCAAAATTGACAATATGTCTTTTCCTAAGCTTGTAGGATTTTCTGGCACGCCTGCAAGAAATATTTGCCTAGTTAGTAATTCAGGTATAAGGTATAACCGTTATCACAAACAGATAAACAATAATAATAATATAAAACGTTGTCAAATTTCAAAAGCACTATCCATTATCACAAATGGATAAGCTACCTGTTATCACAAACAGGCAATTGACAAGTAGATTAATTCCCTAAGGTATAACCGTTATCACAAACGGATCAAACAATAATAGTAATATGAAACATTGTGAAATTTCAAAAGCTATATCCATTACTACAAATGGATAAGCTACCTGTTATCACTAGCAGGCAATTGAGAAGTAAATTGATTTGTTGCTAATACACTATCTGTCATCACAAACAAATAGGTCACCAGCTGGCACGAACAGGTATGAATGTTTCTCACATTGACAAGTGAAAAATAAAATTATTATTGTACTTAATAGTCGTGTCTCCCTCTCTCTCTATGTTCTCGCCTGACGAAGCGGTTGACGAAAAGCTATCATCCTGCCTCTCTCTAGACGATGATCTAGAACGGGAATCTTCCGTCTCACACTCACTATCGCTTATTACACGAATTTTACGACGATGGCGTCCCTTTGTTTCTACCAGATTAACAAGTCTTTTTTCCAGTCTGTTGAACATTCTATAAATATCCGACACTTCCCCTGACCGACTCCTTTTTCTCTTTCGCGAATGTTTGGGCATGATATTAAATTTTTTTATAATTTTCACTACCGAATTCCGGTAACTCACAATGCGATGCGTGTGTATCAGCACAAAAACAAAGACTAATTCATACGTCCGTAGTTTGGGCAAAGATGGGAGAGGGTAGATATTTTCTTTCAAGATTGTGGATGTATTGGCCAGAGGCGGAGGTACTACATATTATTTATTTATGAGACGAGGCCGAATATAATTGTAAATTAAAATGAATGAAACTGAAGTCGCATTACAAAACGGTAAATTTTTACTTCTCTTATCCAACAAAATAATAGAGAAACAAAATAGTGAGTTAAACATTAAAATTCGAAAGAATGTAATTAACCTTATATACTGTGTGGTATATTTCAATTTAGCTAATATTAAATGGACCTTAGATAACGTGAATAACTTCTATAAAGCTAGCAATTATTCGGATGTTAACTCTAGCCTATCAATTGACACAATGTCATTCTGCAATTTTTCACAATTTTCAAAGTTTAAAAACGTGGCTGAAAATATTCTAGATTTGATGTTTTTTAACAGGTTTGTTGTTGATAATGTAGTTAATTCTGATGTGCCAATGGTTAATGAAGATAAATTCCTTGTTACACTGGAATTTAATGTAACTATTGCCAGTGATCTTAACCTATCACTGGTAACGCGCGGTCCCTGAGACCGAGGAATATTTTATTTCTCGTTTTAAAACGCAACGCATCTCTTTCTCGCTGTGCGCAGCCAGGTACCTTTTACCCTTATCCTTGGCCACTTAGTATAGAATCGTTTTCTGTGTAGTGCGTATCGTTTTTCTGCTTTGCAAAGTGGCGGTGTGAGACACCGACGTTACCAAACTCGTATTTTTTTGGGGGTAAGCATTAAATGCTTTTTTATTTTATTTTTGCTTATAAAATTACATTTTAGTTTCTACTAATCAACTATGTCTTACGAAAAAGAGCAAGAGGCATTTCAAAAATTATTTGATGAGGTTCCAACTGATTCCGAGGCCGGCGAACCAGAAGATGATAATGTAAGTTCTTGTGTTGATAGGTGTATAAGTTTGTGTTAGTTTGGTTTAAATGTTCATGTATCAATGGACACCTGAGGGAAAATATTGAAGTAATTATGTTATTTTGTTCATCAGTTAAGAGTTTTAGCATTCGTTTTTGTATTGAGAAGTATATTTTATTTTTTTTCAATTTTTAAATATAAGATTACCAAAAATTCAATTGATTATTTATTATTAAGATTTTTATTATAAAAATAACGGGAAATACATCATAGCATAATTTAAAGCATCGGATCTGTTACAGGGCCAACAACTAAGATATATTTTTTTAATGAAAAAAAAAGAGACGTAAAAAAATCGGATCTAAAATTGGTCTCATAGACCGACGTTACCAATTATGTACCAATTTAACCACGTTACCCACGAAAGGTTAACCATAATAATATAAATTCAATCTGTACAATTTCCAAAAAGCGGATTTTTGTGTTATGAATAACTCGTTATTATTGACAGATTGAGATGTTTTATTTAACAATCTTAATACCGAGCAATATATTAGTCAGTCTATTCTACACTTAATAGCATAATTGATATTTACGTCCCTAAGAGTTTATCTTACTATAAAAAATGTCCTTCATGGTATAGCGTTAGCACAATAAAGGTTATTCGGGAGAAGAATAAATATCATAAGCTGTGGGCATAATAACCCTGTTGATTACTTAACATTTAAACTTCTTCGGGGTCGATCAAAGTTTTTAATCAAAGAAGATTATAATAGTTATATTGTTAACTGTGAGAGGAACTTGATCCAAAATCCTAAAAATATTTGGCAGTTTGTAAAATATAAACGAAGGAATTCTTGCTCTATCAATTCCATCTCCCACAATAAAGTATTGGTTACCGATGGACAAGATATTTGTGACATTTTTTCGGTGTTCTCTTCGTCTTCTTTTATTCAAAAAAATAATATGGAAAAACTTGAACCTGATCAAACCCAATTTTTCTCCGACATTCATATCTCTAAATACAGAATTGAAATAGAAACTACTGAAGAAAAAAATTTAAGCTCTTTCTAACAAACCTGCAGGTCCCGACTCCATTCCCACTTGTTTAATAAAACATTGTGTTAAATGCTTTCTTATACGTTGCTTTTAATATTTAATAAATCATTATCCACAGATATCTTCCCACAAGCTGGGAAAAAAGCATTGATAGTGCCTATCCCAAAGGGCGGTAACTCTCATTTGGTTCAAAATTATAGACCTATTGTAGTTTATCGAAATGATTTCAGTCAATAATTTTTGACTTTTTATGTTATCAATATATGTAGTGTTTTAAATGAACCTTACTGTTTCTAGCTAACTCCTCAATATATTGAAAAAATGTTAAAAATTCTAAAAAATTGACAAGAAGTTACATTTCATTTGATGCCTGCGTGATATTTAATTATTTTTGGCTAGTTCAAGAAGTGCTTGTGATGGACTTAATATATGTTAATAGAAAAAAGAAGATGATATTACAAATATTAAAGCTTTGATAATATTAGCCCTATGGGGATATCCTGGATATCATTTTTCCCAATTAAGATCAGTATAACTGTGCAATGATATACAAAATCAGGAAAACTATATCTGCTGATATTTACAATTATCACTTAAGAACACAGTTTAAAAGTGGAGAACTCCCTAGATTTATCTGTTCATTGACAACTTCATATTGTGGGTCTCCCAAGTGTCTTCTAATTTCCAATTCTTGTTTCTTATCACAAATATGTAGTACTTCTAATTCTGTGTTAGGTGTCAATGAATGATTGGTGTCAAGTAGATATTTTGCGTAGTGGGATTTCTCTGGTTGTTTTAATCTGTATGCTCGTAAGTGTTCACTGTATCTGATTTCAAAATTTCTAAGAGTTTGACTCAAATAGACAAAATTACATTCTGGACATATAAATTTATATATACCAGACTTCTTTAATGGGGATGTTTTTGTTTTTACATTTAACAATTTTGTACTTACGTTACTTTCTGTTTTAAAACAAATCGTTGTATTTGTTGCTAAAGTTATCTTTGAAATATTATTAGAAATATTTCCTGCATATGTGATGGTTTTATAAGTTATTATTTCTTTAGTTTGTTTAGAAAGTATTAGTTGTAATGCCACTCTTTCCTCTATTTTATTAATTAGTTTATTTATCATATGTAATGGGTAATCTATCGATATTGCTATTTGATTAATTGTGTTAATCTCTATATCAAAATTACATTTGTTCATAGGAACTGAAAATGCTCTGTGTATAGATATGTAGATGACATATTAGCTTGTTTTATGGGTAGTGAACGACAATTAGATATATTTTTCAACCACATTAATAATTTTAACCCAAAAATTAAATTTACTTTAGAAGTTGAAGAAAATAGTTCAATCAATTTTCTTGATTTAAAAATTCAAAGAGTTAATAATGTACTTGATTATTCGATTCGCCGAAAACAAACACACACTGATGTGACTATTCCATATAGTTCCAATCATCCCATGTCACATAAACTAACGGCATATAATTCAATGATACATAGAGCATTTTCAGTTCCTATGAACGAATATAATTTTGATGCAGAAATTAATACAGTTAAACAAATAGCAACATCCAATGGTTATCCATTACATATAATAAATTAATTACTTAATAAAAATGAGGAAATAGTGGCATTACAACTAATATTTCCTAAACAATCTAAATAAAAAGTTACAAAACCGTCACATATGCAGGAAATATTTTTAATAATATTTCAAAGATAATATATGTAGCAACAAATACAACGATTTCTATTAAAACAGAAAGTAACATAAGTACAAAATTGTTACATGTGAAAACGAAAATATCACCATTAAAGAAATCTGGTATATATAAACTTAAATGTCTAGAATGCAATGCTGTCTATTTGGGTCAGACCCTTAGATATTTTGACATCCGATACAGTGAACACTTACGATTACAGATACAGATTAAAACAACCAGATAAATCCCACTGCGCCAGACATCTACTTGACACCTAACACAGAACTATAAGTACTACATATTTGTGATAAGAAACAAGAACTGGATTTCCTTGAAGAATTGGAAATTAGAAGACACTTGGGAGACCCACAATATGAAGTCGTCAATGAACAGATAAATCTAGGAAGTTCTCCACTTTAAAACTGTCTTCTTAAGTGATAATTGTAAAGATCAGCAGATATACTTTTCCTGGTTTTCTATATAATTCCACAGTTATACTGATCTTAATTGGGAAAAATGATATCCAGGATATCCCCATAGGGCTAATAATATCTAAGCTTTAATATTTGTAATATCATATCTTCTTTTTTCTATTAACATATATTAAGTCAATCACAAGGTAGGTTCACTTCTTGGACTAGGCAAAAATAATTAAACATCAGGTAGGCATCAAATGAAATGTTACTTCTGTCATTCTGACGATGATATTTAGGTAATATCGAAACAATTGTCAATTATTTAGAATTTCTAACATTTTTTCAAAATATTGTGGAGTTAGCTAGAAACAGTAAGTTTCATTTAAAATACTATTATTAGTAGATTCCAGAAAGTAAGAGTCGAGACAGTTAATTTCATCAATATGTCATCAGCAGCATGGTTTTATTAAAAAAAATAAGTTGAAACAAATGTGTTTGAATATAGTGAGTACATTTTGGAAAAGCTAAATAAACAAACACAGGTTGACGCAGTATACACTGACTTTAGTAAGGCATTTGACAAAATTGAGAACAATATAATGGTAAAAAAACTTGCGGATACTGGGGTACATGACAATCTTTTATTATGGTTTAACTCTTATTCAACCAAACGAACTCAATCTGTGAATATCGGACAACTTTGTTCAAGATTTACTAATAAAACATCAGGGGTACCTCAAGGATCTCACTTAGGCCTGTTATTGTTTAATATTTATATTAAGGACATTTCGCGCAGTTTCAGATTTAGTAAATTCTCGACGTATGCTGATGATTTGAAAGTGTATCGTCCTATAAAGGAACCAAATGGTGCATATTGTCTACAAGAAGATCTTAATAGACTTCAAACATATTGTGAAAATAACAGCTTATTTATAAATTTAAAAAAATATGATCACATCACACTTACGCGTAATAGAAATATCTGTAAAATACTTACACTATTAATAATAAAAATATTACTTAAGTAAAAGATTTAGGTGTTATCTTCGATAAAAAGTTGTTTGATGAACACATATTATACGTCTCTAAGAAAGCCAACAAAATGTTAGGATTTATAATTAGTACCAATTTCTATTTTAAAAATGTACAAACCCTTCTCTTCTTATATATGGCTTATGTCAATAGCGTATTAATGACCTCTTCGATCATTTGGAATCTGCAGTATGATATCCATATAAAGAAATTATCCGACGTTGAAAATAAGTTTATCCCATTTTTAATGAAGAAATATTTTGTAGGTTGTACAAATAAGCAAATTGTTCGACTGAATATTAAAACATTTTTCCTATAGAAAAGAGGCGAATAGTTGTCGACACAAAATTTATATTAAATATCTTAATGGTTTAATTGACTCGTCATCCATTGTTGACTCTATATCATTTTTAGTACCATCAAATAATACACGGAATAAACATACTTTCATAACGAACCAAGTGAATACCAATAATTATCTAAGCTCTCCATTACATCGTTGCTGTAAAGCTTACAAGAGATATTGTTGTGACCTTTCCACAGTTGATATTATTTCTTCCTCTCTGAGAACTTTTGATGGGTTGATTAGGGACATTGTTAATAATTTTACAATGTTCCTTCTGTTTCTTTTTTTTTCTCATATTTTTCAATACTGTAGGTATGTACTTAATTCATGACTACACTATGAATTTTATAGTTCTACTGTTTTACTCTTAATATTTTTTTAACGTGTTTTGTAACAAATATTAGGAACGTTGTTTTGGACATGTCCTGTTTGTATTCCAATTGCGTAAAATAAAAATAATCACCACTAAATATTAATTCTTCAATTTATAACGATGATAAACTATGTGCAAGTAATAATCATGTTTTCAAATAACTTAAGATATTTAACATAAATAATCATCTTAATTCAAACTCTTTAATAACGTATTTTCCTTACGAACAGTTCTAGGTGGTAAGTAACTCAGTCAGGGTATCGTCTTCTCCCAATACAGGTAATAACAACGTTTCCTTTTCTCACCTGATCTAGAATTAATGATGCTATGAATAGTCATCAACTGGATCAGAGTGTTAGGTAGTTCGTCATGTTGGAGCATTAATTGTCTTGAAATTCCCTCCAGCAAAACTATGTTCAGCGCAGACACAGTGGCGGATTTTATATGGGGGTAATATAAATTACCAAAAAATATAAATCATAGATTTTCTGTTAGACCAGTTACATGAGTCTTAGCGGTCTCGCCACAGAAAAATTTTCCAAACAATAAACTTTAATACATTGTATATCAACATTTTTTTTATCAGACGTAGTGTTGTAAAACTAAATCTCCTTTAAATTTAGTTGTCATAAGAAACAGTTTGAACTCTTCTATTTTTTCCTGTCCTAAGGGCTTTCAACAGGAAAATTAAAATCTTTTATTATAATTAATGGCTTTAGGGGAGTTTTTTTAGCCGTGAAACTATTATTAGTGCATGTTTTGCTTATTTGTCAGCAAGTTCGTTTCCTATACTATTAAAATGGTGCTTCACCCAAACAATTTCCCTAAATTGTTCACTTGTTGTAAACTGTTAATCAATTTGCTTGGAGCAGTGATTTTGTAGCTATAATTTCGATACCGATTTCGAGTTAAACATCATGGCAAGTCTTAAAATTCGGAGTTTACAAAAACCAATTCTAATCCATTATTTTATATGTTAAAGTTATGTAGTAAATAGAAGAAAAATCGAATATTTACGATTTAAACATTGAAAATATAAATAATACTATCCACGACGAAGTTGGTTTTAGAGCCGCCTTTGTATATTTTGAAACAAACTGATGTTCTTCATCAATCTCTCGCATTATCAAGTTATATAGGATTAGAATATCTATAATACAAAATTGAACATGAAAACATTTGTTTTCGAAATAGGAACAACACGTCGCTCAAAAAAGTAACCAGAAAAGTTAAAACAGGAGACTTCTTATTGTGTCACCATTTATTTCTTCGATTTACCACATAGTATGCCAAGGTTTTAAATAATAAAGGGTTTACATTTTAATTACGAATTTCTGAGATAAATATACCTGGGTTAGGTGTAAGAGGGGTTCGCTGCAAACAGAATAATTTTTGATCTTTAGTAAATACGTAAATTACTTTTTAGAGCTCCGGACGCTTTATCATTGCCTAAGATCACAAAAAAGTCAAATTTCTCTTTTACTTTGCTGAATATATGTAATAAAGATAAAATCTATCATTTGAAGTACATTAAAACCTGGTTAAGTGGGCCCTAGATGTGTGAGAAACCTCTGCTTATTAATTGAGATTTGATTTTTTAGATTTTTTCGATTATCTCTATAATTTGGGCTTTGTAGCTCAGTAACCCGTATAAGCGACTGATTTTCTCCCAAAATAACATAACATCCCGTCCTGGAGAGGTTGCGAAAAGGTAGAGGATAATGTGGCTTGAATAAAAGTACAATTTAACTGTAAAAATACGAGATTAATTGTTGAAAGTGACTGAAATAGTGCACATATTACAAAGATTTCGATTAAACTGTAAGTAATCTTCATTAAGATTGGAATTATAATTTACCATAAAATAAACCTAAAGCATACAAGAATTGATTTAAAAAAAATTAATACAAACGTTAAGAGACGACAACGTTCTGGTTTACAAGCTTATCAACAAACATAAAACTCATAAACAATGGAGGCGGACCCAGCACCAAACCGATACATTTAAGCTGGAGAGATAGGAGAAATAAAGGAAATAAGGAAAATATTCAATAATCTTGCTAAGAAACTGGCAATAACTGAAAATTAACATTGGAACGATCATTAAAGAGAATCAGAACCGGATAGCAAAGAGCCAAGAAATCAAGCAACAGATAAAATAAACGGTTTTAAAGAGTAAAACTAACTTTTCCGCATCTGTGGCTATAGGAGAAGGTGTAGAGTAGGATCGCTGGTTTTGTGAAAGTAATGTGTTGTCAAATTATCACCTCTCTACATTTGGTAGCGACTAGAAGTATCTAGTGAGAACTCTTAAAATAAGTTATTAAATGTGTAATGAAAGCTTCGAAGGACCAGTGACTCATGTCACGAAACTGTGTAGTAAGATACAAATAATGAAAGAACCTTTCCTTTAGAAATACTTTAATTTAATTGAACACGTGGAGCAGGCGGGAATTGCAACTATAAACTACCGTTACAGACACATGTAATCTGAATGTAAATATATATACACAATATACATTCAGCTAAATAATTACAAATTCAAATGAAACCGGCAACCCTGCAATTAATGGGGCTGATGGTGATATTAAAGTTGATTTAGCACGTGGATGTAGAAATATCTCCCCAGTTATTCTAACTTCGGAGATGGTTGAATTTTTATACAATAAATAATGTACTCACAGTTTAAATAGCACTGAATTTAGGATGGTTACTTTTCACTTAAATGTTAGTTTGGAAAATACCCATTTTATCGGGTGTAAATTTGAAAGAACTGTACACTTAACCTTTTTCGTGTGTTCAGGTCGGTGATTGTTGAGGAATGAGAATGAGATGAGCGCAAACTGTCCTTAAATAAGGCATAGCAGGCTTACGAGAATGAACCAAGATCGCCGATTGGGCAGGGTTGATATTCGAATTATTGTAGGAATTTTGTGAATTTCTACAGTGGCCCTGAACAATATTCTATCATGAAATTGGCACTTGTATATACTTCGGGGGATGTATCGTGCTAACAAACCGACATTTCTCCAAAAATAACCAAAAATGTAGTATATCTGTATTTATAGGACCGGCTGTACTCACTCTAGTCAGCTGAAAATCAATAGGGTACATCTGTGAGACACCTTGAACAATATTCAATCATAAAAGTGGTCACTTGTATACACTCTGGAGGCCGTATCGTACTAACAAACTGAAAATTCTCCAAAAATGACAAAAATTTGGTACTTCAAGTACCATAGCACCCGTTGTACTGGATTTAGTGAGCTGAATATCAATAAGGTTCATCTTTGAGACGCTCTGAATAATATCCAATCATTAAATTGGTCACTTGTATTTACTCCGAAGGCTATATAGTGCTAACAAACTGAAATTTCTCTAAAAATGACTACTATAGCACCTTTTATACTGGCTCTGGTGAGCTGAAAATCAATAGCGTACATCTTTGAGATGTCCCGAATAATATTCAATCGTAAAATTGGTGACGTGTTGTACTCCGGATGCTGTATCATGCTAACAAACTGAAATTTCTCCAAAAATGAAAAAATATCGTACTTAAAGTACTATAGCACCTGTTGTACTGCCTCTGGTGAGCTGAAAATCAATAGGGTTCATCTGTGAGATGTCCTGAATAATATTCAATCATAAAATGGGTGACTTGTTGCACTTCCGAGGCTGCATCGTGCTAACAAGACATGTAAGGAAAAGTGGCCGACAACAACGACGACATACACACAGGATTTTTTTCTAAAAACCGTTTTTTCGTGTTGTTCTTGATGATAAACGTAAAAATAACTTCAAAATTTCAACTTTTTTTGGGGTAAACCAATACTTTTCTCGCATATTAGATAGGTTGGGCGGAAAAGTAATACAAAAAATACTATAAATTCTAGAACGAGAGCTAAAAAGAAAAATAGAATAATTCAAAGAATAGAGGATGAAAACACAGAAAAAATTAAAGCAATTATTGTAAATATATTGGTAAAAGTCATTCTGACGATGATATTCAGTTATCGAAACAATTGTCAATTTTTTAGAATTTTCAACATTTTCATTATATTGTGGAATTAGATGTATATTATGCTAGCGTAGCCATTTTACAGGGCAGCCTTCGGACCAGGCTAATAATTTGTTGGTAATTTGTTGCTAATTTGTAACACTGAGCTTGATTTTGTTGCTAATGCCGTTTCCAAGAAAACGCAAACTATGCTACCGTAATATTAAGCTAGCGTAGCCACACGCTATAACTATAAAAATAAGTAATATTGAAAAAAACTAAAAACACATGAATTTGTTGTTAAAAGATGACACTAACCGATACTGGAAAAAATCATCCCTTACCCCGATTTTCCCACCCCTCACTATTATTTGATATTAAGCTAGCGTAGCCACACGCTATAACTAATAAAATAAGTAATATTGAATAAAACTAAAAGCACATGAATTTGTTGCTAATTTGTTGCTAAAAGATGACACTGACCGATACTGGAAAAAATCATCCATTACCCCGATTTTCCCACCCCTCACTATTACTTGATATTAAGCTAGCGTAGCCACATGCTATAACTAAAAGATAAGTAGTATAGAATAAAATTAAATGCACAGGAATTTGTTGCTAAAAGATGACACTAACCGATACTGCGAAAAAATCCACACTTATCTCATATTAATTGAAATTCATCATGTTTTAGTAGCCATAGCCTAGCAACAAATTCCCCGACTGATTTTTAATTGAAATTCGTTGTGTTTTAGCCGCAATAGCCTAGCAACAAATTGCCCTATTGATTTTTAAGCGATATAGTCCATATTTGTTCAGTAATACACCACCAACAAATTCCTCGAGTATTTTTTGATCGAAATTCATCGTGTTTTAGTAGCCATAGCCCAGCAACAAATTGCCCTATTGATTTTAAAGCGATGTAGTTCATATTTGTGCAGTAATACACCAGAAACAAATTTCTCGAGTATTTTTTGATCGAAATTCATCGTGTTATAGTAGTCATAGCCTAACAACAAGTTGTCCTATTGATTTTAAAGCGATATAGTCCATATTTGCTCAGTAATACACCAGTAACTAATTCCTCGAGTATTTTTCTATCGAAATTCATCGTGTTTTAGTAGCCATAGCCTAGCAACAAATTGCCCTATTGATTTTAAAGCGATACAGTCGATATTTGGCAGTAATACACCAGCAACAAGTTCCCCGACTGATTTTTAATTGAAATTCGTTGTGTTTTAGCCGCAATAGCCTAGCAACAAATTGCCCCATTGATTTTAAAGCTATATAGTCCATATTTGTTCAGTAATACACGAGTAACAAATTCCTCGAGTATTTTTTTATCGAAATTCATCGTGTCTTAGTAGCCATAGCGTAGCAACAAATTGCCCTATTGAATTCAAAGCGATATAGTCGATATTTGGTCAGTATTACACCAGCAAATCGGGGTAAGGGATGATATTTTGAAGTATCGGTTAGTGTCATCTTTTAGCAACAAATTCCTGTGCATTTAGTTCTTTTCAATATTACTTATTTTCATAGTTATAGCGTGTCGCTACGCTAGCTTAATATCATATAATAGTGAGGGGTGGGAAAATCGGGGTAAGGGATGATTTTTTCCAGTATCGGTTAGTGCCATCTTTTAGCAACAAATTCCTGTGCATTTAGTTTTTTTCAATATTACTTATTTTTATAGTTATAGCGTGTGGCTACGCTAGCTTAATATCAAATAATAGTGAGGGGTGGGAAAATCGGGGTAAGGGATGATATTTTGAAGTATCGGTTAGTGTCATCTTTTAGCAACAAAATCCTGTGCATTTAGTTTTTGTCAATATTACTTAGTTTTATAGTTATAGCGTGTGGCTACGCTAGCTTAATATCATATAATAGTGAGGGGTGGGAAAATCGGGCTAAGGGATGATTTTTTCCAGTATCGGTTAGTGCCATCTTTTAGCAACAAATTCCTGTGCATTTAGTTTTTTTCAGTATTACTTATTTTTATAGTTATAGCGTGTGGCTATGCTAGCTTAATATCAAATAATACTGAGGGTTGGGAAAATCGGGGTAAGGGATGATATTTTGAAGTATCGGTTAGTGTCATCTTTTAGCAACAAATTCCTGTGCATATAGTTTTTCTCAATATTACTTATTTTTATAGTTATAGCGTGTGGCTACGCTAGCTTAATATCATATAATAGTGAGGGGTGGGAAAATCGGGGTGAGGGATGATTTTTTCCAGTATCCGTTAGTGCTATCTTTTAGCAACAAATTCCTGTGCATTAAATTTTTTTCAATATTACTTATTTTTATAGTTAGAGCGTGTGGCTACGCTAGCTTAATATTACGGTAGCATAGTTGCGTTTTCTTGGAAACGGCATTAGCAACAAAATCAAGCTCAGCGTTACAAATTAGCAACAAATTATTAGCCTGGTCCGAAGGGTGCCCTGTAAAATGGCTACGCTAGCATAATATACATTGGAATTAGCTAGAAACATTGAGTTTCATTTAAAACACTAATATGAGTAGATTCCACGAAGTAAGGATCGAGACAGTTAATTAGATTTAGATAGACAGATTTATTGTTTATTCTTACACACGAGTAAAGCGGACATTCTTGTTTCGGGCTTTTGGAAGTTACAAATGGTACAGTTTACTATTTGGTCCACTTTGTGAGAACTGCCGTTGTAGTAGATTTTTAGCAGAAGCCTTATCTGTGAGTACAATGTTATAAAACCAATAGGTATTTTTTGCTGTAAATATAATTGTGGACATCTTTTGTGTAAAAGAGTATTAAAAAACGAAGAATGGCGAGAATGTGATAATCCGTCAAGATTATCCTGATATAATGTTTCCTATCATTTCTGTAGTAAAAAATGTTTTTGATGTTTTAATGTACCATAATTTGAATTTTTTGTGGCTCTTATTTCCAAAAAGTATTTCCTTTACCTGAACGACCCAGTTGAAATTTTCGCTACTATATTGTAGTTGACAAAGGCGGTTGAAGCAATTTTTTGGATATCTAGAGGATGTCATACAGAAAATTAATTCTAACCAATTTAATGATAACTTAAAGATCTGATATTTTAGTTGAACACAGCCGAGTTCCAGTATGATATACGTGTTCGGAGTATTTTTAGGTAGATGTAATAATTGCTTAAAGAAACTTGTTTGGATTTGCTCTAGTATATTTGTGTAACGTAGACCCCAGACAGGTGAACACTGATAGAATGAACTTAAATATGGAGATGTATAAGGTCATTCTTGTTTCCCAAGAATTTACTTTCGCATTACAGAAAAGGTTCGTTAATGCTCCTATAGGCTGTTTAGCTTTAGCAGTTGCATTCACTGCCCTTTCTCTGAACAGCGAAGAGCTAGTGAAGGTGACGCCGAGATGGGTAATTTTCTTGATTTCTTGACTATTTCATTTTTTTTCCATTTGGTACCAACCCACGTCCTTTACTTGTATTCCTAACTTTGAACAAAATCATAATTTTCGTTTTTGAAGAATTGGCAGTTATTTTGTTTGCAGAAGTGTAGTTTTCTAGGATTCGCAATTTTCGGGCCCTGTCAACTTCTGAATCGCCTAGTATGACCAAGTCATCAGTGTAAAGTAGCAAAGTATGTCAGTTATTCTATTGATATTAATTCAATTGACTCTTGCCTCCCTAAAATAAGCCTCTAAATCTGCGAGAAAGATAGAAAACAGCTGGGGACTGAGGTACTCTCCTTGCAGCATACCTTCAGTTACTTTTTGCTGTATTTGAAATCAGCGTGAAGATGAAATACATCTGAAGAATATATATTTCTAATTATTTTTATATAAGTTTAGTACAAATTCCGTGTTGAAAAAGTTCCTTCCACAGTAATGTATGGTTGACGGAGTCAAACGCCTTCCGAAAGTCTACAAAGGCAGCATAGACTTTTCTCCGCTAAAGCCATAATTATAGTAATAGCAGATGTAAGTGAGAAAATATTGACCATGCAACCCCAATACCCTCTTTATCAAACCACGCTTATGATTTGTTTTTGGCATTGACTCGGTATTAACAATATTCTTTTTGACATGCCTAAGGATAAAGCGGTATTAGTAATGTTACGAAACAGCACACTGGTATAGTCCCCAAATCTGGCTCTGTCTAAGCCAGGTATGAAAGTTAAAATTATGGCAGACGCGCAGGAATTGTTTACGATTGTGACTATCTTATCTAAACATTGTTTTGTGACCAGTCTTATCTAGAAAATGCCAGAAAGCCAATTGTTTTTGAGTAAGCCGCAATCTAGAATTATCTAGTGAAAAAGGCATTAATATATAAGGGACCGACCAGGAAGAGTTAGTTAGTTGATAATTTGACATCGTGAGATAAATAAGTGAATATAAATTAGTCAACTGTTTATATAAATTAGTTTAAGTGAATATACTGTGTATATAATTAGTGAATGGTGTAGTGTTTAAATAAATTAAATAAGTGAACCCACCGAGTCTTTAAAGTTTATCCCACCCGTTTACTATTTAAATAAATAATAAAAACATTACAGTAAGAATATCAACTAGTTTTATGTATGAACACTCCATATCCGGTACTAGTCTGCAGTTTTCCGAGCTTTTTAAGGTGTTAAAATATGAAAGTGCACAGTTTCCTTGCCAATAAGGAGAAAATATATATTCCTAAGCCCTTCTGCGCTGTATACATTTTTCATTAGTAACAAACCGTAGATTTAATGTTACTTCTAAAGGAAAATGAGCTCCTGTGATCGCGGAATAATCTGAGACCGAAATACTTTCTATTAGCGATAAGTGAATATTTTGTACCCATATCAAATCAATCATAATACTTACTATCTGATGAAGAACAATAGGTGAATTGCTCTGGAATATCACCTTTCGTTATTCCATTTAACAGAGTGAATGAATTGGTATTCATGAACTGGAGAAGGATCTCTTCTCTCCGATTAAAAATACCGTCATCACTGTTGTGATCAGAAAAAATATTTGTATTAGAAATACGTTCTGTCGGTACTTGACCCGCTTGTCCCATTCTGCAATTAAAATCTTCGCCCATTAATATACAGATATTTGGATACGCAGTGCCTATTTCTTGTAAAACTCCAATGAAAAGATATAAAATGACATCAATATCCACATTTGGTTTGAAATAAACATTGCTCACAATTGCCTCCCAAGCATTACATGAAACTAAGCAAATTAGCCAGAACTGTTATTTGTCTAAAACACGTACGTAAAGAGATTTTTTCACAAAAGTAACAAGCCTTCACTGGTGCGACCACGTGATTTATCACGAACAGCATTGGAGTAGCTAATTTTATACTCAACCAGTATACTCATCCAGATAAGGAGATACCCGATCTAGCAGCCCAGTTTCACTGACACAAAAAATTCCAGTATTATTATTAATGTTCGACATGACAAAATCTTCGAAAAACCAGTTGCATTCCAAAAGGCAATTTTTAATAATTGTTACTGTTCGGGATATGCATTTTTTGATGATTTTAAACCTTTTGGGAGATTCATCTTCATCCCTTTGTATTTTTGTGTTAGTTCGATTTCCATTACGATTAACAATTTTAGGTATGTTGTTTATATACTTTATAATAACTTCCATTTGTCCTTCTGTTTAAGTTCTAGCTCTTTTCGTAAATTGCTGTTCTATCATTTGCAAAGGTGTCTGATCCGATTTAATATTTATCTGCGGAAATGTTTGTCTACATAGTTTGTGTTTGTTTCGTAATATATCTTTTACTAAGTATTTACTGTCTAGTTACACTTTCATAGGTTGATTTTTCCCTATATCAATTACCAATCCTAGACGTATATGTAATTGTTATATCTTTTCCAATATTAAAATAACGCAAAATATTTGGAACAATGGGCGTATCATAATTTAAGGCATTTTCTGAATCAGATAAACCAAAAATTATTGAATTAGTTTCTCTTTTAACTCTCTTTTTTTTCCGCGTATATCTCGCTTAAGGTGAACATTTTCGAGGTCGATTTCTTGCTTATTTCTTCCTGAATGTGCAACTTGGCGAGTTGATCATGTTCGGTTTTTAAATCAGACAAATTATTAATGCACAAGTCAATTTAACAGGAGTGAGTTGAAATTTGATCGTTGAGGTTTGAGATAGAATAGAATAGAGGGAGATTTATTATATTAAAAGGTATAAATTATTAAATATAACAATTAATTATAATTTTATACTCTTTAATATAATAAATCTTCTTTATTGAATTAGATTTAAATATAAAAATGTATGACGTGCATCAATCTTTATAATGTATGTAATATAGATAAATATTTGTATAATAGGAAAAGCTTCGAACAAGAAGAGTATTACAAGAAAATCGAAGAAGTAGGGGTAAAAGAAAATAAACCATAATATATCCCCTAAAACACAGAAATAAATGGAGACAATCCGAAAAATTAAAACAAGGAAATTATTGAAAAAACCAATATACGAAGATAAAGCTGGACGATGACAAAAATATCAATGAAAAGAGAATTAATGCAATCACAAAAGTAGGATATAAAATAAAATACCAGATGAATAAACAGTCAACGGACGAACACATTAACCGAAAGGACAAGATCCAAAAGTATCAGACCGGTACCCCCGTCCGACACCTGAAAACGTAAAAAGAAATGAAAAGAAGAAGAAATAACATAAAATACACATAAATGAAAAAAGGTATATATTTCGACCTCTGTTCGTGAGACCCTCTATAAATAAGATAACTGTCGTTTTAAACCTTCCCATTGGGGAAACAGGATAATTGAAAAGCCTCAATAAGCGATAAAAAATTCTAGGTCCCAATTATACAGGTTTCACCGTACTGTTATGTTTTTCTTATTTATTAAAAGTTTTTATTACGGGGTAAATTTCAAACACGCAGTATGGCTACTTACTAATTCATTTAAACACTAACTCACTAACACTTAATTTATATATACTTAACTAACCACTTAAATTTAATTTATATGCACACAAACTTGATTATTAATTAACACTTTACTGTTCGGTGTATTTTTGTTTATTTCTAGAGATCACTTTATCAACTAACTAACTCTTCCTGATCAGTCCCCTTATATATTAAAACCATTTTTACTAGTAAATTCCGGACAATTGATTCTAGACTTTTCTAGATAACTCTGGTCACAAAAACAAAGTTTACATAAGATAGTCGTAAACAGTGCGTATCCGCCATAATTTTAACTTTTATACCTGGCTTAGACAGAGTCGGTTTTAGGGACTATACCAGTGTGCTGTTTCGTAACATTACCCCCTCCTTAAATGGAAGTTCCTCCTGGAACTTTTGTGTAGCCGAGACTGGATGTTTGAATCGGCAACTGGCCCCATTTCTACACTTTCCGATCTTATGGAAATAGCAGGGCACCGTCTTCATCGGATACTGATAACGGGGGTTGTAGCTGCAAATTAATATCTGGACACCGGTATCTTGAGAGATAATCTCTACCATGTTCCTGATGATTCGCCAATCCAACTGGTTACTCGCTATCTTAGGCATAGCCAGTTTCTTCACGTTGGATTCCAACACATGGTCTCGGAGGTTTCGAAGTGCTTCCCACACATCGCGGTAGGTAGATCGATCTTGGAATTCATTTTTAGTTACCACGTAGAAGACGTACCGCGAATTATGTTTCAGTTTCAGTGTCTTGCCAGGGGCTGGAATCTGGTCTTCAAGTTTTTCTAATTGCCGAACTTCTTTCGGTTGCCAAACCTCGTGCGTTCTTGATACGGGCGGGGATGTTGTATGCCAGTGAATAATCTTCCGGGAGATTGAACAAATCTTGTTGTTGTTCCGAAGTGACTCCATATCTAGCTTTCCCGGTACCTCCATACGCGCCCATAAATTCATCGAAGGTAGGGTCAGACACATCTCGAATAAAGTTTACTCCTTCCTCCAGGTCATGGTCTCCTTCGAATGGCGCTAGTCGGTTTTGGTGAACTACTTTTGGTTTTCCGTTGGGGATCTTGCTTATGCGATATATAACATCATTGATCCTTTTCTTGATTGAGTATGGACCTTCCCAGGATTTTTGTAATTTTGGAGAAAATCCTTTTCTCCTCTCCGGATTGTGTAACCATACTTTGTCCCCTTCTTTAAAACCGCCTTCTGTGGCCTGCGTGTCGTACCGACTTTTCATTCTGTCGCTGGCAACTTGAAGATTTGTTCGAACTAATTCATGAATAACGTCCAGCCTTCTTCTCAATTGGATCACGTAGTCTTCGCCTGCTATATCTTCTCCAGGCCGACAGCCAAATTCCAGGTCACAAGGAAGCCTCATTTCACGTCCAAACAGGATATTCGCCGGTGTTTCACCCGTGGACTCATTGACGGCAGATCGATAAGCCAATGCGAATAGGGAAATATACTGGTCCCAATCTCTCTGATGGCTGGATACTACTTTGGACAGGTATTTTCCAATAGTCCTGTTCATTCTCTCGACCATTCCATCTGACTGTGGATGTAATGCTGTTGTCCTGCAGCGCTATTTTTGACCATTCGCACTTTTCAAGGTTACACGCAATATTGAACGTGCGAACAAAAACCGGCATATTGCTATTTTTTACCATTCGCCAAATTGCGAGTATTCGCAATAAATCAACGAGCGGTATTTGGTTGTCGTAGACCATATGCGAATGATTAGAATAATCTGACATTTGAAAAAATAATAATCTAAATATATATTTATATAATTTGAAATGGACGATTTACAACAAAATGCTAATATTGAGAACCTGGAAAATGTTGAAGAGGCACTATTTCAAAGAAATAACCGATTTGAGATGATCGATCCACTCGAAGTCTTAAGTGAACACCATTTTACTCAATATTTTCGTCTATCAAAAGAACTTTGCCGTTACTTAGTAAACATTGTAGAACCATTTATGAGACCACAAAGAAGAACTACTGACGTGAGTGTCGAAATGAGGGTTAGTTTTTATACCTGTATTATACCTACTAACTATTATAATATAAAAACTACCTATAAGACCTATATTTCATATAAATTTCTGTATTTACAGGTTTTGACAGTACTGCGGTTCTTTGCTTGTGGTAGTTATCAAATGGACATTGTTAAAAGCATATTTATGGCAGTATCACAGTATATGGTTAGTCAGTGCATTGAGGAAGTTTCACAGCAGGATTTTCAGCCATTTTTAAAAAGCAATTCTCACTGTTCTATTAATTATTAATAATTTATTTATTACCAGCGCGGCGCGGGTTTGATAAACAAAATTAAACAATTCTTTTTTGATAACTAACCTTAAAATATCTGTCAATATATCAGACACCTTCGAAATTACCACGTTGCCAAATCTATTTCACACGTACAAGAATTTAACTTTCGAACAGTGCTCAAAAATACCATTTACACGAAGTGTTCGCAAATTATCCGCTCGCAGTAACACGTATACGCAAAGTTACGAGCAATGTCAAAAATAGCGCTGCTGGTCTTCTTCATTCCCAGCTTCTCGCAAATCTCCTGGAATAGATGGATTTCAAAATTTCTTCCCTGGTCACTGTGGACCTCCAAGGGCACTCCATACCGGCTGATAAATTCTTTCATCAATACATCTGCTACAGTTGTGGCCCCTTGGTTGGGAATAGCGTAAATTTCCACCCATTTTGTGAAATAATCCATTATAACCAGTATGTATTTGCTACCATTTTCTGTTGTCGGAAATGGTCCAGCGATGTCTAAAGCAATCCTTTCGAAAGGGCTTCCAACATTGTACTGTTTCATGGGTGCCTTTCTCTTGCGGTGTGGTCCAGTACTCGTAGCACAAGTCGTACATTTCTTACACCAGTCCTTCACATCGTCGGAGCTGTTCATCCAATAAAACCTTTCACGGACTCGCTGAAGGGTTTTATTCACTCCCAGATGACCTCCCGATGGACTGTCGTGTAACTTCTTCAGTACCTCAGCTACTCTTGTTCTCGGGATAACTAGCTGTCTCCTCATCTCGGAACCATCATCGTTTTCAAGGACTCTTTTCAACAGCCCTTCTTCCAGGACAAGAGAGTCCCACTGAGCCTAATACGCCTTGAGTTTCGGTGAAAACATTTACACTTCTTGCCAGGTAGGTCGCCGATTTTCTTTCTTCCATCCCCGATCATCTTCAGGTGAGGATCATTCTCCTGATCTTCTCTGATCCTCGTGGGTGACCATTCCTCGTTGACTACAGTAGTTCTTGAAACTGCAGCTTCCCTAGATTCCGCCTTGTTGCAGTGGGAGCAGTCTGTTGGGCACGGCCGTCTGGACAGGGAGTCGGCATTTCGGTGACTCACACCAGCTCGATGTTCGATGTTGAAATCGTACTCTTGAAGTCGTTCAATCCATCTAGCGATCTGGCCCTCGGGATTCTTGAACTGCATCAACCACTTGAGTGCTGCATGATCAGTCCGGATTAAAAACTTCCTACCATAGAGATACTGGTAAAAGTGTTCCACGGACTTTACTATCGCCAAAAGTTCTCTTCTTGTGACGCAGTAGTTTCGTTCTGGTTTGGAGAGGACTTTACTGAAATATCCCAGCACTCTTTCTTGCCCTCCTTGGATCTGTGAGAGCACTCCACCAATTCCTACGTTGCTTGCGTCAGTGTCAACAATAAAGTCTCCCTCTGGTAATGGGTATCCTAATATAGGCGCCGTGGTTAAATGCTTCTTCAAGGTATCAAAAGCCGTTTGACAATCTTCGTCCCATTGGAAAGGTCTTGCTTCTTCTGTAAGTCGATGTAGAGGCTTGATAATATCTCCAAGCTTCCTGATAAATCTTCTATAATATGTGCAAAGTCCAAGGAAACTCCTAATTTGGTGCTTGTCGGTTAGTTGCGGCCATTGCTGAATGGAAGCAATTTTCTCTGGATCCACCGCCACTCCTTCATTGCTCACTATATGACCTAGATAGTTGACTCGGTTTTGGAACAGCTGACATTTCTTCGGGTTTAGCATGAGCTGGGCAGTTTGGAGTCATTTGAATACGTCTTCCAAATTCTTCAGATGTTCGTTAAATCTTTTCCCCACTACTACGATGTCGTCCAAATAGACCAGGCATGTCTTCCAAGACACCCTCTCAAGACCTTTTCCATGAGTCTTTCAAATGTCGCAGGCGCATTACAGAGCTCGAATGGCATGACGTTGAATTGCCATAATCCAGATCCGGTGGTAAAAGAAGTCTTCTCTTTGTCTTCTGGGTCCATTTCCACTTGCCAATAACCAGACTTCAGGTCCAAGGTGGAAAACAGTTTGCTACCGGCCAAATTGTCTAGCGTATCGTCAATTCGAGGCAGAGGATAGCTGTCTTTCTTCGTCACGTTGTTAAGCTGGCGATAATCCACGCAGAATCTCGTAGTTCCATCCTTTTTCTTGACCAGCACTACTGGAGACACCCATGGACTAGTAGATGGTTCTATTACTTTTTCTTCTGCCATCTCTCGAATTATTCTTTCAGCTTCCTCTCTCTTCGCTCGTGGAAGTCTTCGAGCTGATTGTCTAATTGGCTTAGCATTACCAGTATCGATTTTGTGTTTGACGGCTGATGTTCTGCCAGTCTTTCCTCCTTTTGGCACGAATAAGTCCCGATACTGCAAGAGAAATTCTCTCATTCTCTTTTTTTCAGCTCGATCCAAAGATTGACCAGCTACTGATAACATTTGTTCGAATCTGGCATTGGAATTGTCAGTGGTCGTTGTTCGACGAACTATAGACGTCACTGGTACGCAGGATCCAATCTTGATTTCCTTCTTGATTGTAATTGGGTAATCGTTCACGTTTATCACACGTACTGGGATCTCTTTCGCCGACGTGACCAATCCTTTTCCAATTAGTACTCCTTTGCCAACATCTTCGTCGTGGTTCCTTGGCTCCATCATAACCGGTGTACTTTCCTCCATGATTCCCTGTAGCCGTGCTACTATCATGGTTTCGCTTCGTGCAGGTAAAACGGTATCTTCCTGTACAGCTGCCAACACCGCGTTGCCTTCATGTGGATGCAGGAACACCTCCTCGGAACCCACTGTAATGGTTCTGTTTCTAAAGTCTAATTGGAAACCATGTACATTCATTACGTCCATTCTCAGAATCACGTCTTCTTCAATGTCAGCTACGATTACCGTATGCGTGAACTTTTCTGCGCCAATTCCCAATTGGATTTGTGTCTCACCGTGAACGTTGGCGCTCTCACCTGTGGCGGTCCGCAGTCGCAGTCTCGTTGGTAAAAGCTTCTTCTTGGAGTTTATTATTTCTGGTCGTATAATGGTCCTAGTTGCTCCAGTGTCAACCAGCAGAGCATATTTCTTGCCATTTACTTCGCCATCCACATATACACTGTCATTGCGACATCTGAGAGAAGCTATCAGTATGAGAGGGTCTTTGGAACGATCATGGGTCGGTGCTACCCCCTCGTAGCCGCCCCGTTCTAGTTTTCCTGTGACTGGGGTTCTTGGTTTGCAGGAGTCTTGGGGCGCTTACATGAACTACGTACATGCCCTAGCTCGCCACAATTCCAGTATCTGATCTTTCTCGGCTTCTTGTCCATCATATTTTTCATTAAACTGACAAACTGGTCAAATCTGTCTTCGTCACCTTCTTCTTGGATGGTCCTGATTTTGTTATATCCTGAAGCCTTCGTTGCTGCTTCGTATTCAAGGGCAGCTGTCAATGCGTCGACTAATGTTTTCGGATGGGCTAAACGAAGCGTCCTCTGCATATCGGGGTCACGTAAGACATCAATAAAGGCCTGTATGCCCAGATATTCCATCATGTTCTTTGGTGCTGACGGATAAGCAAATCGAACTAGTCGGGCAATGTCCACTTCATATTCTTGAAGGGATTCATCACGTTTCTGCCTTCGGTTCTTCAGCTGGGATTGGTACAAATGTTCTAGATGTTCATGACCATAACGCATGTCCAGCCTCTTCTTCAGCTGCTCGAAATCATCCGTTTCTTCCAAAGGTATCGTCTGGAGTACATATAAGGCATCTCCGCGAAGCGCGATGGTTAAGTTCACTGCTTTCTCCCTATCGGACCAATTATTCACTCTAGCGGCTTCTTCAAACTGTTTCACATAATTGGTCCACGACATTTTTTTTCCATCGAACGTTGGGGCCTTGACTCGGGTGAAACTTCTAACTTAGGTAGTGTTTCTGGCTTGCAAGGTTACGTTTGCTCGGTCTTCTTTTCTTCCTCTGGCGTGCCTCGCGTTCTTGAATCGGCAATCTTTTCCTCTACCTCCTTGATTTTCTCGTTTATCGTCGTAATCTTATTCTCGATTTTCTCGTCCATCGTTGACATTTTATTCTCGATTTCCTCGTCCATCGTTGACATTTTATCCTCGATTTCAGATTTTAGAGACGAAATTTCATTTTCAATGTCAGCGGCAATGTCGTTTTTGATTAATAAGATATCGGCAGATATATCGTTCTTCAAAGTAGAAATATCGTTCTTTATAGCCGAAATCTTCTCGTCCATGTTAGCCGAAATATCATTCTTCATAGTAGAAATCTTCTCGTCCATGTTAGCAGAAATGTTCTCTTCCATGACAGAAATCTTCTCTTCCATGGCAGAAATCTTCTCGTCCATGTTAGCAGAAATTGACGAGATTAAGGTGGAATTCTCGTCATTAAATAAAACTGTTTCTGGATCAAAGCTGTCATTTTCCAGTGCCACTTTAAGTCTTTCTACTAATTCACTTTTCTTGCCGGACGTTTCCAACTCACGATCGTCCAATTCTGCTCTTAATTCCGTGACTTTGAGGTCACATAATCTCTTGGCCATTTTTGCGTAGCAATTTATTTATATTACCCCACACCTGACACCAATGTTATGTTTTTCTTATTTATTAAAAGTTTTTATTACGGGTGGGATACATTTTAAACACACAGTATGGCTACTTACTAATTTATTTAAACACTAACTCACTAACACTTAATTTATATATACTTAACTAACCACTTAAATTTAATTTATATGCACACAAACTTGATTATTAATTAGCACTTTATTGTTCGGTGTATTTTTGTTTATTTCTAGAGATCACTTTATCAACTAACTAACTCTTCCTGATCAGTCCCCTTATATATTAAAGCCATTTTTACTAGTAAATTCCGGACAATTGATTCTGGCCTTTTCTAGATAACTCTGGTCACAAAAACAATGTTTACATAAGATAGTCGTAAACAGTGCGTATCCGCCATAATTTTAACTTTTATACCTAGCTTAGACAGAGTCGGTTTTAGGGACTATACCAGTGTGTTGTTTCGTAACAGTACTTTCATGTTTGATGTGTTGGCACATCCCAAGAAACATCCTAGATTTATAATATGATCAGTTTCAGATTTTCACTTCAGGCGCTGAGAAATATATTCACTACATCACTGTTTACAAGTTCTTCGCCCGAATCAGCTAGGGGTTGTTTACGGAAACATATGTGTATAATTCATGAAAGATAGATGCAAACTTACCTGATTTGAGATGTAAACTAATTACGATGACTTCACCCACAGTTAATTTGGTTTACGGCGATTAATGTTGATATGGGAAGGTATACAGACTACTATACTTAATATAGGGTGTATGAAAATGAATCTCGAAAATATTGATTTATAGGAAAAAATAATAAAGTGATTCAATTTTTAGTGGATATGAATATCAAAATTTTGTAATCTCTCGTGGTATCTACTCCTTGTTAGTCTCCCACTTCAAAATATGAGAATTTATGACATTAGAGCAGTATCTTTGGATTACACGAAAGAAGTTTAGATTTTATTCTCAAAAACGAAAAGAGGGACTGCAATATTGCAGTATGTCGTACTTTTTTGGTAAATAGAAGTGTTAATAGCAGTAAGTAAAACTCAAAATTCGTACTACAGCATATATTAATAAAACATGGGGCAACTAGTTTCGGATCACTGAGCCATCATCAGACTTGTAAAAGGTATCAAGACAGAAAACGATAAGACATACACAACATACCGAATTACCTTAAATATACACATCAATCCATATAGAAAGTATAATAAAAGGAAATCTGTTACATGTCCGTGGTATCCAGCAGAATCAAACATACGTCAGTAGGCAATAAGGGAATAGTACTGTAGGGAAATATTATTAATAAAAATAGTAATGAAAATTTACATAATCATGTAAAACGTCAAACAAAATAAAATAAAATTAAAATAGGACAATATTAAGAAAAATCATTAAAATTGGATCAATGTATAAAAGAAAAGAAGAAATAAAGAAAACATGGACCTCGTCGTACGAAGCAGGAAGTATAGTAGTCGTAATAGGAAATAGGGGAAATGGAGAGAACCGAACGCGGACTAACAGAAAAGAAAATGATAACAATAAATTATGGGGTAGTACCTCTCCCACAGGGAAATGAAGGGAGAATACGGAGTATAATTCCCTAATGGGAATGTAAAAATAATAATAATAATTTCCTTGAAATGACGTGTGAAGCTAGTCAAAAAGGCCCACGCCGTAATGTAAGTGAGGAGAACGGCGAACATTGTTGTACTATAAGTATGAAGAGTAAAGTGAAGTCCATAACCCAACACTTAAATAGTAATACCCCGGGACACCGGAAACCAACCCCAAAACTATTAAATGAAAACTTTTTATAATGTTACAATAATCTGAAGCGCAGAGACTCAGTACCGAGGGGGTAACCACTGCAGATTTATTGTGGTAAAAGATTGCCTCCCCTCAGGATCTCCTCGGATTTCTTCAGAACTCCTCTTAATATAGTTACGGGGTCTTCTTAAAGCGTTTTTCGGTTATAATCGATATTATTTGATTGAAAAATATTGAAACTTGTGGAATTGTATGAAATATGTATTGAAATTACTAGTTCCTTTTCAAGATATCCACTGAAATATATTGAGGGAGGATTTTACATATTGAAAACTTTTTAGGGCTTTCTCTTCCAATACCTGAAACAATCTCCAATAATTGAATTAGAAATTTTTAATAATGAAAATTCTCCTACATAAATATTTGCACCAATTTGTTCAGGAGCAATTTATGAAGATTCAGAATTGTATGTTGATATTACGTGGAAACGATGGATGTTTGATTAAATTAATTTTTGGTCATGCTTTATAAATACTAAATAACC
This sequence comes from Galeruca laticollis, assembly GCA_963921935.1. Taxonomy (NCBI): domain Eukaryota; kingdom Metazoa; phylum Arthropoda; class Insecta; order Coleoptera; family Chrysomelidae; genus Galeruca; species Galeruca laticollis. The sequence goes on along the minus strand of OY998179.1, from coordinate 196,869,409 downwards.
TACAATCAAATTTACAATGGAATTAGAACAGAATATGTTCATGGTCTTTCAGAAAAAAAATGTACCTGTATTTTGTTAGAAAGGAGTAGAAATTTGGATATCTCTATTGAAAACCGAATTGGCATTGGGAAATTTCAAGGTACAGTGAATTAACCTCTCAGTGTGTTTACCAATGTCAATTTGACAGTTTTTGAAAGAAAAACAGCGATTCTGAGGATAATTCAAGTTTGTCCGATGAAGGAGTCTGATGTAGACTCCAAAACATTCAACAACTCCTTAATTTCACGTTTTGTTTATTTATTGTTGGCAACAGTTTTTACCCAAATTGCTCCTAACAAATTGATGTACAAATTTACGCAGAATCATTTTCATTAAATAACATTTTTTAATTCAAGTATTTAAGTTTCTTTCAGATATGGTGACAGGATGCCCTAAAAACTTTCATGTATCTTCAAGTTGACGTATGAAATAATTTGATGTATAGTAGGGTAGCATATTTGGAGTATTATTATTCAATGATAAGTGATATGTGTGAAGTAGCAGAGACAGCGTTGACCAATATTGTGGATGATGCTAATTTTAGGCTTATTTCAGAATGAAATAGGACTATTGTAGAGAGTAAATTTATATATATATATATATATATATATATATATATATGTATGTGTTATAACGGAATTTGTAAGCACGATAGAGGGCGTATTTTTTGACGGATCGGAACCAAACTCGCTACAAAAGTTGGTTCGGCCTGTTTTTGATCTAACGCAAAAAAGTTACTGAGATTTTTTTTAGAACTTAACACGTTCTACAACTTTTGTATGAAACACTTTTTTCTAAAACGTACATGAAAACATTTATTTAAGAAAATTTAAATTTTGTTTTTTTTTGTTTTGAATCTTATGCAAAAACTTTACTGAAATAAGCCGTCCAATTGGTCTTGTGCCATTGGGATTTTTAATGATGGTACAATCCAACACAGGTTGTTGCCAAGCAGTTCAAGGGAAAAAAAACATAAAAATAATAAACAAAAAATATTTATTTTCGAAAAATCTCAACGAAACCCATCAGTAATAGAAATACAACAAATACTAAAAATTATTGACAGTTGTTTAAATAAAAGCGCATAAAAACAAAACGGTCTTAGGGTCTCATGTTGAAGTCTTTTCTTGAAGATTTGTATAGACTCACATCTTTACTCGGTCTGATCTTGACAGTTTTAATGGTTGACATCCAAGAATTTGAATTGGACCATAAAAAATTTGGTCTTCCTCAACTTCTTGCATATCGTCCTGCTTAGGCCATACAAAATCTTCCAACTCTTCTTTCAGAAATTTAAGTTTTATTTTACGTTTATTTTCTTTATTTTATTTTTTTCATTGATGGTCTTACCTATGTACCACCCTGTATCGTACATAACAGCATAATATTTTTCCATTTCAATTTTTGTTTCTTTTTCATCCTTTAAATTTTCTGAACTTTCACATTCATCAGAAGAATCTTCAAATGAAATTTCTGATTCTTTTTTTTCAGATTCAGATACCGGAATTTTTGGTTTCATGGTTTTCCCTGGCCTTTTTACTGTAGAATATATTCTACGATCGACATTCTTGGTATTTGTTCTAGATTTGAACCTTTCTAATCTGTCTGAACTAAGTATTGGAGTGTCTTTATCCAACAACCAACATAATGACGTTTTTTTCACTGTTTTAGTTGCACCATTTTCCAGAACAACTCTCAAAAAAGAGCTTTTTGATTTAGCGTCAATCTGTTTATGAGAGTAATCTTTTAAATTTATGTTTCCTTTAAAAGGTTTCAAAGATTCCTCCAAATCTTTATTTTCCTCATCATCACTTATTTTTTCTTCCAAGTCATCAACAAAAGTGATGTCACATAAGTCGTCTCTATTTCCTTTATAATTGATTACATCCAAATCACAATCATTTTCATCATCAGCATCACAATTCAAATCACAGCAGTCATTTTCTTCTAAATTTTGTACTTCTGTTATATCCATCATTAATGTTTTGTCGTAACAATTCCCAATTCCCGCATTTTCAGCTTTTTCTATAGCTTCTTATTGGGCTTTCAAAACGATGGTTCCTATGTCTTCATCAGTCATTCTCTCAAACTCTGTTGAACGAACAGCGCCATATTTGCTACTTTTTGGGAAATTATAACTACCCTGCAGATCATTCTTAACATCCTGCAGGAATTGAATTCTATTCAATCTGTGTAAAATTTCTAGCATGCTGTAGTTAACAACCGTAGAGAAAGTGCTTGTCATAGACCTGGTTGCCCTGAACAATTGTTCACAGGGTTGACTGCTCATCAGCCAAGGCAAAAACATGTCAGGTGTCAAGTTTCCCTCAGAAGAAAATTTTTTGATAAGTACTACAAGAGCATGTGCATTTAGTTCAATGCACGTATACGAATTCAATGTTAAGAAATTATCTTTCAAGGTGTATTTGTCAGATTCCTTGATCCACTGTCGCCAAATTCTGAGGAGAAATACTGAATACCACATTTTATACAGCCTATCGTGAATTGTTACTTCTTTTTGCAGGTAAGTATCGAGTATATTCTTTAATATGGTCAAAAATAGCACAGTACCCTCACTGTCAGGAACTTCATTTTCTAATAACTCAACCACCTTCAAGTCGCATATTTTTAAGACAGATGCAAAATTCATTTTATCGTCACCATTTAAGTCCGTTTCGACCAGAAAGTGAACACCTTTATCAAATTTATTCATGAGGTGTTTCAAATGATCAATAGATATAAGGAAATTACCAAAAGGCAATAATATGTTTGGTTTTAACAATCGAGATCTGAGTTTTCTACCTATATGTACAGTGTCTTGAACACATATAACTTCTGGATTTATTTCAGCATGAAACCAAGGCTATTTAGAGCTTTGTTGTTTTGAACATAGTTTGTTAACATATTTCATGACTATTAGGAGACGACTGTCACCATCAGAAGAAACGCCAAGAATTTGTATTCCCGAACTTATAGCCATACTCAGCGTGGTTTTCCATCTTTTGAGAACGTCGGTGGCACTGAATTTATTATCTGTACCAAAAACCGCATAATAGAATGAAGGACTGTTTGCTGATAAAGGTTGTGCCACCAATGCATAAGCATAGTTTGACTTATTTTCTTCTCGAAATTGACGTTGAATTTCTTCTATTAAAGTTGCCTAAAATAAGAAAAATTTAAGAGACAACAAAATTAATGTAGAACCATATTTACTTGAAAAGCCTTGTTTGTTGATGAGCAATACTGGACTCTTCCGTTAATCCGAGTACCATCTTCGCTAAGCCATACTACATTTGGAAATTTCCGTTTTTCTAAATATTTTCCGATATCGTCTATTCGAGGAGCACCTTCCTCGTCGTTCTTTTTCGAGGAAATTTCACTTTGAAGTGTTGATATTGAAGGTAGGGCTCCACGTAAATTATGGTATAGGGTCTCATATAGCAGGCGACCACCAATAATGAATAAATAGGTAGAAAATTTTTTGAGCGATTCATCATACTTGTTACTTTTATTTGCTTCATTTTTGTTAATTGATGCGGTTTCAGCTATCAGGTACATTACACTTTTGAAATCATTGGGAATCCTCTGTTTCCCTTTGCTAGTATCAAAAATGTGCAATTTATCGCAGTTTTCGTTAAGTTGTTTTTTTAGATAAGAATTTTCTTTTATGATTTTTTCAGCCTCGTTTATGTAATTGAAAAACGAAGTAATGAAGGGTTGATCTTCAGGTACATTTAACAGTTTTCGTTTCGGTTTCCGTTCAAACTGGTCACATTTGGCATTTATTATTTTTCCTATTTCATTAGTGGTACCCTCGGTGGTACCATCATTGACCAGTATGTTTTCAAGAATGGTTATTTTACTGGATATTTCCGAGGATATTTCATCACAATTTTCGAATAGAATCGACGGCTGTTGAGAAACTGCGGAACTACTTGGTTTGCATGAATTTTCACTTTCTTCGACATCATCAGAATTCCAATCTTCTTCGATATTTATCGTATCCTCTTGATGTCTTTCCCTTTCGAAAAAATTCAGAATAGTTGCAATTTTTTTTGAGCGGGTTCTTTTAACCTGCTTTGAGGCCTCAAATGAGTTCTTATATGTTTATAAAAATTACCTCTTAACCATCGAGGAGTGCAATTATCTTTTTTCTGTTCGAAAAATACTTTTATATTCGAAGAACATATAAAACATTTTATTAAGGCATATATCTCTTCGCAATGCCCAATTTTTACCGATACTTCTATATTTTTTAATTTGGTGAGAATGACATTTTTTGCATTTTCGTCTAAATTCTCTTGTTTGAAAAACTCTTCAACAATTGATTTAGACGTTTTCAGAAGTTCTTTACTCAGTGCTTTGGATTCATTATTCAAATTGATAGATTCATGCCTCCGTTCAAGCTTCTTTCTCTTAATGGGCTCATTAACAAACTTTTTTTTTTCAAATTTATTTTGAGGATCTTCAGTAACCCTTCTCGTTGTTACTTCGGTATTTTTCGTATCAATTTCTTTTTTAAGGACAAGTTTTCTAGATACGTTTTTCAAAATTTTTTTGTACCCAGGTAATATTTTGAAATGCTTTGGTTTTTTCTTATAGCATCCATAGTATTTCTTAAAATCTTCTTTTTCAATTAAATCAGGTAATTCATCCTGAGCAAATTTTTCAATATCTTTCATATCTTCATCTGAAAGATCTGCTAATGATTCCACATTAAAGAATCCCGAAATTTCGAGAATATTCTTCAAATCTGGTGGAAACGAAGCCAGTATCTCCATCTCAGTGGAATCTGAAGAATAAAATTATTATTCAAAATTTTTTTGTTGATGAAATTAAAAAAAAATAACAATTATATGAGCAACCAGGTCAGTTGGTCAAACTATTGTTATCTCGAGAAAAAATTGAAACTGAAATACGTACTAGAAGTATTGTCCCTTCCACTCATGTTTGTTTCAGAGTTTGTTTCCTCACTTGTGCCTGTGTTTCTTGAATGTGTCCTTCCTGAAGTCTTTCCATTTTCACTTTCCACAGCTTTTTGATTTTGTACTGGAAAGAATTTTAAGATGTAGAAATTTTAGGAATGAACAACAAATTACTTGGGTTTAGTCAATGAAAGGTAACACTGGAAAGAGGCCTACGACAAGAAACTTCTTCATATTTTTCCTCGTATTCAGAAAATAAATGTTTCTCGAAAACGGTGCATCTTACGGACCAAGTGTGGCCATAACACCACCTTTCTCGTGTAAAAATATATTTTGTACAATATTTAATATTATTTAAAATACCGAAAAAGTACTATTGAGTAAATAAAAAGAAGCGATCTGTCTACGTTTCCTCCCGTCATTGAATTGACCCAAGTCATTTGCTGTAGTTCATTCCAAATAGACCCAAAAATATGAGGAATATAAAAATTTAGGTAAAATTCGAAAATAACTTAGGGATTTCGCTCAAAAAGCCTGTATTTCGAAAACGGAGTCTTCTCGGATTAATTTTTTTACTCAATTTCTATATTTAAAATTTTTAATGTCTAAATGCTAGTTTAAACAGAATTTTTTGCTCTATTTTTTACCGCGCAGAAATAAATATACGTGAATGAACACATTCAATAGCGCTGGAAAGAGCAAAAGTGTATAGATACCTCGATTGATACTCATGGTCGATTGACAAAACCCCGAGCCAAACAATGTAATAATATTGAAAATTTCCTCAATATTTGAGCATTGTCTTTGTTTTGAAAAAAATCTGAAAACACAGTCTGATTAATAAAACTCGCCGAATTTTACACATCTATAGAAAACACCCTGTGTAAAGAGAGATCTCTGTTGTGAACTGTATGTTATAGAGAACATGTCAGTGGAGAAAATAGAATATTTTGCGAACAAACTCAGTCAGAAAACGACTAGAGCGAAATTCGGACATCGCGCCAAAAGTTATTCACGAAATATGATGAAAAAAAACGCTGTACGTAAAGTTGTAATAAATGTATATGAAAATATTGATACTTACCTGGGAATATCACCTACATCAGCAACAAAATCACACACAATATTATTAAAATTTGAATATTTACACTGAGCTTCACACTACTCAAAAATAACCTACAAATCTCGTATAGAACTATTTAAGGTATGGTTCGGTATGGACCCTCCTCACTCCCCACCTTAATATTATTCGAATGAGACCACAGTTGTTTCGACAAGACAGTGCGTGTCATAGATTTGGTACATCATACAATACAATTATTTTAACACTGAGTGCGTACGTACTATTTATTCAGAGCTTATTCTCATATTTAGGGAAAATTAGATATGAACATATGGATGTATACTGCTAGTATGCTTTATTTAACATTATTCCCAAAATTTTCGTGTTGATTTCTCGATGATAATATATATTATATTAATTTGATGATTTCGCTCAGACATACGAGAAAATTATCATGGTTTATTTTATACCCTCAAAATTGAGTACGAAAATCATACAAACACCTGAATAATGAACAGCTTGTTTTCTCGTATGGCATTCAGACGAAAAACATACAGGGTATTAACGTTAAAAATACAGGGTAATAAGATTTTTTTGATATTTGAAAATGGTGTTTGTTTTTAAAATTCGGCAGGGATTTTTCTAGTGAAAGGATGCAAACCAGCGGTCACGTCAGACAATTCGTCCAGATTCAGAAACTTCGTTATCTTCTTTCATTTTCAAGATAAAAATAAAATAAGTTTTTAAGAAAAAATATATCGGTAGTTAACGATAATTTCAAGAAATTCAGAAATATGAAACTAATCTCTGTAATAAAATAATACAATTATTATTAGGTATTCAATTTATTTACTTTCTCGTACATTTAAAAGCACAACAGAACGAAATCGATCTCAGAAACAAACGAAAAATACACAACAAATGAACAAATTCACTAAGTAAAAACGAAAATCCTTCAATAAACAATAAGTATAAAATAGCATTGGCGAAGTTGAATAATATGCGAGAAATAATGAAAAATCTGTAACGACGATGTAGCTACTAGCTGTATCTTTCTAGGCATGTGTACATGTGTTTAAGAGATCTATGAAATATCGCTTCGCTTAGGTATAAATTATCATCAGACAGTTTGCGTATGTGAAAATGATACTCAAATTGACTTAAATCTCCTCGGATCTCCTCGTATCTCCCTGGATCTCCTCGGATCTCCCTGGATCTCCTCGGATCTCCCCGGATCGCCTCGGATCTCCTCCCACTAGAAGCACAAAATCTCCTCGGTGGTTACCCCCTCGCTCAGTACTACCACAAATAAGACAAGATGGATGGAGAACTGCCAAATGACAAGGACCACCGACAGCCTTCAATAACAAAATGAAAAATCTTTAAATACAAAGATGAATGAGACATGTTAATAATCGTGTAAAGAAATGATCTAAAACAAAGTATCATGTAACATATTTCAAATTTCCATTTTCATCCCCGATGTCTCAACTTGAGCTCTTCCACTTTTTTGGAATGCTCACATGAACATTAAAACTTTAGCCATAGACTGTGAACGGGTATTACATAACGTAGACCCTGCTACAAAGGACCTTCTTAGATCTGATCCTTCTACAGAACTGAATAAAACTTTAGCTAAAGCTTCCAACAATTATATTACCAAATCATCACATCACTCCCCTAGTTGGAAGTTTGTTAATAATTTGAAGACTAGGTTTCGGAATGAAAACCTTATTATCACCAAGGCTGACAAAGGTATTGTCAATTTGGGTAGATCCGTTTACATTGATAAAGTTGAGAGTTTTCTTCTTTCTGACACTTCCTACATGAAGTTAGCTTCAGATCCCACTGTCGCCTTTCACAATTATTTTAGACTACAACTTAAGGTTTTTAATCACGTTTTCTCCTCGTTTAACAAGAATATTTATTATAAGACCCCTATGAATCCTACTACCCCACTATTATATGGCTCACCTAAAATCTACAAACCGGACATCCCCATTAGACCGGTCGTCAGTTTCACTAATTCCCCCACTTTCAAATTATCTTCCTTTCTTAATGATATACTTCGTCATTTTACGTCTTACCATAATCAGTTTGCCATAAAAAACTCAGTTGACGTAACTGACAGAATTAAAGACATTTCTATACCAAAAAATTCCTTCTTAATCTCTCTAGATGTCAAAAATTTCCTAGCATACCCCCTGATGAGTGTATTATGCTGATCGGAGATTTACTTTTTGCTAATCATATCTATACTTTTTTGGTTTTGGATATTTGTTCTATTCTTGGTCTTGCCTTGGATCAATTTTTTTTTAAATTTAACAATAATTATTTTAGACAGTGCACTGGTTTTACTATGGGTAGTTGTTTATCTCCTTGTTTAGCGGACGTTTTTATGAAGAACCTGGAGAGAATTTTCTTAAATAACCCAAGTTTCAAGGATTCAATTTTGTTCTATTACAGATATATGGACGATTGTGTTGTCCTGTTTCGAGGTTGTCATTCGGATGCTTCCTCCTTTCTTCATTTTTTAAATACTGTTCACCCACGAATTGGTTTCACTATTGAGTTTGAGGTTGATAATGCTTACCTTTCTTGGATTTACTCATCATGCGCAACATTCATACCTCTAGTTTTGAATTTGATATATATAGAAAACCTACCACAACTGATTCAATTATTGACTATTACTCAAAGCATCCCTCTTCCCATAAATATGCAGCTTTATATTCCTTTCTAAATGGATCCTTCAAAATACCTCTTTCAGATTTTTCTTTCAATAAGGAAATAAGTATTATCAAACAAATAGCATTAAACAACAATTTTCCTTTACACATTTGTAATAAGATTTTTAACAAACTTTACTCTAGTTTTTACACCACAATACCATCATCTCAGGACCATTCTTTTTCTGGTACCTTAAATTTCGTTGGTCCATTAATCTATAAAATTTCCAGTAGTTTTAGAAAACACAAAGTTGAAGTCGCTTTTAAAACCAATTCTGATTTGTGTCAATTTTAATTTTTTATAAACACCAAGGATGATGTACCTTTATTCCTTAGGTCATCTACCTTGTGGTTCTTGCAATGCGGTATATGTGGGTCAGTCTGGACGTAGGTTAGAGTCTCGTTTGAACGAACATCAATATTATATCAATAGATATAGAAATACAGACATATATAATACTCCTTCATCATTTGCTAACCGTATTTTATCGGAAGTACATGATTTTAATTTTCAGGATGTCAGATTTTTACATCAGTGTGTGGAGGGTATTCGACTCAACCTTTTAGAGATGTCTGAAATACGCTGCATACATAACGATCAATTACAACCTTTAGAAAACTAATTATTCCTTAAATTTTAGAGTTCTTAGTTTTGATAACACATAATTTGTTTATTTTCAACCAACTTCATTTACGTTCTTTATTCTTTTTGCAATTGCTGTCATTTTACTGGTTCTTCTTTTATATTGATAATTACCTACTTCATATTTCAGACAGTCACAATTGTTTTGCACTTATGATGTACTTGTTATGGATTTTTATGCCATGCTTGAATTGTTATTTTCTTTCAAAGTTTTCATTTAATAAATTTTCAACTTATATCACGACTTATTTGAATATTATTGCATTTAAAGTTGATACTTCTTTTTGTTAATTGTCATGGCTTAATTTCTAGATTTGACGATCACTTAATGGATATTGTTTAAAGACTTTGTGCCTTTACATTATACTTTGTTTTAGATCATTTCTTTACCCGATTATTAACGCGTCTCATTCATTTCTATTTTTAAAGATTATTCATTTTGTTATTGAAGGCTATTGACGAACGGACTAGAGAGAAGATAGTAAAAATTTCAGTCAGTACTAGGCACATGAAGTTATCGCCTCAATTGAGGTGGGTTCCGGTGCCTGGTATAAAGTGTAATGTTTTTTTTAAACAGTAAACGGGTCGGATAAACTTTAAATACACGGATTTATTTAAACACTAAACTACTCACTAACACTTATATACACTTACTATTCACTTAAATTTAATTTATATACACACAACCTTAATTATTAATTTATTTATTTCTTCCCTGGTCCCTGTGGACTTCCCAGGGCACTCCATATCGACTGATAAATTTTTTCACCAATACGTCCGCGACAGTTGTGGCCCCTTGATTCGGGATCGCGTAAATTTCCACCCACTTTGTGAAATAATCCATTACAACCAGGATGTATTTACCACCATTTTCTGTCGTCGGAAATGGTCCAGCGATGCCTAAAGCAATCGAAAGGGATTCCAACATTATACTGTTTCATAGGTGCCTTTCTCTTGCGATGTGGTTCATTACTCGTAGCACAAGTCGTACATTTCTTACACCAGTCCTTCACATCGTCGGAGCTGTTCATCCAATAAAATCTTTCACGGACTCGCTGAAGGGTTTTCTTCACTCCCAGATGACCTCCCGATGGACTGTCGAGTAACTTCTTCACTACATCAGCTACTCTCGTTTTAGGGATAACTAGCTGTCTCCTCATCTCGGAGCCATCATAGTTTTCAAGGACTCTTTTCAACAGCCCTTCTTCCAGGATAAGGGAGTCCCACTGAGCCCAATGTGCCTTGAGTGTCGGTGAAAATCTTGACACTTCTTGCCAGGTAGGTCGCCGATTTTCTTCCTTCCACTGCCGAATCTTCTTCAGGCAAGGATCATTCTCCTGATCTTCTCTGATCCTGGTGGGTGACCATTATTCATTGACTACTGCAATTCTTGAAACTGCAACTTCCTTAGATTTCGACTTGTTGCATTGAGAATAGTCTACAGGGCATGACCGTCTAGGCAAAGAGTTGGCTTTTCGGTAATTCACATCAGCTCGATATTGACCCCTGCCTGATTTCTCCTGTGACTGGAGTTCATGGGTTGCAGGAATCTTCGGGCGCTTAGACAGACTGCGTACGTGCTCTAGCTTGCTACACTTCCGGCATTTGATCTTCCTCGGCTTCTTGTCTGCCATACCTTTCAACAAGTTGACGATCTGGTGAAGTTTATCATCGTCATCTTCTTCCTGCATGGTCCTACCTTTGTTGTACCGCGAGCCCTTCGTGGCTGCTTTATATTAAAGAGGTTCTTGGTTTACAGGAGTCGTAGGACGCTTACACGAACTGCGTGCATGCTCTAGCTCGCAACAACTACAGTACCTGATTTTATTCGACTTCTTGTCTACCATACCTTTCAACAAGTTGACGATCTGGTCGAGTCTGTCATCGTCACCTTCTTCCTGTATGGTTCTACCTTTGTTGTATCCCGAAGCCATCGTGGCTGCTTAATATTCAAGAGCAGCTGTCAATGCGTCAACTAATGTTTTAGGATGGGCTAAACGAACCGTCTTCTGCATATCGGGGTCGCGTAAGTCATCGATAAAGGCCTGGATGCCCAGACATTCCATCATGTTCTCTGGTGCTGATGGATAAGCGAATCGAACTAATCGGGAAATGTCCACTTCATACTCTTGAAGGGCTTCGTCACGTTTCTCCCTTTGGTTCTTCAGCTGGGATTGGTGCTCTAGATGTTCGTGGCCATATCACATGTCCAACCTCTTCTTCAGCTGCTCAAAGTCATCCGTTTCTTCAAGTGGTATCGTCTATAGTACATCTAAGGCATCTCCCCGAAGCGCGATAGTTAAGTTCACTGCCTTCTCTCTATCGGACCAATTATTCACTCTAGCGGCTGCTTCAAACTGTTTCACGACATTTTTCCATCGAACGTTGGGGCCTTGACTCGGGTAAAACTACCAATCCCTTCTAACTTAGGGTGTGCTTCTGGCTTACAAGGTTTTGTTTGCTCGGTCTTCTTTTCTTCCGCTGGTGTGTCTTTAGTTCTTATATCTGTCATCTTTCTCCTTGATTTTCTCGTCCATCGTTGTCATGTTATTCTCAATTTTCTCATCCATCGTTGACATCTTATTCTCGATTTCAGTGTTTAGAGACAAAATTTCATTTTCAACGTCAGCGGCAATGTCGTTTTTCATTAATAAGATGTCGGCAGATATATCGTTCTTCATAGCAGAAATCTTATTGTCCATATTAGCAGAAATGTCGCTCTTCATAGCAGAAATATCGTTTTTCACATTCGTTGGAAGTTTCTCTTCCATGGCATAAATCTTCTCGTCCATATTCTCTTCCATGGCTGAAATCTTCTCGTCCATGTTAGCAGAAATTGACGAGATTAATGTGGAAGCCTCGTCATGAAATAAAACTGTTTCTGGACCAAAGCCGTCATTTTCCAGTGCCACTTTAAGTCGTTCTACTAATTCACTTCACTCTTACCGGACGTTTCCAACTCCCGATCTTCCAATTCTGCTCTTAGTTCGGTCACTTTCAGGTCACATAGTCTCTTGGCCATTTTTACGTAGCAATTTATTTATATTACCCCACACCTGACACCAATGTAATGTTTTTCTTATTTATTTAAACAGTAAACGGGTGGAATAAACTTTAAACACACGGTATGGCTACTTACGAATTTATTTAAACACTAAACTACTCACTAACACTTAATTTATATACACTTACGATTCACGTAAATTTAATTTATATATACACAACCTTAATTATTAATTTATATCAACACTTCACTGTTCGCTATTTCTATCACGTGATCACTTTATCAACTAACTGTCTCTCGCTGGTCGGTCCTTTATATATTAGTGCCTTTTTCACTAGATAATTCTAGATTGTGGCTTACACAAAAACAATTGGCTTTCTGGCATTTTCTAGATAAGACTGGTCACAAAAACAATGTCTAGATAAGATAGTCACAAAAAATCGTAAGCAGTTTTGAGAAATCTTTGCGTATCCGCCATAATTTTAACTTTCCTACGTGGCTTAGACAGAGTCGGATTCAGGGTCTACACTAGTGTGCTATTTCGTAACAAAAGGAAACAACCGTCAGGTTTGGTGGGTAAGCAGAGACTGGCACCCAGAGAGCTATGAGTCCCACACACCCTGTCACCGGGAGAACACGACTTTCTTCACACACACAAAAAATAGAAGTATATTATTTACTGTATTTCAAAACAACTTGAAAAAAGGTAAGCTACTAACTCTGTCTTTAATAAATATCTATACCTTCGGTCTCTGAAGACGATAACTTGGTTATCGAAAGGATACCGTTTTAGGACGTCAAAGTGTAATTTTTCGTCCGCATCTCAATTTTAGTTTTAATTTCCGTGCTAATTAAGGATAATAACGAATTTTTCCTACTACTTTAATTAGCAAGAAATCCACTGCCAGGTAAAATAACACCAATCTCATTTTAATAATATCCCATGACAATGCATTTTAAATTTCTAAAGAAAATATTGGAAAGACTAATTATGTTTCTAAATCCTGAGGATATCCGAAAACAGGCAAGGAAAGTTTCATTCAAGTTCTGCTACTGCATTGTCCCCTTGAGTCTTGGGCGAACAAGAAAATATAGGGGCAATATTACTTATCCTCATATTGTATTATTCTACGTACGACAACGAAACATTTTTGAATGGAGTGGGATCAAGAGTTGATGAAATTTTATTGTTCCATCAATCAAATGTAAAAATAAAAACGAGTGATATCTTTATATATCTATATAATTCTTCTGTCCATGTGTTTTTCACTGAGCTCCTAAACGATTTTGATGAAATTTTTAGATTTAGACTCACAATTCGATCGGATAGAAAATGTTTTTTTAATTCATTTATCTTTGATGTTGATTTTTGGATGGTTCAGTTCGACCTGGTAGTCGGTGGTGCGATCGGATTCCTGTTAAGGCCCCGTTCTAGCTGGACGACGAAAAATCGGTCGGTCATCCGTGCGAGCGAATTTTGCCTGACGACGGAAATGAGTGTCCACAGTGGGCCGTGAAGTCGTCGCAGCGACTGACGTCAGTTCCTCTCCATTCGACCTTTGTCACCATGTTATCGGCTGAGAAAAGACGTAAGCTCATGCTGCTGGACAGTTCTTCTATAATCTATGCTTACCTTAAAAAGAAATCGTTGGACCGCAGAAGTGCTACAAATGATATTTTTAAGGACAGGTATGAATTTGGTGAGTTCCATCATTTGTATGAAAAAGTTGAGATTGTACAGGGTTATTGGTTATAATTTGACCACCCCTTTATTTCTCTTATGCGTACAGATACAAAAAAAAGTTTTATATAAAATTTGTACGAGTATAAATGAATTTTAATAAAATGTACTTTGCACACCAATAGCGTTTTTGAATTACGGGGTATAATATAAAAATATTTTTTTTAATATATCGCCCTGTATATTATGACATATTCGGATTGGACATTTTTTTCTCATAACAAAAATATATACTTTTATAGGTCTACCATATATACTTATACTCCAAAATAATGGACAGTAAACTCCTAAAGTATTTAAGTTAGTATTTAGTTAAAAAAAGTAGTTGGCTATGCATGGCTTACTGCACTTGTTGATATTATCTGTCAAAACTAAGTAACTTCTAAAGTAATAGACAGTTAATATTTAAAAAATAGGCGACTGGTTGTGACAAAGAACATAAAAAACAATATAGTATTACGAAACACAATACAATAGCCAACAACATAAAAAGCAATAAAGCGTTTATTACAAAATAGAAACCGATTTGATTTTCATAAATTTTAAGCAAACTAAAGTAAGTGCTCAAAATGATCGCCGTTAATTTCAGTACAAAGTTCATACCTTCTTAAATTTTTTATACAGTTTAAAATTTTATCACTATTTCGATGGTTAAGAGGGGCCTCACGTTTTAGGAACCTGAAAACAGTTGGCACCCGTGATTTGCAACAAAATTTAGGTCATTTTGTACACAACAAATCTAAATAACGCAGGGAAATCTAAATCGATTAATTGGTTTATTAATTTGTATAAAATATTTACCAGTCTTATTTTTATTATCCACAAACTGATTGTAATCTTTGGTTATGTTGTGATAATATAATAGAGATTAAAATTGGTTTCCAAATGATTCACAAACCGTTCCAACTGTATTCGTTTATTTCCAACCAAATAACAGAGCAGGACACGCGTTTGCGCAAAATAAGCTGATTAAACGATGCAATATATAAAACCGTGGTTGGAACAAACCTATTATTAAATAGCACATGCCCTTTCATGCAATATGTAATGAACCTTGTATCAGGTGATAATAGTTATATTTTTCAATTATCACTATTATATTTTCATCAAAATGAATTATGTAATTCTTGTAATTTGAGAGCGGTTTTGATTTTTCTTCATTCAGATACTTCAAAGGTCACTTCACTTCAATTAAGCATTTTTCGATTTTCGCTAACAAACCCATATTATCATTAAAACAGGGTCTCAAGAGAATGTTGAAAGATGGTTTGATGATACTAGAACAAACAATCAGTATTATTTATCTCATATTTTCACATTAATCAAATAATCCAGTAAACATAACCTCAAACATAGCTTTTAAAATTAAAAAATACGGATTACAGGATAATTTACATTATCATAATTATAATTTTTGATATCGGGTCGATACGATTACTTACTTTTTAAAAATTTATTCCTTTAAAAAGCATTTATAAAACTCTTAATCAAAAATCTACAATCAAATGGAAATTATGTCAACTAGGTTTTTTAGCTAGATACTAACTTAAATACTTTAGGAATTTACTGTCCATTATTTTGGAAAGTATAAAAGCTAGAACTATAAAAGTATGTATTTTTGTTATGTGAAAAAAAATAATATACAGGGTGTTCTATTTAAAAATATATATTCTTATTATATACCCCCCTAATGCAAAAACGCTACTGGTGCACAAAGTATATTTTATTAAAGTTCATTTTATACTCCTACAACTTTTATTTGAAACTTTTTTTGTATCTGTATGCATAAGAGAAATGAAGGGGTGGTCAAATTATAACCAATAACCCTGTACTTAGGGTATGAGAAGGCATAACGCACAATGCACCATAAAAGCATAATAACGGTCCAATCATATATTTCTTATTACCATTAGCACCATCTCCCGGTAAGATGGCCAAATATAATCTGTTTAACCGTGTAAACTTCGGGCATTCGATTAGAGTTTTGTGATGGTGACGTGTAGTTTGTCTGCAAAGTATATAATTTTTAGTATAAATTGATGTAAAATTCGATTGTGAATGCAATGCTTTTATTTTTTTACTAATGTCAGTAAATGCTACTTACTATTCGTTGAATGTGTAGTATTTTAGAGAAGACCATATTGTTGTTGCATATAGTTAGTGTTTTAAATGAAACTTACTGTTTCTAGTTAACTCTACAATATATTGAAAAAATGTTAAAAATTCTAAAAAATTGACAATTGTTTCGATATTACCTACCATTTTTTCAATATACTGTGAGTTAACTAGGAACAGTAAGTTTCATTTAAAACACTAATATGAGTAGATTCCACAAAGTAAGGATCGAGACAGTTAATTTCGCATATAGTTGTTAATACTTACCACAACGGACCACTTAGACCGTTTTGCCTTCAACCGGTCCATTTCACCTTCTTTGATTAAAAATTACCTTTACTTTTTTAATAAGTTATTGCCCACAAACGAAAGTCAGACAGGCAGAAATGGTTGGAAGAATCTATTAAAAAGGTGATTCAAATAGTTTCTACTAGAGTAATGGGACTCAGAAAGGCTGCAGAAAGGTTCAAAGTCCGAAAAACAACATTAAAACAGCGACTACATATTTATACAACAAAAAATCAAAATATTTATTTACAAGTGTTGTAAAATAAATACAGAATAGTACTGAAATAGGTGGGACGTGTTTTGTGTGATAGAACTTCCACTAAGGGTATTGGGATATGAGTTTATTTAACAATGAAATAAAACAATATAGTTAGTTTAAATCTTCATTTATTTGAACTAATGTTCAATTTAAACTTGTTGACGCGTTTCACTAACATAGTAGCTTTGTCAAAACGAATGAAGGTAAAATATAAAAATGTCTTAATATATACAGTGCTAAATCTATTTACTAAGGTTAACAATGGTATTGAAAGAAATTACCTAGAAATTCATTCACTACAAACATTCCTAAGCTATCTTCTAGGTAAGCATTGACAAAGCTACTGTGTTAGTGAAACGCGTCAACAAGTTTAAATTGAACATTAGTTCAAATAAATGAAGATTTAAACAAACTATATTGTTTTATTTCATTGTTCATCAAGTAAAAGCCTCATCTATTCAATGAGTTTATTTCCTCGTTTAGTCGGCACCATGAATGCCGCGGACTCTTGCGGTTGTGCCGTTTACTAAAGAGACCGTAGCGTTTCTCGAAAACTGTGGTTGATTTTGATCCCTAAAACTTGATTGATCTAAAAGCTTTGAATGTGCGTTAGTGTTTATATTCGGAACAAGGGGCTGGGAATTTCTTACATTACTTTGGGAGCATGAAAATTTTGAGTTGCATGTATTTCGATGAGTTTTGATTTCGGGAATTATTGAATATTCTTTTCCGACACTGTTCAATAGTTGTGGCAATATCTACATTCTGATGCTATTGTATTAATTCGTTCGGTCTTTATTTTAGAAAAATTATCTACTTTTGCAATTCCGCCATGCGACGAAGAAGGAGGAGGACTTAAAAAAAATTATTACTCGAATGATTATTTCTCCCGGATTTTAAACATTTTTAGAATGTGTATTATTATTGCCATTTTGATTCCTCTCTTCCTCGCATGCAGCCTCCAACTGTCTCATTGAGATTGCCATGTTGCGAAGCTTTAATTATTAATTTTATTGGTTGTCTTAAACCCTCCTCGAAGGCCTTAATAGCCGTTTTTACTTTTCCGCCCAACCTATCTAATATGCGAGAAAAGTATTGGTTTACCCCAAAAAAGTTGGAATTTTGAATTTTTTTTGAGTTATTTTTACGTTTTCCATCAACAACAACACGAAAAAACGGTTTTTAGAAAAAAATCCTGTGTGTATGTCGTCGTCGTCGTTGGCCACTTTTCCTTACATGTCTTGTTAGCACGATACAGCCTCCGGAGTGCAATAAGTCACCAATTTTATGATGGAATATTGTTAAGGACATCTCACAGATGAACCCCATTGATTTTCAGCTCACCAGAGCCAGTACAACGGGTGCTATGGTACTAAGTACGACATTTTGTCATTTTTTGAGAAATTTCAGTTTGTTAGCACGATACAGCCTCCGGAGTTCAACAAGTCACCAATTTTATGATTGAGTATTATTTAGGACATCTCTCTGATAAACCCTATTGATTTTCAGCTCACCAGAGCCAATACAACAGGTGCTACAGTACTTTAAGTACGATATTTTTGTCATTTTTGGAGAAGTTTCAGTTTTTTAGCACGATACAGCCTCCGGAGTATATACAAGTGACCAATTTTATGATTGGATATTATTCAGAGCGTCTCAAAGATGAATCCTATTGACATTCAGCTTACTAAAGCCAGTACAACGGGTGCTATGGTACTTGAAGTACAACAACGTTACAAAGCATCACAAAACATTTGGTTTAACCAAGAATGCCTTAGAAAAAAGGTAATACCAAATTATGTGAATATAAAATGTCACACTAAAACACCACAAGCACAAACAGCTATAAAATGTGCTCAACGAGTTTGGATAAAAGGAGAATGTAAGAAATGGTTCAAAGTGAGAGACTCCTTAGACAACTACATAAAATTAACTGTCTCGACCCTTACTTCGTGGAATCTACTCATATTAGTGTTTTAAATGAAACTCACGGTTTCTACTTAATACCACAATATAATAAAAATTGTTGAAAATTCTAAAAAATTGACAATTGTTTCGATAAATCAATATCATTGTCATAATGACAGAAGTTACATTTCATTTGATGCCTACCTGATGTTTCGTAGTTATTTTTGGCTAGACCAAGAAGTGACCTAACTGGTGATTGACTTAATATATGTTAATAGAAAAAGAAGAAGATGTGATATTACAAATACTGAAGCTTAGATATTATTAGCCCTATGGTGATATCCTGGATATAATTTTTCCAATTAAGATCAGTATAACTGTGCAATGATATAGAAAACCAGGAAAACTATATCTGCTGATCTTTACAATTATCACTTAAGAAGACAGTTTATTAGTGGAGAACTCCCTAGATTCAACTGTTGATTGACAACTTCATGTTGTGGGTTTCTTAAATGTCTTCTAATTTCCAATTCTTCAAGGAAATCCAGTTCTTGTTTCTTTTCACAAATATGTAGCACTTCTAGGTTTGTGTTAGGTGTCAATGAATGATTGGTGTCAAGTAGATGTTTTGCGTAGTGGGATTTATCTGGTTGTTTTAATCTGTATGCTTGTAAGTGTTCACTGTATCGGACTTCAAAATTCCCAAGGGTCTGACCCAAATAGACAGCATTACATTCTGGACATTTGAGTTTATATATACCTGACTTCTTTAATGGTGGTATTTTTGTTTTTACATTTAACAATTTTGTACTAACGTTACTCTCTGTTTTAAAAGAATTTGTTGTATTCGCTGTCGAAGATATTATCTTTGAAATATTTTTAGAAATATTTCCTGCATATGTGATGGTTTTATAAGTTTTTATTTCATCAGTTTGTTAAGTAAATATTAGTTGTAATGCCACTTTTTCCTCTTTTTTATTAATTAGCTTATTTATCATATCTAATGGATAACCGTTGGATGTTGCTATTTGTCTAATTGTATTAATCTCTCTATCAAAATTACATTTGTTCATTGGAACTGAAAAAGCTCTATGTATCATTGAATTATATGCCGCTAGTTTATGGGACATGTGGTGATTGGAATTAAATGGAATTGTCACATCAGTCTGTGTTGGTTTCCGGTAAATTGAATAATCAAGTACATTATTAACTCTTTGAATTTTTAAATCAATAAAATTGATTGAGCTATTTTCTTCAATTTCTAATGTAAATTTAATTTTTGGGTGTAAATTATTGATGTTGTTGAAAAGTTTATCTAATTGTCGTTCACTACCCATAAAACGAGCTAATATGTCATCTACATATCTATACCAAAATAAAACATTTTTCGAAATATTACTTTCAAAGATCTTTCTTTCTAAATTGTCCATAAAAATGTTTGCCAAAATAGGTGATATAGGGCTTCCCATTGGTAAACCTTCATTTTGAATATATATATTATTGTCAAAAGTGAAATAATTTTGATTAATGCATACATCGAATAAATTAAGTATATCTGATATTATTCCTGAATTAATATTTTTATCTTCTAGTAATTTTCTTACAAGTATTAGACATTCTTTAGGAGGAATATTAGTCACATCGAACGAAATAAGTTTAAAGTTATCTTGCAAGTTGATTGCTTTCAACTGTTTGATTAGTTCTATTGAATTTCTAATTGAGTACTGAGATTCATATCCGTAACTATTAAGTATATTGCTGAGCCTATTTGCCAACATATTATTAGGCATTGTGATTTTTGGAGAATTTTCAGTTTGTTAGCACGATACAGCCTCCAGAGAGTATACGATTGATCAATTTTATAATTGAATATTGTTCAAGGTGTCTCACAGATGTACCCTATTGATTTTCAGTTGACTAGAGCGAGTACAGCGAGTCCTATAAATCCAGATATACTAAATTTTTGGTTATTTTCGGTTTGTTAGCACGATACATCCCCCGAAGTGTATACAAGTAACAATTTTATGATGGAATATTGTTCAGGGCCACAGATGCGGAGAAGTTAGTTTTAATCTTGAAAACCGTTTATTTGATTTTTGAATAGTAGCCGCTGCTTCCAGTGGCGTAATTAGGATGAAGCTTTGGGGAGGGGGAGAGTATACGATTGATCAATTTTATAATTGAATATTGTTCAAGGTGTCTCACAGATGTACCCTATTGATTTTCAGTTGACTAGAGCGAGTACAGCGGGTCCTATAAATCCAGATATACTAAATTTTTGGTTATTTTCGGTTTGTTAGCACGATACATCCCCCGAAGTGTATACAAGTAACAACTTTATGATGGAATATTGTTGAGGGCCACAGATGCGGAGAAGTTAGTTTTAATCTTGAAAACCGTTTATTCGATTTTTGAATAGTAGCCGCTGCTTCCAGTGGCGTAACTAGGATGAAGCTTTGGGGAGGGGGGGCTTGAACTACCGGGAGATCTGAGTATCGGAATTATTTTCAAATTTTGAGCCCCTAAAACTAAATTTTAGCTATGCTTTTCTTATAAAATTGTAGCTTACAGTTCCTGGCATTTAGTAGATTTCAATAAATTATAGGTTTGCTGTGATTATGTATTAGATTTTTTTTCAATTTTTAGGGTTGGGGGGAGGGGGTTCTATCCCCCTAATATCGCCGTAGTTACGCCACTGGCTGCTTCATTACCTTCGCTAGCAATGCAAGCATCCATTACATCTAGGGATAATCTTTCTATTCTGTTAGCGAAATCTCGAACCCCTTCAGAAAAAAATTGTTTCAAATATTGTTCTTGCAAAATATCTTTTAGCTGTATTAAAGTTATGGAAGGTTTTATATTTAATGAAATTATATGCTGATCCTGATAATTTATATTTAACGATTTTTATTTATTGGGGCATCTCCTCTCTAGTTCGATCTGTATCATTCATTACATCACAACAAAATAAAAATGCATGTAAATTTTCCCAAATTCGGTTACGTTTTTCAATTATTGTGTTGACAGACCGACCGACCAACATTTTTAGGCTTATTTCAGAATGAAATAGGACTATTGTAGAGAGTAAATTTATATATATATATATATATATATATATATATATATATATATATATATATATATATATATATATATATATATATATATATATATATATATATATATATATATATATATATATTGTTACGAAACAGCACACCGGTATAGTCCCTAAAACCGACTCTGTCTAAGCAGCCAGGTATAGAAGTTAAAATTTTGGCGGATACGCAGTTATAAAAAAACTGTTTATGAGTTCACGACTATCTTATGTAAACAGACTTATCTAGAAATGGCGAGAAAAATTATTTGTGTGTGTAAGCCGCAGCCCAGAATTTACTAGTAAAAATGGCTTTAATATAAATAAGGACCGATCAGCGGAAGAGTTAGTTGATAAAAGTGATCTCGTGAAATAAATACAGCGAAATAGCGAACAGTAAATATAAATTAAGTGTCCATATAAATTAGTTTAAGTGAATATACTGAGTATGTATAAATTAAGTGTTAGTGATTAGTTTAGTGTTTTAAATAAATTAGTAATTAGCCATACCGAGTGTTTGAAATTTATCCCACCCGTAATAAAAACTTTTAATAAATAAGAAAAACATTACAATATATATATGTATGTGTTATAACGGAATTTGTAAGCACGATAGAGGGCGTATTTTTCGACGGATCGGAACCAAACTCGCTACAAAAATTGGTTCGGCCAAAATCTTGGACGAGTTCGTTAACGGGCCAAATCGGCCCAGTAGAAACAAAATGGCGGCCTGTCAAAAAAGAAAAAAAATCGTATTTCTTATGTTTTTGATCTAACGCAAAAAAGTTACTGAGATTTTTTTTAGAACTTAACACGTTCTACAACTTTTGTATGAAACACTTTTTTCTAAAACGTACATGAAAACATTTATTTAAGAAAATTTAAATTTTGTTTTGAATCTGATGCAAAAACTTTACTGAAATAAGCCGTCCAATTGGTCTTGGGATTTTTTTAAAAATAAGTTTTTTGGACTCATATGAAAGATATGAAACGTGAACGAAATTCCAATGGAAAGCATACAACATACAGATTATGCAACAGCTAGGTTGCCTACTTTTTTCTGGTCCCCGTTACCTGGTTGCAGTGTACAAACCGGTAAGTTGATATCAGTGATTGCACTCATATGCTTATCACTTGAGAAATATATGAAAATAAAGGCAATTTTATAACGAATGCAGTAGTGTAGGGTAGCCT
This sequence comes from Galeruca laticollis, assembly GCA_963921935.1. Taxonomy (NCBI): domain Eukaryota; kingdom Metazoa; phylum Arthropoda; class Insecta; order Coleoptera; family Chrysomelidae; genus Galeruca; species Galeruca laticollis. The sequence goes on along the minus strand of OY998179.1, from coordinate 196,846,404 downwards.
TGCAAAATCCGTTAATAAAAAGTAACAGTTGCCAAGCTTTTTGGAGCAAACAGTCTGTTTGTAAACACGTGTTTTGTGGAAAACTTAAAAATGGTCTAACTTTTCTTTTATTATAAAAAGCAGCCGTATAATCGGAACCTGTGTATGCATGAAAAGCAGGTAGACTTGGGCACAAATTTGATATTAATTTGATTGCCAATTCCGTGTAATTGAGGTCAATATTTTTTCCTTTGTCATTGAGCTTGCAATCCAAATTTGAGGATCTGGAATTATATGTATATTTCCAAGCAAAATCATCGAAACAACTGTGTCACCTGATTTATTTAAAAATTTTGAACTTAATGGTGCTTTACAAGCGAAAAAAATTATTCTTCGTGATGATATTCGTAATCATTTTCTTTAGTTTTAATTACGCAATTTTGTGGTATTTTATAAGAATTAACAGTTTTCTTCTACGGTCCGAAACATTTTTTTGTTCCGGATTATTAATAATAAATAGTCGTTCCCCTAGTAGTTATAGTTAAAAACTGCATCAAAGTTTCTTTGCAACGAAATGTCTTCAGATTACAAAAAATCTGTAGGTCTGGTCTGGCGAGTTTTTCGATTTTTGGCCTACTAATTTAAAATAATAGTTTTTAAAAACATTTCCATAAAAATCAATCACTGAATCACTTGATTTACATAAAAAACACATCTTCGCCGTTTTTAATTTTTCCACAAAACACGTGTTTACAAACAGAGTGTTTGCTCTCAATATCATATTCGTTTTAGCTGTTGCACTCCGCCTTCCTCTATCGCATCAAATAGTACGCGCAATGCCTCTCTGTCATACATCGTAGTTTGCTCAGGTTTTTTAATTTAAAAGCCCGGCAACTGTTATTTATGAACGGATTTTGCAAAGCAACCCTATATTGCTGTATTCGTATTGCCTTCATTTTGATATATTTTTCTAGTGGTAAGCATATGAGTGCAATTACTGATATCAACTTACCTGTTAGTACACGGCTACCACGTAATAGTGACCAGAAGAAGGTAGGCAACCCTATCGGTTACACATTCTGTATGTTGTATGCTTTCCATTGGAATTTATTCATTTGGCAAACAAAAGAATAGAATATTTTTTTTATTATAGCCATGACCATATTTTTCATGGCAACCCTATTGGTATATGTTTTTAGAAACATGTTTTATTTAATAAAATATAAGTAAGAGTTGACCTTACTTGGGATTCTCTACTATTAGGTCCGTAATAATAGTGTTTGGATGGACTTTTTGCCTCGTAGAATATTTTACATACTAATTTTCTCTTTTACTGTTGGTGCCTTGAGATCTCTTGCAATTATGTTGTTAGGTACAAACCTGGTTCTTGGGAGATAATCCCGAACATCTTAGCTTGGAACCTTTCTAGAATTTCCAAGTTCGATTTGGAAGCTGAACCCCAGAGTTCTAATCTATACGTCGAAACTGGTTTGAAGATAACTTTGTAGATGAGAAGATTATTTGTTAAGAATAACTCTAAACTGATTTGGGACCAATTAGCCAATAGTGTTTGTGCAATATTAAGCCCTGCTGCTTTCTTTTCACGAAGATGTGTTTCCTTCATATCAGTCTACGATCCAAATGGATGCCAAGATACTTCACCTTTCCTCGCTATGGGATTTGGATATTATTTAATCTTACCGGGGGGCAGGCGAAACTTCGGCAGACAGCGCCAGTCATGAAAAAACCGTTCGATCCTGTTTTTTGCCTTGTCTTGTTCGATGTAGTGTGCTGGCAGTCCATATCCGTCCATTCTAAACTCTTCGCAATAGACACTGTCAGTCAAAATGTCTTGTCGTGTTCTGTATCGTTCGATTATGTGTGCGGCCGGCCTTAAGGTACGTCTGTATTAATGGAGTGGAGGAAATTTCGTTCAGATATTTTGCTCTAAAAAGGCGGTCTTGTAGGTGAGATTTTAGGATGCAAAAATAATTAATGGGAAGTACTTTACTCAGTTTAGACATCAGTCTAAGGTGCAAGGCTTCTGTCGAAACGCTTGGTTGATATCGAGAAGCATAGCACAACAATATTTCATTTCAGCAGAATCTAACGAGATTCTTTTAACAATTCGATGAATTTTCTCAACTGTGGCGTGTTGTAATCTAAATTCAAACTGGAAGACAGGGATTATCTCTTTTAATTGAAATTCAAATATCTTGGACATTATAGGTAGTAGGCTTATCGACTTGTAGGATGTTATTTCTTCAGGGGATTTATCTATTTCCGCTGTTTTCCACTGAATTGAGAAATGTCCAGTTCTAATTATGGAGTTAAAGTCAAAAGCTTCAGTACTTTACTGGGTAGTTCAGATAAGATTTTTGCTGCCAATAAATCATAGCCGGGAGACTTTTTAAACTTTAACTGTTTGATGGCCTGGGAAATATGTGACAGTTTAAAGTATTTTAAAGGAAGATCGAACATGTATGGTGATTCAAGTACCTTGGAAATGTTAGTTTGTGGGTCGTCAACGAGTTCAGTCAGGTGAGGTTGGTCAGCAAATGATGTGGAGTTACTTTCCATCCATTTTCCGTCTTGTGTACGAATTGGAGTATTGAATAATTGAGGCCGCTTAATTTTCTTAGTAGCCTTCCAAAGTGAATAGTTAGAATTTTCGGATACAGTTAAAATCCGCTGATAATTTTGAATAATGTTATTTTTATAATTATCGAGCGGGGCTTTTATTTCATGAATAGCTTCATTAAGTTTTCTTTTGGTCTAGTTGCCAATTTGTTCTAAGTTTCCGTTATTGCGAAAGTTTTTCTTTGACGTTTGTAGGCAATAAAGTAGAATTTGTGTGTCCTGTATTTCATATTTACGTGTCTCAACTAAAGAGGTCATTGACACGTAAACAGATATAAATACACATTCTATCAATCATTGTAGGAACACAACTAAGCACTGGACTTTGTAATACATTTGAATGTCACCTAGGTTTTGCTTAAGATCCGCGGACAGTTTTTTGTTTAAGCTAGCGCTAGCATATTAGACATATTTCACAAATATAGTTATACGTACTATGAAATAAAATTTACAAATAATACACTCCAGTGATGTGCCATTAAGGACGTTCCCAAGAAAATAAGTTTTCTTAGAATCTCTTAAAAAATTTAAATACACATACTTAATAAAAGTGTCCTGTAAATATAGACATTTTTTTAACTTGCAGCACTAAATTCTAAAAAAATGACTGTTAAAGATTGTATATTTAACACGTGCACCCTATTCTGGCCGACAAGGAAGCGATCGTTTTATTAAATAATAACAGCAGCAATTCTCTTAAAATTGTCTGAAAATCATTAATTGGAAGTATAACAATTATAAATAAATAAAAAAACTGGGATAAGCGGTATCTGTTTAATAAAAAAAATTAAAAATTTACCTACTTTTGTTTTTTTGTTTCTTCTCCTCGTGACCTGACAAGTAACGATAGTGCAATGTTTTATTTGTTAGATATTAATACTTTTTATATATTTTTTAAACTGTTTATCTCTACAAGTTTGCATTTTTATAAAGTTTAATACTTTCATTATATATTTTTTTTATTGCGTACTTTGCTATTATCTATCTTTTCAGTAAACAGTTTCACAATAGCTTCTTCTTCTTCTGCTTTATCAGTAATGGAAGGAGCTCAGTGAATCTCAACCTTTTTCAATTATAGTTATCATTGTTATTGAGATATGCTTTTAACAAGTTGAGCACGAATCACTCTTGGGAACGTCCAATTCTAAGTATTTAGTCTTTTCTACGCAAGATTGGTAAACATGTACAGTTGTCACTAGGTTCAATAATAGAAACATGCAGTTAGTAATGTATGTATCTGATAATGATTTTGTATTGCACTTGTTAATTGTAAGTAACCATAATTAGTGCTGTAACATGTTATTACTTTCAGAGCCATTAATATCCTATACAGTACACCTAAATAAATTATTCTATGTGTAGGAAGCAACACATTTGCAAATCTAAATGTAGTCACTGATGAGCAGTGGCGGAACAACGTAGCGACGGGCCTTGTAGTGGACCAATGATTAACACTAGTTATCTTTGTGTACACTTACTTTTTACTTTGTTGTTATGTTATTACTTTTCCGCCCTACCCTAATATGCGAGAAAAGTATTGGTTTACCCCAAAAAAAGTTGGAATTCTAGATTTTTTTTCAGTCATTTTTACATTTTTCACCAAGGACAACACGATAAAACGGTTTTTACAAAAAAAAAAATACTGCGTGTATGTCGTCGTCATTGTCCACTTTTCGTAATATGGTCTTGTTAACACGATATAGCCACCGGAGTACAAGTCACAAATTTTATGATTGAATATCGTTAAAGACATCTCACAGATAAACCCTATTGATTTTCAGATCACCAGAGCCAGTACAACAGGTTCTATGGAATTTAAAGTACCCCATTTTTGTCATTTTTGGAAAAATTTCTGTTTGCTACCACGATACAGCCTCCGGAGTTTTTAACATTTGTTAATCTTAAATTTATTCTTTTATTACTTTAAAAAACCTCTTCTATACAACTCAGCTTTTTCTTAATACATATTTGTAACAGACACCTACCTAGTATAAGTGGTGCATAACAAAAATAAAAATATTCTATCAAAAATAATATAAAAATAACATAAAATAATACTACCAAAACTGTCATCTACGGATGTCAGTAAAACTTTGCGCCATGTACACGTCTCATGTTACTCTAGAAAGACTAAATTTCCATTTAATAAACAATTAAATTACCTAATCAAATTTAAATCACAAAAATGTTTGAAATCACGTAAAATACTATGTCGTATATTAAATTTATCCACCTTTTTCTATTTTCAATTGATACTTACAAAGAGACATTCTTCCAAATAATTCTCAATTTATTGACTGAAATTTATTCAGATAAAATTTTTATATATACATACTTATTTTCCAACTAATTTTAAGCTGATCTAAAAAATAATTTGGCAATAAACAAATTTATAAGACTTGGCCCAATTTTTAGTATAAGGCAGCATCTAGACAACAAATAAATACCTGAAATATTTTCACTAATAGAGCTTTAAAAGTGCGAATTTTCTTGAAAAAATTTGCAAAAGAGAAAAAATGTATGGAAAATAATTCGAGCTCGCGAGAGATTCGGTAAGAAAATTTTATAGCTATATTGTATTTGAAATAATTCCATTTTTTTTACTTTCCCTTTGCCATAGTAAAAAAAGTAGGAATCAGTCTTAAATAAATGTATTACTTCTTACTATAGATATTAGAACCAGCGTCATAAAGAAAACATCATAAAATGAATCGTACAATTTTTGTTCCTTCTGAGCATATTCAAATTTATCATAAAAATATAAAATATTTTTTCTACGACCATAAAGAAAAATGTATATCAAGTGCGTCTTCGATTAAGGAACCTACCACATTATAATACAGGTTTTCATTTCCCATGGGCTAACTGTATCGAAATACCTATTTCATTTCCCACGGCCATCATGCGCTACTAGACTGTCATTATATTAACGAAATTTTTGGTCATATATATTATAATGTATGATCGAGTCATGTTTGTTAATGTCTATCTAATAATTTGACATTTCACCTCGGTGTTTAAAAAAAATTTGTAATCGAAAATGGGTTGCGATAGTGAGGATGATTTGTCATTGACATGCTGATCCAGATATGTAAACTAGCCATTGCTTTATAAGGACGTCGGTCACTATCCTGGTAGATGCAGGAGGTGATATAACTCCTTTAAAGAAACACGATAATTGATCACTTTTTCCGCAGGTGAATTATAACGATTTTTTCTGCATAAAGTATTTTTATTTCCGAGTTGTCAAAACTTTAAATTTTGAACTTTATTTGTTTCAGGACGTAGGTAGGTACATGTACAAAAAGAAAAAAAAAGATATGGGTCATTTAAAGGACTTAATAATATCAGAGAAAAAATTCTCTAAACCATGCAACAATGACGGCAGGAAAGTTTATAATAAAAATTGTTATGTAAAATATAACAGTTTTGTTTATGATTTATGATGGTCGTAGAAAGAGTATAGTGTACAATTTGCATAAAATGACCCATTTCCAACTCGTAGGTATATGAAATTTTGAATTACTCGCTCTTCTCGTACTTTCATATACCTACTTGTGGGAAATGTATGTCATTTCGTGCTCATTGTACAATATACTATAACGTATTTGGTGAACAATTTTGGTTTAAATTCCGAACAAGAAGATTTATTCAAATATATGATCAATATTTTTCATGAAATGTTTTAATATTTAAGGCGTAAACAATGTCCCGTATATAAATTCGCATCTGGTAATTTTAAAAATTCAGCAATTATTTTTGTTTGATTACCAATTTTGTTAGTTCCGACTACTTTCTTCGAACATTTTCCTTTTTGGTAATTAACAAAAAATTGTTCTATATCTGGTGGTCTAAGCAGAATATATTTTTTGGAGACCTCGTAAAACATACAAGAAATTACAAAGGATCTGGGTTTGTTGATCAATTAAATTAATTTGAAATTCATTTTCTAAATCTTTACATGATTTATCTTTAAAATTCTCAATTTTTGACGAAGACGTCCTCCATAAATTCCAAAAATGAACACTAACTAAAATTTTATGAAAATTAACGCATGAAGCGGGGATTGAACCAACTATATTCTCTTCTGCATACAGTTAGAGACGTACGTTAGCAGACTGATCCATCACAAACTTTTATAAAAGACGCGAAATTTAGAGTAAATTGAAATGTTAATGTTACTTATAATATTTATCATTGTTCTTTACATAGAATATGTTGTCCAAAGGGTTGAGAGCTTGCTTTTACTCGATATTTCATTCATATAAGCAGTGATAACATGTTCTGATAATATTTTTAACCCGTTTACCAGAGTTCAATCCATGAACTTTTTGTAACAAAATTCATATCTACTTTTTGATTTTTGGGGTAATGATGTGAGTCTCCTTTGCGGCATAACGAATATCTGATGGAGTAATATTTATTGATTTTTGATTCATCACTGGAATCACTCATTTTACTAAAATATTTTTCTTAGAAACTAAAGAAATATTTTGACAAGTTTTCTTGACGTCACATTGAAATTGAAAAAAAGAAGAGTTGGCGGGTACTAAATGCAAATGCTGATTGGTGGATTTGATATACATTCTAGGATGTAAATGAAATCATATGTGTTCAGTTAACCGAAATGGCCTACATTTCCATTCTGTAAATTGTGCAGAAAATGGATAATATACATGTGGGTGTAGAAAAAAATGTAAACAGCCTCGTTGAATATTAATTTATTATTTGTAATTTTGTGAACACAGCCCAAACTTCTCAATCATGCATTATAAAATGCAAAGCGCATGCGGGTCAATTTCTACCGATATGTCGACTGGGTTAAATAATTGGACGAGTGGTAAAATTTACCGCTAGCATCTGAACGAACCGACTATTTACCAGATCTAAGCATCTGATCGCATAAAACGCGCCCGACGTAGCATCTGAATGCACCCTTACATTTGACATAACCAAATGACATTTGTATTGTAACGTTAACTGACGCTATTGTGAGGACGATACAATTCGATGATTTTAGTAACGGTGCTCGAGAATATCATTTTAGGAACTATTCGCAAATAGAGCATGCACAGGCTTGTGTATGCATTACGTTGGGAACGACGTCAAGAATAACGCCCCGATTCGAGTTTCAGGGCATCAGTGCGGATGAAACTCAATCATCGATCACCATACCTGCAAGAAATGAATCACCGGTGGCGACATTGATTCTCTTTCCGAAATATCGAAACCACACATGACCAACGTTCAACTTGAGAAATATTTTTACAAAAGTTACAACTTTTATTTTTTGGAACTGAATATCTTTTTAATAAATACATGGAACCTTATCATAGATGCTGCGAGTGGAAGATCATATATGAATTATATGGCAAATGTATGCATAATTTGCCCGTAGATAATATACTATTCAATTAATTGAAAAATATAGAATTGCGGGGAGAGGAAAAAGACGAAATTTTCGGTATAAGAGTGTCTGTCGTCTAGCGCAAAAATATATAAAAGAGGGCAGAGTCGAGACATGACATGGCGCGAGTGACGGGCAGTCACTCTTGATATAGATATATTATGCAACATACGAACAAGAAAACTACTCAAAATCAAAACATACTTCATCAATATCTATCGGTGTCTGGGTATTAAAATGTTTTAATATGGTTACTAATTTAGCAGTCTTTGCGGTGCCAAGTCTGTTCCTAAGGGTGGTATGGACTAATCCGAATGCAGAAAATAGTCGTTCTACCCCAGCCGAAGACGCTGTTGCACAATGTAACTGTTGGACAAGTTCAATGGTGGCAGCATTCAAATCTCTTTTCAAAGCGTTCCACCAAACGATGGGTTTAACATTTTTTACTGATTCTGTCGTAAACAAATAGTTTTTAAATGGAAATGCTTCTACTTCATAATTTATTATATGAGTCATTGCATCTGGATATGAAGCAGCAGCATATTCCATAACTGTCTCACGTTGATTGCTATCTAATTTGAAACCTTTAAAACGATGATCAAGAATATTAGCTAGAAAATGAGCAGGTGTCATAGCCATTGCAAATCTCTTTCCATAGCATGTAAGATTTTCACTAAATTTATTTAATAAATTTAACCATATTTCTGTAACTTTACTAATTGTGCAAAAGTTACCTTGAACTTTGTCTAGAGCAACAGCGATCAATTTTAGTTTTTCTAGATAGTCTTGGGCATTCATTTTCAAATTCATGTCATGTACTAAAGAAGCAATCTCAGTATCGATTGCAGCACGATTTTCAGCTCACACTTGTGAAATTGTATGCCAGTTTTTCAGATAAGATTTTAAGCAATCGGCTAGGGTATTCCATCTCACATCTTGTGGCAGGACAAGCGCCTTGCCTCCCTCCTGCTTATAACGTGCAGCTGCAAAGTGAACATTTCTAAAATACTTCACTATTTGCTCCTTTACTGCCGGAATTTGAATATCTTGTGCAAGTAAATTTGAAATATGTGCAGAGCAGCCATAAGTTAGAATATCTACCTTCCCAACTTTTTTTATGTAACAATATCTTTTCTCATTTTACTCATATTCGAAGCATTGTCAGTCACAAGACTACGTGGAATACAATTTAATTTTTGGCACTCTTTTATCGCTTTTATGGCTAGAGCAAGCAAATATTCTGATGTATGACTGTTGTCTTCCGTATCTATAGTACTTACTAAATGAACTTTTTCATCAATTCAGCAGTTACAGAGACACACAATGGAATCATTTCTTACATTACTCCATCCATCTAGGTACATACACACTAATTTACCAGCTAAGTCATTCTGAATTTCGGATTTAATGGAATTATACACTTCATCTAACAATTCTGCACCGATTTGGAACCTGTTTGGTGGTTGGAATCCCAGGCGCAAGCATTCAATCATTTTCTTAAATTGAGAATGCTCAACAATTTTAAAGGGCGAATTTGTCGCATACACAAACTTTGTAATTTGATTGTCTAGTTTCTTCTTTTCGTTGTGGTTCTTACTACAAATGAATCCAATTTTCTTCTTTTCTTAGAGTTTTGAGGATCAGTAGCCAACGCAGAAATATTCTTTGCTGTGGATAAGAAATACTCAACTGAAACTGAACTAGTGCTTGCTTCTGATTGTGTACTGCCTGAAATCAATTTTTATTTATTAATAATTGAGATAAACGAAAAAATGTATATAGGGGGAAGTAAAGCAATTTGCAATTTAAAAATCCCAATGGCACAAGACCAATTGGACGGCTTATTTCAGTAAAGGTTTTGCAACAGATTCAAAACCAAATTTAAATTTTCTTAAATAAATGTTTTCATATACGTTTTAGAAAAAAGGGTTTCATACACAAGTTGTAGAACGTGTTCTTAGAAAATCTCAGTAACTTTTTTGCGTCAGATCAAAAACAAAAGAAATACGATTTTTTTTTCAATTTTGACAGGCCGCCATTTTGTTTCTACTGTGCCGATTTGGCCCGTTAGCGAACTCGTCTAAGATTTTGGCCGAACCAATTTTTGTAGCGAGTTTGGTTTTGATCCGTCTAAAAATGCGCCCTCTATCGTGCTTACAAATTCCGTTATAACACACACACACACACACATATATTTATATATATATATATATATATATATATAAGCAACGAATAGATTAGTGGGTATTGCACGCAAATAGAAGAAGGGGCTACTGAAAAGAAAAGAGTGGTAACCGCAGACATGCATGTTTCTGGCTCATTAGCCGTCATCGGTACGGTACAACCAAGAAAAGGAGCAAAGGTGTTGAATGAAACATGAGAAAATATAACAGAATTCAGCAGGATAGTCAAACACAACATTTGTGTCAGTAATATTAGAAGATCTCGAATATTCGAGACAACAACCAACATAGACACGGAGGTGCACTCTCGTCTGAAACTTCCGACCCAGATTAATGAAATAATAACAAGATGTACGAATATTGCGTGACATATGAACAATAAGCAACGAATAGATTAGTGGGTATTGCACGCAAATAGAAGAAGGGGCTACTGAAAAGAGTGGTAACCGCAGACATGCATGTTTCTGGCTCATTAGCCGTCATCGGTACGGTACAACAAAGAAAAGATGTGAAACATGGGAGCAAAGGTGTTGAATGAAACATGAGAAAATATAACAGAATTCAGCAGGATAGAATATTCGAGATCTTCTAATATTACTGACACAAATGTTGTGTTTGACTATCCTGCTGAATTCTGTTATATTTTCTCATGTTTCATTCAACAACTTTGCTCTCATGTTTCACATCTTTTCTTGGTTGTACCGTACCGATGACGGCTAATGAGCCAGAAACATGCATGTCTGCGGTTACCACTCTTTTCGGTAGCCCCTTCTTATATTTGCGTGCAATACCCACTAATCTATTCGTTGCTTATTGTTCATATGTCACGCACTATTCGTATATATATATATATATATATATATATATATATATATATATATATATATAAATATATGTATAGAGATAACAAGATGTACGAATATATATATATATATATATATATATATATATATATGTATAAAGATAACAAGATGTACGAATAGTGCGTGACATATGAACAATAAGCAACGAATAGATTAGTGGGTATTGCACGCAAATAGAAGAAGGGTCTACTGAAAAGAGTGGTAACCGCAGACATGCATGTTTCTAGCTCATTAGCCGTCATCGGTACGGTACAACCAACACCTTTGCTCTCATGTTTCACATCTTTTCTTGGTTGTACCGTACCGATGACGGCTAATGAGCTAGAAACATGCATGTCTGCGGTTACCACTCTTTTCAGTAGCCCCTTCTTCTATTTGCGTGCAATACCCACTAATCTATTCGTTGCTTATTATATATGTATATATATATATATATAATATATATATATATATTCGGAAAGGTTTCCTTGGTTAGAATTATGAACAAACGAACTAGGTTAACGGGTTGAACCGGGTTGGAAATTTGAAATTTCTCGACGTTTCGGCTTCCACTTTGAAGCCATTATCAAGAGGGGGGGTTAGGTTATTCGTTCATTAATCTAGGAAGTGTTAGTGTTCTACGGTGATTTATCTGGTAAGCAATTTTTATTTAATTTTATTTATTTATTGTATTGTTATGTCCTTTTTCGGTGAAATTCCAAGGAGTAGGCAGATTGAGGCCTTGGAATTAGCCGAAGAGGGTGATTCGTTGCGTAGAGTAGGCAAATTGAGACTACGGAATCGGATCACTTCCTAGATTAATGAACGAATAACCTAACCCCCCTCTTGATAACGGCTTCAAAGTGGAAGCAGAAACGTCGAGAAATTTCAAATTTCCAACGCGGTTCAACCCGTGAACTTGTTCATATATATATATATATATATATATATATATATATATTACTAGTTTTTTTAAGGTTCTTTGACTAAACGTATATTTTTTTATATGAAACTTTCTTGGATTTCAGTCAAATGAAAACATTATTAAATGATTAAAATGTCATTTACTAAAATTCTGTCGAACAATGGTGACGTTTCAGTCTTAAATTTAGACCTTTATCAAACTAAAATAAATCGGAATGCATATGGTAAACAAACTATTGGAATACAAAAACAAACTTACCCCAAAGTGTAGTCAGTGAATTTTCATTAAAATCAAACTCAAAAATACGTTCACATCATTATAACACATTATAATCATTGGATTACAATCCTTTCATTAAGAACACATACTTTAATAACAAAACATTTATATTGGTAAAAATATATTAACATAGTTAGTGACATGTGAGACTAATTGTATTGTTTATAGGAGTGGAATATATGCAGTGCTGAGTTTATTTAAATCTTTTTTTGTCATTTATACAGAACGTCGATTTTTGGATTGCTATCATTTCATAAAACTCTCTTTTTTTCAAATTATTTTCCATTTTCAAGATTTTCGTTTCTGCATCATCAGTTTAATTATGCAGAAATCGAAATCGACACATATATCACTGCTACTTTCAATTTGATTATCGGAGTTGATGGTGTCAGAATCAGATGAAAGTGTTTCGCCGTGTATTTTTGTTTCTCTTGCACTTTTTCTACACTCTTTTACATGTTTTTGCACCCGTGCTATTAAAGCAACAAGTTCCTTATTGCATTTCTTGCACTGAACTCTTGCTGTTTCACTGGTACTGGCTCCAGTAGACGAAATGAAGTAATTCCAAACAGCATCCTTTCTTCATTTAGTCATTTCCAATTTCCACAAAATTTAAGTGACAAACACACAAAGTAAAACTGGCTGTTGCTGTTAAACTAACCCAAAACTATTCCCAAACACAGTATTTTATCTGCTAGCGAATTAGGGGAGTACCCAGACTCAGTGGATCAGTACTGACCTCTGGTATACGTTAGCCAAATTAAAAATAGAGTAGAGTAGAGGTATCTGCCTTTGCTCTTTCTTTTATGTTTAAAACAGTTGTTCGAAACTGTTTTAAACATGTTTTTTTGCAGTGTTTTAAACTGTTTTAAACAAAAAAACAGCATGTTTTGTTTTTTTCTAAAAAAACGTGTTTTTTATCATCCCTGATACCAGTGACCAATTTTATGATTGGATATTATTCAGGGTGTTTCACAGATAAACTTTATTGATTTTCAGCTCACCAGAGCCAGCACAACGTGTCCTATAAATCCAGATATACTACATTTTTGGAGATATTTCGGTGCGTTAGCACGATACATCTTCCGAAGTGTGTACAAGTGACCAATTTGATTAGGATATTTGTCAGGACGTGTTATATATGCGGAAAAGTTAGATTTAATCCTTAAACCCGTTTATTTCTTATATGAATTTGATAAAAATATGTGTCATAAAAAGTCAATCCGTATTTTAAATTAAAATTTATTTCTTGACTTCAAAATGTTACCTAACCAAAATCCCAGATACGGAACAATAATAGTTTGTAGGATATTGGGAAATCATTCATCCTTCTTTAAACAATGAGTAGCCACAATGGATAGATTTCCAAAAGTGGAGAAACTGCATGGTCTGTCCAATTTTCACTGTTGGAGAACGACGGTTTTTGCTTATGTAGATTTAAATAACTTATACGCAATAGTCACGGGTGAAGAAATAGATCCGTCATAAACTCCTCCCCAGTTGGATAAATTTGATAAGAGCTATAAGAAAACTTTAAGATTTTTCAAGAAAAATGTGAAACTTGGCGGTATCGACATTCATTATCCAGATCATTCATTCTTTTTAACGTTCATTCATGTATTGTACCTCAAATAATATCTTATAAAAATTCTTGTGATATGTGGAAGATTCTAAATGATACATATGACAAAAATAGTGAATATTCCTTACATGCTCTAATTAAATCCATAGTAGGAATCAAATGTGAATCTAAATTCACCCTTCAAAAACACAGTGCAAAATATAATGAACTGCGGTCAAGGTTAGTAGAAAGAACTTCAGTAGCAGCTAGTTCAAGTGATGATTCCTTGGAAAGCGAAGTCCATTAAAGCAAAAGGCTCTTTATTTCTTACAACTTTATTAGAAGAGCTATATAGTATAATTGATAATCTTAAAAGTAAGTCTAATTTAGCATATGATAATGTTTGTATGAAATTGGTTGAATTGTCAAATGCACCTTTAGAAGAAGCAAATCAAGCATTTTTGACGAAAGGAAAGAAGCGGATTAAAAATTACAAGAAAGAATTAGTTATTGTAAAAGAAACAAAAAGTGGTTTAATGGTCACACTATACAGAATTGCAGAAATAAGAGAATGTAGAAGAGTCATCAAGTGATGAAAATTTTAGTGAACTAGCATTTTCAGCGTCTACTAAGTCCGCGAATCATTGGAGATAGATATTTGATACTGGAGTGATCGCACATATGACTGGTAACAAAAATGTGTTTCAAAAATTTTCTCCTCGAACTGGGCATATTCGTTTATGAAATAATGAAAAGTTAACAGTAATCCATGTTGGTAAGCTAAAATTGAATGCCTTGTTACTTTACACGGCATATTATTTGTTCCAGGACTAGTATGCTCTCTTATGCCATGGGATAAAATTAAATCGAAAGGAATAACCATGAAAGGTGATTACGAGGGTGTCACTGTACGGAAAGGATATAATAGTTGGTTGGGTGGTATCCAATAATAAAGAAAATATTTTCCAAGTAGCATATCATGAACATGCAAATAAAATGTTTGATGTCGAATCATTATTTGTTAAAATTATCATATGAAGAAGGTGTACAATTGTAATTCACATAACGAAACGTCTAATTTGAAATTATCAACTGCACACCCTCTTTATAGGGTAATTTTAACAAATTTTACTTAAATAATGATGTAACAGCAAACATTTTATTTCATTGTATATAGCAATTACAGGGTTTGATGTTTTTTGACACCTGTTGTATGTTTTTCTCTTGACGACAGCGTTGAGAATGGCCTAATGACTGAAAGCGCTTAGCTGGAATTTTAATAAAATTACACACTCAGTACTCGTCTTTTCAATCACTCAATTTATATCTAGTGTGTACACCATACTCAGACAATTCCATTTTAAAATGTACTAAACGAAAAAATAATAATCTGGGTTTTATTTTATGTTATAGCTACTCCCTCCACCAGCTATGGTATGGAAGGTATTGACCCGTTGCCAATTTTCATATATAGCCCATGGTATGACAATTTATGGGAAATGAAAGTGAGTATTAACTTTTGTTAAGGCATTACGTCTAAGTATTTGGCCTAGCGGTAACCAAAAATTCAAAATATCCAATAAAGGCAAAAAATAAAAATAAAACAATAAATTAATAGTTAAAAACCAAAAAAAATCAAGAATTCCTAAAAAAATCGAAAACTCCAAAAAAAGGAATTCAAAAAAACCAAAAAAATTTAAACATTCAAACATTTTTTGATACTTTTTTGGCTCAGTACAAAAACATGTGTAAACTTATTATTTCAATAGTAAGCGCATTTTGTTTTCTTTTGTTGATATAAATGTTCAAACATATTTGTGTGTTTACTTTATTGTTGTTATTTTGTGTGTTTACTTGTAAAAGCTCAACCAAAAACGAGAAAGGACTTCCACGACACGGCGGGATTTTTAAGAGCCCTTGAGAAACATAATCATAGACTGCCAATAGTAGCAGAGTAACTTAAACTGCCTTATGCGATGGTTTCATAAGAACGGAATGCTTTTAAATGTAGAAATATACAAATATGCAATATACTAGGTTTAAGCTTGTGATATAAACATATTTAATACTTCCAGTAAAGAAATAAAGATGCGTTTTAAGTGGAAATGAAATGATAGATATATTATTTTAAATTTTGTAGTCACAAGTGCTGTTTAGCACTCTTATATGTAATTACTTGGCACCTCGTATTTATATAGCTGGGCAGTAGTTAACAACTTTTCCTGTAAAAGTATTTTAATTACTTTTGTTTTAACATTCAAAGTAATTATACTCAAATGTTTTCTTTCACAGAAAGTTGCCAAAAATAGTAGTTAACTACTCATTGCTAACACGTTTTTTAATTAAGTAAGTAGCAGTTATACTCCAGTAGTTTGTCCAGCTCTGTGTGTTTATAGGAGTATAATAATAAATAAATAAATTAATATAAACTTGTCATAAATAATTTTCTACTTTTATCTTGATTTAACATCATTTAAAAATCTAATGATACTCCAATCTAGAATGTATGTTACTCAAATTATTGTTTAATTATTGCATTGTTTTTACATTATAGTTTATTTATTGTCATTTTGTTTGTTAAGAAAAGTACTTTGTGAAAGAAATTATTTGTTGTGTATTTTTATACCAAAATAAATAAAGTGTTTATATTAGTGTTTTAAATGAAACTCACGGTTTCTAGTTAATTCCACAATATAAAAAAGTTATTGAAAATTCTAAAAAATTGAAAATTGTTTCGATAAATCAATATCATCGTCAGAATGACAGAAGTTACATTTTATTTGATGCCTACCGGATGTTTAGTAGTTATTTTTGGCTAGACCAAGAAGTGACCTAACTTGTGATTGACTTAATATATGTTTATAGAAAAAAGAAGAAGATGTGATATTACAAATATTGATGCTTACATATTATTAGCCCTATGGTGATATCCTGGATATCATTTTTCCAATAAGATCAGTATAACTGTGCAATGATATAGAAAACCAGGAAAACTATATCTGCTGATCTTTACAATTATCATTGCACAGTTATACTGATCTTAATTGGAAAAATGATATCCAGGATATCACCATAGGGCTAATAATATATAAGCATCAATATTTGTAATATCACATCTTCTTATTTTTTCTATAAACATATAGTAAGTCAATCACAAGTTAGGTCACTTCTTGGTCTAGCCAAAAATAACTGCTAAACATCAGGTACGCATCAAATTAAATGTAACTTCTGTCGTTCTGACGATGATATTGATTTAACGAATCAATTGTCAATTTTTTAGAATTTTCAATAACTTTTATTATATTGTGGAATTAACTAGAAACCGTGAGTTTCATTTAAAACACTAATATGAGCAGATTCCACGAAGTAAGGGTCGAGACAGTTAATTTCATTACGTTTATTATTGTTATTTTTGACATATACAGAAAATATTTCTACTTTTTCAGAAGCCGTATAAATCCATTTTTGAAAAATATAGCTAGCAATTATTTGTATTTGTTACGTTAGTTTATAATTTTGACATATAACATCAACAATATTGCAGTAAGACATGCATAGCCAACTAGGTTTTTTAGCTAGATACTAACTTAAATACTTTAGGAATTTACTGTCCATTATTTTGGAAAGCATAAAAGCTAGACAGTTAATTTCATTAAAGTGTTTATATGATAATTGTTTTATTTTTCTCAATTTTACCATTTATGGTCCATTTGATATTTCATTTAATTT
Source organism: Galeruca laticollis (assembly GCA_963921935.1). Lineage (NCBI taxonomy): Eukaryota > Metazoa > Arthropoda > Insecta > Coleoptera > Chrysomelidae > Galeruca > Galeruca laticollis. The sequence goes on along the minus strand of OY998179.1, from coordinate 196,828,859 downwards.
AACTCAACAACTAATTTATTGAGTTAAATTGAATGGAATATCAAAAGATGGACTATAAATGGTTATTTTGGTTGGTACAAAATAATTAAAATACAGTAAATTTGAATATACCGTCAAAACATAAAATTACAGAAATCTTTTTAACATCAGCATTCAATGGTTTAGTCGACAGGCTCTTTAGATGGCGCCACAATCAGTGTCTCATATATCTGTGGTTCACATTCATTACAGTCAGTGTTACTGAATCATTGTCTCGCTGCACTTGTGCGCACGCATTCCAACGCTTTGTTTGTATGTGAGTGTGTCTCTGCACAAATACACATCTAGATGTTATGAAATCGTTTATTTAAATATTTGACATTAAAATCTCTCGGACCCCAGAATTTTGCTACGCGACCCCATAGTTTAGGAAGGCCTGACTATATACTATATAGACGCCCGATCACCCAGTAAACATTATTTTATATCGGTAATATTTAGCATACATACATCAGGGAGTTCGTAATACGTAAATTATTGAAATTTCACTCCATTCGGGTAAAGATAATCTAAGTTTCTGCTCACCAACTTTAATAATGGGTTGAAGCTCCACTTATTCCCTAATACGTCTAGGTGTATTCATAATTAGCTGATCAATATCCTTCTGGGGAATTTCATTTTATGCCACCTCTATCTCATGTCGAAGAGTAATCAGAGTTTGAGGACGACACTGTAAATTTCTTAACCTTCTACCGATTATGTCCCAAACATGTTCAATTGGGGACAAATCTGGGAATCTTGGGGGCCAAGTCATGGGATTAATTTGAGTCTGGTGGAAGTAGTCCAAGGTTTTTCTGCCTATTTGTGGCCAAGCGTTATCTTGTTAAAAAGTTGGATTTTGAAGTGTCCTGAGGTAAGGAATCAGATGAGGTTCCAATATTGCCCCTGATAAAGACTAAATGTAACCTTGAGCCATATGCAATGGCACCCCATATTGTAACTCCAACAGTGCGATATAGTCGATTTCTTCGATGTTCCAGAGTTAAAAGTAACATCGACTGCGGTCGATATGATAAAAGTCCAAACTTTCTTATCCGTATGTAAACACATTCCAAGAACCTTTCCACATTCTGTAAGCCACCGAGTTGCTACTATCCTTGTCGATGAAAAGCGATCTCTTAGAGCTTACGCGACGATCTTGGCCCTATGTTGTCCTGCCCACAGGTCCTGTACCTCGGCCTTCTTGGTGCCATGCCTGATAACATCTCACAACAGTATTCACACTCCTGTTTATTCTATCAGCAATTTCTCGGAACGAAAGCCCAGCTTTCCAAAGACCAACAACTCAACCTCTCTCGAACTCAGTTAGCTGGCTGTATTTCTTCGCACTCTTTGCATGATAAACACTTGTAATGCAACGTTTGAAGCCACTGTACTCAAATAAATTTTGTATTCTGTTATCGATATGGAACAGTTTGTCCACAGTATTTACAGCAAAAAAATTATTGAATAAAAAGAGGAATGTTCAACTGATAGCGCTCAAATTCTAATCTTGTATTAAGACTTTTATGATAAATATGTTCGTGAAATATGTTTGAAATAAAATAATACTTACTGGGTGTTCGGGTTTCTATGCCTCTGAGTATACTTAATATACTATTTCCCGATTCCATAACAGCATTTAAACTCACTGTATGGTCTAATATTAGCAGAAAGGTAATCGCCAATTTAATGACATCGATTATTTCCGGTGTTTTAGTGGTTCGCGTTGGGGATTTCAATCAGTTTGAGTAGATTTGAATATCCCTCTGCGAATACTAACGGAACAGAAACAGTCATTTTAGAAATTTTACCAACTTACAGTTACCAATCACGAAATGCTTTTATCCCAAATAAATTTGTGAATTCAATAAAATCTCGTTTTCCGTTGTATTTGAAAGTGTAAATCGTTTGTATAAATCTGTTACCTACACCAATGAGGAATCGTTATCATTTACTTTGACAATAATGAAGTGCAGTATAATTTATTTTTAAATTAGGAACATTATTTATTATCCCAGAAACAAACGATTATGAATTGCCCTTTGACATTCAATGTTCATAACTCGAATGAAAAATTTCATTTTCATTTGGTGAATAATTTAATAACAGGTGCCCTCAAAGACAATTAACGTTTTTTAAATTAATGAACTAATTTACTGATATAAATCGCTCTCGAGATGAGGGTGCTGATCGATAGAAGTAATGTGCAGGAGATATAATGTGTATCAGAATTATGGAATAATTAGCTTAACGTTCCATTATCTAAAAAAATTTATTTATGGAAAATTGTTAAATAACGAGGTCGGCCAGTTTGGTTTTTAAGAAAACTAAGGAGGTAAGATAATGAAACGAGTGAATTTACTGTTTCGACCCAAGCTCTGTGGAATCTACTCATATTACTTTTATATGTTTTTATTATATTGTGGAAATATTTCCCAACAGTTAGTTTGATTTAAAAAAGTAACGAAACGAGTCATTAAAAATGGATAAAAGAATATAGAAAAATGAAGCGATAAATTCCGAAAACTCAGAGTCAGAGTCATTTGATAACGCAAAATGAGACATTTCCAGTAGGGTCCATTGTTTTTGTGGATCCAGAAAAAAAGGCACTTAATATATAAGAGAGGCTATCTACCAACGTAGTTGGTGTATAATTTGATCTCGTGAGATAAACATTGAAAAGGTAACTAAGCAGTAGTGAAGTGTTAATATAAATTAGTGTAAGTGAATGTAGTGTGTATCTAATATAAATTAGTGAATAGTTAGCGAATAAATAAATGAAGTGAGTAGACCTACCGTGTGTATAAATATATCCCACCCATCGTAATCAAATCTTTTAAATAAATAAGAAAAACACTACATTGGTGTCAGGTAATATAAATAAATAGCTACGGAAAATGGCCAAGAGACTAAGTGACCTGAAAGTGAAAGAGCTAAAGGCAGCATTGGAAAATCGTGAGTTGGAAACGTCCGCTAAGAAAAATAAATTAGTAGAAAGACTTAAATTGGCACTGGTAAGTGATGGCTTCGATCCATAAACATTTTTATTCAAAGACGAGGCTGCCACCTTAATCTCGTCAACATGGACGAGAAGATTTCTGCAATGGAAGAGAAGATTCCAACTAATGGGAAGAACGATATTTCTGCCACGGAAGAGAAGATTTCAACGAATGTGAAAACCGATATTTCTGCTAACGTGGACAAGATGTTTGCTAATATGGTCGAAAAGATTTCTACTATGAAGAACGATATTTCTGCCGATATCTTATCGATGAAAAATGACATTGCCGCAGACGTGGAAAATAAAATTTCGTCTCTAAAATCTGATATCGAGAATAAGATGACAACGATGGACGAGAAAATCAAGGAGTTAGAGAGAAAGATGGCAGATACAAGAACACAAAACACGCCAGCAGAAGAAAAGAAGATCGAGCAAATAAAACCTTGCAAACCAGAGACACATCCCAAGATAGAAAATATTGGCAGTTTTACCCGAGTCGTGTACCAATTATGTAAAACAGTTAGATTTGCTTATCCATCAGCACCAGAGAACATGATGGAATGTTTGGGCATCCAAGCCTTTATTGACGGCTTATGTGACCACGATATGGAGAGAACGCTTCGATTAGCCCATCCCAAAACATTGGTCGATGCATTCACTGCTGCTCTTGAATATGAAGCAGCCACGATGGCTTCGGGATACAGCAAAGGTAGGACCATGCAGGAAGAAGGTGACGATTACACACTTGACAGATCGTCAACTTGTTGAAAGGTATGGCAAACAAAAAGCCGAAGATGATCGGGTGCTGCAATTCTGGCGATCTAGAGCATGTACGCAGTTTGTGTAAGCTTCCTTAAACTCCTGCAAAGCAAGGACCTCTTAAATGCAAAGCAGTCACGAAGGATTCATGGTACAACAAAGTTGGAACCATGTAGGAAGAAGGTGATGATAACAGACTTGACCAGATCGTCAACTTGTTGAAAGGTATGGTAGATAGGAAGCCGAAGAAGGTCGGGTGCTGTAATTGTGGCGAGCTAGAGCATGTACGCAATTTGTGTAAGCGTCCTACAACTCCTGCAAACCTAGAACCTTCTAAATACAAAGCAGTCACGAAGGATTCATGGTACAACAAAGGTAGGACCATGCAGGAAGAGGGCGACGATGACAGACTTGACGATGATGTTACTAGAACTTTGGACTTTGATAATGCGATACAGTTGTTTGCCTAAGGCAAGGCCAGAAAGAGGAAGCTTTGAAAATGTTTTTGATCATATTACATAATACGATTGTAATATTTATGTATATATAGCCAATTTCAAGAAGTAGGCAGCAGGGCCTACTCAATATCCTTTTAATGTTATCGTCTCTTTATCTTTAAGAAAATTATTGGATCTATCCATGATACATTACAAGTATATGATAGTTGAACAGTACTTTTACGATAGTTGAGAATTACTTTCCACACTCCACAGACTTTCCTCCGTAGGGTGTACTTCCAAAGTTTGACCTAAAGCGTAAAAAGGTGGTAATCCAGCCCTGGTCAGAACCATATACCCATCTTTCGTAACTGGACACTTGATCGGCGATAAAGTCATTCAACACATCTTTAGCAAGGTTTATTTAACTTTTGGTTAGTAATTTCTAAACAAATTTAACTGCCATAGGTTTCATACTAAAAACATCTGTAAAAATTGCGATATACTCAGACGGCCGATGTCATCAGCAAATTCGACGACTGTCCACAACAGTTTACTTCACTGCTTCAACATTTTGATCGGTATCAGGTATCATCACTAACAAATATTAGGTCTTCTGTGAAGAAGTTGTACTATTTACAAACATCTTTTGCTCAGAATAGATTCGCCAAATACTATAGTCAACATTTTAGATGCAACAAATTTTATTTTTCACATGAAATTCAGTTTCGATAGCAAAAAATCACCAAGCACACTAAAACCCATCTGCACGTTTATATCTCTGTGAAACATGTTAACAATACAAAATATCAACTTATATTAGGGGCATGTGTCAACATAAGAAAAAAATCGAAAACCGAAATTTGGGAGTCGCAATTTTTTACTGTTTTACACCACCTATTCGAGTTGGAGAAAAAATTTGGTAAGAGAATATGTCTGGAAAATATTGTGTTGTACAGCTAGAAGACATAGAAATTGGCAATGCCAAAAAGGTAAAAAAATCGATAAAAATCAAACCAAATAAAAGAGTTTACTTGTAAAAGAGAAAAAGTCAATCTTCACAAAACAAAAGAGAATATAAATGAAAAATATTATAATTCAAATATCCCAGTCGCGACGACCGACAAATTAAAATCCATTGAACTTAAAAATAACAATGCGGGATATTGTTTACATAATTAAACATTATTACATAACATTGTAACATAATAGCCCATCACAGCAATTAATAACAATTGTATTAATTAAAGGAAATTGCATAATTAACAAACATACAACAAGATTCTGTGGGAATCTAACTGGAAGATAGAGAAACTACAACTGTGACTCTGAGCAAACATACGAAATAATTGTACATAATTTATACATATACTTAGCCGGAAATCAATCATTAAAAGGCCCGATTGAAGACATTTTTCGGAATTCTTTCTATCGTTAAGCTGACACAACAGTTCTCGAAGTCCCTCATCGAGTTTACTGTGCATCATTTTGTCAGTATGACAATGGAAATTTTTTTCGAAAGAATCTATCTGAAGTTTTGCATTACAAATGGAGTTTCGTGTGCGGAAGTGCTGGAAATATTACGGTGAATTAACATCATCAAAAAAATGTGTATATGAGTGGTACCTTGCATTCAAAAGCGATTAAGATGTGGTAGATATGTGTCTGAACGTTTTCAACTGAACGAACATAAAGTATAGGAAATTTTAAATTGAAATAATAAATAATAATTATAATAAAATAAATAAAAATATATCTGCTAATAAAGATTAATGAGTATACAGCATACCTCCAAAACAGTGCCTAGAACTCTTCTTCCTGGTTTGTTCTACTACAAGGTTTTTTCTAATAAAATTTTTTATTACGAACGAATTACTGTTGAAAACTCAACAAATGCCATGGCACGACCACCGCATTTCCCTGATGTAGCTCCGATCGACTTTTTTCTAAAATTGACTGTTTCAACTCTTATTTTGTGAAATTTATTCATGTTATTGCTACAAATGAAACCAAAGGCCGATTCATAAATTTGACGTTCCGCTAACCGTTACCGTCTGCGTTCGCTCCTAGTTAAACTCATTGAAATACGTCAGAGCTTTTAGAAATGCCGTCGCTATGCCGTTCGCCTTTATACCTACCGTTCGTGACGTTGTAACATAAACCAATTTTATCTTTTACCGTTCGCCGTTCGTAGAGTTCTCGTAACAAATAGGAAGAACCAATCAAATTTGGTTTCACTGGTCAGACTATAGTAATCACATGTTGATTCTTTTGTTTACCACTCTGGGATATTGGGGTTAGGATTTTTTTGATAGTTTATTTGTTCTTGTGCTTAAGAGAAGTGTCGATGTTTTAAATGGTTGGATTTTAAATAAATGTCGATACAAAAAATATAAAACGAAAAATTTGACAATTGTTTATTTACATACCTAGCGGCACAACGGCAGGTTTATGAAATATCTACGGATGGCCAACGGCAGTCGGCAAGCCCGACGGTGGACGGCGCAAGGAACATCAAGTTTTTGAATCGATCTTAACTGTTTCTACATAATACAAAAATCACAAAAATTCTAAAACATTTTGACAATAGTTTCGATAGGTTTTTAGTGAATATAAGACATAAAAGAGATATCGAAAAGAAGAAAGTGGAGAGGATATTACTATATCGGTAGCACTTGCCAGTCAGACATATAATTTTAATATTTTCAATTGATAGTATTCTGTCTAATAAAATACCCAATATCTTTAGTATTCCTATCAATTTAAAAAATGGTCCAAATACATTAAACCATAGGTTTTGCGGAGATAAAAATTGACGTTTCCAACTTTTAAAATCGCAGTATCTCAGGAAGTAAAATCGATGGAGATTTAGACTTTTTACATTTTTAATAGTGTATTCAAAATCTTTATCAATTTTCAGCGAAAAACTATAATAGTACAGGTTGGCAAATTAATTTTGGCAGTCGGAAGATTAGCAACGTCCGATGCGCCGTAGCAAAGACGTATGCGGATTGCAAGAGCTCACTTCGCTGGCAGAATTCGTAAGCTTCGTTTCGACAGTACAGTTCAAAGGAGAGTGTGATTACCGGGGTTGTGCACTACAACTTGTTATGGCGACTCCAGAAAGTGATGTTGTTCATAGAAAGTTGAGTAGCAGTGTCGTGAAATAATTATAAACGTTTTAAATTTCATGGCCGAAGAGGCAAACAATGGCAAGTAGATAATTCCATTAACAAAGGTAAGTTTTAATTATTGCAATGAAATTTTTAAAACAAAGTAATTATTTAACAAATTTACACTCGATAGAAAATTTTTTAAATCGATTTTCGTACATAAAATATTTATTTGTTAAACGATTTAGAAAAGTGACATTAGGGTGAGACAAAGTATTTTATGCACTCATGTGTGAATTTTATGCACCGTTATGTCATCATGACAAACAAATCGACGCCATTTTTAGTCCATTTAAAGCAACCTAAATGAGACATTTTTTGGTTTTTGCATGCCTGCGGCTCATGCGTAAATTTTTCCATTTGTGAAACAAAGCACCACTTCTATGCACTTGTTGCATAAATAACTATTCTAATTCTGTCTACAGGAGCATATAAAAGGACACATGCTTATTTTGTGTAAGATACCTATTTAAATGTAATAGGTTTTTTAGCTTATAATTATAGTTATTATACTCATTTCATACCTATCTCTATTACGTTTCGGTTTTATTATTTGTTTTGAACCATCTTCCGATTTCAGTTACAATTGCGGTTTGGTCACATTGAAATATGTTTGAACTAAAATCTAAAGATCGTTTAAAACAACTAATGAACTGAAACGTAATATATTATTTAGTTTTGAATTTAATACTTCTTTTAAATGGCCGAAAACCCCGACAAAAATTTTTATTTCAAAGAACGGTCACTGAAAACATATTTAACTACTTTCTCATTTTATTTGTATAAAAATACACATGAGTAAAACTTTTAATACAACATTTATAACGACTTGTTTTATTGTCAGGTCATTGAACGAGTTTCTGCTGCTACGAAAGTTAGCCAAAGAACGCTTTCCCGTATTAAAAAAACGCTCTGGCAGGAAGTAATGCTGACACTGATGTGTCTACTAAAAAACAAAGAACCCTGTGGATCAAACCGAGAAAACTGTGCTAAGAAGGTGCATAATAAATTATCACATATCCGAAAAAAAAGTACCCACGTTAAGAAATGTACACCAAACCTTTGCAGATAGTTATGGCTTCGCAGGAAATCGCGAATCTCTGCGGAAACAAATACATTCTTTGGGTTTTCATTGGACCAACATGGAAAACAACAGAATTTTGTTAATGGAACGTCTCGAAATCAGACAATTACGCCTACTATATTTTTTAAGAAACATAAAAAAGTGCAGAGAACAGAACACATCTATCATTTATGTGGATGAAACATACATTCATTCATGTCACACGCACCTTAAAGGATGGAACAACAAGAGTAACGAAGGATTAAGAAAACCCGTTTCAAAAGGTAATAATTGTGCATGCAGGAAGTGAAAATGTTTTTGTACCTAATGCTGGTATTGTGTGGAACTCCCAGTCAAAAACAGGAGATTATCATAATGAAATGACGTACGAAAATTATGAGAAGTGGGTACAAGAAAAACTTATTCCAAACCTACCGAAATACGCTGTTGTGGTAATTGATAACGCCCCATATCACAATGTTCTAAATTGAAAATTACCTACGACTGCTTGGACTAAACAACAATTAAAAAACTGGCTTTCTGAAAGATACACATATTACAGTGAACAAATGTTAAAACTGGATCTTTATAACGTTGCAAAAATGTACAAACCGCAATATAAAACTTATAAAATTGATGAGTTGTTTATTCGACATGGATTGCAAGTTTTAAGGCTACCCCCTTATCACCAGGAAAGTGTTTGGGCGGCACTTAAAGAATATGTGGCCAAACGAAATGTTACCTTCAATTTTAAATGGGTTAAAGAATTCTGTAATGAATTTTTTAACACGTTTTCTGCAAAGTATTGGAAAGTTAGATGTGACCATGTTAAAAAGATTGAAGATGAATGTATGAACATTGAACCACTTTTAGATACTGTTGTAGATAATATTATTATTAATTTGGCCGCAGACGGAGATAGCGAGGATGATGAAGTTGATATAGAAAAGAATCATTTGTAGATGCACATCATTATTTTACTGTTGATGATCCCTGTACATATAAAACATATTTTTCATTATAGTGTTTGTTTGTAGGTGGTATGACTGAATACATTAAACGCAACAAATGTAAAAATGTAAATAGGTGTTATTGTTCGGAAAGCATACTTCACGTTTTTGCAAAGAATATTATGCTTTTATTTTGATGTGGCAACGTCGCATTTGAGAATGCAAGCCGTTAAAAATACGTTAGCAATGCGAATGACGAACAATGACTTCGGATAAAGTTCGTGTGTCGACACGGTGTTGATGTAGCCGGTAGTAAAATAAGCCGAAAATGCATGATTATTTCTATTTATTCATTGTATATGAACAATATTGAGTGTTTGTACCAGTTTGTTTTTCATTTACACCGTCCAATTCGATAAGTACAAGAAGTGTATTCAATCAAGAACAGTTATAAAATTGTAGATATTAGAGACGAATTCCACTAGAGTAATATAATATTTGTAGCACATCTGTACATAGTTCTAAATAAACAATAATTGACGGCGCCCAGAATCAAGATTTTTTCGTTTTGTCAGTGTTAACTCTGTAAAAAGTGTGAAAGGATGTTCTAATTTCATAGTAAATATTTGCAAAAAACCCAAAATTTACATATGAAAGTAGAAATATCTACCCCAAAAAAGCTTTAATATTATATTTATATTATTAGCATACTTATTAGACCATCTCTAAAGGCGATTCCCCCAATTTGTTTTTCAAATTTTGTGTATAAACTCGAATTTTTACTTTATTATCTACTATATATTATTAAGAATAACAATTTTAGAAAGCTTACTACGAACAGATAGGAAAAATTGTTGGCCATTGTTAAATTTAGAAAGTCGTTTAACAATCCTTATCATATTGTACGCTTTATCTACAAAACCTACCTGACTTCCAATTTATATACAAATAAACCTCAATGACGAATATTATGAAGGGATCACTTAAAAGAGATTAACTTGAAGTAAAGCTGAAAGTTTATGTCCCTTGGAATCTATTTATTATTTACATCACATATAATAATAAAGGGTAATTATAGAATTCCACGTATGGTTTTTGAAGCAATAAATAATTATGTCAGTACAAAAAAAACCCAATTTTCTTAGAAAAATCTTATGGTTTTTATTTCCTTATTCATTCAATTAATAATACAGAACACATTAATGTTATTTTGTTCGGTAAACTCGATTTTATATTGCATTATACATGTGCCACAATTTATTATTTTTAAATCCAAATTCAAAATATTGTGTTACCCTCGTAGATATTAGCAGTCTCACAACCTTTAAAACTTTGCATGCGGAATGTACGTCGCCTGCTCTTCCCGGTAACTGCGTTTACAACGTTGTCAAGTTGAATGGCTTTCTCGCGCATTGTCAACTGCCAACATTAATTTGCCAACCTGTACAGTTACTTGGTTCGAAAAAAAGAAGTTATCTGGAAAATTTTCCGGGTGTTTTGGAACACGATAGTTTTATAGATTTTGGTGTGCTTTTTCCGAATTTCAGTTTTGCCTCCTCATTTCTTTGCCGTTTGCGTCGCCATATTGGAAAAATGTCGCTTAGTGGCAGTTTTTGATAATATCTCTTTTCCGACTCATTTTACTATGAAAAGAATAATATACAAAATTAAACTTCCTGCAATTCAAGTGATCATAATTTTTTTTTGTAAAATCAATAATTTTGGCGTACAACCGCAAATTCTACTTCAACATGCATTTCGGCTAAAAAACTGCAAACCAGAACCGTCTCGTTAAAATGTTGAAAAAAAACTTTTAAGCTGAGAAATTCATGGTCAAACAAGTCACGCAATATGCGGATTAAATCTAATAATCAATATCTGTTTCATCAGCATTCGATTCCGTTACTGTTGTCTGCGAGTATATATATCTGCTTGTTCTTTTGACAGCTCCATCTACGCGTTCAAACATGTATATTCTGAAACCAGGAAAAGGAAAAAGTGTGCAACAAATATATTCAACTCTTAGTATAATGGACAAAACAGCCACAAATCATATTTTATTCTTGCATGCCTTTAGTGGTTGTGATACAACATGTGCACTCTTGAATCAAGAAAAAATTAATCTTATTAATTTATTTCGAATGAATCAGAATCGAAACGAGATAATCCAGGAATTTAAAAATCCAAACACTGATTCAGAGATCATTGCTAAAGCTGAATAATGCTTCCTTCTTGAATTATACAGTTATAGTGATGAGAAAGGTAAATGTCTTTGAACGACCGTACATATACACGCTTCACAAAATCAGCGTATAAAAGTGAATTTAATATTGCGTCGCTACCACCAACAAAATCAGCAGCACAAACATTCGTTCCGAACCTAACACCAGGTTTCCAGTTTCAGCAGTGGTATGAGAATGAACCAAATGCAGAGCAATGGGGATGGTACAAAAAAAGAATGGGTTAATTCCTGTTACGATGCTCTATAGCCACTAGCTCCAGATAGTTTAGGAAAACTTATCCCTCGCAAATGCAAAAAGGGATGTCAGAAAGCCTTTGGATGCAGATAAACCTGATTAAAATACTCCGTTATATGCACGAATTGTAGTGGAATTTGTGATAATTTGCAAGTTTCATCAAATGATAGGGATGAAGAGGAAGAAACGGTGACTGTTGTCGATAGACCGTGTGATGAAATCGAAAACAAAGATCTCGATGAATCTTATACTCCCATCGCGGATGATGCGGAAGAAATTTCAGTCTTTGACGTTTCGATCGATAGCTAATCAAGACGAAGAAACTTTATATGGGATGGTAAAAATGTTTCTTCAATAATCACCTGAGAATTTTAAAATGCTCAAAGTTTATTTCTTGTGGTCATACCGCAAAAAAATGGATATCAACTTCTGTATAGTGTGCCTTGTGTAGTGATGAAAGGTAATGTGTCAAAATCGTGCAATGCATCCAACAAAAAATGTATTGTCAAAAAAATAATTCTGAACATGATACTGAACTGGATATCTGCCACTCTGCTGACTATAAAACCTACCCTGCATACCTAAATTACATTAATCGCCTTGAATCAAAAATAAATTATAGACAGTATCAGAATACTGGATTAAGTATAGCACAAGATAGTACACGATCGTTATTACCTAGTTTAGATGTTCTAATTGCCATTAGCAACGAACAAAATTTGGCTCGCTGATGTTGTTTCAGCTTGAGATATGAATATCACAGGATATTCCTTTTATCGAAATGATAGAAACATTCATGAAGGGGGGTAGGTTGTAACGAGTTATTTTTTTAAGCATTTCCGATGGTATTTTAATTTTAATAAGTGGATATAACTCGTTACTTACTTTCCTACTTTGATTCCTGGTACCGTTTCAGTCCCGTAACATTAATTTAAGTATTTATTTCATTAGTAATTCAAAAGCCATGAATTACCATCTAAAGAAATATGAAAAATTAATTAAATTCCGTTTTTCAAAATTTAAATTATCGAGGACGCCCGGTATATAAACTATTTTAATTGAAACCAAAGTCGTCCAGTATAGTAGAAATATTTCTTGTTGTAAGTAAATCGATTCAAGTTCATTCCCTCGCCACCGTTATCGGCAAAAATTTTAGGTAGGAATTAAATTATAAATTCTAAAAACCGAGCGTTTTTGGGGAGTTGAATTCAGATATCTCTCGCAGTGATCAGTTATCAAATTGATACCAGTGTCCAACCGTCCCTTATTTTCTGAGTAAGTGAAAATTTATTTTTGAAAACCGAATAAAATATTTCGCCAAGTTTTAAAAGTTTTATATTTAATTTCAGTAAACGATTTAGTAGTTTGGCTATTTAAGAATATAATACAGTATTTTGGTAAGCCGTTTTTTTTGTAGGGATAAAAACAAAACTTATCCGCAGTTTTTATTATTGAGTTCTTTATATTGTTTCTTTGGAATTAGTGTCTGAGCCTTCAATACATTGAAATAGCATTTTGATTTTAATTTTGCGATTTATATTGTTATACCTATTGTCCTGTTTCAAATTACCCAAATACATATTAGATTTTTTTTGCTTTTTCTCTTCGATAATTGGATTTCTATTTCGACTGTGATCTTTTGGTTTTTTATTTAGGAATTAATTTCTCTGCTATACAATATTATCTCGCCGATATTTGGGAAACTGAAAACCGCCTGTGGGACGGATCAGAAGCTGTTGCCACCAGCCATCTCCCTTTCGGAACGGGCATAATTTTCTCTAAATTACCTTGATTTATTTTAGTTCTAAATCATATATAGTTTTAACTAACCGGGGTATCGACCGAGACATCGTCATTGCCTTTGCCTACTTCGCTGGAGACGGGCCGATGACACCGCCAGAAGAAGTACAAGAGCTAGTGAGACACTGCAATAGCAGATGGCTGCCAATTATAGTTTGTTGTGATGCCAACGCACACAATACAGTGTGGGGAAGCACCAATAACAACGCAAAAGGTGAGAGTTTATTAGAATATCTCTTAGCAAATAACCTTGAGACCTTAAACGTGGGGACAACCCCCACTTTTGTCAAGAGAGCAAATTGTTAATGTTGCTGCTAGGAAAAATGTAATAGATTGGAGGGTGATGAGCGAGCCATCACTTTCCGACCATAGGATCATCGAATTTAGGATAGAGGGAAATACCACCTCGATTCCTACAATTCGAAATCCTAGAAATACTGATTGGTCTCTTTACAAGACCAATCTGAAGGACAATTTGGAACACGTCGAAGTGAATGGGGTAAATCACCCGCACTACGACCTGGAACAAAGAGTCGAACAAATCAGTGAGGCAATAATGGAAGCTTTTCATTTCAGTTGCCCACTCTCACAAGCTCGTTCAGAAAAGGATGCTCCTTGGTGGAATGAGAACCTGTCAAACCTCAGAAAAGAGGTCCTTCGGCTCTTTAATAGAGCCAAACGTGGCAATTGGCAGAGGTACACTGAGAAGCTTACTCAGGACAATAAAGAGATTAGAAAGGCCAAAAGGCTTAATTTTCAAGCCTTTTGCGAAAAGATCACTTCCACTCACACAGCGGCCAGACTACAAAAGGTCATGGCAAATGGGGGAACTAACCCCACAATGTCGCTGAAAAAGCCAGACGGATCATACACGGAAGGTGAAGAGGAACGATCGATTCTTCTTCTTCGAACCCACTTACCAGGTAGTGAACCAGCAACAAGCACCGAAATAGCAATGAACTACACCAAAAAATCCCGCAAGGAAGATTGGGATATTGTTAAGAAAATATTTACCAGACAACGGTAGGAATTGGCAATAAGTACCTTTCAACCATATAAATCACCAGGAGTGGATGGAATATTTCCAGCACTCCTAGTAAAGCAATAAGAGCTTTGATGGTGTGCAGAAATCTAGCTGGTAAGAGGTGGGGCTGTAACCCAATAATACTGCGATGGATGTACGCCATGATTGTGAGACTAGCAATTACGTATGGGAGGATAGTTTGGCACACAAAAGCAAGTCAGTACAGCACAAGGAAGACCCTCGACTAAGTTCAAAGGCTTGCCTGTGTGTGCACCACTGGAGCTATGAGAACGTGTCCAACTAGGGCACTTGAGATCATTACAGATCTCACACCTCTACTTCTGGTGATAGAAAGATCTGCCCAAGAGACAATTCTTAGAATATCTAAGAAAGGTTCAGGCAATGAGAGTATTAAAAATCAGGGAGCTTGGTCCTCTCTGACAAGATACATCTCATTAGCGAATCTTTCCAGTGACGAAATGATCAGGAAAGTAAGCATCGAAAAGATTTTCACCACGATGCTAAATACGAGGAGAGACTGCCACCAGCCGTATCCCTTTCGGAACGAGCATAATTTTCTCTAAATTACCTTGAATTATTTTAGTTCTAAATTATATATAGTTTGACTGACCGGAAATTTGAAAAATTTTAAACCGAATGTGGGACGGATCAGATGCTGTTGCCACCAGCCGTCTCCCTTTCAGAACGAGCATCATTTTCTCTAAATTACCTTGATTTATTTTAGTTCTAAATTATATATAGTTTTAACTGACCGGAAATTTGAAAAAAAGTTAAAACCGATTGTGGGACGGATCAGAGGCTGTTGCTACCAGCTGTTCCATTTTCGGAACGAGCATAATTTTCTCTAAATTACCTTGATTTATTTTAGTTCTAAATTGTATATAGTTTTGTCTGACCGGCAATTTGGAAAAAAGTTAAAACCGATTGTGGGGCGGATCAGGGGCTGTTGCTACCAGCTGTTCCACTGTTAGCCAGTTTTAATTTCGTTTCATATTTATCTATTCTAAGACACAGTTTTATTTTACTTGTATTTGGGTAACCGCTGTCCTATCTTCCCACCAAAATTTTAGAATAATTTTAACCGATAATTTGAAGCTGCCAGCTGCCCAACCGTCAGCCGGGAGTAACTTATTTTATGTTCACTCATTTTGTTTAGAAAAGTGTATATTCTCCTACAATAATAAGATCCTCAACCAACTCTGAGGCTGTTGCCACGGATTGATTGATAATCTAGTTTATGTTCATTAGTTTTTTTGTTATGGTCGCATTTTCCCACCTATCCCGATTGACCATCCCTACCGCGAAGATAGTTATATCCCGTTTACTACTGTGATAGGTAATTATTGTTTTTCTGCTGCTTGCCGCATAATTACAAACTGCTTATACCACTTCCGCTGTTATTAACAATTGCATTTGCTTGCTTACACCTGGTTTATTGTGTCATTGCTCACATTCCTTAATACCGGCAAATTTCGCATGGTGCATAATGACATAAGACTTGAACACATTTGCATACTGTATATATTTAACTGATTCGGTACCGTTTGAAAATACTCAGAAATTGTTAATTGTTATTTTGTAGATATATTCTAAATAGGATTTGTAATGTACAAATAAATACGATACGTGTTTTCTTCATATCCCGCAGCATCGCCGTCTAAGGTTTATAGTTTTGTAGACGTGTTAAATTCAACGAGACCCCTGGAATTTTCCGTAACCTCTATCTGAGGCTACCTGAAACTCTTGACGCTAAGGGTATAGGGGCCGTGGAGTAATCCACGTAAAATAATCTGGCACCCGAGCATTTGTTTCAAAAACTTTGCATCGAGGGTGTCCAAAGTGACGTGTCAGTTGGTAAGAACCGGTGAGAGGCGAAGGACGAAGCAGCAGCGCGTCACAAGGTATCTACATCAGATCATATTTTAAAAGTCAAGTTATTGACTTTGACCAAATTGTACCAAATACGTTTCAAAATTAATTGTGTGAAATTCTGCGTGTGTGTTTTGTATAGGTCACCTAGTCAAAAATTAAGTGATGCCATACAATGTCGTAACGAACCAGCGCTGGCCAAATACTGTCCAGGTGGAGGCCAAAATAGAAAAGAAGAAGAAGAATATCGTAACAATATTCCATCCAATATAATGACTACCTTTGACCTTTGATAGATTATTGTAGGCGATGTAAAATGTCGATCTGCGTCAATCTAATAATTTTCTCAGCTTATGTTATGATGCCATTGGTTTAGGTCAGGTTATTGATGAGCCTACTCTTATAACAGAGCCCTTATCTACTTTAATTGATCCCACTTCCCTAAGCAATCCTAATACATGTTCTAAACACGGTACGATACATGTCGATCACTTTACGAATCACCGGTTAGTATACGACAATTAACTATAATTTTCAGAAACTAAAATTTCTAATTTATAGAGATTATCAAAATTTGAATTTGTTATATTTTACTAATAACCTACATAACGTCAGGTGGGACTACATATTATATTTGAACGACATTGACAGCAAAACTAAATATTTAACTACATTCAATCTCTGTTCGAAAAACACTGTCCTTACCGTGTTGCTCGAATAAGCAAACCTAAAGGCCGGGTTTCATTAGGACATTTTAGTGGAGTCAACAAGTAGACGCCACTAAAGTTGCCGCTAAAAGTCACATAGTGATTCAAAAGTTACCACTTGCCTTCAACTAAGAAATGTACTTTCCTCTCAAAGTAAACTTTAGTGTCCACTTGAAGGCAACCAGGGGGCTAATTTTTTACCCTTCGCAACTTAACGAGTACTCGCTATTACCACAATTAACCAATCCGCATACAGTATTCCATGTATTACTGTAGCAACAACGATATTAGTGAGTATTTGTAAGGTTGTAAAGGGTCAATGATAGCCCCCCAGGCTTATTGAAGCAAGTAATCGCCTAGTGTGATCTATATTTTTTAGTTTGTGGTAACTTTTTGTGAGATTATGTGAAGGTAAATAAACTGTATAATGTTAAATCAAAGCAAAATTTCTACGTTAAATTACCTATAAAACTGTTAATTCCGAGAAAGTATTTTCAACCATTTACCTTGTTAACGAATCCAATGCCGTCTACGGAAAATTTACCAACAGTATACAATTCCTGTAAATCCTTAAGGAACCCACAGTCATCGACCGTTTTTGGTTCAGTAACTTATCGGGTCAAAGCTACCAGCTGTCGGTTCCAGTCGTATTTTTCTTTCCCTACGACGAAATTGTCGGTTTTTCCTATCGAATTCTAATGGCTCCCAGAGCACATGCAAAAATTTTTAAAGTTAGTAATGTGTGTGTACACTTCGACGGCAAATGGAGGACTGACCACTTCTCGCATACCGTACTTTGGATTCTATCCCTCGACAAGCTTGCCAATCGTTAAATTTACGACAGCTCGGCGAATTTTTCGCGTTACAAACTGTCGCATTCGCCATTTTGTAAAGTCAACTTATATTGCAAACTTGATTCAATAATTTGTCAAGTGTGACTTTAATTTTAAATGTAACTTTAGTGGCTTCCACTTGTTGACTCCACTAAAATGTCCTAATGAGACCCAGCCTTAAGGCTCCACAGCTTACCCCAACTATTAGACTTTTATTCAAATAACGTGATCGTACTCTAATTAAATGCAAGTTGAATAAAACTGTGTATTATCCTTGTCTGATTTTTCAAAATCAAAGTAGACTTCAAACTATACAAAATTCAGGTTCATCAGTAACTGATGGAATCTGATAGAATTTGGTAGTTTTTACTGATAGAAAATATTAACGAACGGTTTGTTCACTTTTATTTTAAAAACAACTGTTCAGATACTTATACCAACATATATAAAGAATATATATAAAGAACATCACAACAAGAAAAACATTCATCAAGTTCAAAAAGTAACAGCCCCACTTGATATTCCAATTCACAACGGAACAATGGTTTTGTCAGCGCATCAGCAACCATCAAATCAGTAGATCTAAATTGAATATTGATATCCCCAGATTCTAAATATTCTCTTAGGATATGATATTTGACATCGATATTTTTGGTTTATTTTTCGGTGTCCACTGATTCCTGTCAAATCGACAGCTCCTTTGTTGTAGCAAAACATTGTAGTTGGTTGATCCACTGAACTGTGATCAATTTCTTTCGCGAACTGCCGTAACCACTTAGCTTCTTGACAAGTTGCAGCTAGATAGAGCCATATATTCAGCCTCCGTAGTATGAAGGGAACTGTATTCTGCTTTTTACTGAACCAAGAAATAGACCCACCTTGTGAAATGAAAATAGTTTCACTTATTGAATATCTGTCGTTGACTTCATTATCTGCATCGCTGAATCCCCGAATCTGAGAATTTTTATTCTTATCGAATTAAATTTTTGTTGCAATGGTTGATTTCATATACCTATCGTAAAATCCTTTTCACTGTAGTCCAATGTGATTTATTATGATTTTTGTTGAACCTGATCATAAGTGCCACTGCATATGCAATGTCGGGTTAATATGTCGACCAGTTTGCATCAGAAGTTGATGAATTTTTTTCTTGTTGTGATGTTCTTTATTTTCTTTGTTATGTTTCTTAGTTACAAAAGTATATATGTACAGTCGTTTTTCAAATAAAAGTAAATAAGCAGATCGTTAATATTTTCTATTCGGAGAAACTACAAAATTTTATCAGATTCCATCAGTTTATCGACCCAGTCTGCTGAAACAATAATCGAATTATGCGATAACGAATCCATTTTATCAGATTTTTACTTTCCGTACCCGTGAATTTTTTTTTGACAAAAAGCGTCAAAATGGCAAATTCAACTCTTCCGCAAATAGAGAGGGAAAATTACCATGTATGAAAGTTTGCTAAGCAGGCATATTTGTGGTCGTATATTCTATGCAAAGGCAGTGAAGTTGATAAAATGAAACGACACTAAAACAAGGTCCAAGATAATTTTAGCTGTTGATCCCATCAATTATGTACATATACAAGACACGAAAAATGCGACCAAAGCTTGGGAAAGACTTCAAAGTGAATTTGAGGACAACAGTTTGACAAGAAAGGTTGGTCTCCACCGGAATTTAGTAACGACTTAACTCGAAAATTATATTTCCGAGGATCCAGAAGCTTTTGTGGAGTTCAGACCCAAAACCGAAAAGCAAACTGGTCGACATATTAATATTCTTCGGAAAGAATATATAAATATAGACTTTGACAAGTATTTGAACACATCAGGAATAGTACATAAAAAATCTGTTTCTTATACACCTCAGCAAAATAGTGTAGCCGAAAGGATGAACAGAACAGGCACCGAAAAATCAAGATGCAATTGGGTCATTATTATATACAAGCCAAGCGACAAGACCCTACATTGCATTTGCTGTGGCACTTATGAGCAGGTTCAACAAAAATCACAATAAATCACATTGGACTGCAGTGAAGAGGATTTCCCGATATATGAAAGCAACCATTGAAACAAGAATTGAATTCGATAAGAATAAACATTCTCAAATTCAGGGATTCAGCGATGCAGATTGGGCTAATGAAGTCAACGATAGATATTCAATAAGTGCAACTGTTTTGATTGTACAAGGTGGGTCTATTTATTGGTTCAGTAAAAAGCAGAATACCGTTGCTCTTTCTTTCAACTACGGAGGCTGAATATATGGCTCTAACTTCAATTTGTCAAGAAGCTATGTTACGTCAGTTCGCGAAAGAAATCGATTCCAGCTCAGTGGATCAACCAACTACGATTTTTTGCGACAGTAGTCGATTTGGCAGGAATCACTGTATGCCGAAAAAAAAACTAGACATATTGATGTCAAATATCATTTCCTTCTACCTGAAGGTGGTGTGGAAATGAGTTTTTTACCCGAAATCCATTTTGATGTACACGCCGCTCGTACGTCAAAACTCTTGGTTTTACAAAAAAAAATTATAATTATATAAAATTTTATGGAATACATTTTTTTATATAAATATTTTTATCGCCAAATGTGTGTATGAAAGGAGATATTGTCGAAAAACAGGTTTTAGGCTATCTTACCAATATGGCAGCGCGAGCAGCAAATTTGAACGACCACCTCAAAATCTACAAAATTACCCATTTTCAAAACTTTTGGAAACTCTGTTAAGCTACCAAATGACTCTACTATAAGCTCAAACTTCCATTTGGACTGTGCTATTATTTTATTGCCTGTCACAATATGAGTTGGAAAAAGAGTCACGCATATGAGAGTAATCATAAGACCCCTGTCCCTAAATATAATATATATTGTAACAACTGTAAATCTATGTGATGTGAGGAAATGTGAAAATAACAAGGCAAAATATGATTATGATAAAAGTAATTATTTCTATTCCTTATTTAGTCCAGGCGGTAGAGCAGTAAAAGTAGGGTGTCATGTATGTTGTTTGATAACACAAAAATTTTTGAAAGTTGCCAAATATTGTGTACAACAATAATCTATGTTTGCCTACTCCAAAAAGTGCTTGCTAAATGCTGTAGAACAACAAATGTACCGAAATATCGAAAAATGACCCATTTTTCGATACATTTGTGTCTAAAACTTTGAAACAAAGCCTTAAATCAAAAAAATTTGCTCTTTCTTTTTTGTTTATTTGACGATTTCCTATAAGGTTATGAGAATCGCGAATCGAAAAACTTTAATGTTCCATGAATAATATGCGAAATTAGTAAAAAATCATACGTAAACTTAGAGAAATTTTTTCGGTAAGTAAAAATTGATAATTATTTATCAAATTTTCAGATAAGATAGTTAAACATATGACAATTGCGCACAAAAATTTTTGTAACGATCGATGTCGTAGTTTTTCACTGCCACAATTATTAATTAACAAATTATAAAAAAGTTGATCGCGCGTACCTTACTGTGATTACGGTATTTTTATCGATTTTTCTTTCATTAAGCTTTCATCTGTCGAAAATGCACAAGACGGATATAGAAAGTATTTGCAACCAGCTATAAGAGAGTATTTTTTTAATTTTGATTTAACGATTAAGTAAGCCATAAATTATTATTAACTTTGTGGGCCTCTATCTCCAGATCTACACGGTCAAATTTCGTCGTTTTGGGCGAAAATGAAAGTGCTTGCAAAGCAGTATTCAGATGGGAACCAATTTTTTCATTACATGGAACCGATGCTGTAAACGAGAAATTATTTATAATGGAAAAAATTTGACAAAATTTAAAAAAATTGTAAAAAATTATTAAAACGTAAAACGGATATTTTTATAATTGCTTATTGTTTGTTATGACACTAAGTAACTGTTAAAAATTGCGTGCTCCTTTTTCACCGTTGTTTAAACAAGGTACGCGCGACCAACTTTTTTATAATTTGTTAATTAATAATTGTGGCAGTGAAAAACTACGCGGCCGATCATTACAAAAATGTTTGTGCGTAATTGTCATATGTTTAACTATTTTTTCTGAAAATTTGATAAATATTTATCAATTTTTACTTACCGAAAAAATTTCTGTAAGTTTATGTATGATTTTTTACTAATTTTCGCATATTATTCATGGAAAATTGAAGTTTTTCGATTCGCGATTCATAACCTTATAGGAAATCTTCAAACAAACAAAAAAGAAAGAGTAAGTTTTTTTTTATTTAAGGCTTTGTTTCAAAGTTTTAGGCACAAATGTATCGAAAAATGACCCATTTTTCGATATTTCGGTACATTTGTTGTTCTACAGCATTTAGACAACTTTTTGGAGTAGACAAACATAGATTATTGTTTTACACAATATTCGGCAACTTTCTGCATACAAATTTTTGCGTTATCAAACAACACCCATTTCGATTGTTCTATCGCCTGGACTAATTTAGCGTGAATGTGTAATAGAGAATAATTTTTTATTCGTATATACAAATTTTAATGTACTGTTTTGCGATTGTCTACAGTCTACAGTGTGAGTGGTAATATGTTTAGCTTCGAATGCCCGTGTTAAATGAAAATTATGATAAACCAGTTCCATTGGGTAATGTAGTCAGGTAAAGAAAAACTTGGTTTAATCTAAAATCGCTGTAAAACTTTATCGTAACAAAAAAATGGTAAGATTTTTGATTGTATTGTATTTGATGATAATACAATGAGTTCTGTAAAATATAGCTTCATATTCTTAGAGTTTCTCTCGGAAACAGGCGATTTAGTTTGGATTTTTTAACTTCTTCTTTATAACTTCTTAAAAAACTTTGTATTCAATATTACTCACATCAAACTTTCACATTATTCCCTCTTGTTGATGGCAATTTAATAACTTCATTTCCCTTTCGGTTCAGAAAGGCCATAGGAAACAGTTATTCCTTATTTTCACATTCTTAACAGACAACGACGATATAACCTTTCATTTTTGTTTTAGCCAGTACGGACAATTTACAGTTCCGTTTTAATGTAACCTACCGCCATATTTTACGCCGGTCATATTTTCTGAACCCCAAACTCCAGATATAACGAAATTACAGAGTGTATTTTAATAAAGCATTAAACGTAACGGGGCGATACGGTCGAATAACGTTAGCTCACCCTCGAATTTCACTAGATGCGAATTTCGGGTTGTAAGGACTGCAACAAAACATATAAAGCATAATAGAAAATCAAAGGAAATCATCTAGGACAAAAATTTTTACAAAAGATCTACCTAAATGGATTCTATAAAATGGGAGGAGCATTATTATATGCAAAAGAAAAATCTTGACACAGGCCAATGTTTATAATGATGAACTACACTTTTTAAATAAAATTTCCACTTTTACAAGGGGTTTCAATTCTCTATTCATACATATCTTACTTTTTTATTTTTAAACGTCGTTAGTCAAGAAGCAAGAAGCAGTAGAGTCATATTCCTATTACGATTGGTAAGTCTATATATAATTTATTTGTATGTCAAAAAGTAAATTAAGATAATTTTCTGACAATAAGTATTTGATATTTGTTTTAGTTCTCTACTAGAGTTCTTTGATAAAGGCGGGGTCGAGTTGTCTCCCGAACGGGACGTTATTATCAGTTTTCGAAAAGGGTCATGTTCGTGTTGTCTCCCATTCAATTCAGGTGTATCTTATGCCCCAACTCGTGCCACCTTCCGCTAATATTGCTAGGTCGTCCGCGTATGCGTTCGTTTTGACCCCCGTATTCGTTCTTGTTTCGAGTACCCCATTGTATAAGACATTCCAAAGGGTGGGTCCTATGACCGACCCCTGGGGCACTCCAGGGGTAATTTTAATTTTTCTGTTCTTCGACACATATACGTGTCTTTTGGTTAAATATTCCTTCATGATATTTATTAGGTACACCGGCGTCTCTATTCGCTCAGTCTAACCTAACCTAACTACTGGTATTTAGTGAAAAGGGGAAAGAGTTCCTACTAATTGAAGTATACAAATTCGTTTTCCGCTATATTTTGATTATAGTTCAAATGGCCTAAAATCATTTTGGTATTTAATAATCGATTACAATAATATTATAATGGTAGAATTTGTTATTTCTTTAAGATTTAGTTTCACTATCTATGAGGGGAAACAACTCGACCTTACCATTTAATAATGTTTAGTTATTCATTGTTTGTTTGGAAGTTTCTGAACATTAATTTGATTTTTTATTAGTCTTTCCTACAGCCAAAGTATTGTTGTGGATAAAACTCACAACCGCATGCAAAATATTTAATGAGAAATATCCTCCCGATCTAACCCCACTGGATTATTTTTATGGGGTTATTTAAAATCAAAACATTAATTACTTAAGGCACGAAATTAATCAAATAAACGTTTTGGTTTGTTTGTAAATCAATTAACCCAATTGGATTTAAATTATTTTTTTTAATTATTGTAAATAATGTTAAATAAATTCTGCCAGGGGCAACTGATGGGTGGATTGAGTAGCTTGTCAGTTGTCTCTGCCCCAAGCCCGGATAACGAAGGAGGGTTGAGCAGAGGGCTAACTACCCACTCTCGTAAAAAGGAGGCCGATTATGAAAACTGCAATTTTGCCACGGACCCGAACAGGAACAACACAAAAACGACAAACGCAACGGAAATGGAATATGAGTATTGGAACCTGGAACGTCCAGAGCTGGTATAGAGCCGGAGCCGCTACAAATGCCATTCAACAACTCGAAAATATAGGAATGGATATAACAGCAGTCCAAGAAATAAGATGGGCTGGGGACAGAAATGTAAATCTGTTATATTTTTTAGAGGCAGTGAACAGGAAAAACATGAATTTGGAACAGGTTTTGTCATTAGAGAAGATATGGTCCAAAACGTTCTAAATTTCAAACCAATAAATAAAAGAATGTGCTACATTAGACTAAAAGGTAAATGGTACAACATATCAATCATCTCAGCACATGCTCCAACTGAAGAGAAATACGAAGCCACCAAAGATGCCTTCTACGACATCTTAGTGAAAACCATTGACACAATGCCCAAACAAGACATGCGACTACTCTGTGGAGATTTCAATGCCAAAATAGGCAAAGAACCCTACTTCAACCCAACGATGGGCAAACACAGCCTCCATAATATATCCAATGATAATGGGCAAAAACTTATAGAAGCGGCCACTTCCAACAATATGCTGAGGAAATCGACTATGTTCCCACATACAGACATCCACAAACAGACCTGGATTTCAAATGACCACACCACCCGAAACCAAATAGACCATATCATCGTGGATGCGGATCACGGAAGCAACGTCATAGACGTAAAAGGCCTCCCAGAAATAGATGGGGATACAGAATATTACCTAGTACGAGCGAAAGTTAAAATGAGAATATCGATCCATAAATACACCAGAACTAAGACAACCCCTCAATGGAACAGGGACGAACTGCAATATGAAAAAAAACAACGACAGTACAGAGAACAACTCGAACAAACTCTAGACTCTGAGACAGAATGTAATGAACCTGAAAAGTTGTGGGAGAGAGTAATAACAGAAACCGCTCAATAAGTATTCGGAAAAAATAAAGTAAAAAGGGCACAAAATGGTTTGACGACGAGTTTCATATTCTCCTAGAAGCCAGACAAAAGGCAAGGAAGATAATGCTACAACTCCAAACAGGAAAGTATTGAATAATATGCAAGGTGCCGAAAAGAGACAAGAAAACTAATAAGAACAAAGAAGAAAGAGTATGAACGAAGGAAATATGAAGAAATAGAAAGGGACCGCCCAAAACTAGGCTCCAGAGAATTCTGCAGGGCAATTACTTTTGAGAAGAAAGGCTTCAAGGCCAAATCCATTCCGACACTTAGGAACGACCAAGGCCACTTAGTACTCCAAGAAGAACTGACCGAAGAATGGAGAATATACTTCCAGGACCTCCTAAGCATAAAACCAGAAAAAGTGCACAAAGAAGAGACCTCCATAACAGCAGACCTACCAGTGGAAGAACCCTCCCTTCAAGAAACAAAAAGGGCATTGAGTAAGCTCCAAGGCGCCTGGCTCGGATGAGATACCGGCAGAACTACTAAAATATGGTGGAAATGCATTCCATTTGCAAATTCACAAATTAATAACTCTCATACGGCGAGAAGAAAAAATACCTACAAAATGGAAAGAAAGTATTATCGCACCCATTCATAAAAAGGAAGATAAATCAAAATGCGCCAACTACAGGGGAATCTCACTAATAAACACCGCATACAAAACACTCTCAAACATCCTGCTATATAGATAAACCCCATGTGCAGAAAACATCTTAGGTGAATATCAAGCCGGCTTCAGAAAATACAGATCAACTATAGACAAACTTTTCACACTAGGGCAATTTCTAGAAAAGGCTTGGGAATATAATAGGACAGTATTTAACCTCTTCATAGATTTCCGACAGGCTTACGATAGCATAGAGAGAAGCCAAGTATGGAACGCAATGGCGGAGTTTTCAATTCCAAAAAAGCTGATCCAGATGACCTAAATTTGCATAGAGGGAGGAGTATCAAAGGTACGGGTAAATAATATCATATCCAGCAGCTTTGGAATAGACAACGGACTAAAACAAGGCGATGCCCTCTCGCCACTACTGTTCAACCTCGTCCTAGAGAAAGCCGTGAGAACAGTTGAGATAAAAACTGAACTGCTAACAACGAAAGGCCCCAAATTTCTGGTAGCATATGCAGATGACATCGACATCATTAAAGGACATTTTCAACAAGATCGAGAAAACAACAAGCGAAGTAGGACTAAGAATTAACGAGGAAAAGCCGAAATACATGTGCGTAAATAGAACGGCACGAAGAGATAGATTAGGACAAAACGTCACAATGAACAATTTCAACTTCAAAAGAGTAGAACACTTCAAATACCTTGGTGCCAGAATTACAGCAGACAACGACGTCACTGAAGAAATCAAAGGCAGAATTCAGTCCGCAACCCGCTGTCCTTTTGCACTCAATAGCCTCATGAAATCTAAGAGTTTAACAAGGGCTCCAAAAATCAAGATATATGAAACTATCGTTAGACCCATAATAACATATGGTAGCGAAACATGGACAACGACCAAAGCAAACGGAGATAAACTCAGATGCTTCGAACGAAAGATTCTCAGAAATATATTTGGACCCTACCACGATCCGATGACCAACCGATATCGCATTAGAATTAATGCAGAGATCCAAGAACTATACAAGATAGCGATATTATCCAGGGAATTAAATCCCAGCGTTTAAGATGGGCAGGACACGTACAAAGGCTACACGACGAACGACTTGTAAAACTGATATGTGAAGAGATTTCAACAGGCAAAAGACCACTCGGACGCCCCAGAATGCGTTGGAGAGACAACATAAGATCAGACCTCCAAAAATGAACATCCCACTCGATTACAGGTTGATGGAAGACAGGGCCCCTGGAATAAAGTTGTGCAGTCAGCCAAGACCCACCCAGGGTTGTAGCGCTAAGTGATGATGATGAATGTTAAATATTTTAAAATTCGCTCAAGAAAATTTATTCACTGAATATAGGCAAAAAGGTCTAAGTAAAAGAAAATTAACATTTTTTTTATTTAAACATACATAACCTTACATCAACTACTAAGAATTATTAGCAGGGGAGACATTTAGGTATAGTTTTCCTGGTTTTCTATATCATTGCACAGTTATTCTGATCTTATTGGAAAAACGATATCCAGGATATCACCATAGGGCTAATAATATCTAAGCATCAATATTTGTAATATCACATCTTCTTCTTTTTTCTATAAACAAATATTAAGTCAATCACAAGTTAGGTCACTTCTTGGTCTAGCCAAAAATAACTACTAAACATCAGGCAGGCATCAAATGAAATGTAACTTCTGTCATTCTGACGATAATATTGATTTATGGAAACAATTGTTAATTTTTTAGAATTTTCAACAATTTTCATTATATTGTGGAATTAGCTAGAAACAGTGAGTTTCACTTAAAACACTAGGATGTCTTTTAAATGTCTCAACAGGAAAAAAACTGTTTGGCTTTTTGTTCTACCATATTACTTACTTTTTTTCCAAATTTCCAAATTTAATAAAAAAAGGAAAAAAAAACTTCAGTTTGTGAATAAATATACAACAAGAAATTATGGGGGTTTTCGAATATTATACTTGACCCAACAATAATTTTGTTTTTATATATTTTTTGCAGGGACATAGTTTGTTGTTAGTTTTTTTTAATAATTCCCGTCCGTGAACCGTTATTTTCAAATAAATATAGACGTAGAGATTTTACGACTCTCTAACCCCATCAAAAGAACTCGCGGGAACCTGTTAACTAAATAAGAAAACTTGTCAAAACATCATCCCCGTCCATATCAAAGCAGACGGGAATGACGCGAGACAGATGGGAATGGCATAGCTTTCAAAATTATGAAAATGTCATGAAATTGTTGTTTCAATTGTTGACAACAATACCATGAAGGGAATAAAATTATCCTTTCTCATTTACTTTTGTTCATGGCGAAAATAAAGTTTTAAATGAAAAATGTTTTAATAAATTGTCTGCTTTACGTTGTGTTTGCCGTAAGTTTTAGTGAAAAATTAATTTCATTTCTTGTAGATAAAATGGCTAAAATCAATAAATCAAAAGTTGCAGAAAGGAAACTGAAAGACCGTGAAAGGGCAAGAGAACGCAGAAGAAAAATATGTGAAGATCCAGTACAAAGTGAGCTACAACGACAAAAAGAACATGAAAAATATTTGAAACAAAAAGACAGGCGTCAAGAGGAACATTGCAGATTTGACTCCAAGAGAACAAAGGCTTCATCGCAAATAATGGAAAAGTAATTCAAAAAGATTTAGATATGAAAAGAAGAAAACGCGGGAGATGATAAGAAGAATGGAACAAAAAACGCCACCTCTATCGGGATATGAGAGTGAAGGACCCCAAGAACCGATTCCAGCAGAAACAACATTTCATCAGAAAAGGAAAAATAGAAATAAAGTTAAACAACATCGAGAAAAACAGAAGTTGAAGGAAAAAATTATAATGCTGAATCGTAAATACTTACAATAGAAGAAATATGAAAGGATCAAGAAAAAAGAACAGAAAACAAAAAAACTGACATCACCTCCTAGTTCTTCACTTGACCCAGAAAAAAGAGTTGATCGTTATGTTGAACTTCTACAATAAAATCCAAGCAGAAGAGAGGCGTGAAAAAAAAGCTGATGGTTTCTGAAGTTATAAAAGATCAATTAAAAGAGAAAACCAAGTCAAAGCAATTCTGCAAAACAATCATAAATGGAAGGATAGTAAAAGAAAAACGTATAAACTCAAAAATCGCAAGAATCTGCCAGATACAGTGCTGTATCGATGACAAAAAAGGTAGAACGAACTCAAATGTTATTAAACCTAAGAAAAAGTATCAATTTATTAGAAGAAGACAATAACAGCCGCGTATGCCCTGGTAAAAAAGATTTTATCACAAAAAATAAGCAGGCCTATCAGAAACGGTTTCTAAACAATACTTTGAAAAATGTATACCTAGAGTTTTCAAAGAAATATCCTAATGTGAAGGTGAGTTACAGCTTTTTTTGTAGATGGAAACCATTTTGGATTATTTCTATGAAAATTCAAGGTAGAGATACTTGCAAATGCATAACCCATGATAATATTGAGCTTTTACTTAAATGTTTGCATTACTACAACATTCTTGACGAAAAATATATCCAACACGTTTTGGATAAAATTTGTTGTAATAGAAAAAATGAATATTGTCTTTTTAGACAACCTAAAGAGTGTAAATTTGAGAAAGTGGAATACCAGATGATCGACAAAAATCAGACAACCTGAAGTACTCCGAAGAATCCCAAGTTTTTCACTTTGGGGGATCGCGTCAACACATTACCATGTACACAGTAGTAGTTTAAACCCCTTCTGAAACTGTCAGTTTCTGTTCTTTATCGGAATGTTTGAAGCATGATGCCGGTACGATATGGGCACATCTCAACCCAATTATAGAACAGTTTATTTTGGTCAATTCTGAGCTTCAAGTACTTTACTTTCTCAGCGGTTCACCATCCACTCAGTATCGAAATAAACAAATGTTTTCGTTTATGGTTCATCATGTTGGTACTCTTTATCCAAGTATCTAGTACATTACATGGAATTATCATGAGGCTGGCCATGGCAAGGGAGCCCCTGATGGTATTGGAGGCGTTTGTAAGCGTACCACCGACCGGGTTGTTAGCCATGGTGAAGATATTCCAAATTTCACCAAGCTGATCAAAGTTTTGACTGAAAATTGCCTGGGCGTCAAAATCCTGACAATTACCGGGGAAGAAATTGATAAAATGACGGAACTTATATCTACCAAAACTGCACTATCATTTTCTGGCACAATGAAAGTGCACCAAGTTAAAAAACAATTATAGGCAGGGGTGTTTTTCACATGAACACGCTGTCATGTTTCAAATGTCAGGGTATATGCCCACATTATGGTCTGGTCACCTTAATCTATGAGAAGCAAGAGAGGTATTCGCTTAGTGATTTGAGCAGCAATGACAGTGACAGTTCTGATTCCAACGTCCCACTGAGCAGTCAGATGGTTGGCAGAAAAAAACCAATGTTGCTTTACCCCAGTGTTTATGGTGATGAAGATATTGCTCAAGAACCTCATTGCACTGATACACAATTACCATCATGTTCGAGCATGTTCTTTGACCTATTACTAAATTTGTCTTCGTAGCGTTCTTTCAAAGTCTTTAGTTTTTGATTTATTTCGGTCTCCAATTCGTTATTTTTATTTTTTATTGCTCTTACATATTTTCCTTTACTTCCTCGTAGTCTTTTTATTGCTGTCCTAAATTTTCTATTATCTGATGCATGTATATCTGACATCTCCCTTCCAAATTATTTCCAGAAGTCCCTTTTCGCTTTCTTAACCGCTCCCTTGACTATGTTTCTTTTTCCGTTATATATTTCCTTAACTTCTTGTATTTTTGTTTGAAGGTATTTTTTCCATGAGGTTTTCTTTTTTTTTACTAATGTTTGTATTTGTTTGTTCCACCACTTTATCCTTTTTCAATGTTTGTTGAATCTAATTTTTTCTCTGCTTTTTCAAGTAATATTTGTATTTCAAGTAATACCGTCCACCGTTTTACTAGTGTCCATTCGTTGTTTTCATTAATCAGTTTTTCGAATTCCCTGTCGGTTTCTTCCTGATACTTAGATTTTTTTCTGTGTTTCTTAATTTACTTTTTATAATTCGCGTATAAAAGAGACTTCATTATAACATTGTTTACAGTGTCACAATGAAGCTCTTTGAACACTGTTGCAGTAATTTTTAGTGCACAGTTGGTTATTGTATTTAGTTATATTTTTATTTGACATTTGACTTTAACCTGGACACAAATTATAAATAAAATGGTCTAGCGTTGTTGTAGCTAGCAAATTATTATATTAAATGTTCTTGAAGGTAAATTAGAATGATTTATATATTAAAAATATTAATGAATAAAGTACGCTAACGTTTGATTATCAACGATTTGTCAATTGTTTATTTTTATATTGTATAGGATCAATATATAGGTATACATAACGTTCGATTTTTGGGATAAATTACCATACATCTATGTGAAAATGTATTACAGAAATAATTCTGTTCATGACATAATATAAATAGATCGCAAGAGCATATACGAAGAAGCCCTTTTTTAAGCAAATAATCATCCTCTATTTGCTTAAATGGAAGTTTGTTTGCAATTTACACAATTATTAGGTTATAATATGTCAAAAGTCAAGTGCTGAATAAAACCATCTGTGATCTGATCAATCAGGAATCTACAGAATTGCCAAGTTAAATTCAAACCACTCCTCCTAGTTTAAAAACTGATGATATGTAATTCTATTTTATTTGAAAAATTAAATAAATGCGAATTATAAAAAATATTGTGTAAAACTTGTGCCACAATGACTTTCTGTAGAACTCGTGATTTGCGCAACTCACCGCTTCGCGGTTCGTTGCGCTAACTTCACTCATACTACAAAACGAGTCATTGTGACACTTGTTTTACAAATAACTACATTGCAATGCTACTGAATCTTACTTCTTCTGTCTTAATTATTTTTCCTTCATATTCCGCTATGGTTTGTACCCAACTCAGCCTCTTTACTTGTCGCTACTTTTTTCACCATATTTGATAGGTTTTGTGTATAAACTATGTAATCAATTAAACTTTTTGCATTTCTTTCTTCCGATACAAAGGTATATTTATCTTCTAGTTTTTGTTTCAACATCGTATTTCCTATTATTAAATCGTTACTTTGACAAAAACCTATCATCTTAAGACCATTTCTGTTAGTTGTTTCCTCTCCATACAATCCCATACAACCCATTCCTCGATTGTAATCTTTACCAACTCTTGAGTTCCAATCCCCCATAATGATTATGCTTTCGGTTTGCTCTCTTATATGATCCACAACTTCCTGTAATTGTATGTAAAATTCTGAAACCTCTTCCTCACCTGTTCCTTCAACAGGTACATATATTTGTATTATATTTAATATTTCTTTTAGTCGTATACTTAGAACTAGTATTCTTGAATTTATATCCTTGATATTTATTACCTTTTTGTTTATTTCTTATGTTAAAATTATTCCTACTCCCTCTTTTGCTCTTTGTTCTACTTTTACCCCTGAGTAATATAATGTGTGATTATTTGTTAAATTTATGATCCTTTTTTCTTTGTCTCACTTATTCCTTGAATATGTACTTTGCTGTTTTTCATTTCCTCCGTTATTTCGATTTCCTTTCCCGTTAATGTGTTCTATATTTATATGTTCTTGGTCTCCACTATTTATATATTTTTTATTATTTTTTCCCTCTGCTCTGATAATTTTTTCCCCCCCCACCATTATTATATTTGTGTTTAAATTTCCTATCAGTTTCTTCTCTATCCCTATTGCTAAAACTACTTCTATTCTTACTGATGCACTTATTACTATTCTTAATACTATTATTTTTGTTTAATTTATCTTTGTGGTATGTCTTCTATTTTTTGGGTACCTTGTTTGTAGCATTTTCCCAGTTGGTGCTATATCTTCATCGTCTTCCATTCTGGGTGACCACTGGCTAGCCGTTCTTTCTTTTTTCTTGTTTTCATTTGTTTTTGTTTCTTCTTCTCGATTGTATTCCAGCTGATCTAAGGTATATATTGTGTCCTCCACTCTTAATTTATCATATATTATACTTGCTCTACATCCTTTTTCCCTAGCCGATTTTAGATATGGGATGAGTGATTTCCGTTTATCTTGGATTACTTTTGGTAGATCCTCTGATATACATATTTTTGTACCTTTCAAGTTTCTGGTTTCTCTTATTATTTCTATTTTTTTGTCTTCTCTTGATAGCTCTAGCCATAGTGGTCTATTTAGGTTATTGTCTGTCTCTTTTTTACCGATTTTTCTTATTTGTATTATATCTGCTTCCATGTTTATTTTATCTAAAATGTGTTTAATTTTGTTGTTTCTTATTTCGCATGTATCGTTCTCAGTTTCTTCTATTGCGTATACTACAAGGTTCTTTTTCTTGCTTCCTTTTTTTAATTGTTGTATTCTTTTATCCTGAATTTCGCTTTTTTGGTCCATTCGGGTGACTTTGTTCTTTAATTCCTTATTTTCGTTAGTTATTTTCTTTATTTGTTCTTGATAATTGTCCATTTTTTTATCTATTTTCTTTAGTTATTCCATAATTTCCTTCATCATATCACCCATCGTATCTGACATTGTATCTCCCTGCAGGTTATATACCAGAGCCCTACTCTTTCAGATCCCAGCCCTACCCGAAGCTGACAACAGTCAGGAGTAATTTATTCTATTTAGAATTTGTATTATCCGCAAATGTATAACGTTCAATGTAGTCAGTTCGTCTCTGTTCTTTGTAATAACAAATTTAATGAAAACGGGTTCTTAGTGTTTTGCTGATAATTCTAATAGCTACTATTTTTCGTTATATATGTTAATTTATTAGGTTAGAAGTATTTATTTATTATATGTAAAAAACTGATCTACCTTCTATTTGCAGTGTTTATTTCCACGTATTTGCAATTCGTGCACTTTTTAAATCGCTTTTATGTAAACTAACTGAAGTATTTTGATGTATTTCCTCTAAATTTATGATTATTTCTGCCACTAACTCTTAACGCGCTTTTCAGTAACCCAGCCAGGACCGAACCCTTTAATAAAAATAAGTTAATTTAAAAAAAAATGAACTAAAAAGTATTTTTTTATTGAAGATATTGTATCCACTACATTAAATTGTTTTGATAAAAAAAATATTATCGGTTGACGGTCATTACTTTGTTTTGTCTCTTAGGGTGAAGCCAAACGAACGTATTTTTTTGAGTTGCAGAATTTCGGTCGCGTAATTCTGCTGCATTCGGTTTTATTGAAAAGTCCTATTTGATTGGTTCGACGACACAAAATGAGTGGTTTGCCGACTCACACGCATAATTCCAACCAAATTAAATGTTGATGGCGAGGGGACCAAAGAAAGCCTCAGTCAGGTACAGATTGCGTAAGTCGACACGCATTTTGTTCTCAAAATGCTGGACACAGAAAAAATGATAAGGCATATAGTGGCAAGCTTTTAAAACAGAGGGAATGGCAACAGATCGCCGAGAATTGGAATACAAAAGTAAGTACCTACTTATTTATTACCATATGTTTATTGATACAAAATTGATAATGACATTAAATTTTATCACAACCTGTATTAAGAGTAACATTATTTACTAGTAAAGTATAAGAATACAGAATTTATTCTTTCTTGCAACGGTAACGCTCCTACTTCACTGAAATAGTATATTACGTAACGAGTGCGGAAAGTAACATTTTTCACACTGGTGGGAAGTATTGTCTCACGAGGTGCAAGCCGAGTGAGACACTCCCACGAGTGTGAAAAATCACTTTCGCACAAGTAATGGACACTATTTTTCCTACGACCATGCGATAATAATTGTAACAAATAAGTATTGTTTAATGTGATGGTTTTTTAAAAATAATGTTGACATCGGTGAGTGCGGAAATGAAATGAGTGAAATTCACCTTCCAACGGGTTATGTACACTATTTTTCCAACGGCCATAAATATTTAAAAAGTACCTTATGTTTTTGTGTGTCGCATATGACACTGGAGTCAAACCATATCTAATAATAGTATAATGAAATAACTAGAGTAACGAAACGAGAAATTTATTAGAAACAAAACTAAGCACACTGGTGGGAAGTATTGTCTCATGAGGCGCAAGCCGAGTGAGACACTCCCACGAGTGTGAAAAATCACTTTCGCACAAGTAATATACAATATTTTTCCTACAACCACTCATTTTGCTAAACAATATGTACTCGTCTTCGATGCCTAGCCAAGTTTCATAAAAGTCGTACTCGATGCTCAGCCAATTTCAATAAATCTGGCGGAAAGTTTCTCATATCATTATAGTGACGCCAAGCCTGCGCTATCACACGGTTCGCATGAATTCGATTAACGTGGTTTTCTTATTTTACGTTTAATTTTGATACTGCTCCAGAAAAAAATAACATAGGTACTTAATATCGATTTCATCAGTTTAATTTTTATATTCTTGCAATAAGTTTACATTGTTTGTGCTTAGTTTTGTTTCTAATAAATTTCTCGTTTCGTTACTCTAGTTTTTATTTCATTATACTATTCTTAGATATGATTTGACTCTAGTGTCATATGCGACACACAAAAACATAAGGTACTTTTTAAATATTTATGGCCGTTGGAAAAATAGTGTACATAACTCGTTGGAAAGTGAATTTCACTCATTTCATTTCCGCACTTACCGATGTCAACATTATTTTTAAAAAACCATCACATTAAACAATACTTATTTGTTACAATTATTATCGCATGGTCGTAGGAAAAATAGTGAACATTACTTGTGCGAAAGTGATTTTTCACACTCGTGGGAGTGTCTCACTCGGCTTGCGCCTCGTGAGACAATACTAGTGTGAAAAATGTCACTCTCCGCACTCGTTACGTAATATACTAATTTATGATAAAAAAAGACTAACATTTTGTCGTGTGTCTACTATTATAAGTAGATTTTTCGCAAAGTTTTATCAAATCATCCATGCAACCCGTGCGATATTATATCACACTAGGGTGGTATTATATCACACTCTAATGTGATATTAGATACTTTCCAAATATCAAGACAGTGGTGTTATGTGTAGTTTTAATAGGTTTAATAGGTGGTCGTAGGAAAAAATATTTTTTTTAAAATCTCTGATGGTTGCGGCAGGATTCAACGGCCTTGTTCTGGTTAGAAGTGGTCCCAGCTCTTCGTCGTACGAAATTGTGCAAAATTCATGTAGCTTTAACTATGTGTATTGCAAAGTCAGGGTTAACTTGTATTGGTGAATGAATTACCCTCCATTTATTTGTTAATATGCCAAAAGCACATTCCACACATCGCCATACTCTAACCAAGACGATAATTGAAAATACGTTTGTGTTTGTAGAGGTTTCTGTTTGAATATGGACCCATCATATTCCTATGAAAGCCAAACACCTCATCTCCAACAAAAACAAAAGGTTGGAGGTTCTCAGTATCATTGGGTAAACTTATGTCTGCCGGTAAATTTAAATCGTTTCTGTAAAATTTTTCACGTAATTCAGACTTTCTAAAAATATTATTATTCGATTCTTTTCCATAATCAAACAACAGTTTGCATCCTTCACAGCCATTAGCACGATGGAAAAGAACTTCTTATAATTACAATAATTTGAGCCACTGTATGAAGGTGATATTATTCTGATGTGTTTACCATCGACAGCTCAAACTCAATTCGGGAAATTAGTTTTTTATTTAAAATTTCGGCATTTGTATTTGTATTCCAGATACATTCATTTGAATCTGGCATTTAATGTGGCTGAAGTACGTTCCAAATTTGTATACAAGTTTGCTTGATAATATCACTAGCAATAGAACGCCCAATTAAAATTTTTTCACTTATCGTATTTAAATCAATACCTTAGTAAGATACTTGAAAAAATATTAATATATTTAATTACAAAAAACTTTAAATAAAATACAGTAGTAAAAAATTAAAATAATATACACAGTTAATAAAAATATTTCAATATAATAAACAGTTATAATTTTTGTTTTTTCAGTGAACTTTCTGCAAAAGAAATGGAAAACAGTGAGACGATTATATGCCCGAAAAGAAAATTAAGAAAAAAGTAATAGCACAGCGAAGAAGAAAAAGTCATGTCCTTATTTTGATTTGTTGCAGTTTTTAAAAGTAACCAAGGAACTCGTCTTCAAATGTGGCTACTCCTGAAAACACGGATAATGGCAGTAATGTAACTGGTAACAATAACGATGAAGAAAATATTGATGAACAATTACATAGGCTCTATCTCAACAGTTTTCATCGCAGCCAGCGTCAATACAAACAGCTGTATACCAGAACCTGCCGTCGCATCAAAGCAGACAGTATCATCGCAACAAAACAGATCCCGAACAAAAAATAAAAAACAAAACTTGACACCATTTCAAGAATCTTTTCTCCAAAAGTTGAATAAGAATGATGATGACCCATATCGACATTTTTTTATTATCTTTTTTGCCAGAGACGTCAAAAATAACAGAGACAAAATTTCAAATTTCGCTTGGAAATGATGAAAGCTTTCAACAAAGTGAAGTATCAAATTGCATATCAGCCTACACAAATAAACTAGCCTGGATTTGCATCACCTTTCTCTTATTCACACACCAGCAATAAATACATACCGTCACCAATAAACACAAGATTCACCACACATGAATATAATAACAACACTCACTACTCACTCTAATGAAATAAAAATTTGAACCGCCATGAAGTTATGTTTTGTAACACTTAAAATATTATTAAACACTTAAAAGCTTACTTGATTATAATTATTAGTCTCATGTTTGTGTTTGATTTAGTAATAAAACAACCTACCAAAAAGTCGCAATATTCTTTTTATTGTTATCAATTCGTAGCATCCTGTGTATTGGGTTTCTAAACATTTGATAAAAGGTAGATAGACAATCCGATTAGTACAACTGATATAAAAGAAGTTGATATTGATTTGTTTTTGGGCAACACGACTCAAGAAATTCCAGTTATCCGGCTTTCATTCTGTACATACAGCTTTGTTTAAAGGTAACAAGCACAAACGGACGAATTGTTCAGGATTTGTTTTGAGCAAATCCTTTCAACAATGAAGAATTTCAACATGTAAAGATTCATAAAACAACGAATAAAGCCGTCTTTCAAATCTCGTACACTATTTAGGGGGTTAGCTCGATTCGCGGCTAACTTTCTCTCCGGCATTTTACAACAATTTATTAGTCAATTTTCTACTTTATGCTAAGCAACATTTTTTCGCTAAAAATTTATGGAGGATAGTTAAAGTTTATCTTAACACTAAAGAAAGGATTTTCTGGGAGAATATCTTAGATAATTAACTTGCGAGTTAAGTAATCCAGGTACATTAGGAACCGCTGAGTATATTTATTTTGCTCACTTGGAATGAAAGTTATTATTTATAGAGACAGATGAATGTTACAAAGAATTGATAAAAATAGGGTGTCCAACCCCCATTTTACTTCCTAGTATTCTAAACCATATTAATGAAAAGGTAAGTAAAATAATTACGGAATTTATTATTATGTACTTTTCAAATTTAAATTTAGTTAAAAAATGGATGTTAAATTCTGATAAATTGTATTGTTAAATCTGGGTTCCTATCCTAAATCCGAGGCATCATTTCGGGGCTGTGTAATGCTCAGCAGTGCCCCTGAGCGAGAAAAGTCTTTACATGTGTTGTTTTGTCTTATAATATGTCTAGCCTTGAACAGAAGAATTTATGGTTAATGGAAACAAAGGAATGGATTTATCAAAGGCAAGATGGAGAGTTCGAAACATTCCGTAAGGAATGTTCCCGAAATTTAAACTAAATAACCTGCGCTAGCTAAATATCTGATCAGTTTCCATTAAACTGAAATAAAAAGTAGAATAGGCGGATCAATGTCACGAACAAACCCGACGTTGCCAAATCTTGTATTTTAAAAATTGTTAAATAACATGAGTCGAACTACACAAGAAGTTACTAGAAAAACGTAGTATCCCAAAACATCTGGTTTAACCAAAAATACTTTAGGAAAGAAATTGTTAAAATATGTTATTTTTTTGCCACACTAAAATCTTATTCTGTCGTATGCAATCGAGGCAGTAGCCACAACAATATATACGGTCATGTTGGTGATGTTTTTAGACTCACCTTGAAAGACTTACCCATTTTTGTAGATTTCCGGTGTTTTAGTAATAAAAGTTATAGAAAAATGGTGTGCATTATTTATTAAAAACAACAGAAATATACCAAATTATGTTATGTATTCAGGAACTATACCATGAAGCAAACAAGGTTGGACTAGATATAAACATAAATACAACCAAATTCATGACAAACGAAGATACAATTCCAATACCATTGAGAACCAGTTAATACAAAAAGTAGCGTCGTACATTTATCTAGGCCAAGAAATAACAATTAGTAAGGAATGCCAGAATACAGAGCTCAATAGGAGAATACGGTTAGGATGGGCAGCATATAGCAAACTAAAACAGGTGTTTCAGTCAAATCTACCAATGAAACTAAAAGCAAAAGTATACAATACATGTGTCCTGCCAGTGTCTACATATGCATCGGAAACTTGGGTCTTGACAAAAAAGAACTTGAACAAGCTCAAAACACATCAAATAGCAATAGAGAGAAAGATAGTTGGAGTAACACTGAAAGACCGAAAAACTAACGAATGGATCAGGAGAACGTCAAAAATCGAAGACATCGAAAGGAGAATAGCCTCACTCAAATGGAACTGGGCTGGGCATATTGCTAGAAACAACAACGACTGGAGCAGCAAAGTGACTAGATGGAGACCTTGAGGCGAGAGGAGAAGCGTTGGCAGACCTCAACAGCGTTGGTACGACGATATGAAACGCACAGCAGGTTTAAATTGGTATCAGGTTGCACAACACAGGGAAACCTGGAGAACATTGAGAGAGGCCTATATCCAACGGATAGAAAACGGCTAGAAGGAAGAAGGAATGATGTAAATTATGTAAACCTTGAAGGAATATTGATGACCATAATAGCAACCGCCTTAAAGCTACCATAAAGATCACAATTAAAATCTATAATTTTTAATTTATTTTCATTTCCATATATCTTTGAGGAATACACAAAATACTGGATTCTTAAGTCATTACTAATTTTTAAGCTTATTAAATCATGAGTACAATTATTAAAACATTGGAGATTATTTTTTTCTAGTGATACAATATTTACATCAATACCGTCCTTTTCAGACAAGTGACGATTTAAATTGCTTTGCGAACTAAGCAATTTTTCACAGTGGAAACATAAAACAGCCATAACAAAAGTATCAAAAAAATATCTACTTTTATTTCCCACAAAAATCAGAATTTATAAATTCTAGACTCTAAGATTTTAGCGGTTCTTAATTATTTTATAAATCTGACAACGTCGGATTTGCTGGTGACATTCACCCGCCCCTGTATTTACTTTGCTCACTTGTGAAGAGAGTTATTCACTTTCGTCACTTGTGATTCAATATGCTTGCTATTTTACTCACTATTTTCAGTTGAATGATAATTAATTTTTTCTACAACTACTATGAAAAGTAGCGTATTTCTCATAGCTTACTTGATTTCAAAACCATATATTGCTCACACTGTGGGAAATATTATTTTCCTACGATCACTACCCAAAGTAGGCTTTTGCACACTCAAATTTAACCGCAAAGTTGATGTTTTCCGTGATCTGTCATAATTTGACATTATTTCCGCTCTAGAGCGTACTTTTCCGCTCGCATGTTTTCGTTTACAATAAATTAAAGGAAGTTAGTAAATAATAGGTATATTAATAGTACATTATATGCCAAGAGACTAAAGTGACCCGTTTAATCCCGCGGTTGGGACCCATTTAATCCCCGAGGGAATCAATCCATATACATTTTCAATCAAAATAAATACTAGTTAGGATGGACTTTTACGAAACTTGGCTGGGCATCGAGGATGCACTTTTATGAAATGAAACTTTGCTGGGCATCGACGACGGACTTCCATTTTTTTGTAGTAAGTCAAAGTGCGCGTAAAGTATTCGTGGATAACTGGTCTTTCAAACACGCGCGATTTTTCGAGCGCGACGGCGCTGTGTTATAAGACCTTACAGATTAGACCAATTCAGACGTCATTTTGATTATTATTTTCTATCTTAAAAACCCATCCAAAACACCTATGTTCATAGTTGTTAATATTTAAAAATATTCAAAGTGTATAACTAATTACTTCCAATATTTTGCGAACCCCAATTTGTTTAACCTTGTAAATGTCATCTTATTGTCGTTTTAAATTGTCATCAGTTGCTTTTACGCCGTTTTTGATAGATTAAATTAATTTTCTTCTCGAAACCTTGACTCAAAACATCAAATTGCAAGAGGTTATGGACACATCATTGAAGCTTCTGGAGTTTGTAATTTGTTGAATTTTTGTGTTAATAAGTGATATCATGAGCTTCCGCTGATCGAGCATCTAAAAGGGCACGAGAACTATTGTACGTGGAAATTCGCGGTACAGATTTATTT
Organism: Galeruca laticollis; assembly: GCA_963921935.1. NCBI lineage: Eukaryota > Metazoa > Arthropoda > Insecta > Coleoptera > Chrysomelidae > Galeruca > Galeruca laticollis. The sequence continues at coordinate 196,786,962 of OY998179.1, read as the reverse complement.
AGAACACGAAGAGCTTTTGGGACGCAGTAAAAGGCTTTTTCTTGTTTTTTTTTAATTATTTGTTTAAAAATAAGGTGATCGTAGAAAAAATCTTGTGTGCAATTCGAGCAGAAAGTGCGTTGCCGCAAAGTATCACTTTCCGCTCTTAATACACAAATAGCTGTTCTCACGGCACTTTGCCCACACTACATACATTTATATGGAGAATCCAGTCCTTGATGCCCAGCCAATTTCAGAAACTTATACTCGAGGCCCAGTCGTTTTCGGTGGATGGTCGTCGATGCTTAGACTTTTTGTACAAAATTATTTACTTATATTCTTTAAATTTGTGCAGTTGTAGAAAAAGTATAGTGGGCAACATATGGGAAAAGTACACTGCTATGAAAAGTAGCGTATTTCTCATAGCTTACTTAATTTCAAAACCATATATTGTTCACACTCTGAGGAATATCATTTCTCACGGCACTTTGCCCCCACACTACATTCATTTATATGGAGAACCCCGTAGGGGGGGGGGGGATACTCGATGCCCATCCGATTTCAGCAGGGTATACTCGATGCCCAGGCGATATCAGCAGGGTATACTCGATGCCCAGCCGTTTTCGGTGGGTGGTCCTCGATGCTTAGACTTTTTCTACAAATGCAGATGTAGAAAAAGTATAGTGTGCAACATGTGGGAAAAGTACTTCCACACTCGTAAGAAAAGTTGAACTTTCCCCACTTGTTGCACAATGCTCATGAGCATTAGATTGTTATAACTGCATCATTTTCAACTCAAAATATTCCGGAAACGGTGCACAGTATCCAGTTTTACCAAGAGTACCTTTTTGGTGTAAAATTGAGTTCACAAGAAATTTCGGCTAGAAAATTAAACCTCAAAAAAGATATGTTCCAAATTACTCGGTACGAACCATGTAACCAGCGCCCTCTGTGAGAAGTAGATATTAAAACGAATGTATCCGATCTGTCATATTTCAAAACATATTCGTGAAAAATTTTAACAATGTTGCCAGTAGTTTCGACATAATCGTAATCGTCTTGTTTTTTCAACCTGTATCTTTAAAACCGATACCGTTACGAAAAGTTTTTACTGAGCAAACCCAACTTATTTTGCAGTGATCTACCTATCCTAGCAAGGGGACCACCTTTTATTGAAACACCCTGTATACGTTTGTTTATATGTAAATTCATAAATTAAAAAAGAAAACAAAGTGAGTTTTATAGAACCCATATCTTATAGTTAAAATTTTGGCGAATCCGCAGGGATTTCTTCGAATTAACTATCGTTATTTTTTGTGACTATTGCTATCTAGAGTCGAGTCGATTGTTTTTGGGCGCCGCAATCGTGAAGTTTCCGGAATAGAAGGCACCTCGAAGATTACCACGAGCGAAGAGAGAGGAAGCTGAAAGAATATTTCGAGAGGTGGTAGACGAAAAAGTAATAGAAGCTTCTACTAGTCCATGGGTGTCTCTAGTAGAGCTCGTTAAGAAAAAGGGCGAAACTACGAGATTCTACGTGGGCTATGGCCAGCTAAACAATGTGACGAAGAACAATAGCTATCCTCTGCCTCGAATCGTCGATACGGTAGATACTTTGAGCGGCAGACAACAGTTTTCCACCTTGCACGTGAAGTCTGGTTATTGGCAAGTAGAAATGGACCCAGAAGACAAAGAGAAGACTGCTTTTACCACCGGATCGAGATTATGGTAATTCAACGTCATGCCATGCGCCCGTAACATTTGAAAGACTCATGGAAAATGTCTTGAGAGGGTTGTCTTGGACAACGTGCCTGGTCTATTTGGACGACATCGTAGTACTGGGGAAGACATTTCACGAACACCTGAAGAATTTGGAAGAGGTATTCAAACGACTCCAAGCTGCCCAGCTCATGTTAAACCCGAAGAAATGTCAGCTATTCCTAAACCGAGTCAACTATCTAGGTCATATAGTGAGCTATGAAGGAGTGACGGTGGATCCAGTGATAATTGCTTCCATTCAGCAAAGGCCGCAACCAACCGACAAACATCAAATTAGGAGTTTCCTTGGACTTTGCACATACTATAGAAGATTTATCAGGAAGTTTGGGGATATTGCCAAGCCCCTAACTCAACTCATAGAAGAAACAAGGGCTTTCCAATGGGATTAAGACTGTCTAGCAGCTTTTGAAACTTTGAAGAGGCATTTAACCACGGCGCCGATATTAGGATATCCATTACCAAAGGGAGACTTTATTCTTGACACTGACGCAAGCAGCATAGGAATTGGAGTGCTCTTACTGATTCAAGGAGGGCAAGAAAGAGTGCTGGGATATTTCAGTAAAGTCCTCTCCAAACCAGAATGAACAGCTCCGATGATGTGAAGGACTGGTGGAAGAAATGTACGACTTGTGCTACGAGTAATGAACCACATCGCAAGAGAAAGGCTCCCATGAAACAATATAATGTTGGAAGCCCTTTCAAAAGGATTGCTTTAGACATCGCTGGATCATTTCCGACGACAGAAAATAGTGATAAATACTTCCTGGTAGTAATGGATTATTTCACATAGTGGCTGGAAATGTATGCGATCCCGAATCAAGAGGCCACAATTGTCGTAAATGTACTGGTGAAAGAATTTATCAGCCAGTATGGAGTGCCCTTGGAAGTCCACAGCGATCAAGGAAGAAATTTCTAGAGCCAGGTATTCCAGGAAATTTGTGACAAGCTGAGAATGAAGAAAACCAGGACAACAGCGTTGCATCCAAAGCCAGATGGAATGGTCGAAAGAATGAATAGGATCATTGGAAAATGCAATCAGGCTTCCTTGTGACCTGGAGTTTGGCTGTCGACCTGGCGAAGACCTAGCAGGAGAAGATTACGTGATCCAATTGAGAAGAAGTATGGACGATGTAGACGAATTGATTCGAACGAATATTCAAGTTGCCAGCGACAGAATGAAAAACCGCTACGACACACAGACACGCAGGCCACAGAGGCAGTTTCAAAGAAGGGGACAAAGTATGGTTACACAACCTGACAAGGAGAAAAGGATTTTCTCCAAAACCACAGTAATCATGAGAAGGTCCGTATGTAATAAAGAAGACTATCAACGATGTCATCTATCGCATAAGCAAAATCCCCAATGGAAAACCGAGAGTAGTTCACCAAATCCGACTAGCGCCATTCGAAGGAGACCATGACAAAACAAAAAGGAAGGAGTTATGTACAACAAGAATCTGACCCAGCCTTCGAAGAATTTATGGGCGCATATGGAGGTACTGGGAAAGCTAGATACGGAGACACTACAGAACAAAGACAAGATTTGTTGACGCTCCCGGAAGAGTATTCACTGGTACATAACATCTTCGACAGTACAAACACTCACGAGGGTTCTTTCGAGAGAAGTTTGGGCAATTAGATAAACTTGAAGATCAGAGGCCAGCCCCTGGCAAGACACTGAGACTCAAACACAATTTGCGGCACGTCTTCCACCTGGTAAGTAGAAATGAATTTCCAGATCGATCCACCTACCGGAATGTGTGGGAAGCGCTACGAAGCCTTCGAGATCATGTGCTGTAATTCCACGTGGAGAAACTAGCGATGCCCAGGATAGAGAGCAACCAGTTGGATTGGCGACTCATCAGAAACATGATAGAGGTGATTTTCCAAGATACCGGGGACCACATATTAATTTGTAACTATACCCCTCGTTATCGGTACCCGATGAAAACGGTGCCCAGTTATTTCCATATGACCGGAAAGTGCAGACATGGGTCCAGTTGCCGATTTATACATCCAGTCCCGGCTACACAGATGTTCCAGGAGGAACTTCCTATTAAGGAGGGGGTAATGTTCCGAAATCGCACACTGGTGTAGTGCCTGAATCCGACTGTCTTAGGCTATATATGAAAATTAAAATTTTGGCGAAAGCGCAGGGATTTCTTCGAATCGATAGAGATTTCCAGGAAGTTCTATTGTTTTTGGGAGCCGCAATCGAGAAGTTTCCGGAATAGAAGGCACCTAATATATAAGCGACTACCTAACAACCGCAGTTTTTAATTTAATCTCATGGCAGAACAGTGAATAATAATAAAGTATCTATATAAATTAAGTCTAAGTAAATAAACAGTAGTGAAGTGTTTATATAAATTAGTGTAAGTGAATATACTGTGTATTTCATATAAATCAGTGAATAGTTAAGTGAATAAATAAATTAAGTGTGTAGACATATGGTGTGTATAAATTTATCCCACCCGTCGTGATAAAAACTTTTAAATAAATTTAAACTTCAGCTTTCCCGCAAGACAAAGTAGATTAGCAGAACATTTTTATTTAATTTTTCCTTTATCATAACATTTTGGCATCTATTCATATTATGTTGGGTGTTGACTTGTTTGTTATTGATATTTATTCCAATGTTTTCTATTGGAAAAACAATATGTATAATTAAATGTGTCCAATTTATTCCTGAGTACATTATTTGTAATAATGCTTCGAATATCAATAAAGCACCATTTCACCAGGGAAAGGACTATTGTAGTAACCTGAAAATAATTACCAATGATGCATGAGCATGTCAGTAAACTCAATTTATTTTTGCTGTAATAAATCATTAAGACGAATCTCATGCGTCAGTATGGAGAAAGCCAGAAAGTGTTTAACAAGTGTTAATTCAACTAGAGAAGAGATTAACAGTCTAAACGATGATGGTACAGAAGCAAACAGTGACAAAGCGCAACTAATAAAACAAATACTGGGTGAGTTATAAGTAACGGACCAAATTGTAACTACAGGTTCAGAAGGCAAAAATAATGTTTTCATTAACAACAATGGGCCTAGTCTGCTCCTTAGTGAGATACAGGATATTAAATTGAAAAAAAAATAAAATAGATTTTTGTTAATAATAATATTTTTCGAGATGACCGTAAAATTGGGTATGAACTAGTTTCAGTAACGGCAAACAAGATTAAGTTGAGAGCATTTGAGTTAACTCGCGCCACATGAATTGCATGAAAACAACTAAAAATGTATTGTCATTCATTCATTTACAACTGCCTTAATTAATTTGGATATCCTCATCATTTCTGTAGAAAAAAGGTATAAATCTGATCTTCAAAATATTAACCGTTTTCGAGATATTTTAATTTTTTTATTTCATTTAGTAGTATTATAGTTATTAATGTAACGAGATTATTATGTGATTTATAATAGTCGAGGACATTGCTAGGTGACGAGGCGATAGCCGAGTCACCTATCAATGTCCGAGACGGTGTTAAATCGCTAATAATCAAGTTACATTCAAAGCTCTATCGTATCATTGACAACGGCGATACGAAAATACAAACAAAACGGTTTTATGTCATTTCATTTATCATTTCAAAAAGTAATCTTTAAAATCATGCAAGATTTCGATATTCCTGAAGATATATTAGCTGCAGCTAACACTATAAGGTTGAACTTGCTTCCGGACAAATCTAAAATACATTATGAAAAAGAATATCGGCAGTTTTGTGAGTGGCGAAACAAACTACATGTTCAAGGTGCAGAACAAACTGTGTTGCTGGCATATTTCGCGAAACTCTCTGAGGAATATTCTGCTTCATCCTTATGGCCGAAATATTTCGTGTTACGAGCGACTGAAGGAAAGAGTATAAATCGATAAATACGGTGCCTTAATACGTTTCATCAAGAAGAAAAACGTTGGATATAGAGCAAAAAAATCAAAAGTATTTACAAGAGAACAAGCCAACGAATTTGTCCGTTCTGTCCCAGACGAGGAGATTTTAATGATGAAAGTGACTTTTTTAATTGGAATCGGAGGAGCCTGTCGAACTAACGAATTAGTGAAGATGACCACGGAAGATGTTGAAGTTTTAGAAGACACGCTGATTGTTACTATTCCCGACTCAAAAACCCACAAGAAACGGATTTTTGCTGTGGTATCTGACACCGAAGTTTTTTTTTTTGGCCGAAGGACATAGTCCATTTAGCCATGAGCTACAGTACTAAAAAGGGTATCAAATATGCTAACTGTAAGAATCAATTTGGATAGGTTAAGGATATACGTTTCACACCCAGGGGTCTTTCAGGGTGGCTAACTCACAGAAAGGGTAGACCACGGTACTAATAGGGAATAATCAGGTTAGGTTCACTTACAGAGGAGAAGGAGCTACATAATATTGCAGTTTTAAATTGCATGCTTTGATGAATGTCAGTAAAACGTTATAAACATGCAGCTTATTTAATGCCAGTAAGTTCATTACATTGAAGGGAGGTAGAACATAGATTTTTATTAGTTCTCTATACATATCTTCTCTATGTTGTGTATATTTATTACATTCAAAAAAAATGTGCTCCAGGTCGCATATACGGTAACAAGTGTCGCACAAGTTCGAATCTATTACTTTTATTTTATTAAGATGTGCGGGATAGCTTGCATGGCCAAACTTAAGTCTACTTATAGTGACTATACTACTACACGGTAATTGATAGTTCCTGTACCAGTATTGGTTGGGAATTTCTGGGTGTAAGAGTGTATATCTTGTAGGTTTTTCAATGCAATACTCATGCCATAAATTTTTCCATCTTTCTTTTAGTTTAATTTTACATTGGTTTAGGCACTCATCGACGTTTATTGTATTTTTTACTGGTAGTCCATTTTTTACGGCTTCTTTGGCTAGATTATCCATATGTTCATTATGCTGTAGTCCAATATGTGCTTTTATCCACAAAAAACTGATATCGAAATCCTTTGGGCGTAGCTCTTCGATTTTCAGTTTAATTTTTGGAATTATTTGATTTTCATAAGTAGCATTTATATCAAAAGGTTGGCTAATGCTCGTGAGGACTGATAAGGAATCCGATATTATGATGGATTTTTTATAACCATGTCGTTCAATGAATTCAAGAGCTTTCATAATTCCGATTGCTTCTGCAGAAAAGATAGAAGTAGCGTTATTAAGTTTAAATTGCATTTGAACCTTCACTGACGGGGCATAAAATGCGCACCCTACACCACTAGATTGTTTGGAAGCATCCGTATATATTTTAATACAACTATCATATTTTGATAAATAATGTGAAAGTATATTCTTACTGATCATTATATTATGATTATAATTTGGAATTTCAACATGTACGTATTTCAGTGATGTGAAGAAATCATTAAGTTCATATGTCTTGGGAACATCTAAATTATTAATTAAATTATGATTTTCCCTAAATGCCTGGCATGTAATGGGCGAAGGTTTTTTGGCCCAATATTTGTTTGTAAGGTCATATATATTTAATTCCGAAATATTTTTAATAATTGCTGGCTGTCTGTAATGGGATTTAATAATTAATTTTTCTGTTAGTAATGTTCTTCGAAATTCTAATGGCGGTTCTAAGGCTTCAACTCGAAGTGCTTCTACTGGTGTAGATTTCATTGCTCCGATACAGAGTCTCATGGCATTGTTCTGTACAATTTCTAATTTTTTTAGTAAGCTTGGAGTTGCGGTTCCATATAGAGTACATCCATAATCTATAATCGATCTTATATATGTTTTGTAGAAAGTTATGCAAGTATGAGGGTCGGCTCCCCACCATGTCCTTCGTATTAATTTTAGGAAGTTTAAACCTTTATTGCATTTTGTAATAATACTCTCCACATGACTTTTCCAAGTAAGTTTTTTATCTAAAGTAATACCAAGGTAAACAACTGATGTTGAGACTGGGTATGGGATCTCGTTTATTGTAATATTGACCATATGTGGTAAGTTATGGCGTGTAAAAAACATAATACTCGATTTTTCAGGAGTAACCAGAAAGCCTAATGAGTCCAATTTCTGTGTGATGGAGATGACCGATTCCTTTAGATTTCTCAAAGTATTTGGTAAGATTTTATCGGAGTTATACACTACAAAGTCATCCGCATATTGGATTAGTTTGTAGTTAATTTCTTCATGGAGACTTGCTGTGAATATATTAAATAATAATGGAGAAAGTACTGCTCCTTGAGGTAATCCTGTGGAAGTATGTCGAGGGTTTGTAAGTGAATTGTTTATATATCTGACATAAACTTTTCTATAATTAAACAGGTTACACATTACATTACAAATTCTTCTTGGTATCCCAATATTGATTAACTTTTCCCGTAAAAATACTAAGTCAACCGAATCATATGCTCCCTTAATATCGAGAAATGCTGCTCCTAAGTAATGATTTTTTGAGAAACATATTTGTGCATCGGTCACCAGTTGTAATATGGCGTCATTGGTGCTCTTCTAAAACCATATTGACCCGGAGGAAGTGTTGATTTAGAAATCATGAAAAATTCTAATCTCTGTTTGATAATTCTCTCAAATGTTTTCAATATACACGACAGCAAAGTTATGGGTCGATATGAGTCAGGACTTTTTCCGTTTTTATGTATGGGTACTACTATTGATCTTTTCCAATCTTCAATGATATTATTATGAATCCAGACATCGTTGTATATTTCTAGTAAAAATAATTTTGCATTATGTGCTAAATTCCATATCATGTCATATGTAATTTGATCTATGCCAGGTGACGTATTATTAGGTTTTTTAAGAGCAAATGATAATTCACTATAAATTATGGGTTTGTTAAATAATTCATTATCTGTATCATCTTCTTCTTCATTAATATTTGTAAATTCTTGAGATACTGAAGAAGGTGCGATTTTATTCATAAATTCCTTAACCCAATCGAAGTTTTTGCATGTTATGTTGTTTGAATTACTACCTATTGTGATTCTCTGCATTCTTTTAGCTTGTTGCCATAATTCTATACTAGTTGTATTTTTATTTAATTTATTACAGAAAGTAATCCAATGATTTTTGGCTTTTATTTTTAGGAATCGTTTTGTTGCAGCAATTTCTTTGTTGACTATAATATAATTCTCTGATGGACTTAGACGTTTATATGCACTAATTGCTTTTTTTCTGCGTTCTGTTGCACAATCGCACTCACTATCCCACCAGGGTGGTGGTGGTGGTTTGTTTGTTTTAAACTTTTTTTTCACTGGTATAGCCACAGAAGCTGAAAGTTCTATACCTTTCATGAAATATTCATATTTTTCATTTATGTCATTAAAAGTTTCTGGGATTTTCTTAAAATAGCTTTGAGAAACTGAGTTATATTTTTTCCAGTTAGCTTTCTTAGTATTCCATTTTGTAGTGGGATATATTATCGTTTCTATTTGAGCTCCTGAGTAAAGAAAATTAATTAGAATAGCATAATGGTCTGATCCTAAGGTGTCTGGTAACACTTGCCAATAAATTCCATTTGCAATATCGGAAGTAGCGAATGTTAGATCAATCGCCGACTTATTGGTTGTTCTTGATATCTTAGTTGATGATCCATCGTTTAGTAGTATCATGTTGTTAGACTGATTTAATGAATTTACAATGTTTGTTCCTGATGTATTGGTTTTGTAAGATCCCCATAATCCGTGATGTCCATTGAAATCACCCCCAATTAAAGTGGACTGATCGGCATATTCAAAAAGTTTCATGAAGTCTTGTGTACTCATTTTAGCGTCTGGTGGACAATAAATTGAAATCAATGTAAGACTGAAATCTGCGCCAATTATTTGAACTGCACAAGCTTGCATATTTTCATTGATATCCTCGATAACCTTTTCTTTGTATTTTATAGTGTTTTTTATTAGTATTGCCACCCCAGTCTATCTCTATGTACAGTATGATAACCAGGAAATGTATGAGATTTATTTGGATTAAACCACGTTTCTGATATTAAAGCAATATCAATTCTAAGATCAGATAATGTATTAATCAGACTGTTTTTATTGGATACAGCGGAACGTGCGTTCCACTGAAGAATATTCAAGTTATTAGTATTCTTCAAATTCATCGTCAATCATAATAGTCTCTTGTCCAGGTTCTTCATTACTAGAAAATGCAATTTTTTTAATATATTTAACATCTATTGAGGAAAGTTCTTCGAATGAGTTTATTGAGCTGAGGACCTTTTGGATTGCTACTAGGACTTTTTCTGCTAGATCTTCTTGTGTATAGGAATTCTTAGGATTGTTTCTGGAGGGGTGCGTAATTGGTTTATCAGGTCCGAATCTGAATGGATACATAGGTGAAGCATCGACTTCTGTAATGGGGGATGAGGCTTTTCGTTTCTTCTGGCCATTAAATTCTGACTGTGTTACTCTGCGACTATTTCCATGATTTTCTGTATTATGAGTACTTGCTGTTGTTGTCGAGGTGTAGGTATTACTTTTTCTATGTTTGGCGTTTGGATTTGGAAGGGAGGGGAACTCTTGTTCATCTAATGTCGTTAGTGTCTGAAATCTATTGTTGGTTTTGACTATATTCGCATAAGAATCGTTATTCATCCGTTTAGCTTCTAAGAATGTTAAGTTTTCTTCATCCATCTTCTTTTTAATTTCTTGTTGTTTGATATGAGCGGGGCAAGTTTTGGATATTGATTTATGAGTGTTAGTTTTACAATGTATGCAACAACTATCTTGTGGATCGCGGCAGACATGCGTATCGACTTTTTCTTTTCCACAGTTTATACATAGTGCTGTAGTGCTGCGACATTGTTTTGCTACATGGCCGTATTTTAGACATTTAAAACATTGCGTAACTTTATGTATATATGGTTCAACATTACATGCTACAGAATTTATGTATATGACGGACGGTAGTTTATTACCCTCAAACGTGACAATTACAGATTGTCTTGGTACTAAAATTGTCTCATTATTATGTGTTATTTTTCTTTTAATTCTACTAATGTCTGAAATAGTTATAGGAGAGAGAAAGTTACTGAATAAATATTCTTCATCAAAAATAGTATCAACATTTTTTATTACTCCTTTTCTATTTAGCAAATTATTTGGTATGTACGATTTTAAATGTTCATTGATCAGATCAGGATTATTAACAAGTTTATTAGCATCAGATATATTTTTAACTTGAACTCTAATTCTATTTTTGCCCACATTATCAATTTCCATTATATTTTGAATATTAAATTTTTTGTGGAGGATATGACCTACGGCCATGGGATGCAATTTGCCAATATTTTGGTCATTGACCCTTTCAATAAATACATAAACAATTTCTGAATATAAATTTGGTTTTTGTAAATGAAACACCTTACTTTTTTGTTGTTTTTTATCACTAACTACTTTTTCGGCTAACTGGTTGTTGTTTTCTTTACCATTCAGGACAACTTTTTCAGTGTTGATAATTTGTGAGGGCACCTTCCCGTTATTTACATTATTATTGTTTGTTCCCCCTTTATCAGGGGGAGAATCGTCTTCCATAGTCACTGTTACAGTCACTGAGTGTTATTTTCACTAATAATAAAATTGAAAATCCAACTCAAAACTATTTTATCAATATCAATAATAACTAACGTCGTTATCGTACCGAGTATAAATTGGACACCGAAGTTAATACTGTGCTTTTATCTAAAAAGTACGCAATTTCAAGGCCAGTCCATGTTACTCACCGAAGAGTATCTCTCACTTGAAAATCCCAATATGTATACTAGTCACTGCGTTAGAAGATCTTCGGCAAATTGTCTTGTGAATGCTGGAGGAGATATATTAGACCTACAAGAACTTGGTGGATGGGAATCGGCGAAGGTTGCTAGAGGGTATTTGGATGAAAGTGTGACAAAAAAAGTTTCCATTGCTCACAAAATTCAAATAGGCGATGTTTTCGGCAATGGATTAAGTACTGGGGAACCGCATGAAATCGAATGGAGTGCTGTCTCGGTCACTAATCAATCTTTAGAGGATATACCTATTTTTTTAGTCACGAGGGGGTTAGGGTTCAGGTGCCCTAATTGTTGCCGCTCAGCCATTGATTGGCTTATTGTGCACCCCCACTCACAGGTATTAAGCAGAGTCCCATCCTAAATTCTTAGCGAACATTGAGATTCGTCGGACAATGTTTTCCTGCATTCCCTCCTGATTTTTGCCTAGGAAGATATCTAGACAGGAGGCTCGCCTTCTGCACAGGGCAGGGCAATCGAAGACCACGTGCTTTGCGGTTTCTTCTACTTCTCCACACATCCTGCAAATGGGATTTGTTATTTCAATCCCCATTTTCACTAGGTGTGCGTTGAATATCCAGTGGCCAGTTATGAATCCTACCACTTTTCGCAGTTCTTTCCTACCCAGTCTAAAAGCATTTGCTGCATAGGAACTCGATGGTCCTTTTAGCATTCTTTTGGACTAAGCATGTCCCGTGATTCTGTTCCAGCGCTTTTGGTGTTCAAGCGACACCCAGTTGGAAACAGTTTTTCGTACGGCGCTGTATGAAACGCCGTATGCTGGTTCTGGTCCCATGAGGGTGAGATGAGCTCCTTTCTTGGCACACTTATCAGCCCCCTCATTTCCAGCTACCCCTGTATGGCTTGGCACCCAAGTAAGAATTATTCTATTGTCTTTTGCCAAGGTTTTCAAGGTATTGTGACAGTCCCACACTATCTTCGACGTATAGCTGTGGCTTGCTAAGGCCAAAAGGGCCGCCCGACTGTCCGTGTTCACATAGATGGTATTTTTGTTATATTTCCTGTCTATGCATGTTTTGCCGCATTCGATTAGTGCAGCTATTTCTGCTTGAAATACGGTCGTCATTTTGCCAAGGCAAACACTTATGCTTTGCCTGGGTCTGACGCCGTAAACGCCTGCTCCTGTACCCGTTAGGGTCTTTGAACCGTCGGTGTACCTGGTGATACTGTTCAACATGCGTTCAGGTTCTCCCTGGGCCCATTCGGATCTGCCACTCAAGTTGACACGATATGGTATCTGTTTCCACGACCTTGGGCATTCTGTCAGGTGGCATTTCGATGATGTCGCACCTCATGTTGTCGTGTATTTTAGCATGTTTCATAGCATGGTGCTTGCACCAGTTGCCATTGCACTGCATTCTGTATGCAGCCATTTTAGCCCCCCCCCCTGTATATGGAGATCTAATGGTGGGACGTTTAGCAATATTTCCAATGCTGCGGTAGGGGTGACCTTCATGGCGCCTGTAATGCTCAGACACGCAGTTCGCTGTACTTTAGAAAGCGTTTTGGCGGCTGTGCTTTGCTGAACTTTAGGCCACCATGCGATCGCACCATACACCATCATTGGTCTGATTACTCTTGTGTAAAACCAGTTTACCATTGTCGGAGTTAGTCCCCAGGTGCACCCAATTGCTCGTCTCATCGTCATTAGCGTAATCTGAGAACGGCTTGTGATGCTCGCTAGATGGCTGTTCCAGGCTAGCTTGTCATCTAACCGGATTCCTAGATATTTTCCCTCCCTGGCAACCTTTATCTGATTGCCGAAGAGTTTTGGCACACTAGTAATCTCTGCGATTCGCTGTTTTGTAAATGGTACCATGATGGTTTTCGAGGGATTGACAGACAATCCCTCCGCATCACACCATCTCTCCACTACGGACATTGCCCTCTGCATTAGTTCCAGGCAGATGCCCACGTGTTTTCCCCGTATTAGAATTATGATGTCAGCATATCCTTGAGCATACCACCCCTGCTTGTTTAGTGAGACAAGAAGGTCGTCGACTACCAGATTCCACAGCTTTGGTGACAGAACGCCTCCCTGTGGGCATCCTCTTTCTGTCTTCACCTCTCTTGTGACACCACACAGGGATGCTTGTGCTCTCCTGCTGCTTAGCATGTTCTCTATATATCGGGTGATTGTCTTGTCTGTGCCTCTGGATTCCAGCATTGAGCGAGTGCTCGTATTGTCAAATGCTCCTTCGATATCCAGGAACTCAGCCAGTGCAACTTCTTTGTAAGTAATGGCTTGCTCTATCTTGCTCACCAAGCTATGCTAGGCTGTTTCGCAAGATTTGCCACTTTGGTAGGCATGTTGATTGGGGTGCAGCGGCTTGTCGCCCAGCACCGTGACCCTCAAATGCCTATCTATCACCTTCTCTAGTGCCTTAAGAAGAAATGACAAGAGACTTATCGGACGATCAGCCTCTGCAGTATCGTAAGAGGGTCTTCCAGGTTTTGGTATGAATACCATCTTGCAGATTTCCCACACCGTAGGTATAACTCCTGTGGCTAGGCTTAGTCTGAACAGATTCACAAGTCTTGGAGTTATTATGTCGGCGCTTTTTTGGAGTAGTACAGGGTAAATTCTGTCCATTCCAGGCGCCTTGAAGGGATTGAAAGATTGAATAGCCCATGTCACAGACCCATATGTGACTATGGACTTTGCACAAGTCCAGCTATCACGAGTTGCCAGACCGCGGGCAACTTGCCGTTCTTCTCTGACTTCGCTCGTTGCTTCGACTTGTATTTCGGTGGAACCCGGGAAGTGCGTACTTAGCATTACTGCCAGTGTCTCCTCCGGTCCATCCGTGTGTGAGCCGCATTCTTTGAGTACGGTCTCTGGAGTGTTAACTGGATTTTGAGCCATGACTCTGTGGAGTTTTGCACAGTCGGAGACACTTTCAATGTCCTGACAGAAATTTCTTCATGAGCTTCTCTTGGCTTTCCTCACTGCTTTATTGAATTCAGTGAGCGCCTTCGTGTGACTGTCCCAATTTCCTGTGCATTTGCACTGATTGTACAGCCTTCGAACGTTCCTTCTCATCGATTCGAGCTTCCTGTTCCACCAACGTGCATTTCGGTTGGTCGTTCTGACCGTCTCAGGGTCGGTCTCGGTATATGAGTTCATTATAGCATTGTTAATGTCACAAGTCATTCTCTCAACCCCTTGCCCTGGGGATATACCCATGGTGGTGGACGCTAAAGGCAAATGTGTATCCATCAAATTTGAAAACTGTCAAAAATTGTTGTACTGTTCATGAAAACTAGTTCTAATATTATTTAGTATTATGGTTTAGTAACTAACGTTTTTAATTATGGTAACTAATGTATTATGAAACTAATGTTTTATGTAAGTTTTGGTACGTTTATGATGTTAATGATTACTAATAAAGATTTCATATAAAAATGTCTTAATCTTCAATGATACGATAAAGTAATAAATCAAATTTATGTTTATAAAATACTATACGCCAGTTAATAAAAAGAAAGACAACATTAGAACAGACTTACAGCCACTTACGAGTACTGTTTAATCTAAAACCTGAATAGTGAAATATTGTGAATTTGAATTAATTAATTAAATTTAAGCTTAATTATTGCCTACAGCCTATTGGGGATAATTCTATCGTAAGTTTTCCCAAAAAAATTGCAACCTTTTTAAAACTAAAAAATGTTAATGGATTCACAGGACGTTGTGTCAGAGGTACTTAGCGACATTATTAGCAAATACAGATGGAGACATTCTACAGTTGAAGAGATTAGAGGGGTGGAAGTCCAGTACTGTGGAGAATTCTTTGCATGGACAAGTAAAAATAGCTAATATGTTGTCTCATGCAGAAAATCCTGGAACGTTGGCATCATCATTTGAATTCTGAAAGTCATAACTTTAAGCTCGATTCGAGATTTAAGCAACATTAGGTACGTTTACACCGGACGTACCAAATTTTTAGTCCGAGGTCTGAATGACGTCACGTGTACTTAACTTCCGGTGTGAACAACCAAGGACCAAAGTGACAGTTTGCTAAAAGCACTGAGTAAAAATAGGTCAGCTGTCGATTTTGTACTGTACTGATTTAACATTATTGTCCAATTTTCACTACTTCTAGGTTTCATCCAAATTCTTTGATTGTCTAACAATCCCACAAAATTACTGCTAATTAAAAGCAAATAAGCTAAATTACTTCTGAAATATGGAAACTTCGATAACTCTTGTAAGTCTTTGAATCCTTTTTTTTTCATTTTCAGGAACTCTATTACCACTGCAACTATTTTTGTATCAATTTTTAAATAAAATCAAAGCCTACCATCAAATTTCCTAAAGATTTAAGGTTATGTCATTTTAATATAAAATTGTCAATTTTGGTACCAGGCTTTAAACCTGGACAGTATAAACACTAATGTTCTAAGCTAAATAAGTCCACGATTTGGTCCACTCACAAAATTGCTCCACACGGTGTAAACTAACTCAATGTCTTGCTTTAACTGTCAATAGTAATCATAATTCGAACGTTACTATTAATATTCATAATTACAAATAGTTTTTTTGTTCCTCTTATATTAAATGAACATAGAGTTAATTCTGATTTATTTCTATGCTAGCAGGTAAAGTGACATTTGCTAGCCGGAAAAGTATGAACTATGTAATGATTCGCTTCCCGACTGTTCTGAAGGTTAGAAATCCATCGATTACCAATCGATTGTGAGTAAACGAAATTACAATAGGAAAGTTTTATGTCATATTCTATGATAAACAATAGTTGATCGTAAACGTGAAACGTTTCAGTTATTCCTAATGGAAACGATTTAGAGTTAAATTATTAAAATTATACAATTATCAATTTGTCTGGCCTAGGCAAGATGACACCAATATAGTTGAGCTAAAATAGTTCTTTAATGGCACTCTGGAGCTATCAGGAAGTGGCCCTTTCACTTTAAGGAGGCATGATCTAATAATGAAAAACATATTAAGTTACAACTAAATAATTTTCTTGTAATACATTGCCAGTTCACTTTATTGACTTTACATCAGCTCTTAACTTCTATAGAGATATTTAAGTTTATTAATTTTGCAGTTTTTCCTGTTTTATTATAATTTTATCATAATGAAGATTTGTTGTTGATTATTTAAAAATATACATCATTATAAATTAAAACTTTGGTTTTAATTAAAATATACTCGTAGGTTAGCACATAACCCTTTCCGGATTGCATGTTTCAATTCCGCCATCCATCTCGGCACCATAGGCAAAATAAGACGTTCTGATTGGTTGCGTTGTATCGGTTAAGTGGGTGCTGAGATCGTGGTCGGAATGGACCACAGAGTGCTCAGATGGTAGTTGGAATTGAATGCTAGTGCTCGCCGCGTTTAATTCCATGCAGTGATTTTGTGAGCACATGAAACTACTGTCAAGTATGGAAAAATTACCCACATCTTTTCGTAACATAATTCTTCATGACAAAAAATGTATTCGAAGTAATATAAAATGTGAACAGGACTTGCGCCAATGGGTTGAAGAATATAGTGTTTTGAGCAAAACAAACGGGAACTTTCAAAAGTGTATTAAATCAGATAGATTTGTAGTTAGGTAAGATAATTTAAGTAAATTAGGTAGGTAATTAAAATCAAATCAAATCAACTTTATTTATCCCAAGAAACAATATGTTCGTAACAGGGATACAAAAAATTTTCATACATAAAAGTATAAAATAACTTACTTTATTCGAGAAACAAAATTAAAAACAAACATTTATTTATTTAATAAGTTATTTTTTCCCAAGAAACATAAAAAGAATTCTTATAGAATTGGTAACTTTTTTATGCTATTTGGAAGGTTATAACAAATGTTTAGTTAATTATGTAAAATTGATTTTAAAACGATTATTTAATAAGTTATCAGTTTGTCTCGTTGACGTCTCGTATCATTTTGAATAAATCAATGCAAAATAAGTAGGTAAGTTTTAGGTATTTTGGTGACACATTCTATAAAGAACTACTATTATAGAATTAATGTTATTTCTTAATATACTGGTTTATTTCCAGAATTGTTTATCTATGCCATCATACAAATTTTAAAAGAGTAGATCCCAAAAGTAATAAACGAGGGCGGTCCAAAAATTGTGGTTGTCCTGCACGAATGCACATTAAAATAAAATTAAGTACCAAGGATACCCTGAAAAAAGATGCTTATGTTAAGGTATGTATAGGAATGTTGACTGATAAAATACATATACACATTGTAACAATTTCAATTAGATATAAAAACAATCGGCTATTTCTATCTTTATCAAAGTTACTAGAATTTATGTATCTTCACCTCACTCTTTAAAATTTGTTAAGTATATCAGGTTGCCTTTGCCGAAATTCGTATATTCTTTATTATGCAGAAATGTCAAAACATTTATTTTCTATACCTAACAGAAAAAGTGACAATTGGTATAAATTTGATTTTGTTGTACCTATTTGACCAATTCTCTTATTTTTAAGGATGGACTGCCGGGTCTACTAGAATTTAAGCACAACCACAATCACTCCGAGACTTCGGAATCACTTTCGTATTTAAGACCCACAAAAAACGTTAAAGAAATATTTGAAGCATATTTTAACGATGGTTTTGGAATAAAAGAAGCAATTAATTTGCATGAGTCTAAATTAGAATTGGAACAGGGAGAAAGTTCAGTAGCCATTGCTTGTGCCTCAATGAATCCACTACAACATACAGTTTATGATTGGTACCAAAAGTGGAGAACTTCTAATTTAGGGCCAAGAACAGGGCCCGGTATTATTGAAGTAAGTAGTTTATGTAGTTATAATTTACAAAAATAATAATAACATCTTTCAGGTTCTTCGGCAAAAGTATTCTACATATAAAGAGCAAGGAATAATAGTAGAAATTCAAGAGAAACCCTTTGCAATTGTAATAATTACTCCTATAATGCAAATAGCCCACAATCTACCATTTGCTAAAGATATTGCTTTTATGGACAGCACATCATCTTGCGACTCTGAAAGCCACAGTCTGACGTTCCTTTTGACTTCTTGTCATATAGGAGCAGTGCCACTAGCTGTCATTATAACAAAAGGTCAACGCACAGAGGATTATGTAGCTGGTTGTAGTTTAGTAAAACGTGTAATGCCAGCAGCATTTTGCTCCCAGCAATATCCGAAAGTAATAATTACTGATGACAGTGAGTCAGAGAGACAAGCTTTAGCTTTAGTTTGGCCAGATTCAAAAGCTTTGTTATGCCGATTCCACGTATGTCAGTCTGTCTGGCGTTGGCTGTGGGATAAACACAACGATGTACTTAAAGAACATAGGCAAATTTTATACAAACTCTTTAAGGACATATTAACAGCTGCATCAGAGTCAAGTGCATTTGAAGCTTATTACATTTGCATAGGAGGATCTGCTGCCCCAGAAATTAAAGAAGTAGTTTCGCGTTATCCAAAGTGGATAACGTATATTTCTAATTATTGGAAAAGACGGGAAGATTTGTCGCTGGTATTTAGAGGTCCTTTGACACATGGTCATCAGACTAATAATTTTAGTAAAGTTAACGTTAGGCTTTTCAAAGACATTGTCTTATTAAGAAACAAAACTTACGATGCGATTTCATTGGTTGATTTCGTCTGCACAGGTATGGAGAAATATTACAAAACCAGACTTCGTGATTATTCAAATATTAGGCAAGTAAGAACAGCTCTTCTTTTTCTACATCAGTTACAGAAATGTTCCTATTTGAAAAAAGAAGATATAGTTAAGTTGGATGCAAATTGCTACAAGGTGCCCAGCGAAAGTAATCCAGAAATAATGTACGATGTTCAGGTAATACTGGGATTTTGCTCTTGCGAAATGGGAAGATTAGGAAAGTTTTGCAAACACCAAGCAGGAGTTTATGAGCATTTTCAAGAACATTTTCCCAATCCACCCGCTATAACTGCACAATCAAAGTATTTAATGGCTAAACTTGCCTTTGGCGAAGAAAATGTTATGCTTGTTTCATTTTATGCACCATTACGAAGAACAGAAATTCCATCAACATCAGCTTTGGAATCTATTACACCAAATAACGAAAAAAGCATAATAGATATTGAACAAGAAACAACTGATATGCTGGCAGCTTCAGATGAAAACAATGATTCTTCGAAAATTGAATTTACAAATTTTATGACATTATTACAAACTCATCACAATACATAGGGTACTTCTCCAAAGATATTAAATATGTCCATACAACGCTTATCAAAAATTTCGACTCGCACGGCTTGGGATTCGTACTTAGCCACTGCTGGTAGTTATTTACCCAGAAAATTTACGTCCAAAGCCACAATTAAAGTACAACCTACAACACTAAGTCGAAGAACTAGTTTAATTCAGGGAACAAAACGTTTCGCAGGTGGCCGGCCTTCGAAAGATTCCTTAAAACGAAAAAAAATCAAAAGACCAAGAAATCTGCAAGTTAATGTTGGCAACAATGTCCCAAATGCAACAGGGCATTAATTTTTATTGATCTTCTAGTTGGTCATTTCTTGTTAACCCTTAAATACTGACGTGTTGTCCAATGGAAATATGTTATCTATTTTTTCAGATTTTTTCGTGTACTTTTATCTGAAGGTGTCTAAAAGACGCTGCCAAAGTAATAGCTGGATTAGATTATAAAAACCTGGGACTTTTCATAGTTTTTCGAATTTCTGTTTATTTATTAGGAAGTCCCTAGTTTTCTTTAAATTTAATTATTTAACTTGTTTTGCATCTATAAATTGACACATTTTAAACGTGATTATTGGCTAAACGAAAAAATATAGAAATGTGCGGTTTCCACCAATGAGTTTGAAATTTAAAAAGTTATTCCCCAATCACATTCACAGTTATACCGGGAATAAGCTTAGACGAAAAGTTATACAGGGTAAAGAAAAAATTGCCTATTTTCAACTGAAAATTACTTGATTTATTTAAATAAAACGCCCTGTATATTTTTAATCATTCGAAAGCTGACTTCTTTGGTTTTTAAAAAATGCCAGCATGTTTAATTTAATTTGTACAAATAAAAAAGATACATGAATTTTTTTGAGTGCGTGCATTCTTATTAATTTCCAAATGGCCATGAGATTTTCCATTTTTACACTGAAATAAGTAGAAGTTACCAAACGTTACTTATTTCAGTATATAAATGACAAAGAAATCAGAAATGCATAAAATCCGTTACTTTAAAAAATTGAAAATCTACTGGCAATATGGACATTAATAAGAATGCACGCACTCACAAAAATTCGCGTACCTTCTTTATTTGTACAAATTAAATTAAACGCGCTGGAATTTTTAAAAAACTAAAGAACCCAGCTTTCGAATGATGTAAAAATATACAGGGCATTCTATTTAAATAAATCAAGTAATTTTTTTTGAAAATAGCCAATTTTTTCCTCGTCCTGTATAACTGGGAAACTTTTTTAATGTTATTGGGGAAAAACTTTTTGAAATATCAAACTCATTGGTGGAAACCGCTCGTTTCTATCTTTTTTCGTTTAGTCAATAGTTAATCACGTTTAAAATGTGTCAATTTTATGTTTTATTTGTTTTTGTATCATCTGATAATAAATGCTTATTAAAATGATGTTCTGTTTAAATAATTTATACTATGCTTTAAGCTGATTTCTATTCCGCCGTCGATCTTGGCACTCCGCTTTCAATTCCGACCACGATCTCAGCACCCACTTAACCGATACAACGCAACCAATCAGAACGTCTTATTTTGCCTATGGTGCCGAGATGGATGGCGGAATTGAAACATGCTTCCGGATTCCATGTACATGAAAATTGCCATGGACTTTCGAACTGCAAAAATACCCTTGGTATTAGTGGGTTATTAGTAGACAATCGTGGGTATTAATATATGTATTAGGTGCATTAGTGGGTACAAGTACGGGAAATAGAGCAAAATCGGGTATTAGTGTACACCATTTTGGAACACGGTTTACGCCTCGGTCTAACTTTTCTTGATTTTTGAAACTGTCCTTCAATAGACTGTGCGATTTTTAATTCTTGAAACATTGCTTTATTACCGACATTTTACCTTGGGGCGAACCAGTAACCTCTAGGTTCACCGAATAACCCCCTCCCGCTAGAAATAAGGGTATGTAGAGATTTTGGAAAACATCACCTCTAACTTTTTTTTGAATTATTCATCAGTTCATAGAACTTCCAATATTGAAAAAAAATAAAAAAATATTTTGCAGTGCAAATCTAACACAATTCAGCACAACTTTTATTTTTTTGAATTTAGAAAAAGGCTGGGTCAACTTTATCAACATCGCCATTGGGCGACATTTGCCCTCAATGGTATAAAAATAAAGTCTCTTCGCAGATATTGGAACAACTATATCTACCTCAATGACTTAATAACCACAGATGAAACAATTCATTCACAAACAAACAAATTTTGTAGCCAAGATTGCTTATAGGCAATACGTGGAGAGGAGCCGAGCGGGGTACTGAGTGTGGATTAGGTTGCATTTACTATAAGATCAATGATTGGTTTATTAGATCATTGCGTGGAATCGTTTATTGCAGCGTTGCCGTACTTCAGTTGTTTTATAGTTATAGAAGAAAATAAATATGTTTTCAAACTCTACATTCCATTACAAACCTTAAAGATATAATATTTAATTTGACCTAAGAGACTACCGCTATATTTTCTTTATTAAATTTATAAGGATAACTATTCAAAAGTATTTATAAACAATCTTTTAAGTTTCTCCGTACATAACAATATTTGTAATAGTCTAAGTTTGGCAATCAATATGGGCGCACTTTGCACGTAAATAAACAGGTCGATGTTGGCCACAAGTTTATTTCTGTATTTTATATCTATGGGTTATTAGATCATTGATCTACCTATTTACTCTCAACTGAATCTTTTTTTCTGAACAAACCGTATATATAATTAAAGTTGATTCTATATTCCTATTAATTACTGCTAGTTGGCGAGAGACAGAAAGGAAAAGGAATTTCTGTTTTAATACAGAAAATTATGAGAAACTATTCGGATTTAAGTATCATGAGTTAAGAACTGAATTCAATTAACATGTTAATACAATAAACGTAAATAATAAATAAATACGTCAGTTACGCAAGGCGAGGTCAATAATCTTGTAATGGGAGACAGCTTTTTTAATCTTGTTAATTACTCGATGAAAAATGTTACTGGTCACAGTTTTACAACTGTGTTAGAATAGAAAAAAAAATAGAATGCATTGAGATAACAAACAACTCGACAGTGTTATTAATTATATAAATTTTTTTCCTTAGATACAAAGTTAATGATCATCTGCCACAAGAATAAAAAACTAGAACATTGTTCTCATGGAACTCTATAACGAATTACAATGATAAAATGAAAACTTTACTCGTATCATTATTTTGAATGAATAACGGCCGCAAGAAATAGGTGGGAAACTAAAGAAGTGGAAGATAATTCGTACACTTTCCAGAAGAAATTTGTTTTATATTCATTCTCTACTCTGAAAAATTGCAGTACATAAGTGTAAACAAATTACGTGTAAATCCATACATTTTTGATGACTATTAAGGTAGCTTTAGAATTTTTTAAAAATTTACATTCGTATAAAAAATTATGAACTTTATTTGGGTAATATCTATAAATACTTTACGATAACTATACAAAACATACTAAGAGGCACTTTCACAATTAGCATGTTGAACGAATTCAATGGAAAAGTTATTGGACATACACAGTATGTCTGCAAAAGTTGGCAACATATGGGAACTTGTGGGAAACTTTTTGACATCTTGAAATTGCAATTAATATTTTGAGAACAATTTGTAAAAATAAATAGAAGGATGTAATTGCATATTAAAATCTAGTTTTCCATTCCGGACAAGTTTTCATAATTAAAGTTTTCGATATTGTCACAAATAAAGATACTTTACGCTTGTATCAATTTCACACTTTTTGACAAAATTCATATACGAATGAAATCAGACATGCAGAACTTTTTTCCGTAATGTTAATCAGTCCAAAAATCTCTTGACAAGGTAAAAATAGGTGACGCAAGTACACCAATTACAAAATATGTGATATCAAATCATACGATGTATAGGGTGACACAAGTACTTTATCTACTTATAATCTTTTTAAAATAAAGATAAGCTATGGCTACATATTCACACTTTATTCCTAATTAATTTGAAAGCTTCAAATATTTGATGTACTTGGGTTGAGCCCTGTTTAAATATTGTTAGTGTTTGTTTGAAGACGACTTTTTTGTTTCTTTAAATTTTACTACAAATCGTTAAAATTTCTGTATATATTTCATTAGACGGACTTGTAAATTAGGATCTACTCAATTCATACTACCAAAAATATATATGATTACAATGTATCGAAAATGCTTCATTCAATCAATACTTCCAAAATGCAATACAAAGAAAGGCTCCATCCGACTTATAGGTATGTACTATCAAAAACCATAACAAAGAGAGGACCCCACTGAATTACACTATTAAAACACATATGACATAATAAAGAAAGTGCCCTACCCGATTTAAACTATTAAAGCACATCAGAAAGGAAGGGCCCCATCCGAATTATACTACCGAAAAACATTACAAAGAAAAGGCCACATTTGTTTCGCTTGAGTTGTCAGAATTTCAAAGCAAATAAAAAGCTCTTTTTTTCTGTACTACAATAATACCTGTTGAAAAACAAAATGCATTAAAACGAAACTGGGAAGAACACAAACAAACACTAACAGTATTTAAACAGGACTGAATGCAAGTACATCAATAATTTTAAGCTTTCAAATTAATAAGGAAAGTGTGAATATGTAGCAATAGCTTACCGTTATTTTAAAAAGATTATAACTAGGTATAGTACTTGTGCCATCCTATACATCGAATGATTTGATATCACATCTTTTGTAAGGGGTGTACTTGCGTCACCCATTTTTATCTCGTCAATAGGTTATTGGACTGATATCAGTACTTTTTGTACAGCTTTTAAATTCAATTCTCACATACTAAAGAAAAGTAACAATAATTTGTTAGAGGTATGCAGTATTTGAGAGAAAAAAAATCGTAAAAAAATGTTGATAATGAAAAAACTTTTTTATGGCATCGCATGTTTTTTGTTAGGAATATTTCAAACAAATTATTGAAAAATCAATGTTCCTCACATTTTGGCCATGAAACAAACAAAATTAAGTGGAATTTCGATATTTTCACAAAAAATCTATGTTTCTCACATATTTTAATTAAACGAACGAAATTAAGTAAAATTTAAATATTCACTTAAAAAATCAGATTTTCACACGTTTTTTTTCATGAAACGAGCCAAATTTTGGACGGTGGCCACGAAAAGCGTCTGAAATCACTCAAAAATCGATTATAGGAATTGTAAAAATAATGTCTGATCACTTATTTCTATAAAAATGAATTAAAAAAAATTGAAATTTTTTGATTAACGACATATTCCACTCAGATGGTCGTTACACCCGTAATATACACTAGAAACCCGGAATATTATATCTATACCTTTGGAAAGATCTTGAATAGAGCTACAAAAACATCATATCGAGTGTGTTTTCTCTATCTATGGTTGAAAACCGTATAAATTGGAAAAACTTGAAAAACCGAAAAAAAAAATTGAAGTGCGGACCACACACTATTGAAAGGTCTTGATAGACCTACAAAAAACATGAAGGGTGTTTTTTCTCTATCTGGGGTCAAAAACCGTATAAACTAGAAAAAAAATGGAAAAACGAAAAAAACAGCAAAGGGTAGACCAACTATTTTGGCTATAACTCCAATAGGCTACACCGAACATCTCAAATATACAAATTATTAGAAACGTCTTGAATAGAACTAAAAAAACATATATATATATATATATATATATATATATATATATATATATATATATATATATATGGCTTGATACCCCTTCTGGGGTTTCGCCGCTTCACGCTTTCTAGATCCATTTTTTTTGGGGTGGATCAATCCCCGTTTTTCCTTTTAGAGTTTCTCTGTCAATGCCCTCCATAGTTTCCTATCCTTAACTTTGTCCTTCCATCCTCCAATTCCGGCTCTCGTCATATCTTCCTTCACCTGTTCCAGCCATTTTATTCTAGGTCTACCCCTACGTTTTCTTCCCCATTGTGTCATTTGCAGTGTTATTTCTTGTTCTTCTGCTCTATATATGTGTCCCAGCTATTTCATTCTTTGCCTTTTTATTTTCCTTACTATGTCCTCTCCTTCCAGTTCTTGCTCAATTTCATAGTTCATTCTTTGTCTGTACTCGTTATCTCTCAATTTGATTGGTCCCAATATTGTTCTCATTATCTTTCTTTCTATTATTCTCAAGTCTTCTTCTTCCTTTTTAGTCAGTGTCATTGTTTCAGCAGCATACAACAGGACGGGTCTTATTAGCACTTTATAAATATTGATTTTGGTTTGTCTTGAGAGTAATTTGCTTTTTAAATGTTTATTATTGGCATGGTAAGCCCTATTTGCATTAATGATTTTTCTTCTATTTCATTTTTCCTGTTTCCAGTGTTTGTTACTGTGACCCCTAAGTATTTGAATTTCTCCACTTTTTCAAATTCGAAATCTCCGATCTTTATTGCACTGGTTTGATGTATTTTACCAAAAATTATTATTTTTGTTTTATCTGCATTTATTTCTAATCCCATCCTACTTCCTTCACTTGTGATTTCCCTTATTGTGTTTTCCATAATCTCTCTTGTCTTTGATATGATTACTATATCGTCCGCATAGGCAATTATCTGTCTTCCGCTCGTCCTGAGATTGCTTTTTTGTATTCGCCTCATTGCATATTCAAGTGTTAGGTTAAATAAAGTTGCAGATAGCGAATCACCTTGACTTACACCCTTATTAATGTATATTTCATCAGTTTCTCCTCCTTGTGTTTTTATCGTAGCCCTTGAGTTTTCCATAGTCATCTTGATTAATCTTCTTAATTTATCATTAATGCCTAGCTCTTTCAAAACAGACAAAAGTTTTCCTCTGTGTAAAGAATCGAAAGCTTGCCGAAAGTCTACAAATAACATTTCCAGTTCTATTTGATGCTCATATGCTTTTTCTATTATCTGCTTCAGTGTATATATGGCATCCACCGCTGATCTTCCTTTTACAAATCCACACTGATATCGTCCTATAGTATTTCCTGTAGTGTCTCTAAGCCGTCTGTTTATTGTAGCTGATAGTATTTTATAGGCAGTGTTCAGTAATGTAATACCTCTATAGTTTTGGCATTCATGCTGGTCACCTTTTTTGTGGATTGTAATTATCGGGCCTATTTCCCATACTATAGGCATTTTTTCTTCTCTCCATATTTTTATTATAAGTTGGTATACTATATCATGAAGCTTCTCACCTCCGTACTTTATCAGTTCCATATTTATATTATCTTTTCCAGGAGCTTTTCCGTTTCGGCTGTTGTTAATAATCTCCATAATCTCTGCTCTTGTAGGTTCTTCCAAAATTTTTTCTTGTGATATTTCTTCAATGTCTTCTTCAATATCTGAATCTTCTACTAGTAAAGTCCTAAAGTGATCTATCCATATTTGTTTGTATTCATTTTCTTCTTCAATGACTTTGCCATATTGGTTTTTTATACCTTTCGTTTTGCCCTTATAAGTTCGGCTTTGTTCATTTATATTTTTATAAAATTTCTTGGTATTACAATTCTTTCTTTCTTGTTCTATTTCTTTTATATTGTTATCCATCCATTTTCGTTTTGATTTTCTTATCATTTTGTTACATTCATTTCTGCTTTTTATGTATTCTTGCTTGTGCTTTATTTCGTTTGTTCTTATCCATTTTTGTCTTTTTTCCTTTTTTTCTACTGCTACACGGCAACTATCATTGTACCACTCTTTTCTTTTATCTCTATCCATTTTGCCTATGTGTTTTTCCGTTGTTATTTGAATGGATTTTTTTATAGCTTCCCATTGTGCGTTAACGTTTTCTTCCTTTTTCACTATTTTGCTTGGTAATTCTTCTATCTGTGTTTCATATTCTTTCCTTACTTTCTCTTCACTTAGCTTTGTTATGTTCCATCTAATGCATTTCTTTCCCTTTTTTTTTTAAATTTTGTTTTATTTTGGCAATAACAAGAAAGTGATCGGAGTCTGCACATGCTCCTCTGTATGTTCTCACGTCCTTTATTGATGTTTGTTTTCTCCTATTAATTAATATATGGTCTATTTGAGATGTTGCTTTGTTATCAGGCGATACCCATGTTATTTTATGTTTTTTTGGATGTGGAAATTTTGTGCTACTTATGTACATATTCGTGCTTGCTGCGAGGTTACACAGTCGCTGCCCATTGTTATTTGTTTTTTCGTGTATAGTTTCCTTTCCTGCTACGCATTTTATGTAGTCTTCTTTACCTATTTGGGCATTAAAATCTCCTAATATTATAGTATCCTCCTTTGGTATTATTTCTATTTCTTCTTCTACCTTTTCGTAAAATTTATCCTTTTCTTCATTGCTGTCCTTCTCTGTTGGAGCGTAAATATTTAATAGGGATATGTTGCATGGTTTTGCTTTCACTCTTAGGTATGCCATCCTTTCATCTATTGGTTTGATTTCAATAATTTTTTGTTTCATTGACTGGAATACCATAAATCCTACTCCCCGGTTTCCTTGCTTTTTGTCTCCAGAATATCTAAAACTATACATGTTCTTATCAATTGCCCCTTGATCCTTCCATCTTATTTCTTGCAAAGCCGCTATGTCTATATTGTATCTTATCAATTCATTTCCTACTTCTTGCATTTTCCCTGGTATCAACATTGTTCTTATATTCCAAGTTCCAATTTTTATTTCGTTTTTTCTCCTACTTTTTGGCTTCCTTATTTCTTTATCGTTGTTTCTTTGTATAATCGTATGTCCTTTTTCATTCCGAGTCATTATCCTGTCCATTATTATCTCCTGTGAATCTATTAGTTTTTTGTTTGAAGTTTTTCCAGTGTTTCATTATTTTTGTTCCATCTCCATTCTTCTCCTTCTATTACGATCCGATTGTATCCTATCTTCACATTTTTTCCCTTATTTTTTTCTTGTGCCGCTATTACTTTCATTTGTTTACGTTTGTTCCTTTCTTGCTTCGTTAGGTCATTATTAATAAATATTTGCTGTGACAGATTCGATTTATTTTTCATAACTTTGTACTTGTCTTCTTCATTTGCCATTTCAATTAGACATGTTTTAGAGGAAAGCTTTGCGGTACTTTTGATTTTGATGTCCACTTTTAAGTTTTTTGAAATAAAATTTTCTAATGTGGTTTTCATTGTCTCATTGTTAATTTTATCGACATCCAGTCCACTCATCACAATATTATTTTTCTTCTTATCTTTTTCCAACCACTCCATATTCTTCTTCAAGTCATTCAGATCTTGTTTAATAATCATATTCTCCTGTTTGATTATATTATTTTCTTCCCGTAATAACTCATTTTCTTTTTTTATTGACATTATTTCATCACTAAACTTTTTTTGTTCGTTTCTTAGTTGCTGCAGCTCATTTTTTATTAACGTTTGATCTTGTTTCATGTCTTTCATCATCGAAATCAATGTGTCCAGTTTATCTTCTTCCATTCTTTGTTGTTTCGTAGGGGTTCTGAGTGTTTTTCTACTTTTCTCAACGCGTCCTCCAAGGTTTTCCTCCGCAGATCTTTTCTTACTTTCATCTGTCACATAATCGTCGCTGTCTGTGTACATTTTATTCCAAATTCCTTACACTAATATTTTATTTATGATTTCGAATATAATTAAATACTGCCCTGTGCTTATTAACTTGTAAGCCGCGCAAAAAGACTGACCCCAGTCGACCCGTCGGAAGTCAGTCTCTTATCAGCAATACTAGTTTTTTTAGGGCCGCTTATTGAGTTCTGATATATCAATTTATTGGTATTAATCTTATTTTATTGTTTTTCAAATAATTATACTCTTACCCAACTTATACTTACGGTATTTTTCACTGTAAAACTTGTTTTTCTAATTGTTGTTTATTAATTTCTGTGAATAAAGCACTTAATTGCAGATCGATACAACACACAACTAATCAATTTCTCGCCAGAATCGGACTCCACAAAAAACATAAAGGGCGTTTTTTCTCTATCTGAGGTCAAAAACGTAAAATTGGAAAAAACCTAAAATACCCATATTTCGAAATTTTTGATCGCCATTAGGACCCCTTAAGGATTTTTCAATGATCGTAGTATGATGCGATCGTAATAACTTTTTGAGCTCTATCATCCTGCAAAGTATCATCGAAATCGTTAGAGCCATTACAAAGTTGCCACAAATATATATACGGACATATTAACTAAAACGAGATATAGTTCACGTAAGAGATATGGTGCGAACTTGAAAGTTTCGGCTTATCCTTTGATTTGAATATTGTCATAGTCCAGTCAATATTTTAATTTAAAATGCTTATTAGACGATATATTCATTTAATATTATAACTTCAACTAACAATCGTTAAAATGTATTTAATAATTTTATAATTATTAAATACATCTTAAACATAGCACCAGACAATTAACACTACCTTATATCTCGTTTTATTAACAAGAATTAGTAATATAATTTTCAAATAACATATTTTTTCCCCATATTTTACTGATCTATAAGTATATTTTTTTGAAAATGCACGTGTCCACTAGCGATAAGCAACGCTCACTATTTAGTTAGTAGGCTAGCATCAAGATAGATTGTAGTGTGTAAGTGGTATTGGTAAAAATAAACAAAATATTAATACCTTTCAGAGTCTAGCTCCCCCACATAACTTAAAGGGGATATACCCTTACATTTCTGCACTATATGTTTTGCGCGTACTATACCTATATATCAGCTTTGAGTACAGCTAGGAGTCTGAAAAGTTTACTGTAGCATCACCTCAGCGCTCCAAATGAACTGACAAAATTCCATCGTGATCGGTGAACGCGTTAAGTTACTGTATAATATAGAGTGACTGTTCATGGTTTGATTTAAAAGTCGTAGACAGTTTGTATTGGGCTTTTTTCGGTGTGCTAGTTTTTGTGGGGGTGTACTTGCGTCACTCCGCAACTGCCGTTGCCTGTGATAATCAAGTTTCCCATATGTTGCCAACATTTTCAGTATTGATTATTGTAATAAAATTCAGTATCACCTAAATCCTTCGAAATATAATTTTGAAAATTTGGGGGATTATAGCCCATCATTAATCTTCACATTCTAAATTATTTACAATGTTACAGGGTGTTTCAGAATGCTGTGTTAAATGAAATCATTACCATTACAACATTATAGGGATATGATGCGGTCTACGGGGTGTTTAGAAAGGTATAACCAATTTTCCATAAAAATCATAACAAGTTCAATACTCTGTACAACGTAAAATAAATTCAAGAATGAAGATCTGTTGCGGCCAAAGCATTCGAGTGGTAGTCAAAATTCTAGAAAATTATTTATTTCGTTAATATTCATTGGATCTTATACAGGGTAAATCAAAATACATTATTTTCTCAGTTTTTTTTAAATGGATCACCCTGTATTCTATGTGAATATCTAAATATACTATCAACATACTTCTTTAAGCTATTTAAGCATTACCTGTACCTAAAATTATTAGTTCTTGGGATATTTTGATTTTTCTATGCAAAACATTGATTAGGTACTTATATAATCATTTAACAATTAATTGTGAGTTGGCCATGATTCATTTGTAAAATTGACATTTTATCATTGTTGTTTGGTGCTATAGAGATTAAATTACATATACAAGAAAAAACGAGTAGGTATATTACAATTTTTCTATGCAAAACATTGATTAGGTACTTATATAATCATTTAACAATTAATTGTGAGTTGGTCATCATTTATTTGTCAAAAATTGACATTTTATCATTGTTGTTTGGTGCTATAGAGGTTAAATTACAGGAAGGAAATAATAAAAAAACAATCCTATTTTACTACAGTATACACATCTTGATTATTATAATACGTGTTCGAAATGTCTCCAAAGATATCTACACTTAAAATTATTGACCTTTACCCTGACGTCATTAATATCTGATAACATAACCGACAGATGTCAAATTATTTTGTTACGTTCTTCACTATTAATAGAAAGAGATGCCACTTAATAAGTATGTCGGTTATGTTATCAGATAATAATGACGTCAGGGTAAAGGTCAATAATTTTAAGTGTATGCATGCTTGAAAGCGCCACGAAAATCCTCTCTACCAAAGAAGTACGTTATTTCGAAAAGCCCTACCTATTTAACTCTTACACCGACCTTTAAATTGTCGAATCACGTAACAGAGTCCATAAAGTGCCAACAACATGCTTTAAGCACGTGTAAGAATGTACCCGTGCGATATTTATCGTTCTATAGCATAATGGGGTGCAACGTTGCCAAGTCTACGTTTTCTCTTAGTCTAGGGATATTGTGGACAATTTGACAACACCACATGGGGGTGGGTGCCTGGCGTTGTTCCCCATCTACGAAGTCTCAACCCCCTAGGGCTTCAAATAAAGGAGATACCCATTAATCCCCATGTAATTCCAGATTTCATCGTACCCCATAGACGTCAGAGGGACAGCTACTTATTGAAGGGACCCTGTATACAAAAATCGTTTTCAATTCTCTTGATTCCCGATGTTTCTAGAATATATCAGATGTTCGAAACGGGTATATAAAACAACCGCTTGTCGGAGGATTAGTATTACAGTATTCAGCAGTGGAACACATAAGCGAAGCGATGCTGTTGCGATCCGGCGTGAACCATCCCAACTGTTTCTGTTATATATGTGGTGAGGTGACATTGAAAGCTCAACGAAAGACCTTTCGGGTACAAAGTTGGCGATCAAGGCAAAACTTGGGCTCCCAAAAAATGTTACCGCACTTGCTCAAGAACCTTAGCAGAATAGCTACGGGATACTAACACATCTATGAAGTTTGGAGTGCCAATGATTTGGCGGGAGCCTAAGAATCATGTTGATGATTATTACTTTTGCTTAACAAAAATTCTGGGATGTTCTAGCAAGCAAGCCTTATATCCCCTCAGCTATTAGACCTGTACCTCATGACGCTTCTAGCGTACCTGTTCCTAAGCCTCCAGAGAAATATGATGAACCAGATAATTATTATGCCACAGAGGACCCAGAAGCCGGTCCAAGTTTTGATGAGGAAGTCGTTTTTGAATGTAGTAGCAGCAAACAGCCACATTTTATATCTCAGGAAGAGCTCAATGATCTAGTTCGTGATTCAGATCTTCCCAAAATAAAGGCTCAACTGCTTGGAACTCGTTTGCAGCAGTGGAAACTTTTACTAATAGGTGTGAAAATTTCCACGTTTCGGAAAAGGCAGTCTATGCTGGCCGTATTTTCTCAAAAGAAAATGAGTTAATTTACTGTCATGATATTCCACGTTTAATCAATGAACTTGGTATTTCCTATGTACCTACCGAGTAGCGACTATTTATTGACTCTTCGAACACAAGTGTAAAGGCAGTTTTGTTGTTCAATGGGAACGAACAGCCATCAGTTCTCGTTGGTCATGCTGTAAATATGAATTAAACATACCAATACATACATATTACTCCAATGCATAAAATACGAAGATAATAAGTGAAATACCTGCGCCGATCTCAAAGTTGTTGCATTGCTCACAGGACTGGAGAGTGGCTTCACAAAGTATTGTTGTTTTTTATGCAATGGGACAGTAGTGCCAGAAACCAACATGATTTATATAAAGATTGGCCGTTACGTGAAAACATGGTGCCCGACCAGAAAAACGTCCTTAATGAACCTTTAGTAGATCAGCAAAAATTTTATTTACCTCCTCTACGCATAAAACTAGGGCTTATAAAAAATTTGTTAAGGCCTAAGATAGAGTAGGAAATGCGTTCCTTTACTTGGGACAGAAATTCCCGCGTATAAGTGAAGCAAAGCTTAAGAAAGGAATCTTCGTTGGACCTCAAATACGGGAATTTTTTAAGGATCAAAATTTTACAACTACACTTTTGAGAAGGGAAAAAGGGGTATGGGATGCCTTCAAAAATGTATGTAGTAGTTTCTAGATACCAGAAAGTTGGATAACTACAAAGATCTACTCGTAGTTGAAGAACTTATCCAACCTTATAAAGCCTTGGGTTGCAATATGTCCCTTAAGCTGCATTTTCTTCACTCCTATTTAGAATTCTTCCCTGATAATTTGGGTGCAGTTTCACACGAGCACAGCGAGAGATTTCACCATCAAATTGCTCAGGTGGAGAAGCGCTACAGTGGAAAATGGACCCCAAATATGCTAGCGGACTACTGTTGGACCCTTAAACATGAAACCGCTCCTGGCGAATACAAGCGAAAAAAGGCAAAGAAATTAATTTTTTATTGTATTTATCTTTTTTTGATACAATAAAAAGTATATTTTGTAAAGAAAGTGTTTTTTTTCTAATTTTTAAAAATTCACCACTAGATTGCTTATAAATTGGGAGTTTCATATTTTATATTCTCGCTTCTCTAAAAACTTGTGGGCGATAGGGAGTGCATATTTATTACAATTCAGTAAAACACAGTAGTAGACGAAAGAAAACCAAAAGAAAAATTGTAGAACGACAAAATTGTAGAACAGTGTAATTAAAAGAGTTTCACACATTATTACGAATCATTTCTACAGAAATATTCCGAAATTTATTCCGTATTCTCTCCGCCAAGTCAACCGTTGTAGTTGGGGGTATTTTGGACACTTCATTTTTAATGTGACCCTAGAAAAATGAGTCCATTTTATTGAAATCTGGTGACCTTGGTGGCCACTGTACTGGACCATTTTTTCCGATCCAACTTCCAGGAAATCGTTGATTCAGTTCACCACAAATTAATTGATTAGCGTGCGTAAGAGCACCATCGTGCAAAAACCACATCCTTTGACGTGTATGAAGTGGGACTACTTGCTATAGTAGAGGTAATTGGTTTACTATAAAATCTAAATGCATCTCACCATTTGAATGTTCCTCAAAAAATATGGTCCTACTACATATTCACCAACATTACCTCCCCACACATTTAACGACCATCTAGTTTCAGTGTGTGTAACTATGTGATATGGATTAGTTGATGAATAATAGTGAATGTTATGCCTGTTAACATAACCACTTTTATGAAACGTGGCTTCATCTACAAATAGAACATAGTCGAAAAAGTCTCTCTGTTGATTAACTTTTCGTAAAGCCCCTCTACAAAATATTAGTCTCTTTTCAAAATCATCATCAGTTAATTCCTGTTGCAACTGAATATGGTAAGGGTGCATTTTGTTTTTGCCAAGGATTATTGCACACCATAGTAACTCAGTTCTTGTTCGTTGTATATACTACACTTGTGTGTGGGTTTTCGGTAACCCACAGCAATACATTAATTTCATGTTCTTCTGTCACAGAAGTGTTTGAACCTTCATGCATTTCATAAATAACTGAACTCGTGCGATTGAACCCCTCCATCAATCTCTCCAAAGTAAACTCTTGCTGATAGTAAGGCGTTTTTGTTGCAGTCTCCCAATATCCAGATCATATCAATAATTTAATCACTAGCGAAATTCATTTTTGCACTAGTTCAAATTCTTCAAACCATCAAAAAATATAGCAAACCGATGAGTCAAAGACGAATAATGTACCTATTATTATGTCAAATATCAGTTTTTGACAAATAAATCATGGTCAACTCGCAATTAATTGTTAAATGATTAGATAGGTACCTAATGAATGTTTTGCATAGAAAATCAAAATATCTCAAGAATTAACAATTTTAGGTATAGGGAATGCTTAATAAAAAAAGAAGTATGTTGGTAGTACTTTTCGATGCGCACATAAAATACAAGGGTGATCTATTTGAAGAAACTCAGAAAATAATGTAATTGTATTTTGATCCATCTTGATTCAATAGATATTAACGAAATGAATAATTTTCCAGAATCTGACTAGTACCCAATATGTTCAATATAAAATGTACACAAAATGTATAGATTTCAAAACACAAACTACGAGCTTATTGATCAAAATTTTCAAAACCATTGAAATGAATTTATTGTCAACACAGAGTTTTCTCAGTAGTTGTATTTGCCTTCAGGTAATTCTCTTGCAAGCTCCAATTTTGTGTTTCAATCATATCACAGACCAACGGTTATTTGAGTTACAAAATTACTAAAAAGGTTCTAACGATTGATTACTGACGCATATTTGTATATTTACTCGAGGGACATGCTCAGAGTGTCATCCTAGCATTTTTGATCATGGAAAATATTTCAAAATGTTTTTCAATAAATTTTTACTCTTCTATGGCCAGCATTCATTGAGCACTCAATACTGAATCCAGTAGAACCATTAATTACAGATGGAGGTCTGCGTATTTACCCCCAGAGCATACTCAGAATGTCATACTAGGAGTTTTGATCATTAAAAAATATTCAAGTAAATTATTGCTATTATATGGCCAGCACTCATTGAGCATTAAATACCGAACCCCATAGAACCATTAATTACGGTTGCAGATCTGTGTATTCGCCCACAGATCATGCTCAGACTGTCATATTAGAAGTTTTGATTATATAAATTGAAAAAATACTTTTTTTCGCCAGCAGTCATTGAGCACTAACTCTTCTGTATTTTGTTTTAGAATTATATCAAGTTCTTACGGCGTATTAGGACGTCCATTAAGCTAGCCTTGTCAACACAGCGGAATCAAATCTAAGGTAGGTAGGAATTTGATGCCTTTTTATGCTAATAAACAAGATCCAGTTTGGTTGACAACAAGAAATACCAGTTATTTTTGTGAAGATTACTTTAATGTAAATTGTAAGTTCTGATAAACAACAAATACAAATTTAAAATTAGATATTTTTGGTTAAGTGGTAAAAACTAAAAGTCAATTATTCATTAGTAATTTGTTTACAGAGCTAATTCCAAGTTTTATTTCGTTGATATAGATGATAAGTAGTTCTAAATATGATAAAAAGTATATAACATTAGTAAGGTGTCTCTCTCTTTTCTGATAAAGTATATCATTGTAGAATTATAGGTACTTACAAAAACATTTTCACGTTTTTCTCCGCTGTACAAAAATCCATGTTTTTAGCAAAGAAGCTCGAACAATCATAGAATCAATCTTCGGTAAGTTACAACTTTTTCTTTTGATGGATCCAGTCTCCATTGTGATAGAAATTGTAAAATATTATTATTCTTTTAACAAATTATCAAGAAAAATTATTCATATTTTTAATTTGGTTAGGAGAAATAAGTCAATTTGTTCGGGCAGTGATGTCATTGCGCTTTGATTGGTGTTCGCAGTCACGTCATAATGGGTAATAATTACCGCAATTTAAGTTAGTTTTATTTATTTAAGAAGAATAATTAGGTTCTTAAAATTTTATTTTAGGTTTCTGAAAACTGTCTTTAATGTGCAAAACATAACTTCACATGAATTTGTAACAACTGTCAACATCCTTATTCAGGTTAATTTTTTCTCCCGTTTTCTCCTGATAAACAATATGACAATGCCAGCTTGATGTTAAGTGACATTGTCCATATTTCTTCCAAAATGGCTTGAGCAACTTACCGCAACAAATTCGCATCAAATGCCACCTATTTTAGATTTGATTCCGCTGTGTTGGCAAAGAGCTTATGAGGGTGTACACTGTTAGCTTAACTAAAACTTAGTAGTGTTCTCATTTTCTAGTAATGTATGAGAGCATTAAATTTCAGTTTTTGGCACTAAATTAGCACTGCTGATTTGACCATGCTAGATTTTTAGACGTTCATCTCATACGCGTCAATCGCGTCCCAATATGCGCATCGCCTAAGTGAGAGGCAATATATAATTAAAAGCCTTTCACCGTAGGATTATCAAGAAACTTAAACTCTGATCCACATTTATCGTTTGAAAACCGTTGTAAATTAACAATATGTTTTACCGAGTAATATTTCCACGAAAAGCAATACCTTTGTTCTGCTTCAACAACCATCTAAAAATCTCTTATATTAGATTGAAATCGATTTTTAAATTACCTATATTGAAATGGAAGAGGATATTGACATAGGACGAGTAGGGCTTCCTCGTTTTTCAAATCCTCACCAATATATATATTGCATTACTGACAACAACGACAATCGAATAGCGACTTAAAAACTTCTAACCTTCTTTGAAAAGAAAAATTACGTGGCAGTAAAACTTCGAAATTCAATCTCACATTTCGATCGAAAATTTCTACGGATAATACGGGTAGGTACAATTGATATTAAATCGATTTCTACAATGGTTGTGAAAAATACGCGCAGAGTAGCCGTTTGGCATAAAAGTGTTCATCCAACTGTCTATTTCATACAAAGAATAAATATCTCTTGAGTTGGAAAATGGGGCCACTAAATAATCAAAATACTTCAAGTTATTGAATCTGCGTATACAAAAGGTTTAAAAATTTATTAATTGCAAAAAGTATTTATAAAAAGGTTGTCAATCATCCTGATGGGTTTTAGGAAATTATTCCGTGAACTATATCACTGTCGCCCGCAGATCAGTTATAATAACATGATAGTGTAGTTTGCTTACGTTGTATATTTAGATTTATATAAATTCATTTTCTTTCAAGAGTAGAGACAGTCAGTAGTTAGAACCGAACGAATATTGTCGGTATAGTTAGTTGTAGTGTTTAAAAAACAGATTTATGAAATAAAGTACATTTTTCGTGTCACTACATAACAACGATTTATTTACTTACAAAATGATTATGAACCGAACAAATATTTGTATAGTTAGTTTGTAGTTTTTAAAGAGATTTACGAAATAAAGTACATTTTTGGCGCAGTCAGTTGGATTGTTCGGGTCGTGCGCATTGAACGTCCGATATTCGTTTTAACGATTTACCGACAAATCGAACTTTGCAAACAAGTTTAAAGTTGAAAAAACTGGCCGGTGTTCAGTGAAGTGCCAGTTTTGGAGTCATTCATCAGTCTATTGGAGACCTGATCCAGACCATTTCGGTTTTCGAGAATTAGGACGCACATCGCCTGAATTCTGCAAGGATTACCCACTCATTATAGTCAAGAAAAGCATGATCAAAGTCGCATTGACTATTTTGTAAGTACATTTTATGAATTCAAATAATCTTTTGGACGAAATTAAAACTATTTTTAGTAAATTGAGTGTTGGTTCTCTTCTTATTGCATTAAAGTCAAAAAATAAAACAAAATTTAAACATAAATCTAAAAAATCAAATATCTTAAGAATAAATAACCAAAGTAGTAGTCATTCGAACCTTACAACATAACCAATCGTAAATAACGATCAATTAGAGTCAGAAATGGCACAAGCACAATTTAAATGGGAATATATTAACTGCATTCCAGAATTTGATGGTAACCCTAAGGACTTAAACAGATTTATTTCTGTAAGTGAATCCATTATTTCTCATTTCGAAGATAGAGAAAACCACAATAACTTTCAGAATATTTATTTGTTGAATTCTATATTATCAAATATTAAAGGAAACGCTAAAACTATAATAAATATCCACCCTTGTAACACCTGGGTCGAATTAAAGAATGTTCTGACTAGTAATTTCTCAGACCAAAGAGACGAAGTGTGCTTGAATAGAGATCACGTAATGCTCAAACAAAATTCGAACGAGTCTTCTCAATCGTTATATGATAGATGCTTACATATTCTAAATTTAGTTCGTAGCTATGTTAATATCCAAGAAAATACAGAAACAGCTAGATTTCTTAAAAATACTCTATATTAAAATTTAGCCCATAAAACATTTCTCTACGGGTTAAGAGAACCCTTAGGAATCACCATCCGATGCATGAAGCCCGCTTCTTTAACAGAGGCTATGCAATACGTTATACAAGAAGAAAATGCCCATTATCTTCAAAGTTCCTTTAATAGAAATTTCCCCAGACAATGTGCCAATAATAGTAACAGATCGAATCATCGATCAATGCAAACACCCAATCAATCTTCATTTAATTCGCATACTCCGAATCACTTGTCTACTAGACAAACGAATAACTGTCCTTCTCAACCTATACCAATACAACACACTTTTCCTAGGAACTCTCAATTCTTTAGAGAACCAAATTCGAATACCAATGTGTTCAGACCCATTCCAAATAATAATAGATTCCCTAAACCATCGCCCATGTCGATATCAACTAGAAATACAAATTAGCCCAATGAGTTCCACAGACAATTCCGGACTAAAAATAATAAACCTCCAAATAATCATCCCAATTTAATATCTGAAGTACTCTGTAATGTAGAATCACAAGACGATCATGACCATTCCTATCAGTTACCATACCCCGATGATAAAAATAATTGTGATACAACAGAGCCCCACTCGACGATGACGTAAATTTTCAATAAGTGCCTCGTAACATACTTTACAAAATAAACCCAGTTGTTTCAGCCCCGAAATTATTTCACTTAATAATGTTAAATCTAGCGAACTGCCCTATGTAGTTGTAACTGAACATAATCAAATATTCTTAAGCGACTCCGGTTCGAGTAGATCCTTCACAGACCCCAAAATTGCTTTTAAATTGTACCCAAATACAATCAGTAATGATCCTTTTGTAGTTACCACAGTATTTCAGCAATCTTCCCATAAATATCGCGCTGGCATACACGACTCAAAGATATTCAAATTCCCAGTCATCAAATTTGAAATTTTTCCTTTTTAAATTTCACAACGTTTTTAACGGCCTTATAGGTCTAGATAATCTTAAGTTACTTCAAGTTAGTGTTGATTTCAAAACAGGTTATCTTATTACACATTTTAATACAATAAGATTGTGTTATCATAAGACGTCGCATGATTTAAATCTTGTTACAGTAGATCCTAGAACACAACAAGTAATAAAAATAAAAACTAGTGTTTACCAAGGAGATATAATTATTCCTTATAAAAAAATACAGGATTATGTAATTCCACGAAGTTTTAGTACAGCAACATACGGTTATGCTTTAACTACAATTTTAAACATAATGTTGAAATTAATAACATTGAATATTTTGATAAAAATTTAGTAATGCAAAAAAATCGAACCGAACACATGAACGAAGAGGAAAAACGAAAAATCCTCGAGCTTTGTAATTAATATAACGACATTTTTTATAAAGAAAACGAACCGTTGACATTAGGGCGTTCTATTTGACTGAGATCTCAGTTAATCTCAGCTCACCTCAGTAATGTGAGCGTTCTTTTTGTTTTACTCACTTTAAGTGAGCTGAGATTTCCCCCCCCCCCTTCACTGATGCTGAATGTGTTGTAAGGGGGAATCAGTCGGAAATAAAGTGGAGGGGATGAACAAATATTTGATTTGCTTAAGTTATTTGTAGTTTTAACCAAGGTTATCTATAGTTTTAACCATTGACATATAAACACACATAATCTATTTTTCTTTTGTTACAAATTATGGATACAATAACATTATTATTATTATTATATGTTTTGTTTCTTATTCACGCATGCGTCGACAGGTCGCGCGCTTCAATTGAGATGTCGTTCTTTTTGGTGCTTACTCACATCACTTTATCTCAGATCACCTTAACTGAAGTGATCTGAGATCTCAGTCAAAAAGAACGCACCTATTTACTAGTAAAATTCGACATCAAATACGAACGACTGACGGAATACCGGTCTACACGAAAACTTACAGATATCCTTTTATACATAGACAAGAGGTCGCTAATCAGATACAAAAAAACATGTTGGACTCTAATATAATTGGACAATCATATTCGCCATGGCATTGCCCATGTGGTTGGTAAGTAAGAAGAAAGATGCCAGCGGCAAACAAAAATGGAGAGTAGTTATCGACTACAGAAAACTTAATAAAAAAATAGTAGATGATCGTTATCCTCTGCCCAATATACACAATGTTTTAGCGAAATTGGGAAATTGTTATCATTTTTCGACAATAGATCTAGCTAGCGACTTTCATCAAATCGAGATGGAAGAAAACGGTATCGAAAAAAACAGCATACATATAGAGAACCGAATTTCAAGGTCCAGCTGGACAAACCAGAATTTTTTTGAAGGAAGTTGCTTACTTGGGCCACATCGTAACACCTGACGGTGTTAAACCAAATCCAGGCAAAATATACGCTATACGTAACTTCCCAATACCGAAAATACCAAAACAAATCAAAGCCTTCCTTAGTCTACTCGGATATTATCGACGATTCATTAAGAACTTTGCCAAAATTACAAAGCCCCTAACAAAGTGCCTTAAAAAGGGGAGGGAAATCGAATTAAATGACGAGTACATTACCTGCTTCGAGACTTGTAAGAATTTATTGATAAACGAGTCTATTTTACAGTATCCCGATTTCTCGAAACCAATTAATCTTACAACAGATGCATCAAATGTAGCTTTAGGAGCAATCCTATCTCAAGGCCCGATAGGGCAGGATCTCCCCGGAGCATACACATCACGTACTTTAAACGATTCTGAACAATTATACTCGACGATAGAACAGGAGCTTTTAGCCATAGTATGGGCAAACAAATACTTCAGACCGTACTTATACGGTAGACGAGTTAATGGTATAACGGACCACAAACCGTTAGTCTGGTTAAATTCACTAAAAGAACCAAATTCGAAACTCTTACGTTGGAAAATAAAACTCGAAGAGTATAATTATCAAATAATTTATCGATCCGGAAAATCAAACAGTAACGCAGATTGCCTCTCACGAATTGAAATCCATACTAAAGAATCACAACCATTTTGGAACGATGATTCCTTTTAGAAAAACGTGGACGAAATCTTAAGCGAAACCAGCAATTACTATAGCCAACCCAACCCAGACCGTCAAACTGACAGTAGTCTCAATACGCTTCAACCTTCGATAAGTAATCAACCTGCAGAGCCTAGTGCAATTAGTGTAAGACAAGACTACGATAATTTGTCTATGATCGTAAATATTGACGATACATCTCATGACGATCACGAAAAACAAACTGAAGACGACCCTGACGAAAATAACGCGGCACATTCGAATTTCAATGAAATCCTGTAGTAGGTATCCCAATCACCGAATGTGCAGTTAATTATGGCAAAAACAAATTTTCATAGATTGAGTAATGCATTCCCCGGCAAAACCTGAAATAAAAATTCTTTTTGGAAATAAGCAACGTTATTACATTCAGTTATCTAAAAACAACTTTAATAACCATGCGATAAACTTCATTAAAGAATATATTGTTCTAGATATCTCGTATTATTTATATTTCGAAAATCCAACTCTGTATGAACCACTTTCGGTTTGTTTACAGCAATATTTCAAATCATCCTCTATAAAACTTAAAAAATGTACAAGTAAACTAATCGATGTCATAGACAAGCAAGATATATTGGAAACAATCAAAAACTATCATGAAAGCAAATCTAATCATCGCGGTATAAACGAAACCCTTCAAAAAATCAAACAAAAATATTACTGGCCGATATGAAAAAAATCAATCCAAACTTATATCAATGAATGTGAAATATGTCAGCAATGCAAATATGACCGACATCCAGTCAAGATCCAAATAAATTTAACACCAACGGCGACTAAACCCTTTGAAATAGTACACATCGACTCATTCACATTCGAAAATTCAAAATTTTGAACGAATGTAGATAGTTTTTCAAAGTATGCTCAAGTCTACTACAAAGAAGCCTACGGTACCGAATTTAAAAATACGGTTGTAACCGAACTCCTAGGCCTCCATAAAGTCAAACTACATTTTTGTTCACCGGCTCACCCACAGTCGAACGGTAATGTCGAACGTTTCCACTCGACTATAATAGAACATTTAACATTACTAAATTCACAAGGATTCTTCTAATGCCCCAATAAAAAATAAAATTGTGAATGCAATTTTGGCATATAATGAGTCTATTCATTCCTCAGTAAAATTAAAACCAATCGATATTGTCAACGG
This sequence comes from Galeruca laticollis, assembly GCA_963921935.1. Taxonomy (NCBI): domain Eukaryota; kingdom Metazoa; phylum Arthropoda; class Insecta; order Coleoptera; family Chrysomelidae; genus Galeruca; species Galeruca laticollis. Next base: position 196,743,405 of record OY998179.1, on the reverse strand, counting down.
GCATATCTCAGATAACGATCCATTCAATTTAGAAATTGACAAATTACTAATAAACGATTACGTAAATCAACATAAAGATCGATCAAAACTATTGTACGCGAAAATTAATTCAGATCTAATCGCACAAAAAACCAAACATTTAGAGAAAATCAACAAAACCCGCGAAGATCCAAAAATATTCGCACCAAATCAAACCATATTTATCAAAAGAGAGAAAAGACAGAAAATTTCTAATAAATTTGATAAGCCAGTTACAGTAACAATAAACACGAAACGTAAAACCATAACAACTGCAAAACGAGGTAAAGTACCTATGGACAATGTTAAACGCCCACTAAAAAGATTATATTCTTTTGACTCTTAATTACATGTTATTATTTCAGATTACCAGGAATTTTCGGATTCTAAGAAACTATATCTCTCCGGAATCTCCAAGATAACCCTGGCCTTCTTCCAGTTAAAATCGGCAACGCAAAAATAATTCAATATTATATTACTATGATTTAAATTCCATAAATATCGAATTTCAAAAATTAAAGACTAAAACCTTAAAAACCATCGACTTAATTAAAATTAATACCGTAAAAATCGAAGAACTACCAAACAACTTAAATACTATTAATTTTATCGAAACACAAATAGAAACTAAATTAAGTGAATTACTACTCCATCAACGAAGGACGAAACGTGGCCTAATCAATGGGCTCGGTTCGGTTTTTAAAGCTATTAGCGGAAATTTGGGCGCTAACAATGGCGAACGTTACGAGAGACTTATTAAGGAACTTCAACAAAATCAAAATTCTATAGCACAAACAATCAAAACACATAATACATTAGCTGTTCCTTTAATTAGTGATTTCAATTCAACCATTCAACAAATAAATAATAATTAGATTATTAGAATACAAAATTAATACCATAAGTAAATTCATTCGAAATCAATATAATAACAGTACTATTTTCATCAAATACATATTTAATCAAATATTAAACATGTATGAAATATTAAACTATATAGCAAGATGGGCATATCCGAACTCTGCCACAAAATAAAATTTTACCTGACTTGTATCAATTTTAGGATTACTGAAATGTTCGAACTGTGCCGCAACCATTTAGTTTAATCCTATTAGAGTCATTAGGGTTTATAATAGATAAAATCGGAGGCCCATAGAATTATGTATATTTCTGAAAGGTTTCAAAGATTTCTTGTATTAAATATTTTGAAGAAATCTTGATTGTTTTTATCAATATTTAGGGGATTAGGGGAAGGACGTTGATGCACTTACACTATATAAGAGTTATAGTTGTATTCAGTTACTTCATATCGATCTACAGAAGTTAAGAGTGTAGTACACATAGCAAACAGTGACCAAAATGGAGAACAAAGCATCTACAATGTATAGTGAAAGAGGAAATAAATTAATAGTGTTGAACAGTTATAAATTTTCGAAAGCTAATACTAGCAAATGTGGAAACATTAGATGGAAGTGCTGTAACGCAAAATGTCCAGTTAGAGTGTACTCCCACGTTTCTGATGAAGAAACAATCACAGAAGTCAAAGGAGAACACAATCATACTATGGAAACGAACCTATCAAGAAAAGCAGTGAGTAACAGCATTAAAAGGAAAGCGACTGAAGATCCCACTGAGAAACCCTCCAAACTAATTCGGCAAGAATTGGTGTCAAATAATTTCGCGGAGGATATCAACACCGAAGATATTGACCGGATAAGGAAAAATATTCACGCGGCGAGAAGAAAAATTTTACCCCTATTGCCTAAAAATCAGGAAGAAGTATTTAATAGTGTTCGTGAATTACAATTACGAACGAACCGAGAAGAGGAATTTCTATTAACAGCAGACCAGGTATTTAAAATTATTGTGTTCTCCTGTTTTTCCAACCTTAATTTTTTATGTAATTCGGATTGTATTTTGATGGATGGGACTTTTAAATACTGTTCAACTTTTTTTTACCAAATGTTTACCATTCATGGTTTTAAAAACGGCTATTACGTACCTCTTGTTTTTTGTTTGCTGCCGGACAAATCAAGTCAAACATATTCAAATTTGTTTTTAATTTTAAGACAAAAATGTAAAGAAGTAGGCTTAAATTTTCAACCCAAAGAAGTCGTAGTAGATTTTGAACTAAGCATTCATAACGCTATATATGAATGTTTTGGCAGAGATCAAATTCTTTTTGGTTGTAAATTTTATCTCTGTCAAGCTTGGTTTCGTAAGATTCAGGAGTTTCATTTGGTACAAGAGTACAGACAGAAAGGTTATGTAATTGGCGAATACTTAAAAGTACATTTCGGTATTATGTATCTTAGTCCTGAGGAAGTTGTAGAATTTTTTTATAATGAACTACATTTTTTGCTTCCGAATGACGAAAGAGTTATAGAATTCCGAAATTATGTCAATAAAACATATATAACGCAAAATTCGATATTTCCACCACTTATTTGGGCAAATAATGCATCCTTTTTTAAGAGAACAACGAATTCTTGTGAGAGTTTTCATTCGCATTTCGGTGCTTCTTTTTACAAAGCACATCCAAACATTGTTCAATTTACTAGTGTGTTATTGGATTTACAAACGGAGGTATACGCGAAAATTCGTTCGGCAAACCAAAGCCAGAAAAAAACCAAAAAAACTATTAATGTTAAAATTAATTTCATTAATGATCATTTGGATCAATATAGGAAAAATGTTATTTCTCGCTTTATGTTTGTGAAAACGGTTGCATGTAAAAATCTTCCACACGTTTAATTTTTTGTTTTTTTTATATGTTTATGTATATTGAATATATTTTATTGTAATGTAGATGTAATTTTTTAGAGGTGGCAAATATACGTTGAAAATATATGTATGTTATTAATATTTTCTTATATTGAATTTGAGTACCTAAAGTTCAAGGTAAATTGTTAAATCGGATTAGGCTATTAGACCCCTACTGGTTTGGTAGTTAATCTCCAAAATTTTAAACACTGGCAGAGTTCGAACAACCCGTAATGACTACCTGCATTTTGTGGCAGAGTTCGGATACTCCGAGCAAGATGTAGAAAATTCAATTTCCTTTGCAAATATTGGTATTATGCACCCTAGTATAATGAAAACAGAACATTTATTGGTACTTCTAGAAACCGTATATCAAGATCTTGATGAAGATCAAATGCCTGTCAAAATAAATTTAAATTCAATTCCTATTTATGAAAACCTTATTAAAGTATCTAGTTTCATTCTGAATAATAAAATCACATACATATTACATGTTCCTGCAATGAATCCAATAAAATTAAATTTTTTCACTTTTATCCGATACCTATTTTGATAGAGAACCAACCAAAAATAATCGTACCTAACAATTTATTCGTTTTAAAAAATAAATTTTACTTGGCATATCCGAGCGACTCATGCACGAAACTAATTACACAAGAATATATTTGCGGCGAAACCGATCTACAAGGAGTCGATGATGAAAGTCCGTGTGAAATTCAAATTTTGGACCTAAAAGCGGCATCCACCTGTCATCAAGTGGCGATATTTGCCTCCCAGCCATTATTCAAGGGACTAGATGTATCTAATCCATGGATTGCGTTTTTACCACAAAAAATCAATCTACATCTGAAATGCCACCAACAAGAAGAAGTCGTCAACTTAATTGACACATACTTAATCAACATTTCTGCTTCGCGCCAAGTTAAGGCGGACGCAGTACACAATACCAACAAAGTAGAAATAGGAAGCCAGCCGATTTTATTATCAACAAAAATAGTCAATCTTAATCGATCTAAGACAATTCAAGATTTCAACATCAGTTTACCTCCTTTAGATTTAGATAAACTTCATACACTCTGATCCAGAATCCTTAAGAACAAACCCAATTTTGGGACAGTTACCATCGATAACCCTCTCATTACTAAAACAATAGTTTACATACTTAAAATAGTGTTCATTGTGTATTTAGTGTACAGAACAATCAAGTGCAAGAAAAAACCCAAGAAACCGAGGACAACCATTGCGATAGAGACACTGAAAATGTTCGCCTTCCTTGACCTTCCACCCTCAGAAGCCGAATTTTCAGGGTGAGAAATTATATCACCCTCACCCGCAGATCAGTTGTAATAATATGATATTGTAGTTTGCTTACGATGTATATTTAGATTTATATAAATTCATTTTCGTGCAATTGCACGCGAAGTCAGTATTTCGCGTTCTCAGCACAGTCCGCGAAATTTAATTTCGCAGCAGTTACCCATAGCAACGGCCGCAAAACCAAACGTCACTAACCAAATTTGAATATCATTTCCAAATTAGACATTTCGAAAATACTACAAAGACAAGGATTATTTTTTATTGAATACCAACAAATACACAAGTACTTATATTATTTAGGATGAATACTTTTTACAACATTTGATTTCTGCATCAAATAAGCCAATAAAATGTTTTCAGACATCGTCTTAATATTCTGTTTGTCACACCAACCTTTAAACTCGCCGTAATATTTTTCGTACTACCGTTTCGATTTTTCGGGTATTAAAACGGAAAGCGCCGAATTTACAACGCTTTTGAGTTCAGGAGGAGTGGAAGGTACTGAAATATCGCTATCAGTATCAGACATTTTGCGTTTTGTCTAGAACTGTCAAAATATTTTGTATATATTGAAACATATCATTTCCATAGCACACGTTAACATTGTTAAATAAATTGAACTGCTGTCGATTTTAGAGCAATAATATATTTATTTACAATTATCTAGTTGAATAATTTTAACGATTGCACGAAAAATAGTGTGTATGCCATGGCCGCGAAACTTTTTAACGACCTCAAGATTATCTTGCCTCGGCCGCAAGCGGCCTCGGCGATAACTATTCTTTCGGTACGTTAAAAATGTATTTGGCGGCCTAAGCATACAAATAACTATTTCTTTCAAGAGTAGAGTCAGGCAGCAGTTAGAACCGAACGAATATTGTCGGTATAGTCAGTTTGTAGTATTTAAAAAACAGATTTACGAAATAAAGTACATGTTTCGTGACACTACGTAACAACGATTTATTTACTCACAAAGTGATTATGAAAATATACAAATAAAGGTAATTGACAATAAAATGAGAAAAACTGGTAAATGAAAGAGTTTTTACGTGTTCACTCTTTCGAACTAATTAGCATACTACTAAAGGACAGTTCTAAGGTTGGATCGTCCAAAAAGGCGCTACATATTATATAATTTGTAATTTACTTCTGTTGAAAGGGTAATAGTAAGAACGATGAATTAAAACAATTTAATTTGTATAAAACTTCATTATATTTGAACTAATGATCAATTTAAACTAGTTAAAATTGAACAGTAGTTCAAATAAAATGAAGTTTTAAACAAATTAAATTGTTTTATTTCATCGTTCAGTATGGATCATCATCAAGTAAAAGCCTCATCTATTCAATTTTTTAATAGTAAGAACGTAGTTACTTGTAATCTACATATAATATCGCAAATTCAGAAAATACTAATCCATAAACAATCTAGTAATAATAATACGAATATTGCTTTACATCAATAATCAGTAATAATATAACAAGAACTTGTCATTTAATGGGAATTATAACTTTTTAACACCGAAAACTATTTTTACAATATAATTAAAATTACAATTCTAATAATGAAACGATAATGCTAACAATCAACTAACTAATTTGACCAACGTCTAACAACTACTTTAATACTGAACCAACCTAAACAACAACTTATATTCAACAACCAAGCAACTTGAGTAATAATGGATATGAATATATATTAAAATGAAAGCTAACTCTGCATTTCTTATCTTATTTACAGTAACATAATATTCTTATTTATTTATAGAAATTTCTAGTTCTATAACTCCTCCATCCCTAAGATCGAAAAATAATGGAGTTGTTTTTCGATTTTGGATTTGTTTCTTGTAGTTCAATATCTACTGTCTTGATATCTTCTTTCTTGTTTCTTCTTTTGTTTCTTCGGAATTTTCGTATGAACCAAAATATTATACTTATGCAAATAATTAAAATTATTGAAAATTGTTGTATGTTGTTTTGGAATTAGTATTTCTTGAATAGGTTTTAGCAATTTTATTGATTTCATATTATCCTTTAAAATATATTTTAGTTAAGTTTGGTGAATTATATGTTTGAAATAGATGTACTAAAAAGATTATGGAGTGGAGACCGAGACATCAAGCATTTCGAAATAGGGGAAGACCGCTAACACGTTGGCATGACGACTTGAGACATATGGTTAATTTCCAAATATTGATCGGAAGTATATTTTGTTAATTTTTAACGCTGAATTTGGAATAAATAAAACATCATTATTAGTGACTTGTTCTATTATAGTTTTTTGAAGGTGAGCATCGTTAGCATAGCAGTTCGCAGGAGAAAGGCCGTTTAATATTTCCATAGTACAATTGTCTCTTGACTTCATTTCTTGTTGACAGTAATTTTTTTCTTCTAACATTGGATACTCTTCTTTTATTGAAATGATTTCTTCCGGAGTTTTTGCCACGTAAGGTTGTAATGGGATAAATATTGTAGGATAGGTACATGGATAGCAAAAATTATTTTGGATTTTGAAAAAGTTATTTCGGAGCTCAAAAAGAGATAATATGTCAAAATATTATTAAATTTTGGAATTTGCTCCTCTTCGTAGATTGTATGCAAATACTTTATCATCTCTACAATTTCTTGATTTGAAATCACTGAGCTATGAATAGAATTTAATTTAGCAAATGTAATGGAATTTTCAATTTTATCAATTAACGTGATTAAACTTTGACAATCCAGATTAATCTGTGAAATTGTGCAAGAAAAGGTGATAAAATTATTTTACTTTCTATTGAATATGAAATTTTTCCAAATTATCTTGTAATTTCTGTTTATTATGCCACAAGGTAGTTAATGATTTATTATGATGATCAATTAATTTCTTATTTTGTTGGTTTTGTTGTAATATACAGTATCCGCCAAAATAAACAGTACCGAAAATAAAAATAAAAATCAATTTTTAATTTCTGTAATGTAAGTGTTCAAAATGTTCACCATTTCGACGCAAACAAGCTTCATATCGATTTTGTAAGTCAATAAGCATGTTTATAAAAAGTGGTTGATGTAACTGCCGAAAAATATTTTGTATTCTTTCCCGTAGTTCGGCAATATTCGCCGGCGGATTTTCCGAGTGAAATATTTTGTCCTTCATTATGCCCCAAATGTATGCGTCAGGTGGCGTCAGATCAGGTGAATGAGAAGGATATTCGAAGTCTGTTCCCCGAGAAATTATTCTATTATCGAAATGCTGACGGAGTAAGTCTAAGGTGCGCACAGCTGTATGGCTCGTTGCACCATCTTGTTGGAACCATTGTGTGCGAAACTGTAGATTTCGTGCACGGCAAAAGTTATTTAGATCTCTCACAAAAGGTATAACGCTCTTGGTTGACAGTAAGTGGATTCTGATTATCATCTTCAACGAAATAAGGACCAATCATTCCATGACCAGATACCGCGCACCAAACGGTAACTCGAAGACTGTAGAGTGGTTTCTCTACAATGACATCAGGACGTTCAAATCCAAGGAATCTGGTTGTTTGTCGATTAATATAGCCGCTAAGATGAACGTGACTCTCGTCTGAAAACCATATGTTTTTCTAAAATTCGGGATCTTCGTAAATTAATCTCAACATGCGACCACAGTAAATGTCTCTTGCACGTTTGTCCGCAGCATTTAGTCGTTGTCCAACTTGAATACGGTATGGATAACCATCAATTGATTTGAACATGCGACGTAAAGACGTTTCACTAATGTTGAGTTTACATGCAGTTCTTACCAGACTTCTTTGAGGTGATTGCACAACTTGGTTAAAACACGTCCTTCATTTTCGTTAGTGCATACTGTTTTTCGACGACCTGAAGAACCTTTACGTTGACACAATACACTACCAGTGCGACGAAATTTTTCAACAACAGCTAACATCACACTTTTACTAGGAGCTGCTTTATTAAATTTTTGTTGATATTTTATTGACACCTGTTCTAAGCTTGGACCATCATTACGACCTTTTCCGTATGAACGAAAATAATGCTCTACCAAAAAAACTTTTTCTTCCGTTGTTAGAACTATTTTTAAATCAAATTTAACTGCAGCGTACTATTAATATATCAGTGTTTTTAAATGAAACTAAAGGTCTCTAGTTAATTCCACAATATAATACAAGTTATTGAAAATTCTAAAAAATTGACAATTGTTTCGATAAATCAATATCATCGTCAGAATGACAGAAGTTACATTTCATTTTATGCCTACCTGATGTTTAGTAGTTATATTTTTGGCTAGACCAAGAAGTAACCTAACTTGTGATTGGCTTAATATATGTTTATAGAAAAAGAAGAAGATGTGATATTACAAATATTGAAGCTTAGATATTATTAGCCCTATGGTGATATCCTGGATATCATTTTTCCAATTAAGATCAGTATAACTGTGCAATGATATAGAAAACCAGGAAAACTATATCTGCTGATCTTTACAATTATCACTTAAGAAGACAGTTTATTAGTGGAGAATTCCCTAGATTTAACTGTTCATTGACAACTTCATATTGTGGGTTTCTTAAATGTCTTCTAATTTCCAGTTCTTCAAGGAAATCCAATTCTTGTTTCTTTTCACAAATATGCAGCACTTCTAGTTCTGTGTTAGGTGTCAATGAATGATTGGTGTCAAGTAGATGTTTTGCGTAGTGGGATTTATCTGGTTGTTTTAATCTGTAAGCTCGTAAGTGCTCACTGTATCGTATTTCAAAATTCCTAAGGGTCTGACCCAAATAGACAGCATTACATTCTGGACATTTGAGTTTATATATACCTGACTTCTTTAATAGTGGTATTTTTGTTTTTACATTTAACAATTTTGTACTAACGTTACTTTCTGTTTTAAAAGAAATTATTGCATTCGTTGCTGAAGATATTATCTTTGAAATATTATTAGAAATATTTCCTGCATATGTGATGGTTTTATAAGTTTTAATTTCATCAGCTTGTTTAGGATATATTAGTTGTAATGCCACTTTTTTCTCAGGTGAAAAGAAACAAGAACTGGATTTCCTTGAAGAACTGGAAATTAGAAGACATTTAAGAAACCCACAATATGAAGTTGTCAATGAACAGTTAAATCTAGGGAAGTAAGCGTCGAGACAGTCAATTTCATTAATATATCAACTAATGACAATTAAGTTAAATATGACAAATCCATATTACATAAACAACTCCACAGCACTCTCTGTTTCGGTGCTGTTTATTTTGGCGGATACCGTATTTATTGTGTTATCATACCTATCTTCATCATCTGAATCAAGAGTACCATAAAGCCATTTATCAATTTTTCCAACAGCGTTTATTAATCCTCGTTTTGCTCTAATATGAGGGTAAATATTTTCTGATTTTCCGTCCATCATTTGCTTAGCCAAATTATGGTATGAAATAGGGTTTGTCGCATTAGCTTCTTCCAAACTATTTCTTAACTTGTAGAAATATTGTTTAACTGTTTCTATTTGCTTACTTATTACTTTTAAATTTATATTATATATGAAAGTATGTTTAGTATAAATAAGCTTACATAATCCTAGATTAATTTGTAGTAGTAAATTATTCAATTTAGTAACATGTATGTCTTCGGTTCTACATTTGGTATGAAAAACCAGTAACAGGGTTACCATTATCATCAATTTCATTTTGCTGTAACAATTTGCTAGAACCAGTTTTGGATTTTTTAATTATATTTTTTTCGATAAATTCCTTAATTAGTTGCTAAGATTATTTTTGAATCTTTAATAATTTCTGTTTTCTTATATTTTGGTAATTTTTTTATCTCTAAATTTTGTTTGTATAATAACTTGGAGAATTCTTTGTGTTTTTGTATATAATGAGATACTATTAAGTGATCGTTCAGATCAAATATAATTATTTAAAACTAAGAAATATTATTTTAATCAAAGGAAGATTATTTAAATGAAATGAGTATCATTTAAATCGAAAGAAAATTATTTAATTATTTTAAAAGGTGTGAATTGCTTGTAAATCAGTATCGTTTTGTACAAAATCATTTGGTGGTTTTATTTGAATGTCTGATATTATATTAATTTTCTTATTATTTTTTTTCTTTCATTTCCTAGAATATTATCTAAATATGATAAATCTGGTAAATAATCAATTTCTTTTTGAATTATCTAATCAAGATCATCAATTTAGATTTTAACAAAATGAAAAGAACTTTAAATGAAAAATTGAATGTTTCATATTATTACTTTCAAAATTATTATGATATATATTCCTATATCTAATTATATTATTGTTTTTAATAACTAATTGTTATGAACTTAAATAATAATGAATAAAATCATTAAACGAAAGAATTGAATATTCTATTATTACTATATCTATAAATTTCTATGTCTAATTATCCTATTGTTATTAATTCCTATTACTTATCTAATTACATATGTACATAAAATTACCATTTATTTTATGCCATTTGATGACTTCTTGTATTGAGTACCACCTTAATGCAAAGTGTTCCCAATATTTTCTGACAAAAAATCTTGCAGCTCCTGAATATCCGCTTGTCTTCTTATTTTATCGTCACGATTTTGAATTTCCCTGTTTACTTTTTCATTGCCTACTTTATATGTCTTGTTTACGCTCTTGTTACTTTCATCTATCTCCGTATTTCTCTCTACAGTTTACTTATTTCTATTCTTCTTTATGTTTCCACTTATTTGCTTGGAACTTTCTTCTATTTTTTTTATTTCTATTCTTTTTTATATTTTCATTTATTTTCTTGTTACTTTCTTCAATTTTCTTACTTCTCTTCTTGTTTAAGTTTTCATTTTCCATATAATTTCCGTTCACTTGAGTTACTTCTTCCATAATTTGTATAATTCTAATTTCCCTTCTATTTCTTATTATTTTTAAATCAGTGTCATTCAATACAATATTTTATTATTTTTTATATTATTTTCAATATTGAGTAAATTTGATAAATCAGGTACTAAATCTATTTCATTATTCTCAATTTCGTTATTTTCTATAGTATTTTCAATCTTAAATAAATTTGACAAATCAGGTACAAAATCTATTTGATTTGCATTATTATTTGGTTTTTTTTCTCTGGTCTATCTTCCTGTAGAACTATACTGGGGATTGCACCTACACAAATAATACAACAATATATTATAGCCTTTAACTAGAGGCTACTGGGCGTTCAAAGATAATAAACATCATGTAATTCATAAATAAACTCTAACTGCATGTCGTAATTAATGACATAAAAGTATCTCACCTGTTTTCCTGTGGTTTTCATAACTGTTATTTAAAAAATTAACTTTTCATATATTTTAACTATAACTTTTGTAGTTTCTTACGTATACTATTGTACTAATTTTTATTTGATTTCAACAAGTTTTATGACTTTTGTGTTTAGTGTGTCACACAAAAAATACATTCTTTCTATGTTTCTTGTAGACGCCCTGAAGATGACCCAATAAAGGTCGAAACGTTAGCTGAAAAAAAATATATTTTGGTTTGTTTTTTGACCATAACCCCATAACCTGTACTTACACAAAATTAATAATGTCCGTCCATGCTGCTCAATCGATGCCGCTCGAGATAGCGAAATTTGTTCTCCAATTGTGAATGGAAGAACTTTACTAGAGATGTAAGCATTTTAATTATGAAACTCTGTCGTCACTTCCAAACAAAATTTTGTGTAACTAAAAGTCAGCTGCAAATATTCTTTATAAAGAAATACTTTAATCAAATACAGTAACTTTACATTTCCCCCTAGTTTTTTTATAAATTACACCAGTGTGGGTAGAGTCGCTGGTAGTAAATAAAATTGTCAGTTCTTTATGTTGGAAGAAATATTTTATTGTTCCGATTCTCCAAATAAATAACTCCTATAAGGTGCAGCTTATAGGACTATATCGTTGTTATCTTGAGTTCTAATACATGAGTTTTTGTTCACGACCATTAGTGAATGTAATAAAATTCCGAAATCAATTTCCCCGCTCTAGGGGAAGTGATGACAAATATATTAATCTGCTAAAGTGTATCACATACATATATTTCTGATAGTTTATTTCTAAAATAAAAAAAAATATTTGATGCATTTATAAATCAAACAAATCCTTGTACTTACAATGGAACAACTTCTGATACCTCATACTTAAAAAGGTGTTATTTAAAACAAATTTTTTATCTTCATTTCCGATATAGCTTGATTTTCGAGGAACTTACATCTTCTGTTATCTCAATAATTCAATTTTCATCTATTATGGTTCCTTCATTCTCAATTACCTACATTTGATCAGAAACGACTCAGATCTTACTATTTTTTTTTAAATGTATGTTTCTTCAATGAATACAAAACTTTTTGAAACTTAGAACTTCAATTTATGTGACAGCAAATTTGAGAACTGTTATTAACCATTTTACAAAAGTAGTCGCCGAACTTAAAGTTTAAGGTGATAGGTGAGTGAGTTAATAAGTAACGCCTTCTACTGAGACCCTGATGTGTGTCTATTGTGGCTCACACATTGCTGTCTTTCCACTGCGGAGCAGGTACAGAGAATATGCTCTGCAGTTTCGCCTACCACGTAACAGAACAGTGTTCTGTCAACAGTCCTCTCAGAATTCGTAAAAAATTAGACCTACGCAAATCTAGGACCTGCTGGGAGGCTTTCATCGAGGAGTTTGCGATAAACGCCTTCGAGTGTGTGAGCCCCGGTGTGTCTCTCCAGAGCCTAAGCGTTTTACACTTGGTCCAATCGGAGATGCAGGTTTTGGCGGTGCTTATTACAATGCCGACGACGGGTTCTGGTCTAACGAAGGCAGAGTCGGTTCCTTTTCTGGCGAGTGCGTCGGCATTGCCCTCCAAACCCAGGGACCCACATCAAAGTAACTTTGTTCCGCTTGCCCAGGTGGTCAAGGATCTGAATACAGTTTCAAATCAGCTTAGAATTCACTCGATTGGAGCTCAGTGCTTTTAGAGCCGCCTGGCTATCTGAGATGATTTTAATAGACCTATTTACCGGATGTCTGTTACTCAGCTCTCTGGCGCCCAGCTCTATAGATCATCTCTGCTTGGAAGACAGTGGTTTAATGAGATTTTAACTATTGAGTTAGTTCCATAAGGTAGCTTTATACAGCTCCCCCCTGAGCATCCACCAGTACGCTTATCAAACAGGCAAATCAACAGATTTAGCATTACATAACCTTGTTGAGAAAATCACACAATCCCTTAACAATAAGGAGATTGCGGTGGCCATTTTTCTCGACATCGAAGGAGCATTTGACAATGCACTACCAGCTTCCATTGGTTCAGCTTTGACTGAAAAGGGCATTAAACCAACGATTACCGGCTGGATATATGCCATGCTCACTAATAGAACAGCCACTACATCTATTCAGGACGAGGCCATTAGCTTTAAGGTTTCCAGGGGCTGCCCGCAGGGTGGAGTTTTATCTCCCCTTTTGTGGTCACTCCTGATGGATGACCTGCTTGGTACTCTCGTGGGTAGAGGGGTAGAACTGCAAGCGTATGCAGACGACCTTGTCATTTTGGCAAGAACCAAGTCAGGACGGGTTGCACATAATACCCTCCAAAGGACTTTGGACGATGTCTACAGTTGGTGCCAGAGGGAACAGATGTCTGTTAACCCTGGCAAAACTGTAATAGTTCCCTTCACCAGGAGAAGGAATTTGGCGGACCTTCCGCCACTTTCCTATAATGGTGAGGTTATTCCATTTGCAGCGGAAGTAAAATATTTGGGGATCATCCTAGATAAAAAACTTACTTGGAACGCTCACCTGGAAAAAGTCATCCATAAGGCCAGACTTTCCTTGTGGACATGTCGCAGGATCTGCGGAAAATCTTGGGGCTTGGGTCCCAAACAAATCCATTGGATATATGTGATGATTGTTAGACCAATGATCACATACGGAGCCATTGCTTGGTGGTCAAAATCTTTACAGAAAACGGCCCAAGCAAAGCTCTCTGGCATACAGAGACAGGCTAGTTTGGCTATAACTGGTGCTATCAGCACCACACCGTCAGCAGCCATGGAAGTCCTCCTGGACCTTCCTCCTCTCCACATACTTCTGGAAAAGGAGGCCAGATGGACAACATATAGAATTGTGCATATTTCTAAATGCACGAAACAGGCTTATACAGAGCAAAGTAGAATGCTAGCGGCTACCGAAAGTCATAGTATTCTAGGAATGACCTCTGATATAATGCCCCCAACAGTAAACCATAATCTGCCTTATACCGTCCTATTTCCAAATAGAGATGAATGGGTCCTCCGCAAGGATGAACTCTCAAGAGCAGACATCTGTTGGTACACTGATGGATCAAAGACACCCTCAGGCTCTGGTGCGGGTGTATACGGTCGAAGACCTAGGACAGAAATCTCAACATCTCTGGGATCCTATGCAACCGTATTTCAGGCAGAAATTTATGCCATTGCTTCATGTGTGGAGAGTTTGGGGCAATCCAACCTGACACACAGATCAATAAAAATTTTCACGGACAGCCAAGCGGCCTTGAAAGCACTTAGCTCGTACCGTGTAACGTCGAAATTGGTTTTAGACTGCCAAAAAAGACTCGCCTCAATAGGAGAACGCAACAGGGTATCGCTGGTTTGGATTCCTGGCCACTCTGGTATGGATGGTAATGAGAAGGCTGACTCTCTTGCAAGAGAGGGTGCCGCTCATGACTTTATCGGACCAGAACCTACAATTGGCATCGCAACAAGTGTTGCCAAACATACACTAAATACTTGGACTGCAAGAAGAGTTTTAGACTTCTGGCATAATATACCAGGATTGGTTCATTCAAAGGCCTTCATACATCCTTCGAATAATGTATCCAAACAAATGTTAGGCTATAAAAGACACGATCTACGGTGCCTAACAGGCCTCTTAACAGGCCACTGTCGATTGAATCATCATATGCTGAAACTTGGACTGTCGGACGATCCGATTTGCCGTCTTTGTTTGGAAGATGATGAAACAGCAGAGCATATAATTTGTGCCTGCCCCGCCGCGGCGCAAATCAGGTATCGGATGTTTGGCAGGGCCACTCTCTTGCCCTCGGACCTGAAATATCATTCACTGAACAAATTAATCGGCTTCGTCAAGAAGCTGAATTTGTTTGGTGAAATTTGAATAGGTATGAGCCACAATAGATTCTCGCGAGTCGCAGTGGAGGGCCTCATTGACCCACTCATTATAAACCTAACCTAACCTAACCTAGTTCCATAAACTCCTGCTCCTACACCGTTCTTGATTTTGGAGCCGTCTAGATCAGCACATAGTCTGGGGGTGAAAAGAGCTGCAGTGATTACAAATTTCACTCACCAGACCCGTGTGCTCTCTTTGTAGCCCCTTGTTGTCATGATTACTTGACGTTAAGTCTGTAGGTGACCATCCTAGATTCCCTCTCTAATTCTATATGCAGAGGGGTTAGGTTTAGGATGTTCTCCATGGCAAAGTGTGGGAGTCGTCGACATATCTCCCGTAATGGCCAGGCATGCGAGGCGCTGTAGACCATACATTATGGACATCCGTTGCAATCATTTTTGCCACCAGACGACCGAGCCATACATTACCATTGGCTTAATAACCGTTTGATATATCCGGTATATAATCTTCTGAGGTTCCAGAGGGATAGTCTGGCTTTGTTGATTTTGTTCTCCAGATGGGAGTTGAAAGTCAATTTTTTATCCAGGATAATACCTCAAACTGGATTTATCTAGTTTCCTTCTTAGTGTGAATGGAACGATTACATTTTTGCTAGGGTTCACAGACATCCGATTCCTGTCGCACCATCTGCTTATCGTGTTTATAGATTGTTGAAGGATGTTGGAAATAACTTCTTCATGCTTCCCCCTAACTACAATTGTTAGCTCATCCGCATAGCATTGGATCTCCACCCCCTGTTTACAGAGTACATTCAGCAGGTCGTCTACCAGATTCGTCCAGATAAGTAGTGAGAGTACACCTCCTTGGAGAATATCGTGTTTAAACAAGAGTACCAATATTACGTAGAAATGATGTTTATGTCATATTTTCTAATAAAAATTACTAAAAAGTTTCGTCAAAAAAAGTTACCAGTCAATTTCATCATCAGAAATACTTCACGGGCCCCCCCTGTAACAAAATGTCAAATACTATATAAAATAATATTGCCTGTATAAAATGATGCCTTTGTGCCGATTTTGATAACAATCAATAAATATACAGTGAAATTATTAGCAAAAAACGAAATAAAAAATTCAACTTTAACGCCCTTGATCTTTTTCCACAGCAATATTTTATTGAGGTATATTTGGTCCTATCGCCATATTTTGGTCCAAACAATCTACCCCCTTAGCATATGTCCCAATAGTTATGAATCACCCCGTATGTTTTTTAGTAGTTATGTATTTATTTACTGGAATACACTGAGGAAAACTATTAAGGTCGAGACACACTTTACAAGACCGTGTCAGGACCGGATTACTGCAGTTTGATTGCCGACTAGCCGTGATACAGGGCAATGCGAGAAGACGTGTTTTATTTTTCACGGTCCGTGCACTATCGCAAAAATGGACGAGAAAAAATTGATGGAAGAAATTAGAAAATTGCCTGTATAATATGACCAAAAATACGAAAAATATAGGCACTCCGATTATAAAGATAGGGTGTGGAAGAGTATTGCAGAGGTATTAACGCATTATCCACCCACTTTCTTTTGATTTTTTTCATATTGTCCACGTTTCACCTCATTTTCTTCTTCTAATACCAACGCCATCATTCACCACCACCAAATCTCACTGGTTCGGAGATTAGAAAACGTAATTGGTATAAATACTACACAAAACTTTAAAATCAACTGACATGAAACGTTTTGATTGCACCTGTGCTTACAGTGTACACTCTGCAGTTCCGGAGTAGTGTGGCTTCTAGAGACTGCAGGAGGGAGACAGTACAGTTACACTGCAGTATTCCTGTCTTGACAAGGTCCTGTAGTGTGTGCCTCGACCTTTAAATATTTGCAATAATCCAATCACTGCCTGCCGAGCGATGTACGCAGCAGTAAAAAAAAATCGTCTAAAATTCACATCTTCACATTCGCCTTATTTATACACTACATCTCCCACTATCAATCTCAACTTTCTCTATACCCTATGACTAATGACACTATCCGTGCCAAATAGATTAGGGAAGCTTAATTTGATATTCTTGGAATAGCATTTGTGTATATTATTGTTATGAATAATCTAGCTAGAGTGTTATCAATCCCACATTTATTCAATATTTGCGTTAGGCGTTACGAATACATGTGTTTATGTATGATTAAACTGTGTCTTATCTTAATTTATAAACACATATATCCTAAGTAGTTGTTTACGTTAACTTAACATGCATTGGTGATCAACGGCAGTGGCAAATTGACAGTTACAGAACAAATATAAACAAAACAAGAGTAATAGTCCAGTACATCTAATTGCATTTACATAGATACACCCGGTACAAAATCCCTTAAAGCTAAAAATTCCTGGAACATTAGGTTTTGGGGTGCTATTTAACCTACTAAAAGTCCCCGCTCCTGCGGGGGTGGCAACCCTCCCAAAGGTACATTTTTAAATTTTTTTGGGAATATATTCTTAATTTTTTTTTGAAAAAATGCAGGATTTTTAATTTAAAGCCTATAAAATTTCCTATAAAACGATGGATAAAAAGTTGTTATTGCGATAAGCCGTTATCGTTCTACACATGGTGGAAATAACTTAAAAACACGAAATTATTAAAAATATATATTTTTAAAGCACATAAACGTATTTTAACAATGTAAATCAAGTACATCTTTATTGTATTCGACAAATGTTATCTTTGTTTTATGCAACTGGCAATTTACATTACACTTATACTTGCAACAAATGAAATCTCTTTCCAATGTGTTGTTACACTTTGACGAATACCAAAGATTTTTAAAATGTTTTTCCATACGACGAACAAGCCAAAAATTCTGATCTGGGGTTTGGACCGACATATCAATTAAACAGGTGCTAATGAGGTAAAGCTCAAGCCGTAATAACTCGTGGACGCGGTTTGACAGATAGTGTGTTGGAAAAATGGGTATCGGCTATGCCAGAATGTTCCAAAATATGTGAATCAGCTGAAACTTTTACTGGCTCAAAAACACGACCACAGAACTAGTAGCTTTATCATCAGGAATTGTGGCAACAAAAGAGATACATTGCGATTCAGCAGCAGAAAAGGATGAAGTTATCATAGAAGAACACATAGGCCAATATTTTGGAGATATTCATCTTGAAAGGTTTAACAAAGTAAAAAATGTATCATTCGTATATAAAACTATTCTTCTCTTCTTCTGTTAATCCTAGTCAAATTTTTAACAGAAATATATGCACATACAAATCACAAGATGAGGTGACTTAATGTTTTTGCTACGAACTTTCACCTTATCCTTTAGCTCTTTTTGAAGAGGGTTGTTTGCGAAAGACTGCTAAATCGACATTATCTAAAATATTTGACAAATAGTGTGTACCTGCAAATAACCCGCCCAATGGCACATATTTCGATATAGATGGTGGATACTTAATATATTATACATGGTTCTGAGATAATACAACATTCATATATCAGAAACTAGTACTTGAAATAAAAAATATTCCGAAAAATCATAACGTAAATGTTTTGAAACAAAAACCTCTAGGTATTAATCAATCTCTCAGCACACTGTCCCAAAAGATCTTCTCATTTTCACAGAAAAATGTGTACAGTTTTTTTATGTCTTCCTTCTTCAGGGCTGAGACGACTGGTTTTTTTGCTCTTCTATGCTCTTTCTGTAGATGGTAACACATTGTTTCTCTCCGAAAGTTTTCTTGAGGTGCTTTTTTGAAATCAACCTTCTGAAATCTTGACTCGTCGAAACTTGTCTTGTACTCTACAATATTTGAGATGTTCCTGTAGGTTATATGCTTGACTTGGCACTTGGTCTAAGCTGGTATGCGTTTTCGCAACATACTTGAAATATTTAAAGGATGAAGGTCTCAGCTAATTAACATTTAACATTGCTCTGACCATGGCTAAGGCCTCGGTCAGAGTGGCACCGTTTTCGGCCGTTTACGGCAAATTACTCCGATCGTTTCATTTATGAACAGACACAATGACATGGTCACAGTTAAAGCGATTCGGACCGGCGACTTCATCCGAATTTTTCTAGCATCGGACGAATTCAAATTTATTTGTTTTTTTTTTGGAAGTTTCGGTTCAATTTTGATGAAATCTGATTCCATTTAATATTAAAAATGATGGATTTTGATATTTTGATCAGTTTAGTTTTTGAGAAAACCACGTTATGGGATACACGGAATAAAAATTATCATAACAGAGATATCGCCCGGAAACTATGGATAGAGATACCCTTAGAAATGGAAACAAGTAAGTGAAAACTTTTTTAAACATTATATTGATGTTCAATAGCTCCTACAGTATTATAATATTGTTTAAATTTATCGCGTATTTCGTATGCTTCCCTGGTGGAACGATTAAAACGTCTAACTAGTCTATTTCCATTGTATACACCCCTTTCGTCTGTAGAGATTTCCGAAGTTATATCGTATATTTCCTCTCTATCACGTACAATATTGTGCAATAGGCAAACACATTTTACTATTGTATCAACATGATTTGGGCAAACTTGTAATACGGTTTTAAGGGATCTCCATTTGTTCACTAAAATTCCAAATGCACATTCAACAGTGTGTCTTGCTCTACTTAGTCGATAATTGAATATTTCCTGATCATTAGTAATATTATCGTCAGTAAGATATGGTCGCATTAGGTATTTTTTTAAAGGATACCCTTGATCGCCCAAAAGAACAAAGGGAAGATTAACATCTGTATTTGATACTTTTCGGTCATATACAGACAATCATCATCGGCCGATCGCTTGGTCGGAGGGGAGAGGAAGATAGTGCTGAAATTTCGAAATGTTCCATGAAAATGTTGGCCATAACCGGAGAGATAGGGGATTCCCTGGTGGCACCTTTCAGTTGTCTGTAGAAGTTACCTTGGAATATGAAGTAGGTGTTGGACAAAGTTGACAAGGATATCTGTGGAAGAAATATCAAATCCTTTGAGTAGGATAATGAAATGACGAGAATTTTTGACATAGGATTGAGACCGCTCAGCAATTGGTTGAAGGGTTTCAGCTAATGTTTAGCCAAGAGTTGGGTGGGGCAGTTAAATGCACTGACAATGGGTCGTAGTGGGATATCGGGATTTTTGGAAGAGCTTATATTCGAGGAATGCGGGATGATTTGTCTCGTGGTATGAGCTTGACTTTTATGTCGGAAGAAAGTTCGGCCGAAAACGGTGCCACTCTGACCGAGGCCAAAAGGACTTTGAAATTCCATACTATCAATATGTCTGTCGATTGCGCTGTGGACATTATCCACTTCTTGAACACATCTGTGTCCTCCTGGTTCTTGAAATTTCTGGTGAATTGTTTTTAGAGAATGATTCCCCAAATTTAATAATTCAATTAATTCAGTTGCCATGAAAGAGTATCGATTTTGCGGTACACAAGTATCCGACCATAGAACTAGCTCTTTTATTTGACTGTCATGATTTTTTAATATATGCTCTATGAGTCTCACTGTTGCACTGGCAATATAGTTGCCATCTCTTCCTGCAACAGCTTCATGCCACATATTGCAATAACCCTGACGATCGTTAAGATCATAACCTGTCATGCTGAAAACAGAGAATTTTCGGATGTAATAAAAGACAGAAATCGAACTATGTGGACAAGTTAGAACTCTCTGCATATCAAAACAAACAACTAATTTGTTTGGGGACACAGACTTCTTATTCGTTTGCTCTGTTGATTTCGAACTGACCTGTATGCTTGTAAGTGCATGTCAAAATTGTGAGTTGAATTGAGGACCACTCAGATCTCTGTAAGTCTAGTAGATGGAGATACCGATTTAATGGTATTATTTATATTTAAAGTTAAAGTAGTACAACGTTTATATGTTACGTCTGGGCAGTTTTGTAAAACCCGATAAAGTGACTGAAATAATGAAACTTCAGAAAAATGTAAGCCCAATAGCGAAGCACATATTGTTCTCTCATGCTATATCTGGATGTGACACTACGTCCGCCTTATATAAGAATGGAAAGCTGACCTGTTTTAAACTATTAGGAAAAAAGAGAGGATCTGCAACAAAGAGTAAAAATATTTTTAGAATCAAATGTAAATACTAGCTTTCTATGGTGCTAACAAAGAATGCAAAAGTCTAGATAACCTGCGATATCTTAAATATATGAGCGCAACTGTAAAGCAAATTGCAGAGACCTCTGCAGCTGTAGAAAAATATGAACTGCTCCAGCTTGTTTGGTCAATGCCAAGGCAATTCTTGTAGCAATGTTTATAAAGAAGATGAGTCTTTGGATGAAGAGCTATAGGTAATATTATTAAAGTATATCGTAATATACCAACATACCTACATAATATGTTTATTCCAGGTTATTTTCAGATGAAACTGCAGAGTTGGACACACATATTAATACAATGTACATATCATATAATAATTTAGTGATTTTAATTGTAATAATTTGATTCTTAGTTTAAAATTAGCATTGATATAACATTTATTTTTGCCTATTTCAACCCCTTGTAGGACGGCAATGACTCAACTGAATTAGATTATTAGATACCATTTTGAAGGCAATTTTATAAGCTTTAAATTTGTTATCTAGTATTTTTTCATAGAAACGAAAAATAAAGAAGATATTCCATAAAAAGTTAAAAAATGTACCTTTGAGGTGTTTTTTGGGAGCGTTGCCATCCCCGCAGGCGCGGAGACTTTTAGTAAGTTACATAGCACCCCAAGATATAGTGCTCCAGCAATTTTTAGCTTTCATGGATTTTGTTCCTGGTCAAACTCAGATCTACTGGACTATAAGGAGAGTTATAGTAGAATCGCGATCGACTCGGAGTAATAAAACTGTCCGAGCTCGTAATGTCAGGTGTCAATAATTACTATTTTTTACGGGATACAAAAACACATTATTTATTTTAATTTAAATATTGTTTAGTGATTTTGGTACGTTTGCTTTAAACATGTTGCTTTTACAATAATTATTATTGGAAATAATTTTAATTAATATTGAAGCTCAATTAATTAACAAAATACAGGTTTTTAAATTAAATTGTAAGCAACAAAACATATGAACACTTATCGTTATAAATGGAACTGTTTCTAAATAATTCCACTATATAATGAAAATAATTCTAAAAAAATTGACAATTGTCTCGAAATTATTATCGTCAGAATGACATAAGTTCCATTTGATGTGATGCCTACATAATGTTTAATCATTATTTTTGGCTATATCGAGAAGTGATTGACTGAATATATATATATATATATATATATATGAATAGAGAAAATAATATATCCCGGATATCTTTGTCCCAATTTAAATTAGTATAACTGTGTAATTATATAGGAAACCAAGGAAAACTATTATTTGCTGATCTTTACAATTATTATTTAAGAAAACAGTTTAATAGTGGAGAACTCCCTATATTTATGTGTTCATTGACGACTTCTTATTGCGGGTCTGTTGAGTGTCTTTTAATTTCCCCAAGAAAATCTAGTTCGTTTCTTATCAAAAATATGTAGTACTTCTAGTACAGTATTAGTTGTTAATGAATGTTTGGTGTCAGGTCGATGTTTTGCGTAATGGGATTTATCTGGTTGTTTTAATATGTATGCTCGAAGTGTTCATTGTATCGAATTTCAAATTGTTTGACCTATATAGACAGCATTACATTCTGGACATTTAGGTTTATATACACCTTATTTAATAGGGACATTTTTGTTTTGCAATGCCTCTTTTTCTCTTTTTTATTAAGTAATTTATTTATTATATGCAATAAATAACCGTTGGATGTGGCTATTTATTTAATTGTATTAATTTCTCTATGGAACTGAAAATGCTCCGTGTATCATTGAATTGTATGCTGCTAAATGATGTGACATGGGCTGATTGGAATTATATAGTATAGTCAGATCAGTGAGTATTGGTTTTCTGTAAAATGGATAAGAAGTTGAAGAAAATAACTCAATTAATTTTCTTGATTTAAAAATTCAAATAGTTTGAATTTACAGAAAACGAGCACACACTGATGTGAATATACTATAGTCTGTTTCTTATTGTCTGACAGCACGCGAAAAGGTCACAGATGCTAGACAGGTAGTAAAGCATAAGCGTCACAGTTCATCTAAGGAATTTATTTACTATTTAATTTTATAACCGATCTGATATATAAAGGTAATATAAATGTAAATTCGGATAGTTAAAACAACTAACTGACCTTCATACATTTGTAGAGTACATACAGTTAAAACAATAAATTATTTTTGAAATAATCTTGTAACGCAACTATTCTGACTGAATATTTCATTAATTATCTTGAGAATTTGAAGGAGGTCAATTCTTGGGAGACATATTAACAAACCATTTATCAATTCATTCTCCAGATAATTACTTTTTGATTTTCGAAATGTTGATAATAACATTTCCAAGAAACATTACAATAGGGTCCTACTAGGGATTGTCCCAATGACTACTTAGAAATTTTGCAGGTATATACGGTGACACTTGGTCTCGCCGAAATTTTTATAATTTGTTTTGCTTAGAGTCGCTTATGTTCCATAAGTGTTAACTGTGTTCTGAAAAATGTCTTCAAGTTTTACCCCAGTAAAGTGTAAGAGCGTGATTAGCTTACAAACGAAGACTGTAGTGTTAAATGTGCATGATGCGGTTGTACATCAAATACCGGCTGCTACTGTTAGAAATATAGTTTCGACATGTTCCAATATGACAGGAGTTAGTGAATCTACTATTTACAGGCTTCTAAGAGAGAGGAAAAATGGAAATATATCTCCACCTAAAAAGTCAACTGGAAGAAAACCATTTGAACTTGATGAACATATGCAAAATACAATAAGACGAAAAGTACATGAATGATGTTTTAAAAAAGAGATCCCAACCCTTGACAGAATTCTAAGAATGGTGAAGGAGAGCGAGAATGTGCTTGACATAGGGCGAAAAACTTTGTGGAAAATATTACACAAATTAAATTTTACTTGGGAGAAGCAAAGTCGCAAATCAGTGCTAATCGACAACGAAGAAATAATATGTTGGAGACGCCAGTATTTACGAGATATCCGAAAATACAGACAGGAGGGAACACAAATCTATTATCTAGATGAGACATGGCTCAATGAAGGACATTCAGTGAAAAAATATAGCAGGACAAAAGTATTCAAACCAGTCGTCAAGCTTTCATAGAAGGTTTATCTACTGGACTGAAAACTCCTATCGGTAAAGGTCGCCGACTAATAATAACGCATATTGAATGCAATCAAGGGTTCGTTGAAGGTGGTTTACTGGAGTTTCAGTCAACATCAACCAACGACTATCATGAAGAAATGACTGCAGATGTATTTTACACAAATGGTCGAATTAATTCCAAATAATGCTGTAATCGTTATGGACAATGCCACTTATCATTCGCGATTAACGGAAAATCTTCCATCTACCTCTTGGAGAAAAGCTGATATTAGAAACTGGTTAATCGTAAAAGATATACGATTTGAAGGTGATATGTTGAAAAAAGAACTTTTAAAGGTTGCTTCAGATCACAAGCTACAATTTAAAAAGTTTGTTATTGATGAAATAGCCAAGAATCGTGGGATAACAGTGCTTCGTTTGCCGCCATAACCATTGTGAATTAAATGAAATGT
Source organism: Galeruca laticollis (assembly GCA_963921935.1). NCBI lineage: Eukaryota > Metazoa > Arthropoda > Insecta > Coleoptera > Chrysomelidae > Galeruca > Galeruca laticollis. The sequence continues at coordinate 196,718,485 of OY998179.1, read as the reverse complement.
TATGTAGCTAGACATAATAAAACATTTAAAATGAAAGATGTTCGTGAACTCATGAAGTACTCATTGACAACAATAACTGAAGAGAGCTGGAGAGATGCTGTGAATCATGTAATTAAAGAGGAAGAGAAAATGTGGGTTTTAGATAACCTCATAGAACAAACTATAGAACCGATAGTGATCCCTCTCAACGAGTCTTCGGATGATTCTTGTATGGCCAGCGAAGAGGATGATACTATAGATTTAATTTTATATTTCCTATAAATGGTATGTTTACTTAACTTAATATACATTAATTCATTGTCAATAAATTTGAATTATGTGAATTAAAATATATTTTCTTTAATTAATTTAATTTAATAAAAATGAAAATGTAACTTGTTAATAGGCCTAAACGAATGAATTTTATTTCAACTGTAATGTTGACCGAATCTAATTAAATAAGCAAAATGAACTGATATCGTAATCTCCGCCACTGCCGCACTGTTTATCCTTTTGCTGGCATTGTTCAGTTTTATTACCATATTGTATTTTGAGCTGAAACAGGGATGTACAGATAACCAATACAGGCACCTACTTGTTTTGCATTAGAATTTTAGTATTTACTTGTAAAATTTTTAGGATCACTCTGTAAGAGATAATTTTCTATTTGAATATTTAATGAGGCTACTGTGCTGTCAGACATTAAGAAATAGACTATATATAATTCCAATCATCCAATGTCACATAAATTAGCAGCATATATCATTTTTAGTTTCCATAAAAAATATATTGTTGATACAGAAATTAATAATTAAATTACTCAATAAAAAGTGAAAAAAGTGACATTACCTACAACTAATATTTCCGAAACAAATTAAAAAATACCAAATTACAAAATCATCACACACGGTAATATTTCAGATAGTATTTTTGACAATAAATACAACAATTTTTTTAAAAGAGGCAGTAATGTAGGTACAAAATTGTTAAATGTTAAATAAAAATATCCCCATTAAAAAAGTCTGGTATATATATGTCCATAATGTAATGCTATGTATATAGGTAAAAAAATTCGAAATTTTGAAATCACTCACAATTAACACTTCGAGCAAACAAATTAAATAAATCAGAGGAACCCCACTACGCTAAACATCTACTTGACACCAAACATTCATTACAACCTAACACAGAACTAGGAGTACAACATATTTGTGATAAGAAAATAGAAGACATTTAATATGAAAACTAATCTAAACCCATTAAGGATTAAGAAAAGGGTCGGTCATTGTTATATTTCTATAATACCGGTCGGCACAGGTAAAATTCTTAACTTTAGTTTTTTAATAGCAGACTGAATAAAACCATCAATTTTGTTTGAGCCTCCTGTGCTGTATATCTCCCATCAAATTTTTATTTATTAGTCCGTCTCGATCGCGATTCTAGTATAGTTAGACAAGTTGAATGAACAACGTAGTTGGGGCATATATTATGATAGTCTAAGAGCCACTGGCCGGCTACCTGTAAGTAATTGACCCGAGATGTTTGTACAGTGAGTACTCTATACTTTTCATACATCAAGTGGGAACTCTCTAATCCCAGCTGTATATACATTGTGCACCAAAATTAACGCATAATTTTAAAATTATAATTTTAGCAATCATGAATAAATTTTTTGTATTCTTTTGTTTTTTAAGGTTGGTTTTAGAATATATGAAATAGAAACGTTGTTTTTCATGAAAAATGTATTGCAATAAGACTAACTTACATCACAAAAAATTACAAAATTAAAAGGTCAAGAAAATTTAACTAATAGCGAGTATTGGCGACTCCGGCGTTTATTACTACTTGACAACTTTTTTTATGGCTTTCACTTAGGTCAAATCGCTTCGCACGCTAAACGAATTGAGTATAGTTGATATTTATCAAACCAAACGTAGGTAAGGTATTCCCAATCAACAGTTTAATTAATATATAATCAATTCAACAGTTTTTAGAAAGAAGCGATAATTGTTGATCATTTGCTATATTAAATTCCCTCGATTATTTCACTCAATACAAAATACGCGCCTTCGATTGGTTTAAATATGAGGATTGATATCTGAAAACACCATGATTTCGATTTTGTATTTCGGCACCTGATTGGATACATGCAATTTTCCTATCTGTGTGTTTCGCGTTGTCATTAGTTGTTTTATTCGATATTAAAAATCTAGTGACTGACAGAAAATGTCAAATTAATAAAGAAACGTCAGAATTATTGTATCAAGAATGAATTCTAAAAACCGTTTTGGTCTGTTTGATCTAAAAGAGATTCAAAAGAAAGTAAAAGAACAAATGCCGCAAAATACCGTGCGATCTAAAAAGTACGTGTGGAAACAATTCATGGAATGTTGCAACGAACGTCATCATAGCACAATTTTAATTGTTTTCGTGAAATAATCTTGACAAATACAACTCGTGTAATTAATGATTATCGAAAATTTCTTCTCTTTCTCGAAACAAATTGTTGTTTTAGGAAACCACACTCGCTCTTACGCGCTCGTGAGGTTTCCAAACAACAATTTGTTTCTCAAAATCGAAGAAATTTGTATTTCGATAATCATCATTACACTTGTTGTATTACTATTGATAATATAATAGATCAGACAGAAAACCAATGTGTTCCAAATGATAATTGCATGAATGCGAATTATACACACAATAATTGAATTGCATTTCATAAATTCGTATAAACTTATAGAGTTTATTGAATTGAAATTAATTAGCTTCATCATTATTGGGCGAGAAGTAACAATGTCTGTTCTCCAAACTCACTTTTTGTTTCCTTAAAAACTGTTGCCAAATATATAAGCCGCCTAAGGGATTCGTCTAACAGGTAGGCGGAAATAATTCAAACCTACTCCATTATTTAGGATTCACTTTGAACTTATATACCATGTTATATACCAAAATAACTAATGCAGTTGATGTCGACACAAACATTCTTTCCTGTATCTAATATCTTCACGCTCAGTCGCACTGATTCCTACCGGAGTGTAAAATTTTTTTAATTCAAAATATTTGATAAAATTTGTAATGACGCTGTCGTCTAAATAGACATTAACACCCTTTGCTACCAACATCGACAATACATACACAAATGGTATACAGAGTACTACCAAAGAAGTTATCACAGTAGGCGCAATTGGACGTCCCGTATCTAGATGGCAGCACTATCGGCATTACGCCTACAGAATGGCCAGCAGTGCTAACCCCGAGACATTTTTGATGAATCGACGAGGCACCATCCTCACATCAACCAAGGTAGAGAGGAAAGCTCAACTGGTGAAAGTATTTCCGGTGTGTATTGAACCTGGAATAATCTTAACTGACCCGCTGACCTTCCTGTGTGTATTGAATCTGGAACTAAGCCTAATGGTTAACATACCGGGGTTGTTCACTAAGCCACGCATCTTGCCGCGCACCTCGCCGTTACTTGAAGAACAAAATAATTTGTTTTTTAGCAAGGAAGCTGCCTGAAATTTGCTTCGTCATTGGCTCTCTCAAGATCGCACTCCCTCCACAGTATCCCATGGTCGCTACACTTACCGCGTAAAATCAGCAGTTCTCATTTAATCTAGCGTGTATAAATTACAAAATGAATAAAGATATTCTTATTAATGAAGTATTCCGAAAGTCACAAATTTGGAATCAACGACACAAATCTCATCATAACAGATACGTGTTGGGCAAGTGCTGGGCCGAAGCTGCGAGTAAATGTGGGGTTACAGGTAAGTCATTGTTAATATTATGTAGTGCGTGAAGGTTATGTGTCATACGCCGGATTTATGAAATCACAGAATTTAACTAAATAACTGAAATTTTATTCGTTATTTTAGTTATTATAATTATGACATTATAAGGTACACATATATTCAGTTCTTATCTTTATTGAAACAATATTCCTTAAATACATTTCTTAATGAAACAGCTTCTGCTGTGGCACGATTGTTTCTTCTACATGCTTGAACGTCTGGAAGCACAGTAGGCGTTGCTGTATCACCCTATTAATTGAATAAAAGTATTATTTTACCTTCAAAGTATAACAGTATATTCAACTGTTCTTCTTCATATACTATGGCAATACGCTTCTTTCTCAAAAAGTTATGATAGACATTGACGTGATGGTAAATATTTACAAATGTGTTTAGACTAGGACATCGTCGATTTGGATACAACTGTAGATATTCTCGTCTTGCAGCACGTTTATTATTGTAGTTTTTGACATTTACAGAAAATATTTCTACTTTTTTAGAAGCCGTATAATCCATTTTTGAAAAATATGGCTAACAATTAGTTGTATTTGTTACGTTAGTTTATAATTATAACATCAACAATATTGCAGTAAGACATGCATAGAAACTACGTTTTTTAGCTAGATACTAACTTAAATACTTTAGGAATTTACTGTCCATTATTTTGGAAAGTATAAAAGCTAGACCTATGAAAGTATATATTTTTATTATGGGAAAAAAGCCCTCTCTGAATATGTCATAATATACAGGGTGTTCTATTAAAAATATATATTCTTATTTTATACCCCCTAATGCAAAAGCGCTACTGGTGTACAAAGTATATTTTATTAAAATTCATTTATACTCCTACAACTTTTATTTGAAACTGTTTTTTGTATCTGTATGCATAAGAGATATGAAAGGGTAGTCAAATTATAACCAATAACCCTGTACCAGCTCCAAAAAACATACAAAATTTGGAACGTATAATTCTTGCAAAATGGGAGAGCATTCCTCAGCTTACATCGACGAATGCAGGTTGTTATAAGACGTCACCCCCCCTTTTTCAAATAAAAAAAACTAATGTATAATTTAGAATTTGTACCCAAAAAATTAGAATTTGTATCCACCAAATTTTTCTGAAAAACCACTATTTAGAGGGGGGGGGGGCTAGCTTGACGTCAAGCTAGCATCCCCACCTTTACAAAATAAATTTTTAATAGCAAACTTTGAGTTTAGGACTAATTTGTATCAAAAAAATTAGAATTTTTCTTCACCCTGTTTTCCCGGTAAAGAGGTGCTGGCTTGAGCTCAAGCAAGCACCCCACTTTTACACAATCAAATTTTAACAGCATACCTTTAAATTTTGAATTCAGGACTAATTTGTACTCAAAAGCGTTTTTTCATTATTAGACCACTTGTATTAATTTCCAAGTAAATCGTTAAAAATTTTTAAATTAAACAGTAACTAAAGATTATTAATTTTCGAAAATAGGACTAAGTAATTTGTAATCAATAAATTATAATTTGTACAACACAGTTTTCCCTACAGAGTTTTATGTCGGGGTGCTGGCTTGAGCACCCCCCTTTACAAAATCTAATTTTAACATCATAAATTTATATTTTGAGTTAAGGATTAATTTGTACCCAAATGCGTTTTTTCAATATTATATTATTTTGTCTATAAAAGATGATAATAAATTAGAACACGTGTTTTATTAATTTCCAAGTGAATCGTTAAAAAATTTCAAATTATCAAAAGTAACTAAAGATTATTAATTTTCGAATATAGGATTAATTTGTACTCATATCTTACCCAAAAAACTACTTTTTAGAGAGGTGTTCAATTTGGCAAAATCAGATGTGACTAATATGCATTTAAACACGACAGCTGAGTACATCTTCAAAAGTATTCTAAATAAAATCTAAAGTAATTATTGAAGTACTTCCGAGGTGAGTGAATAACAATTTGAGTGGTATTGATAATACACTTTAATTAAATTATAAGTATTCTATTCAGTATTAATAAGTTTGATATAACCAATAATAAGTCATTATTAAAATTATTTTAAATTCGTAGTTTATCTCTTAAACGAACATTCTTACTGGTATGTCCGGTAATTTCAAAAATAGAAGGATAGGTCGTATTAAAAAGTATATTAATCGAGAAAGTATCTGTATATAAACGTAGTTTTCTTTTTTTACTGAATATAATTATCTGATGTCTTTTTATACATTATAATGGAAGGAATTATAAAGGTGAGATTTATGGACTCCCTCCACCTTTTTCTTTATATCGTCGGATTCATACCATGTATGATTTGCTATTCGGCTGAACACGTACTTGTAATGGCCAACATCAGATTCGGACATACGACGTGCATATTTCGGTGGTTCATAATACACGACTCCGGCCAATTCATACAAGATATTATTAACTTGAACAGAAGAACGAGTAATATTTTGATTTGTTGAGATCAGCAAATCCCTGGTACAACATTTGATATTCTCAACAAAGGCAAGACAGAGCCCGTTCATATTCAACTCATCTCCTGCAACATACCATGTTACCGATTGTTTGGATATCAATGAATTATGCAGTATATTACATCGCATACAGCTTCATAATTCAATTGTCGAGGTCATCCTATTTTTCGGATCATCTTGTCATTTGAAATATTTTTTATCGCAGAAACTAACTGAATAACTAAAGATTTAGCCTATTTAGAATATTTTAAACACAAACTTAGACTGAACTATTACCAAAAGTTAAAAGACCTTTTCCTTTTTGGCTTACATACTAAAAATACTTGGTAATCATTTTCCAACCAGTAGAAAATTAGCATCAATCAGAAATAGTAGCAGTAGATCAAATACGGGTATCATCTGAAAAACAAAAAATATTGCCACACTGGGTCTTTTCGGTTTTTGCTATAGTGTAACAGAGAAATGTTTTTCAACAATTTTTCATGGGGACAAAAACGAAAGCCTGCCATAATAACATATAAGGCACATCTTTACTAGCCGCCAAGCAGTCAAAAAAACTAATAAACCAGAGTATGATGCCAATCTGTTCTTCTAACCGCTTTGAACTATGTGCCCCTTATTACGCACCTGCACAAGAGAAAGAAAACTTATTTTTTTTGTTTCGTCAAAGGGTTGCCGCAAAAGACAAATATGGATTTTTAATTGTAATTATATCAATATATTTAATATTAGGCAAAACAATACATAATATCAAAACAAAAAGAATAGGAAGTAGGCCAGGTTTCATGAAACACTTAATTTAAGAATTTATCTAGATTTCGGTCCATTTTAAACTTTCATCAGTATGACTGCTGTGAGGTGAAGCAGACATTCCAGGTGAAAAAACCTTTTCGGGGAACAATTTGTGGGCACAAATTACTCCTATATTCGAAAATTAATAATATTTAGTTACTTCTGGTAATTTCAATTTTTTTAACGATTTACTTGGAAATTAATAAACACGTGGACTAAATTATTATCATATTTTATAAACAAAATAATATAATCATGAAAAAACGTTTTTGGGTACAAATTAGTCCTATATTCAAAGTTTAAAGGTATTCAGTTAAAATTAGATTTTGTAAAAGTGGGGGCGATAGCTTGAGCTCAACCACATTAAAAAGCCTGTTACAGGGAGAACTAGGAGGGTAAAAATTCAATTTTTTGAGTACAAATTAGTCCCCAATTAAAGATTTAAATGTATGGCATTAAAATTTGATTCTGTAAAGGTGGTTTTTTTTAGTATTTCAGAAAAACTGAGTGGGTACAAATTCTAATTTTTTGAGTACAAATTTGTCCTAAATTATAAGTTTTTTTTTTAAATTTGAAAAAGTGGTGGCTTTACTGACAATGTTATAAGAGCTCGAGGATGAATTACGCCTTATTAATATAATTTGTTACTTGTTTATGTTTAATTTTAATTTAATAATTGTCGCTGTTGATATTAAGAATAACTAATTTTTAAGTTTTTTCTTAGAATATTAACTTACTTTGAAAATTTGTAGGTATCTTATGTAAAGAGAATGAATAAAAAAAACAAAATATCGAGAATTAATTAGTCTTTCTAACCATTTGCAAACAAAAAAAATCTCAATGGCACAGGCTTATTTCAATTAATATATTTGCAGCAAATCAAAAACAAAAAGATATTTTGTCCACGAGTTTATATATTTCGACACTGGAAAAGTTTTTTTTAGGATTTATTTTCTGAAAAAGTGAGATAAATCCCTAATTTTTATCGGATTATCTGATAAATTGGTTTTTGAAAAACTAATCAAAATTTATGATGAATTATTGTTCACTCACACTTATTGTGACCTTGGATTGAAATAAGATCACAACAGGTAGTTCCAGAATACTCAATAGTAATGAGAATGTTTTTAATATAAAAAGCCATGAACCAAATATCTAAAATAAATGTGTATACCTACCTAGTACGTTGTATTTCAGTAGGTAGTTACTAATTTTTTTGTGCAATAAATTCAATTTATTTATTTAAATAAGTTTAGTACGTTTTTTGCATATGTAAATAAATGTTGAATCAGTAAACGCTTTCTTAGTGTAAGTCACACGTATGCTAACTAGATACGTTTATAATATACCTAAGTTATGCAATTTTACTCAAAGCAAGTGAGATACAATCTGTTATTCGTTTTTTTTACTATTACCTCAAATTTAGAAAACAAATCGAAAAGTCACGTATTAATCGAGATTCTATCTTTACGAACTTCTTAAAATAATTCTCAATTTACCTGCTATTGTTAACGGCAGCATAAACACCAAGAAACACCAGTAAACGAATCTAACGTGAGACTTCCGCTCCTGGATACCCATATTACTATACATTCTTTGGAAACACTTAACCATGTTCAAAACTTCACTTAAAAACTGTTCACGATACTTCAAACCAACAATCCATGATATAAAAACCAACTATCAACCACTAAACTCGTTATTTATTAAAACCACGACACTTTAAAACTTCTTGGAAAAGTTTTCAAATGACAATGACACCTGTGGATACTTGGAATGCCGGATTTTACACTTCAACCAATTTAATTCACAGCTTGCCCTTCATTTTTACACAATTTAGAACATTCACATCTTTCTCAGGCACAAATAACTACTTTAATTACACTTTTATTAGATTTTTTCGTGTTTAAAATCATGGCAAAGAGCGACCGCGTACACACCCGAATAACTGTGCTCGTAATCCAGCCGCGAATGCAAGTTTGTGAAGTGCATGTTTTCTGTTAAAACTTTTAACGCATGCGCCAACAGTTTCTAAGGTATGAACAACAAACTTGATTAAATATTTGTGTGCAGTAGGGACATCTGTCGGACAGGTAAAGAATGTTGAGAGTTAGGGAGATGGTTTACACTAGCCGAAGTGAGTTAGCGCGACAGGGCCGGCATTTAAAAGTTGGTGCACGATAATATGGAAACATAAGTAGTGAATCTGAAAATAAATTTTTTCTACAAACCTCACTAAAAGTATAATATTTAACGCATGCTGTCAGTGTCTAAAATGCCATTATATAACACTGGTGTTAAAAGTGAAATAGTTTTAGCACTAGTGCAAAAAGTGATTTATTTTTATGAGAAAATATAAAAACATAATTCAAAATGAAGTGTTTATTCAATTAAACGCACAATTGGTGAAACTACAGTGATAATAAGAAACTACATGGCCAACTAGAGAAGTTCCGGAATCCTCGATATTATTTAATGTCAAATCGCACAGTTCCTCTCGACGACAGGCTCCAAAAACTCCAGCAACTTTCTGCGTTAGATAAGGCTGTGTCGCATTAGGCTACTTTGCTAGCCGCTAGTCGGTTGCTGCGATTTTTCTAGTCACACTGTTTTTAGGAAGTAGCGCTACCTTATGGGCCACTATTCAGTAGTTACTACCAAATACGATAGCTGCTATTTTTCTAGTCACACTTATTTGCTACTTGCACTGGTTAGTAATTTACTGCCGAGGGCCGCATTTGTGAAGATGTCGCGTTCGTAGCTATACGACGAGAAAAGTTACGTCGATTGCTGTTAATTGGTATCAGAGAAATATGCGAGGAGATGTTAATACATATACAAAACAAAAAAAAAACGATTGTGGGTTAGAGAATGGATATAAAGACGGGATAGACTGGGTGCTTCGGCAACGCCAATCGGAAACGAATATCGAAATATTATGAGGTTATCCGTACCAAATTTTGATGAGCTTCTGCAGTTAGTGTAACCACTAATTAAAAAACAGGACACTAAAATGGGGAAAGCAATATCATGCCGAACAAAATTGGGGATCATATTAAGATACCTTGCAAGTGGAGACAGTTTAAAATAACTTCAATATTTGTTCAGAGTACCTCATAATACGATTTCTACATTTTTACCTTATGTGCTAACTGCTGTATGAGTACTGGATCCATTTTTAACGGTAACTAATTTATTTGTATTTTAATATTTTCATTTAAAAATATTTCAAGTTTAGCATGCCATAAGTTATATATTTTTACCAAGATAACTTTAAGTAAAATTTGTGACTGTTATTATAAGAAACTAGTACAATTTGTCGTTCCTGCGATTTGTCTGTCCTGAAGTTTATCTATCTAAGGTTTGTTACCGTTAATAACATTAAAAATGTATTATGGTATATGAAAGAAGTGGAATCATCAAACACATGGTAACTTTATTTTAAATTAAATCAACTCGTTAAACTCTTAATATCAAACTGGTATTTAAATTTTCATTTATAAATGTTATATAAAAATAAATAAAACGTTCAATAAAAGATAAATTCTTTCTTACTGCTTTCAACATTTTCTAAACCCAAATTCAATAGAGCTTTTTGGAGTATATCAAGCTCTTCTGTTTCTGGAGATGCAGACTGCTAGGATAATTCTTCTTCAATGCTGTTCGAAGGGGATGCCAAAGGTGTCGGGATTGACGTCACATTAATTTGATTTAACCTTTCAAAAGTTATCAAGTCATGAAATTTGTGTTGCAAAATAATGAAACTTCTTAATGGTAATTTTCTAAGTTGACAGGCAATATTATTACCGAACCTGTCGTACTGGTCCTCCTCTGCAGGTTTTTCTTCATGTACAGCAATTTCCGCAATGTTTTGTAGTTTATTGACAGTGGCCTCAAACCTTGAAGGGATTTTGGTTGTCATTCCAGACTTAAAGCGTTTGACAGGAGGCCTGGAAGGTGGTAGCATGGAAATCCCTTGTAGGATGAGAAGCTCGTCCACTTTGCTGAACTGACGTAGTTGCTTCTACTGTTAGTGAATCGTGCCTATTTTCTGCATCGTCTTCTGTTTCAAGAATCTCTTCATTTTGGTTGAAGGTCGTCAAATCCTATAACAACATATACACAATAGTACCAAGTTAAAATGAAATGTTTTAAACTTTATTAATGTTTCACTTGCAGATTCCTAACACAGAGAATGCATGAATCCAAATTCAGCAAGTTTTGAAACAACCTGGAACTTCCCTAACTGTTGTGGTGCTCTAGATGGTAAACATGTGCAAATTAAAACACTAAACAATTCAACGTCAATGTTCTACAACTACAAAGAAACGTACAGTATTATGTTGTTTGCTTTAGTTGACGGAGATTACTGTTTTCCTTATAATGATGTTGGAAGTGACGGTAGAGCTAGTGACAGCACAATTTTTCAAACATATACATTACATAGTGCTTTGGAGCAAAATTTGCTAAACTACCCAGAAGGAGGTGTTTTTGTGGGTGATGACATTTTTCCATTAGGCTCAAACTTATTGAAACCCTATTCACATTTAACTGAACAGGAAAGGATTTTCAACTACCGTCTTTCGAGGGCCAGAAGAGTAGTCGAGAACGCTTTCGGTATTTTAGCATCGAAGTTTAGAGTGTTTAGCAAACCAATTCATCTTGATGTAGATACAATTGAGCTTGTTGTTAAAGCATGTTGCTGCATTCACAATTAGTTAAGGATCACATCATCTCGCACCTACCTGCCCCCTGGATTCGTGGACGAGGAACACACAACGACAGGTTACATTACCCCTGGCTCATGGAGAGAAGTTCCAACTTCGTTACATAGAATAAACAGGCAGTACAAATCGAACAATTATTCTCAAGGCAGAGAAGATGTCTGTTGGGCTTATGAACATGCTTTTGTGACTCATATGGCAGTATCATGGCATGAAAAATATTGTTAAATAAGAAAATCCAATGTTACAATTAAGTGTAAACAATATACATTACTACATTGTAAAATACACATCTGTTTACATTTATATGGTTTTTAGGCTTATTTCAGAATGAAATAGGGCGATTGTACAGAGTAGCATGACGCGACTTCGGAAAAATTTCAATGCAGTTTTTCGTTTTGGTGTTCCCTGATGCCAAAATCATCCCCGTATATATATATATATATATATATATATATATATATATATATATATATATATATATATAGGTGAGGATAACGGGGATTTCAGTCCAAAAAATCAACGAAAGATCTTTTATTCACAAAATGTCGCCAAGTTTCGTGTCCTTTTGACACATCTTCAGGGCGCTATAATATATATACAAATATAAATATGATTTAAAAATAAAGAAATAAATATAAGTACTTACATGTAAAATATTTTAAGTGAATTCATCATTAATCATTAAAAATTTGTGAATGTAAATTTTTTTTTAAATATAATTATAATATACATGATGACATATTTCACATATAGACAAATCAATACATAATTTGTTTGTTTGTTCCGTAGTTATTTTTATTTTTTTTAGGTTACTTTATAATTATTGAATGGAGTTTGAATTTTAGGTTAGATTATAACCTTATAAAATGACTTTGGCATATAATTTGTTTTATATTTTGACGTTAATAGAAAAGGAAATAAGGTTAGATTATGTGAAAATGACTTTGACAAATAATTTCTTATATTTTGACCTTAATAGAAATGAATTTATTTTTTTGAAATATAAATATTGAAAAATTATCTATTTTGTTCCATATTCAAAAGGTAACTATAAATATTATTGAGATTTTCAATGTCAGTTTTCTTATTCATACTATTATTTGCCTTGTTGATTTCAACCATTTCAAGAAAATACCTTTTAGAAATATTTTGTTCAGTGTGTAGAACTTTAGCTTCATTAAATAACATTTTATGGCCTGTTTCGATAGAATGCTGTGTTAACGCACATGATTTTTTGTTAAGTTTTATATCACTTTTATGAGATGTGATGCGATTAGTCAAATTTCTAAAGCTGGTACCGATGTAGTTAAGATCACAGTTATTGCATTTTATTTCATAGACTACATTTGATTTTTTTAAGTCAGGTGTAGAATCTTTCAATTTACTATTTAAATTTCAAATCGTTTTGATATTTTTCTGTGTTATCTTTATATTAGTTTCATTTTTGAAAAGTTTTATTATGTTTGTTGATAAATTTTCAATATTTGGAATTGATAAGTAATTAATATTTTCGACATTTGTATTCCTATCTGTTTCATTGCTAAAGATATTATTATTATGAAAAGTTCTATCAGAAATAGTGTTGAAAAGAATTCTGTTTAGAAGTGTTTTAGGATAAGAATTTTCTAATAAGATATCACGTAAAATTATTTTTCTACTTCCGCTACTAAAACCGCACTTTGAACACGGGTTTGACATGCACAAAACGACTCTTTACACACTAGTGTTTAAAATGCGAAAAGTCACATCTCGTTTATCTTCTGTTTTTTAAACGTCAAATCAAGTGTATCTTTTGTATGTTAAATGTCCATGCTCCTTGATAATTTTGTTATTCTGCGTCATTTGATTTATCAGTCAGCTGTCAGTCATCGTCCGTCATGTAATGAATATAATTCAAATATAATATAATGTTTTCCTTCCCGCGGGCGGAGAAAAAGTATAGTAAGCACCTCGTGTTAAAAACGTCTTTAGTCACTCTTTTCACAAGGAACTCGTTCCGCTTCGCTTCACTCGTGCCTAATAAAACTCGTGACTAAAGTAACCGTTTTGACACTTGGTACTTAATATACTATAATTTTTTTTTGTTTTAAAGAAGGGTGAACTAGTTTTTCAATTCTATTTTTTAAACAAATAATGAGATTGATTTTCATTTTTTTTGTATGAAAAGAATGATATACCTCAATAAATATTGCTGTGGAAAAAGATAAAGGGCGTTAAAGTTGAATTTTTTTTTCATTTTTTGCTAATAATGTCTGTATATTTATCGATTGTTCTCAAAATCGGCACAGAGGCATAATTTTATATAGGTAATATTATTTTATGTATTATTGAACAGTTCAGAGTATCGGAAGGGGATTTCAAGTAACGGACAATAAAAAAACTTGTATCTTAAGGCTTTCATTTCGACGATAAAGCATAATTAAAACAATGTAACATAACAAGAGCAAACTCAAATTAAATGTTCTACGTGGCCTCCTCCGCCTTCTATGCCTTTTCTAATTCTTTTAATAAAGAACTTTCGAACTTCAAAGAACATATTATTCTGTCCTCTTATAAAGTTAGCCGCATTTTGTATTTTCCTCCAGAGTTCGTCTCTCGAGCTAATTTCATTGGCATAAACTAAGGACTTCATATGTACCCAAACATAAAAATGAAGCGGGTTATACCCAGGACTTCTTGGTGCCCATTCAAAATCACTTCCTCTGCCAATCCATCGTTGAGGAAATATGTCATTTAGATGATTTCTAACAACTAAAGGGAAATGAGGTGGAGCTCCATCCTGCATAAACCACATTTTATTTGTTACAGCTAGTGACAGATTATCCAAAATATAGCTAAAAGTATTTTGCAAAAAAAATAAATAAGAATCTCCATTTAAATTTAAACTCATGCTGGAAATGTTTTTCTTTCAGAGCATGCGAATTTTTTTCTTCCCAATAATGGCTGTTTCTCCAATTAAATACCCCTCGTCTGGTAAAAGTCGCTTCATCGGGGAACATAATATTCTTAATAAAATTTCGGTCACCATTGTGCTTGTTGAGAATACGTTGGCAGAACTGTAACCGTCGTGGGAGATCTCTTGGAAGCAAATTTTTAACAGAAGTGAAGTGATACGGGTGGAACTCTTCTTTTTTTAGAATTCTAATAATAAACGACTGACTTACTCCTGTTGCCGATGACAAATGACGTGAACTTACTGTAGGATTTTCATCTATTCGAACCAAAATTTCATCTTCTTGATTAGGTGAAATTTGTTTCGGACGACCACATTGATTTTTATTGTGAAATGACCCGGTTTCACCCAAACGATGAAATAGATTTGAAAGAGTTTTGTGATTTGGTTGCCTTCTGCCTGGATAAAACAATTCATAGCTTCTGGCTGCAGAGCGCCCGTAAAAATGTTCTTGTGCGTATACACAAATCATATCCCGCATTTCTTGATTTCAATCGAAAAAGTATATGATAGCTTTCAAAAATGCAACAATTGACTATAAACTCGCAGAAAAATATAATCACTGACAAGAAATGTCATTTACCAGTAACAATTATCTGACAGTCCACAGCACGCTTTTCATAAACGAAATAATATTTGAAATCCCCTTCCGATACTCTGAACTGTTGAATTGTGTTTTTCTCGAAAATGAATGAGAATATCGTGTTTGAACAAGAGTACCAATATTACGTAGAAATTATGTTTATGTCATATTTTTTAATAAAAATCACTAAAAAGTTTGGTTAAAAAAAATTACCAGTCAATTTCCTCATCAGAAATCCTTCACGAGGCTCCCCCTGTAACAAAATGTCAAATAATACATAAAATCATATTGCCTGTATAAAAGTATGGCTCTTTGCCGATTTTGATAATAATCGATAGATATACAGTGAAATTATTAGCAAAAAACGCAAAAAAAAACTTTCAACTTTAACGCCCTTTTCCACAGCAATATTTTATTGAGGTATATTTGGTCCTATCGCCATATTTTGGTCCAAACAATCTACCCTTAGCGTATGTCCCAATAGTTATGAATCACCCTGTATATATATATATATATATATATATATATATATATATATATATATATATATATATATATATATATATAATAAAGTATTATTTTTCTTCAACCTTCTTAAATAATTTATTTTTCCAATTTCTTGGGTGTCAGGTTGTGGATTTAATTAAATCATTTTATTGTTACTGACGTTTCGTTCCTGGGTTAGGAACTTTCTCAAAGTTTATTATTGACTGAATCAAGTTTCTTCGTTTACAGTTTAAAATTAAAAAACACATATACAATAGGTAAAAAACATTCATAAAACAGACATTCAAAACAAGTACCATCGATACAAATTCTACGACATTATACAGGGGGAGTCCGGAAAGACTTCAAATATATTATTTTATTAAATTATGATAAATCTGACTTAAGTTTTTTACATCTTGCTTATCGTTGACTGTATTTTCTTCCTTTTTAATGTGCACCATTTCTTTAATTGTTAATTTTTTGTAGATTGAATCTTGAGCTAGAATTTTGGTGTTTTTAAAATCAAACTCATGGTTTTCATTGCTTTCATGTTTGTGGAGAGCCGTGGAAGCATTTTTGGTATATTTATGGCCATTTAATCTATTTTCTGAAGTCTGTGTGGTCATTCCTATGTATTTTTTTGGACAGTTTAGGCAGGGTATAGAATATATAACGTTTGACTTTTTTGTGGTTTTTATTTTACTTTTTAATTTAGTGAATAATGATGATAGGGTGTTTTGAGCTTTGTGACATATGGAGATACCATGTTTAGAAAATATGTGACTGAGTTTTTCAGAAAGCTGCTCTGTATATGGCATTGCTACATATTTATTATTGTTTGTTTTTAGAGTATTTCTTTGATGGGTTGTTATATATTTTATAGACTCTTTGTTTGCAAATACGGTTTATGGTATGTATTGGATAGTGATTGCTTATTAAAGTCCTTCTAACTTGTTTTATAACATCTGGTCTGTATTCTAGAGAAGTTAATTTAATGGCTCTGTCAACTTATCCAGTAATCACGCTGTTTTTATGGGACTTTGATATTATTTTATAAAATAATATCATTGGATGTAATATCAATGTATACTAATATTCCTAACGAATTAATAATTAAGACTGTACAAACGAAATGGGATATTATAAAAGAACACACTTCACTCAAATACACTGAATTCATTGAATCCATCTTATTAATTCAAAACAATAATTACTTTCAATATAATAATGAATTTTTCCAACAACTTAATGGATGCACCATGGGCTCTCCTATATCTTCTACACTTGCTCAGTTGGTAATGGAACATCTAGAAGAAGTAGTATTGAAAGATTTGAATCACAATATTCTGTTTTTTAAACGTTATGTGGACGACTGTTTAGCAGCTGTACCCAATGATAGTATTAATTACGTACTGTCCGCTTTCAACAATTTTCATGAAAAAATCAAATTCACTGTAGAAACAGAAAAAAATAACACAATAAATTTTTTAGATATGACATTGATAAGAACTAACCATAATACTATCAAAACTAAACCGTATAATAAAGTAACCTCATCAGGCCGATACCTTAACCACAATTCCAACCATCCAAAGTCCCATAAAAACAGCGTAATTACTGGATTAGTTGACAGAGCCATTAACCCTCTAACGGCTAGCGTTACTTATACGTAACGCTAAAGAAGTATTACAAAACGTGACAACACCGCATCATTGTTATTGTGAATGACGCGAATATTGGTTAGTTTGTCGTTGAAAGCCGACGAAACAACATAGTGAAGAGAGTTTACCAGTTGGTGCAACCAAATTATAGAAATTAGGTGCTAAACTTAATCTTATTTTTTAAGGCGGTGAAAAATGGACTTGCGACTAGAGTAAGTTTTGTCTACCTTTTGATTTTAAGGTTATGATTTAATTCATTAATAAATTATACTAGTAAAATAGTCAGTCTTGCATGCCATGTTATATTTTTTTATAAAATCTAACGTCAATTTTTTTACATAAGGCTGTAAAAATGGGTGTTACCTTTTGGTAACGCTAGCTGGCTATGGTATACAAAATATTGTAAATTTTGAAATCGATGTTTTCTTTTTAGACGTGGATTTACTTTGGAAGAAGCAATTCAAATAACATACGATGATGATATTGATGTGCATGAAATATATATTGAGCCTCCTGATGCAAACATACTGACGGACGAAGATTCCGGCGAGGAGGATGGTGGCGGATTACTGGATAATCTTAGTGGGCGGCAATTATTACCAAAAGCTGAGTTACTGCTTCGAAGCAAAGTTGCTGTTGATGAAGACGAACCGGAAGAAATGTTAGAGCGTCCAAATAATGGTACTAATCTAAACGATGTTATTTTGCGCCCAGGACTGGAAAAGATAACATGGATCCAGGGGGACTTTGTGGAAAGAACAAGATCATTTTCTAAACCAGATTATAGCAAATATGAAAACAAAAGTTATTTGGAAATATTTGAGGAATTTTTAAATGACGAAGTAATTGAATTGCTTGTCAAAGAGTCCAATAAATATGCTCTTTTCTGTAACCAACCAAATCAATCCAAATATATCCAAAGAGGAAATGAAATGTGCAATCGGAATTTTGATTGTTACAGGCTATAATGAGTTGCCAGGGCGAGATTTCTACTGGGATTCTAAATTGGACATGAAAAACTCCATGGTCTGTGAGTCTATGAGAAGGGACAGATTTCGCCAAATCATAAGAAATTTGCACTGTGCTGATAACTTGCAGCCTAACCTTCAGGACAAAATGTGGAAGTTACGGCCGCTAATGGATTTGCTAAAACCTAAATTTATCAAAAATTGGATTCCAGAACAAGAATTGGACTACGACGAATCCATGATTAAATATTTTGGAAAGCATTCGTGCAAACAATTTATACAAGACAAGCCGATAAGATTCGGTTACAAAATGTGGTGCCTCAATTCTGCCTCCGGTTACTTGGTAAACTTCGATATGTACCAGGGAAAAAATCCAAAAGCAAACACTGTTTATGAAGACCATTTTGGAAAGTGTGCTGCTCCATTCATGTACATGATAGATGAGTTTCCTGAAGACATGAAGACGCTACCTTTTAAATTTTACTTTGACAATCTTTTCACTAATTTTAATTTACTTTTCAACCTAAAACAAAAGGGTTACTACGGTACTGGAACGATGAGAGAAAATAGGATACCAAAAAGTTGTCAATTGTTGCAGAAGAGTCAGATTGCTAAAACCAAGAAACGGGGAGATGTGGTTTCAAATATTGATAAAGAGGATGGAATAATTTTAGTTAAATGGATAGACAATGGTGACGGTGGCGTCTACAATTCATGGTATTAATCCAACCATTCCTGTAAAACGTTACTCTAAGGCTGAAAAGAAAATTGTTCATGTACCGCAGCCCCGACTAATTTCCGAGTACAATCGCTGCATGGGTGGCACAGACTTGATGGATCAGCAAATATCGAGATATAGAATTTCTATCAGACGGAAAATGTGGTGGTGGGCCATTTTCACTTGGCTTCTGGATGCTGCCATAACAAATGCGTGGTGCATTTCCAAAAGATGCAAGCATTTGTCACCTCTTACGCAATTAGAATTTCGAAGTGAAATTGCTCAATCATATCTCGCAAAATTCGCTGTTGCACCAAAAGGAACTGGGAAGCAAAGGACTGCCAAATCAAGTGTCACACTCAACAGGGTTTCGGACAATCTAAGATATGATCGACTGGACCACTTGCTAACCAATATTCCAAATAATAAAAGACGTCGTTGTGCTGGAGAAGGATGCATTACTAGTACCCGCACCATGTGCAGTAAATGTGATGTGGGATTATGTTTACAATGTAACATAATTTTTCACAAAAACTAGTAATGTTGCCCTCGTATTTTTTGTATGCCATGAACGGCTAGCGTTACTTATATGTAACATTGGTTTTTATAAAAACTTTTATTTTTTTATAACAAAAAATTATTTAATAATAAACCATTTTTGATAAATATATTGACTTTTTATAAGTTTTATCAAAAAAAATCATTCTCGCCGTTGAAGGGTTAAATTAACTTCTCCAGAATACAGACCAGATGTTATAAAACAAGTTAGAACGACTTTAATAAGCAATCACTATCCAATACATACCATAAACCGTATTTGCAAACAAAGAGTCTATAAAATATATAACAACCCATCAAAGAAATACTCTAAAAACAACGTGTCAAACAATAATAAATATGTAGCAATGCCATATACAGAGCAGCTTTCTGAAAAACTGAGTCACATATTTTCTAAACATGGTATCTCTATATGTCACAAAGCTCAAAACACCCTATCACCATTATTCACTAAATTAAAAAGTAAAATAAAAACCACAAAAAAGTCAAACGTTATATATTCTATACCCTGCCTAAACTGTCCAAAAAAATACATAGGAATGACCACACAGACTTTAGAAAATAGATTAAATGGCCATAAATATACCAAAAATGTTTCCACGGCTCTCCACAAACATGAAAGCAATAAAAAAAAATGAGTTTGATTTTAAAAACACCAAAATTCTAGCTCAAGATTCAAACTACAAAAAATTAACAATTAAAGAAATGGTGCACATTAAAAAGGAAGAAAATACAGTCAACGATAAGCAAGATGTAAAAAACTTAAGTCAGATTTCTCATAATTTAATAAAATAATATATTAGAAGTCTTTCCGTATAATGTCGTAGAATTTGTATCGATGGTACTTGTTTTAAATGCCTGTTTTATGAATGTTTTTTACCTATTGTATATGTGTTTTTTAATTTTAAACTGTAAACGATTAAACTTGATTCAGTCAATAATAAACTTTGAGAAAGTTCCTAACCCATGAACGAAACGTCAGTAACAATAAAATGATTTAATTAATTACACAACCTGACACCCAAGAAATTGAAAAAATAAATTATATATATATGTATTTGTCCTTTTGTATATATGTATATATATATATATATATATATATATATATATATATATATATATAAATTTCGATTTTCTACTACACCTGTTTTAGTCGAAATTTCAATAATTTCGACTTATTGGCCTGACCGTTCTTCGAAGGGCAAAACAACTACATTCCTGGCTAATACCACGCAGAATATTGAATTACATCCCCTTCGAAAACCGTGACGTCGATCGGCCATTTTGCCGATACGGACATCTGTGGTGATTCGCAACTGATAGCGGAAGAGCATAGTACACTTACGCGTTTCGACCTTCTTGGGTCTCTTCAAGAGTGCCGTAATGCCTTCCAGTTCAGAATCTCTAATCCGAACTGAAGATTACACCCTCCGACAACCTCTCTTGGTTCGTGTAGTTACACAAGCGAGAAGTAGTCAGTTGGCGCCATCTTCACTTTCAGTTGCGAACCAACACCTCAGATAAATGCGACCGTATTAGTCGTATTAAATAAAAATGAATATAATTTCATAAAATACGAGGTGCTATATGAAATATAAATTTCGATTTTCTACTACACCTGTTTTAGTCGAAATTTCAATAATTTCGACTTATTGGCCTGACCGTTCTTCGAAGGGCAAAACAACTACATTCCTGGCTAATACCACGCAGAATATGAATTACATCCCCTTCGAAAACCGTGACGTCGATCGGCCATTTTGCCGATACGGACATCTGTGGTGATTCGCAACTGATAGCGGAAGAGCATAGTACACTTACGCGTTTCGACCTTCTTGGGTCTCTTCAAGAGTGCCGTAATGCCTTCCAGTTCAGAATCTCTAATCCGAACTGAAGATTACACCCTCCGACAACCTCTCTTGGTTCGTGTAGTTACACAAGCGAGAAGTAGTCAGTTGGCGCCATCTTCACTTTCAGTTGCGAACCAACACCTCAGATAAATGCGACCGTATTAGTCGTATTAAATAAAAATGAATATAATTTCATAAAATACGAGGTGCTATATGAAATATAAATTTCGATTTTCTACTACACCTGTTTTAGTCGAAATTTCAATAATTTCGACTTATTGGCCTGACCGTTCTTCGAAGGGCAAAACAACTACATTCCTGGCTAATACCACGCAGAATATTGAATTACATCCCCTTCGAAAACCGTGACGTCGATCGGCCATTTTGCCGATACGGACATCTGTGGTGATTCGCAACTGATAGCGGAAGAGCATAGTACACTTACGCGTTTCGACCTTCTTGGGTCTCTTCAAGAGTGCCGTAATGCCTTCCAGTTCAGAATCTCTAATCCGAACTGAAGATTACACCCTCCGACAACCTCTCTTGGTTCGTGTAGTTACACAAGCGAGAAGTAGTCAGTTGGCGCCATCTTCACTTTCAGTTGCGAACCAACACCTCAGATAAATGCGACCGTATTAGTCGTATTAAATAAAAATGAATA
The DNA here is from genome assembly GCA_963921935.1 of Galeruca laticollis. NCBI lineage: Eukaryota > Metazoa > Arthropoda > Insecta > Coleoptera > Chrysomelidae > Galeruca > Galeruca laticollis. The sequence continues at coordinate 196,696,289 of OY998179.1, read as the reverse complement.
TAATTTCATAAAATACGAGGTGCTATATGAAATATAAAGGGGATGTAATTCAATATTCTGCGTGGTATTAGCCAGGAATGTAGTTGTTTTGCCCTTCGAAGAACGGTCAGGCCAATAAGTCGAAATTATTGAAATTTCGACTAAAACAGGTGTAGTAGAAAATCGAAATTTATATTTCATATAGCACCTCGTATTTTATGAAATTATATTCATTTTTATTTAATACGACTAATACGGTCGCATTTATCTGAGGTGTTGGTTCGCAACTGAAAGTGAAGATGGCGCCAACTGACTACTTCTCGCTTGTGTAACTACACGAACCAAGAGAGGTTGTCGGAGGGTGTAATCTTCAGTTCGGATTAGAGATTCTGAACTGGAAGGCATTACGGCACTTTTGAAGAGACCCAAGAAGGTCGAAACGCGTAAGTGTACTATGCTCTTCCGCTATCAGTTGCGAATCACCACAGATGTCCGTATCGGCAAAATGGCCGATCGACGTCACGGTTTTCGAAGGGGATGTAATTCAATATTCTGCGTGGTATTAGCCAGGAATGTAGTTGTTTTGCCCTTCGAAGAACGGTCAGGCCAATAAGTCGAAATTATTGAAATTTCGACTAAAACAGGTGTAGTAGAAAATCGAAATTTATATTTCATATAGCACCTCGTATTTTATGAAATTATATTCATTTTTATTTAATACGACTAATACGGTCGCATTTATCTGAGGTGTTGGTTCGCAACTGAAAGTGAAGATGGCGCCAACTGACTACTTCTCGCTTGTGTAACTACACGAACCAAGAGAGGTTGTCGGAGGGTGTAATCTTCAGTTCGGATTAGAGATTCTGAACTGGAAGGCATTACGGCACTCTTGAAGAGACCCAAGAAGGTCGAAACGCGTAAGTGTACTATGCTCTTCCGCTATCAGTTGCGAATCACCACAGATGTCCGTATCGGCAAAATGGCCGATCGACGTCACGGTTTTCGAAGGGGATGTAATTCAATATTCTGCGTGGTATTAGCCAGGAATGTAGTTGTTTTGCCCTTCGAAGAACGGTCAGGCCAATAAGTCGAAATTATTGAAATTTCGACTAAAACAGGTGTAGTAGAAAATCGAAATTTATATTTCATATAGCACCTCGTATTTTATGAAATTATATTCATTTTTATATATATATATATATATATATATATATATATATATATATATATTATACTGGTTTAAAATGAGCACATTGAATCTATTTTTTTGAATGCATTGACGTTGTGACGGAACTAATAAGGCTGCTGATATTCGGATTTACGTTTAGAATAAAATTTATACTGTCCGTAATATTATTTGGCTTATCGATATATATCAGACCAACTTCAATCATAATGTTGGATGGAGAAATTGATTTGATACCGTTTAATTACTTAATTTTGTATCCGAATGATAGTGTCTTTTCATTTTTGGGTTATGTGTAGTTCAGCTATTACAAACTTAATAGAATTATAAAAAATACTTGCTTTCAATTTTTAACAATTTTTATTTAAAATGATTATCAACGTGAAGTACTGAGAAATATACAAATACTTGGTAAATGTACAAGATGACCTGACTAGTGTTTTAATGTGACATTAAGTTGATAATTCTATAATATATAATGTCAAAAGTTTAGGAACTGTCACATAGGAGAGAATTGTTTGGTTATATATCACAGTGACATAGATGTCAAAAAAGTCTATGGAAATGAATAATGCAACAAATCGAAAGAGAAGCAGAAATCACAGAACTTTATATTTATTGTGTCAGGAAATATATGAATTTTGTTGTTGAGTAAATAAAGCTATTATTTAGGAATTAGAAAATAGGAATAGAGGATAGTTTATGTAAAAGAATAATAATAATTTGGTAGAAAGAACATTTTAAAAGGACACAAACACAATTTAAAAAAAAATTAACACTTAAGAATTAGAATCAGCACACATATGATTAGGGCATAGCAACAAAAAACAAAAGGAGTTTGTTGATGAAGAAAATGAAGTAGGTATGACATATTGGAGAAATGATAAGAAATTTTAGATAAAAAAATATCAAAATTGTATAAAAGAGTCCTGAATGAACAGTAGAAGCAGCAAATAAAAATATATAAGAAGGAATATTATAAAGAAGCTACATATAAAATAACAATTATTGGAGTCCCGGCAGTTCTGTATGGTGTGGTTTTCAAAGACAGCACTTCAAGAAGGAGTATTAGTGGGGTAGTGAGGACCAGGTTAGTTTTTTTTGTCTTTGTTGGTACCAACATTTATGTTAAAGATATAAAACAGATCTGATAAAAGTAATTACAAAAACATTAGTACTTACGCATTTCTATTTAACGTTTATAATTCATCACTTTGTTTCTTTGTTCCAATGTAGTACTTGCGAATTTCTATTTAACGTTTATAAATTTCGACTTCTCAACTTTTATATTAGCATAAGACGTTTCGTTCCTTTGTTGAAATTTATAATACATATTTTCTGACCAATACAAACTAATTCATATTGAATATTATTGAAATAATTGTTTTCTTAAATATCATTTCAACGGATACGAATTGACATCTGTTATTACTGTGAGATCTGGAATCGACTATTCTAATGAGAAATTTTAACAATAGGCGCACCAAATAGTATAAAAAAAATATTAAAAATTGTTTGAATGAATAAAAGATAAAATATTGGAGATAAAGTGTAAAAATAACTGGAACCCAAAAAGTAGATAGAGTATCTCATTCTCTCCGCATAAATAAATACATAAAATTTTTCTTTTCCTTTTAATGAGCTAGCCACACTAAAATTTAATAATTCAAAATAGTAATACAATAATATTGAAAATTCCTCTCATACACACAAGTATTACAAATGGCGCCCAACGTGGGGCGGTATAAATATAGGGTTATTCACAATTATAGGGTGATTATTGTAAGGAGTCTTTTCTGAATATTTTAATCATCAAATCACGACATACATCATGGATTTGAGAAATAGAAAATTGACGGAACATGGCAATAATAATGCAGATTAATCGTTAGAAAAGGTTGAAACACAGCATGAAAGATCACTGGATGTGTACACAAGTAACACTAACGAGGAAGAACAAATTGATTCAGATAGAGGGGATGGAAATCAAGAAGAGTTACATGAAAGACCAGTGGATTGGACAGTAATATTAAGACATATTCAAAATATGGGACAACGAATGGAAGAGATGAAGCAAGACCTGAAACAGGATAGTAATAACAAGTTTGAAGACAATCAAGCTAGGCTGGAAGATATGAAACAAGATTTGAAACGGGATAATCAAAATATGAAAGAGGAAATGACCAAGAAATTGGAAGAGCAAGGAAAGGAAATTCGTAAGATTAGGAATGATACCATTCAAATCAGAAAAGACATAACAGAACAAGAGAACAAATTGAGGCAAGAGATTGTTGAAAATGGGTTAAAAATTAGGAACGAATTGGAGAAAATAACGATGGAAATCAGACAAGATTTAGAAGGACAAATCAACCATACTCAAGATAAAATAGGGGACATACATAAAGAAGTAGAAACAATAGTATTGAGAGTGAATATTGAGTCCCAGGAAACACATGATAAAATACAAGAAATAAAAAATGGAATAGAAATGGTAGAACTAACATTAATGAATGGAATGAAAGAAAACAAACAAGAACTAGAAAACAAGGTAGAACAGGTAGTTAGAGAAAACAAAGACACGATGGAGAGATTAAGGAAAAATATTGATGACAATGGTAAGAAAATGAATGTATTGGGATTGGGAAGAGAATATATCGGAGAACAACTAAGAGAAGAGATGTTAGCAAGGACAGAAGACAGAATAAAACAGATTGAAGAAAAGCTGAGAAGAGAAATATTAAATCGTCAAGTTGACAGAATTTTTATGAGTGGATGTGGAAGCCAAAATTTCATGAAATTTGATGGGGAAATTAAGAGAATACATCCAAAAATATTTATTAGAAGTTTACGGAATAAAGTGAATATAAACGATCCTATTGACAATCTTAGAGAAGTGATAAGAGACAGTTTAGGAGGAAATGCATTATTATGGTTCAATAGTAGAGAATTTGGTATAAATAACTTCGAGGAATTTGAAAGTCAATTTAATAATTATTACTGGGGCGAGCATGCACAAACATTGGCACGAGAGCGATTGTATTTTGGAAAATATGATCACAATAGGGGAACTAGTTTGAATAATTATGCATTAGCAATGTTCAATGCAGCACAACACTTAGAACCTCCTATGCGCGAAGAAGATTTAGTATTGTACATATCTAGACATTTCAGAAATGGTATGGCTGAAACCGTAGCTATCCAGGGTATTAATACAATGGATCAGTTCAGTAAATATCTTCAACGAATCGACAGAAATGTTACAAGGCCTTATGATAATAGTAACAGATCGGGTGGTTATAATAATAATTATAATGGAAGGAATCAATTCCAGAATAGAAATGATACAAACAATTTTCAAAGAAACATAGATAATAATCAAAGAAATAATGAAGCTTACAGAAATAATAATGATTATAATAGAAATGGCTACAATAATAATAACCGGAATAGGTCATACAACAATGATTATAGATATAATGGAGATTATAACCAAGGTAATCAGCAAAGGGAAAGATATCCTAGACAAGAAAAAAGAAATTCAGAACAAGACGGACAAAGGAATAACAGACATATTAATTGCAGTCGTACGGAAAGAAGTGAAGAGATACATGCACAAAGAAGAGAGAATATACAAGAAGATACAGCAGTAATGGGTCATAGAGAGGATACTTCGGAACAAAATTTTTAATTGAGCACAGTCCAAAAGCAAAGACTATATTAGTATGTAACTATGAACACCCACGGGAATTTATAAAACTCAATGAACAAGTATCAAATGAAAATCAAGTAGAATTAATAATTTTTAACACGTATATTCAAAATCATAAAATAAAAATCTTAATAGATACAGGTTCAGAAGCATCATTAATTAACCAGAAAACTATAGATTTATTAAAAGATATCGCAGTAAATATTAGTAAAATACCAAAAATCAATCTAATAGGTGCATATAACAAAAAGTTATGTGAAGTTAATAGAGTTGTTAATCTTGAAATAAATTTAAATAATGAACAAAATATTGATTTACAGTTGTTAATTGTACCAGATATGGATGTTGACATTGTCTTGGGAGCTGATGAATTGAGTAAAAATAAAACTATAATTGATTATGAACAAAGAAAGTTTAAACTAAATGAGAAATGGATAAGTTTTGATTTATGGGAAAACAACACAAACGTGATAAAAACATATCAAATAAATATGCATAAAAATTATGAAATTGACAGTAGACAGAGTGATAATGATTTATGTAGGGGGAATAAAACTAATATAATTAATGATTATAATGAGATAATAAATTAATATAATGATGGAATTGAAATTAATAATAGGGATGAATATAATAAAATAATAAACTGCCATGAGCAATATAAGGGGAACGTAATGTCATTATTATTAAAACATAAAAAATTAATCATTCCAGAAACTAGAGTAGCAAGTAACTATGTGCATAAGATTGAAGTTAAAAATATAGAAAGTTTTAAAAGCAAAACTTATCCTATCCCATACAAATACAAAACTGATATACAAAATGAAATTAAAAAATTGTTACATGATGGAATTATAGAAAAAAGTAATACTCAATTTATCAGTCCAATAGTTATCGTTAAAAAACGAAGTGGAGATCTTCGCATATGTTTAGATGCAAGAATAATAAATTCGTATACGATTCCACAATATGAGGCACCATTAACTGTGGATGCCATACTGGGTAGAATCACTAAAGCTAAAATATTTACTAAAATCGACTTGAAACATAGCTTGTGGTTAATTCCATTACACAAAGAATCTAGAAAATACACAGGTTTTATGATCGATGGGGTTGTTTATTCTTTTGCTGTAGTGCCATTTGGACTACAAAGTGCTTGTGCGGCACTCGTTAAAGCGTTACATGAAATACTAAACAGATATGAGATGTTTTGTCTTCATTATGTGGACGACATATTAATATTTTCTGAGGATGATGATCAGCATTCAAAACATCTTCAAACAGTAGTGGAAGCTCTTGATAAGGCAGGTCTGAAAATAAATTTAGAGAAATGTCAGTTTTTCCAAAAACAGGTCACTTATTTAGGATTCAAAATTAGTCATACAGGAATCTCAATGGATCCAGAAAGAGTAGAAATAATCAAGAATTATACAAGGCCATATAATCTGAAGACATTGAGAGGATTCTTGGGAATGATAAACTATTTCAAAAAATTAATTCCAAATCTATCTGAAAAGGAATTACCGTTAATAGAATTATTGCACAAAGGAGTTAAGTGGAACTGGGACGAAACGAGGGAAACATCATTTCAAGAAATAAAGGCAGCATTTATCAATGAAATAGAATTACATCAACCTCGATATGAATTACCATTTATTTTAAGGACAGACGCCTCTAAAAATAGATATGCTGGTACATTATTACAAGTACACGAAGGAAAAGAAGTACCAATATGTTTTGTTTCCCGGATAACCAAAAAACATGAAAAAAATTATAGCGTTGGAGAATTAGAGTTAGGTAGTATCATATATTGCATTAGCAAATTAAGATTTTATCTATTAGGGAATAAATTTCGAATAGAAACGGATAATTTATCACTTACCTCGATTTTAAAGAACAAGTTTGGTAACAGTAGAATCCATCGATGGGCTCTATTACTTCAAGAGTATGATTTTGAAATCCATCATGTGCCAGGTAAACTAAATGTTGTAGTCGATGCCATTACTAGAATGGAGGGACAGGAATCTAAGTCACATAAAAATATAAAAATAGGTGTAAACTTATTTAAGGAAATAACGGGAATATTTTCAAAAGAAAAATTAATGTCTGATCAATGTAATTTATCTGATAAACAAAAGCAAAGAGCAAATAAAAAGGATGATATATTTTATAAAATTGTAGGAACAGATGAATTATGCTTAACAACAGAATTACTTGCCAAAGAAATTATGACACATATTCATGAAGAATATGCGCATATAGGGTCAAAAAAAGTATGGAAGATATATCGAGAAAATTATATAACTAAGAAAGACAATTCCATAGCTAAAAGTATTACAAGGAATTGTAGACTATGTCAACTGGCAAAAGAAAAGAATTGGCATAATGAAAATGTGCCTAAGTCTATCATCGCAAAAGAACCTTTAGAATTAGCAGCTATTGATTTTTTATCTAATTTAGTAACATCAGAAAATGGGAATTCTCATATAATGGTTATTGTGGATGTTTTTTCCAAATTTATAACTTCATATGCTTCGAAGAAAACAAATACAAATATTGTAATACAAAATTTACAAAGTTATATAGTGGATCATGGGAAACCAAAAGCGTGTATTTTAGACAACGCAACATATTTTAACAATAATAGGATAAAAAAATTCATGATGAAAAATGATATTAAACCCATTTACATAAGTATAAGACATCCTAATTCAAATTTGGCAGAACGATACATCAAAGATATAATAAAATTCTTAAGAATAATGGTTCATAACAATCATATGGCGTGGGAAGAAAACTTACAAAACATACAAAATATTGTGAATAATAGTCCAAATAATACAACAGAAGAAACACCTATTTATGTATTTAAACAAACGTTGCCGGAAAGACATTGGATTTTAAATGAAAAAAATTATGGAGCAACTATTGAAAAGGTAAATAAAAATTTACAAAGATCTGCAGAAAAGTATTTTAAACGTAAAAGGGCTAAAATGAAAAAACAAATAACGTTTGATAAAGGTGATTTAGTAATAGTAAAAGCCTTAAGGGTAGCTAATAGAAAAGAAAATAAGTGTGCAAAGTTACAGTTACCTTATGAAGGGCCATATGAAATTTATAATAAACAAGGAGTAAACAGTTATATATTAAAAGAAATACATAATGATAAAATAAGGGGAATCTTCAATATAAATCAAATTTACAAATATTATGTAGAGAACTAAAAATATAAAATTTTCTCCTTATTTCACAAGTTTTGAAATAAGTCAAAAATTTTAGGGGAAAATTATACTGGTTTAAAATGAGCACATTGAATCTATTTTTTTGAATGCATTGACGTTGTGACGGAACTAATAAGGCTGCTGATATTCGGATTTACGTTTAGAATAAAATTTATACTGTCCGTAATATTATTTGGCTTATCGATATATATCAGACCAACTTCAATCATAATGTTGGATGGAGAAATTGATTTGATACCGTTTAATTACTTAATTTTGTATCCGAATGATAGTGTCTTTTCATTTTTGGGTTATGTGTAGTTCAGCTATTACAAACTTAATAGAATTATAAAAAATACTTGCTTTCAATTTTTAACAATTTTTATTTAAAATGATTATCAACGTGAAGTACTGAGAAATATACAAATACTTGGTAAATGTACAAGATGACCTGACTAGTGTTTTAATGTGACATTAAGTTGATAATTCTATAATATATAATGTCAAAAGTTTAGGAACTGTCACATAGGATAGAATTGTTTGGTTATATATCACAGTGACATAGATGTCAAAAAAGTCTATGGAAATGAATAATGCAACAAATCGAAAGAGAAGCAGAAATCACAGAACTTTATATTTATTGTGTCAGGAAATATATGAATTTTGTTGTTGAGTAAATAAAGCTATTATTTAGGAATTAGAAAATAGGAATAGAGGATAGTTTATGTAAAAGAATAATAATAATTTGGTAGAAAGAACATTTTAAAAGGACACAAACACAATTTAAAAAAAAATTAACACTTAAGAATTAGAATCAGCACACATATGATTAGGGCATAGCAACAAAAAACAAAAGGAGTTTGTTGATGAAGAAAATGAAGTAGGTATGACATATTGGAGAAATGATAAGAAATTTTAGATAAAAAAATATCAAAATTGTATAAAAGAGTCCTGAATGAACAGTAGAAGCAGCAAATAAAAATATATAAGAAGGAATATTATAAAGAAGCTACATATAAAATAACAATTATTGGAGTCCCGGCAGTTCTGTATGGTGTGGTTTTCAAAGACAGCACTTCAAGAAGGAGTATTAGTGGGGTAGTGAGGACCAGGTTAGTTTTTTTTGTCTTTGTTGGTACCAACATTTATGTTAAAGATATAAAACAGATCTGATAAAAGTAATTACAAAAACATTAGTACTTACGCATTTCTATTTAACGTTTATAAATTTCGACTTCTCAACTTTTATATTAGCATAAGACGTTTCGTTCCTTTGTTGAAATTTATAATACATATTTTCTGACCAATACAAACTGATTCATATTAAATATTATTGAAATAATTGTTTTCTTAAATATCATTTCAACGGATACGAATTGACATCTGTTATTACTGTGAGATCTGGAATCGACTATTCTAATGAGAAATTTTAACCATAGGCGCACCAAATAGTATAAAAAAAAATATTAAAAATTGTTTGAATGAATAAAAGATAAAATATTGGAGATAAAGTGTAAAAATAACTGGAACCCAAAAAGTAGATAGAGTATCTCATTCTCTCCGCATAAATAAATACATAAAATTTTTCTTTTCCTTTTAATGAGCTAGCCACACTAAAATTTAATAATTCAAAATAGTAATACAATAATATTGAAAATTCCTCTCATACACACAAGTATTACAATATATATTAACGGATCGAAACCAAACTCGCTACAAAAATCTGTTAGGCCAAAATCTTGAACGAGTTCGTTAATGAGCCAAATAGGCCCAGTAAAAACAAAATGGCGGCCTGTCAAAGTTGAAAAAAAATCGTATTTCCTTTGTTTTCCATTTAACGCAAAAAAGTTACTGCGCTTTTTCATAGACCTTAACACGTTCAACAACTTTTGTATATAACATTTTTCTCTAAATCGTACATTAAAATATTTATTTAAGAAAATTCACAAATTTACCAGAATTTTTTTTTATTTTTTTGTTTTTGATTTGATGCCAAAATGTTACTTTGGTTTTTTGTACACCTCAAAAAATTCTATTACTTTTGTATCTAATTTTTTATTTTGGGTTTTATGCAAAAATGTTACTGAAATAATCCTGTCCAATTGGTCCTGTGCCATTGGGATTTGTTTACCTACCGGGTTTGATGATGACTGCCTTCCAGATATAACTGGTTCCAAAAAGCATCAGCTGAAGTGAACCATATTAATTTAGGCTTGTATACATCGTCCACGCCGGCCCCACTTCTTTTACTTTTTTTAATTTTATTCTACTCAATCCTGTATGCGTCCCGAATTATTTTAATTTTCTTTTTTAGGGCTTCTTCCTGCGCTGGTAACCCACCATCTTGAAGCTCACTGATCAATTCAGTAAATGCAACTTTTTTTGCTTCCCGTTTTAAGTAATCGGGTGATTTCGTGTTCCACAAACATTCATATTTTCTATATATGTTGAGAAATGTTATTATTTCATTACCGGGCCACTTAAGTTCTCTAATTTTGTACGATAATATTTATGTTCCTATCAAAACAATTAAATCCAACACAGCACGTGGTTGCGTTGAGTTGCCGCCAAGACCAAGACACTGCTACTGCGATGTCATATTGGCGACTTACTTGCCGCTACTTGGTCACGTGACCGCTCAAGGCTGGCTACTAGCGCCAAAAAGTTGAACATGTCCAACTTTTCTTGCACTCATTTTTCACTAGGCGGCGACTGTTAGTAGCCGCTACTACCTATGTCAGGCTACGCTACTAGCAGCTACCGGCTAGCGGCTAGCAAAGTAGCTTACACCTAAAACCAAGAAAAACTTTAGATATATGTATATATACTAAAAAAGGTCAAAGAAAGTATACCTCACATATATATGTATTTATATATATATATATATATATATATATATATATATATATATATATATATATATATATATATATATATATATATATTAAACTATATTTGATTTGTTTTCACTTACTTATTATTTTTAAGTTTAGATAATTATTATTTTTATATGTAGAAAATTTTGTTTTGATGTGGCTAGCTCAGTTAATCATTTTTATATTATATTTGTGATGTATTGTTATTTTATGCGGGAGCATGAAACTCTCTCTACTCTTTGAGTCCTGGAATTTAAAAAATGTATTACCTTTATTTGAATAAAAAGAAACACCTTACTTTAAACAACATTTAATTTTAAAATAAAAATTTTCAATTTAATAATTATACGTTGAGACGCCAATGGTTACCTCTAAAGAAATTATCGATTTTATATTTTCTACTGTGCGCATGCTCAAAATCCAGTCATGCGGACTTCAAGCGTAAATGAACATAGTTTTTACAATGCGAGATAGAGCATCAGTGATCTTTAGATGCACATCATATTATCGAATAAGAAATACTTAAATGGTTCAAAACATAGAAGAATTTATGTGGAGAATATACATAAAAATATTACAAATAAGCTGTGGAAGAAATAGTATTAGAAGATTTATATATACATGGAAATATTATAAGATTTATATACAGATGGACATATTACATGGAAATAAATTTAAGCATCATCCTTATGATGATAAAATGGCGTAAGTACATATTTTTTATTTATTTGAATTAGGCCTTTTTGATAATGTTAATGATTTATTTTATTAACTAACTAAATAAAGTCCGTTTTCTTTTTTATTTTAGATCGATCATTGCTGTGAATGTTCATCAATTTAACGAAATTAAGCACTTATTTGAGTTTTTTCTCTTATTATTGGCCAATAATATTTTAAAAGAACACTGACCTGATGCTCTGGAATTGGGATAACGCTTCTGGACCCCAGGAAAACTCCTCTGAAGTTCCAACACCAAATTTGGAGAAATTTGACTGAATTTTGCAGAAAAACTGGATCTGATTATCTGTGAGTATTATTAGGATTGTTTTTAATAGTATTTGATAAGTTTTATCAATTTATTTCGGGAATTTCATGAAATTTTCGGGAACACTATAACACACAGTCCACATATCTCGACGCCAGCTTCCAACCTCTTAAGCTTCCTTCCGATTCTCAACTTTTTTCAACAAACAAGTATATTGTTTTTTCCAGGTCACTATTTACAAAAGTTTGTTTCTTTACTTGTTGATTGAAAATTTGATCTGTCATTTTGTTCATAACCAATCAAATATTGTCCTATGCAATTGAATTATTTAATTTTGTTTACTTAGTCGAAAAGTTCATACATTTACTATTTCACATTATTAATTCACTTGTAGAGAGTCTTTTGAGTTTTTATAATACAAATAAATTAACAATTGGTTATATACATAGATAGATACTTTTTAAATATTTCAATATCTAATATTGTTATTAACAGTCTAATACTGTTACAATTATATTACTTAAATCATAAATCCTTTTATGTAATCTCATGAGAAGAAAAGATGAAGTAATGAGAGAGATAGGAGAGGGTCAAGCGGCAATTTTTTCGGGCCTACTGGATCTATGTACCAGCGCAATTCGCCACCGGCAGTTTGTTTAAGGAGTAACGGTCCAGGAACCTCGGGCATATATAAACAAAAAGGGGGGCCAAGTTGTGAAGGGGTGTGAAATTCCATGAGAGAGCATGGAAAGCTCATGTGGGTGTTTTTTCGGGTTTTTATTTTTCAGAATGAATGGTGCTGGGTAAGAAAGGGAACGTTTTTCTTCGGAGAACGTGAAAACTCCAATGTAGCTTGCGCTACTCCCTTTCTACGCGGAGGAATGAAGTGTATAGTAAGGGTGATTGTAAGAGAGTAATGTTTTAATGTTTGAAAAATTAATGTGATTAATTAATGATGTGACATGATCGTATAAGTACAAGTAATGTGACCACCAATATAAGAGTAATTGTGAGAGAGATCCTCTTTACGTATAAGGTTGTTTATTTGTGCAACGAGAGCACGCTTTGTCACGTTGACAAGAGTAAATGCAAATGTAAATACGAGTATGTACGAATAAATGTAAAAGTATTACGAATGTGAGCTTTGAGTGCCAATATGAGAATGAGTATAAGTATGATTAAGGTGCAATTGTATGCGAGTGCAAGTAATAATGTAAGTGTGAGTTAACATAAAAGTAAATATAAGGTAGTGACCACGAGTGTATAAGTATGATGAGATTGTTTTTGTATATGTTTTTATGATTATTGATGTTTGTGTTAAGGGGACCCGACTCTTTTGCGGGTATTAATGAGTTTTTAAAATGTTTTAATCAATGTTAAGGAGAGTTATTTCTGTTCTCGTCAAGAAAAGGAGGGTAAGATATGTATATAATGTTTTTGTCAAGTCTTTTTAACTTCAAAGTGTCGTCAATGTGATTGTTTAAGTAACATATGAGTAAGGGAGGATGCCGTTTTCTTCTAAACGTCACCCAAGTGTTTATATTATCCAAGTATCATATTCTTCTTTTTAACCAAGTTATCTTCTTTTCAACCATGTATCTTCTTCTTCAACCAAGTATCATCTTCTTTTCAACCAAGTATCTTCTTCTTCTTCTTTTTAACCAAGTTTCTTCTTCTTCAACCAAGTATCATCTTCTTTTCAACCAAGTATCTTCATCTTTTCAACCAAGTATCTTCTTCTTCAAACAAGTATCATCTTCTGTTCAACCATGTATCTTCTTCTTCAACCAAGTATCTTCTTCTTCAAACAAGTATCATCTTCTTTTCAACCATGTATCTTCTTCTTCAACCAAGTATCTTCATCCTTTCAATACCTTTCTTCAGGTATTCACATAAGAGTAATTTTCATGTCAAAGTGTCTAAGCTTTTTTTATCGTCCAGGGTTTTAAATGTTAAAGTATTTGTTTCTCAATGTCTAAGTATAAGTTTAAGTTTTTCACAAAGTTTTTTGTTTTTCTTAAGTGTCAAGTATATGAGTATCACTGTCCTCTTCCAGAGGACTAAAGGATTGTTTTCTTGACGAGAAAGAGTTTAAGTAATGAGTGAGTGCTATTCTGCACTAAAGAGCGTTGAGTATGAAAGTGAATCGTTTATTCGAGTGTAAGTGTTGGTTTGAAAATTATTTATTTATGAGTTAAGAGTGTTTTTGAGGGTAAGTTGTGATTTGAAAGTGGTGTGGTCACACCAGAAGAATGAGTATAATGAGTATGAGAGGGGTTATCCGTAAGGTATTGTGAAGGAGTCTTGTCCAGAACAGTACGTTTCTTGACGATAATATTCTGGAGATTGTTGCAGTGGTGGTCAGTGGTTAGGGTTTATGTTCAAAGGTCTCAATTATGTGTTTTGTTTGTGGGTGTGAGGGAAGTGAAGTAAAGTGTGGTGTTTGTTTCCGCAAATGGCACAAACGCCGGTAGACGAGCAATGGGCGAATGTGTGTCTGAAACCCAGACATGCTGTGCACATTTTGTTATTTATTATATATTTTTTGCGGTCAAGTGTAGAGAGTGTTCTGAAGTGTGGGCAAGAATAAATTTTATGACCTGCTTTGTTACAGAATGAGCATGTTGAAATGTTGATGGGGTTAGAGCTACGAGTTGTACCACAACATAGCTGAGTAAAGGTGTCCCTTTCAAGTGAGTTGGGTAACGAGTGATTAGCGAGTGAATGTTGAGTTGACGGTTGTGTTGCGCGAGAGTGTAGGTTGCATGGTTCATTTAATATGGAATGAAAGGAATAGGCCATGGCGACGGTCGGAGTATCATTTCTCTCGACAGGTCTTGTGTCAAGGTTTTGTCTAGGGGGATAATTGTCTAAATGGAGTAACGTGTGATGTCTTCTTTGACATATGGATCATAATTTAACGGATCTACAGTTAGTAACTGTGTGTGTGAAACCCTGGCACCTGAAGCACAATTTGTTTTCTTTAATGTATTTGTTACGATCAGGAATGGAAAGCATCCCGAATTGGGGGCATGTATAAATTTTGTGGCCTGTTTCCTTGCAAAATGAGCATGTTGGAGGTGGGTTTTGTTCGGGAAGCGAATGTTGATTTGAAAGTAAAGTTACTCTGTTGGGTGGTGTGGTCACATTAGAAGACTGGTTACGATGATGGGATGTATCGGGTTTGGAATCTTGGGTTAACAAGTTTTCCAAGACTGTACATTTTTTTTCCAAGAAATCAAATAAGGTATCACTAGCAATTAAATTTTGATCAGTCTCTTTTTCTTCAAGAGATCTTTTTGTATTATAATCTAATTTTGTTTTTAATATGTGAACGATTAGTGCATCAAATAACTCTTCCTTATTGATATATAGATTTAATAATGACTTTACTATAGATCTAGCTTCGGACGTGAATGTTCTTAATTGTTGGGCAGTACATTTTGAAATGTTATTACAGGCTGTCAAACGGTTGAAATGGGCAGTAACAATCTGCCGTGTATTATTATATTTAGAATTCAGTAAATCCAACGCTACATCAAAATTGGTTTCATTTACCGGTAACTAAGAAATTAAATTGAGCGGGTCACCTTTCAAGTATGATTTCAAATAGTAGAATTTTTCAGTTTTAGATGTAAGCCGGGTGTTATTCACTATTAGTGCGTTAAAAAGGTCTATAAAGGCAGTGTATTTAGTGCTATCTCCTGAGAAAGTCGGTATTTCTATGGAAGGTAATCTAATATGAGTTTCACTCTGAGATTGTACAGGGAATTGGTTAGTTTGATTGAATTTAGGGTTCAATGTTTCGAAAGCATTTTGTAACTTGCAGTGTAATGAGTAATATTTTTCATCAATCTGACTTCTATCTTCGAATTCTAATTCAGTATCTACGGCTATGGTTTCAATTTGGTCTTGAATCTCAGAGTATTTAGTGTAATATTTTTCTAAGTTGACTATTCGGGATTTGAAAGCATACTTGTCTGACTCATCCAGATTGCTATGGAACCAGTTGTGAATGCGAGTAATTGGTGCTTTGCAACTAGCTCGTTGCGTTTTTAATGAATCCATTTTGTAAATGATATATTAATTATATGGTTAACATGTACAAGTGTAAATGAATGGCTATGTTTGAACAATGCTTATTTTGTCTCAGCGTAATATCTTATTTTATTTTTGCTGCCAGCCGTGCCTTATTTCAGTGTTTTACGGCTCGTTGCAAATCATGGTTCCATAACAATCTTAGTGTGTAATTATTTAAATTACCCTGTATAATATTTTATTTTTCACAAACAATATCAACGAATGTTATTATAAATCCCAATTAATATTAAGGTGAAGTCATTTAAATCACCCTGTATACTATTTTATTTTACACAAACAATGTCAAAGAATGTTATTATAATTCCAAATTAATATTAAGGTGAAATCATTTAAATCACCCTGTATAATATTTTATTTTACACAAACAATGTCAAAGAATGTTATTATAAATCCAAATTAATATGAAGGTGAAATCATTTAAATCACACTGTATAATATTCTATTTTACACAAACAATGTCAAAGAATGTTATTATAAATCCAATTTAATGTGAAGGTGAAATCATTTAAATCACACTGTATAATATTCTATTTTACACAAACAATGTCAAAGAATGTTATTATAAATCCAAGTTAATATTAAGGTGATATTATTTAAAGTTTATGTTGCATAAAAAATATTTATTATAAATCCATAGCAATGTTAATTATTTTGAAAGTGTTAATCCAAGATAAATTTTAAATTGTAAAATGTGATAAATGTTTTCGCATTGTTAGATTACTGAATTTCGTATCACACTATATTCTATGTTTACAAAATTCTACGTTGGTTGATAAGCAAATATACAAAATCTTTTATTATCGATAAATACCTTATCTAATGACTGTTTTCTGCTGACTGAAATTCTCGAAGAGTTCTCGGGAACGCTGAGGGTCTATATTCTCTGGACTCCAAGGGCTGTTTCACTGCTCTCTCCTGGTCGCTAGGACTATGCTTCACTATTTTCTGGTTCTATCCGGTCTCGAATCAGGACCATGTTCTAAATTAACCCTTTTTACTTGGGCTAATTAGAGGGAATGTAGGTTATCTGGTTAATCGAAGGACCACTACGGTTGTTTTTCACTGATGTAAAGCTGAACCGCAGAATGAAATTAAACACCTATATCACGTTATGATTTATATTGTCATGAACTTATAATTTTATTTAATTTTGCGTCGACAATTAAGGCTTCACTGTTATTTACGCGATACCTGAGAGTATTTTGCACATACTATGATGATTTATGAGATGACTAAAGCTTAAGGACACATGTTTGTTCCCGGTATGAAAACGCCGGGTGCTCTTCTAAACTGAGTACCTTTGTGTACCACGTTCAATGATGAAAGAGAGAGAATGTAGGGTATATGGCGTATTTATACGTTGGTTGACGTAGGATGAGGAATAATCCACTTGTTCGGGTCTAACCAATGGGATAAGAGTATTTTAAAATGTAACGTTCAAACACAAGTGAAATTGCCAGTTGGAGATATGTTTTTTTTTGGGGCTTGAAACGGTTTCGTAGATATAGATAACAGGGTTTGACGAGCGTTTTTATGAAGAGATAAGATGTCGGGGACTTTGATATATTCAGTGGAATTTCAGAAAACGATATTTATCCGTTTTTCTTAGGTGTTAGTAAATTTAAATGACTTTTTTGGTGATGTAAAGAAATATTAACTGTTGAAAATAAGGATATATTTAGTTATATGTTTTGAGCATAATATTCGAATTGTAGTATACAGGGGAAATTTAAATAAAATCACGGGAGAATTTGGTAATTGAAAAACAAATTCGAACAATGGTATTTAATTAATTAGGTTGTAGAATTATTGCATATAGAGATTATAATTATACCGTTAAGAAACTTTGAATTAAAAAAAGGTACTAATACAATTCAAAAGGACGAATTTTGAAAATTTTGTAAAGAAATGAACAGAGTGGAACTGTTAAAAGAAAAGTTATAAGACATTATTATTAATAATTAGGCAATATCGATCATTTAATTACATGGCAATCGATTATTATTAAATCTAACATAGTAACATGCAACCTATGAATATCCGGTAAAGAAAGTTTGTTGAAAAAACAAAAGAAGATCATCGGGGGAGAATTGATAGCGAGAACCATATGTTGATGAGCTCTATGTATTTTATCGAAAATTGTTGAACATTTTTGAAATTAAATAAAAATTATTAGCTACATCAGTAACTAAAAATACAATACAAAGTTTGAACGAGTTTCCCACTCCCGAAGGAAGTCTTCAGGAAGTAAAGACAAATAAATGTGGACCGTAGCTGTACCAAGGGGACGCGAAGTAGCAGACATGTGGAATTTCGTACTTACCGAGTAAGGTCAGTGAAATATTTCTTTGGGTCCCAAAGCAAAACTTTAGATATAAAATGATAATTTATCCTAACTAAAATAAATAAATATAAAGGCCTATAACAATTTAAATTATAAAATTTCAAATTAAATAATAATTATTCTACTAATAAGGAACTTGTACTTACCTGTTTTAAATATTATCAAGATCCTTTATAGTATAGGTAATTAAGAATCAACTCTCAAATTATCATGTATAAATCCACATATTTAATTTATCCTAGCTCATGTCCATATAATTTTTGTAAATCTATGTAAATGTCTTGTACATAAATATTTCGTTCATACTGTAATGTTATTTATATAAACGTTTTTATACGAAGGGTGGGATAAATTCATACACACGGTATGTCTATTCACTTAATTTATTTATTCACTAATTTATATTATATACACAGTATATGCACTTAAACTAAATTATTTAAACAATTCACTATTTACTTGTTCACTTATTTATCTCGCGAGATCAGTTTATAAACTGACTTCTCCCGCTGGTCGGTCCTTGATATATTAGTGCCTTTTTTACTAGATAACTCTAAATTGCGGCTTACATAAAAATAATCGGCTACCTAAAATTTTGTAGATAAGACTGGTCACAAAAACAATGTCTATATAAGATAGTCACAAAAAAATCGTAAACAGTTCTAAGAAATCTCTGCGCGTCCGCCAAAATTTTAACTTTTATACATGGCTTAGACAGAGTCGGATTCAGGGACTACACTAGTGGGCTATTACGTAACATTACCCCCTCCTTAAATGGAAGTTCCTCCTGGAACTTTTTTGTAGCCAAGAGTGTTTGAATCGTCAACTGGTCCCATTTCTACACTTTCCGAACTTATGGAAATAACAGGGCGCCGTCTTCATCGGATACTGATAACGGGGGTTGTAGCTGCAAATTAATATCTGGACACCGGTATCTTGGAAGATAACCTCTACCATGTTCCTGATGACTCGCCAATCCAACTGGTTACTCACTATCTTAGGCATAGCCAGTTTCTTCACACTGGATTCCAACACATGTTCTCGGAGGTTTCGAAGTGCTACCCCACATATCGCGGTAGGTAGATCGATCTTGAAATTCATTAATTACCACGTAGAAGACGTACCGCGAATTGTGTTTCAGTCTCAGTGTCTTGCCAGGGGCTGGAATCTGGTCTTCAAGTTTTTCTAATTATCCGAACTTCTTTCGAAAGACGGTTGCTAACCCTCGTACGTTCTTGATACGGGCGGGGATGTTGGATGCCAGCGAATAATCTTCCGGGAGAGAGAACAAATCTTGTCATTGTTCTGAGGTGACTCCATATCTACCTTTCCCGGTACCTCCATACGCGCCCATAAATTCATCAGGCACATCTCGAATATGGCTTACTCCTTTCTCTAGGTCATGGTCCCCTTCGAATGGCGCTAGTCGGTTTTGGTGAACTACTTTTGGTTTCCCGTGGGGGATCTAGTTTCTGCGATATCTAACATCATTGATCCTTTTCTTGATTAAGTATAGACCTTCCCAGGATTTTTGTAATTTTGGAGAAAATCCTTTTCTTCTCGTCGGGTTGTGTAACCAGACTTTGTCCCCTTCTTTAAAACCGGATAATGTGGCCTGCGTGGCGTACCGACTTTTCATTCTGTCGCTAGCAACTTGAAGATTTGTTCTAACTAATTCATGAATATCGTCCAGCCTTCTTCTCAATTGGATCACGTAGTCTTCTGCTAGATCTTCTCCAGGTCGACAGCCAAATTCCAGGTCACAAGGAAGCCTCATTTCACATTCAAACAGGATTTTCGCAAATGTTTCACCCGTGGATTCCTTGACGGCAGATCGATAGGCCAATACAAATAGGGAAATATACTAGTATCAATCTCTCTGATTGAAAAACAAAAGAGAATCGTGTTGGAGTTTGAATAGAAAGAACAGCCTGTTATGGGTTCTCATAAAACTTGAACAAATTATTGAAAAGTCTGTAAATTCGATAAAAGTTATTAACTAGATCAGTAACTGCAATTGTAGTGATAACTAAGAATGAGTTTCCCACTTCAGAAAAAGATATTTCTGGAGAAAAAAAGGACAATGGAAATTCAGAGCAGTGCCTAAGGGACGCGTCGGTGCGGACATATTGGATAAAGATAATCACAGGTCAGTGATATCATTTCTTTGGGTCCCAAAGCTAAACTTTTAAATTAAAATAATCATTTTTACTAATTAATATAAACAATTAAAGAAAGGCCTACTACAATTTAGAAGACTAATTCTTATAATAAACAAGCACTGATAATAATCATGCTAATAATAAAGGACTGGTACTTACTTGTGTAAAATATTTTCCTGATTCGCTATAATATTAGTAGTTAAGAATTATTCTCGTAAATAACATGTATACATTCATATGTATAATTTTAATTCTATCCGATCTCATCATATTTAATTAACTTCTGTATATATTTCTGTAAATAGCGTATATATATATATATATATATATATATATATATATATATATATATATATGTTTGAGTTTATATTGTGTCTAACACAAATCTTTGAACAGCTGATATTAGTAACGTGCTTGTATCCATGTGCGCAGACGATGGCAATTTCAGGGTCAGATATGATTATAAGGCGCATGTCTTAGACGCCAGAGGCGTAACATTATTATAATTTATTTTTAAACATTGAATTAAAGGGAATTAATTGTTATATTAAAATACATGCAAATATTATTTCTGATTTTTATTTACAATCAACAGAAAAAGTTTAAATTATAGATAGTAGCTAATTTCACTTATTCTCGGAGCATATATAAAAAATTATAAATTATTACAACAAAATTATTTGGCGACCAGAACCTGAAGGCATAAAGAGTTTTCATGCACCGGCTTTGTTGAGTAAGAGCAGCCGAAGGTAAGTCCTAAATACACACACACACACACACACACACCCTTATATGTATGGCAATATTTGTGGAGCCCGTGCATAGAACGTATTTGTGGTAGCAAGAGAGATGGTGTCATATTATTGTAGTTTATAAATAGTGGATATAGGAAATCTGTGTTGTTTTTTGATACACTCCAAATTAAGGGACTTTTTGATGATAATTTATAGTGGTAACTTTTGAACTTTTGACCTCACCAAAGGTCATTTTCAACACAAATTTCCACAAATATACAACTTCGGAATAGTTATACAGTTACCACAAATATTTGGGTAAGAATTTTAACACTCGGTTACCACAAATATTCAACTTCCAAATATGCTTAGACACGTATACCACAAATATGTTTGCACTGTCCTTTACACTCTTTTGCCACTAATATAAAACTTCATGATACTTACACACACATTATATTTTATGTTTTGTTCATGTTATATTTTATAACGTTTATATTAATAATGTTAATAGCCATATCGAGGGTAATTTTGAATTAGAATCTTAGTTTTGAATAAAAATTTTCTTACACATTTTAATTATTCTTTGAGGCAGTATATTTTGAGCAATCTTTCTTTTTTACGCCCAGTCCCTGTTTTGAAATACGGGTTGTTGCCACCCCAATATAACAGAATAAACATAATCCTGAAATCATGTTTTTGAATAACATTATCAATACAGGATAATGTCCTATATTTTAAACAATCTGGTACGACGAAACTTTAGTGATATGATGACGTGCAATGGATATTTTAAAGCCAAGAACAAATTTTTTGATGTCACGTTTATAACTTTACGATTAGGTGAGTTTTTTGTACTATTACCAGTAATTTGTGATACGTTTTCCAAATAATGGGATATTGCTATCTTTTCTTTTTAATTTTTTTCTTTGTACCATCATTTCAAGCTTCTTTTTCAAAAATGCCTTGGTAGATTTATTTTCTGATATATACATTAATCTCATTTGTACCTCCATGTTAATTATAAATGCCACTTTATTTATCTCTGTACGGAATGTTGATGCGGATATTTTGGTATTGTTTTTAAATCGATAATACCGTATGTTGGGTGTACAGATTCCAATCAATATTTTGTAGGCGAGTTTCTGTAAAAGTACTTAATCTACTATATAATTATTGAATGCCAGGTCCGTATTAAAAAAATATTACAAATTTTTTCGCCCTGTATAACAACTCTCACTAACCTGGTGTATATATTAAGAAAAAGGACTAAAAATGTGTTCCAATAATGTACCATGTGTTCCTGCGGAAACTATTTTAATAGTAAAAAATTTAAGCTCAAACTGTAAAAGTGTGCGAGTTCCGGGAGCCCAAAATAAAAACAGTAATTTTTCAAATCAAATTAAGTTTTCCCGGATACTTTCTTATCTATTGAGAATATTACCAAAACCACTCCCTGTGTAATGAGTTTGACCAGTTTGGTATACATATTTGAAAAGAGCTGTTAAGCGTGATGTACTTTGCGTTTTTGCGCAAACGATTTTACTAGTAAAAGTATAAGTTGAAAGTAAAATCTTACAAAGGGGGTATAAAATGAAAACAGCGCATTTTTTAAAAATCTGATTAAATTAGATGTAAGTTTCTATATTTTTTTCTATTTATTCGATATCAAAGAATGGAAAAATGAATAATTACACTTACGTAGTTTCATTAGCACAAATTTCACATTCTACTCTATAAAACATCTTGTATCATGGTTATAAAGGGCAACAGACCCATGATGTATGGGTTTTTTGGAAATACCTAAGTGCCTTTCATTTACAGTTAACATATGTCGGTTTACCTTCAACAACTTACGTTTTCAACATGATAAAAGTGAATATTTCATATGCCACTTTTCTTACTGTTATACATATCCTGAGTAACTGATGATGGAAAACCAACCAGCTTATACCAATTAAGTCAATAATTAAATCCAATAACTAAATCAACTGCTTTTCGCTAGATTTTTTGTCCCGAAAAATGACTTTGTTGGGGACAAAAATCCTGTAGAGTCAATAAAATTCGAACTCATTCCAACTCACAGCTTTTTTAAATATACATAAAAAGTATACGCAAAATTTTCATAAAGTACACCGTCGCCCTGTTATTGCCATTGAAAACGATACTTTGCTATTGTGAAAATACCTAAAACCGTTTCAATTGTTGAATTCATATGTAACAAATAATTTTTTCATTTTACTACCTTGTACTGTAAGCAAAGCGAAGCGTTTTGATAGATGTTGTGTTATGATTTTTTTTCTGGTGCAAAGTTCATATTTAACCCTGTATGTATGTACATAGAAAGAAATAGTTTGATTTATTTGAAGAGAGTGATTTAAAATCACGAATTAATTTTTTTTTGCTCAGGAGACTGAAAAATTTATAATTCTAAACAACTCTCCCGAATAAACTTTTTTGATACAGTCAAAAATAAGGGCAGTTTACTCTTGGTTGAAAATCGTATATTTCATCCTCCCCTGTCTACTATTCAGAAATTTGAAAGGTATAAATGATTCCAATGAAAGTTGTTTGTAGTGCACCACCTTTGGTTGTAGTCAATGTTTTTTTGTCTTTCACTTCAAGTGACTTGAAGTAAATGGAACAATATAAAAAGTTGTTGTTTTATATCACAAGAGACTGATGATGTCAGTTTAAAGATATGCTACCTTAAGAGCAGATGATTTTGAAATCTGAAAATTTCGGATGAGTTTTTTTGGTGACTCACATATCTAAAATATTTTGGATAATCTTCCTCTTCCGGTACGTGAAGTGATACCGAAATTTTAAATTGAGCATCCTATACATTTTAAATCACTCTTAGGGTGGGTTGCTAGATCCACATGTATCAGACAGGTACCAAACATGCTACCGTTATATATGTATGTTACCATTCTATTATGCCAAAGTTAGTGTGATCGATTCGCAGTATCGAAAAATCCTTAATCACGGGGGTTTCTGATTTAACAACGTATTTTTGAATTGATACCATATTGTTACAAATGAAACATGCATTTATTTTGTTTGAACCTTTCCAATAAGTAATTAGCTACAAAAATGATAGAAACATCAACATATGTCCCAAAATGGTACACGTAGAAAAATTTTCGTTTCGGGAGAGGTTTGTGTCACGACTATGGTGACAGGAAGGTAACAGGCAGTTACGTTCCTAACAAAGCGATAATAATGAGTTTGGTTCTAGTAAATCGACTTAAATATGTATAGAAAAAAAATAACTAAAGCCACTCAAAAGTAACATTTTTTCAGTATGGGTGGTTGTAGTAAACAAACAGTTGAAAATCGGAGAAACTGCTTTTATACCCCTTTTCTATTTTCATGTCAAGTTCAAATTCAAATGGAAAGCAACTGTTGGTCCATGCCGCAGCATTTGATTTGAAAACTTAGGATAAGGAAATATAAGCCGTTTTTTCTATTTTCTATCACTTTGCAAGTACATCCATCAAATTCAAATATATGATTATATTGTGACTATCAAGTGATCTAATAGAAAATAATAGACATCAAGAATACAACTTTAAAAGCGACTACGCAAGAAGATTTTGAAAATTAAAAATATACAGGGCCTTCTCTTTAAAATAAAGTAGGTAGGTAGGTATAACTTCTCGTTGAAATAGACATGAGGGTATCAAAAGACAACCCAGATTCCCTATATCCAATATTTATACTCTACAATAATATGAAAGCATCTCACTCGATAACACAAATACGTTCTATGCACGGGCTCCACAAATATTTCCATACATATATGTGTGTAGGTGAGGGTGTGTGTCTCTACATTAGTGGTAACCTGTGTATGAATTATCAATATTAGTGGTAACCTGTGTATGAATTATCGATATTAGTGGTAACCGTGTATGAATTATCGATATTGGTGGTAACCTGTGTATGAATTATCGATATTAGTGGTAACCTGTGTATGAAGTATCGATATTAGTAGTAACCTGTATATGAATTATCGTATTAGTGGTAACCTGTGCATGAATTATCGATATTAGTGGTAACCTGTGTATGAATTATCGATATTAGTACTAACCTGTATATGAATTATCGTATTAGTGGTAACCTGTGCATGAATTATCAGTAGTAATACCACAAGTGATTGAATTTTCGCGATAAGTCTGTCGATTCATTTTTGAACGAAACTGAATTGTTTCGAGAAAACACCACGAGTCCGCAGGACGAGTGGTGTTTTCTCGAATCAATTCAGTTGAGATCATAAATGAAAGACAGACTTATGAGATAAATTCAATCACGAGTGGAATTTTATTAGACTATTTCACAAACAGAGTGAAAGATAAAAAATCTGAAATTCGGCAGGATTAGAGGAAATTGGCAAAAAAGTTGACCTGAGAAATCAATAAATTTCAATGAACAGAAAACATTGACGTCGAAAGAAATACTACACTACCAACAATAACCATAACATACTGAAATATTTTTCAATTATAATTATTATAAATGGTACAGTTATTATATACAATGTTTTGAGCTTGATTATTTGAACACGCGCTTGTACTTGCAATATTTGTTACATCTTGATTGCTATAATTTCTACTCATTTTTGAATGCGTGCACAGCGTAATCACTTATATTTGACGTTTAACTGTCACATGCACTGTAAACAAATCTGAAAACACCGAACTTGATAGGCCAATCAGAGTCAAGAGTCAAGTTTGGTATTATCGGTAAGCCGAACTTGACTAGAGCTTCTGATTGGTTCATTTCGTAGGTGAGTGAAATAGTCGATATTAGTGGTAACCTGTGTATGAATTATCGATATTAGTGGTATACTGGTATATTGTGGTATACATACACAAGTATACCACAGTAAAAACAAATGAAATTCGTATTCTACGAGAGATTCTGAATCTATATATACCAACTTTGTGTTTTTCGAATGTATGATCCCATAACTGCATTTCTAACATATTAGTCTAAACACTCGTTTAGTTGTAACTTTTCACTTGCTGCGTTGAGCTGTGACGAAGTTGTCATTAAAACAACTCCAGAAATAGAGCTGTTGTTAGCAAATTTATTTTTCATTTACATTTTTAGTATTATTTTGGTGCTGGCTGGGGTTGTTGAATCGTTCTTTATTTTTAATTGAGTTCGAAGTTCAATTTTATCGCGGTAATTGTTCAGCATTCCTTTTGTACAGTGTTATCAGGTAGCAATGCGTGAGAATAATTCCACCATCATGTCAGTAGTGGAAGTATGTTTGAATTTTGGGCTCACTTGGAAATGAAATGATTTTTGAAAAATCAGTAGTGTAGTTGTAAGCCCATCGGCTTACCCGACTGGAATCACCGAACCATAAAACTCACCGCTTCAAATGATTTATTCAAAAATTATCAAAAAGTAATTAGTTCCTCTATTTTGCGATTAAAGGAATTATAGACACAGTTCTTTGTTCAGTTTAGTTACCGAAAATGTATTTATAGGAAGGAGAAGGTGCCCGAAGAGTCTATTTCTATAGCCCGAGTTCTAAATAGATTCTGATCGGTACTCCTCCACGAAATTTTGTTTTTAAGAAGTAGGAAATAAAATTTCCAAAGTTTATTTTTAGAGCCTGAGTACTAGATAGATTTTGGAATCTTCCGGAGTATAGGAAATAGGGAACTGTATTCAGAAATCTGTTTCTAGAGCCTCAGTTCTGAGCATGATTTCTAGAATTCAGAAATGAGTTGTGATAGCAATTTTTGTAAGCTCGAGCGCGAGGTATCTCTCACAATTTCGTCCATTGTTTTATTTCATGTTTCATATTAATTGATAACAATAGTTTTCGTCAAATTAGGGCCACCGACTGATCTCTGTAACTTCCAATTTCTACGAGAATATTTGCAAGGTTTTATCTGTCATCGTATTTCGTTTATACTGAATCTATATTGTAACTTCTAAAACTAAAAGGCAAATTTTAATCCATTCAAAGAAAAAGCCAGGTTGGGATGAAAAACCGTAATGTGTGTGTATCCGTTAAGATTGCTGAAACGTATCTGAAACTAAAATATGAGGGATTATATTCTATTTAATTCATACCCAATAGATGGGTGGACTATGAAATACCGAACAAACCATTTTTTTGTAAATAGTTTTTGTGCAATTTAAACAAATATTTTGTTGATACTAAATATACCTCTTTTATTCCCTTAAAACCAAAACAAGTTAAATAGATTGAATTGATAAATATCTTATTTCTGATATAAGTTGAAAACTCTTCCAAATTCAGGGTGAACCGCTCAAAATTCAATACCTTGAAACTTTGAGGAAAATATGAAGCTATTACCATAGCTTGAGACAGCCACCGGTAACAATATCACGAGGGCTGTAATGATTACAACCCGTTACATTTCCCCTGTTGCTTATGAAATGCTTTTTATAGCACGACCCTTGGATTACCGTTTCGCCACTAGGCTACTCTGGGATCGTTGTTTTTTAACGACCAACATGTATTCTCCACGTCAAGATAGGATTGACGCTCGCGGCATACGGCTCTGCGAAGAGTGTCACTGTAACCCTTTTCTGGCAAAATTAGCTTGCCGCAGAATGGTACGTTACAACATATGGCGCCCGAGCAGGGTCAGCTGAGAGACCGACCCCTGAGCAGGGTCTGCTAAAAAGCCGATCCTGAAATCTGGGGTTGCTGAAATTAGGGACCTCTAAACGACAGACCGCTGGAAATAATCAGTATTCTTCTATGTTTTAGCTGAAAACCCAAAATCTTGAAGTTAGAATAAAAAATATTCTATACAGATTTTGCTTCGAAAATGTTGAATCACCGTGTACATCCGTTTATTTGAAATTGAGAAAAAGACCTTATTTACATTCGTATATGATACCTATTCGAAACCTGCCTTCATTGAAATATAAACAGTCAAATTAAATAGCGATTAGAAAAAAACTTGTTTTCTTTACTTTATACCTGATAAAACGAAAGTTAAATTATTGTGGCTACTTCTTGATTTACAATATTTGTGGATACACAGCAGATGTCTGGCACTTTTTCAGAGGTGTTTGAAGTTTTGATGTAGTTTACAAGTAATATCCAATTCTTAATACTTTAATTTTCCAGCTCTCGCGTTCATCTGGTGTGTAAAAGGATTATGATGCAGGATATTTGTGGTGCATTTTTATTTATTCGTATGTTTTCAGTGGTTTATATAATTTTGGTACATTCCACAAGTAATCTCCAGTTCTCAAGACTTCTCGTCTTTGATCTTTCTCGTTCATCTGGTGTGTAAGAGGATTACGTTGCAGGATATTTGTGGTGCCCTTTTTATTTATTCGTATGTCTTTTGTACTGTTACCTGTAATTTTAGATATGTTTTCCAAATAGGGGGATATTACTATCTATTTTAAATTTTTTTTGTCCGATAATTTCTTGCTACTTTTTCAGAAAGGCCTAGGTACTTTTATTTTTTGAGATATAAATTAATCTTATTTGTACCTTCATATCAATAAAAATGATGTACGGAGTGTTCAATGTGGGCCTTTTCATATTAGATTTAAATCGATTATAACTTCTTTGTATGGTAATGTCCAATTCACCCAGACAAGAATTTTTGCTTTTTTCAGTATTCGGTAGCAGTCTTTTATATTTATGATAAACAGGGCGTGCGGAGAGTTTTGCGTAAATTAGATTGTGTTGATATATGAAAATTTTGTGGTATTAGGAGTTTTCGGGGGCATCTTACCTATTCAAAGTATTTTGAATATCCTGTCATTTCCACTACAACTAGAAAAAATAACCTTCTTTATTTCAAATATAAAAAACCCTCTCTCCTAGGAAACTATGAATCTGTGTGTAATTTCTAATTCTAAACAACTCTCCAGAATGAACTTTTTAGATACTCTACTTTTGTCGAAAAATTCATATTATCAGCTTTTCGATGAAAAAGAGAAGTCTGCATGCCACTAATATGTAATTACCTATTTTTACACTCGGTAACCATAAATATTCAATTTCAATATAAATACGTGATTATTTTGCGCCTACTGACGTATGTCCCACCATATACTTACGAGACGCTTCATCATTCCATGACTGTATATTTCATGAACATTTCATAAGAGTCATCTTTGGGTATAGTAAAAAAAGCCATAATTTAATATTATTTTCTTTCATTTTTTTAGTCCTCCCCACGATGTATAATACCTGATGACTTATGTACTACAGACTCAATTCAATAATTAGCAGGCGAGTTTGTCTAAAAATACCCAATCCGTTACAGTATTTATAATTTTTAAATTCCCCCAATAACAACACTCTCACTAATTTGGTATACACATTTAATAAGAGGATAAAAAATGATCCCAGTAATAATAAAAATAACTTTTTTGGGGACAAAAATCATGTAGAACCTCTATAAATCGAACTTATGTCAACTGGCAGCTATTTCAATTATACATAAAAAAGTACGCTTGCAAAATTTTCATAAAGTACACGTCACCCTGTATATTGCCATTGAAAACAATACTTTGTAGTTGTCAAACTACCTAAAACCGTTTCAATTATTGAATTCATATGTAACCAAATATTTTTTCGTAGTTTTTATAAATACATGTGAGATAATAATTGAATTTTCTCAAGATACATTTTTTGTATTTTAGTACCCTGTACTGTGGAGTGAAGCACTATTGTG
Organism: Galeruca laticollis; assembly: GCA_963921935.1. Classification (NCBI taxonomy): domain Eukaryota; kingdom Metazoa; phylum Arthropoda; class Insecta; order Coleoptera; family Chrysomelidae; genus Galeruca; species Galeruca laticollis. The sequence continues at coordinate 196,666,293 of OY998179.1, read as the reverse complement.
AACACACCTTTACCACTGAATATAACCTATTTGAATTTTGACAGCAGTTGTCAAATTGATATGCCCGGCTCAGATGAATATTAAATTTTGTACTTTGAAAGATAAATCAATACACAATCGACTTACTCACTCTCATCTCAGGGAGGGATCAAAGATTTTAAATAATAATTCAAATTTATAAATTTCAATGAATTCTCCAAATTACGTATTACGCTATTCCAAATCTAGAGTAACTGTTTGTTCAATATACTACAAGACATTTAAATTATCTTATGACATATATGATTTGACTGTCACTGGAAATTAACTAAATGTCACTTATTATATCAAATTTTCTATAGCATGAAAATTATCAAATACAATGAGAATAGATAGGAAATGAGTACCAAAGTGAGTTGGAATCAAATTTATATAATATATGATCAGATAACAAATTACAAAATAAATTATAACTTTTCAAAAATATCATAAACGAAAACAAAGATAGAATATTCTATCAACCTTAATATTAAAACAACCTATATTAGGAATCTACTAGCTAAATAGTTTATCAAAAGTTCAAAATGTCTGATTTTATACTTGATGTATATCAATGTCAATTACGCAAATTTCCGTGCAAATTGTCTATTCCAAAATTTTCTTCACTTGACGTTGAATTTTATATGTGTAACGTTACTGTGATTTAAATCGAATTTATTATCATAAGATGCATCTATTTTTTGAAATATATTTAAGAAAGGCCTAATAATTCTCGAGAAATAATGTAAATAAACTGGACAGGACTCACCAACTAGGTACTGGTTAACTCGTTCGTATTCTAAAACGTATTTAGAATTCAGCAACACTTTCTAAATTTATAATTTAGAAACCGGAAAACCACTTGCACTTTAACGATGTAATTCTTCTGTGAATTATACAAGCACTGGCTTTACAATGCAAGGTTTTCATGATCTGATAATATATTCATATAATTACTATTATATTCTTAAATAAATTTGAGACAACTCTTAGTTAGATGTTGTCTCGTGGGGGTTTCAAATTCAACTGCCTAAACTTTATACATAAATAAATCTCTTCTCCTTTGGTTACCAAAAATTCTTTTTTTTTTTTAAATACAAATTCATGTTTTCCTATAACAAAGAGAGATTTGCATTCTTTTATTAAAATTGCAATTTTGCTAGCAGAGCCATCTGTATTTTGAAACTTCAAATATTTGTTTTCAAATCATTATAACATCTATCTATCATTAAGTATATTCTGCATTAATGTCATCCGAAATTGAAATGTCAAATTTTATTTGTATATTGAATCTTTCAAATTATTGATTATACAGTGTGTATCACAAGTATTACATAAAAATATATATATTTTTCCTTATTTTAATGTTTTCTTTACAATTTAGATAGAGGAACTGTATTAATATATATATATATATATATATATATATATATATATATATATATATATATATATATATATATATATAACAAGATGTACGAATAGTGCGTGACATATGAACAATACCCACTAATCTATTCGTTGCTTATTATATATATATATATATATATATATATATATAGGTGGGGATAACGGGGATTTCAGTCCAAGGAATCAACGCCAAGATCTTTTATTTACAAAATGCCGCCAAGCTTTCGTGTCCTTTTGACACTTCTTCAGGGCACTATAATACATATACAAATATAAATATGATTTAAAAATAGAGAAATAAATATAAGTACTTACATGTAAAATATTTTAAGTAAATTCAATATAAATAATCATTAAAAAATTTGTAAATGTAAAAATAAATATAATTATAATGTACTTGATGTCATATTTCACATAAGACAAATCAATACATAATTTGTTTGTTCGTTACTTAGTTATTTTAATTTTTTTAGGTTACTTTATAATTATTTAATGAAGTTTGAATTTGAGGTTAGATTATAACCTTATAAAATGACTTTGACAGATAATTTGTTTTTGACGTTAATAGAAAAGGAAATAAGGTTAGATTATAACCTGTGAAAATGACTTTGACAAATAATTTCTTATATTTTGACTTTAATAGAAGTGAATTTAATTTTTATGAAATAATCATATAAATAATGAAAAATTATCTATTTTGTTCAATATTCAAAAGGTAGCTATAAATATTACTAAGATTTTCAATGTCACTTTTCTTATTCATACTATTATTTGCCTTGTTGATTTCAACCATTTCAAGAAAATATCTTTTAGACATATTTTGTTCAGTATGTAGAACTTTAGCTTCATTAAATAACATTTTATGGCCTGTTTCGATGGAATGCTGTGTTAATGCACATGATTTTTTGTTAAGTTTTATATCACTTTTATGAGATGTGATGCGATTAGTCAAATTTCTAGAGCTGGTACCGATGTAGTTAAGATCACAGTTATTGCATTTTATTTCATAGACTACATTTGATTTTTTTAAGTCAGGTGTAGAATCTTTCAATTTACTATTTAAATTTCCAATCGTTTTTATATTTTTCTGTGTTATCTTTATATTAGTTTCATTTTTGAAAAGTTTTATTATGTTCTTTGATAAATTTTCAATATTTGGAATTGATAGGTAATTAATATTTTCTACATTTGTATTCCTATCTGTTTCATTGCTAGAGATATTATCATGAATAGTTCTATCAGAAATATTGTTGAAAAGAATTCTATTTAGAAGTGATTTAGGATAAGAATTTTCTAATAAGATATCACGTAAAATTCTTAAATTTTTTTGTTTTAAAGAAGGGTGAACTAGTTTTTCAATTCTATTTTTTAAACAAATGATGAGATTAATTTTCATTTTCTTTGTATGAAAAGAATGATAGTTTATATACCTTCCTGAATTTGTTGGTTTTATATACCAATCGGTAATCAAAGTGTTATCGTTTTTACGGATTATTTTAGTGTCTAAAAATGGAATGCTATTATTTTTTTCAAATTCAACTGTAAATTGTAAATTTTCATTATAACTATTTACTTTTTCTAATATTTCATCTGATTTATTAACTGGTATAGCACAAATTATGTCATCAACAAATTTTTTTAAAAATGGTATATTAAAAAAAATTTTTTTATATATATATATATGTTATATACGAAAAAACGCTTATGTTTAAGTAATGCTACGCAATGTCAAACATCAGATTACGATTTCCGTATTTTCATGAGAACGATGCTACGTTGCGTTTTTATAAAATAAACACATTAAGTAACACAAATATTATGTTACAGAAAAATAATGATTTCTGCACTTTCATGGGAGCGACGCTACATCGAATTCTCCATGAAAATAAACGCTGACGTTGATTTAACAAATTCTATAAATTCTTTGACTTTATGTAAAATAGCTAGTTACAATTATAATTTCAACCTATTACTTCTTTTTTATATAACATAAAACTGTGTAACTCAATAAAAATTGTTTTTAAAAAGTTTAACGTGAATTTGTGAATATAACAGTGGCGCAGTCAGTAGGATTCCTAAACACATTTAGAACAAGGATTGCCTAACTAAGTGTGGTGGTTCCTAAACCTTTAAGGAATTTTCCAGTACCAGCTCCCGATCTTCAAGAAGCAGACGGTCTCTCCGGCACCAGGAACACGCAAACTGCTAACCAGGTGTAGCAAAGCTCACGGATAAGGATTTCAGCTGCCAAGGAAGGAATGAAAATATTTACATAAGAATCATCTCGTTTTATTTTTATTTAATACGAGTATTTTGCAATTTATTTTTTATTTTTACCAAGTTCTATTGTCATAATTTACTTTTATTTTGAATACAATCATTTTAATATAAAGCAAAATGCCTGAAACACGTAGTGCAACAAACGCTAATGCCAATGCTAATACTCCAGTTGCTCAAACCAATCAAGCGTCGAATCTAGAGCCTTACAGATTATCCGAAATATTTTCAATAATTCCGGAATATGACGGTAATCAAATTTTCTTAAATACTTTTATAAATGCTTGTAAAACAGCTTACAGAATGGCCGGCAACGACCAAAAAGTACTTTTAACTCTTCATATTAAAAACAAACTTAAAGGAAGAGCCGCTGAATTAGTTAATTCACGCGACCCTTCAAATTGGGAAGAAATTAAAACTTTATTAAATACTCACTTTGGAGATACTCGCGACTTAAATTCATTGATTCAAGATCTTCAAAGAATGAAACAACAACCAAACGAATCGCCTTTAATTTTTGTTTCGAGATTACAAACTCTGGAAGCAAAAATGTATTCAGCTATAAGTAAACAACAGCATTTAACAATAGATCAAAAAGTAGCACAAACACGTCTTATAGAATCATTAACTTTAAATACTTTATTAACCGGTCTAGATCCAAAAATCGGTCAAATTGTTAGAGCTAGTAATCCAATAAGTGTTTTATCAGCTATTTCACGAATCAGAAGAGAACTTCAATTAACTTACTATGAAAACCACAAACCTCAGACTAATCGTAATACAAATAATATACCTACTCGTAGATTTAGCCAAAATTCACCAAAACAATGTAATTTTTGTCACAGAATAGGACATACTATAAATGAGTGTCTCACACGTCAAAGACAATCTCAAAATTTAGCTCAGGGTTCCTTTAGACCAAATCAAACTCCTAATTCACATAACCAAATAGGCCAAAATTTTCAACAAAGGCCACAATTTCAAAATAACCAACAAAATCAAAATCGCCCATCTGTAATTAGACCAAATCCAAGTTTTAGACCTCAAGCACCACCGGGAAATCGACCCAACACAAATTTTAATCAACAAAGAACTTTTCATTTCAATCGAAATCGCGATTTTAACAAACACTCTCATAACAGTTATGACTATTATACAGATGATAGTCAAAATTATTATGAAAATCAAGAACAATACTCCGATAATTCACTTGATTATCAAGAATATTACCAAGAAATTAACCCCAGTGCTCCTGACTATTATACTGTTAATAGTGAAATAGAGGAAAACTATTATACTGCTGATAGTGATCCTAACTCTGATAATGGTGTACCAGTTTGCAATACGAATGAAGACGAAACTTTCGATTATAGCCATATCGAACAAGACAATTTTAATTATAATAATGAAAATGTTTATAACTTTGATTCTGATAACCTCCTAAATCCAAATTATGATTATTATCAGGATTTTCGACAAGGCCCTTTACAAACGAAACCCCCAGATCCGCTAAGCGACCAAACTTCAAATTTGTCGATCCCAGACCTCAGTTCACAAATTCAAACCATGAGTTTGAACAGTCCAGAATCGGACTGCCTCGAACAGATGTTCATGTAAAAAATACCTTACCGGTAAATTCTAAAAACTTATACTATATTAAAGACAGAACAAACACTTATAAAATTCTAATTGATACAGGTGCTGGATTATCAATTTTCAAACCCAAAACTTGCGAAAATTATAGAAATCGATCCCCTGAAAATGTAATTATTCAAGGTATAACGAACCAAAAAATAAGAGTTAACGAATCAACCCTTATTCCATTTAAACCTAACGATCCACACAGAGTATTCATTTGTAATTTAGATATTGATTTTGATGGATTATTAGGCATGGATTTTTTAGAACATTATAATTGTATAGTTGATCTAAAAAATAAACAACTTATTACTGATTTCAAAATTGTACCATTATTTAAAGTAACAGATAATGAAAATACCAATATTTCAATCGAAAACCAATTTCCACAAATTTACAAAAATACAATTTCCATTGAACCTAGGACTGAACAAATATTTAAACTAAAATGCGATTTAGTTAATACTGATGCTATACTGGTAGGTCAAGAAGTAGAGAAAGTTAAACTACCAAACGCATTAGTTAAAATAAATGAAAAAGGAGAATTTTTGTTTCAGTATTAAATGTTAATTGTATACCTAAAACTGTAACATTTTCAAAACTTAACTTACAACCATATGAAATAAATACTGTAAATAATATTCAACTAACTACCCAAGAAATGTGCACCGATAGAACATCGGAATTAAAAAATCAACTAAGACTTGATCATCTTAATGAAGAAGAACGAGACTTAATTTCCCAACTTTGTCATGATTTTTCTGACATTTTTTATTTAGAAGGAGACATACTTACTTTCACCAACGAAATAAAACATTCCATAGATACGCAAAATTCTAAGCCCACTTATGTAAAATCATATCGCTATCCCCAAATTCATAAACAAGAGGTGAAAGATCAGATCAATAAAATGCTTTCACAAAACATTATACAACCCAGCAATTCTCCATGGTCGTTGCGCGTGTGGGTTGTGCACAAGAAGCTCGACGCATCAGGTAAACAAAAATGGCGTGTTGTCGTAGACTACAGAAAACTGAATGAGGTTACTGTAGACGACAAATACCCGTTACCAAACATTGGAGATTTATTGGACCAGCTTGGTAAGTGTCAATATTTCATCAAATTGAAATAATGCCTGAAGATATACCAAAGACCACCTTCACAGTTGAAAACGAACATTTCGAATTCCTCAGAATGCCGTACCGTCTAAAAAATGCACCTTCAACATTCCAGAGGGTCATGGACAATGTCCTTGCTGGAATTCAAAACGAGCGATGTCTTGTCTATATGGACGACATCATCGTCTATTCACCGACATATTACCCGCTTAACGGAAGTATTCAAGAGACTTCAAAAAGCTAACTTGAAACTTCAGCCAGACAAGTGTGAATTCTTGAGAAAAGAAGTCGCCTACCTTGGACATTTAATCACGGAAGATGGCGTTAAGCCGTTTCCGGCAAAAATTGAATGCGTCCAAAAATTCCCTCAACCTACGAACCAAAAGGAAATAAATCCTTTTTGGCACTCGCTGGTTACTACAGAAGATTTATACCGAACTTCGCTAAAATTTCCAAACCAATGACAAAACTTTTACAAAAGGATGTCCCATTTAATTTTGACTCCGAATGTCAAAAGTCATTCCAAGAATTAAAAAATGCTCTTACCTCTACTCCGATATTGATATACCCAAATTTTGAAGAACGATTTCTTTTAACTACCGATGCTAGCGCATTTGCAATCGGTGCGGTTTTGTCACAAGGCCCAATAGGTAAGGATTTACCAATAGCCTATGCATCCAGGACATTGTGCAAAGCAGAAACCAAATACTCTACGATAGAGAGAGAACTTTTGGCAATTGTGTAGGCAGTTAAACACTTTAGACCCTATTTATATGGCCGAAAATTTACCCTTATAACTGACCACCGTCCACTTACTTGGTTATTCTCTATAAAAGACCCCGGTAGTCGTCTAGCACGATGGCGCCTCAAATTAGAGGAATACGACTATCAAATTGAATTCAAATCTGGCAAATCCAATAAAAATGCCGATGCCCTTTCTCGAATAAAAATTAACCACATAAATGACTTTGATTCATTTCGCTCAAAATTAGGAAACTTTAAATATTTACCTTACCCAATTTATCCCGCTCTTGAAGATGCAGGGCCATCCCAACAAACTGAAAATAAACCTGAAATTGACTGGGATGCCGCTGCAGAAGAATTTTTGGCTTTTGAGGAACTTTATAAAACAAAATCACTGATTGACTATTCTAAAATAGAATATTCCAATAATCATCTACTAGACAAACAAAATAAAAACATTTTAACCTTTTTTCAACAAAACAATTTACAAGATTTTCATGAAAAAATAATTGAGGATATATTTGAGGAAAACCCCGACTTTTCTTATGCAAAAATTAATGTACTTAGCAGTAAAACTGTCAAAAATAGAAAATACCTTATTATTGCTATACCATGGGATCCAGACAGTATTAGTGAATACTTATTTGCTGCAATTTACAGAAATCGAGATTTATTTAAACCTTCAGAAAAATATTTTATTGAAAATAATCCTGACCTACCAATACTAGAAACACTATCATTTCTACTTTCGGAAGTTGACGTAAAATTCACTATTTGTCAAAATATTACTAAAGAACCAGAACAAAACCAAATAACTATCATCTTAGATCAATTCCATAATGGCAAAAGCCACCTTCACCGCGGAATTAATGAAACTATTAGGCGAATACGACAAAAATATAATTGGGCCGGCCTCAATCGAGATGTCGAAAATTATATTAAGTCATGCCGGGCATGCCAAGAGACAAAAATATGTCGCAAAAATTTGGACAGTCCCCTCGTTATAACTGAAACGCCTAAAACACCTTTTGAACGTATTAATATTGATATTTTAGAGGTACCTCAAAAGAATTACGCTCTTACAATAAGAGACGAACTAACAAAATTTTCTCAAGCATATCCGCTTGAAGATAAAAGTGCCAAATCCATTGTCACTTCATTATTAGCTTATTTTCAGCATTTTGGTGCACCACTTCGCATTCATTGCGATGCCGGTCGCGAATTCAATAATGCGTTGATGAAAGACCTTTGTAATATGTTCGATATTAAGTTAACATATTCAAGTGTCGGTCATCCGCAAAGTAACGGATCTCTAGAAAGATTACATGCTACTCTGTTAGAAATGATTCGATTACATTTAGCAGACCACCCCAATGAACACCCCTTCAGTATTTTACCATTTGCTATTATCGCTTATAATAACTCTATAAACAAAACACACGGATTCACCCCATACGAACTTGTATTTGGACACACGTCCAGTAGACCTCCCGAAAAATTATACAATGAACAAGAATTAATTACTAAATATATTAGAGACCTAAATAACCGCATATCCTATTATTATAAAATAGCGAGAGAAAAAACCATAAAGCAAAAAGAAAAAGCTAAAGACCGATTTGACAAACATGTCTCCGAAAACAAACCAAATTATGAAGTAGGTGACAAAGTTTACGTAAAAGAAACTCAAATAAAAAACAAGTTAGAAAATAAGTTTAATGGCCCTTTTGAAATACTAGAGATACACAGAAATTCCGCAACAGTATTAAATTTAGAAACAAATAACAAATCAAAAATAAATTTCGATCTTATGAAACCCTATGTTGAAAATTAACTTATTTTCAGGTTTCTGCTGCTGATCGGAACAGCAACATGTCAATATAAAATCGAACCCATAAACAATACAGTTGGAATCTACTACCACGACGAAACCAAAATAATGGTTTCGAACGACGAATGGACTTTATTAGTGCATAAAAATATATCAGCTTTTAAACAAACTTTTGAAATAAATAATAGAATTCTTGACACAATTCAAAATACCTTTACTTCAAACTACTCCAGTATGAAGTCCTTCCGATCCGAAGTAAAATCACATTTGGCATTATTGCAACAAATTACAAAATCTATTGGCGATAAATTTAGTGAAATATCTTTCGATGTTAAAAGACAAAAACGAGGGTTAATTAATGGTATTGGCACCATATTTAAATCAATAACCGGAAATCTCGATGCGTCTGACGGTGAACATTATATGGACTGCATTAATAAATTAAAAACTGATCAAAACCAGATAGAAAACTTATTAAAAAATCAAATGTCAATCACAAGCTCAGTCATAACAAATCTCAACAGTACCATAGGACAATTAAAATTAAATGAGAAAATATTTAATTCAGATATAGAAAAAATTTCTTTGAAATTTGCGAACAACTAATGGAGAGTTATTCGTATCTTGAAAATACTATTATTGATATTCTAAACTCTATCACTTTTGCACAGCTTCAAATAATTCATACTTCTTTTATTGAACCAGAAAATTTGATCACTGCTCTTAAGAAAATATCAGAAAATACAGTAAGGAAAGGTTTACCGCTACCAATAAAATATTCTGAAATTTCACAGTATTTGGAAATAATCGATCTCGAAGCATATCAAACAGATTCAGATCTTGTTTTCGTTCTTAAAATACCTTTGATTGAACCACAAGTATTTACTTTATTCCACCTATATCCAATACCAATTTATGATAATAGAACTGGATTTCACCATATTCTATCATTTTCACAAAAATATTTAGCGCGAGATGATGATTCTTTATCCTACATTCCAATCCACGATTTACAAAAGTGTAAACAGTTATCTACGCATCAAAAGTTGTGTCTCGATGTTTACGCGTACCCTATAGACGATAACGCAATATGTGAAGCCCGTTTGTTAAGACAATATAAGACATTTCCTGTGAATTGTAAAAGTGCGGTAGTCAACGGACAAGGTTATAATGTGCAAAAACTCGAAGAAAACGTGTGGCTAGTGTCGATTGCCGAACCGGTACACGTGACCATAAGTCTTCCAGACACAAAAACGAAAACATTAACCGTAAATGAAAATTCTATTTTACAGCTATACTCAGGATGCTCCGCTTTTGTTGGCATTACTAAAATACAAGCTAGTACCAGAAAAACTATAAACATTCCTCATGTACTTCATCCCGTAATGGTTGATTACAACTGTTGCCTAGACATTCCAAACAAAGTAGAAGTACCCAAAATAGAACCACTAGATCTTAATAACATTAACTTGAATGATCTGCAAGTGACAAAACACAAACTGGACCAATACTCAAAAAGTTTGGATGAACTCATAAACAAACCGTTTGTTGAGAAAAATATTTCGTGGTTCACATATACTACGATCTCACTCATCGTTGCCTTGATCGTCCTCTACACCTGTAGAAATCAGTGTAGAAATATTAAATTCAACAAATCGCCTGGTAAGCCTGTTCCGGACCAACCAAATGATGTTTTTATCAAAATTCATAACATTCTGCCAAAAAGAAGACCCAAACTTGACACCGAAGCCTCTGAGGAAGTGGAAATCGAAAATTGACAATTTCATGGTTTAATGTATACCTTTATATTTTTATTTTGCGTATTTTCCTTTTAATCTTGAAATCTCTGTATATATTGTATTGTCTATTTTATATTTTATGTATTTTGGTTTTTATTCTCAAAATTGTTGTTTATTAAACAACAATTTTAATTAAGGGGGGAGTTGTTATATACGAAAAAAAGCTTATGTTTAAGTAATGTTACGCAATGTCAAACATCAGATTACGATTTCCGTATTTTCATGAGAACGATGCTACGTTGCGTTTTTATAAAATAAACACATTAAGTAACACAAATATTATGTTACAGAAAAATAATGATTTCTGCACTTTCATGGGAGCGACGCTACATCGAATTCTCCATGAAAATAAACGCTGACGTTGATATAACAAATTCTATAAATTCTTTGACTTTATCTAAAATAGCTAGTTACAATTATAATTTCAACCTATTACTTCTTTTTTATATAACATAAAACTGTGTAACTCAATAAAAATTGTTTTTAAAAAGTTTAACGTGAATTTGTGAATATAACATATATATTATTGTGGATAAGATTGGTGAGAGAAATTTTAATGTTTAAATATGAATAGACTTTCTCTATTCAATAAACTTTCTCTAATTTGCCCTACGTTGATTGTTATGTGTGAGAAACCTAATTATTATTGTTAATGTTTAGTTGATATGAATTATTAGTTTAGGTTTGCCCGGTATATTAGAAATTTTTAAAATAGGTCATAAGTTAATCATACCTTGCATGAAAAACTCTATGATCTCAAATTAGGGTTCATATGTTAAAACAAAACTATTTTAATTTCAATTATGAGCGCCAAAAAAGTAAAATCCTTGCATTGAAATAAAGAAATTTTTTTTAATCAAAAAATACTTGCTTTTATTTCTTTATAAATCCTAGAGACGGTCCTGTATGCTCGATTTCAAACCCCTCTACGATTCAGAAACGTTTGGTCAATACTGCCAACTGTTGTATAGCAGATGGAGCAATCATCGAGAAATGAAACTTCTCAACAATATAATTTCAAATTTTTCAAGTGAAAAACGTTATTTAATATTTTGAAAACAAATACATTATTCATTTACAAAAAACTCATGAAAACAAACTATCTATGATGATCATTCATTCAACAAAACATACACTCAAATGAATTATTATTATATGTGATTACAAAATAGGCAACATTATATACACATTTAAAAAAACGAATCTTGTTACAAAATTGTCTATGAAATAAATATGGCGAAAATAATGATGGCCAGAGTACATGAAATATCAATGTTCAAATATTTGCACAACACAAGTAAGTTTATTTAACCTTTTTTTATATGAATGAAATAGTTTTAAATACCTGTTCACTCTTCCATTTTAATACACCTCATTGATTGTTTTTAGATTACCTCCTGGAAAGCCAAACAGCCTGTCGTGCTTGGACAACAGCCAAAGTTGATATTACATTTCATCCACATCAATACATTTTAAATGGAATTCCATAGTCCAGTCCTTTCTGAAATGTATCGTGGAGACACCATTTCCACGATACGATATTTTACTTGGTTATATAGATGAAATTTTACGGTCAGTACTAACTCCAATGTGCTGCTTTTTCAATAGTTTTGAATTATTTTTCTAAAAAAATTTAGCTTCTCACCCATTCACTTCTACGAAAAAAAAAAATTCTACCTAGTCAATAGTGTCCATTATCAACAAATTTTTCTATTCAATTTTTTTAGTTTTCAATACGCTTGTCGCTAATCAAAATATTTCAAATCTACTCCACCAATCACAATTGGCTATAAAAATTCTTGTTGATAAATTTCATTTCAAGTTATAAATTGCTCATCTATACTTCTAGGACATTCTGTTTAAAGTCTTTAAATGATTAAATCTCATATATTACTTCCATTAAATTATATTCCAAAATATTTAGAAATGACAGCTCTTTTTATTTCAATTAGATCTATTCGGAATGACATATAAGTAGTATATACACGTATGTTCTGTGACACTTTATCGGATGAACAGGCGGATGGCCTATGGGTGGTTACCGATAGGAAGAAGTTTCCAGAGGGTAATGACGGTAGCGTCTACGGGGATTATGCAAAAAGTAAATAAGTGTGTATGTTGTTACGTGTATAAGGTATCTAGAGGGTGGTTTAGAAGAAGCGAGGGGGTTTTTAAGGGTACCGTCTACGGGGGAGGGTAGCGTCTACGGAGATTACGCAAAAAGTAAATAAGGGTGTATACAAGAACGGGGGTTATGCAAAAAGTAAATAAGTGTGTATGTTTTTACGTGTATAAGGTATCTAGGGAGTGATTTAGAAGAAGCGAAGAGGGTTTTAATGGTAGCGTCTACGGGGGAGGGGAGCGTCTACGGGGATTACGTAAATAAGGGTGTATACAAGAACGGGGGTTATGCGAAAAGTAAATAAGTGTGTATGTTTTTACGTGTATAAGGTATCTAGGGGGTGATTTAGAAGAAGCGAAGAGGGTTTTAAGGGTAGCGTCTACGGGGGGGTTGCGTAAAAAGTAAATAAGGGTGTATACAAGAAGTAATTAGAAGAAAGAAAATATATGGAGGATTGTGTGTGTAAGAGATGAGGGGTAGTGCTTACGAGGGGGAGGGGCTATGCAGTTAGCTGATTTTTTAAGGGTTCTATATTTTGAAATTCTCAAAGGAATGTTATTAGATTGATAACCAACATTTTTTTTTAAAACGGATATGTGTGTGAGTTCATATCATTTTATAGAAGGCTTTTTTCATATTGTAATAAATGAAATCTCACATTATATTAAATTCGCTTAGTAGGTAACATTTATGCGTTATTTCTATAGCTAGGAAGCACGTGCAGACCAAATCATTTATTCAGACAATAGTGAATTTGTTTCAAATATGATTAGATTGGAATGTCATGATTTCTGGTTTATAATTGTTAGTTGAAATTAGTTGTTATAATTTAAAACGATACAAAAATCTCACATTATATTAAATTCGCTTATTAGGTAATATTTATGCGTTATTTCTATAGTTAGGAAGCACGTGCAGACCAAATCATTTATTCAGACAATAGTGAACTTGTTTCAAATATGATTAGATTGGAATGTCATGATTTCTGGTTTATAATTGTTAGTTGAAATTAGTTGTTATAATTTAAAACGATACAAATACTGGATATCAAGTATTAAGGGAATATTACTTTATATTACGGAATATTACTTTAGTATCTTTTAAAAAATATATGATATCAACATGATATTGTATTAGTCATTTACGATAAAATCTAAACTGAGTTTATTCATGAAACAGCAGAATTCAGTTTTCTATCAAATTAATAAAAATAGATTTTATGTTGCAGTTTTTTAAAAATCATATTTAACTGATGTCTTTTTCTTATACGGGGTATTTTGAAAGTCTTGAAAGCATGCGCATGATTTCTTTTATAATAAATGAATGAGAGAATTGAGTGTTTGTATCACAATGTCATCGGAAGAGTATAGACGCAAATTGGAGGAATTTTCTAAAAGCGTTCGAGAATTGAGTAAAGATATTTCAATTTATGAAAATAAGATTAAACTGATAAAGCAATTGGAGCGAATGTGCTTGGAGGATAACGTCTTCAAAAATCGCCGCCTACAAAAAATATCCACAGAATTAAACCGACTACAATATGATGAATAATACAATTCGGGAACAACAGGATGCCATCAAGGATGAAATTAATAATGTTTTTGCAATGACATGTATAATTTTAACATCAGTATTTATTTTAATATTGAAAATTATATTGAATATTGTAAAACGAAAGTTTAAGTCTTCATGTAATATAGACATAAATGAGTATTCAATGTGTTTCACTAAAACAACTCATCAATTTTTCTATTTATTTAAGTAAAATTACAATGGTATTACATTTAAAAACCAATATCGTAATCGTTCTACATTAATTTGTGTACAATTGGAAGTCCCATCGGCATGACAAGCATTCGAATGTTTTTTTAAACTTTCCATGGCTGAGGACGTTCCATCAAACTTGCAGACATCAACAACAGTTGTCGTAGAAATTCCATATTCTTCACATTTCTTTTGTAAAAATTCATATTTCTGATTACCGCGAACGTAAATACAATCGACATTAGACATTGTACTTTTCAAAATCTCGTCCAATTTTGAATAATCTACATCGCCAGAAGAATACTTGATTCCATGGATATGGTGTTCCAAAAAGTTGTTTGTTTTTTTATCTTGATTGTTTAGCAAATGAAAGGGTTGTGGCGTCTTAAATATGTAGTGTCTATGTTTATATACGATTTCGATGGACAATTACTTAGGATGGAATGTACCCTCGATAATGAAGCCTTGAATGTCAATGAATGCTATTCTCATCGTGGTTTATTTGTAACTGTCTCGCTGTGTATTTCAACACTGGTATTATATGATCGTTTTGATAATTTCCGTTAGGGGGTAATACTCCAATAAACAGTCATGTATAATTATACAATATGCTCTAGTATTTGCAGGAAATCCTACACCTACTTCAATTTCCACTTTTATATCAACTGTCGATGCCTTCATACCCTCCTCCTGTTTGGAACAGTCTATGACAAAGAGAGCACGATCTTTGAATGCTTTATAGTCCAATGTTGGATGTACTATGCTGGAATTGGTATAGCTTCTATAGAATGAGGCGTAATTATGATAGGCAAGAGTATAGTCGTTTTTTCCGAAATCCATCTTTAATCGTTCGGTGGGCCAAAAATCTCCGTTCAAAGCCAATCTCACATTGTTGGTGTTCAAGTGATCGAATTGCGAAGGATCGTTTGTCTTCTTGTTGCGTCTATCTATTTGAAAGAATACGATAATATATCGAGGTCTCTCGACAGACGAGCTCGTTTTAAATGACCAAATCTCATTTTTAGCGTATTTCGTTAACGTAGGCAATACACAAAGTTCCCATTTTCTGAACGGAATGAATATTGGTGATCACTTTTTATTTGCCCCATCATACGTTAGGTTTATTTCATCGTTAGGATAGACGTGCTTAACTTTCAATGCCATGCTATCTATAACAAGTTTTATTGTAGTGTTAGATGTCGTAGTACCTGTTGTTACTTCATTTACTATTACAGCATCGTTATCATGACGAGCACGTATGAATCGAAAAGTTTGTTTTCCATATGTGATTTTAGTATAGTCATTGAAAATGTGTTTTAGAGGAATCAACAAACTAAACGATTTATCAACATCATTCAATAGCGGTTTATTGGGATAATTCCAGCCAGCTAAAGCCATTTCTTTCGATTGTGGATTATAACACAACAAACTTCTTGCGGTACTTACTATACCGGGATCTCGTACTATTTCTATTTCCTTTCCACTTTGAATGTAGGAACAAGAATCGAAGAGGAATGCACCGCAATTTGGCGTTAGATTAACATGTCCTCCTCCGCCACTAACTTCTAATTTTCCCTTAATTTCAAGTTGAGTTTCGTACATGAGAAAAAATGCGTCAGTTTGTTGGATGTCAAATTCCACAGAATCGCTGTTATTGAATGATTTCACATAAGGAACATAGTGTGAAAATCTTCTTTTCTTATCGACTCATCATATTGTGGATCTCGGTAAAGGTCAAATATCGAAGATATTTTCGTTGATGGTGGTGTCCTATCAGAACGCACGTACTTTCTTTTTTGTGTCATTATTCTTCAACTTTAATCCGATTGCTTTGAGAAACGCCCGATTTGCAGGAGTTAGATGAAGCTTCGTGCTTTTGAACGATCTGCAAGAGACTAATTTTGTTGTAGATGATGAGGGACTTTTATAATAGTCGTTGTTGATAAGTAGACCCATTAACGTTCCAATAGATGTAAAAGTAACGTGCTTTTTTCTCCTCGAAAATTTACTGGTTCGAGACTTTGATTCAACACTCTTGCGGTAATGTTGGTGATTTCGTTTGTGCTGCTCACAGCTAAGTAAATCGGATTGTTCGGTCGTTCGTTCATCGCATAACCAGGGACCACTGTAATTGGGAAACTGAATATTGTATGAGCAGGCTTATCTCCGTCAAACGATGCTTCAGCAATATTGCAATCGAATAGTAAAGTTAATATTTTACAAATGTTAACGGGTAGTTCGGAACGGTGGACTTTACCAGGATCTAGTATCTTTAGAGAAAATCCTAGTATTTTACTCAAACTATCAGAGTATTCAAAATCGATGGCGTGCTGTCGACTGTAAATTTCACACTGAAGAGTGTTGTTGTTGGGCTTCAAAGATATATCGGCCACAGTTGTATCCGTCTTCAATTTGAATTGATCGATGAGATAAGCTTCAATATCTCTAATTTCGTAACATCCTGACGGGAAGTTAATGGTGATGAGTCCTTTCTTACGATCATTTTTATTGTAGAAATAAAATTTCTCACCATCGATATTCGGTATAGAATGATACGAATGAAACCCCAACACACCAATAAAGTATTCTTTTTAAGGTTTCAATATTATCGGTGTGGGAGGAGTGAAGGAGAATTCATTCGATGTGGACGTTAAGTTCAACAGTTGAGACATGACTGCGATGTTTATGGGAGTGGTCTATTTAAATAATATTACTAGATTAGAAAAAACAATTTTATTTTTTCATATAATAATTACATGCATGACAGTTGCGTTGTGAGCTAACCGGACCATCGACATGAGTACGTTGATCCGGTCGATTGTAATGCACAAAACAAGGTAAGCAAATTTGCAAGTTGAAATTCGATTGATATTCTTTTGGTAATTTATGCCAATTGTCTAATAAATCCCAAGATTTGACTCGCTCTACCAAATACTTTAGAGGAATAGTTTTCAATTCGGCACTTGTAAAAGACGACAACAATTGTGTTTCGCCAACCAACCATGCTTCAGACATTATAGAGGAATTGCAAACACAAATGTCCACAGTTGATCTGATTGTAATTTTGGTATTGCTCGTAATTGTAAAATATTTTACTGCCAGCAAGATAAGTGACAAGTTCTCTCAGAGGCTTCAGATTACCAAATGAATCGAAATATTATTCGACGCAGTCATTCATCTTTTCTGTATGCTACCCAATGCGTGCCTGAGTTTTTAGACACATCCAAATTTAGTATTGCTGATTCACATCGTCGAGGTCCGTTTTCGGTAGAGAATCGCGCATGTACACATCTCGAAAATATTTTATTTTCAATAATTTGGCAAACTTGATTAATTCATAGTCGAATAATGCTCTATTGGGTAGCTTCAATGGTAGTTTTTTTCAAGAATAATCCATATCCACCTTTAGCGTTCTTTCGCAAATACAATCCTTTACCTATAGGCTCCATAGCTTTATTATGACGATGATCTTCTTCCAATTTCTTTTGAGCATTTTTTGCATCGATCACAGTTTTCGCAATTCCCGCAGCACCGCCTGATAATGCTCCCAAAGCTGAAAGTCCAGCGAAAAGAGGTATTAGAGGTAAAAATCCTCCAGATTTAGCTACAGGTATTATTCTAGGTATTGGAACATGTTTTCGGCCTCCGAATTTTTTAATAAGAGATTTTGCTGCTCGCAATGCAAACATCGCTGTATCTGACAGCGAAGATCCTTTTTCATGGATTTCTTCACCTTCATAACAACATCACGATGAAAAGATCTACGACGCTTCGGCTTCATACCCATTCCCAACTTGCGTTTGACCTTCATTCCGGTGGTAACGAGCCAGGCGGCTGCCTTTTCACCTACTTTAGCGTCTTTTGACTGTACTCGCTCCCAAGCGGCGTTTTCTAGTGCAAAATCGGCTTTGTGACGATCTATTAGTGACTTATTGGCTGCGTATGCGATATCGTGATTTTTGCAAGCTGCGTCGAGAGCGTTGACACCTTCATCTCCTCGTAGTAGTCTTTTTTTCAGACGCGTTCCAGCTGTAGTAATGATAAAAGATTCAATATTGTGAAAATGAAAATGAAAAAAACTTACGTCCACAGTATTGATAGCCGGGAAAATGAAGTTCAAAAGGTAAATGGTTTATAAGCGAATTTAGCACACCTTCACCTTCGTGAATCAACATGAAGACTGGCTATCTGATCATGATGAAACCTATAATTATAGTTGCACTCTTCCACAAAGTATCATAAGATGGAGATTGTTAAGCAAGAGCAGGCATTACCAATTGAAAATTTCGATAACGTATCGGGGAGTAGACATAGTAGTCATAAACATGGACCTTTATTACCGGATTCGTTTCGTGCCATCATTTGCGGTCCCAGTGGATGTGGAAAAACAAATATTGTGTTATCTTTGTTGTTCAATGTAAACGGTGTAAAATTTAAAAATGTCTACGTCTATTCTAAATCTCTATATTGTAATAAACACAAGATATGACATAAATTTTAAGAACGCCCTATATAGACAAATTCTTCTTAATTCAAAATAATTATTAATTATCGACCTCAACTAAAGTAAATAACACAAACAAAACAAGGTTATCAAAACATATTAGATTACGAACAGGTCAGGTTTGTTTACTACAAACATAAACAATGATATTGCAAACTAACCTTCACACAAGGTGAAACTGGGAAATAAAATAACGAAAAATTGGGAATCAAAAGAGAGAAAGTATCTCTCCCCCGGTGAGGCAAGTCTAAGCATTGACGGGCCCTCACCCTCCAAACAGTAATAGTGTGCAGTTTGTGCGACTGGTGATAATCCAAAACGTAAGTTTTTAAAGTACAATTATTTTATTATATTGTGTATTTGAACGGTGATGTTATATTTTTTCTTTGACTTAACCGGGTGTCCCAAGATAGGGAAGGGACCCCATAGTATTTTTCCGGTCATATCTAGTGTTTCATATATATCAGCGCCCCTCATTTACTGATAGGGCCAAAATTTCTAATAGGTATCTTATTTAGCTTGTATTCAGGGACCACTCCCCTATATATTATATATATATATATATATATATATATATATTTTGCTGCAATCCCCAATATTCACTAGTTTTATATATATATATATATATATATATATATATATATATATTTTAGTATTTTGATAGAAGCGCAAAGATATTTATATTTCACGAAGGGTCGTAGTTAATCCTAAATTCAGAGTTTTGATAATAACATAGAAATATTTATACTTTACTAGGGATCATAGTAAAACCTGTCTTCATAAATTACTTTTCTGAATTTTATTTGATATAGAAGGTATTTCTATAGTTTTATTGCTCTCTCTCTCTCTGCGAGAAGCGAAATTAATGCTGGAAATAGGGGGTAAAGAATTTCCATTCTTTCTTTTTTTAAGATATATCAGTTGTTAACCTCTTATTTATGTAGGGTATGTTACGTAGGCTATCCTAGAAACCCGGAGAAAGCCACGTGTAATATTTTATTGAAAAACGTTCGTATAGGGTTTGAATAATTTTCCTTTTTTTTTATTTGTAATATATGTTTTACGTATTTTAACCTTTCAATTTATTTCCATCCTCACCAACCCCGTGCCCGTCAAATAGGACGGACCTGCACTACGAACTCGGGCTTGGCACCCTGTATAAGCCCAAGGGGCCCCACGACGTCCTTGATCGCTTGAGCCTGGAACAACCCCTCCCTCGAGGTAATCCCGCAGGGAGAGTTCCTGGTTCTACAATTTTGTGCCGCGAGGCACTGGTGACAGCACGCTGCAACGATTTTTTTCTAGGGGAGGAGTATACAGTAGGGCCCTTCCGGTCACTACAATCAGCGAGATAATACAGGAACCAAACACATTTTTCCGGTGACAGCAGAATAAAACTAGGAAACACCTAATTAATTACACGCGACAGCGCCGACAAGTAAATACTACAGGAGACACATTTATTACAATATCAACCAAAATACCAATTGCTCGAAGAAGTATTGACCGGTGTAAAAGGTGTGGGATATTATCCGTTTAAAGAAAACGATGAAATTGTAATTCCTGCAGAATCCAAACCGAATTCGATTTTCATTTTTGACGATGTATCATGTGACAAACAACAAACCATTCAAGAGTATTTTTCCATGTGCAGACATAAAGATATCGATGCTTTCTACCTATGTCAGACTTATTCAAAAATACCAAAACAGCTAATACGCGATAACTGCAACATGATTGTAATGTTTAAACAGGATGAAATCAATCTCAAACATGCTTTCAACGAACACGTTTCCCCCGACATGTCATTTGAAGAATTCAAGAAAATGTGTTCCGAATGTTGGAATGATAAATATGGTGCTTTGGTTATTGTCAAAGACTTTGATTTACACGATGGTAGATATCGTAAAGGATTCGATATGTATATAAAAATATTCTAATTACTCAACCACATTCATTTTTCATTATGATGTCACCCGATGCAGACGCTGTACGAAAACGAAAAATTGCAGATCTGAAACGAATTATTAGGAAAAAGTATTTATCTTTTAAATTGAACAAAACTGAATTTTCAAACCTATATCTACTCCACTCATAGATATTGTGAATACTTCCAAGGAAATTGCAAACACATCCAAAGAGATTGTAGCAGCAGCAGCAGCACAGCGTCCTGACTCTTCATCATCGTCGTCTAAAGAGAAAAAAGAGCCTGTTGTTCCTAATTTTCTCACCAACGAAGAATTATTCAAATATGATCCGAAGGACGAATCAGTATTTACGGACGATGATGATGATGGTGGTGAACCTCAAGCAAAGTCAAGCAATGAAGCTTTCTCTCCACGAACAGTCAACGAGTACATCGAACAATATCCCACGATGAGTCGTCAATGTGTCATAGATTTCTTTAACGAAGACTCAAAAATCGATGAGTTGTATGGTCCAAAGTATAATGTAGAAAACGATCAGTGGACTTTGGGAAATAAACGCATCAACTTTGACACAAAAAACGGTGATATATTGGTAGAAGGAAATAAAGGATGGGAAAGAATACCGGCCACTCCAGGTCTTTATCAATTAGTTTTCTACGAACACCCCACATATACCGAAGACGATTTACCTAAATACAAAATTGTATTAGAACGAACGGAGGTTCATTTAAAAAAAGATAAGACGCTAAAAGGTTCTCAGCGTTGGAAATATATTAATATTATTAAAAAGCAATTTATTATAAGACGTAACACTACCACTAGTATTGTGGGTAAAGGCTTACCTGATAACATCATAACCTATAATGATAAGGATATAGAATACGTTTATTGGGACGATGTAAACGAGATTGTTGAAAGACTTAAGGAGTTAATAGCTTCCAAGGATGCAGGTAACACTTCCAATGATAATGAGATTGTTGCCATTATACATGAACTTCGTGAAGCCGATTATATATATTAACCATCGATTGATTTATGTTCATTTTCAAAATGAGTCTCGACAAGTTTGGTCGACATTCTGACGCATATAAAAAGAAGTATAATACAAATCTCGAAGCACGATTAAAAAAAATCGAAATAGCTCAATTGTCGTTGAACACAAGTATTCAGCAAATAAATGATAAAATAAAATCCTTGATAAATAATGGATCAACTCAAAAGTATGTAGATAATGCAATACAATCAAATAGAAAATTTATAGTAAACATACTTGACAAAAAATGAAAGATACATTGGAAGAAATACATAGAAACTATGATTCAAGGATTGCTAC
Source organism: Galeruca laticollis (assembly GCA_963921935.1). NCBI lineage: Eukaryota > Metazoa > Arthropoda > Insecta > Coleoptera > Chrysomelidae > Galeruca > Galeruca laticollis. The sequence goes on along the minus strand of OY998179.1, from coordinate 196,643,807 downwards.
TCTCAATACAAACATTCCGATACAAAAATATGTCGATAATCTCGTTTCATCGACAAATATCAGCAGACAGATACACCAATTCGCAGAAAAGTATCACACAAAGTGTCTAATCAGCTTTAGGGGCACGAAGAAATTCAACAAGAACTTTTACGTTTTGGATACGGAAGGTACGGCTTTTGTATTCCCTTTTGATTGTAAAATTGAAAATTGTAAACATTATGCTTCTGATGGCAGCGTTCTATTGAATAATAATATGGAATATCAGTATCAACAGCTAAACGGCCTTAGCATAAAGAAGAACGATAAAATAGAATTCAAATTGGGTAGTAGAGATTATTTTTGTATGGATCTTCTCATACAGTGTAATTTAGAAGAAGAACAATAATTGACCTTTAGAATATATATATATATATATATATATATATATATATATATATATATATATATATATATATATATATATAACAAAATAAGCTTCTTTGTTCACTATACATCATGTCTGCAGACAGGATTCAACTTGTTAAAGAATTGCATAAACCGATTCGACGAAATTATCCACGTCGATGAACAATAATCAAAGGTCTTGATGACTTATGGCAAATGGATTTAGCCGAAATGAGACCTTATGCAAAGCATAATAAAGGATTTAAAATGATTTTGGTAGTTATCGATTGTTTCTCGAAATTCACGTGGACTCGTCCACTCAAGTCGAAAACAGCCGAAGAAATAACACGAGCATTTTCGAGTATTATCAGGAGTCGAACGCCAAAAAATCTACAATCAGATCAGGGAACGGAATTTTACAATAGTAAATTCAAATCTCTAATGAAAAAACATAATATCAATCATTATAGTACATTTAGTACGAAGAAAGCTGCAGTTGCAAAAAGAGTTATTAGAACGCTCAAAACGAAACTCTATAAACATTTCAGCTTAATTGGGAAATACCAATGGATCGATATTTTACCTCAAATCACAAAGGAATACAACGACACAAAACATAGTAAAACTGGATACAAATCATCAGAGGTGAATCGAAGTAACGACAAATTGATTTTAAATAAGAAATTCAGTTATTTGAAAATCGCCGGACCCAGAAAATTAAATGTGGGAGATATTGTGCGAATAAGTAAAGCGAAACATGCTTTTGAAAAAGGTTACACTCCCAATTTTACAACTGAACTATTCAAAATTACGAAAGTCAAAATAACGAATCCTGTAACGTATTTGATAGAAGATATGACTGGATCGCCTATTAGAGGTTGTTTCTATGAAGAAGAATTACAAAAAACCAAAAATCCCCCCACTTATCTCGTTGAAAAGGTGTTGAAGAGGAAACGTAACAAAATGTACGTTAAATGGTTAGGATTAGATGAAAAACATAACAGTTGGATTAACACTGATGACGTAGTAGTATAGATCGCCAGCAACCAATCAACTTTAATTGAGTGGAGGACAGAGATAAACAAATAAATTGATCGACATTAGTTTAGAAGTCATCTTAATGAGTAGTCACGATTCTGGGTATTATAGTGTTACAATGTCATGTAGTGATAATAGTAGTTATGATGAAGAACCAAATTATGATCGTGATTTAGATCAAATTGTACTTAATTATGAAATTGCAATAAGAAAAGAAATACATTATTTATTGCATACAGTTTTCAATGTTGGTCATCGATTTGAAGTTGGATGTTGCCTGAGTCCTGCCAGAACTTTTGCACCTGCCATCATTTTATCATCGTTTATCGTGGGACCTTCAAAAATGTTATTCAATACTTTAGAATGGGATGAGATCATAGAAGTGCTGCATAAAAGTAACGAGTTATTCTTCAATTCTCCAGATGATGATGTTGTAGATTCTAATCCCATCATGTTGTACCAAGATTTTTGTCAAATAACTAAAGTTATTTATGATAATCAAAAATTTGTGAAAATTCAGAAAGATGATGTAACAGTTTTCCTCGATGAAGAAGAAGTTGTAGAAATTCTACGTGTTCATGAGAATTTGCTTCAACATCATATTTCAATTTTAAATAAAGTGAACTTTTGCGATTTTTATTATAATATCATTAATTTATTAAAGACATTTATATCGAATCCAATATGTGGCTTTTCCAATTGTTTAGATTTAATGTATGCTGTTCGTGATATTTATTCTTATGACAACAGCAGTTTAATAGGAAGAGCACTAAGAGAATATCTGTACTATTACAAAGTCCATGTAATCAATGATTTAACATTATAAAATTATGAAAATATTCTTTGTTTCATTTCACCTCTAACACAAGTAATGTTGATGATGAAAACTTTTATGTTGATTTGGAATCAGTATTGGACATCGAAAGTGAAGGATGTTTCTTTTACTATTAATAATAATTCTACCTTTAGTGGCATCTGAGAAAATTGATGTAAATTATCGAAATATTTGGATATGTTAACAAGTCGGAACATGATATCACAGATATGTCATCGATTTTAAAAGATTTCGAAGAGAAATTAAATTTTCCTGTAGATGGCACTCTAAATCCTGCAACTATTCAACTATTAGAGCGACCTCGATGTAGTGTAAATGAAAACGATCATGATGGTGAACATTCGTATCGCGTTAGAACAAAATGGGAAAAAGACTAACCTAAATCGGTATTTTCCTCAAGCATCACCGTCATATGTTGCTGAAAAGGCATATTTGGCAACAAAATTCCAAATATACAATTTAAACACCAGTCTAAAGGAACAGCACTTCTTACTCATGTACTACTTATGAAACTTCAAATCGACGTCATAACGTTAAAAATTCTTGAAAACCTGTGGGGAAGGAGCTAGGATAAAAAATCAAGTTTCAAGGTTATATGAATATTGTTTTATTAATTGTATTTATATACATATTACATCAAATAAAAAAAAACAGTACATATTACATTAAAGGCAAAATGAAAATTATACATTTGACAGTACATATTAAATATAGTTATACAGATAAAAGATACAGTGAAATCAGTAGGGTAAATCTGCTGCAGCCTCTAGACACTCAAAATATTCTTGTAATATGAAAACAACTGCCTCCAAATCATTTTGACACCAATAGTGTTCAGAATTATAAAATCCTGTTAAATTTTCTGAAGTGCTCACACTAATTTCTTCGTGAAATGTGTAATTTATATTAGGCATAAGTTTAAAATATTTCTGAAAACACTCTTCGCAAACTTTTAGACCCAAAGGAAAAATGTGGTAATATTTACTAATTTGGCAGTAAAGATCGTGTTCAGTAAACACATCTAAATAAGTGAAATTTAATAAGGTATCTCGAAGCTCTGATGAAATTTTTGTTTCATATTCAAAATCAAGCAATATAGCATCACAATGATCAGATTTATCACTTTCTCCTTTTATCTGCAACCATTTATAGGTACGAAATTCTCGAGGAATTTTTATTTTCAAAAACTGAGGAATTTGAGCTTGTACAAGAAAACTTGAAATTCTAGTAATACGATTACAAATTATCTTAATACATAGATCTTCCAAACTCTTCATCTGAAAATAAATTCCAATCAATTTATTATAACTCCATAATACTATAATGTCCCCACGGAAGAGTGTCATGTGAACCAGGTATCAAATATCTTTTATCATCTGATGGGTTTAAAGCAATTTTTGTCTGTTCAATGGTGTATACATCATGTAACTTTGATAATATACAACGTTGAGTTGCATGCATGAAACACTCTTCTTGAGCATTTTCTATAAATTTCTGCAAACAGAGAATATAATCATCAAAAGTTATTTTTTTCTTTACCACATTAGACTTAATACCTTTAGCTTTTTTTACATCGTTTTCCTCACCTAACACTCTGAAGGCATACTGTTTAGAACGTAAACCTACAAAATGTGTCATAATTTTTGAGTTATTTTCATCCTTCATAATTCCGGGTACTTTCTTATTAGCTAGAGGAATATCCCACACGTTATTTACAGGATAATCACTAGTATCAAAACGGTGAATATCCGCCTTTATTACTTCTTCATATATGTTATTACATTGAATTTCGTATACTAAACTATCAGTATCGGTATAAAGTAATTTACATTGTTCAGGTGAAAATTTGGTCAGCATATAATCATAATGAAATTCATAAACACATATTTTTGAAATATCTAAAATTGCTAATCCTATATAAAGAGGTTTGTCAAATACAATTTTAGTTTTCTTAAGCTCTATAGCCAATAAAGGATTCTCAACATCATCGTTAAATATAACACGACTATGAAATGTGGGACTTGCAATTAAATTTCTAGCTTCTCGTTTGCCATACCACGTTCGAACTAATTTCACTAACCGATGTTTACGCAAATTTTGCATCGTTTTCCCGAATACTGCATTATTCATAAGTTTATACAAATTTTTTTCAAAATTATTTTTTGCGTGGGATCTCATCAAAGTATTTAATTCTATATAAGGCTTCAACCAACAACTTTGCTGAAATTTCAATACACTATGAACTTTCTTAAGCAATAATCCATGAGCTATAGCTTGCATTAAATTTTTGTAATGTATAATATAATTTTTTTTATTATACAGAGTAGTCATTAATTTCTTTTGTTTAGAATTTGGTGGTGAAATATGTTCTGCACAAAATGGCAGATCTTTGTGTAGATCGTGTTTATTTTTTGGATACTCTAAATCAACCTCGAGCAGGTACCCTTCAGGGGAATCATCTGGAATTTGAGTTATATCAATATTATGATCTACCCATGTAAATCCTCCGTAGGGAAGCTCCTGACTCATAGCCCAACCATAAAGATTATTAATATCTGTATATAAAAGATACTTCACAGGTTTGTTTTCATTATACGTAGGCATATACTTGTTGTTAGCTTCACCGTATCGATTACAACACTGAGATATTCCACCCCTTATACCTCTTTCAAAAAATAGCAGCATGTCAATATCTTGCACTGTCTCTAATTTACAATGAGTATACTTGAGCATACAATCCCAAGTATAACCAGGAACTGTATAATAATGATCAGCATCCAAACCATATGTTTTCCAGCAAGTATTACGAAATGTTTCAAAAACAGACGCTAGAAGTAAAATATCTGTTTTCATATACAAGTCACTGTAATCAGCAAGGGTTTTCATATTAAATTTTAACCAAACTAATTTTGCATGCCTATAGTCAACATCTTTTATATGTTCATCGTTAAGTTTGTTGTAAAAATATTCTTTACTAGGTAATGCAGTTTCATCTAATCGCTTCATAGCATCTAAATAATCATAAAAGAAAACACCTTTTCTAGTTAATAAACTAAATTGTTCAGTATTTAGATTAGAAAATTCTTTTCTAAGTGGAATGAAATTTTCTGGTTCTAATGTTGATACCAATGAATCTAATGAACATCCCATAAATCTAAAAGAGTATAAATCTAAACTTAATATTTGTATTATTATCCCAGATTGTAAAACTTATGTATTTTTCTTTATTAACAGGTAAAAGTTGAACATAATTTCGGTTAGCTAAATCTCTAATTATGAAATGTGAATCATAACCACTTAGGTTGTGAAAAACTACTGGAATGACAAATGATTTTTTATAATTAAGATTACAGTGGTTGTGAGTAAAACCTCGAAAATTACCTGTTAGGTGACAATGTTCCCTAACAATCTTATCACCTTCCTTAAATATCTCCTCACAAATATGACATTTATCTGAAGCATCTTTTAAATTCACTCCAACATTCATTGGTTCAACATTTTTTAATTTTGACATTACAAATTTTGCAATATTTTCAATTTTATCTACAAACCATAGCATACAATCAGAACTTCGATAACTATCATAAAATGACCAGTTATCGTTAAAATTACATTTAAAATATAGTCCAGCACTATAAGCTTTATGTTTTTGATACCTAGCACTTCTCGTTACCGACTGTGAACCATATTCCTTTTGAGATTTTATTCTAGCATCTACATCAATATAAGGAATAAGTAGTGATTCAAAATCTGCATAAATAATAAAAAGTACTTTTTCTTTGTATACAAAATTTTTAAACTTGACATATGGATCTTTAGAAAACTCAATTTTACAATTACGTATTATCAATTTTTTTCACAATATTTGAAATGGTCATCCAATTTTTCTTGAGAAACAAAATAATTCAAACATCTATCACACATATATTTTTTTCTAGTATTTTTAGAGAGTTGCTTGGATAAAAGTCTTGACAAGTCTTTTATCCAAATATAGTGATACTGAATATCATCACTAAAATCATAATCATCATTATCTGACTCTGGTTCACAATCATTCTTTTTAGGAAAATATTTATTTTGAATAATCAGTAAATTGACATGCTTTTCTCTTTTTTGTTTTGTTAAACGTACTGGCACAACACTAAAATTTGATGGTCTGAAAATTTCCAATTCAAAAACATTAACCGAAATATTAACATTATTTTTTTCGAAAGTTGTAATCTGATTTGGGTGTACAGGAAATGTAAGACCGTTTATGTTCAAAACTTTGCTATAATGAGGATATGAACAAGTACGTGTAGGATTTTTATTAATAACGCAAGGGAACAAAGCTGAAACAATTGCCCAAGCAAAGCATGCATTATCGTCATTCTGAACGTTGATACACGCCTTTCTTTTAGCTATTATGTCTGGTAATTTAATATATGATGATATTCCACTAGCCACCTCGTATTTATTTATATTGATTTCCAGAGATATAATTTTACTTAAGGCCCACCCCGATCCTTCCTCAGAATATTCTGAAAGTTTTCTTAAAATGACATCTCTTACATTAACTGCAAACCATTTTTTAAAGTCAGTTGTCTTATCAATTATTTAATTTTTTGTAGAAAAATATTTATTTTCTGTAATTTCAGTGTCACCTGATTTTCTAATAAATTCTGCACAAAAACAAGTATTTACTTTCAACATATTGCATTTTTTTAATGCGTTTTTCATTCTAGTGCTGAAAAGAAACAACGAATCATCAAAAAACTGTAAGATATCTTTATGAGATTTATTTATAATAACCCCGGTTCGAACTCTACTTTCAAAAATTGAATTAATATCTTCCCATTTTACTCTATTACTTCTTTTTTTATTAATAGTAAGCCCCTTTCCAGATTTACTTAGATTCTGAATTATTGTTCTAAACCGCTTTAAGTGACCCAAGTTGGTTTGTAGTTTACGTAATGTACCAATGGTTAGATCCCCATCACTTATTGCTAAGTTGCAAAGTCTAATGTGGCATTTAGCTTGTTTTGACCATTTTCTATATCATAAATAGTACAATTTTTTTTTGAAATAAAATATTTTCAATTGCTTGAAACTTTTGAACAATATTATCAGTTAGGAGAGCTATTTCCTCAGAATTCATTTTCAAAAAATTATAAAAACTTACGATTTTGAAAACTGAAGCTGTTCACCTGTGTCCAGATTATTTTTCAAGGTGTTGAAATTCAATATGTACTGTTTTGTTATGTTTTTTATACATTCTCCTCTATTTTGAAGGGGGTCATAGGGGAAACCCTTTGGAAAGTTTGAAGTCCCAGGAATGTAATGCTGAACTTCCCCGGCGTAAATTGATTTACATGCGACGCAAATGCATCCGTCACTCTTTTGGGGAGAAATACTATATTTTCTTCCATCTCCAGAAGTATTTGGGCTCCAAATTGCCCCTGGTGCACCTTTGCGCTGTTTATTCTATGTGGTGTATCCTTTGGTAAATCTTTCAGCTTTATAACGGGTTTTATTTCTGCAAAAGCAGTGCTTATTGTATTAATCTCATTTAAAAAATTCATCTGTAATAAAGAAAGAATTATTTGAAAAGATAACAGAATAGTAATAATTTAACAATTAAGTTTTTTAAAATAGTTAAAGATGAATGAAAAAAAAATAGTAAACTTATAAATAACTTACTATGTATTGTGGAACCTTAAACGACAACTTTTCACTGGAACACTAAGTACAGTCTATTGCCTAGTATTTACTGTGAGCACTATTTAAAAGAATATTTTATTATAGAGGGGGATGCACAAGTCCAATGAGTTATTTTTGATATCATCATCATATTTCCAGAAAACTATATTTTCTACGATTTCGTACAATCTAATCTGTTACTAACAATTATAAACCAGAAATCATGACATTCCAATCTAATCATATTTGAAACAAGTTCACTATTGTCTGAATAAATGATTTGGTCTGCATGTGCTTCCTAACTATAGAAATAACGCATAAATATTACCTACTAAGCGAATTTAATATAATGTGAGATTTCATTTATTACAATATGAAAAAAACCTTCTATAAAATGATTTGAATTCACACACATATCCGTTTTAAAAAAAATGTTGGTTATCAATCTAATAACATTCCTTTGAGAATTTCAAAATATAGAACCCTTAAAAAATCAGCTAACTGCATAGCCCCTCCCCCTCGTAAGCACTACCCCTCATCTCTCACACACACAATCCTCCATATATTTTCTTTCTTCTAATTACTTCTTGTATACACCCTTATTTACTTTTTACGCAACCCCCTGTAGACGCTATCCTTAAAACCCTCTTCGCTTCTTCTAAATCACCCCCTAGATACCTTATACACGTAAAAACATACACACTTATTTACTTTTTGCATAACCCCCGTTCTTGTATACACCCTTATTTACGTAATCCCCGCAGACGCTCCCCTCCCCCGTAGACGCTACCCTTAAAACCCTCTTCGCTTCTTCTAAATCGCCCCCTAGATACCTTATACACGTAAAAACATACACACTTATTTACTTTTTGCATAACCCCCGTTCTTGTATACACCCTCATTTACTTTTTGCGTAATCCCCGTAGACGCTACCCTTAAAAACTCCTTCGCTTCTTCTAAACCACCCTCTAGATACCTTATACACGTAACAACATACACACTTATTTACTTTTTGCATAACCCCCGTTCTTGTATACACCCTTATTTACTTTTTGCGTAATCCCCGTAGACGCTACCCTTAAAAACCCTTTCGCTTCTTCTAAACCACCCTCTAGATACCTTATACACGTAACAACATACACACTTATTTACTTTTTGCATAATCCCCGTAGACGCTACCGTCATTACTTGCTAACCATCTAGAGACTTCTTCTACTTTTTGTAAACCCTCTGGAAACTTCTTCCTATCGGTAACCACCCATAGGCCATCCGCCTGTTCATCCGATAAAGTGTCACAGAACATACGTGTATATACTACTTATATATATATATATATATATATATATATATATATATATATATATATATATATATATATATATATATATAGTTTGTTTTTTTCTTGAACCTAACTTTATTATATTTTTCTTGGGATTGTAAGGTTCTTAGTCAGAAATTAAATGGTTTTATGGGTTTTAATTAACATTTTTGTTTTTTTTCTCCATTTTTGTTGACGTTTCGGACAGTTAGTGTCCTTCATCAGAACTTTCTTTTCTACAACTAGACGTTTATAATTAACAAATTATACAATACATATACATTTCTTAAAAAACTTACCACAGAACAAGAGCCTGCAAGCGCATGTCAATTTATAAGAAGACAACTATTTTCATTAAAAAGCATTCAGCACCAAAACAATACATTCACAACAATTGACTGTACAACATATTATATTAAACAAGAACTGCTTTACAAAGGAAACAAAATTTGTTAGTAGTAAATGGAACTGGTTTTTGTATCGTATACATTAATTATGATGGAAAAAGAGATAAAGAGATATTAAACAAACTCATTTTTGTCCTGAAAATTCATACTGGTATTATTTTGGTATAAGGTGTTAGTTATGATACAGGATGTAATTTTAAATTATAGACAATTTTTTGAAATGACACTTATTTGATTAAATTAAAATAAATTTTCGATAAACCAGTCAATATTTAAAAAACCGCCTAAATGGCCACAAATACGATAAAAAAAACAAATCACATTTCTGAACACAAACACACCTTCGACTATGACAACACAAAAATACTGCGAACTGAAAGCCATCAAAAAAAGGGAGTTCTACGAAATGATAGAAATCCAAAAAAACCAACATTCTATCAATGCCAAATCAGATACAAAAAATTTATCGAAAATTTATTGTAGTGTTGTCATAGTCGAAGGTGTGTTTGTGTTCAGAAATGTGATTTGTTTTTTTTATCGTATTTGTGGCCATTTAGGCGGTTTTTTAAATATTGACTGGTTTATCGAAAATTTATTTTAATTTAATCAAATAAGTGTCATTTCGAAAAATTGTCTATAATATAAAATTACATCTTGTATTATAACTAACACCTTGTACCAAAATAATACCTGTACTAATTTTCAGGACAAAAATGAGTTTGTTTAATATCTCTTTATCTCTTTTTCCATCATAATTAATGTATACGATACAAAAACCAGTTCCATTTACTACCAACAAATTTTGTTTCCTTTGTAAAGCAGTTGTTGTTTAATATAATATGTTGTACAGTCAATTGTTGTGAATGTATTGTTTTGGTGCTGAATGTTTTTTAATGAAAATAGTTGTCTTCTTATAAATTGACATGCGCTTGCAGGCTCTTGTTCTGTGGTAAGTTTTTTCAAGAAATGTATATGTATTGTATAATTTGTTGATTATAAACGTCTAGTTGTAGAAAATAAAGTTCTGATGAAGAACACTAACTGTCCGAAATGTCAACAAAAATGGAGAAAAAAACAAAAATGTTAATTAAAACCCAAAAAACCATTTAATTTCTGACTAAGAACCTTACAATCCCAAGAAAAATATTTCCGAAATTTATATATATATATATATTATTATTATAATTTAATTATTTATTATTATTTTTGTTTAATTAAGTTTATTTATGGGCGCCATTTAATAATTATTCCCTTGAATTGACTAGCTCAGATTTTTTTAATTAATTATTTATTTAACATGTTTATTTAATTAGTCGGAAGCATGAGAATCCTCCCTTTGAGTTCTGGAGATAATAATCAAAGATTGAGGAAATATATTCTTAATCTTACCTTGAACTTACAACCTCTGAAAGAAACAATATCTGTTAAATAAAACGATTGAAATACGACAACTAAGATATTGAGAATTTAATCATGGATGTGAGAATAAAGAAAAACCAACACATAAATGTAAAACAGTTTAATAAAATAATTTGAAAAATTTTTAACCTGATTGGAACATATTATGGAATTGTGCCACCCTATATCATACATGTATTCTCTTTAACAAAATGTTCCCACTACTGCGTCGGCGCTAAATCTCCAAACGCATGCGCTACTACAATATACATGAAAGAAGGAGGTTTCCCTTCCATAAATACCGTTTCACAGTCAACACGACGCTAGCGTGCTTGTGATAAATAAATTTGTTAATATTATCACGTTTTTACAATCAATTACATATAAGTGATAATTTATAAACTATATATGTGTGTGTTTAAAGGTCAAGATAGTGATAGTTTAAAGTTATACATGCAATAGCTGGAAGGAAGTTATAAGATTTAATGTAACATACATGATACACTTGATATTTCAAGTAGATAAATTTACACAAGGTGAGTACATTAATTTTATAGATATTAAAGATCTAATTCTCTATATATAACATTGATGATGCATCATATTTTAATGTTTTTTGGCCTTTTTATGTTATGTGATTCGAATGTTCAACTAAAAATTTGAGTGTACACTTTAAAATGTTAATTGGAATTCCAAATAAGTTTAAACAAAATACACAGACCTTATTTCTGCTATCACTGCTGGCTGCACTCGCATCTTCAAATTTTGAAGATATCTCATAAGAGATACGCTCCTGCTACACTATTCACTCCTTACACTTTATAGAATACTCCTATGATTAGTTTTATTTAACTTATTTTTATAATTTCAACTTTTAAACACCTTTATACAATTTTATACCGAGAGCAATCTTTTAACGACGCATCCTCTATCACCACCATTAATCAACCTTCTTTTGTTTTCAAAATCAACAAGTCTCTTGGCTTCCCTAGTCCATAGCTCACCTATTTGTTTTTTTTATCACTAAAATTGTTATTCTCCAGTCTTTTAGTTACTATTATTAAAAAATATAAATATATTGTCCTGGAGGGTAATAACACTGACACACTTAGATTTCTATTGTATTAAGGAATTTTAATTAAGTCCTCTTTTCCTCGTACAATAGTCAATTTTCTTATATTCAGGTTATTTAGTTAATCTGAGAAATGTTTATTTTTACAAATATTACAACCTATATTATTAATTAACCTATATGTAATTGATTCTAATTTAGTTTGAGTCCTGTTTTAACATTTATTATACATAAACTCCTGATTATTTTTGTTTTTGTAATTAAATTTCATATATAATCAATAAGCAAGAATTTTAAGTTGGTAATGAAAATTCCCTAGCAGGCATTACTTCTTGTAAATATTCATTTCCTTTTTATACGTTTGGGCTGTGTTCCAACTATCTTTTCCATCTAGTTTCAACCCTTTGAAATGAATGAATGAAATATGGTATTCTAAACCTTTGCTACTACAAAAAAAATTATTTAAACAATGTTAAGTTATAGTTAAACTAATTATTCTTTTCTCTTAATTTAGGTTTCAAGCTATTATATGACGTTTCATCCTGCAGAAATTGCTATGGCTGTGTTCAGTGTAATACGTAATTCCGTGACTTTGACAACCAATCAGAATTACTGGTACAGGTAATATTTACTATCTATTTAACTAATATAGTGTTGGAATTTTTATTCTTCATCCCTTTTTAAAACATTCACATCTATATTTCATCCGATTTATTCATATTTCAATCTTTTTATATTTTATTATTTGACTTGTTAATGAGTTTATTCTAATGGTTGTGTCTACTGACACTCCTTCCGTGACAATAAGACCTTTTTATTATGTTTATTTCTTTCATTATATTTACACAACTAGAGGACTAGTTCAATATATATATATATATATATATATATATATATATATATATATATATATATATATATATATATATATCATTTTAACGAATATTTATAAATTGTAGAAAAAAAAACATGTCTAAATTAATTATAGATGCTGATAGTAAAAACAGTGAACAAAATCCTCACTATAATACTGAAGAAAATCTGACCAAAGATATTGAAACAGACGATATACTCTTTGAACCATCAGAATCGAAAATATTGAAATCTGATTCAGATATAATAGAGATTAAAATTAATAATGCAGTACATGATGTAATTTCAAAAGCATCCGTTGAAATTAGAATGAAATTCAAAATAATTTAAAAGAAACCCGTCAAATTTTCATATAGTTAGTAATTAGGTTATTTTATGCAAGGGATTTCAGGAATTTTAATAAATAGTAAATAAGTTATGTTAATATTTATATGTATAAAAATCTTTATCTCTATATGCTAATTTCTAATACAAAAATGTCATTTTCATGTTTCATATACGGCTTAAAAATTCATGGTAATATAAACAGTGAATCGTCGTTAATCACACAATATCTATACAATTCATACGATATAGAGAAGTTTCGATAGCAACCCGCAACGTGATAGATTATGAGGGAAATCAAAAAAGTTGGTTTTTAAAATGTCAAAGTGGAAAGTCGTAATATAATTGATCTCGTCATGAAGAACGTGCTGATTTACGCAAACTTTTCGGATTATTGTGGAGAAACGACCTCGTTCGAATTACAAGGAAGCATACAGTATATATCATCTGACAGAAACAGTAATAGTTTATGTAATTGGGTAATACCTTCACCAGAAAATACAATAACTACATTAAGAATATTAAAATTGAACTTCTCAAGAAATTCCACGTGCTTGTCAATTAGAAACTTCGACAATATTCAATTTAACGTGTGCAGTAACGACATACTACCCAAACCTGTTGTACTATCTTCAAGAAACAAACTCTCCGTAACTTTAAAATATAATAACCCAGTGTTTTTATGTGTTTGGATTGATCTGGTTGTTACAATTCCACAAATATTTGTAGAACAGCAGATTTCGTTTGTACAGACCATTCTGATTTAACGGGGTGTGCTATTTGTAATTCATCAACTACCCCTTGCAGTAATATTTCTATAGATAGATGTTTCGACCCGTTTAAAGACAGATGTGACGGAATCATTAATTGTCCAAAAGGCGAAGACGAAATAAACTATTCAGAACTTTGTCCTCAGCTTATCAAATGTCCAAATGAAGATTAGTTTGAAGTGGATACAAACTTATTAAATAAAAGGTACCATTTTAAAATATTATATTAGAGATCTCTAAATTAAAAAAGGCCTTTATTTAAAAAACATTTTAATTGTTCAATAGTAATAGTAGTTTAATTTTTTTGTAGTATATCTGTACACATTTTCTGTTTATAAATTTCTATGTTTTAAAAAAAATTCCTGAAATTATAATTTTGTTCATTTTAATTTCACAAACCAATAATTAGAGTAAATTTGAATGGCGCACTTGAACCCTACCCTTTGAAAGAGTTGGTATACATGTTTAATGATTTTTCAAATAATAAATAATAAATAATTATTGAATCCTATACAATATATATAAATGGTGACTTTTTATCGATTTAATAAAAACGTGTTTTTTATGGAAATATTTGTTGACATTTCAGCTAAATTTCAAAATATTATCTGATATTGACAACCCTGATATATCAATACATCACTCACTACATGAATATCAAAATACAATCAGCATCAACGAAAACTTTTCGTCCTTAATTGTTAAAATTCAAGTTTTATTTCTTATAAAATAGCATTATAAATTTTGCTCAGGTTTTTTATTATTAATAGATTTCTAATTTTTTACTAGCTCTTCAGAAGTTTCCAGGTTACGATGACATAGCTTAATTTCAGTAAGATGGAGCTACTACGGTCGTCCATAGACAAAGTCATTTAACTATTCCCCTCTCCACGGAAGAGGGCGACCTCAGCCCGTTAGCCTTTTGTGGATATACCTTATAAACCGCGTCTAAGTTATATGTTTAGAAACTTTACATTAACCAAAATGATAGGAATCTAGGAAGCCAGCTTATAAGAAACCCCATTTATTAATTTAATTCACTTTTTGTTCAGCTATTCAACAGTATTTTTTAAATGATATCTATTAAATATATTTCTATATTTTTAGTTTTCAGAAACAAGTTTTTTTGTAGTAAATCTATAATTTTTATGTAAATCCCCGCTGATATTGCCGAGCTCAGGCCACGGATTCGAGAAAAATCCAGTGAATTCCAGTTGTATGCCAGCGTGTATTCGCGTTTAGAATTATCCTGAAGATATAAGATTTTGCACGAACATTTGAGTGTTCATATTCAATCTTTAAGTATTTTTTATTATTTTATCCATTATAACTCAGATTATATATATATCAATACAGAAAAGTAAGGAGAGAAATATAAAGTTTCATAGCTGAAAAAAATGTTTGGATATTACATTAAAGAATACTTTATACATAATTTTTAGGAGTAGAATTTATTGTGAATAATAAAAATGCTCATTTCCATAAAATAGTAAAGATAAAAACGGCACAAATAAATAAGACTACATATTCATTCACACATTCTTAAATAGTATATTCGTTATAAAAGATGTGTGTAACATATTACCAGACATGTATAAAACACCGCAAAACGATGAAGAAATTGATGTTTTGTTATAAATGAAACTATTTCTAAATAATACCATTATATAATGAGAAAATCTTAAAAATTCTAAAACGTTTGACAATTATTTCGATATGAAGATATCGTCAGAAGCATAACATGGTCTCAAAAAGAGCAATAAAATCAGCGTAGACAATGTCAACATCAGAGACCTGGTTGTAAAAGATTGTCCACAAAGTGGGGTACTTTCGCCACTACTGTGGAACATGATCTAGACTCTTTGATCAGCCTCCTTAACGATGGCAACTTCTACCCAGTAGCTTATGCAGATGACCTACTAACAAGAAGATTTGAGGAGATACTCGGCGCTCTAATGCAAGAGACCCTCAATATCATAGAACCATTCACTGTCAATAAATCCGAACAAGACAGAGATGGCTCTTTTCAAGAAAAAAAGGAAACTTGCAAAACACGAAGCCCCAAAGCTCCTAAATACCAAACTTAATTTTTCGTCAGAGGTGAAATACTTAGGGGTCACCTTTGACAGTAAGTTAACATGGAACTTTCACCTAGGAAGCAGAGTCAATAAGCATATATTTCAGTGTCGCAGAACCATCGGCCGTACCTGGGGAATGTCGCCTAGGGTCACTGCCTGGATCTACACTGCTATATTTAGACATATCCTAACGTTCGGCGCAATTGCCTAGAGAGTTAAAGCAAACCAACGGACAGTCGTCCGTAAACTGGATCAAATCCAGAGAACAGCATGCCTCAACACAACAGGAGGCTTAAAAACCACACCAACTAGAGCGATGGAGGTGATAATTGGTCTCACTCCTCTCGACATATACATCAAGGAGGTCGTTTTGATAATCATGACACGTCTACGCTCTACCGGAATATAACCTGATGTAGGTTTCGGTAAATTGAGATGTACTTTGTGGCGTGATGTCTTCAGAAAGATGCCCCTGCTGCACGCAAATACGGACTCAATTTTACCGCGATCTGCTTTTCACAGGCCATACAGGGTATTCATTAAAAATAATACACAAGACCCATTAGAAGAAGGCGCCATCCGCATCATCGCAGTTGGGTTTAAACCCAATGTCAGGATGTGGAATTTATTCCAGATCCCGGAATCTTTACATTAAATGGGCGATAGGCTGCAATACCAGTGTTGCTCAAACGGAGCTCACTGCTATCTGCATTGCTGCAAAAGAAATTATCAAAAGGATCACCACAGGTAATAATATTTACATTCTCACGGATATTAGACAAACACTTCTAGTCCTGAACAGACCACGTATTGCATCAGGCCTAGTATTGGAGTGTCACCTGGCTGAGATCGTAGCCTGCAAGGACAACGTGGTCACTATAGGCTGGGAACCCTATTGCTGCCTCGCTAACCAAAAAAGCAGCCTCCCAAAAATTCTTGGGGCCTGGCCCTTTTATTCGTCTATCAGCGTCAGCGACGGTTGACCTATTAAACGAATACTCTTGAGCTTAAGCGTAGATGGGATGACGCAGAAGATTGCCAAGGAACTGTTACATTATCCGGACAGCAAAGTAGCCAAAAATGCGTGACTATGAAGAGGCGAAACCTACGAACAACCACGGGTATTCTGACTGGTCACTGCCCCTACGAAAACACCTCTACATACTGGGTCTGTCTGACTCTCCAATTTGAAGAGGATGTGAACAGGAAGATGAGACTGTCGAACGCAATTTTTGCGAAGGTCCGACACTCTCTCAATTTAGGTTTTCTGTATTCGGCGAGCACAAACTAACACATGCCAGTATGAGGGAGCTTACTTCAGGCGAAGTTATCGCCTACTTCAAAGTAGGCTGGCTGATGAGCTACAAGGAAGTCTGCATCTCAGAAGGATGTACAGTGGGCCAACTGTGGCCTAAGTGCTGTGGGGTCACCCACTATCAAATTCTTACAGATACATAATGACAGAAGTTACATTTGATGTGTTGCCTACCTGATGTTTAATAATTATTTTTGGCTAGACCAAGAAGTGATCTATCTCTTATTATTGACTTAATATATATGAATAGAAAAAATAAGATACGACATTGCAAATATTAAAGCTTGGATATTATTTTTCCTATGGGGATATCCTGGATATCTTTTTTTCCGTTTAAAATCAGTATAACTGTGCAAGGATATAGGACACCAAGGAAAAGTAAGATCAGCAAAGTTGCGCCCCCCCTCCCTAATCGAAATTTTCAACAAAAACATATATGGTCGTAATGAATTCCTAATGCACCAATATGCTCCATGAATGATTTTCTTTGCACCACATTTCCCGAGAGACTACAGCTATTTGTTTATGGGGGGTGGCAAATACACGCTGCCCCCCCCCCCCCCACCACATTGGAATTTTCAAATTTTGTACGTTGCACCGTCAAGCGCTTGTAATGCACCACAGTGCTCCACCAAAATAATACTTTGCACCCCTCCCCTCAGTTATTAGTATTGCATTATTCAGAGTGGAGTCCCCCCCCCAATGACAATTTGCAAAAAAGA
The DNA here is from genome assembly GCA_963921935.1 of Galeruca laticollis. Lineage (NCBI taxonomy): Eukaryota > Metazoa > Arthropoda > Insecta > Coleoptera > Chrysomelidae > Galeruca > Galeruca laticollis. Next base: position 196,625,594 of record OY998179.1, on the reverse strand, counting down.
TATACTGCAGCCGAATTCACTTCTAATGCACTCATATGCATCACCATGAAAAACAAAATCTCCCCCCCCCCTCTTTACTTAGTTAAACCTCAATATTTAGAGTGAAGTTGCCCCCCCCCCCAATGATAATTTTCAAAAAAAAAACGTGGCATCGAAATCCACTTCTAATGCACTCATATGCACCACCAGTAGAAAGAAAATCCCCTCCGCTTACTTAGATTAACCTCAATATATAGAGTGAAGTTGGCGCCCTCCAATGATAATTTTCAAAAAAACATGTGGCATTGGAATCTACTTCTAATGCACTCATATGCACCACCAAGATAAACAAAATCCCCCCACCCCTTACTTAGTTAAACCTCATTATATAAAGTGAAAATACCTTTCCCCCCTGCCCCCAATGATAATTTTCAAAAGATGCAAATGGCATGGGAATCCACTTCTAATGCACTCATATGCACCACTAACAAAAACAAAATCCCCCTACCCCTAGTTAGTTAAAGCTCATTATTTAAAGTGAAGTTGTCCCTCCCCAAAGATGAATCCCGAAAAAAATTTAGGGTAGTGGAGTCCACTTCTAATGCACGCTTATGCACCACCAACAAAATCTTCCCTTCCTGCAAATATAAAAAGTGTATATATGCCTTCCCTTAAGCCAAAAAAATTGGAAAATTGGCAAAATTATGGCAAACCTTAGTGGAAAAGGGCCCGGAAAGTTATGGAGAGGGTAGAAAGTGTCTGTTCAGCGGTCGTTTGAGAAAAATCCTTTTATTTTGTGAAGTGAGTAGTTTTGGTATGCTAGCAGGAAAATGTTGTAATCCTAATATGCGCGTAAGTTGCCCGTTGGCACTGCCTTGATGAAGTACTATAAAATGACAGAAGTCACAATTTCGACTAACAACGCCCACGTATATCTTGCAAACAATGCTGGTGCTTTGGAGTTATTCAATTGAACTCTACAAAATAACCATTTTAAATCGTTTGCTGGGGGGATACCATGTTGTACGTTCTCGTATATTGTTCTCGCAGTTTTCAATAACGCCGTACCTGAAGTTGCCAATGAGAGGAATAAACAAACCACTACCTATATAAAAGTAGCTACAGCCTTTTTATTGAAATACATTCTTCAAAAATAAGTAATATTTTGAAAAAATATCATGTAATTACACTTGAAGTATTTACTACTATAAATATATATATTTATATATATATATATATATATATATATATATTATATATATATATATATATAAATATATATATATATAAATATATATATATATATATATATATATATATATATATATATATATATATATATATTAAATATGTATGGATTTTTATTTAATAATATGTTTTATTTATTTATGTATGATATGTTGTTTGAATGCTATAATTTATTTATTCCACGTTTGGGGGATAAATTGTATATGAAATTTATATATATGAGAATTATTATTTTAGTTGTGAATTTAACTTGAATGTTTAATATATTAATGTTTTGTTACAATTGAAATATTACACTCTTGGGCTAGCTAATTTATATATATTTTACCTTTAATTACTCCTATTCATTATGCTATTTATTAGCATGTGGTTTCATTTAATTCCTAAAATTTTATTACCTCGGCTGCTCTTATTTATACACTACTGTATAACTCAGTAGGGTTCTGGGCATATCATAATAAAATCAACATTACTCATCAATGGAATTTATTTTATATTATTTATGAAACGATAGAGAAAAAAATTTGAAAACATTGAAATATTACTTACCTATATATAAAATATAGTTGGCGCTTTATTTTATTGTTGGAGTCATATACCTATTATGTATAAAAATAAATGATTATACTTTTCTTACTAATTAAAATTCTTATGCTATAAAATAAAATAATGGATTTTTCCATATACATCCAAATTTCCATATCAAAGCAAACTTTCTGTATATTATAAAAAAAAACTATTAATTCCTTTTTGAGATGGCTTTTGCAGACTCATTTGCATAAACTTGGGTAAACGTTTGTAAACATTATATTTCTTATATGTGATTGGAGAAAATTCAATATGACAGAAATTAATACATCTATCTACAAATTTGATAATGGTAAGTTTTTTTTACGTTTCCTGGTACATTATATTCATTTTAAAACTTTTATTACCAGGTGTTTATGATTTAAAATTTCACTTTTTTATTATTTGGTACCAAATATTACTAATTAAAACACACCACAGACCTTGTTCTTTTCGCCAAAACGACGCCTTCAGTTGGATCCATCCATGACGCTTTCCCGCTTCAGGTGGCAATCTTCCTTCTTATAACTATCGGATGATAATTATTATTTGGCTTGACTTTGTTTCAAACAGATTTGTCTTTGCACTTATTTTAATTATTATTTACTTTCATATTTCCGATTTATACATATTCACACTTATTACTTAAAATTTTTATAACAAAGAACTGGATCACATTCAATTTACTTCCTGCTTCTTCAGTTACCAACGCCTAACTGACTATCGCGGATCTTTTATCCGCCAAAACCCTTTCTATTGTTTATAAGCGGAAGCTGGCAATGTTCTAGAAAAATCTTTGATTATTGTTCACCTGTCACTTTGTTTATTAATGTTTTTATTGTTTTTCTGACTCAAACTTGTTATAAGATATTGTTTTTTATTCACTATAACCTTATCGTCATTGATTTAATTCACTAACATCTTATTGAAGTGAAACTTTTTATGAGACACTAGCGTTTTGTCATGAGAGTTAACTCGTCGAGCTAACAAAACTGTTAAACTCCTTGTGAGAGAGGCGGAAAAAATTAACGAAGATCCGCACAAAGAGGAGACGCCGAGAATAGTCGCAGGGCATTGTTTATTGATGGCGATCATGTTATTCCGTTTATCAATCCCCACTTCGCTGCGCGAACGATAAAGTGAGAACGCATTCGGGGGGAAAAGGATACCAAAAGCGCTTAATAATTTCTGCCGATATTGGTATAATCCAGTGCGAAATTAATATAGAAATTGTTTACCTTTAAAATTAAGGCGATAAAAACTAGGAAATTTCTTTGCATTGTGTATTTATTTGTATTATTTTGAAAAAAATATGTAATAAAACGTAACAAGAGTATTGAAATATATTGAAAAAGGAAATAAACAGGTATACTTGTCCGTACAGATAAGTTCTGTACTCATTAAAGTTTAAGCATAAACTGTGTTATCTCCTACTTTCCGCATTGAGACCAACGCGCATCGTGGGCGTGTCCACTTTCAAACTTTCAGCTATATTTGCTAACTAGGATCTAGGGAGCCCACCTTAAAAATTTACCTTTACCATGCGCGCATGCGCTTGTGTAATTGGACGAGAAATGTGTTTGATATTTCTAGCCTGTACACAGTACAGGACAGGAATAAAAATTCTCATATCAATTAATAATAGTTATTATTAAATCATTTTGACACCAAGGTGCGTTTGTAAAAAATTTACTTTACATTACTGTATTTAATGTCTGATATTTATTGTTATTTAGAAGCATCCAATTTATAACTTTAACAATGAAATTATTTGTTCTTATTATATTGATTTCATCCAATTTGAACTAGTTCATAAATTATCGCTGTGAATACAATCAATTTAAAGGGATTATTTTATGAATCATATAAATTTAACAATTTATTAGGTAGGTACCAAAAAATATAAACAACTCGTGTATTAATTTTTTTTTATTAAACATCTTATGTGTACCCTTATAAATATGGTATTGTATAATGTAGATTGAAAAATGGACTCTTATTGTAAATTGTTGTTATGTAACAGTAATTGTGCGGCTAAGAGATCTGATTCTTGTGTTGAAGGTTTTCTCAGAGTTGATTTCTTCCATTTCAAAGGCTTCTTTGTTCTATACAATCGTCTTTGAGGCTCTATTTTTTTGTTACTTGGTGTATTTTTTATTGATGGTGACACTAAAACAATACACATTAGAAATATACAACCAATTTTTTACATATCTCCAATTATACCTTCTGAGAACCCAACAATAGATTTCTTGTGGTTTCTTACAGCAACCAGAGATGGTCGAATTGGTGCCAAATTTCGTTCAAATACTTCGATTTCTTCAATAGAATTGACCAACTTAAGTTTCTCTTGTAGCTGAACCATTTCATCCATTATTTTTTGTTTTCTTTTTCTAATTAGATCAAAATCATTTTGTCGCTTTGATTTAGCAGTACTAAGAGTTTCTACTAAGCTTGTGACTTCTTGATATGTCTTGCTTACGTCCATAACAAGATTATTTTCTGCATTAAAGAAATATTTTTATAATGGCAAATATTATATGAATGAACTAACTATGATATACCACTACAGTTAAAAATTCAACTTCACCAAAACATATTTTAAAAGCTAAAATAAAACGCTGCAATAGTTCATACAAACTGATGCCCCGTCTGGTTGCTAATTTTTGTACATTTTTCTAAACGTTTTTCTTTTTCTATGTATCATGTTCTAATTATGGAAAAATATGGTTCAAATAAATGTCAATTTCTTTGATCTTGGTATATAAAATTTCCACTTTTTCCTGTGAAAAAAGTTAACAAAATACATACAATAATATAATTCAATACATTTAAAAATAAAGAATTAACTGATACACTGACTGAGGCTTTCACAGCAAGTACTATGCCACGAAATTGATTTTTGTATTAAGGAAATATGTAAAAACTTGGTAGGATCTTACCTAGCAATGATTCTTCATCAATATCCTTAATAACCTTTTGTACATTTTTTATATACAGGCAAACCAAATGTATGTGTTTGCACATGTTCCACTTTATGGAGTTATCAATGCAAGTGCAGCTGAAGCGATGTATGCAAGCATTGCATACAATACAAATTAACTTGCATGTGCAATCCAACTTTACTTCTTCAACTGTATACAGCTCATTGGTTGAAGATGATGCCACAGTCCAAGTTAAGTTGTGATAAATAACCTTTTCAATGTCCATGGTTTCACTTAATGTATGCCTGTGTCTTAAATCACTTAACTTTGTGGAAACTTTACCTTTGTGCAGTATTATCACTCTTTCAAAAAGCTTATCTCTAACAAACTTCATGATTCCGTCAATAGCCTTGTCGAGTCTCTTCACAAATTTACCATCTAAGTAAATATGTTTGATAGTACAATGCATACGCTCAATATGCATGTTAGTATTTAGGCCACTATTGAGTCTAAAACAATATGCCCAAAACTCTGGTTTTGACATATAATGTTCTTTAAAATACTGAGCAAATTCCACTGTCTCCACACTCTGATTTAAAAATGATAAAAATTGCTCCTGTAGATTGAAAGAAGCATTTGTGTCTGTCTCTTGCATAAGTAATCTTAAAATTTTGTAAACCTGAACCTACAAAATAATATAACGATTATAGATGTAAAAATGATAAATCAAAAATATGATCGATACTACATTTTTTCCTGTCTGTCCAATTTTATCTAGGTTTTTCCTCCATGCTCGGTCTACATGCCAAGAGCAAAATAATCTGTAAATATATAAAACTATAACATGTGATAAAACAGAGTTCAACAATAATTTGTACTAATAATAGTATCATTGAGAAATAGTAATTTAAAAGAGTTACCTAAATTTAGCAGGGTACATCACTTCCAACCAAGCTTTGTAATAAGCCTCGGCCATGTCTGACATAAATACATTTGGTCTTATTTTGTATCCTATTTTTTCTTCAATACATTTAAAAAAAATTTTGAACGCTGCAACATCTGAGCGATTGGATATAAGAAATGCACAAGGATATCCCTCACGTATATCATCTAATACAAGAAGAGTATGTAACTCAAATCCATATCCATTTAATCCATGTGTCCCATCTACGCATACACAGTCATTTCCAAAATTTACAAGTAGTTCTTTCTGACCATTCGTCATTATAATTAATATAAAATCTTCATTTTTAAGTTCAGGATAGTCCTCAGAAACACTACCTTGCCATTTATAAAATAAAACACAGTTATTTCCTTGTAGTTCATTTACCCAGGCTTCCACGCTAATGGTATCATTCTCATGTTTTACCGAGGATGCATTCAGATTATAGGATTTTTCGATATTGTAAAGGTCTTTTTTGGTCAAAAGGTGAAGTCTTTGTAGCTGACATTTAGAAATTGAATCTCTGATTTCATTCAAAATCACCTGTAAAGGCACTTTAGAAGCAATTTTTGCGGCTATTTGTTCACGTTCTGCTTTTGTTAGGAAAAGATGACCTAAATCTTCTTCTTGTTTATGACCCACATGTGTTCCACAGTAATTAGTAAAATATTTTCCATTTTTTATAACGACTTTAACGTTAGCTGGACAATATCCATTAATCTTATTTGTGCCCTGTGTTTTTAAATGACGGATATTTGCTCCCTTGGCTTTAAAATGTCCTGATCGGTGACAATAATATTCAATTTTTTCTGCAGTTTGGTTTATTTTTTTGGTTCGTTTATTTATAAATGTAGAGAAAGTTTTTTTTTCCATTTCTGATTTCCATGACTAAAAAAAAATAAGTCAAACATCATTTCCACGCACTACCTAACCCTAAGAGTTAAAAGCATTTGAATATTATGTAATACCTATTTCACGTTGACTAGTTTATTCTAAAATCACAATGTTTGGTACGGACCTGAAAAGCCTCCAATGACTCAAATTCGTAGGTCTTACTTTCAATTTTAAGATTATGTAAATTGATGTAGTGTGTAATTGAAATATCTCTACAACTTCCTACATAATCACAAAGCAAACATTTGATTTGTATTATTTTCTTAGCTTTATGGGTCCTTTTATGCTTGTTTAAATGTCCTAACAAATTGAACTGATTGCCACACTCATCACATATATATTGTTTATTTAGAGGAGCCAGTAAATCTTCAGATTTATCTAAAAATTATAGATACCATAAATTTATTTAGGTTTACATATTTATAAAAACCTGCTCCTTATTAAAAGTTAATATTTAATATATTAAAAACAAACTCACTTGAATGTTTAAGTTTAATGTGGAACCTCAAATTATCGAGTCTGGAAAAATTCTTACCACACTCTTTGCATTCATTATTTCCTGAGCCTAAGGGCTTTCTTTTTCTTGGGCAAAGAATGTCTAATTTTACTAAAAGAAACAAAAAAAGTATTAAACATTTTAATATTTATTTATTGTTTCCACATTATCAAAATTACCAATAAATGAATATCTCTAATCAAATAAATCGTTTACTTACTTGGATGTTTTCTCTTTACGTGTGCTCTCAAATTGTATTCGTTGGAAAATGTCTGTTTACATTCATTGCATACAGCCATTTCCACAATATAATAATAAATAACGTAGGTTTTCAAATATAAATAAACCAAAACTATACAAAACACAACCTAATCTGCCAATCCGATGCGAAATTCCGCGGGAAATACGAAGTTGTTTATACCTGCTTCTGCGCCTGTGCGAATGGTAAAGGCAAAATTTAGGGTGGGACCCGTAGATCCTAGTTATTTGCTAACCTGTACGTAGAAGAGCGAGTAAGTCTCAGTTCATCAGAGAAAGTCGTTGTAACTAGTGTTGCTTTATTTATGGAAATATTTTTTTGAAGTGAAACTTTTTTTGGGACAGTATATGAGTTTTTGGATGAGAGTAATTTCGTAAAACTAACAATTTTGTTAAACACTTTCATTGTCCTTTTCTAATTATCATTTACTTAAGGTGAGTGAGAGAAACGCAATGCTGCTCTCCCCTCTTTTTAAATCACCCATACAATACACTGTACATCTCTCGACTAGATTATTGAAGTGAAACTTTTTTTGGGACAGTATATGAGTTTTTGGATGAGAGTAATTTCGTAAAACTAACAATTTTGTTAAACACTTTCATTGTCCTTTTCTAATTATCATTTACTTAAGGTGAGTGAGAGAAACGCAATGCTGCTCTCCCCTCTTTTTAAATCACCCATACAATACACTGTACATCTCTCGACTAGATTATTTTAAAATGCGAAATAATTTTGTCGGCAGAACGTTAGATTGAAGATCTAAAGGTCCTTGGTTCGATCCCGGGTTTCTAACAGTCAACTTTTTATTTTTTGTAATCTATAAATCCATTCTGCTAATGTATTGAACAATATCGTTAATATTGTGAGGAAGTACATATAACTGATTTTTTCCTTAAATATGCATGCGTTTACATAGAGCAACGGAATTAAATTAATGTTCAAAATTGTGGTTTGTCCAAACATTTAATAAAATAATTTCTTAAAAAGAATATTTACGTTTGTTTGTCTATTATTGTAAATAGTTTTTTATAGTCTATTAGAAAAAGTATTGTTTTTCTTCTGGAAATATTTTTTTTAAACAATTATCGTTTTATTTTGTTGATGTTTAATAATTTTCTTTGTACACTCATTGGCATCTTTTGCGTAACATAAAAAGTTTCACTTCTAAAGCTGTTAGTTTTCGACTGACGCATACATTTTATTATTGTTTTTTCATGTTATTGATTATTTGAAATCTTCCGATTGGTCAATGCAAATATATCATTTTTATATTTCCTACAACCTAAATATTTACATAATATACATGGATACAGTTCAATTTTTATATTGTTTCATATTATTACATCTATACACATAAATTAGGTCGGTAATCATTTATTTTTATTCTTATATTTCATATTCAAATACATTTTATGTTGGTATACTTGTCGTCAACTGTTGTATTTCGTATAGGTTTTGACATTTCCTGTAATTACAGTTTTCTACTTATATTATTATATTTCCTATATACTTGTATGATTAAATATTAACTAACATATCTTATATATGTTTTTACTAATTCTAAATGTCATTTATTGATCAATCATCGTAGCACTGTTGTTAGGTTCTGTCTAAGGTTGTTTTTTTAAATACAGAATTATTTTGAAACTGTTTTACGAATAATTGTTTATGAATTCTTTTTATATTTATTTATTTTTCTTTATGAATATACCCATTGATTGTAATTGATTATGTCGTTATATAGATATTTTATTAATTTTGGTACTTTATTTAGAATTTATTTTTATTGATAGATATTATTACTTTATCCTTTATCGGGATTCCTTGGATGTTATATGCTCGTTCTATCTACAACAATATATATATATATATATATATATATATATATATATATATATATTTATATATATATAATAAGCAACGAATAGTTAAGTGGGTATTGCACGCAAATAGAAGAAGGGGCTACTGAAAAGAGTGGTAACCGCAGACATGCATGTTTCTGGCTCATTAGCCGTCATCGGTACGGTACAACCAAGAAAAGATGTGAAACATGGGAGCAAAGGTGTTGAATGAAACATGAGAAAATATAACAGAATTCATGTTTAATTCAACACCTTTGCTCCCATGTTTCACATCTTTTCTTGGTTGTACCGTACCGATGACGGCTAATGAGCCAGAAACATGCATGTCTGAGGTTACAACTCTTTTCAGTAGCCCCTTCTTCTATTTGCGTGCAATACCCACTTATCTATTCGTTGCTTATTGTTCATATGTCACGCACTATTCGTACACCTTGTTATATATATACATATATATATACATATATATATATATATATATATATATATATTGGTTGGTTTTTTCCAGACAGGAGGGCTTTATGCGCCTCCGTGTTGATATTGGTTGTTGTTCCAAAATCGGAATCTTCCAATTGATAGCACATATGTGCGTTTGGTTGTCCTGTTATATTCCGTTGTTTGTGTTCTTCCATGTTTCATTCAACATCGTTGCTCCCAAGTTTCACATCCATACTTGGTTATACCTTACTGATGAAGGCTAATGAGCAAGAACATGCGTCTTTACGGTTACCACTTCTCTTCAGTAACCTCTTTATTTTTGCGTGCTTTCCCATGATAACACTTGTTGTTTGCTCTTTGTTTTTGTTAAATTCACGCGTTATCCATTTTTGATCTTGTTTCTTCACCCTGGGTTGGTTTTTTCCAGACAGGAGGGCTTTATGCGCCTCCATGTTTATATTGGTTGTTGTTCCAAAATCGGAATCTTCCAATTGATGGCACAAATGTGCGTTTGGTTGTCCTGTTATTTTCCGTTGTTTGTGTTCTTCCATGTTTCATTCAACATCGTTGCTCCCAAGTTTCACATCCATACTTGGTTATACCGTACTGATGAAGGCTAATGAGCTAGAAATATGCATGTTTACGGTTACCACTTCTCTTCAGTAACCTCTTTATTATTGCGTGTTTTCCCATGATAACACTTGTTGTTTGCTCTTTGTTTTTGTTAAATTCACGCGTTATCCATTTTTGATCTTGTTTCTTCACCCTGGGTTGGTTTTTTCCAGACAGGAGGGCTGTATGCGCCTCCATGTTGATATTGGTTGTTGTTCCAAAATCGGAATCTTCCAATTGATGGCACAAATGTGCGTTTGGTTGTCCTGTTATTTTCCGTTATTTGTGTTCTTCCATGTTTCATTCAACATCGTTGCTCCCAAGTTTCACATCCATACTTGGTTATACCGTACTGATGAAGGCTAATGAGCTAGAACATGCGTGTTTACGGTTACCACTTCTCTTCAGTAACCTCTTTATTTTTGCGTGCTTTCCCATGATAACACTTGTTGTTTGCTCTTTGTTTTTGTTATATTCACGCGTTATCCATTTTTGATCTTGTTTCTTCACCCTGGGTTGGTTTTTTCCAGACAGGAGGGCTTTATGCGCCTCCGTGTTGATATTGGTTGTTGTTACAAAATCGGAATCTTCCAATTGATGGCACAAATGTGCGTTTGGTTGGCCTGTTATTTTCCGTTGTTTGTGTTCTTCCATGTTTCATTCAACATCGTTGCTCCCAAGTTTCACATCCATACTTGGTTATACCGTACTGATGAAGGCTAATGAGCTAGAAACATGCATGTTTACGGTTACCACTTCCCTTCAGTAACCTCTTTATTTTTGCATGCTTTCCCATGATAACACTTGTTGTTTGCTCTTTGTTTTTGTTATATTCACGCGTTATCCATTTTTGATCTTGTTTCTTCACCCTGGGTTTTTCCAGACAGGAGGGCTTTATGCGCCTCCGTGTTGATATTGGTTGTTGTTCCAAAATCGGAATCTTCCAATTGATAGCACAAAAGTGCGTTTGGTTGTCCTGTTATTTTCCGTTGTTTGTGTTCTTCCATGTTTCATTCAACATCGTTGCTCCCAAGTTTCACATCCATACTTGGTTATACCGTACTGATGAAGGCTAATGAGCTAGAACATGCGTGTTTACGGTTACCACTTCTCTTCAGTAACCTCTTTATTTTTGCGTGCTTTCCCATGATAACACTTGTTGTTTGCTCTTTGTTTTTGTTAAATTCACGCGTTATCCATTTTTGATCTTGTTTCTTCACCCTGGGTTGGTTTTTTAGAGACAGGAGGGCTTTATGCGCCTCCATGTTGATATTGGTTGTTGTTCCAAAATCGGAATCTTCCAATTGATGGCACAAATGTGCGTTTGGTTATCCTGTTATTTTCCGTTGTTTGTGTTCTTCCATGTTTCATTCAACATCGTTGCTCCCAAGTTTCACATCCATACTTGGTTATACCGTACTGATGAAGGCTAATGAGCTAGAAACATGTATGTTTACGGTTACCACTTCTCTTCAGTAACCTCTTTATTATTGCGTGCTTTCCCATGATAACACTTGTTGTTTGCACTTTGTTTTTGTTAAATTCACGCGTTATCCATTTTTGATCTTGTTTCTTCACCCTGGGTTGGTTTTTTCCAGACAGGAGGGCTTTATGCGCCTCCGTGTTGATATTGGTTGTTGTTCTAAAATCGGAATCTTCCAATTGATGGCACAAATGTGCGTTTGGTTGTCCTGTTATTTTCCGCCGTTTGTGTTCTTCCATGTTTCATTCAACATCGTTACTCCCAAGTTTCACATCCATACTTGGTTATACCGTACTGATGAAGGCTAATGAGCTAGAAACATGCGTGTTTACGGTTACCACTTCTCTTCAGTAACCTCTTTATTTTTGCGTGCTTTCCCATGATAACACTTGTTGTTTGCTCTTTGTATATATATACGAGTATATATATATATATATATATATAACAACAAAATGTACGAATAGTGCGCGACATATGAACAACAAGCAACGAAGAGACTAGTGTATATATATATATATATATATATATATATATATATATATATATATATATATATATTTGTAATAATTCGTATTAGCAGCTGTTTATTTCACAATTTAGAAATATTTGTGAGGATGCAGCAATTGGCTTGGAAATTAAACTCCTATTTTAATTTAGTGAAAGCTTTCGTAATAGTTTTATTACTTCGTCAGTCACGCTAAAATACAATTTTTTGATTTTTCATTTTTAGTTATACATTGTATTTTAGCGTGACTGACGAAGTAATAAAACTATTACGAAAGCTTTCACTAAATTAAAATAGGAGTTTAATTTCCAAGCCAATTGCTGCATCCTCACAAATATTTCTAAATTATATATATATTGAACTAATCCTCTAGTTTTGTAAATATAATGAAATAAACAAACATAATAAACAACAAGTCTTATTGTAACGTAAGAAGTGTCAGTAGACACAACCATTAGAATAAACTCAATAAAAAGTCAAAGATTAAAATATAAAAAGATTGAAATATGTATAGATTGGATAATATATTGATGTGAAATTTTGAAAAGGATGAAGAATAGAAATTACAACACTATATTAGCTAATTAAAGAGTAAATATTACCTGTACCAGTAATTCTGATTGGTTGTCAAAGTCATGGAATTCGGAATTGCACTGAACACAGCCATAACAATTTCGGCAGGATGAAATGTCACACAATAGCTTGAAACCTAAAGTAAGAGAAAAGAATAATTAGTCTAACGATAATTTAACATTATTTACATATTATTTTTGTAGTAGCATAAATTTAGAATACCATGTATTCATTCATTCATTGAAAAGGGTTGAAACTAGATGGGAAAGATAGTTGGAACACAGCCCCAAACATATTGAGGAAATGAATATTTATAGGAAGTAAAGTCATGCTAGGGAATTTTTCAATACCAACCTAAATCATTGTTTATAGATTATAGATATAAAATTTAATTACAAAAACAAAAATAATAAGGAGTATATGTATAATAAGTATCAAACAAGACGCAAAATTAAATTAGAATCAATTACATATAGGTTAATTAATAATATAGGTTGTAATATTTGTAAAAATAAACATTTTGTAAATTAGCTAAACAAGGTAAATATAAGAAAATGGACTATTGTAAGAGGAAAGAAGGACTTAATTAAAATTCCTTAATACGATAGAGATTTAAATGAATCAGTGTCAATACCCTCCAGGACAATAAATTTATGTTTTTTCAAAATAGTCACTAAAAGACTGGAGAATAACAATTTCTGTGATAAAAAAACAAATAAGAGTGCTATGGACTAGTGAAGCCGGGATAGTTGTTGATTTTGAAAAACAAATGAGTGGATTTAGAATGGTGATGAGGGATGCGTCTCTGTAAGATTGCTCTCTACAAGAATTTTCTTTAAAAAACAGTTAAAAGTTAAAATTATATAAACATTTTATGACAAACTAATCATAAGTGTATCAGATCCTGTGTAAGTACTAAAGAGTGCCGTAGGAGCATATCTCTAAGGAGATATCGGCAAGTTTGGAAGATGTAAGTGCAGCTGGCAGTAATAGCAAGAAAGATAAGGTCTGTGTATTTTGATTAAATCTATTTGGAATTCCAATAAACATTTTAAAGTGTACACTCAAAATTCAATAGAACATTCAATTGATATATATCATATAAAAAGGCCAAAGAACAGTAACATATAATGCATTATAAAATTCATCTATAGAGAATTATAATTTTAAGATAATATTGAAACTCACCTGTTGTAAATTTATCCTCGTAAAATATCACGTACATCATGCGTGCTCAATTCTATTTCATTACTTATTTTCAGCTTTTGCATGCATAACTTTCATCTTTCATCACTTTCTTGTTTTTTTTAAATACACGTACACATATAGTTTATAAAGTATTACTTATATGTAATTGATTATAAAAACATTTAATAATTATAACCAACAATTTTCATCACAGACACGCTAACAGTGTGTTGAATATAAACGTTGTGTATGGAAGGAAACTTCTTTCTTACATGTATACTGTAGCAGCGCATGCGTTTGGAGATATAGCGCCGACGCAGAAATTATATCATTTTGTTTCCAAGAATGTATGTATGATATAGGGTGGCACAATTCCTTAAGAATAAATGTGCAAAATAAATTAACAGTTACAAAATATTTTATTATGTTCTAATCAGATTAAAAATTGAAATTCATTTATTAAACATATTTACATTAATGTGTTGGTTTTCTTTTATTCTTACATCTATGGTTAAAGTATCAATATCACTATTATCATATTTCAATCGTTTTATTTAATAGATATTATTTCTTTCAGAGGTTGTAATTAAAAGGTAAGATTATGTATATGTATTTCTTCAATCTTTGATTATCATATCCAGAACCCAACGAGAGAAGTTTCTCATGTTCTCCGATAAAATATAAAACTATAATAAAATAAACAAATTATATAATCTGAGCTAGCCATAAAATTATCATAAATTATAATTATCATCAATCAATTATAAATTGTCGGCCCAACGTGAGGCTATTAAAATATACAATTTATAAACATTCAATTATAATATATATATATATATATATATATATATATATATGTTGGTTGTTGTCTCGAATATTCGAGATCTTCTAATATTACTGACACAAATGTTGTGTTTGACTATCCTGCTGAATTCTGTTATATTTTCTCATGTTTCATTTAACACCTTTGCTCTCATGTTTCACATCTTTTCTTAGTTGTACCGTACCGATGACGGCTAATGAGCTAGAAACATGCATGTCTGCGGTTACCACTCTTTTCAGTAGCCCCTTCTTCTATTTGCGTGCAATACCCACTAATCTATTCGTTGCTTATTATATATATATATATATATATATATATATATATATATATATATATATATATATATATTATAAATTTGTTATTAAATTATTTTATTCATTTATGTGTATTTATACTTGTGTATGTGTGCCTTCAGGTTCTGGTCGCCAAATAATTTTGTTGTAATAATTTATAATTTTTTATATATGCTCCGAGAATAAGTGAAATTAGCTACTATCTATAATTTAAACTTTTTCTGTTGATTGTAAATAAAAATCAGAAATAATATTTGCATGTATTTTAATATAACAATTAATTCCCTTTAATTCAATGTTTAAAAATAAATTATAATAATGTTACGCCTCTGGCGTCTAAGACATGCGGCTTATAATCATATCTGACCCTGAAATTGCCAGCGTCTGCGCACATGGATACAAGCATGTTACTAATATCAGCTGTGTTAGACACAATATAAACTCAAACATATATATACGCTATTTACTTGAATATATACAGAAGTTAATTAAATATGATGAGATCGGATAGAATTAAAATTATACATATGGATTTATACATGTTATTTACGAGTGAAATTCTTAACTACTAATATTATAGCGAATCAGGAAAATATTTTACAAAAGTAAGTACCAGTCCTTTATTATTAACATGATTATTATCAGTGCTTGTTTATTATAAGAATTAGTCTTCTAAATTGTAGTAGGCCTTTCTTTATTTGTTTATATTAATTAGTAAAAATGATCATTTTAATTTAAAAGTTTAGCTTTGGGACCCAAAGAAATGATATCACTGACCTGTAATTATCTTTATCCAATATGTCCGCACCGACGCGTCCCTTAGGCACTGCTCTGAATTTCCATTGTCCTTCTTTTCTCCAGAAATATCTTTTTCTGAAGTGGGAAACTCATTCTTAGTTATCACTACAATTGCAGTTACTGATCTAGTTAATAACTTTTATCGAATTTACAGATTTTTCAATAATTTGTTCAAGTTTTATGAGAACCCATAACAGGCTGTTCTTTCTATTCAAACTCCAACACGATTCTCTTTTGTTTTTCAATCAGAGAGATTGATACCAGTATATTTCCCTATTTGCATTGGCCTATCGATCTGCCGTCAATGAATCCACGAGTGAAACATTTGCGAAAATCCTGTTTGAACGTGAAATGAGGCTTCCTTGTGACCTGGAATTTGGCTGTCGACCTGGAGAAGATCTAGCAGGAGAAGACTACGTGATCCAATTGAGAAGAAGGCTGGACGATATTCATGAATTAGTTAGAACAAATCTTCAAGTTGCTAGCGACAGAATGAAAAGTCGGTACGCCACACAGGCCACATTAGCCGGTTTTAAAGAAGGGGACAAAGTCTGGTTACACAACCCGACGAGGAGAAAAGGATTTTCTCCAAAATTACAAAAATCCTGGGAAGGTCTATACTTAATCAAGAAATGGATCAATGATGTTAGATATCGCAGAAACTAGATCCCCGACGGAAAACCAAAAGTAGTTCATCAAAAGTGATCTCGCGAGATAAATAAGTGAACAAGTAAATAGTGAATTGTTTAAATAATTTAGTTTGTGCATATACTGTGTATATAATATAAATTAGTGAATAAATAAATTAAGTGAGTAGACATACCGTGTATATGAATTTATCCCACCCTTCGTATAAAAACGTTTATATAAATAACATTACAGTATGAACGAAATATTTATGTACAAGACATTTACATAGATTTACAAAAATTATATGGACATGAGCTAGGATAAAATTGAATATGTGGATTTATACATGATAATTTGAGAGTTAATTCTTAATTACCTATACTATAAAGGATCTTGATAATATTTAAAACAGGTAAGTACAAGTTCCTTATTAGTAGAATAATTATTATTTAATTTGAAATTTTATCATTTAAATTGTTATAGGCCTTTATATTTATTCATTTTAGTTAGGATAAATCATCATTTTATATCTAAAGTTTTGCTTTGGGATCCAACATGTCTGCTACTTCGCGTCCCCTTGGTACAGCTACGGTCCACAATTATTTGTCTTTACTTCCTGAAGACTTCCTTCTGGAGTGGGAAACTCGTTCAAACTTTGTATTGTATTTTTAGTTACTGATGTAGCTAATAATTTTTACTTAATTTCAAAAATGTACAACAATTTTCGTTAAAATACATAGAGCTCATCAACATATAGTTCTCGCTATCAATTCTCCCCCGATGATCTTCTTTTGTTTTTTCAACAAACTTTCTTTACCGGATATTCATAGGTTGCATGTTACTATGTTAGATTTAATAATAATCGATTGCCATGTAATTAAATGTTCGATATTGCCTAATTATTAATAATAATGTCTTATAACTTTTCTTTTAACAGTTCCACTCTGTTCATTTCTTTATAAAATTTTCAAAATTCGTCCTTTTGAATTGTATTAATACCTTTTTCTAATTTAAAGTTTTTTAACGGTATAATTATAATCTCTATATGCAATAATTCTACAACCTAATTAATTAAATACCATATATGTAATTGTTTCATTTTTATTTTAATTTCTCATCATCTAATTATTAAACATAAACTCTTAATAGTTTAAAATTTTGTTATTTGTATTTTCATCGGTTTTAACTAAAAACTGGGTTGCCAATGGTTTAATTTAATTTAAAATCGTTTGTCTATGTTCGTCTTGCGTTTCTTTGATATCTTACCTATAGTATCCTGCTACTGACGTCAAGTGCCGAATCCCATTCCTGAGATATAGTAACGACAAGATAAAACAAATCTACAATATTTTTTTAACTTATATAGTATTTTGAATTGGAATTCGTGGTAAGCGAACCAATTCTGGCGCCCATAAACAAAAAAAAACGTAAACATAATAAATAAATAATTAAATTAAGCACTAGTAAAAATACATTCCAATATATATATATATATATATATATATATATATATATATATATATATATATATATATATATATATATATATATATAGTTCACAACCACGTGTGTACTTACCTCCAAAGTGAGGTTAGACTCCATAAAGTTGTAAATTCGTAAACTACAGATCGTAAATTGTGAAATGATTTACGGGAATTGAGTTAACGGAAGAGCAAACCAACCGCATCACACCAGAACACGAAAATGTCGTAACATTTTATAAAATAAAATAAATAATTTCATCTTCACACGTTACCATGCTGAACGCCGGCAAGGAACTGATATAGTTTGCCTCCAAAAGGGATGTACAAGAGACTCTGCTGTAGGGCCAACAATTGGTTAATAAGAAGATGTATATTCTCGAAGAGAGGAAGAGAGAGAAAGAGTGTGAGACAGAGAGAGGGGGTACGCTCTAAATTTTTGTAATTTGAGCGTGTAGAGCACATAACCTCAATATGACTAACACTGAGGAAGAAAAGAGAAAGAAAACAGTACAATAAAAGTATTAATATGTTGTAATAATAATATAATAATTAAGTAAATTTCAATAATTATACTACTTGAGTGTATCTACCAACACCAATACACTCAAATTAAGTATTGAATATTATTATTTATATAATTTGGATGTATCTACCAACACCAATACATCCAAAATTAGTTTTTTTATTATTATTATTAAGTTAATGTAATAAGGGTGGTGCTGTTAGGAGCAACAGGGTTGTTTAACACCACTTGATGAGCAAAATTAGTATCTAAGGACAATAAAAATGAGTAGATCTCACTTAAGTGATCAATATCAGTTTTTTTGTTTATGACATTGTTATTTTGTGAAATAAAAGCAATTTCCAAGAATGATCTTTTCGTTCTATTATACTCAGTCGCCAACACCTTCACAGCTTCATAATTCATCTGATGATCAAGAGAATTTACATGAAAAGCTAACGTGCACCTCTCTGGGTGTAATCTAGAATCACTCTTATGTGAAACTATACGGTTAGATAGAGATCTTAAAATCTGTCCGATATACTGCTTATCACGGATCTAGGAATTTTCTTCGAAAGCAATTCTTCGAAAACAATTCTTCGAAAACAATTCTTCGAAAACAATTCTTCGAAAACAATTCTTCGAAAATCAATTCTTCGAAAATGCGATTCTTCGAATACCATATTCTTCGAATAAACAATTCTTCGACTAATAATTCTTCGACAGCTTTATTATTTGGATTTACTAAAATCTGGGATACGTTTTCATTAGACAATAATCAATATTTCTCGCATGATATATAAACGTATGATGCGGAACATACTAATAATAAATGAGAATTATAAGGTCATTTTCTTTTTTGAGAATACCTAGGAACTGGAAATAAAACACTACTTTTTTTATTTGTTATAATTATGTCAACATTTTATTGATAAATTACAGTAAAAGTTTACAGTACAGTAAAAGGTTACAGTAAAAATTACAGATAAATGACATAAATACTATCAAATACCAAGGTAAGAAAAATATTATAGATTAATATGATATGTTGTGAGCTAAACCTCTAATGTATTCTATTATATTATTTTTATCATACTGATTTACAAGAGTTTTGATTCGTTGATTACAATCTTTGTACTTCTTTCTTGGTGTTTGTGGTTCAAATCCGCTTAAATATTGTTCTACACGAAGTTCATTTAGACTTTGCTCATTTTTTATACATTTTATAAATTTCCACAAGTTGGGGTGAACTGCTGATACTTGTGTTTCAAAACTTCGATGCCATCCTTCTACCGAATTATTTGTTCTCGGTAAATCATCCAAAACTGTTTGATATAGATTCCACAATTCGTATGGATATTGTGGTGGTTTTCGCTGTTTTCGATTTGGTCGCCCAATCCACGTATCTTCAAAATAATTAATAACACTTTCGGCTTCTGACGGAAATATTTCACTATCATATAATTGTTCAAAAGCCATAACTATGTCATCCACTGGGACAAAAGCAATAGCACACAACATTTTTAGTTTGAAAGCAAATTCACTGTCAGTCTCATAGCGTTTTTTTAATCCATTCCTTTGAATCATTCGAAAAATGCATTGACTGAAGTGGAAAAAACAGCCTCTTTTTCTACAACTTGGAAAAGCACTATTGCAGGCATTAATCAATGCTTTTTCGAAGTCAGTGGTAATCGTTGCAGGCACTAAAGATGATTTCAAATTTTTAAGTTCTTGAAAAAATTGATCATAAATTCGTTCTGATTTTTTTGGTAAGAGTGCATAAACTAAAGGTACCGATAAATTGTGTTGCAGTCCGTGAACGGTTAGTAATTGTTGGAATAATAACGGCACGGTTTTAAATGTGCCATCAATATACCAATGCTTACTGTTAGACAATAATTGGAGATTTTGTTCTGTAGTAAAAATTAATATTCTCTCGTCCACTGGACCGGCATCATATAGCAAAAAATTTTCATTTTTGTAGGCTTTCGTATATTCCTCCAAAAATATTATTTCGCTTCTATTAGTAGGAAGAGCTGGTCCTTGTAGATTTTTTTGTCTGATATTGCGAATACTCCGTTTCATACTGCTAACACTTGGAAGCTTGGGAGCTGCCGTTATGGAACATGTAGTCGAAGCAATTGATATAATTCTGTGCGGAGGATCATTACTTATTTTCGAGTTGATTCGAATTTTTTCGTACACTTTGGTCGCTTCCACCTCTGAGGCGTCAGCAATATGATTATGTTCTTTTGTTATTTTACTGATTTTATCGTCGACAGTAATTATTCTCGCTGGACAGTTTGTTTTTCTTTTTTCAAAAAATGCGCACTTCCAATACACTTTTTCACCTTTTTCAACATCTTTAAAATAAAAATGTCCCTCGAACAACAATTTACGTTTTCCTTTTTCTGAACAAACAAATTCTGCATCCATATTTACTTGCACAGGGTTAAATTAGAACTAATTTTATTTTATGGAAAACAATCCCTTTTATACCCACTCAGGTCAGTTGAAAACTTGGGATTAGATAAATTATACCTGATTTATATCACAAACAAATTCTGCATCCATATTTACTTGCACAGGGTTAAATTAAAACTAATTTCCAAGGGATTATCGTCAGTTGCAAGCTTGAGATTAGATAAATTATACCTGATTTATATCTCTGAACAAAGTCATTCCTTTTGGATACTTCGAAGAATTGTTATTCGAAGAATTATTAGTCGAAGAATTGTTTATTCGAAGAATTGCATTTTCGAAGAATTGATTTTCGAAGAATTGTTTTCGAAGAATTGTTTTCGAAGAATTGCTTTCGAAGAATTTTCCGGATACCGCTTATTACAATCCCTACATGGAATACTATACACCACGTTAGTAAGTGAGGTCAAAGGGCTTTTATCTTTTACTCTAGTGTAAATCGATCTGATTGAAAGAACAGTTTTATTAGCAATTTTGAAATTACCACATCGACGGAGCAATCTGGCAAGTTTCGGAGTTATGTCCTTAATATATGGCAAAGTAGCAAAAACCGGTCGAGAAGGGTACACATCAGTTTCAACATCCGTCTCGGCTAAGTTAGGATGGCTATCTTCAAGCAACAAGTCCACAGCATTAGATGTGCTGAATAATATCTTATTCAATAATGATCTTGGATAAGAGTTATCCAAGAAAAGGTTAAGCAAAATATTAAGATTTTTATTATGAAAAACATTATTAGAAATTCTGAGTACTCTCTGCTTCATTTGTTTAACCAAATTCACTTTCATGGAATGTTTATGGTAGGAATGATAATTAAGATATCTACCAGAGCTGCATGGCTTCCTGTACCAATCTATAATAATTGTACTGTTGTTTCTTATAAATTTAGTGTCTTCCATTTCGATTGTGAATTGGATATTAGGATCAAAGCTATTAAATGTATCCAGAACTTCGTCTAGGCCTTCTCGAGGAAGTGCCAAAATAATGTCATCGACATATTTTTTTATAAAAAAAGGAGTAAAATAAAGAACAGGTATGACTGTAACCAGAACATCGTCCATGACATATGCTGCCAAGATAGGAGAAATTGAAGCACCCATTGGAGTACCAAAGGTTCGTTTGTAAATTTTGTTATTGAAAGTGAAGTAAGTACTATCAAACAGAAAAACTATTAATTCAAGAAAAGCTTCCTTCGGGATGGAGCGATGGACACTGATACGATCCCAACCCTTATCGATTGCTCTCAAACAAGCATCAAGATAAACATTACTGAACAACGAGACCACATCCAAACTGGCCAGAACATAATTTTCTGGAATTACTAAATTATTAAACTTATCAGAGACTTCAAAAGAGTCTTTAATAAAATACAAATTATCATAATCATACGCTTTAGTCAGTATTCCTGTACAAAACTGTGCAATATTTTCTGTGGGGGCTCCTATCGAAGCCACTATAGGTCTTACAGAGAGAACTGGTTTATGAACTTTCTGAAGAGAATAAAATTTTGGAGGGACACCATGGTAGATCATGAGTTTCTTCTTTACCGTCATATCTATATGATGTTTATTAAATATTGATTTAATTAAGTTGTTACTCTTTCTTGGTATAGAGGAAATGGGATCACATGAAAGTTCTACATATGAACTATTGTTCAAAACAATATCATTAGACAACTCAATATATTGTTGCATGTCCATAATGACAGTGACGTTACCCTTATCGGATTGAGTAAGAATCAGATGAGGGTTCCTCTTTATTCTCTTCAGAAAGTTCATAAACCAGTTCTCTCTGTAAGACCTATAGTGGCTTCGATAGGAGCCCCCACAGAAAATATTGCATATTACATATTATTTGATACTGAAATTAATTGTCTAATTAATTAAAGATAATTATTATTCGTCAGAATGATATTGATTTATCGAAACAATTGTCAATTTTTTAGTATTTTCAATAACTTTTATTATATTGTGGAATTAACTAGAAACCGTTAGTTTCAATTAAAACACTAATTCACACAAAATATTTAAATCAACTTTATCCATTATTATTATTATTCAACTTCATTGATAAGGTGATCCATTATCAACTAGTATAATATATATCAAATAATTGTTGAATATCGATATATACACATATACATATTTTTTTAAGCACATTACTCACAAGTAATTATTCACTCTAGTGTTATATCTTGTGAACATGTTTCGGTATGGTGTTCCATACTTTTCAAAACGTTCATCTTATTTTACATGGTGTTCCATTTTTTTTATTGAATCTGATGACGTATCAGATTCGATAATAGCGCCGGATTTAAATTTTCTTATTGTATCTGCAGCCACTACTGCCGAGTATCGTCGGTAGCCTGTCATTCCTTTGAGGGCGACAATTTCATATCGATCGTTTTCAAAAACTTTGGATATTTTGTAAGCCCCTCCATATTTTACCCCTGTCTTACGGCTGGCGTCTTTGGGGTCTTTTTTAGCTCCGCGCCAAAGAACTAAATCTCCTATATTGTATTTGGTACTTTCTTTTCGTTTTTTATCAAACCGCTTTTTCATTTTCTTACTTTGTAAGTCCATTGTTTGTTTAGCATTTTCTGCAATTTGTTCCCTATTTTCGGGAATGATGTCATCTATAAATTTCCGTGACGGTCCTTACTAAAACCAAACATTAGTGTATGAGGGGTGTACCCCGTACTTTCACTAATAGTATTATTCATTCCCCAGACAACATCCGGTAGTTTATCACTCCATTCGTTTTCATTTTCTATGCTTGTATTTATACCGTCTAAAACAGTACGATTATAACGTTCGACTTGACCATTTGAACGGGGTGAAGATACTGCATTTAGAACTAATTTAATTTTTCTTTCGTCGCAAAACTCTTTAAATGTTTTGGATTTAAAAGCTTTGCCACGATCTGCAATAATTCGCTTTGGTACTCCAAACATACTAAATAAATATTTTAAACAATAAATGACTTCTTTTGAATTTGTCGTTTTAGTTGGCCTGGCAAACAAGTATTTAGAAAATGAATCGACGATCATAAAAATGTATGCATAATTTTTGTTTGTTTTACAGAAAGGTCCCAAATGATCAATATGACATATACAAAGGGGTTACTTCGATTTAGGTATAGGATGGAGGAAACCTACCTTTTTACCATATTGACTTTTTTTATACGCGCAGTCAATACACGCATAAACATATTTTTTTATAAATCTCGTCATTTTAGGAAACCAAAACTTCTACATGTGACATTTCTCACCCTCGGCGATGTTCAATCTCAAAATCGTAATCTTGAATAGCTAGCACCCATTCATTTTTACAAATGTGCTTCGCACAGCGCTACAATCCGTAACTATTTTAAAATGAGTACCATGAAGGTATATTCTAAATCGTTTTATTGATTCTACGACGCTAAGGTTTCCAATTCATATAAATGGTAAAAAGATTCATCCACGGTTGTCGTTCTACTATAATAAGCTATAGGCTTTAATCCGTCATTTAATTCTTGAAATAGGATACCTGCAATGCCTTTTGAACTAGTGTCAGTGTGTAATTCTTTTTTTGTTTCCGGATTGTAAATCGTTAAAACAGGTTCGTTTGTTAAAATGAATTTTATTTTTGAAACCGCTTTATTTTTATTTTCACCCCATTCCCAATTTACATCTTTTCTAGGTAATTTTTGTTAATGGTGCAACTATTTCTGCATGATTATTAATAAATTTCCTAAAATATGAACTTAGGCCCAGAAATTGTCTTATTTCATGAATATTTGAAGGGGTTTTAAAATGTTGTATAGCATTTCCAGAAAATTTCAAATTCCACTTATATATCGGAGCAACATTAGATTTTAGATAGATAATTTGTTGGAGATTGAATATTTACTTTACAACCTTGTGCGTCTGAAAAACTGTACAATTGCGCTACTTTTTCATCAAAAACAGATTCAATAATTAAGCTTCTATGTTTAACTTAGTGAATCAATTGTTTTTCAGTTGCATTTTTGGCTGCCAACATTTTAATACGATTATTAACATGATGTAATCTAGTTTTAAGTTTTCTTTAATATTAACCTAAGAACAATCATCAAGTTTAATTCTAATTGTATCTAAGGATGGTTCAATTTCAGTTATGTTAGATTCAAAGGAACCTATTGAAGTAATATATAGATAGAAGTGAAACTTCTGTCAGCATTTTCTGATTTCAACAAACCCATAAAAATTTTTCTATTATCATCTGCAGAAGCAGCGGGAAGTATATTTCTAATTTTAATCTCGAAAATCAATTAAGTAGCAGGCAAAAAATTCACGATAACTTTCATTTTTGAGCGGTTTTAGATAGACTTAAAAAAATGTATTACCACAATCCAAGCCTTAATTACTATTTATATCTACAATATCTTTAACAATCTTAATAAAAGGTAATTTTGTTGAAAGTATTATTTAGTAAGACCACCAGTATAATAAATTTAAGCAAAACAGTTATTTTATATTGTTTATAAATGTATGGCAACAGTTTATTGGAAAATGTAAACCAATTTAGGACTTACAGCAGATACCTCTCTACTGGAACCTACTTCCACTTGCAACTGATCCTCTTTCTTGTCTGGAAATAACATATTTTTTTAACTTTTAAGTCATAGTCATTCAATATAAAAGAAAGCCACAGAATTTAGATGAACTGTTAGAAACCAAAAAAGTTTACTACTTGGCAGACCTTGAAATTAGAACATTTTCTATTAATTTGTTGCATGCAAAATTGTACAAAATAAGCACGTACACATTTTTATGTTCTAGTTGTAATCATGTTTCTACTGTTACTTTGTGGAATATGTATATTATGAATTAAACAAATGTTACACACACAATTCTACTATATTTAATGTATTTTTTTTGTTTTACGTGTTTTACAAATACATTTTTTTTTCAATAGTGATCATGCAAATTATATTGGAATATGCGTATGATCTGTGTATGTTTTTAATGTTGTTTTGTTTATGATGACATTTGTATTTATATACTAAATAATATATATATATATATATATATATATATATATATATTGCAAAACAATTATATATAATTCCTTAAATAAACTGGAATTTTGTTTTTTGCAAATTTTCTGAATTTTAAATTTGATGGTTATAGACTACTGTTTCAAATAAAGACTATTATATTTAGTAAAAAATAATAAGTTCTTTTCATATCATATTAGCCATTATTTACATTTTGTAAATATACATATTTAGTATAAAATGGAACAATTGTTAGCTTTTAATTTTGCAATTTCATCAACTTACATATGTTTATGTGTTTATCTTCCAAATCTACACCTGCTTCTATCATAGTGAACTTAATTGGTACGGCATGTGGTTTTAATTTCCAGGTAATGATATTGCTATAATCATTTCTATTAAAATGATTACTACATATTCTGAAATTCCTCATGTCCATGTTAGGATAATTAACACCAAGACTTTCAAACCAGATTTTGCACCTGAAAATATATAAAACGGTATTTTTCAATACAATAGATGTTAACGTATAGTTTTTCACTCATAGCTTTTACCAACTAGTCATTATTTATACACATTATTATAAACTTATTCTCATCCTTTCTATTATTTCTGACCACAGAAAGAATATACATAGTTTTAGAGTGTTTATAACTAGATATCTTATTTTCATGTTATTTGTATACCTATTAGGATATATTTTGTATATTCCTACAATCAATTTGATTGCAAAACATATTTTTAGTTTTATTAATTGTGAAGGACTTTTAAAGTCGCTTGACATGAAGCAATACAATCTGCAATTGGTTGCATGCCATTTATTGCAAGGTCAAAATATTGCATGTGATGAATCTTGCACGTTGTTTGACATTATGCAAGGCAAATGAAAAACTTGAAAAAATGGCGTTAACAAAAATCACGAATCAACAAGAAGATTAAGTTATACAAAAAAAAGTGCTACAGTCAATCAAGTGTACAGAAAACGGACCCGTCGTCAGTATTTTGTGATCAAGTGATTTGACTGACATTTGATTGGTTGTTAAACCAAAAGTAACTAGATTCCTCCCTAGAATTGCAACTTGCATGCAATAGAAATGGCACCAAACCGATAAAGTTGCAATTCCGAGATCTATCAGCTGAGCTTCATCTGCGCATGCTTGTGATCAAGAAAAATTGCGTCTTGCATTGCATTGCAGGTAGTATTGCTCCATGTCAAGCGGCCTTTCCTGAAGTTGTACTTATTTACGTACCTGACTTTATTTTTGGGAAAGTAATGCATTTTCAGAGCTTCCTGTTCATTGCTTCCACAAATTAAGCAGGTCGCACCAATTGTTAGTTTTTCACTACTTAAGCAAGTAAATCTACAGACACTAAATTTAAGAGGGACCTCACGTTTTAGGAACCTGAAAACAGTTGGCACCCGTGATTTGCAACAAAATTTAGGTCATTTTGTACACAACAAATCTAAAGAACGCAGGGAAATTAAGTGTTGAAATTTTAACACAATATAACTTGGACCTTTGTCTTGGGGATCAGGTATTTTGGTTGAGTTTTATAGTGTTATAAAAGAGATATAAGCCATTAAGTGATGGTGTGATTTTGACAATTTGTGGTCACCAATCTGGACATCAAAACCTGATCCCCAAAAGGAAGCCTAGAGAATTCGATTCTGAAAATATGAAATCTCAAATCATTGTATTTTTTGAGATTTGTTGTGCGCAAATTTTTGCAAACGAACATCTTTCTACTTTAGTTCAACCGCTCCACCGTCTTGATGCATGGCGCTGTATAGAACAATATAGAACATTGACAGAAGACGACGGTCAATTCATAGACAAATAATATTATAACTTTCTCTATGGGTCAAAGGCTGTTGTCATATGTTTTGTGTTCATAAAAATATCCCAAATTTATAGTTTAAGGCGGGTTTATACAACATTTACATAGTCATAATCATAATCACAGTCACAATCATAAGAGATAGACCAACTATTTCTTATAGGTCCGTTTATACAATTGTCATAATCACAATCATAAATCATAATCATAAGCATAATTTTACTGACCTTGAAGTTCTCAACTTTTAACTTTTATGATTATGATTATGACGAGCTTTGAAGTGCGCATGCGTCGAAACCGACAGACGACCATAGAAAAAGTATATATAAAGGAAACTCAACATATATACTTTTTCTATGCAGGCGACATTGACAAGGGGACGTTTCCATTACAGAATCCATTTTGTTGGCCGTTTCTTCAGGTTTTGTTGTGATTCATTGTTTATACCATACACGTGTATTATATTTGTATCATACTTTGTTGATTTTTGTTTAGAACTGGTTTTGAAAGAATAAATTGAATTGATTTTTGGTCATACGCGATTGTTATTGTTCGTTGACACTACCGAGGATAATACACAAATGCTATCAAAAACAGAAATGACCATAGATAACCTTTATGAAATGACGTTTGACCCCTGGTTTGACGTTTGTTTCACTTATCTATGGCTGTAGGCTAACTTCATTTATATGAATCTTATGCTTATGACTGTGACTATTAAAGTTGCATAAACGCCTTTTAGAATTGTGAATGTGATTATGTTTATGATTCTGACTGTGATTATGATTATGACTATGTAAATGTTGTATAAACCCGCCTTTAGTGTGTATTGTATTTGTAAGTGATTATAATCAAGTAATTTTCATGCTAAATAAGTAAATTTGTGCTTCGTAAATGCTATTTATATTTACTCCACAAGATTGTGTTTAGTGCTTCATGCTTCTTTGCAACAAAAATGCACTTTTTGCACCTATTACACAAATAACTACTTTTAAATGTTATTCTTATTTATTGTTGGTAAATACATCAAAGTGATTAAATGTATTATGTGAGAATGATTTTGAGTTTTTGTTATTTGGAATAAATATATCTTGAAATTAACTGTCTCGACCCTTACTTCGTGGAATCTGCTCATATTAGTGTTTTAAATGAAACTCACGGTTTCTAGTTAATTCCACAATATAATAAAAGTTATTGAAAATTCTAAAAAATTGACAATTGTTTCGATAAATCTTGATTTATTTATAAATTCTGATTTATCGAAACAGTTGTCAATTTTTTAGAATTTTCAATAAATTTTATTATATTGTGGAATTAACTAGAAACCGTGAGTTTCATTTAAAACACTAATAAATATATCATGTTTATACCTAATAATAGTAATTGTGATTCCATTTAGATTGAATTTTATTGTTGTGTTTTTCTAGACAAATTTTGTTCTTCATGAGGTCAATTATTTCGCTTATTGTATTTGTTTGTAAATTCAGTTTTGATGCAGAGTGGAGGCATTTTATTTCAAGTAGTGCATCATCACCTACAAGCCCTAAAATATTTTATCAATAAATGTATGTCATTTAATATGCAAAAAGAATTTATAACACATGGTGAATATTTGTTATGTTAAATATATTTACCATCAGGAGAAGCACTTAGTAACCCGTGTTGAACATCTATCCACAATCCTGAATCAACCACCACAACATTTTGTACTTGTTCAAAAATGCTCTTAGCCACTTTTTCCTTAAGAGTTCCATACTCCATTACCTCCGTCATACAATAAGTCTTTTTAAGAACATTTTTAACAAGAGAATGACAAGGTGTATTTGTTTTTCTCTTAACAACCTGTCTAAAGATTTTATAAGAAATTAGGATGGTTATCCACTTTTTAGCTTGCCTTAGCCTATGCACCATAGATAATAGTAATCGTTGAATAAAATTAATTAATGAAGTTCATTAATTAAGAACATTATATTTTAAAAATCTTTGAACCATAAATATTTTAAAACTTTGTCTAGCTAATAGTCAAAATTTCCTTGCAAATTGTTTGATTATATAAGCATTTCAAAAAATCAAAGAAATTAAGAAACCAAATTATTATTAAAGGTTGACTTAGTAACAATCTTAGTTGTTGATATTAAAAAAAATTGTAAAACAAAGGACGACTAAAAAGTTAATTTTGCCTACTTGTTGCACTTCGGGGGCTGTATCGAGTTATACAGATAGGTTTTCTTTCCTAAAAACCATTTTTTTGTGTTGTTCTTGCTGAAAAACGTAAAAACAACTCAAAAAAATACAAAATTCCAACTTTTTTTTGGGTAAACCTATACTTTTCTCGCATATTAGATGGGTTGGATGGAAAAGTAATAATACCAATAATGTATTATACAAAAATAAAAAAAATATTTACCATTCAGGTGATCACACATATGTGTATCTGTCATGGAAAAAAGAGAATGAACAAACTATTTTTTTGTATAATGAAGGAAAAATGTTTCAGTTCCAATCTCCACAACACATCTGATCAATCTTTGCAAACAAGGTAGAAGCAAACTTGTATATGTTGATTGTATGTTTGATTTTGTACTGTATACATCGATCTTCCCACAAAATATACATTATTATTTGTCATTACAGATCTTTCGCTTTAAATTTTTTATTAGTTGTTATAGTTGCTTTGTAAGTTTTTTAAACGTTTGCTATTTTAAATTTAAATTCTTAACTGTACCTTACTTTCCTCTTTCTATTAAATGTAAAGCATTGTATTACAAGTAAATATTTCTTTGTATAATAAATTTGGAAACTCTTTGTTTATATTATTTGTTTCCAGATAAAATTGAATATATTTACACATGTAGTTGAAAAAAGAGCCTACATGGCAAATACAATTTGAAAGCAACCAACAGGAACTCTGAAACTGATACAAATATGATTAGATTGAGACAAAGTTGTGACATGACGTTCTGTGTTTTCAGACTAAATGGCCTATTTTAAATCATGTAAATTTGCAACTTTTCCGCAGTTTAATTTTCTAAGCATGAAACAAACAAAAATTTATAATCATGAAAACATTTTATTATGTTAATATAAATGGTACAAATTTTGAAAGGTAGAATGTTTTTAAAGTATGTATATTTCTCTTCCATTCTTAATTTCTAGCAATTCCCGCAATGCTGTCACTTGGTATCCATATTATTAAATAGCACATGTCCTTTCATGCAATATGTAATGCACCTTGTATCAGGTTATAATAGTTATATTTTTCAATTATCATTATTATATATTCATCAAAATGAATTATGCAATTCTTGTCTTTTGAGAGCGGTTTCAATTTTTCTTCATTCATATACTTCAAAGGCAGCGTTGCCAGATTTTTGTTTTGCTAAGTCGGGGCTTTGGAACCTTTTGAGTGAAAAAAGCGGGATTCTTTCGTCGAAAGCGGGACATAGTAAACAAACGTACATTATTAGAAATTTTTAAATATTTATCTTTTTATTTATAGAAAATGTATTTTAATAAAAATATGATATTTTAAATCAGATTCAACCAATTTATTTGAAATCTGTTTCGTCTAGTAGCCGAAAAACTCATCCTTCAGCATTTGAGGCAACCTTGAGCGGAAGAGGCATAATGACTCATGCATTTCTGTTATGGCAATGTCATTTCCCTGAGACTCTTTCATTAATGTACCAAAAGCACTCATCACATTATGAACAAAATGCAAGTAGGCTAGGATTTTTGATTCCTCTGGTTCAGTGTAAAAAATGTTTTCAATGGCTTTCGCATATGATTATTGCTTTTGCTTACCAAAGTAGCTTTTCAAAGCAGGCCAAACCTTGATTACTCTTTCAACAGCAGTACAGAGCGACAGAAATCTTGTATTTGTAAATAGCTTTTAATATTTCTTCGTTTTTTTGGCAACGAGATTCATGAAAACAGAATGATGTGAACCAAAGTTTACATTTTCATTGTCAGCTCCATATGATGTTACTTGCGATAATTTTAATTATATTTATCCAATGTTTCACAAAGTATCTTTGTTATTTGGTTGGCAGTTTCGTCATTTTTCTCCACAAAATCTATTAATTTGTTTTGTATTCCTTTGTCCAAACTGAAATATCGCACACATATTGGAGATATTTTCCGGTTTCCTTTATTGCTGGCATTCGTAGAAATCGAAAAAAATTAATCTTCTTTTAAATTTTGAATTACGTCCTCCAAAGCTTCTTTTGCCAATCCTTCACAAGCTATTGCTTCACTCTTTGTCCTACCACATTCAACATTCTTAGCTATCTTAGAATCGGTGTACATGAGAGGTAATAACTTTTGAAAACAATCCATACTATTGTAGCTTAACGAATGTTTAAGATATATAGAAGTAAGTTCTGCGGCTGACGTTTTGTACATAATATCATCGCGATCACGATCAGATGTGGAAGTACCGGGTGCCTAAAAATAGCTAATTATGTTTCTTGCAGCGATAGAACTCGTGATCTTCGAGTGACTAATTGTTTTTGAATGCTTCACTACGTCGTTTAATCCGCGTAGTGAATCCCTATATAATTAATTTTAGGCATTATAGAAATTGAAACATGAAGGTCATAAGACTCTTGATATTTTAAATTAAAAGTTATTGCAAGCATATTGTAAACAACGCGCGATAATAAGTATATACAAACCAAATCATAGTTTATGCAAACACAGCGTTCAGTCATGGAATTCACCTTGACTGAAATCACGCCACCTTGATCTTTATAGAAAATAAGACGTTGACCAGCTGGTTGTGCAGATATAGTGATATATACAGTAATATAGTAGTAAAAATAGTAGACGTAGGTTAGTGTTGCTCGTTATGTAGAATTTAAAACCCGAATAATTTTTATAGTTATGTGTTAGTAAGTGTATAACATATTCCGCTCTATGTAAGTACCAGTTTTAGTCATAATAAAGCAACCAATGATTTTGTATGAAGACATTTTATTGATTCCGTTCCTGCTACGAGGCTCAATGGCAGTGACACGAACCTATTCTTGTGGAGAATTCGTGTCAGCATTTCAGGGCACATTCACATCACAAAGAGAAATAGTAAACTCTTTTTTACACAGTTTACAGTAAACTTTATACTCATCCGACTACACAACCAATTATAATCATTCTGCCAATTTGTATTGTATTTCGTGAGGCGATGTTTTCCTAGTTTGGCTTCTTTCTTGGGTGCAATGTTTTCCGGTTTCGAGCAGCCCGAAACATCACTATCGGTTTCATTCATCTTTAAACGATTCTAATAAGTAAACTAAGTAATTTACGAACAAAAACACGTAAAAAGCTTAAAATTTTGTTTCATTAATGTAAATAAACTAAATTAGGCACGCAACGCAACTCACTATTTGCTCACTGCTTTTCAAGCAGTAAATCTAATGGTATTCGTTATTCCTTCGTACGTAATCCGATTGCGTCACGCACACCCCTCTCTGTCTAGCGCGCTTATCGCTAACAAACCCATATTATCATTAAAACAGGTCAATAGAATGTTGAGAGATGGTTTGATGATACTAGAACAAACCATCAGTATTATTTATTTCACATTTTCACATTAATCAAATAATCCAGTAAACATAACCTCAAACATAGCTTTTTAAAATTAAAAAATACGGATTGCAGGATAATTTACATTATCATAACTATAATTTTTGATATCGGGTCGATACGATTACGTACTTTTTAACAATTTATTCCTTTCAAAAACATTTATGAAACTCTTAAATAATCAAAAATCTACACTCAAATGCAAATTAGGTCAACAAATTTTGTTTGGAACCGTGTATATAATATTCTCTTATCTATGCACAGGTGTGCTGTGGTTTGGATGCAACATAAAAAGCAGAGATAAGGTTTCTGTGCTCACAAGAAGTTGAATTATTTGAAATCAAAACATTCGAACAGAGATGCGTTTCTTTGAACCGTCAAGAGTGGAAAGACAGAGAGAGAAAATATGTTGAATAAGTAAAAGCCGATTCAGTACTACTATCGACATCTATCGTAAATATTTTGAACCAAATAATTACTAAATTAGTAACTAGTATTGTGTAGGTTTTTAGGTTTCTATACCTGTGAGGAGGCCCCTCTTAACTAGAACTAAAAAATAATGAATAAACTTAAGCGTAAGGTAATAAACAAAAAACTCGAAATCACTGATCAAAATATTAAAACACAGCAATCACTTAGGCTGGATCCACATGCATCCGTGATACGTATCCGTTGTATACCACGTGATCAATATCAACTAATGAAATTTTAGGGATCAAAATTACGCACGTTTCAAGGTCACAACGGATTGAAGTCGGTTAATTTTAACTTTTCATGCGTGATTGAGGTTAGGTTATTATTTTGTTTACGTTTTTCTCGTGATTCGCCGACTACTTTTGAAAATAATTTTTTACCTATGTTCAAAAAATGTCGACTAGAAAAGATTCCTCCATAAAAAATTATCTTGTCCACATTGCTCTTTTTTGTGGGTTTTGTGTGATAAGCCTATTGTTTTGCAGATACATTAGGTATGCTATTTTTATTTTTTTGTCTTAATTGCTTTGGGCCCAGGGAGGAGCATTCACTAATTGTCTGTTTAAACATGAAATCATTAAAGTCCTATTATTTACACTAACACGACAAACACTTATAATTTAAGAAGATCGGTGTATCAGTCATACGGTAATGATAAAAATATTAGAATATTTTGAGGTTGTTTTGAGGTTTGGTACCATAAACGAATGCGTGAACGGATTGACACATGTGGATGATCATATTTTCGGCTATCCGTGAAATGCACACGTACGTCCGTGATCACGGATGCATGTGGATCCAGCCTTAGTGATTTCAACTTTCCTTTACTATTGACATCTGCAATCAGTGTTACCAATGGTAGTCAAATAAAATCCCCGCATAAATACTCATGGATTGGTTAAATCACATGAAAAATATTAATAAAAGTATTTATTACTCTAGACACCCATTTAATTATTTAAATCCCGTTATTCCAGAATATGCTTAAATAATTTTAAAACCCATAGTTAATTCCCTTATGCAACCAACTATACAGAAGTGTGTATAAAGTTGCATACTCAATGGGTGGCTTAACCGAATTATTGCACCTCCGTGAGTTATAATACAAAAAAAAGCATTATATTTTTATCATGCTACAACTGCATCAAAACTAAAAACCAACAAGGAATTTTCAACAAACTGATTTCGTTGTAGCACCTGAGTTCACTTAACAGCAATGCCCTTGTTTACTAATGCGGAAATGGCTAATATGCAATAGAGTCTAGGTATTATATGTAGGCACAGCATAATCCAAATAACTGCTGACCAAACTTACCATTTTCTAAAATGTAAAACTTGTACTAAATCAGCCTTACCTTGCTGTTGTTACTACAATAAATGAGGTTACATTGCCAAAGGTTCGCTTTTCGCCGGAGAGCATAAGGCCGTGAGTTACTGAGGAATATTTGAAAGCTGGTCCTGTATTATTTTTTTAAGGCGCCACTTGATTAGTAGGACATCCAAGAAACTCTTACTGATTAATCAAAAAACCAACCAACTTTTCAAATATGTTATTTATATTGTTTTGCTCTGTTTGTGAATCAAATAAAACACATTTTATTGACAATGAAACAGTTTAATTAAATGTAATGGTACCTTGAACATGTGGTGTAATGACCTCTCAATAAATATGAGGTAACAGACTCTAATTATGAACTGACAATCGGTTATCAATGGTTAGTTAATTTAAAATGTTTAAAAATATCTAATGTTATCAACTAACTGAGATCATTATGCACAATACACTAAATCTTTAGTAACATGTAAATGGTATACCATTTACTAAATCAGGGAATATTATTGGCCGACCTAGATCTTTGAGATTTCCGCAACTAAAAGACCAGATGATTCATCGTATTGATAAATATCTGAAAACAAGTACCAAGGAAATTGCTGAACTAGTTAAGGTTTGCAACAATATTAATTTGTTTGCAATATTCTAAAATAAAATATGTTTCCTTATTACATTCAACATATGCAACATGACTCCACTCTGTATGCAGTATTACCAATGGATTTGAAGAAAAATTGTGTAACTATCCCAATTTTACCCTCATATTTCTTAACGATTGACCATGATTGATTGAAAATGACATTCCAGTTATTGTGGATGACTCATAATTAGAAGGCGTAATAGTGCTCCTACAATGAACATTTTAATTTACAAAATTTCTTAGGTAGAGAATAATAAAAAAGCACATGTTGTATAAACAAAATTTATTAAATTATAAATCTAATTTTAGAAGAAAAATCCAAGAATTTTTCCTCCCAGATGTTTCCTTCTAGCTTCTTCATGGTCCATAATACCCCCACTGGTAGTCAATACAACATAACTGTAACAAATTTATAAAATTAATACTTTGCTAGGGGACTCAAATATACAGAAAATGAAAATTGCAAAATTCAAACTACTAAAGGACACAATATACGTTCCTACTAAAAATATAATATACAATCAAATCAGCTTGTATACAACACAATAAACATTGTATATGTCATGGATATACATATTAATCTGAAAACATCCTTGTAATTCATGTTTATATCCTAGCATCAGTCCTTTGAATAATTACACTGAAATTGATCCCAATATGCCTTATGTCCAATATTCGCAATGAAATATTGAGCATGGTTTTTATTTATCCAACATAAGTTCACACCAATTGATTTTTATATATTAAAAGTAGTTACTAACTGAATTCGCAATATAATGCACTAATTTTCAAACATTAAAAAGGTATTCTGCAGAAATTATTGCAAAAAATTAATTATTTAAGCAAAAATTTAAGATAAATGTGAAACATCAAACTATAATTCAGGACCTTAGAATTGAAAGGGCTGGTGTCAACCTTTGGCCAATAATGGGTAAGACAACTAAATATACATTAAATCATTAGATCGATACAGTGATAATTAATGAAATGGGGACTGTCCAACATATAAATACAGTTTTGTAGTCGGATGTCCATGTGTTGATTATTTTTAAAAGGTCGTATGTGGGACAACATGCTTTTCAGTCCAACCAATAAGGACATCTGTCATTTAACATTCTCACAAAATAACAGGTCATGTGCTTTTTTAATGATAATGTGAGGTTAGTAGTAACAAAAATATTGAGTTTGTTAGTGTGTTACATTATTTTGAGAATGGATTCTAACACAATAACTAATGGATTCTAACACAATAACTAATGGAATACTGCAACAGGCACTATTACAACAATGGTAAGTGAAATCATCATTATTAAGTTCGCTTTCTTAATACCTAACATATTATATATCAAAAAACCGAAGTGACTACCAAAAATGAGGTTATGTGCTCTGCTGATAAAGCTAATCAAAAACTATTAAATGTTCCTGATATTGAAAATGAGCCAATTACAACGAGAACATGAAATCCTTCATTGAATTAAGGTCAATGGTAGATGATATTGTTGGTGAGAAAGAGCAGCAGGAAAATATTACCACAGCGATGGTGGAAAGTGATGATGCCTCACGGCATTCTGATAAAGATTCTATTCATGTACAGGACTGGAATTGAACCTGAAACTGTTTCAAATAATACACCATTGAACTTTACAATTGAGATAATATAGAAGATTTTGATAAAGACAACATTGACAAAAATTTCTTTTAGAAAAACCAGAAATTAATGAACGGCAGAAATGGCAAAGAATATGAGACAGTCTTGTACCTAGCAAGTTAATGTGCTTTAGTAAAAGAGGTTGTTGAGAGAGGAATATGAAGGACATAAAAATAAAATTAAGATGAAGAAAGAAATAGGTCCAATATGTAATTGCAAATGAAATGGCGTAACAAACAACTTGGACAAAGAAAGAAAAAACATGCACCAGAGTCTTTGGAAAACTAAAACAGACTGGAAGCGAAGAAGACAGTTTTTGGCGTAAAGTGTGGATGTAGTCCCTATTCAAAGACGCCGACCACGATCTGATTCGCAGAAAAACAGACAACACAATTACATATAATTTATTAGTCAATAGGATTAAAAAAGTCTGCAAAAAAATATTTTCTCGGCGCGCTTTCAGCCTCTGAAAAAATGGCCAGTAACGCAGTACAGAAATTCCTTAGAAATTCCGCGGGGTTGGTTGAAACGAATCAGGCTTCTAAATACAAATTTAATGGTTTGGCAATAGACTTGGTTCGTGAACACATTACACTGTTTCCTAAAATTGATTGCCATTTTTAAAGAAATAAAGCAGATAGACAATACTTAAATCCTCAACTAAGTAGTATTACTGCTATGTACCGGGTGTCCCAATAAGAATGGCTCTCGGCCATATCTCGGGAACCGTTTATAGTACAGCTTCGGGAAAAAAAATTATAACAAAAGTGACCTCGAGAAAAACATGGAAATTATTTATAGAGTTGTAGGTCCACCGCCAGAGGGCGTAATTAAATACCAAAAATTATAAAATGAATAATTTACAAATTTTGCCTAATTAAGATGCATTTAAACTATGATTATCGTATTCTTCAAGAAATTCGGCGTATATTTGATTTCACATGTTTCAGTCTATCTCTTCAAATAAGGTGGGGGGAAGCGGGAACTTTATTATGAAAAAACGCCTGTAATTCCAGTTCTACTTAACCTATCTATGCAAACTTAGTCTTTTTGAAGAGAGCTCCTTTCTACCAATGTAAGAGTTATAATTTCGAAACAACCTAATGAGTAACGTATACGCTAGAGGGCGCTATTTATTTATTTTTTAAATCAAGCTATCCTTGAAAAATGTTGAATGGAAACAGGCAGTTTTAATCAAGGAATATAAAAGTAGACCAAATTAGCAACAGAATAGCGAAAACAGCATGTCGATATCTTTTTCGTATTACGAGATATCCTAAGAAATGTGTAAATTTTAAGCATTTTCCTTTAAACATTAATTACTCCGGTTTGACTGAACGGATTTTAACATTTTTTGACTCCTCAAAATTGTCTTTCCTTGTTCTATTAATAATAGTTCCAATTATTATGTCAATATTACTTATGCTGTCACCGGGAAACTGCGTTATGGAAGTTAAAATGGAAGTATATAAAAACAAGTAGTGGGCCATGAAAAAAACAAAACAAAAAGATATGTCTTGTGTGAAATTAATAAACCTATAAACCTAGTAATTTGTTCATTTACGTGTCATTGCGATCTGTGTGCATTAAATTCGATATAAAATTTACTTAAAAGTTATATCTAAGATGATTCTTACAAACGAAGGAGCATTTGATATGATAGGAGTTTACTTCGAATGTATGAGAAATTCAACTGTTGCGGCTAGGGTATATGCCATACAATATCCCCATCCCGGTAGCAGAGTTTTTCGTCGACTCATACACCGTTTAAGAACGACTGGAAATGTAAATCTTCCTGTACTTAGAAGACGCTGCAGAGGTCGTTCAGAGGAAAACACAATAAATGTTTTGGCATATGTGCAATTTAATCCGCATTTAAGTATTAGAGCAATAAGTAGAGACTTGGGAATAAGCAGAGCTACCGTTCAACGTATTTTGACAGGACACAGGTAAATTATGATGTAAAAAGAAATGTTTCTTAAACAAAATATACCCGCATAATAATAATTGTTAGCATGGTTATATGTTAACATAATAATTTATTTATCATTCTGGAAAGATATTTAATAGGACATTATATTTCTTTTAGATTTCATCCATATCATATGGTACTGCATCAACAATTGGTTGATCGTGATTACGACAGAAGGTTGGATTATTGCAACTGGTTACTACATATGGTATCTGACGACCCTCAATTACTGTCACGTATTTTGTGGTCAGACGAAGCTACATTTAGTAGTGATGGTACGGTTAACCGGCATAATATGCACTATTGGTCACAGAATAATCCACGCTGGATGGAACAAGTTCAGTATCAGGGGCGATGGTCGGTGAATGTATGGTGTGGTATTGTAGATGGTCAGATAATTGGACCTTTTATTTTTGACAACGCAATTGACAGGGAACGCTACCTAAATTTTATAAGAGATGAATTACCACTTCTTCTAGAAGATATATCACTAGCAACTCGTAGGTCTATGTTGTTTCAGCACGATGGGAGTCCAGCGCATTTCTCCAGACAAGTTAAAGAATTTTTAGATAATGCTTAGGTGGATAGGACGTGGATGCCTATTTTTTTGGCCAGCCAGGTCACCAGACTTAACCGTCTTAGATTTCTATCTCTGGAGCCGGATTAAAGACCTTGTTTGTGCAATTAGACCCACTACTAGAGTTAACCTGATCGAAAGAATACGAAACGCCATTCAGAGTATTTCGAGAGCAGAAATTGAGACTGCTGTTCAATCTACTCTTCAAAGACTAAACGCTTGTATCGAAAATGATGGGCGACAATTTGAACATTTAGGTCGTCACTAGCGAGTTACCTTAAGTTATATTTCCATTTTAACTTCCATAACACAGTTTCCCGGTGACAGCATAAGTATTATTGACATCATAATTGGAACTATTATTAATAGAACAAGGAAAGACAATTTTGAAGAGTCAAAAAATGTTAAAATCCGTTCAGTCAAACCGGAGTAATTTATGTTTTAAGGAAAATGCTTAAAATTTACACATTTCTTAGGATATCTCGTAATACGAAAAATATATCGACAGGCGGTTTTCGCTATTCTGTTGCTAATTTGGTATACTTTTATATTCTTTAATTAAAACTGCACGTTTCCATTCAACATTTTTCAAGGATAGCTTGATTTAAAAAAATAAATAAGGTTGTTTCGAAATTATAACTCTTACATTGGTAGAAAGGTACTCTCTTCAAAAAGACTAAGTTTGCATAGATAGGTTAAGTAGAACTGGAATTACAGGCGTTTTTTCATAATAAAGTTCCCGCTTCCCCCCATCTCTTATTTGAAGAGATAGACTAAAACATGTAAAATCAAATATACGCTGAATTTCTTGAATAATATGATAATCATAGTTTAAATGCATCTTAATTAGGCAAAATTTGTAAATTATTCATTTTATAATTTTTAGTATTTAATTACGCCCTCTGGCGGTGGACCTACAACTCTGTAAATAATTTCCAGGTTTTTCTCGAGGTCACTTTTGTTATAAATTTTTTTCCCGAAGCTGTACTATAAACGGTTCCCGAGATATGGCCGAGAGCCATTCTTATTGGGACACCCGGTACAATCTGTACATAGAGTGGTCTATAGAAAAACAAGTAGAAGAAAAGCATATTGTTAAAGAACACAAGTATTGCGAAGTTTTTTTGGAATTCAATTTACACTTCAAACCTCCTAGTATAGGCACGTGTGACACATGTGACTACCTAGAAAATTTGAATATGTATACATGTATATAAATGTCAAAATAAAAATTCTTCTTGCTCAACATAAATCATAGAACTACAAACACGAACATATAGCTTACAGTTTCAACACTTCTTAAACGTCCAAAGTGGTCTTAAGTAGTATGTTTTGGAGTTTCACAAGAATGGGGTTGGTAGACATTTTGTAAATCCATCATCGCTACTATCTCTCCTTGAGTTACTTTTGCATTATCTTTATCCTCCATTTTTAATTTATATCTGCTTTCTCTTTCGGTTTATTCAGAACATTATGCTTCAAATTTTCTACCAGTATTCGACCTCATGTATTTTTTTCCTTATCCTATTATATTATTTTTCTCTTGTTATATCATATTTTGTATTTTAATACCTCTGAATAAAGTTCTAAGGAAGTAAATTACAACAGGTTATGGGCCCAGAGTGTTTCTCTTCCCAATAAGTTGAAAGGTAATAAAGTGTACTTTTTTCAATATAAAAATGCTGGTTGATACCAATACTCCTATGAGTTTGCCAAACACAAGTACAGTGTATATGGGTCCTGCTGGAGTCCCAGGCATTGGAAGGCCATAAAAATTATGATAAAAGGAAGTTTCA
Source organism: Galeruca laticollis (assembly GCA_963921935.1). Lineage (NCBI taxonomy): Eukaryota > Metazoa > Arthropoda > Insecta > Coleoptera > Chrysomelidae > Galeruca > Galeruca laticollis. The sequence goes on along the minus strand of OY998179.1, from coordinate 196,583,731 downwards.
AATGAAAATGGTATTTATCGATTATGGTTTATGGAAATGTGTTCAAGGTGAAGACAATGACAAAGATAAAGACCAAAGAGCATTAACCAAAATAAGTCTATCTGTAAAACCAGTTTGTGTTAGCCATATCCATGGTGTTAATTCCTCTAAGGATGCATGGAACAACCTTGAAAAAGCTTTTCAATGTGCTGGACTGAGTAGAGAACTTTTTTTGAAACGGAAGTTATATAGAACTAGGTATGAAGATTTTTCTTTAATGAATGAATATGTAAGTGGCATGCTGTCGCTTGTACACAATTATCGGACATCAAAGTTGCTGTTGAAGATAGTGAAATAGAAATGTTACTCCTAAGTGATTTACCTGATTCGTATGAAACAATGTTAAGTGGTTATGGTGCCACTCATACCACAATAACCAGTGACGATGTAATTAAATCATTACTAGAAGTTGCTCGTCGAGATTTACGAGAAGAAACATCAGCTTTTGCACTGGCTACAAAAACCTCTAACAAAAAAACATATTGTTTGCCATGAATGTGGCATAGAAGATCATATTAGGCCAAAATTTAAAAGAAAACTGAAAGGTAAATTTTTAAATAATAACTTATCCAGAGATAACAAGAATACTACTCTATTCACACCTGCTGGAAGTTTTAATCAAAATGCATGGTGTTAATAGTTGTGCTAGTAATCATATCAGCTTTAATAAAGAATGGATGAAAAATTTCAATCCTAATACTGAAACAGTTTTCTGTACTGCTGACAGGATCTGGGGATGTTAAAACTTATGTATTTAATAAAAAGGATAAAACACGTTTTGAAGGCACTGTTACTAATGTAAGATATGCCCCAAATGCTGCCGCAAACTTATTATCTGTAAGTAAAATGACGCAAAAGAATTATGTCCTCATTTTTAAAGACAATGGTTTTGAAGCTTACAAATCAGATAAAGTCAAAGTGAATGGAAAAATTGAATTTACTGGAACTAAAACTGGTGGAATTTATAAGTTATATAACTTGCCCGATGAAATTATAAACAACAGACCCAACTCATGTCAAGAGATTGTAATACCTGCTAACCAAATTATCACAAAATAAATCTGACACAAGTGCCTGGGGCATATCAGTAATCATAGTATTTCTTTATTAAAAAATAATCTTGCTACTGGTATTGACTTTCACGAAGATGGAAAGTTAAATCCTTCCTGTATTCATTGTATCGAAGCTAAACAAACAAGGAAAAGTTTTCCAAAAGGATCAAGAAGGAGTGCCAATGAATTGTTGCAGTTGATACATACAGACATGTGCGGCCCAATGTCAGAGCCCAGTTGGGGTGGTTCAAGGTATGTTCTTATATTTACTGATGATTATTCTCATAAGACATTTGGATACTTTCTAAAACAAACATCAGAGTAATTTTGTAAATTCAAAGAATTTAAACAATTGGTAGAAAAACAAGTTGGTTCAAAAATTGAAAGATTAAGGTCAGATAATGGTACTGAATCTTGTAGTAAAAATTTCAATTATGTTTTTAAACAAGCTGGTATTATACATGAAACAATAGTACCATATACCCCTAAACAAAATGGCGTTCAAGAAAGATGTAACCAAACTGTCATTAAAGAGACTAGAGCTTTACTATATGAATCTGGTCTTTCTAAATCATTTTGGGCTGAAGCAGTGTCGAAGACCGTTTATCTAAAAAACAAGAGTCCTACAAATGCTATCAGAGGTTTTACTCCTGAGGAATTATGGACTGGGTCTGAAGTAGAGTTCAGCCACCTCAGAATTTTTGGAAGTCTTGCTTATATGCACATACCAAAACATTTCAGAGGAAAATTTGCTGCAAAATGTAAACCTATGATTATATATATATATATATATATATATATATATATATATATATAGGAATATCGTGTGATATGTTAACAACAACAACAAAGAGATTCATGGGTAATTCACGCAAAATAAAGTTTCCCTGCTGAAATCCGTTATTTTGTGTTTTCCTATGTTTCGATTAACATATTTGCTCCCAAATTTCACATCCTTATTTGGTTATGCCGTGCTGAAGAGGCAAAATGAGCCAGAAACATGCATGTCCACGGTTACCACTCTATTTCAGTAGCCCTTTATTTTGCGTGAATTACCCATGAATCTCTTTGTTATATATATATATATATATATATATATATATATATATATATATATATATATATATATATATATAGATTAGTTGATCCAAATAACCCTTGCAAAATTGAAAAGGCTAGGGATGTTATACTCCTTGAGCATGTTATGCCTGAAAAAAAAAGTTCCAATTACTGAAACAAAACCAGATGAAAATTTTATTTCAGAACAGCTGAACATAATCGGATTAACCATATATCTGAAGTATCTTCGAGCGAAGACAAAAACACAAGGTTAACTGAAAATTATTCTACACCTGAAGAGATATTAAACTCTGTTGAAATAACTTCTCAGGCAAATACTAATTCAATGGATTCATTAGAATTACCTTCAACAACTTCAGATAGAATCAGACGTCCTCCAGTATGAATAAAGGACTATTTACATGAACCTGACGATAGTTGCATGCAATTAATTTCTAGTAATCCACTTATAGGGCATCTAACAGTAGACGAAGCACTTAAAAGCCCTGAAATGAACAAATGGTTGGATGCTATGAATGTGGAATATGAATCGTTTATTAATGAGGTATGTCTCATTAAAAAGGGAAGCGGGTCTAAAGTATGCTTGCTAAAAAGGGCTGTCTACGGACTTAAGCAGTCTTAGATAGCCTGGAATAGGAAAGTAAATGAAGTTCTAAAAGAGGCAAATTACAAAAGATCTACCAATGAACCATGTCTTTTCTCTAAAATTAACGGTAGTTCAATTGTTATTATTGTGCTTTATGTTGAGGATTTCCACATATTTCATAACAATTCATCAGAAAAATGTTTTGAATAATATTTTTGATATTAAAGATTTAGATGCTGCACAAAATATTATGGGCAAGCAATTTTTAAAATACAAATAAAAAAATACTGTATACTTGACTCAGAAACACATTATTGAAATTTTAAATAAGTTTCAAATAGCTGTGACAAAAGAAGCTTCTACTCCTATTGAACAAAATTTAAAATTGAAAATGTCTGAGAATATTATTGATGTGCCTTACCAAAAAGCCATAGGAAGCCATGTATTTAACTGTCAATTCAAGGCCTGATATAGCTTATGCTTAGCCAATTTAATAATGGACATTTCCTAGAACATTGGAATTGTGTAAAGCGGGTGTTCCTCTACCTGAAAGCCACATCTGATTTAGCGTTAACTATAAAAAAAACCAATTCCATAGACATTGAAGGTTATGTTGATTCTACTTGGGGAGATCACCAAGATGATAGACGGTCTCAGACAGGTTTTATATTCAAGCTAGCTGGAGGTCCTATTTCATGAAAAACCCACAAGCAGAGAACCATAGCACTTTTATTGTGTGAAGCAGAATATATGGCTGCGCCTGAAGCGTGTAAAGAAACTGTTTATCTACGTCAACTCATTAGTGAGGTGCTGTGTAAAACACCAAAAACCATTAAGCTTTTTGTTGACAACCAAAGTGCAATAAAAATTGCGGAGAACCCAGTGTTCCATAACCGTACCAAGCACATTGATATTCGGTTTCATTTTATTTGTAAAGTGATTAATGATGGGTAGGTTAAATTAGAGATAGATAGATATTCTTTATTAGTTCCTTCAAAAATACCTTTTCAGGTGTAGAACATGTCAATATTACTACAAAAAGCAGTCAGTAAAAATTATGACTATTATAGTACCTAAATATATACATATAAACACAAACAGTGTAAATAGGTGATAAACAAAGTGAAATTAACAATTTTGGTACAGAATATAAATCATCAGCAGACATGATTGCCGATGAACTTACAAAAGGATTAGGACGGGTCAAACATGGACAATTTGTTAGGGACATGGGTCTTGTTGGAATTCAATTTTATTTTTTAATATATATAGCTTAAGGGGGAGTGTTGAAACTGTAAGCTATATGTTCGTGTTCGTAGTTCTATGATTTATGTTGAGAAAGAAGAATTTTGATTTTGACATTTATATATATATATATATATATATATATATATATATATATATATATATATATATATACGTATAACCTATATGTTCTTCTTACCGGTATTCGGCCTCATGTATTTTTTTGTCTTAATATATTTTTTATAATAAAACTAATTGTAATACATCTGAATAAAGTTCTAAGGAAGTAAATTACAACAAGAAGAGTTTTTGGTTCTTATGGGATGAAACTATCGCTAAGAGAGGTGGTAATGAAATTTCTTCATGCTTATTAAATTTTATAAAATTATTGCCACTGAGCATAAAAGAAGTTACCATTTGGTCAAACAATTGCTCTGGTCAAAATTTTCAGTTATTTTGTATGCTTCAGTGGGCTGTTCAAATTACACATGTTACTGTCATCCAGAATAAGTATTCGTTAATAAAGGCATACTCATAATGATGCTGACAATGTACATGCAAAGAAAGGAAAAGAAGCAACTTCCTACCATGTCAATATCAGTTCCCCATGAAAAGCTCAATTTATTAGGACAATACCTTCACTTGCTGACTCAGTGGATTAGATGAAACAAAATGAGTTTTTTAATTTTAAAGCATTGGCCGAAGAACCTGAATGCTCATTTATTAATTGAAAAAAAAAACTGTGACGAGGAACGCTTTTTGTAATCCAAATTAGTTCATTTTATGGTCAGGAAAGAAGCTCCAGGTATTTTCGTATGCAAGTAATTTATGTTAATTATTATTAAATGAATGTCGTCTATGTCCGATAGAAGTTGGCTAAAGCTTCGGTAGACGTGGTCCAAGTTGTGCATGAACTTGATTGCAGAATTTCAAATCTCAAAGCATTGTAATATAATGTAAATATATTTATTATTAGAAGCAACACTATATCAATTTCTTAATTATTTTATATTAATTATATAGTTTTATCAATAAAATTTATTGGTGTATAATTTGTTTAAAATTAAATAACGAAATGATTATCCTATAGTTTATTCTTAATTTTAAATATTTTGAAAGTAAAACTGAATAACAGAAAGTATGATTACTGCTATTGGGTATCAGTGAGCATTCATTGGCCATTCTATGTAACAACTGTTTACATAAAAATAGGATAAAACTGTATATTGTTGAACGAGTGACGAAAGTAGCATTTTCTGCAAGGAAAGAATAGTTTATCGAACAAGGTGCAGCCGAGTTTACTAACGGATTGATTACATACAAAAAGTTGTTATTTCAAAAAGCGGTTGAACAAAAAACGGCCCCTCGCCCCATTATCAGCATATTTTTTGTACCTATGGTTTTATCTGTCTATTGCAAATTGTTTGTTTAGTGTTGTCATTGTCAGTGTATTGCAATGAGCTTAAGTCCTGTTGTTGTGGCACGAATTGTGGCGGCTTTAGAACATGGTCGAGGTCAGCACGAAACTGCCAGAAACGATAGTGTATTCCATCGTGTCCAAATTTCAGCCTTGTAGAAATAAGTCAAAAAAGTCAATTTTTCAACACCTTACATGGGCGGTAGACCATAGATGGCAACGCTTCCGACGCGGTAGACTATCATTATCATGTATCCTTGGTGACTTGAAGAATTTTCAGTCTTGTAGGTATAATACATTTACATATTATTTATTGTAGGTTTCAAAAACTGTTATACATATTTGCAACACTAATAGCTTGATAGACTTCCATTATTTCCACGGTATAAACATTGCTTGAATGAAAAATTAGCTTTGTAGGAATGGGTGCAAAATTTCGGTCGCTGCCTCCAGGACTATAATAGTAATTTTTTTGTAGTTCTATTTCTGTTGTTTGTTAATATTTTATTTGTTATCGCCTATTATGGATAGCCTGTTTTAGTTTTAATTTCAGAATTAATGTTATGTTGCGTTCATATTTAATTTTTCTATGGATATTTGCAACATTCTATTTCTATGGTATGAGTTCAACGAAGAATTTTTTTTTAAAAATCATGTGTTCAAAACTAGTGAATAAGTATTACAAAATTATTGTTTTTTTAAATATTGTCAATAATTGTTGTTTATGACTTTGATATCTGACCCATTACCAAATATTTTTTACATTAAGCAAAAATTGAGAAAGATTGACTATAGGTTAGGTGGAGTATCAAAATGAGTAACAGTTTATTGGCTCTCTAAAATTTACAAAATGTGACAACTGCCCTTTCAGTTCTAAGCTCCAAAATTATAAAATCATTTTAGTAGTTAGGCAGTGATCTAAAATTTTATTCCTTTGGTGACAAATTATATAATTCACTACAAAAACATAACAATCATTCAACATATCTTCGTTGAGGCATATATTTTTCCCTCGGAACAGTAAAAAATCTGGTTTTGTTATTGTTATTTTCAAACAAACAGAGGAGCATGTAGAAATTCGCATCTCTACATTTGTTGTGTATGCACCATGAAGTAAACATTATTTCATATCTTCTAACTATTGCAAATCAGTGTGTAAAATTTGCCATTCATCATTTTAATATCCATTTAGCTCAAAGATTTTAAACATCTGTTATATGAAATGTTTACCATCTATAAGTACTTCGAAAATTATGAGAGAGATATGAGATTTTGCTATAACAATTCGAGTAAGCCTTTGCTCTCCATGATGTGCCACATATGGCATAAACAAGATATTGATATTCTTATTTATTTCAGTTCAACTCTTGTTATAGTTGCATAACTGTCCAAATCTGGCACATTCAAATAAAACAAATCTACAAAGCATAGGGGAACCAAGTCAAGGCATTATGTAGTTTGAGTTTATTACTGTCAAATTTCTCTGGAGCACTTGAATATTCACAATTTGATGCTTATTTGTATTTTTTCAGTTCAGAAACATATACACTGTGTTATTTGTAAAATGGGGTGTTAATTTTTGAATGGCATGGTATCTATCTTTCTTATCAAATTGAATTAAAAAAAAAACAAATATTTGTTACAAAACATGGTTCTTTTAAAACTACCAAGTTATAGAAGCTTTGATTAAAGGCATTGGTGGTGCAGAATTAAGTTACACATCTCATACCTTTATTATGCAAATGACTCATGCTTTTAAGTTAAGTTTTGATATCTTGATAAGAAATATAGCATGCCATTGAGAATTTAACAAATATTTTCCTAGGTCACATTTTACAAATAACATGTGTGTAGGTGTTTTTCTAGTAGTATTAGGTCTCTATTGAGGCGATTTTTGTATGTTATAATTATCTATAACCTAAGTAAAAATGTCAAATAAGAGTTTGGCCTCATTTTTGACACAGTCATGGACCCCAAAAGGGTATATGGAAAGATGCCGCTTGCAGGACTGCTGCGAGGTATTTTAACACCCCACCAAAATCTGATCAGTTCTTTCTAGAATAAAATACAGCATGCTTAGAGATTTGTTTGTAGTGCACCTTTATCCTTCCACCATGAATATTAACAACTGAAGGAATGAATCCAGAACACTAACTAACCAGTCTCCAATTTCACTTAGGTATCTTTTCATTAGTAATACAACAAGTGTAATGATGATTGATGATTATCGAAATATAAATATACCTTCGTTTTTGAATAACATATAGCAACATTATATGTTACGAAAAATAGAAGGTATTTGCAATAATCATAAATTACACGAGTTGCATTTGTTAAGCTTATTCAACGACAATAATAACGTAAGTGAAGCAAATAAATATAATTGGTAATTTCGAGTCTCACAAAATTGCTTCCATATGTACTTTTTAGATCTTACAGTATTATCGGGAATGTTTTCTTTTACTTCCTTTGCAATCTGCTTCAGATTGTAATTACCAAATCTATTTGTCACAGGAGGAATCATTTTAATCACTATTTACGATTGACATTTATGACTTGTTACTTTTACATCATTGTAGGTAACTACATATATTTATTTTGGTTTGTTAATCAACCAATTAAATGCAGAAATACAAAATCGAAAACACTCTGATTATCGACATGCATTTATCTACCAATCAATATCTTGCATTTTCTCTGTCAATGAATAATCAATTTAATTAAAAGGGGCATTTTTTTAACTCATTGAAAGGCGCCTTGTCAAATTATAAAAAGTATGGTGCATTTATGTGTTTTTATTCACATCACAATTTTTCGCTAATAGGTTCCTAATTAAGTGTCCATTGAAATAGTTAAAGAAAATTTAACAACATTTTAGGGCTTCGAATTCAAAACGAACGATGCGCGTCGGCGCACAATCATAATCTTTATTCATTTTTCATTTTCATTAATAGGTTCCTAATTAAGCGTTCTTTGAAATAGTTAAAGAAAGTTTGAAAAAATGTTGGTGCTTCGAGTTCAAACCGAACAATGGGCATCAGCACACAATCCTAATCTTTATGAATTTTTTTTGACGTTATAAAAAATACTTACATCACGATTTTTCTTTAATAGGTTCCTAAATAAGTGTCCTTTGGAATAGTTAAAGAAAATTTGGAGAAATTTTGGGGCTTCGAGTTCAAAACGAATGATACGTGTCGGTACACAATAGTAATCTTTATGAATTTTTTTTGACATTATAAAAAATACTTACATCATAATTTTTTGTTGATTGGTTTCTAATTAGGTGTTCTTTGTAATAATTGAATCCTTTTTTTTATTTTTGGGTCTTCGATTCAGAATCATGAATTATGTACAAGAACTATTTGAAAACTTTATATTCACTTAATCTTTAATTCTTGGTAGTAAAATTATGTAGCCTATTAAAATGTCATTATATGTCTCCTATATTAACATTTTTTTGCAAAAGTACAGTTCATTTCGTAAAAAAACTTTCGTGGATGGTTAAAAAATCTGTGGCTAACTTCACATGGGTTATACTTGAAGTTGCGACTATTTTGAGTTTTTATAATCAAATATTTTCATTTAAATATTTGTGTAGTGTTTAAATACATTTTTATTGGTATTTGTGTTTCAGATTATTGTTCCGAATTAACGATGGCTTATACTTATAGGCACAATAACATTTGGAAATCATAATTGTGTTAGGACTATTACTACCGAAGTTTAAAAAATGCTATTAGGCTCTGTATTCATCCTATGATTCACTGATTATGATAGAAGTAGAACATGATAAAGAATTCTCCAAGATGCTGATGAAAAGCATGTGTAATTATTTTGAAAATATGCTGCATACTCTTCGTGAATGTACAAATTTAATTGGTAAACACTGATTACTTTACGATTTATTGTTAGAACTACAAAATCACAGTAAAATAATAATGAGAAGAGAATGTGTATTCTATAATTATATAGTTCTCTACATACAATATGATGCACATGGCAGTCAAGTGTTTGCGCCCCCCATAAAGTGGAAAATGGGAAGCCGTGAAAGTGTTTTTCATGGAAAGGACAAAATAGCACAAGCGGTACTTATAAAAACTCAATCTGGACTTATAAAACCTTGTTTTTCTAGTTAGTTAAAAACCTGGGCAGCATGTTTTGTATTTAATATTATTTTGAACTTATGTTACAATATTTTATATTAAAATAATGTACACAAATCTAATTGAAATGTATTCAGCTTGACAATGTCACATTCTTAGTAAAGGAGTCATATTTGCAAAACCAAGTTAGGATTTTCTGTAATATATAAGCAGTTGTGTATTTTGAAGAAAAATAAAATTTCAAGTCTGATTTATGACACGAAATTTTTATTTTATAATTACCCAGAGTAATGAACACCAATGAACTGACAATGGATGAAAATATCAAGGTTAAATATTAAAAAAACTCTGCATGTGTAAAGTCTTCTTTGATTTTTTAAAATCACTGTTTTATTATTTTAAAATCACTATTTTCTCTAATTGAAATGTTTAATTTCTGTGTACTCAACATAACCATAGTAAAACTAAGAACATGAATTCAAACATTTTAGCAAATACTTACCCAAATTGACGAGAAGGTAATAAGTTATTTGTCCATTTTTCAATATGTGTAATAGGGACATCAAATCTGGGTGAAATCACTCCACATTTGTTTAACCTCCCAGTCAGATTTACTACTATTTTTCCACTCCTATGGTCATCTACAATTTCAAATTCTCCAATGTAACCATGTTTCATCATTACTGTTAAAAACTTTACAACTACTTTTGATGAGGGCCTGATGAGAACCTGCCTCTTTCCTCGCTTTTCTGCATTGTTGATAGATTTTAGAGCATCGCTCAATACATTCATCCGTACCATGGCTAAAAAATATATGTATTTTTATGAAATGATGGAATATTTGAGGTTATACATATGAAAATAGTTTTTTTCAATGTTATCAAACTGATTGTAGGAATATTCAGTTCATTTATACACTTTATATATACACATACTATACATTTCCAAAATATTTATCCAAAATGTAATGAGGGGTCCAAATTTTGTTTACATTTTTCTCCATATTTAAACTCATTTTAAAATAAATTTATGAAAAATATAGTGGTAGATTACTTAAGATATACAAATTATGGTGTTTTAATAAACGATGACAAAATATTATAGACGATTACCTAGGATTTATTTTGTGTATTCAGATGAACACTTCACCGTCACCGAACACGATTAAAAAAGAAGTAATATAAAAAATGACCGCCAGAGGATAATGGCATGTGTCAAAATATTCTTTATTCTTCTCTATACTATTCCAATGACAACCGGTTCATCTGAACTACAGTCGATAAAGCGCATACTGAAGTGAATGTCAGTGAAGGCGCGTATTTTCATGAGATGACTACCCAGTCCATTTGCCATAGACTGTTTTCAAAGTTAGGTACTCTTATTCTCCATAATAATTTTTGCTTTCAATCAAGAACGAAATGCTTGAAAATAACAAATACAAAAATGTGGTTTGGCTAAACATAAAAAAGGGTGGTATTACTGGATTTACGATGTGGTCGTACTACTGCCTGTTGGACCGCTGTTCCTTAATATCTAGCTTAGTTAGGTGAAGGATTAGCTTAAGGCGAACTTAAGTAAAGCTGCTTTGCACGTTACTTACTTCTACCATTGTCTTACCTTAGACAATGCTTCTACCAAACCTTAGTATAGTAAATGCTTGGCAACATCGTAAAATTGTTTTCGTTACTAATGCCCAGGAACAATTTTTGACAGAAAGAAGAAGATCGTAACCACACTTTTTGAAAAATAAATAATATAATCGTTTCATTCAAATCGGTAGAAAAAAGTCAGGGAGTATAGAATCTGTGAAAAAGTCTCAGGAACATTAACAACTGATTCATAGGGGCATCACTATTAATGCTAAAAAATTGGTTGTTTAATTAGTTGATACAGAATGAAATAAGATGAAAGGGGACGATATTCCATTTTACAGCCACAAAATATTCAAGTTCTTGCAATATAAATAAGCCTACCATATTTCTTTCCTTAAAATACGGGACAGCCTAAATAAGGATGGCAAAAATTATAGGCTACGCAGTTTTATATAGGGCATGAGCTTTGAAAATGATTGAAGATGAAAATCTTAATTATCATTAAATGAATATATTTATTGTACCTACTAAAACTCAAATATATAATAGATATGAATTGCTCATAATAAGGCAAATACCTTGTTACAAGGTAACAAATATGAAACAGCAATTCAGTAACTGAATTACATTCTTAATTTTAATATTTATCACTTTTGTGAATTTGTTCACATAGCTTCTTTTTTTCGGTCATCAACTTTTCAAACATTTCAGGACAAGATAAATTTAAATTATATTGTAATGTTAAGACATTGCCTACTGTACTTTCCAAAATGTTTGTTTTTTCGGTGCTCCAATAAAAGTTCATTTTAGAAAATAACACAATGAGGAATGACAGCACTGACGCCAAGATGTAAGATTCTTGATCGTAGGCCTAACAGACAGGACAGACTGACAAGTTGGATGCTCTAGTCACAGAATTAAGAATGATAGCAACAATTTAAATTTTTGGTTGAAATGATTGTATAAACAGTTATGTGAAAAAAACGGGACATTTAGCGTCCCGGTAGATATTAGCGGGGACACGGGACAACGGGTGTTGAAAACGGGGCTGTCCTGTTTTTTACGGGACGTATGGTAAGGTTTAAGTATAAACTGACATTGAAAATGTTTTTTTGCTTCAGTTTCAGCCTCAATTATGTTTAGTATAAGGAGAGCAATAAGTTTCGCCACTCTAAATCGTCGGAAAAATAAGTTCGTCAAAGGTATGAAAATAATCTGCCCTCATACACTTGTCTAGGCACACCATATATAAGTACATTTAACTCATCTAGGTCATCATAATCTTCAAAGATTCTATGTGTCATTTTGTTAATGATTCATACAGACAGGAAACATTCAAACAATCACATCTCAAAATTTCTGAGAACGTGCTCATGTCAATGTCGAAGATTAAACAAACTCAAATGTGGGGTTAAGTGGATCCTAAGCTTGGAAAATCTGGAGCTTATCTTGCCTAAAGCTTGAGAGGGGCCTCACATTTTAGGGACCTCAAAACAGTTGGCACCCGTGACTTGCAACAAAATTTAGGTCATTTTATAAACAACAAATCTAAAGAACGCAGTAAAACTTAAGTGTTGAAATTTTAACATGATATAACTTGAACCTTTGTTTTGGGGATCGGGTATTGTGGTTAAGTTTTATATTGTTATAAAAAAGATATATGCCATTAAGTGGTGTGATTTTGACAATTTGTGGTCACCAATTTGAACGCTAAAATCTGATCCACAAAAGAATGCCTAGAGAATTCGATTCTGAAATATCGAATCATTGTATTTTTTGAGATTTGTTACACGATAAATTTTGCAAATGAACAACTTTTTACTTGAGTTCCACTGTCTTAATGAATGGTGCTGTTTGTATCTTCCAATATGGGTTGTTTTTCGATTTTTGCGAAGAATCGTTTGTGCGATTTTTTCTTATTATTTTTAATAAGTTATCATCATGAGTGATTATTTCAAACTATTATCAACGGAGGATCCTCAAGTGGCGAACCAGTATAATCAAAAGTTAACTGTTATTGGTAATCTGAACCTGGACCCTTTCACTTTAAAAAGTGAAGACGTCTCCACGAATGCTACAAAATATTCTCCACTAACCAATATGGACATTGTTGCTTATGTTGTCCTTACCAGGACAACATAATCCTTACCAGAAGATCGTTGGATACCACTTATGCTTATTTTTATCAAATTCAACAACAGATGATTGTGACAAAGACATGTTTTTTGATCTGGAGTGCTGAACAACTATTTATAGAGCGAGTATAATTTAAATGTCATTATGCGTTGAACTCATTAGTAAGTAGTATTATACAAGAAATATGAATGTTACCTCAAGATTTTGTACTTGTAATTAAATTGATGACAAACGACATATGACTGTCTGTGATAATGGTAATTGTAAAATAGAAGGGTACCACATGGACTGTTTGGGAATGACAGAATTCTCTCTACAATTCTACGAAGCCCATAGTATGGTCCAAGCTGTTTAAAATAAGTTTGGGTTTGTTTCAGTTCACACTTTTTTTATTTTGTTGTGTATACATTTTTAATACTAATGAAAATAAAATAAATTAAAACCGGTTTTCATTGTTTTTGATATTTTTTCACATTTTCTATTAAGTGCAGAGTTCTACAAAAAGGAAGGATTAATACAAAATTCAGTATATGGGGATAAATAATATTCCGAACAACTTTTTCGATATCTCTAATGGAAGCAAAAATGTCAATTCGTAGTATACCGGGAATACATTTTAGTGGCCCATCATCCTGTATGATTGTGTAAACATTCAAGCCATGGGCAAGGACGTCACAAAAAAGGTAAACATCATTCAATGCAACTTTCAGTACAAAAAGGAGGCAACGGCATGACTAATGTCGCCGCCTTGATATGATAGAAGATGCAATAGCACTAATCCAAGAACCTTGGATAATAAAGACCAAAATAGTAGGACTCAGTTCTCTAACCGGCCAACTTTTTAGCTTACCAAGCTACCTACGACTGCAATATACGTTTCCACGAAAATTGAAGCCCCCCCCCCCCGATGTCATATTTCTGCACCTTTGATTTAACTGCGGTTAAAGTGGAATGCTCATTGGGAAGAGGCACTGCACTGATCCTAGCATCGGTCTACCTTCCCTCCGACGCAGCCACCTAGTGGACCACTGCGTCAACCAGAAAATGGAACTTATTATAGGCTGCGATTCAAGACCATCTAGGCTGGGGCAGCAAATATATCACCGCCCGAGGTAAGTATCCTTCTTACTATATCGTTAAAAAAGATCTGTGCATCTTAAATAAAGGCACGGAGTCAACTTTCATTAACGCTCCTATCCAAACAGCTAAAATCTCAAATAAAATTCGAAACTGGCAGGTATCGGAGGACATTTCAATGTCTGATCACCGCTGGCTTAATTATACGTTAAGTCATGAACTCAAAACCAACGATAAGTATCGCGACCCAAAGAGGACGGATGTAGATCTTTACACTAGACTATTAGAAGGTGCCTTAATTACGTGGCGAAAGAGGTGTACTAATGAAGAACTGGAAAGATACGCAGTATACCTATCCAAAATATGGTAATTTGTGCAAAAAATCCTGCCCTATAAGGATGTTCCACGGTTGTGGCAAAAGCAACGTCTGGTGGTGTACCGAACTGGAACACTTTAAGAAGGCAGCAAGAAGAGCTTTTAACAAAGCAAAACGTAGAGAGGACTGGGATATGTAACAATCAGACCTAAGAGAGTTCAAGAAAGTTTGCAGACAGAAGCAGAGAGGCCGGCCTGGAAATCCTATTGTGAGAAAATAGAAGATTTCCCGCAGGCCCAGAATTCAAAAAACGCTATCCAAAGACTCCCATCGGAGTATCGGTCTATTAAAGAGGAATAATGGAAAAAAGACCTCCAACCTCCGACAATCTGATAAAAACACACTTCATGCCCGGTTCTATTGTCTGCAACATCGAACTGATAGGAAGAAGTAAGCACTCCCTCTCCGAATGATTGGGATATTGCCAGAAAGATAATCGGCGAGGACAAGATTAAATGGGCCGCATCTTACTTCACCGCTTTCAGAGCACCAGGGTCTGATGGCATATTTCCTACCCTAATACAATGGGGACTGGAAAATATCATGTCGCACCTGGTGATAATCTTCAGAGCTTCTCTAACTTTCAAGTATATTCCAAATGGAGAGAGGTAAGAATGATATTCTTACCAAAACCAGGTAAGATGGATTACACCCCACCGAAGGCATTCCGACCAACTAGCCTGACATCGTTCTTCCGAAAGAGTATAGAAAGGAATTAAATGTTGGTTCGTAACCTACTTCATCCAAATCAACATGCCTACCGAATCGGCAATACACCAGGTAGTTGGCAGAATCGAAAGATCGCTGGATAACACAGAACCCACCCTGGGTATATTCATAGATATAGAGGGAAGGTTTGATAAAACATTTCCGAAAATCACCTCAGCAACATCAGGCTAAGAAGGTACCTCTTGTCGTGAGCGATTGGATACTTTTAGCATGCGTACTCTCCAACAGAGCAATAACCATCACTGAGGAAGACATTACGGTTAGAGCGTTAGAGGAGTAGTTACGAGGGGGTATCCGCAAGGAAGGGTGTGATCACCACTTCTCTGGAATATAGTTCTGGACACTCTTATTAATCACCTCAACAGCATTGGATTCTACAGAATAACATATGCAGATGACATATAGCTATTCTGCAAACTGGTAAATTTGAGAACATACTGTGTGAACGAACTCAAGTTGCTTTCAAATCTATAGCAACGTGGTGCAAAGAACACTGCCTATCACTCCCAAGAAGACTGTTTACCAGGAAAAGGAAAATCTCGGGTTTAAACCCCCCTGAGCTTTTCGATTACAAACTAAACTTTTCTGAAGAGGTGAGATATCTTGGTATTACCGTTGACAACATGTTAACGTGGGATCCTCACCTAGATAACAGAGTGGATAGGGCATATGTTCCCTGTGGACAGTGGGACGTAATTCGCCAAGATTGGTCCACTGGATCTATATCGCAGTAATTAGACCTATGGTAACATACAAGGCCTGGGTACCAAAAGTACTGCAGAAGACGGCGATAAACAAACTATACCATATACAACGGATGGCTTGCATTAACATAACAGGAACAACACCAACTGCTGCTATGGAGGTGATCATTGGTGTTGTGTAGAAGTGAATAATTTTCAGAATTTCACGTAACAAAATTTTAATTATATAATTATCAACTATCAACAAAAGATCGTAAAGATTTTCAAAATTAAAACATGTGTAGCGTAACGTCGATATTAAAATGGATTGCTGTCAGTTGTGACAGTTGTTGTGCCTCCTCGATCCCTCTACGACTTGTCGCTAGCGGTCGGCATAGGTGGATGCTGATAGGGCCGTATTGGCGACAACATAGCCCCCGCCTTGAAACACTTCAGGGTTTCAATGTAGATTTATTGTTGGTTTGGCAGGACGCAGATTTTTACCACTGGGCGTTTTAGCTCACTGGTTGACGTTTTGACGGTCACAGATCGTATGATGTCATCAGCACCCTTTTGAACTTGAGAAACTCTGCCTAACTTTCACTTTAAGGGCGGTAGTCCATCCTCCTTGATCAGTACCAATATACCGATTTTAATTAGCTGCGGGTGGTTTATTTTCCACTTCGCTCGAGTCTGCAAATAGGATATCTATATACTCCTTGTTCCATCGAGACCAAAAGTGCTGAGTTATTTGTTGTACTCTTTCGAATCTTGAAAGACGATTCACTTTAATGTCCAATAGGTTGGGTTCTGGCAACGCCATCAGACTCTCTCCAATCAGGAAATGTGGCGGGGTAAGGGGATTTGTATCATTAGGATCGGTTGACATTGGATAGAGTGGTCGGGAGTTGAGACACGCCTCTATTTGACATAAAATAGTAGTGAATTCTTCAAAGGTAGTAGAAGCGTTACCTAGTACACGTTTCAAATGGTATTTGGTAGATTTAACGCCAGCTTCCCAAATACCACCAAAATGTGGTGCATTAGGAGTTAGAAAGTGCCATTGAACGCCGTCGGTTGAGAGTTGTTCAGCAATGTTAGTTCCGGAGGAATCGAAAAAGGATTTCATCTCATTGTTAGCACCAATAAATGTGGTACCATTATCGGAGTATATTTTTGTACATTTACCCCGCCTAGCCATAAAGCGACGCAGAGATGTCAAAAAACATTCAGATGTGAGGTCACTAACAACCTCTAAATGTATAGCCTTAGTGGCAAAACAAACAAATAGTGCTATATATGCCTTGAAAGTTTTGAAGTTTCTACCTTTTCTGTCACGGAGTTGGAATGGTCCCGCGTAGTCAACTCCAGAGATCGAAAATGGACGCGATGGGGTGACTCGTGATGGCCTAAGATCTCCCATTATATATTCTTGTGTATTGGCCTTGCATCTAAAACATCGTACGCAGTCGTGCACGATCCTTTTCACAATATTGCGACCGGATAGTGGCCAAAATCTTTCTCTGATCGAAGCCAGAAGAGCTTGAGGACCAGCATGCAAGAGCCTAATATGTTCTTGTCGGACAATTAACATAGTCAGGTGGCCATTTGAAGGAAGAATCACTGGATGTTTCTTCAAATAATCATAGTCGGATTCCTTTAATCGACCACCTACACGAATCACTTCACTCGCTTCATCATAAAATGAGTTCAAGCTTAAAAGTTTGCTCTTTTTATGTACTGACAGAATGTGACAATTTGTGATATTCGTCAGAAAAATAATGACGCTGTACGATTTGAATGAGGAAGTAAAGTGATTCGACAAGTTCAGTAGTTGTCAATGTGCCTTGGCGTTTAGGTTTGCACTTATGTCTGATGTTATTTGAAAATCTCAAGAAATAGGCGAATGTGCGCTGTAATTTCATGATAGAGGAGCGTGACTCGATAATTGTGAGAATATATGAGATGAAGTCATCAGTGGCATTAACGAATGTAACAAGGTTATTACGAAGTTCTGGAAGTTCGGACGGAGTCAAAATGGTGGTGTTGTTGTCATAAGAAGGCCAAGTGGATTCATGTTGTACGAGCCATGGAGGACTGTGAAACCAAAATTCGGATTTTGCCAGGTCGAGTGGAGTCAATCCGCGTGATAATAAGTCGGCGGGATTGTCGTGAGTGCTTACATGTTTCCATGCTCCAGTTTCAGAAAGGTTCTGAATTTGTGCTACCCGGTTGGCCACAAATGTTTTTAATATGTGTGGGGATGAATTAATCCATGAAATGCATATCATAGAGTCGGACCAATAAAAAATGTTGTCGTATTGATAAATGCATAAGCGTGCTTTGTCAATGAGCTCAGCAAGTAAAAGCGCCCCAGATAATTCCAATCTAGGAATAGTTAAGAGCTTCAACGGTGCTACGCGTGTTTTGGCACAATATAAATGAGATGTAAGATTACCCAGCAAATCGCAACAACGAATATAAATACAGGCGCCATACGCGGTCTGAGATGCATCGCAAAAGCCATGAATCTGTGTGAAAACAGGATTGGGACATAATGCTTGTCGGGGTATTTTTATAGAATTGAGGTGTTGCAACTGTGATTGGTAATGAGACCAAACTGTATGTATGTTACTGGGAAGGGACTCATCCCAGGACAATTTAAGTTTCCAAAGTTCTTGTAATATGATCTTTGCCTTTATGGTAACAGGTGACAGTAGCCCAAGTGGATCGAAGATCTGGGCAGTAGATGACAGAATTTGACGTTTAGTGACTTTGAGTTTTTGATTGGAAATGTTAATAGAATACTGTAAAAAGTCATTTGTTGGATTCCAAAACAATCCCAACGTTTTACTTTGATCCTCGTCTCCTATATGTAATAAACCGGGCTCAGCATCAAGAAGGAAGTCTTTGGCATTCGAAATCCATTTTCTTAATGGAAAGCCATATATCAATAAAAGTTTGGAAATATTGTCCTTAATGTAATTAATTTCATCGATAGTTTTAGCACCGGTGAGGAGATCGTATACATAAAAATCATGTAAAATAATGTCCGAAATTTTGGGAAATTCGATTTTATGACGGTGTGCAATTTCTTGTAGCGATCTGATCGCGAGAAAGGCTGAAGATGCTAATCCGTAAGTAATTGTTTTCAAGACATACACATTATTTCTCTTTCGGGTGTAAAGCGCCATAAATTTTTTTGAAAGTTACATTGTTTTTCATTTACCAGTACTTGACGGTACATTTTGGTTATATCGGCACTCAAAACGTAATTGTGTAGTCGAAACCTTAATAAAATATAAAACAGATTATCCTGAGTGTTGGGGCCTACCATCATGATATTATTAAGTGAAATACCCGATGTGGTTTTAGCCGAGCCGTCGAACACTACCCGTAACTTTGTAGTTAAAGAACTTTCTTTTAATACACAGTGATGTGGAAGAAAACACCCCGTGTCATCATTCTGCTCATCAGCTAAAACCATGTGACCTAGACGAATGTATTCATGAACAAAATTATGGTATTGCAATTTCAAATCAGGATTTTTTTCAAGTTTTCTTCGATTAGTAGCAATGCTTCTAGACTGGCCGAGAACAGAAACATCTTGTTTGAAAGGTATTGTCACGATAAAACGACCGATATCGTTTCGGCACACGGTGTCCTTAAAATGTTTCTCACAATAATTTTCCTCGTCAGATAAAAATCGTGTTTTAGGGTACTCCTCTAATTCCCAAAATTTTACAACCTGTGTTTCTAAATCGTTTGTTGTTGAAATATTACAATGGTGTGACGTAAAATCTCCACTCTTTATATACAACGGACCCGAAACTAACCATCCTAATGTTGTTTTTTGCAGCGTAGGAAGACCGTCACCCAACTTGACTTGACCAATACTCAAGAGGTCCCAGAATGTATCAGCCCCTATTAGTAAGTCTATAGGAGCCGGTGTATCAAAATTAGGATCTGCCAATGTTAGTTTTTTAGGTATGTTTAGTCTTGTTGAATGTACGGATAAAGTTGGTAGATAATCTGTAATTTGTGGTAAAATAATAGAAAGATATTGTTTTCTGGAAATCGTTAATGTTTGATTTGAATTTCAAGGAGACGTAAAATTGAACTTTGTTGTGCATTTGATTCACACCGGAGATTGAAATGTTGATTGAATGTTTGTTCAGGTTTAAAAGCTTTGAAAGTTTCTCGGAAATAAAATTCACCTGGCTACCACTATCAAGTAAGCCCTACACTGATGTGCGTTATTAAATACGTCGTAAACTGTAATTACTGCGGTAGAAAGTAATATTTGTGATGGAGTAGACAAACTAGTTGTGAGTGTATGTTGTGAGTTGATACAATCGTTAACTGTACCAAAAGCCCCCGTACTATTTGTGATACCATTGTCAACCGAAGTGCCGTTCTCGCCCGCATCACTATTCTGAAAATGTAACATAGTATGATGCACTTTGCCGCATCGCCGACATCCAGCCGACTTACACTCTTTCGTACGATGGTTAGATCCTAAGCAGTTTATACATAACCTTAAACGTTTCGCAGTGTTCAGTCTTTCCATTGTTGTTAATTTATTAAATTCAGAGCATGAATATAAACTATGATTATTTTTGCATAGAACGCATATAACCTTATTTGAAATAGTAGCGAACGATTTCGTATGTTTTTGGATGGATTGTTTCGAAGCACGATGTTTAAATCCTTCCACAGAATCACACTCTAATGACGACAAAATTCGACAACGGTCTTTCAAAAATTCCAATAAATTTTCAAGACTCTGTATATTTTTTGAGTCGGCCCGTGATTCCCATTCACGTTTTGTAGTGTTGTCAAATTTTGTCGTTACGAGGTGAATAATCAAATCATTCCATTGGTCAGTAGGACGCTTCAAAACCTTCAATGCATTTAAATTTTTTTCAATACCGTCTAATATTAAATTTAAACCTTTATGTGACTCCTCTTTAAGTGTGGGTAATTCAAAAAGAGCCTTAACGTGATTTTTTATTAATGCTTGTTTGTTTTCGAAACGATCTGAAAGTAACTTCCAAGCGACCTCATAGTTATCATCACATATTTGTAAAGATTTTATTTTATCCACAGCACTTCCCTGTAATGAAAGACGTAAATAGTGAAATTTTTGAACGTTTGACATCGCTGTGTTATCGTGAATAATTGATTTGAAACTATCTCTAAAAAATAACCACTGCGTGAGATTTCCATCAAATGTAGGTAGATTGAGTTGTGGTAAACGAATATTAAGCAAATGCTGATCAGTTATGGAACTGTTAGAAATGTTATTATTGAATTGTTGATAACTACTATCGCTAATGTCTTTTTTAACTTCTTTTGAAATAATGAATTTTTTAACGGTTGAAGTGATTGCATAGAAATCATCTTCGAATTTTTGCCTTTCCGGCGAATGAATGATAGGATAATTCATTTCGAAATCTTTATCTTCGCTCTCGATTGCAAGTTGAGCACAGTTAAATTCTTCTAAAAGTTCCTCGGCTTTTTTTAGCCGAATCTGCAAATCTTCGATGTTGATTTGTTCTGCATTTTCGACCGAAACGAAATTATCTCGAAAATGGTTTGTAAATCTGGTCAAGGCGCCTTTTATGGAAGTACGTCTAACTTTATTTATGTTTGACATAATGTAGAGAAATAGAAAACGTTAAATCTACCAAATACCTGGCTGCAAGTTTGTAACTTGTAAATAATACGTAAATAGATTTGTGAATGTCTGTGATTCGTAAAGTAAATTATGTAGTTTATGTCAAATAAAATTGTGTTCGATATAGGATGGTATAGGAAAGGAGGCACTAACCTGTAATGTTGTCAGCAAAATTAATGTTTCATCCAAGCTCGAAGAACCATATGTTGTGTAGAAGTGAATAATTTTCAGAATTTCACGTAACAAAATTTTAATTATATAATTATCAACTATCAACAAAAGATCGTAAAGATTTACAAAATTAAAACATGTGTAGCGTAACGTCGATATTAAAATGGATTGCTGTCACTTGTGACAGTTGTTGTGCCTCCTCGATCCCTCTACGACTTGTCGCTAGCGGTCGGCATAGGTGGATGCTGATAGGGCCGTATTGGCGACAACAATTGGTATTACCTCTGTTCATATTTACATCAAAGAAGTTGCGATATTGTTAATGTTATGACTTCGCCCCGTTGGTATAAATCCCGATGTAGGAATGGAGCAACTGATGCAACGCCTGTAGCGGGAAGCGCTTAATGCACTACCCATGCTGCAAGCAGACAACGACTCAATTGAGCCTACAATTGTTTTTGGAAACCCCTACAATAGAAACAAAGCAAAATGTGAGATGCAATTCGCATATACACAGATGGCCCCAAAACGAAAGAAGGTTCAGGATAAGGAGGATATTAAAGGACGTTGAGCCTGAGAACAAAGTGGGCTATGGGATAAAAACGTCAGCGCCGTTCAAACAGAGCTGACTGGCATATCTATAGCCGCTATAGAACTAACCAGGAAATATATCTCTGGTAAAACCATAACAATCTGCACCTGCCCTGCCAACCATGAACAGACCTCGCGTGACCTCAAGGCTAGTAATGGAATGCCATCAATCATTAACCTACGTTTCTTAAGGCGGGTTAAAGGGCACAACAAAAGCAAAGGCAACCTCATGGCGGACCGTCTCGCCAGGAGTGCCACCGGCCTCAGAATATTAGGACCCAGTGACTCTTCCGGCCTGTCGACAACAGCAATCGGGCAAATAGTCAAACGATACTCCCATAGCCAATTAGTGAAACGATGGAAACACATGCTAGGTTGCAGTCTTGCCAAGGAAACCCTTGTGAACAGTTGGTTGTAGGATTCCTGAGTGGTCACTGCCAACTAACGAAACAACTTCATACTATGAGGCTAATAGACACATCAACATGCAGAAAGTGTGAACGAGAAGACGAAACTGTGGAACACGTCACATGTGAACGCCCGGAGCTATTGCGTATAAGAGAGTACGCGTTTGGCGAGTTTTGGCCTACACCTGTCCACATAATAGAGATAAACCCAGGCAACTTGGTCCACCTTCCTAGAGTGGTAGGATAGATCATGAGCTAAATGGGACAACTCCTGGGAGGATGCAATAAAAAGAGAAATGATTTAGGAGGAGTCAATATATTTATTTTGTTAAACTTAAATACCTACTCATATTGACCAGAAAATAATTATAATATTTGTAGTTTTCAATTAAAAACCGAGTTAAAAACAAAACATTTGCATACAAATTTGAAGAAGTTAAGGTATATATCTTTCAAATATTTTTTCATACAAAAATAATAACATAACTCGATCGGTTATATAGTTATTATTTGCTTCTAAGAAATTTAATTATATAAAAAAAATTATTCTCCATAACAATAACAAATTAAAGAACAAAAATGAATAACTTCAAAGTAAATGATCAAATTGCCCATTATTTACTTCAATACACTTTATGATCCGCTTTCGCAAAGATCGTTTAATATAAAACAACCCTAGTCTATTATTTTTAATCACTTTTGAGGATTATTCTATTTTCCTTCGCAATATTATTTGTTTTTGTCAACTAATGCCTTTATTTTCGACCAAATTGAAAGATCCAAAGGGTTGAAATCAGGACCTTCCGGTGGCAAAGCAAACTCACCTGCACGACCAATCCATCGATGCGGAAACTGTTCGTTTAAGTATTGACGAACTTGTAGAGAATAATATGGTGTGCCCGTCGTGCAAAAACCACATTTTTTGTTTTAAGGCGAGAGGTATATCCTCTAGTAATTCGTGTAAATGTTCTTGAAGGAAATCTAAATAAAGGGGTGCATTTAAATTGGTTGGCAGTTTAAAAGAACCTATTAAATAATCACATATTACACCACACCAAATGTCTGAAAATGTGTTTTTCTCTTAGCATGTGGATTTTTGCTATACCACAAATGATTATTTTTCCAATTAAATATTCTTCTTCTGGCAAATGTTGCCTAATTAATAGAAAAATGCATCCAGAAAATACGGTTTAACATTTTGTTCATCTTATTAAAATGGGACCAATAGTAGACGCGCAGGTAAATCTTGACATCATAAATTCTGAACAGGAGTTTAATGATATCGATGCAGTTTTTCCCTCTTGAATATTCTAAAAGCAGACAATTGGCTTATCCCTGTTGCTAGACTCAATCGGCGAGTACTGATATCTGGATTCTCTGAAACACGAGATAGCTTTTGTAGTTCCGTGTTGACTTCTAGGATGTTAAGACCCCGTCTCTGCTAAGCGGTTTTAAATATTTCCAAAAAGTTTGTTCGGTACCTTAGACCAGCCCCTCAACTCCACATTTAGGCCACGCCCTCCTCGTCTCTGATTGTTCAGGCAAAGGGCGCGCTTTTCAAACCACGCGCATGACTTTGTCAACTCTGGTGGTGGTGGTGACGTCACCAATTAAGTGGGACAAACGGCATTATTAAGGAGACGGTAAGGGGTAAAAGGTAAAGCCATAAGAGCACTAACATGTATATCTGTTATTATTGATCAGATTGAAGTGGGACAAACGGCGTTATGAAGGAGAGGGGGTATGGAGCATAGGCAAAGAGTAAAATTCTGCGTAGAAGTAAAGCCATAAGGGCACTAGCATACATTTCAGTTATTATTGATGGTATTGAACTGGGACAAACGGCATTATGAAGGAGAAGTGATATGGAGTATAAATAAGATGTAAGGGGTACTAGCATACATTTCAGTTATTCTTGATCGTATTGAAGTGGGATAAACGGTATTATGAAGGAGAGGTGGTATGGAGTATAGACAATAGGTAAACAAGTAAAGCCATAAGGGCTCTAGCATGTATCTCTGTTATTATTGATCGGATTGAAATGCGACAAACGTCAAGATGAAGGAAAGGAGGTATGGTGTGAACAGTGTGATGTGTCCTCAGCGAACTTGTATCATATCATGTGTGCGGGTGTGTGCGTGTATGTCTGTCACATGGGCGCTGTATCTTTTGTCGTATGGTCTGTCATACGTATCAGTTTGTGTTCAGTGACGTATGTCAAGTCTCGTCACGTGGGTGCTAAGTCACCTGTCAACCTTCTTGTGTTCTGTGACGTGTGTCGTCTGCCATGTGCTCTGTGTCACCTGTCAATCTTGTGTTCTGTGTCTGTTACCCTTCTGCTAATCCTGTGGTGTATGTCTGCTACCCTTCTGCTAACCCTGTGGTGTATCCCTGTGGTGTATGTCTGCTACTCTTTGGCGTCTTTCACGTCGACGCTGTGTTTTTTATCGTATGGTCTGTAATATGTGTGTTGTCCGTCATGTATTAAGTGAAGTATGTCTTCTGTCAGCCTTCTTGTGTTCTCTGATGTCTGCCAACCTTCTTGTGTTCGGTGTCTTGTGTAAAGTCTGTCATATATGCCTCTGTAGTCAATACAGTCTAACGCCATCTGTCGAAAAAGCAGTTAACCTACTCGTATATTGTCCACCATCTGTTATCAATACAGTTAACTTACATTGTCCACCCCATCTTTTGCTAATACAGTCTACGCCATCTGCCGTCAATACAGTTAACATACATTGTCCACCATGTGTCGTCAAATACAGTCTACCTACTTTACCCGCTATCTGCCATCCATTCAGTCAACCTAGATTGTCCATCATGTGTTGTCCATACTGACAATGTCTTCGTCAGTAACAAACAACAACATATAATCTTTATTAAGAATACAAGTTATCACATTATCATCGTTTCCCATCTGTCGATCTTCTTCTTCTTGTTTTCTAATGACAAACACGCGTGTTTCTTGAATTAGACATATTTCTTCAACACTAAAATCTTTTTCAATCATAATCATCATCACCAAAAGTCTAGAAAGAATTTTGCATCTAAAAAAACGTCCAAAAACATTTCAGAAAGCATTTTTATAGAACGAAAACAAATGTGATAAAAAATACTTTTTACTTACTTTTAAAGCCATCCGTCAGTACCTCGTTAGCATTTAATTATAAAATCTCATACAAGATATAGTTGTGAAGAATTTTAAGGGGGATGATCGTGTATACGAGGTATAGTGAAAATAATACGTAAATAACAATAATTCTAATTTATATATTACAGAAAAAAACAGAAGTAGCTAAGTATGTATCAATAAAAATATATTGTTAGATACCAAAGCGATTCCAACTAAATTTTCCTGTTTCTTTGTATATTCACTATATTTCATATGGGGACGTCGCCAATCACAATTACAGAACTTTTAGTCATATAATGATCACTCATCTAAGTGTTAGATCTTCTTTTTTTCTATTCAATAATATTTGCTAGGCTAAGCTCTGCAATAATTTCAGTAAATTCGGGACACTCCTACTTCGGTTACATTCGATTTGGTTATAATTGTGAATAACTTCGAGCCGCAGCTGTTCCACTGTAATTTTATTGAGCAAAAACAAAAATCATATCGCGCATCCCATCGTTCCCTAGGCATTATTTATGATAAATATCTATTACCCTAGTTAATTACTAAAACGTTAAAAAAATGGTGTACTAATTACTCTTATTAATATTAAATAATGTGAAGGACAAATTTTATTTCTACACAAACTGTCGGGATCCAACACAAAACTTGCCAGTTCACGCCCTACCAGATGAGGCAGGCTTGCCGTTCATCGGTCGGAGCGGTAAGTCCCGTCAACTGTCGGTAAATCAACACGGTTCAAAGGCAAAGATTTGTTCAACGGAGCTCGGACCACAGACAGGGTTAGTTATCTTTGGCTCGGACGCTGCCGCGTGTATATGAGAAACCGTGATCCTACTCGCGCTGTGGTATTGGCCTGACCACATTTCGACGCGTCAACCTTGACACTCAACCAGGACTGCCATTCCACGTGGCATTGGATACCGGCTTAAAAGTGACACAAGTCTGCTTGGAAAAAAAGAAAATGAAAAAAATTGTTTTTTAATTTGTTACTGTTATACATTTGGAGAATAAATTTTTTTATAAAATTAAAATTCATCGAATTTTTTAGAAGCAAATAACCCGATAACCGATGGAGTTACATGTATCAAACAAGAGTAAATTTATATTGTAAAAATATCTGATCTATCAGACAATTTGAAAGACAAATACGAAGTTCGAGCTATTTTAAACTTTATGAAAAAAATAATTTTAAGCTATAATTCTAGGTAGGATATTTTATTTAAGGAAAAAATTTCCTAGTGAAAATCTAAGCTATTTTAAACTTATTAATTTAGTTTTAATGCAAGATTAAGTTATTCGCGGCTAGTTATCAGCGGTTGCAGATATGAAGTCTCTATATCTCACCTTTGATATAGGAAAAGGTAATCATTTAAACAAGATCAATATATTGAAAACTCCTGGACACTCAGCTAAGATATATTATAATCGATATATGTTCTTCTTTCTGACGCTGGTGGGAAGTTGTTTGGGATTGTCGTCTCTATAGTATTTTCAGGCGATGAGGTAATTCGGTCTCGTTGATGCTGTCCAACGAATTTGACTGGCTTCAATGTGAATACTGGACCTGTGGTGGTTACTTAGTAAGGGTCCCTCGTATACTCGACGTTTACCATAAAGGCATATTATTATGGAGGAAGCCACTTACCTCGAAACCTGTGTTCGGGAACAGAATAAACAATGACACATTTATAAACTGGGTTCAAGTTTAATACATTTAAAAATACACTACTATAAATATCAAACGACTTATTCAAAGTATTAATAACAATAATAATAATCCCATCCTGGTTCGTTCACATCCATTATATAGGAAACATAGTTGTGTTTTTCTGCACAGCCGACCTCGATATGTAAACTATACATGTCTGTTTATAAAATAACAAAAACAATTTTTCCTTGGTAAATGACATTGAGTATGGTCGGTCGATGCTCCTTAAATACTATAATTAATATTAGATTAAATATTATTATTATTATTTCTAAGGTAGTGTCCTTTTGTCTTTAATGTCTTTTAGGGATCACTACATCATCCCCTCTTGGAAGAGAAAAATTATCATTTTAATTTTTCGATAACACTTATATCTAAAACTGTTTTAATGAATGTTTTTTGTTTTGTCTTTGTTTAGTAAACACTACTTATTCGTTTATCAACACACTTCACTTATTTACAATTGTTTCCGCTCATTGTATACAAACAATCGATTCTTATGAACAATCTGTTGTTTTTTGTCTGGAGATGTAATCTCACAATTTACCCCCTTGACTCCCGTTATTTTAAACGGACCTAGATAATGTGAATCAAATTTGTTTCTTGCTTCATTTTTTAGAATAACTAATTCCCCTATTTTAAAATTTACGGGTGAAGAAACGTTTTCGCTATTATTAACTCTACTTAATTTATTATTTATTAAAAACTGTCTGGCCCTTTCATTAGCGTATTGTAATTTATATCTCAATTCATTATCATATTTTTCAAAATTGTAGCACGGTTCAATTTTTGCGTTTAAAAATTCTGGCAAACTGGGTTTTCTCCCATATAATAACTCAAAAGGAGTGTATCCGTGATACGTATTTGGTGTTGTATTATAACAATATGCGAACATTCTTACAAACTCACACCAATTATCCCTAGAATCTTTGATAAAATTTCTTATATATTCGTTAAATGTCCGATGTAATCTTTCGCAACTGCCTATTGTTTCGTGGTGGTATGCTGTTGAAAAATTATGTTTTATACTCAATAGTTCTGCTAAATTCTTCATTATTTCGTTCTTATATTCCGTCCCTTGATCTGTTCTTATTTCTTTCATCAATCCGTAATTTGGTATAAAGTTGTCGAAAATTGCTTTTGCTATTGTGTGTGCTTCTTTATTCTGAACTGGTATCATAACTGCGTACTTAGTTAATTCGCATAATATCGTAATGCAATAACGATTTCCGTTGTTACTCTCTACAAACGGGCCTATTGTGTCTATGTAAATAATATCAAACGGTTTTATAGATGTATCTGTTATAACAAATTTTTCTTTGTGACTGGGCTTTGCCTTATTCACTTGACATTTATGACAATTTTTTACGTATTTCCTTACGTCTTTCTCCAAGTTTTTCCACTTGAAATTTGCTCTTAGTTTCTTTAATAACCTATTATTTCCTACATGTCCCCCAAACATTGGATCATTGTGGTATCTTTCTAATATTTTTTGGATCTCTTCTTTCTGCTATACCGTTTTTGGTACGTCGCATATACATACTTGAATACTTTTTAACCTTTGATTTCCTATTTCTATAAATTCTTCTACTGTGCACTTTTTAAATATATCGTCATTTGTATATATTTTAATTCTTTTTACTTCATTTCTTACCGATAGCTCTTCAAGCTTTTCCAATGTTCGTCCTAGGTCGAAGTTGTGTAAACCGGTATTTAAGGCTTCACTAAATTTCAATTTGTTTTTGATCCAAATGCTCATCCTAAGCGAGATACGGTTATTTTCAAAGTGTAAAATTGGTAATTTATGTGCCTCAAGGTTATTAAAAACTTTTACTACTGCTGGTTTTTGTATTCTTACTTCTTTTGTTTCCACTTTATTGCTTTGATCCTTTGCTGTTTGTACGTTTTCTTTTTGCGTTTGTGCTCTTGTGATTGCCAAGACATGTGAATTATTTATGTATAAATCCTTAAGTTCTTCAATGGATATTCTCGATATACTGTCCGCGTAATTTTCTATACCTTTTACATACTGTATTTCAAAATCGTATTCTTCCAAATCGATTCTTATTCTCGTTAGTTTCGACGTCGGGTCTTTCATTGCAAATAAATGCGTTAGTGGCTTATGATCTGTTTTTACTATGAAATGTGGTGAACCATATAAATAACATTTAAAATGATTGATTCCCCAATGAATTGCTAATAATTCTTTTATGATGGTGGGTTTGTTAAGCTCGCTTTTCTTGAAGCTGCGTGATGCGAATGCGATGGGTAGGTCAATCCCTTCGTAATTTTGACTTAAAATTGCCGAACATGCGCTATTCGAAGCGTCTGTAGTTAATATGAATTGTCTATTAAAATCTGGATATTTTAAAATTGGTGGGTTGATTAATGCACTTTTTAAGACCTGAAATGCGTCTTCGCACTCTTGTGACCACTCGAATTTTACATTTTTCCTCGCTAACTTATTTAAAGGAATACATATTTCTGCAAAATTTTGAATGAACCTTCGATAGTAATTGCAAAATGCAACAAATCTTTTGACTTCGTTGGCCTTTTTTGGCACTGGGTAATTCTGAATGACTGAGTATTTTGCTTTATCTGGTGAAACACCGTCCTTTGACAAATTGTGACCTAAATATGTGACTTCTCGCCTAAAGAATTGACATTTTTGTGGATTTAATTTTAAATTGAATTTACGACATGCGTCAAATATTTTTGTTAGATTGGCTAAGTGATGCTTCTCTGAAATTCCTATTACAACTATATCGTCCATATAAAGAAATGCTTTTTCCGGCGTTAGGCCTGAAAATGCTATTAACATCATTCGTGAAAAACTATTAGGACTTATGTTTAACCCAAAAGGTAGTCTTGTGAATTGAAATTAGCCTTTTTCGGTGCTGAACGAAGTGTATTTTCTAGAAGATTGTTGTAAAGGTATTTGATGAAAACCTGACATAAGATCTAAAACTGAAAACCATTTTGCTCTCCCTAATTGATCTAAAATTGCATCTATCCGCGGTAAAGGAAATTTATCTGTGACTATTTTCTTATTTAGCTGTCTAAAATCTATACAAAGTCTCCACGCCTTATCCTGATTCGACGATTTTTTTGGTACTAATAATACTGGACTATTATATTCTGATACTGAGGGTTCAATTATTCCCTGTGTTATAAGTTTTTCTATTTGGCTATTTAATTCTGTTGATTATGAATGTGGTGTTCGATAATTTTTTATGTATATTGGTGTATCATCCTTTACTGATATCTTTTGTTCATAGAAGTTGTTGTGTGTTAGTATATCGTTCTTCAAAGCGAATATATCCTCGTAATTTTCACACAGTTTCGTTAAATCGTTTCGTACATATTCCGGTACTTCTAAATTTAATGCTTTCCTTAATTCTTTCATTCTATTACTACTCTCAGTCTTAATTGTGTATATAACGAATAAATCTAAATCTAAAGTTTCAATATTCTTAGTTTTTACTGAAATACTTTCATAATTTGTATTTAAAATTCTAACGTACGGGTTTTTCCCTGATATTATGGATCTGGCTACAAATACTCCTGGTGCTATTTCTTGTTGCTCTACTATTGTATCCTTTCTCAAATTCCTGAAGTTCTCTATTAGCCTGTATACCTCACATCTAGGTGGTATTGCTAAAGTACCATATTCTGGATTACCAAAAATTTGTATGGTTTCTGGATTGTTAGACTTGCAATTTATATGTAATTCTGATTGTGAATAATCTAATACACAATTATTTTTTGTCATGAAGTCTCTTCCTATCAGTCCATTTGTTGGTATTGGAAAATTTTCTTCCACTACGTGAAAACAGTGTCTTAATATTATGTTATTGATATAGAGGTTTATGTATATTTGACCTAAAGTTTTAGCTGATCCTTCAGTTATCCCCTTAATATTCATTTTATTCCTTGTTTCCATCAAATGATGTAGAAAATTTTTAGAAATTTTTATTAAAGAAATGTCTGCTCCTGTATCTAATATAAAAGTGTAGATATTATCAGATAGACTTGTCTGAATTTCTATAAAGTTAGAAAGTGATAAATCTAAATAATATGCTGAATATGTTTCTGTAATTTTGCTTTCGTTACTTGGTTTTTTATTCAAAACCCCAATTGTTTCTGATTCTCTCTTGCTTCTTCATTTTCTATTTCACATATTCTTACGTTACTTTTAGCTTGACTATTGTAATTTCCATTATTATTGTATTTCTTATATTTATTAAAATTTTCGTATTTGCCGTAGTTGTTTCCTTGATTATACTGTCTAAATGTTCCTCTTGACTGATTACCATTATAACATCCTCTGTTGATTCCTCTCCGATGGTTATTCCTAAAGTCAAAGTTTGATTTCCTGAAGAAATTCCTGTTATCTTTCATATGTAAGACGTGTTGTTGTCCTACTATACCTTCTACTGAAACCAATTTTGATAATACTTCTTGTATTGTTTCAAAACTTCCCGCTGCAATTATCGTTTTGCTTGCATCCGTTGCGGCATTCATAGTTACTGCCTTAATCGTTGCTTCTTTCGTATATTTCTCAGCTAGCCGTTCAGGCATCCCTTCCGATATGTATGCTGCCTGTAATCTTTCCGCCAGTTTCTCTATTCATGTTGCATACTGTGTTACATCCTTTCCGTTCTGTCTTATTTTGCCAAGTTTCGCTAGGAGAAGGCTTGGATTGTCTCCTCTTATCCCTGCTTTAAGTTTATCTTTGATGTCTGCAATGGAGTTTTCCATTGTGATTAAACTTCTAGCTTTTCCTGTTAATCTCGTTTTTATCAATAGGATAGCATTTTCCTCATTACCATTCGTGTTTGTCTGTAGTAAATCCAATGAGTCTAAGAATGACTGTAATTTACTTGCTTCGCCGTTAAACTCATTCGGTAAAACTTTACTCGAAAAATTAAAAAAATCGTTCATACTTGTCGCCATTTTCAACTGTTTGCTTATTGTTTGTAATACAACCGTATTAATTTCCTCAAATATAGAGGTAGGTATGTCTATAATACAATTTAACGCTTGAAATGCCCTTTCAGCTTTATCCTTAATCCTACTTGAATAACTTTTACAAGTCTCTTGTTGTATTGAACTTAAATTTTCCAATTTTTGGCTATTAACCTAGTAAAATTATTGTAAAGACCTACTGTGCTACTAATTACTTCTATATGTATATCAGGATTTTTAGGAGTTTCTTTCTTCAAAACCCTTTTCCCCTGTTTATTAACTTCTTCTACAATCAATCGTAATTTATTCTCAAAATCTTCCCACGTTATTGACATTTAAAAAAAACTTTGTTCATAAGAATAGAATGCATGTGTACTTACAAATTATTTATTCGGTGAGAGTTCCTGTTGCCTGCTTTATTGCATTGCTTCTGTTGATATCAACGCTCTTCGGTGTGTTTTCCATACTGACCAAACGAATTTGCAGATAAAAGCTATTGTTATAATGTATAGTAATACCATGATGTGCATCGTAACATTATCTTGCTGTACCATGAAAGTTTTATTGACAATTCCTGTTTCTTTTGCTTCCTGTTTGGTTGATGAACCTCCCATTGTTTCTTTTCTCCAAGGTCCCAAATTTAAGTAGAAAACCATATAGTTCTATCCTTATAACATCAATTGTACCATAACTTATCATTTACTTACAGGATAATTATTATACTTTTAATTTTACCATAACCATGTAGTGGCGATGTAGATTTACCATTTAATTTTACCATAAATTTCCATTATACAATTACCATTTCCATTTAGTTTGCAGGATCTCCATGTAGTGCCGATTACCATTATACTATTGATTTTACCATAACCATTTTACAATAACCATTAAATTTGCAGGATCACCATGCGGTGACGATAACCATTATACAATTAATTGTACCATTTCCATTATACAATTACCAATACCATTTCCAATTATTTCCATTTTATCAATCATTACCATTTAGTTTGCAGGATCGCCATGTGGTGGTTACTTAGTAAGGGTCCCTCGTATACTCGACGTTTACCATAAAGGCATATTATTATGGAGGAAACCACTTACCTCGCAACCTGTGTTCGGGAACAGAATAAACAATGACACATTTATAAAATCACTGGGGTCAAGTTTAATACATTTAAAAATACACTACTATAAATATCAAACGACTTATTCAAAGTATTAATAACAATAATAATAATCCCATCCTGGTTCGTTCACATCCATTATATAGGAAACATAGTTATGTTTTTCTGCACAGCCGACCTCGATATGTAAACTATACATGTCTGTTTATAAAATAACAAAAACAATCTTTCCTTGGTAAATGACATTGAGTATGGTCGGCCGATGCTCCTTAAATACTATAATTAATATTAGATTAAATATTATTATTATTTCTAAGGTAGTGTCTTTTTGTCTTTAATGTCTTTTAGGGATCACTACAGACCCTCGTCAGGCAAGTTTTGATGTTGATCAGTCACATGTAAAGAAACAAGTATCAGACATAAACCAAGTTTATCAAAGTGCCCCTTAATACGACTATGAGGTCACTTGATTAAAATTTCTTCGGTGATATATATCAATAATCTTAACAGTTCTTTGTATCCTATGATTAATGCTAACGCTAACGCCAGTCCTTCAGCAACACACTAGGTTCCCGAATGCAACACCTTTTTAAGGTCATCGATATACATAAAAAATGAAAAAATCAAGAAATAATTTACAATAAAAATAGCAAATTCTATCAAACAAGTTATTTTGTAAAAGTTTGTAACGCTAAACAAATTTTGTCCGTTTTCCCAATGATGTCTTTCAAATTGTAAATTTGATTCCAAATTGTATCAAGCTTTAAATTAATAAAAATTGAAACGATGAAATTTGGATGTACATGGAAAAAATATTACATAAAATGATTTCAACGCAACACTTTCATATGTAGTCTGAAATGATTAAAGAAAAGAAAAAAAAAGAAAATTTTACATAAAATGATTTTAACACAACACTTTCATTGAATTAAAATTATTTTTAAATTTAAATAAATAACAAATCATGCAAGTCCTCTGCAAAATTCAATGAATCAATTCGCAGTTCGCTAATTTATTCAATAAGTCCAATACAAAAATTTTCGAAACTAGAAACCACAAAACAATCAATCAATGAATTTGTTTTCCAACCGCTCGAATAATTTATTCAATATTCGTGAGAAAAATCAAAGCGAACCGCAGAAATAGTAATCTGTATCTGTAAAGGTTTGAAGGGTGGGTGGCCCCACAGCACTTAGGCCACAATTGGCCCATTGTGCATCCTTCTGAGGTTCAAAACTTCCTTCTAGCTCGTCATCCAGCCTACTTCCTTGAAGTAGGCGATAACGTCGCCTGAATTAAGTTCCCTCATATTGGCGTATATTAGCCTGTGCTCGCCGAATACTTGAAACCTAAAATGAGAGAGTGTCTGACATTCGCAAAGAATGTGTTCGACAGTCTCATATTCTTGTTCACATCCTCTACAAAGTGGGGTGTTAGATAGACCCAGTCTGTGAAGGTGTTTTCCTAGGTGGCAGTGACCAGTCAGAATTCCCGTGGTTGTTCGTAGGTTCCGCCTGTTCATAGTCACGTATTTTTTGGCTACTTTGCTATCCGGATACTGTAGAAGTTCCTTGGCAAGCCTGCAGCCTTCTGCGTCGTCCCATCTACCCTTAAACTTATTAAGGGAGTGTTCCTTTAATAGGTCGGCCGTCGCTGACGCCGATAGACCAATGAAAGTGCCAGGTCCCAAGAGTTTTTGGGAGGCTGCCTTCCTGGCTAGCGAGTCTACAATACGGTTTTCTTTCGATTTCTCATGACCCTTGATCCAGCGTAAAGTGACCGTGTTGTTGTTACAGGCTTCGATTAAGGCCGTGTGACATTCTAGTACTAGGCCTGATGTAATACGTGGTCTGTTCAGGGCTAGTAGTGTTTGTCTACTGTCCGTAAGGATGTATATATTATTACCAGTGGTTTTCCTTTTGGTAATCTCTTTAGCAGCGATGCAGATAGCAGTGAGCTCTGTTTGAGCAACACTTGCATTGCAGCCCATTGCCCATTTTATGTTTAGATTCAGGGATCTGGAAAAAATACCACATCCTCAGCCCACATTGGATTTAGACCCATCTGTGAAGATGCGGATTGCGCCTTCTTCCAATAGGTCTTGTGAGTTGTTTTTAAAGATTACCTTGTAGGGCCTGTTGAAGGCATATCGCGGTGGAATCGAGTCCGTATTGGCCTGCAGCAGTGAGATCTCCCTGAGGGCCTCATGCCACAAGTTACGTCTCAGTTTACCGGATCCTACATCAGGTTGTATACCAGTAGAGCGCAGACGTGTCATGGTCCTCAAAACAACCTCCTTGATGTATATGTCAAGGGGAGTGAGACCGAGGATTACCTCCATAGCTCTTGTTGGTGTGGTTCTCATGCCTCCTGTTGTGTTGAGGCATGCTGTTCTTTGGATTTGGTCCAGTTTACGGACGACTGTCAGCTGGTTTGCTTTAGCTCCCCAAGTAATCGCGCCGTACGTTAGCATAGGTCTGATGATGGTAGTGTAGATCCAGGCAGCAACCCTAGGTGACATTCCCCAGGTGCGGCCGATGGTTCTACGACACTGCTCATAAGAAATATATGATTTTTTTAACTCTGTTTTCTAAGTGGGAGTTCCACGTTAACTTACTGTCAAAGGTGACCCCTAAATATTTCACCTCTGAAGAGAAATTAAGTTTGGTATCTAGGAGCTTTGGAGCTTGATGTTTTGCAAGCTTCCTTTTTTTCGTGAAGAGGACCATCTCAGTCTTTTTTGGATTTATTGACAGCGAATGGTCTCTGCACCATTGTTCTATGATATTGAGGGCCTCCTGCATTAAAGCGCAGTGTGTCTCCTCGAATCTTCCTGTTAGCAGAATCACTAGGTCATCTCCGCATGCTATTGTGTAGAAGTTGTTATCATTGAGGTGGCTGACCAAGGAGTCTCAGACCATGTTCCATAGTAATGGTGAGAGCACCCCTCCCTGTGAACAACCATTTACAACCAAGCCTCTGATGGTTACATCATCCACACTGATTTTTATTGCTCTTTTTGAGAGCATGTTATATATCCAGCCATTTATGGTTTGGGGGATATTCTTGTTGGAAAGTGCATTTGTTATTTTAGGAAAAGTGGTTCTATCAAATGCGCCTTCTATGTCTATGAATACACCCAGGGTGGACTCCTTATTTTCCAACGATCTCTCGATGCGGCCCGCCACGAGATGAAGAGCCGAATCGGTGGACCTCCCTGGAGTGTATGCATGTTGATTAGGATGCAGTGGATTTCGTGTTATCCCCACATCTCTTATCTATCGTTCGCACAGCCTCCCTAAAGTTTTCATTGAAAACGATGTAAGGCTAATGGGTCGATATGCTTTTGGGATGGAATAGTCCATTCTTCCTGGTTTTGGTATGAACACGACTTTGACTTCTCTCCAACCTTTTGGAATATACCTCAGTGCCAGTGAGGATCTGAGGATTCCTACCAGGTGCGGCATTAGGTCATCCAGGCCCCACTGAAGTAGGGTTGGATAAATGCCGTCCGTTCCCGGGGATTTAAAGGGGGAGAAGCCTAAGATGGCCCACCTCAGTCTGCCCGTGTCGACGATCTGTCGTGATATACGCCAGTCATCGTCCGTCGGGTAGTGATTCTCCTCATCCTCCCAGGCCGCCGTATTTGTGGTTCTGGAGTCAGGGAAGTGAGTTGAGATCAATAATTGAAGACTTTCCTTTAGGTTGGCAGTTTTAGTGCCATCCTCTCTGGTTAGTATACCGATATGACGGTGGGGATCTTTTGAGGGGGCTTTTTGGAGTCTAGCTGCTTGGGGGAAATCCTCGATTTCCTCGCAGTAGATTCTCCATGCCTGTCTTTGTTTTTGTCTAATGACTTTTTTATACTCTCTGAGGTGAGACTTGTATGAGTTCTAATCCTCTTTGAGTCTTGTTCTTTTAGCCTTATTAAAAGATTTTCTCGCCGTCCTCCTGAGCTGGTCAATCTCATGGCACCGCCACGAAGTGGAGGCTCCATCGAGATCGATCCGCCTGAGTGGGCAAGACATCTTGTAGGCATTAATAATGGAGTTTTGAATTGTTTCATAATAACTTTCCAAATCTCCTTTATTGTTGGGCAACACATCCTCGACACCTCGCAGATCCCCTTTCAAACAGTGGACTTATTTTGTCCTATCCGTTTTCCTGGGGTCGCGAGTCATTGTGGAGGTTGTGAGCGCAAGTTTTATTTCGAATTTTATCCAGCGGTGGTCCGACATTGAAATATCGTCGGATACATGCCAACCGGAGATTTTATTCGAAGTATTAATAGTAGATAGGGTAATATCTATTCGCGTTTGACTACGAGAGTTAATAAAAGTTGGTTCAGTACCTCTATTTAGAATGCAAAGATTCTTGTTAGTTATATAATCATAAAAAGACTTACCTCTAGTGTTAATATCTTTGCTGCCCCAGCTTACGTGGTGAGAGTTTGAATCGCAGCCTATTACCAGTTCAAGCTTCTGGGTGAGACAGTGTTCCACAAGGTCCTCCAGCTCCTTAGTTGGTGGTAGTTTAGCTGCGTCTGAGGGGAGGTATGCGGATGCCAGTATTAACACTTTCTTTTGACCTTTCTGTGCATATTCAACCTTCACTACCGTTAGGTCGGAGGACGAGAAATGCGTCAGTGGGTAGGTCTTAAAATTTCTAGGGACGTATATGGCCGTCCTAGGTTGCTGATTGCTTGGAAAGCTGAAAATTAAACCTTTTGGATTATTTAGACCCATGATTTTGGTTTGTCTTATCCAGGGTTCTTGGATAAGTGCTATTGTGTCCTGCATCACATCCAGGTGGCGGCATAGTGTTGCCGAAGCCACCTTTTTGTGTTGAAGGTTGCACTGTGTAAAACTTACCTTTTCATTGTCCATCTCGGCTTGATGGTGGTGAGATGGGTATTTCTTTTAGGCCATCTCCACTTCCTCACTTGGAGGTGTGTTGACGTCGCCTGTGTCCTGGCTTAGAGCTGTTAGTCTGCCAGGAGACTGTCGATCGCCATATTGGAGGATGGTTCGACAGTCTCCGCAGAAGCAACAGCTCCTTGGAGTTCCTCAGGTGGGAGAGGGGGGTCCGTGCTCGATCCCCTCCGTTCCGGGTCCAGTTTCTTAGTTTTAACAATCAATGAGGTGAACGCGTAGCTCATCCTTATTGATCGTTTTTTAGGACTCCCATTTCCTCATCTCTTATGCCAAAGACGAATAGGTGTCCTTTTGGATTGACCTTCGCTTCGTGGTGGAAGGAAAACCATGCATCTACCCGAAGGTCTGGGTTTTGTTTGTCCAGCCGGCGCAGCACATCCTCTTTGTCATCCAGGTCAGCGTGAGCTTCGCTGGGGACACAGAGGGTGGCTTTTGTCAGCTGGGGGAGGTTGTCGACGTGCACTACGTCGAGCTTAGCCTCCTTCCACGGTTTCAGTTTTGAAACTGTATTCCTTAGCCACTCTAGCGTTTTGTCATTATCGCAGGTGACTCTGATTATTTCACCAGAGTGCGACCATTACCTGTAGGTGGCTTTTTCTGACTGCTGGAGGCGGACATAAGGGTTATGTCCAAAGCCTCCATTAGTTGTTTTTTGATAAGGTCTCCATTATCGGTAATTATTTTACCGTATGGATCGGCCTTATCTATAATAGCTACCCGTAAGTGGCTGGTAGCTGCTTCGCTGTAGCTTTTG
Source organism: Galeruca laticollis (assembly GCA_963921935.1). Lineage (NCBI taxonomy): Eukaryota > Metazoa > Arthropoda > Insecta > Coleoptera > Chrysomelidae > Galeruca > Galeruca laticollis. The sequence continues at coordinate 196,544,134 of OY998179.1, read as the reverse complement.
GTTTTAGCGTCCATCCGCGTCCTCTTTCCTCTGGAAGAGTTTTCCTCTGAGGTATTGGAGCGGATGCGCTTCTTTACTTGGGGGGCGACGCGTTCCGGGCCTCTTTTGGAGGAGGAACTGCCTTCGCCACCCTTAAGTTTTTGGCCGCTAGTGCCAGGTTTAGAAAGGGAGGGGCGAGTGGCGCTAGTGGTGTCTGTAGAGACGCCAGCTTGCTGCCTCGCTTTCCTCCTTCTCTTTGCCTCAGCACCGCAGATTCTTTTGCCTCGACGGTGCTTTGGTATTGGAGGTGTGCGTTCTCGCGCATCCTCCGGTTTTTGTTTGTTTTGTTTTTGTTGGTTCATTCTGGTGTCGCCTGGTACCCCCAGGGGGACGTTCGCGGTCGCATTCCCTACGGCCATTCAGCCATCGGCACGTTCCTCACACCTTAGCTTGGGTTGTTGGAGTGTCATTTGGTTGGTAAACACTGCTGTCACTGATGATCAACAGTGCTAACGTATCCAGCGGTGTCACGAGGAGGCAGACACTCGATGGTTGCATTTCTCCATTGGGCTGCAGAAAGCTACCTACAAGCAGACAAGCAAAGCGCAAGCAAGCAAATAAGCAAACCAACTACAAAGCAATGGCCAACTTACAACCAACCCCGCCGCAGAAATAGTAATTAATGAATCCAATTCTTACGAATTTACTTCACTGAACTTATAAATTTAATTAGATGACTAAAACGGCTAAATCATTCAATGTAAAAATGTGAACAATAGACATAGACTACACTCAAATTTATACGTTTTCCAAAATTTTGGAAGACGGAATGCAATAATCAAATATCAACTGTTCACGTTACAAGTTACCAGAAAAGAGAAAGAATTTTTGCTACTGGTACTCAACAGGAAAAGGGGACATTCAATTACGAGTATCTTTAATTTTTGTCCTAACCAGGGTTAAGTTATTGTATTATTTATTTTGTGTTTGTAATATATATGTACATATTATCCACCCAGTCTCCAGTTTCCTTTACCAACAAACCCCTCCCCTCGAGCCAGCTGGATTGAGCTGGTTGACGCGACCCGCTTTAGAACTCAGGCTTGGCACATTGTATACGCCCAAGAGGCCCCACGGAGAGCTTTCCCGCTCGTGCCAGGAAACCACCTCCCCCGAGGTTACCCACAAGGGGATTCCTGGCTCTATTGTTCCCTACGGCACTGGTGACAGCACGCTGCAAAAATCCAGAAAAATAGGGATCCAAAGGTTTTCATACACTGGTAACAGAAGGTTGTGAATTCAAACGGACATTAGAGATCATTACAGTAATTAATGAATCCAATTCTTACGAATTTACTTCACTGAATTTCAACAGGAAAAAGTTACTTCGAGAATTATTTTTTGAATATAAAAAGCACATTTGTATTTTCGTTTTTTTATGAAATATTGAACAGAATGGATTTGAATATTTATTTTGGAGGTAATATACAGGTTGTCTCGTGTAGCAGTATAGAATATTGTTACATATCTCCCTTGAAGTAAAAATTAAAATTGGAGAGAATAGTTAATCTAATTCATCATAATTCGAATCCAAAACTTCATCTCCAGATACTGAAGATGCACTGTCATCAGAATCCAAATAAGTTGGATCCCACTTAAGAACTTTCATATACCAATTACCTAGATCTTTGTCATCATCATCCACCAAATTATAATAAGGGACTTAAAACGTTATTCACTTTGCATGGAATATAGTTAGGAGCTAATTTTTTTGAAAACTTTGAAATTTTACTAGATAAAACGTAATTTTTCTTAAAAACTCTACCGCCGACATTATAATTACCGTCGCGTTTTCGCAAGTTATATTTGCTTTTATTTACTTCGTACATTTTCTCTATTTTTAGTATGGCCCTATTAAAAATTTCAGGTAAATTTTGAATATCAGAAACCCTTGAATTTTTATCAGTAATTTCGACAATATTATTAGGTAGAGTTTTCCGCTATTTTACGGTAATAATCGCCAGTAACTGATGGTACATTACGTGCAAAATGTAAGAAAGCCGGACTAAAACCTGTGGTATCACTTCTATCCAAACGAACTCCTTGCGCTATTTTGAAAATGAGATCGCCAGAAGTTTTCTGATTTTCTTTAATGTACGAACGAATAGAAATCAATATAACAGCATTCTATCTCTCTGTGCAAATTTGTGGATGATATCGAGCATTATACCATATTTTCTTAACTCTATATTTATCTAAAAACGACTTGAACTCTTTACTAGTAAAACATGTGGCACTATCAAAATTTAAAATTTGAGGAACACGAAATAAAAAGAAATACTTGATTCTCTAAAAAATGTATAATAGCTTTAGTAGTTACTTTAAGTAAATGTTGTAGAAGTACATATTTAGTGAACCAATCAACAACAATTAAAAGCTGCTGATTGCCATTTTTGATCTAGTATAAGGACCCATTAAGTCTAGAGAAACTAGTTGAAAAGGAAAATTCATGTTTTTGTATTGCCCTATTAATTCTGCTCTAAACAAACTGTCATTTTCACAAGAGGTCCACATTTTACATTTTCTAACGTAATTCGTTACACGTTTCCTCATTCCAGGCCAAAAATATAGTTCTTGAACACGATAAAAACATTTTGAAATACCTAAATGTCCCGACGTGGGGCCATCATGATACATCCTTATAATTTCCTCTCTAATTTTAGAAGGAATAAAATTTTTCCATTCAAAAATATTACTGCCAATATGGTCTTTAATAAAGATATGTTTATATATAATATTATTATCAATTTTGAAATCAGGATCTGGATCATTAATAATTTTATTTTTGAATTCAACATACCAATAACCTTCAATTAAATTATTCAAATCAAATACAGGTAATAATATCTGCTCAAGGCATCTGCTACAATATTAAAATTTGAATGTTTATGAACTATCATAAGAAAATTGCGATAATTTCATTGCCATTTTGGCTAATCTTCCAGAAGGGTTAGATATATTATTTAAATATTTCAACGAAGCATGATCAGTGGTTACAGTGAATAAGTGAGTACCTTCAATGTATCCTCTGAACATTTCTATGCCAAAAGTTCTTTTTCAGTTACACAATATTTTCTTTGATATGTATTTAACGATTTTGATGCATAGGCAATTGGATGCTCGATTCCGTCGATTTCTTGATGAAGAACGGGGCTGATGCAGGTATTCGAAGCGTCACAATAAATTGTGAACGGCAAATTAAAATTTGGACATTGGAGAAGTTAAGAGTTTTATTATTTTGAAATGCCTCTTTGGCTTCTGTCGTCTATACGACAGGTAAAATTTTCTTTTTCTTTGTTTATAATAAATCGGAAATTGGAGAACACAAAGTTGCAAAGTTAGGTTGAAAACGTCTGTAGTAGCCAATTAAACCGATAAAACGCCTAATTCGAGTTGTATGTGTTGGTTATGTGTAATTTAAAATAACTGCAATTTTGTCGTCCCCCATGCGAAGACCTTTCTCGTCTACAGTGTAGCTCAAAAAATTCAAGGATGGACGGAAAAACTCGCAATTTTCCATGTTTATCGTTAAATTCGCATCTAAAAGTTTCTTGCGTAATTATAAAACTTGCAAATGCAACTCAAATGTCGGAGTACAGATAATTATATTGTCAATATAATAAAATACAAAAGGTTCTAAAGAAATACCGATGATCATGTCCATTAAACGACACATTGTCTGACTGCAGCGTAAACCAAAGGTCATACGTACAAACTCGTATCTTTTCCATCGACTGCAAAAGTGGTTTTTTGACGTGAAGACTATTCTAAAGGTATTTGCCAAAAAGCACTTTTTAAGTCTATCGCGCAATCTACATATGACCAGTTCTATTTGAGTCATAGGATAAGAATCATTGACTCGTTTTTTTTACCACCAAGTTGGTGAACACCTAGGTGATTGTGAAGGTCCCATGATACCTACTCGTAGTATTTCATCTACTTCTTTCAAAAGATAAATCAGAAAAATCAACTTGTATGCTAAATAATTGTAAAAAATCAATACCGAGAATAATGACATGTTGAACCAAAGGAACAGCTAAACATTTCAAATACTTATAAATGGAATTTTTATAGGTAAAATGATAAAACAAAAAATGTGTTGAAAAGTACCATCAGCTGTGGTAACATTTAAAGTGCGTTGATCCTGTATAGGTATGTCCCATTTATTTAAAAGATAAATTGCCTTTGGACCCAAAATTGATACGCCACTTCCAGTTTAATTGACATTAAACTGAAGATATTTTTATCAAAGGTATTCAAGTTAATATAAGGTCTATTAACATTGAGTTTTGTAACGAAAAATGGACTCACCCCCAACGAACGCTGTACATAGTCGTCAAGAATCGTTCCTCAGATTTTAAACCATTAGAATCTTTGGATATTTGATTTGAAAAATCTATGAGGTAGTGATTCGAGATTATTGGACAAATATAAAGCATTCACAGGTGGAAAATCGCTATTTTCCCTGACAATTTCAGATTTAGATGATTCTTGCTTTTTTGAATTTTTATTCTTTTTACGATTTTTGCAATAATTCTTTTTTGGTGCGACTTTTGCACTTTGTGAATCCACATACACAGCAGTAGGATAACCCGGTTAACAGCGGATCAGTGCTACACACTGAATCAGGCGACGATTATTTGAACTATCCATTGAAACTGAACTAGAGTTGGCAACGTTGTCGAGTCTTAGTGTGTCTTTGATCGAACTCAGTATTTGAGAAGTTGTTGTAAGGTTGCACTTGTTTGGGCAAATTTTCTATTTTGACGCGTAATAGTCAGCATTCCACGTAAGTACATTTTTGAAAGATGAAATAAAGCAATATAATTTGTTTAAATCTTCATTTATTTGAACTAATGTTTTAAACTTGTTGACGCGTTTCACTAACACAGTAGCTTTGTCAAAACGAATGAAGGTAAAATATAAAAATGTCTTATATACAGTGCATGAATACAGAATTCTATTTACTAAGGTTAACAACGGTATTGAAAGAAATTACCTGGAAATTCATTTTTGTTTGAAATCTTAAAAAAATGAATGTATAAGAGTTAACTTTTTTTACCAATTTTTGTTAAAACTATTGTTTGAAAATATATTAACAGGTAGGTTCACAGTGGATCACTATCATGTGGTACACTGTGGATCATGATCCACTGTGAACCAGTTGCTTAAATGTTTCATTACATTGAATTTTTAGCTTTATTCATGCTAATCGCTCTAGTCTTTTATTGTTGTATTCTTTTTATAGCATGCCACGGAAGAAAGATAGGAAAACACACATCTGCCGACATGGAACTACAACTAATTCAAGACGGTTCCATCATTCGCGACACTACAACGTTACGTGTGCAAACAAAGAAATGCTGAGCCAAATATAGAAATACGTTTGGTTCCTAACTATGCAGTTCACCAAACTATTTTCTGACGATCAGGAAAATGTTTTAAGAGATTATTTCAAGAGATGTGCCTTGTTATTCTACGGCCGTTCGGCAAAAGACTGTCGTCAAGTAGCTTACCAAATGGCAAAGCTTAATAATATTAAAATGCCTCATACTTGGAATGTTAATGAATTAGCAGGGGTTGGCTGGCTCAGAGGCTTTAGAGAACGTCATTCCGATTTAAGTCTTAGAAAACCAGAAGCTTGTAGTTTTGCTAGCGCTATATCTTTTAACGAAGAGACTGTTAAAACATTTTTTAGTAATTTGGAAGAATTCAGAGAAATCCTATTTTGGCAGGTGGTACCAGGATAATTAAATTAGAAGAAACTGGAACAACCACTGTCCAGAAACCACAAACAATTATTGGACCCAACGGACACAAAAATCTATGTAAGGTCACCAGTGCTGAAAAGGGAACATTATACACAATCTGCTGTATAATTAGTGCTAGTGGTTCTGCACTTCCGCCTGGCATTATCTTTCCCCGTAAGAATGTAAATCCCAGAATGGCTACTGGTACTCCTCCTGTCTCGTTAATTTTAGCGACACCAAGGGGTTGGATGAACAGTGCATTGTTTATACAAGTGATGGAACATTTCATGAAATATAGTTACAGCACGCCAGAGAACCCATCAATTTTAATTATGGATAATCACGAGTCACATCTAAGTATCGAAGCTCTGGATTTAGCGAAAAAATCTATTGTAATTATTCTCACACTTCACCCTCACACATCTGCAAGGATGCATGCGCTAGATGTTGGGATCTTTGGTCCATTTAAGACGTACTATCACAACGCCATGAATTCTTGGTTAATGCGTCATCCAGGTTGTCCAGTAACAATATACGACATTGGTGAATTAATTGGAATTGCATTCACCAAGTCAATGACCATACAAAATATAACTGGAGCTTTTAGGAAAACAGGTATATTCCCATTTGTCAAGGATATATTCTCAAATGATGATTTTTTACCAAGCACAGTCTTTCCAAAAAGATGTTTGTTCAGATGAGTCCGTCGTTGTTCCTACTCAAAAGCCAATTAGATCCGACATTGACTCCCTAACCACTATTCAAAATATCCACGAAGATCTCTCAAAAGAATATTCGGTTGCTGGACCATCCAACGAGAATAATGCATTTATTGCACCAGAGCTATTCAGACCGGCTTTGAAGGCTGGACCTAGGACCAATGTAATAAATAGGAATACCTAAAAGATAATTTTATTGTAGAAATTTTCAGAACTCACGGTAAAACATATTTCATTTTAAATCATAATAAAAAACTGGAATGCGACCCACATTTTGTTTAATAAAATAATACGAAGTCAAAACAGAATAGAAAAAATAAAACATCTTACTGGGTCAAAGCAAAATAATTGTTTTGAATACAATTATTTCGATAACGAAAATTAGCACGATTCAAAAAACAAAAAGTTGTTTTTGCAATTCGACAAAAACCCCAAAACCGAAGTCGGGGGAAAAGCAAAAACGGGTGTACACAGAGCAGGAGCAGCAGTGTGTACCGGGGGTCGAACACGCGAAGGGAAAAGTCTTTCCCTTGCCACGGTAACGGTACTAGTTTGTTTTTAGTGTTAGCGGTACGAGAGGTAAAAGTTCTCTCCGTTGTATTAGAAGGTGATAGGGATACTGAGATTATTCCTTAACGGTGAACACTGTCCCCTGTTTCGATACACAAACGGTAGAATTACCCTCTACGCTAATTTCTTTTCGACATAACACGATACCGTTTATTGGCACGACTCGTGGTGACAAGCAGATAGCGAAAATCAAGAAATATCCCGGCGAGACGGAGGAAGTTTGACAACGCAGTAAGTTTTTGAACTAAATTCAGATTGGGATAATGTTTTCCACTAGTGAGATATTTACTCGTTATTAGTTGCGCTGGATTCTGAACTTGGGAGCATAAGTCAATTGTTATATACAAGGCGTAGCGATAGCAAATATATTTATCTGATTTTTTTTTTATTTTCAAAGAGACTGGACACATCTGTTCACTCTCAGTTAAGTTTTTCGTCCTGATAAACATATAATTTACCGTGTGTGCTGGAATAATTAAATTTTGCAGAGTTTCGCCAACCTGACACAAGTTAGGTTTCATTTTGTTAAGTAGGAGTTATCATTTTGTTGGGTCACATATTCTCTTCCACCTCGTAGGCAGGAAAGATATAGAAAGTTAGGCGAGGTTAATTTTGTACTTGGTAACACAAAGGCCGGAGCATATGTTTTCCATTTTTCGTGGGTTTCAGCGAACTTGCGCTGATAAGTAAATTTATTATAGAGAAACATTGTTATCATTCTTTTGTTCAGCCGTGATTATAAAATAAAATTTTTTCTTATTTTGCCAGTGTAAATGCATAAATTATCGTAGGTAATTTAATTACTGGGGAATTTCGCAACTTGTAACGCCAGTGTCAATAAATAATTTAATTGTTTTCCTTAGCTCAGCAGAATTTTATAGAACAAAAATTTCACTTTCATTCCCTGAAGGTCAATGGCGACCTGAAACGACGTAAACTGAAACGTTGTTGCGATTAAAGGTATTTACACATAATATTTATTTATTGTCTCGACACCGGTGACTAGAAAGTTGGGAAACGAAAATAATAAACCATACGCCTCTCATGCACTTTGAAAAAGATCAAGTCGATAAGAGGGATAATTTTGCCGCACTATCGCACAAACGAGAACTCTGTCATAACTTTGTTTTTTTTTTTGAATAGTTATATGATATACAGGGGTAGGATTAAAAAAAACCATTTATAGATAGATAGATGTATAGGTAGACTTATACCAGGGAACTCTAGTTACTTGGGTCATACGGGATTTTATTTTGGGGTTAAGGTTATAAATATCTATATATGTGTACTCAGAGAAATTATTTTTATTATATAATTTTTGTATAACGTTGTGGTTCTACCTTATTTTACCTATCATCCCCACCCCATAATTTCCCCTCTGGAGAGTGTGACAGAAACGTCCTGGCAAAGGAAGATTAATCCGTTTTAAGACCAGGCGAACCTAGCTCAAAAAAATCGGTCTGGATCGGCCTTACACGCTCAGCCGCTCATTGGAGACAGAATTTGGTGGGCTCGAAGGATGGGATCAATGTAGAGTGACTAAAAAGGTAGGGGTATTTTGGTTTTCAGGTGGTGACAGACGAATTCAGGTCGGGATTACATTACACTGGTGACAGCGGTTATTTTTTTGTTGAGAAATAACTCGGTAAAAAAGGGTAGGGTTGTGACCTGGGTGACAGCGATTATTAGAGTGGTGACAGCGGTTTTCCGATACAGAGTTGTTCCGTTAAGCTCTTCACAGCGGTTTTCCGATACAGGGTTGTTCCGTTAATTTCTTCACAGCGGTTATCCGATGCGGGGCTGCTTGGTTACTTCGTCACAGGTTTGATCTGTCTGGGTTTCACGGCAGTTTTCCCGACACAGGACTGAATCGGTTATTTTTCAGAAAGCGACTTTACATATACAGGAAGAAAACGATTAGTCGTCAAATCGCGAATCTACAATACAGGGTTGTAAGTCAGCAGGGACGCCAGATTTTCACACAAGATATTCCTGTCAGGCCAAGATTATATGCCAATCTTGCTACAACACAAGAGAATACAGGGAACGGTGAAGCTGTACGGTCTGTAACCAGAGGCTGCAATAGGCAGTAAACGGGGCATACAGGAGGGGAGAAAGGCTGGAAAATATCGAAAATTAGCCGAGATTCCTCCACCATCATCGCAGTTATCCATAGGTACAACTGTCCTCTATGAGAACAATAATACAGCATTCTGCTGCAAATTAGTCTAGTTTGTCACTCCGGCATACAATTGATTTTTTTTGTTTTGTCCTTTCGTCTTCAGTTCCATTCGTTAGAATAAATCAGACTCCCAAACGACTTAAGCTTCAATTTTACAAAGGGGGAAGTTAACCCATCCTAAAACATCCTATCCGTGTACCAAAAGCTATCCATTTCAGGCGTCGTAGAAGCCAGAAAGGTAGGAGTAATATAAGGTTATAAAGTTAAAAAAAATTTCATTTAATAAATATAAAAAAAGTAACCAAGTTCAGACAGCGATATGCCACTCGATTTGCAAAATATGTTAGGTACAGGCAGTCAAGGAGGCTCAGAAACTATGGGAGACACAAGCATTATACAGCCTACATTGAGGGTAGCACAGGCACAACCATTAGGGGTATAGCGGCGACTCTAGCCGATTTCACAGGTAGAGATGCGGCTAGATACATAGAGAAACTCGAATTAAGAGCTAAATTAGACGGGTGGACGGAATCGGAAACACTAACATTATTGAAATTTAAACTTGCGGGCGTAGCACACGATTTTTTCAAGGCAGATCCTAGGTTAGACACAGTGTCATATTCAGAATTTAGAGAAAAATTACTACGGAAATTTGTACCAAAAAAATCGATAGCAGATTGGTGGATGCAACTGGTGCAATGCTACCAAATACACGATGAGGACGTAGTGTCGTTCTGTACCAGACTAAAATTAATAGGAAACAAGATATTAGAAGAGGATATAAAGGGCGCAAGTAGGGAACAAATACCAAACATACAAAAAAAACATAATTCGGTATTAATAAACCAAACAACGACATTGGGCAAAAGAATGTAGAAAGAAAATGTTCGACGAAGCAAACAAACGGAATAAAACAACCTCGAAGTACGACAGATACAACGACGGAAAAATAAGTCCATGGAAAACGGAGAAAACTAGGTATCACGGGGAAAACCAGGAAATACAACAAGGAAACTACAGAGAATATAACAGACACAGAAACCAAAGGGAAGAGTATCATAAACAAGAAACACAGAGGAGGTCTCAACAAAATAATTTTGGGCACTACGAGAGAAACAGACGCCAAATGAACGATGATAGAAGAGGACAGTCTGAAGAAAGAGGACACACAAGTAATGCAGAATTGACGAAACATTTAAACTAGTAAGGACCACAGTTAGTCCCCGGACAAGTGGCCGAGTAAACTTAACAGGGGAAACAGATGATAGATACAGGGGGAGCGTACTCATTAGTAAATAGGTCAATAATTGCAGATTGGGAATTAGACACAAGAATCATAGAGGAATTAACTCTAAAAGGGATAACAGCACACACAATACAGCTGTATGGATCGACGAAATTGGTGATAAGCACAAACGGAATGAACTACATTTACGCAAGAGCCATCGCAGCAGAAGCCGAAATAATGGGAGAAATGCCAGTCCTTTTAGGAAGAGATTTTCTAGAAAAACAGAAAGCAATCATATCATACAAAGGAGAGCCTTCATTAGAAATATGGGAAAGAAGAATACCATTGATAAACGCAAGGCAAGTTGAGAGCACAATAGATAACGGTAGAAGCACAGAAGCAAATGACCAAGTGGCAACAATAAGGAAAAAACCAGACAGTACAGAAATGAACAATTGGCAGAAATGGCTAGGAATAGTGGAAACAATGTATAAACGAAGGGACACAAAACACAGAACAATGGAGAAAAATGAGAAGGCAATGACAAGAGAAAATAAATCAAGAGCAAATCAAACAGACAAACAAAGACAAAACGGCTACAGAGACGAAAATATAGAACTATACAGAGTGAAGACAAAAATCGACACAAAGAAAGAAAAAACGCAGGAAACAAAAATTAACGAAGAAAGATACGGACACATAGAACAAAAGAAGAATAGTGCAGAATCAGAAACAGGGAAAAAGAAGGAAGAAACAGAAACCAGGGAGAAGAACAAAGGAATAAAAGAAACAATAATTAACAGAAACTTCACAGATGTATACATAGAAGATAGCATAATTATACCAGCACTAACCGAAGTTCACACAATTGGGACACTAAAACATACCATAAGAGGAAATACGATTGCGTGTGAAACACAACACAAAGGACCAGAAGCAATAAGACTGGCAAATAGCATAGCAAATAACGGAAAAAAGATTCCAATTAGAATAATAAACACATCAGCACAAGAAATAAACCTAACAAAAGGAACCAAACTAGGAAAAGCATACGAATGTACAGAGGACACAGTACCACAAACAAAAACACAGGACACGATCAGGAAATTTGACATCAGAACAGATGAATGGATCAGAAAAAATTTCGAACTAGGTCATATAGATACAAGGTACAAGGAAGAATTAATTAAGTTAATACAAAAGTACCATCACTTATTCACAGACGACGATGAAATTCTAACAAGCACTACAAAAGTAAAACACCACATAACCATAGAAGCAGGAAGTCAACCAATATGCAAATGTCCATACAGAATACCATATTACCAAAGAGAAGTGCTTCAAAAAGAAATAGATAGGCTACTAGAAGCTAAAGTAATCAGGACATCATCCAGCCCATGGTCAGCGCCAGTCGTATTAGTGGTAAAACAAACTCCCGAAGAAGAGGAGAACGTGAGAATGTGCATAGACTACAGAGGACTAAATGCAGTAACAAAAAAGGAATATTACCCTCTACCAAACATATCGGATCTACTACAAGGCTACAAAGCAGGAGGAGAAACGTTGTTCTCAGTAATTGATGTAGCAGAAGCTTACCACCAAGTAGATATGAACGAAGAAGACATTCCACTAACTGGATTTAGCACATATCAAGGGCACTACGAATACACCAAAATGCCATTTGGACTGGTAAACGCCCCAGCAACTTTCCAAAGATTCATGAACGCAACCTTAAGAGGCTTAACGGGAATAAAATGTATGGTTTATTTGGACGACATAATCATATTCAACTATGCAGGAAAAAAGGACCATTTAGAAAAATTAGAAGAAGTATTCAATAGATTAACAAAAGCAAACATTAAACTGAAACCAAAGAAATGCAATTTTATGTTAAAGAAAGTGAAATATTTAGGACATATCATCTCACAAGAAGGAGTAGCTCCAGATCCACAGAAATTGGAGGCAGTACACAAATACCCCCTACCAAAAAACGTAAAAGGAGTAAGAGGTTTCTTAGGACTAGTAAACTGGTACAGACGGTTCATACCAAACATAACCGAATTAGCAGCACCATTAGTAAACCTAACCAAAAAAGACACACCATTCAAAATAAGAGAGGAAGTAATTAAGGCAATGGACCAACTAAAAGAATCTCTAACGTCAGACAAAGTTCTAATCTTCCCAGATTTCTCAAAACCTTTCATCTTATCGACAGATGCATCGAACATAGGTGTAGGAGAAATATTAAGCCAAATAAGGGACGGTAGAGAAAGACCAATAGCGTATGCAAGCAGGACACTAAGTAGAGCAGAAACAAATTACTCAACGACTGAAAAAGAACTTCTAGGAGTGATTTTTGCCATTAAAACATTCAGATGCTACATTTACGGGACAAAATTCACAATCATCACAGATCACAGAGCATTAAAATGGGTACTTACACTGAAGGACCCAAATTCAAGACTAACGCGATGGGCCTTAACCTTAGCAGAATACAACTTCGAAGTAATCCACAGAGTAGAACGGAAACACGGAAATGCAGACGCGCTAAGCAGCAGAATGTTAGACAAAACGTGCAACTAGATAGAGACGTCATACGAAGATTACTTACAATATATAACGGAAAACAAAGTACCAGCAAAAGACAAAATACTAGAAAAAGAAGGAAAGTTAGTATCCATACAAGAAGAACAAGCAATAGTACTATTTACGGCCAAAAATAAGCCAAACCAAGATCCATTGATAAAGGAAATAGAAGCCACATATAATTTACCGGACGTCGCACAGAATCGAATAGAAGAAATTAGAGAATGGGACACGATAGACGCAAAATTCTACATAGGGGTAAACAGAGCAGCGGTGAAAGAAGAAACCTCGTATGAAATCATGTGGAGCATAATTAAACAGTTGAAGACACTATGCGAAGAAAACAAAGAGGAAAGCATAACCTTCATAGCAAGCAAAGACCAAATTCCAGGACTGTGTTGGGACGAAATTACTAAAATGATCCAATTTACATTTTACGGTATACCCACCAAAATAATCATTCTACGACCAGATAACATCAAGGGAAGGAAACAAATACCTACTAACATTTCAAGACCATTTTACCAAATATTGTGAAGCAATTCCGTTACCAGATCAGAAAGCAGATACAGTAGCAAGAGCATTCGTTGAACAAATAATATCAAGACACGGAACACCCCAGAAACTGTTAACAGATAGAGGAACAAATTTCATGTCAGAACTAATGCAGGAAACATGCAAGTTACTAAACATAAAGAGGCTACACACGGCAAGTTATGCGCCAACGACAAACGGTCAAATAGAAAGATTACACAGAGTACTGAACGACATGTTAGCACACTATATAGCACTAGATCAACGAGATTGGGACAAATGGATACCATACGTACTTATGGCATACAGAGGAAGCGTACACACTTCAACAGGATACAGCCCATACTTTTTACTACACGGAAGAGACCAATCGTTACCATTTGAAAAATTCATCACCCCGAAAAGAATCAAATACGACATCGACAACAATTATTTGTCAGAATTAGAAGCTAGACTAAGTCAAGTATACAAGACAGCACTGAAAAACACAGAGAAAGCAAAAGCAGAAAGGATAGCCAGATATAACGAAAAAACAGCACTAAGAGAATTTTCACCAGGAGATTTAGTATACCTACTCGACATGAGCACGAAAGTAGGAAAATCGAAGAAACTACAAAACCAATGGACAGGACCTTTTGAAGTAAAAGATAAGGTAGGACCGGTTACATATCAAATCATTTCACAAAAAGGGAAGCAGACACAAATAGTACACATCAACAGATTAAAAACATACCACGGAAAAATAGAGGACAAGGAACATAAGATACTACAAGATATAGATAACTTGGAAAGTAGAGAAGAGGAAGAGGAAATACACGAGCAGGAAGAAAATGAAGTAGATCCAGAAAAAGTAGCAGCACTACCATTATGGTCAACGAACGAGAATCTACAACCACCAAAAAACAAACCAGCATCCCAAACCAGACAAAAAGGGAATAGAACAGAACAAAGACCACACTTCTTACTACGACCTCCACCGGAGATAAAACGCTCTGCCAGAGGGAGAAACAGGATACAAAGTGCACCCAGTTACACAAAAACATTTAATGCCGAAAGGAGAATAACACGGAATACAGGACAAAGACAGACGACTAACTATAAAAGAAACAAGACCAAAATAAGTACCAGATGGATAGCGATGAGCTTGAAACGACGCAGCTAAAACGTCGCGACCAATCATACATGTATATATTAGGTTATATTATTAATCCAAACAGATTTACGGGTTCAATTCATATGTTAAGCCAGAGTAAGGGGATAGGAATAATTAAGTAAGTTAGGAATCATAACAGAATAATGAAATAAACGACCATAAGTCACTATAACCAAGCAAATATACAAAGGATGCTAGTAGCACGATTATTAAAAGGATTTCACACAAATAAGCTCTTTTTCAATTCAAAATACAAGGGGACTACAAAAAGTATTTAAATATAGAAATAAATAATGGTGAAACAAGCTCACGGGTCATAAATTTCAAGAATTTGTTTTTCTCTTCAAAAGAAGAGAGCTCATTTGACAGTCCTAAATAAATGTGAAACTCGGTCAAATGAGGAAATGTCGTATAAATATTAAAAAATCATAGGTAACATAGTAATGTAACAAAGAAATGTTTAGAAATATTGGTAAGAAAGATCAGTTGTGTTAACAGTTGTAAACTTTATAAATTTTAGGAAAAGAAAACCAAATCAATGGCACGACAAAGTATTATCCTGACCTGGGTGACATGCGTCATGTGCGGGCTACATATAGCAATTGGGCTAATCGCGTATGAGTGTTCGCACCCCAACACAAATATCACAGTGTTATCGCTAAAAGACATTCAAAAGTGTCCGGAACCAGAAAAAACGTACGCGAGTGAAAAAACAGACATACAAGTGATTCAACGAAACGAAATAAAAATGCAAAAAGTATGGTCATGCGTAATAGAAGTAACAAAATTCATGTTCTACTGCGGGATGCACAGCCACACATCAGTCGTCAACGAAGTACTATCAACCTACATCCACAAATTGGGAGCAGAAGAATGCAGAAACACCCACAGATATAAAATAATAAAGTTGTACCAACAAACAATAGACAACATACTAATGAACGGTACCACAACAGCGTCAATCAAAATAGGCGGCACACTCGACAATATGGGAACATGTAAAGGTATCACATACCAAGAAAACGGCAGAAGTTGGAACGACGTAGTAATAATAGCAACAGCCAAAATAACAACCAAAGACTATCTAGCTAGAGTAACGCTAGAAACGAATGAGATCCACTTACAAGGAGAAATAACTTGCAAATTCACGAATGGTTACTGCTTCGACTCCACGGTAGGAGAATCCACCTGGTCCAGTTATGAGCCAACATGCGAAGACCATATGAGCCAGTTATACGAAGGCATAGGCAACAAAATCACAAACACAAGAAGAACTAATAGTAATTGAAGAAAAAGACAAAGTATTCGCACTAACATTACAAAAAAGAAACATACTATGTGGAATAGAAGTATGGCAAACAGAACACCCACGAATTGTCATAATACTTCAAAACACACAAAAATTACATCCGACAATGCCAATTCTAACACAAAATGTCGATCTAATGAATTATGTAAATAGTAAACTACTGTATATTGAACAAGCATATAAACGAGACGTAAACATGCTTTACACAGATACAATACAACGAATATGCTTAACGAAACGAGAAGTACTCAAAAACAGACTGCTAATGGCACATACACTACCTAATGCAGTCAGCCAACTAATGGAAAATGAACCTGGACACATAGGCAGAGTATTAGGCGAAGTACTTTATATCATAAAATGCATGCCACTAACAGTCGAGATAAGACGAACAAACAGATGTTACAACGAACTACCAATAAAAGTAAACAACGAAACAAAATTTATGGCTCCACTAACCAGAATAATACAAAACCACGCAGAAGAAATAGATTGCAATAACATGATACCACCACTTTATTTTATAGATGACCAATGGATAGGTCTAACGCCACATCCCTCTATAGCCAACCAACCAAAAACAATAAAAGTAGAAGAAGTAATAAACCTCCACTTCGACCCCATTCAACCACTAGGAGCGAAGGGTCTGTACACGCAAGAAGAAGTCAATGCAGCACAAAGAGCCCTCACGTTCGGGACAGAGAGAAAAGCAGTAGAAAACATAATTACTCGCAGAGCAGCGGGAATGAATGCCAATAGTCAAGGCTACACCGTGTCAAACATATTTGATACAAAAGAAATCAAGAACCTCGCAGAATCCACCCTAAAACACACATGGGCATGGTTCAGTCATAAGTGGAATAATTGGAATATACTTCACATTCCAAATCATTAATTATATAGCAGGCACCATACTAAATGGAATTCGTATCCACCAAACAATAGGATGCAGTATAGCACTAATAGACAGCATATGGGACTCCCTAACGGCATGGATAATTCACTCACATCAGACGAGGAAACCAGAGGAAGAAACAATAGAGATGGACCAAATACCGCAGCAAGAGACGAGCCACCCGAGGTCACAGCATTGGACAGACAGAAGTCGCCAGATGAACGATCTACTGAGCAGCAGTGTCGCGAGTGTAAACGGTCGCGACCTAGGTCAGGAATAAAAAGGGAAATAGCGAAAAAAATTGCCAAATACAGTGCCGATCATAAATATTGAGAAAATGTAACATAAATATGTAAAATGTATAAAACTGTAACATTAATTTTAAGATTATAGGCCACTATTGTAAGCCGACAGCCACATATAATTAAGGGAAAAAAATAGTTGTACATGGGTTTTGAAGAAAAGGTATTGGACCAGGGAGGTCGCAATACTTTTACAAAGGGGGAAGTAATGTAATAAATACGAATACCTAAAAGATAATTTTATTGTAGAAAATTTCAGAACACACGGTAAAACATATTTCATTTTAAATCATAATAAAAAACTGGAATGCGACCCACATTTTGTTTAATAAAATAATACGAAGTCAAAACAGAATAGAAAAAATAAAACATCTTACTGGGTCAAAGCAAAATAATTGTTTTGAATACAATTATTTCGATAACGAAAATTAGCACGATTCAAAAAACAAAAAGTTGTTTTTGCAATTCGACAAAAAACCCAAAACCGAAGTCGGGGGAAAAGCAAAAACGGGTGTACACAGAGCAGGAGCAGCAGTGTGTACCGGGGGTCGAACACGCGAAGGGAAAAGTCTTTCCCTTGCCACGGTAACGGTACTAGTTTGTTTTTAGTGTTAGCGCTACGAGAGGGAAAAGTTCTCTCCGTTGTGTTAGAAGGTGATAGGGATACTGAGATTATTCCTTGACGGTGAACACTGTCCCCTGTTTCGATACACAAACGGTAGAATTACCCTCTACGCTAATTTCTTTTCGACATAACACGATACCGTTTATTGGCACGACTCGTGGTGACAAGCAGATAGCGAAAATCAAGAAATATCCCGGCGAGACGGAGGAAGTTTGACAACGCAGTAAGTTTTTGAACTAAATTCAGATTGGGATAATTTTTTCCACTAGTGAGATATTTACTCTTTATTAGTTGCGCTGGATTCTGAACTTGGGAGCATAAGTCAATTGTTATATACAAGGCGTAGCGATAGCAAATATATTTATCTGATTTTTATTTTTATTTTCAAAGAGACTGGACACATCTGTTCACTCTCAGTTAAGTTTTTCGTCCGGATAAACAGATAATTTACCGTGTGTGCTGGAATAATTAAATTTTGCTGAGTTTCGCCAACTTGACACAAGTTTTGTTTTGTTAAGTAGGAGTTATCATTTTGTTGGGTCACATATTCTCTTCCACCTCGTAGGCAGGAAAGAGATAGAAAGTTAGGCGAGGTTAATTTTGTACTTGGTAACACAAAGGCCGGAGCGTATGTTTTCCATTTTTCGTGGGTTTCAGCGAACTTGCGCTGATAAGTAAATTTATTATAGAGAAACATTGTTATCATTCTTTTGTTCAGCCGTGATTATAAAATAAAAATTTTTCTAATTTTGCCAGTGTAAATGCATAAATTATCGTAGGTAATTTAATTACTGGGGAATTTCGCAACTTGTAACGCCAGTGTCGATAAATAATTTAATTGTTTTCCTTGGCTCTGCAGAATTTTATAGAACAAAAATTTCACTTTCATTCCCTGAAGGTCAATGGCGACCTGAAACGACGTAAGCTGAAACGTTGTTGCGATTAAAGGTATTTACACATAATATTTATTTATTGTCTCGACACCGGTGACTAGAAAGTTGGGAAACGAAAATAATAAACCATACGCCTCTCATGCACTTTGAAAAAGACCAAGCCGATAAGAGGGATAGTTTTGCCGCACTATCGCACAAACGAGAACTCTGTCATAACTTTGTTTTTTTTTTGAATAGTTATATGATATACAGGGGTAGGATTAAAAAAACATTTATAGATAGATTGATGTATAGGTAGACTTATACCAGGGAACTCTAGTTACTTGGGTAATACGGGATTTTATTTTGGGGTTAAGGTTATAAATATCTATATATGTGTACTCAGAGAAATTATTTTTTTTATTATATCATTTTTGTATAACGCTGTGGTTCTACCTTATTTTACCTATCATCCCCACCCCATAAATTCCCCTCTGGAGAGTGTAACAACCGTGGAAGTGTGACAGAAACGAGGAGAACAACCCTGTCCTGGCAAAGGAAGATTAATCCGTTTTAAGACCAGGCGAACCTAGCTCAAAAAAATCGGTCTGGATCGGCCTTACACGCTCAACCGCTCATTGGAGACAGAATTTGGTGGACTCGAAGGACGGGATCAATGTAGAGTGACTAAAAAGGTAGGGGTATTTTGGTTTTCAGGTGGTGACAGACGAATTCAGGTCGGGATTACATTACACTGGTGACAGCGGTTATTTTTTTGTTGAGAAATAACTCGGTAAAAAGGGTAGGGTTGTGACCTGGGTGACAGCGATTATTAGACCAACAAGAGAAAACCTCGGAAATTGGGTAGGTAGAAGTATGATAGCTACAGACACTCCGGAAAAATATATAATTGCTGTAGCTCGAGAAGAAATAAATAGAAAGAAAGAAACTCCAAGAAATAAATCGAAAAAGCGTAAAGTTTTACAGAGTGATTGAGAAGAAGACTGTGATGAAGTGGTCTACCAAGATACTGATGACGATGAAGAATGGTTTGAAGATGAAAATGTAGATAATGAAATAATATTGACTGAAGAAAGTCTGAAAAATCAATTATTGAGAAAAGTGAAAGTGGGTGATCATGTTCTTGTTGTATTTTGTACAAAGAAACAGAGAGTTTAGTATATGGTAAAAGTTTTAGAAACACTAACAGATAAATTGGAATATGAAGTTAGTTTTTTCAGATTAAAAGTGAAATCTACACAACAATTTTGCATGCCTAGTGTGCCTGATATCTCGTTTGTTCAAGGGCTGGATTTAAAGTTTATTCTTCCAGAGCCGTTGGTTAGTGGATCAATAAAGAGGCAGTCTTATTATAAATTTCCAGTTAATCTGTGGCTCTTGAACATATGTTGATTTACATAACATATTATTTTCATAATTGAGATAAGTTTATTTAGATAAGTACATTGTACCATTATTTGTAGTAAATAATTACTTTGAAAACACGGAGAGCATTAAGTTTGTAGCCAAAGACAGAATAAGAAGAATTATTAAGTTTTTTGTTATATTGTTTTGTATTTTCTTACTAATTTTTTAAATATCACGTTAAAGTATACAATAATTGTTTCTATTACATTTTCCAATTAAAATGAAAATAATCACTAAATGATCCACTGTGAACCACCACACAATCCACTGTATACCATCATGGTGCACAGTGCTGTGCACATGGTGCACAGCACAGTAACAGTGAGACGGCTGGAACACTGAGATATGATAGTTTTGTCAAAAGGTTAGGTATATATATATATATATATATATATATATATATATTTGGATGATGCAGACCATTGAATAGTAACCCTACCAACCAACAGAGGGCTCTCAATACATCAGATGCTTCTTCTTCTTCTTCTTTTTTCCTTTATTGGGCTTAACTCCGTCGAGTTATCTACCCAGTACTATGTGTCAATTTGATTTATTTAGGAAAAAGTTGCACTTTCATGCATCTGCCTCTGGGACACCACTTCTTCCTGGATATAAAATTAGTTTATATAACTCTATTACAATTTTTGAAGAATTTACACAAAAGCAAAGCACTACTCGCTGAAGATTCTCTAAGCATATCTTCTACACATAAAATAGTTTCATACTTCATGCAATTTTTAAGCATACTGTTATATAAAATGTCACTGTATTTTTTGTTAATAGGGCACTCCATAAGTATATGTCTGATACTACCCACTTTCCCACATTCACAATTGGGTGAATTCACTACTCCTATCCGATGAAGATGCTGCGGATACGCACAAAATGTCCCAACCTAAGTCTATTCAATGTAGTAACCACATGCCTGTTGACCTTTACATCATAAAACCAAGGCTTCTCTGGTAATTTCCCAACAATTTTAAAATAATGCTTTCCTTTAAGTTTACACAATTCAATCCATTCCTCTTCCCATTCTTTTCTTATCTTTTCTTTAACATTTACCAAAATAATTCTATAATCCACTTTATTAAAATTCTTTTCCATATTTTTTAAACTATTCTTAGCCAACAAATCTGCTTCTCCATTACCCTTAATACCTGTATGACTGGGAATCCAACCAAACCTAATATTTTGATTATTACACTTCGCATGCCATAAGAGTTCTCTAATACATAACTCTGGAAATTCAGCTTTACCATATAATCCTCTTCTTGCTATCCTCTGTAAAGCACTCTAGGAATCGGTTAGAACCAAGGAAGTCAAGTTTCCCATTTCGCGAATTCTTGTAACTGCCACATAAATCGCTAATAACTCTGCTGTACATATAGTAGCTTCGTCGGCCACTCTGACACTTATTCTAGAACCCCTATTTTCCATATATATACCAAACCCAGTTCGATTTTCATGTCTATCTTTAGATCCATCTGTATATATTATATGGAAATTCCTCCATCGCTCTTTAATTATGCCATCAAATTCTATTTCATTATTAGGGTTGCTTTTCTGTAGCCCCAAATCCTCCCAGGAAATATCCATAAGCAGTGTATCGTACCCAACTGAAAAGCATGGTATAACATCGTATTTTCTAATTAAATTATGATAAATTGATGCTCTATCAAATCCCTCCATTATAGGGAAATTGATCATGCCAACATTTATATGTTGAAGCCCATACATACTCAATCAATTACTTGTAACTATACTATTATTTAAAGAAAGGTGTTTTAAGATAAATTTTTCTGCTCCTCCAATGTAAAGGGAGTTCCCCCGCTTCTGCCAACAGTGACACAGTAGGAGTGCTTTTCATAAATTGCACTTTATCTAATTTGCATAAATTTAGTTTTGAAGTATTAAACAAAAGCAATGAACCAAAATCTAAGTGAGATCTAACAATACCCTTGTATATCATAGATAGAATTTCTGAATCAGCCCCCCACCAATAGTTTGCAACAGATTTCATTACATCTATACCTTTCTGTGCTTTGGCCACAATCCCATCAATGTGGGCACTTAACTTCATTTTGTCGTCCAGTAAGACTCCTAAATACCTTACTTTTGTTTCATATGGTATTACTTCATGATTGCATACAATACTAGGGATACTTCCTCTACTTTTCCTTTTTTGAGAAATTATCGTTTTTGATTTTTGTACTGATAATTGAAACCCATGCAATCCCAGCCATTCACTAGTATTCTCCAATGATTCATTAATACCCCTACATAACTGTTCCAAATTATTCCCAACTGCAATAATCATCATATCATCAGCCAAGCCTAACATATCCACTCCTTCCACCATTTGTTCATATATATCATTTGTGTATACTGCAAACAGTAACGGACTAAGGACTGATCCTTGTGGGATGCCTTTACTTACACATCCTAATCTGGAAGTAACCACTGAAGAGATATCTTTCACAATGATCTTTTTATTACTATATATTTTCCTTAAGAACTCAATATATGATTGTGGAATATTAAATTTAGCCAATTTATTCATTAATATATGAATCCTAACATTATCATATGCCGCTTTGATATCCAAAAATACCGCAACTACCTTATTATTCTTTTGAAAAGCTTGAACAACTGTTGTCTGTAAAAAAAACAAATTATCCATAATTCCCTTCCCCTTTCTAAAACCAGATTGTTTCTTATTAATTAAAAGGTCTGCCTCCAATTTATATTCAATTCTATTTTTGATCAAGTTTTCTAAGATCTTTAATGCACATGATTGCAAAGCGATAAACCTATAACTATCCACTGAAAAGGGATCTTTAAAGGGTTTCAAGATTGGGCAAATGATTTGGATTTTCCATTCCTCAGGAAGATTATCTCCTGATACAAAGCTACTAAATACTTTAATCAAATTAAATTTAATACAATTCGGTAATCCCCTAAACAGTGAGTACACTAAATCATCCACCCCTGGCATCTTATCTTTTTTCCTTGCACTTAACACTACATTTAGCTCATTCACACTAAACTCCTCCCCCATTTTGTTCTTTGATATAATCTCTACTCCTTCATTCAGAATTTCAGGGGAAGTAACTATATCCAAAATTTTTTACAAATTATTCTTTATAAAATCTGCATTCCTATTATAATTATTACCTCTACCAAAACCCTTAACCACTTTCCATATATATGACATATTGCTATCCCGGTTGAGGGTAGAGCAGAATTCTATAAAACTATTTTTCTTTTTGTTTTTGAACATTTTTTTGCCTCAGCAACCTTTTTTCATAAAAATATAACTGATCATACTGCTATCCCTAAAATACCTTTGTATCGCCATTCTTCTCTCTCCCAACATTGTATCACACTCCCTATCCCACCATTTATTAATTGTTCTTTTATTCTTACCATTGTTACTATTATTTCCACTATAATTTGTTTTATTGGGTTTAACCATATTGTAAGCTTTGTCTATTAAACCCACAATATCCCTGTATCTCTTAACTTCCATTTGATTTTCCATTTCTATACATTTTAAATTATACTCATCCCAATTTATATTTCTAGCATTATACTTTTTCCGTAAATATAATCATTTTTATATTCGCCCCCTATCTCGAAATCAATTTTTATAGGATAATGATCACTGTCTCCCTTGTCTAGTGGATATACTTCCCATCTTCCAACTAACCCTAACCTACCTGTGCAAAACGTAAGGTCTGTAACACTTTTGTTTTGACCCGGTAATCCAATTCTCGTTGCACTACCGTCATTCAGACAAATAAAACCAGATTCCAATAGTACCTCTATTACCATTTCTATTATTAGTATTGTTACCAAACATTAAATTTTTGGAATTAAAATCGCCAGCAAAAATCATATGATCAAATTTATCTATTTCCTGACATATATCACTTAAGAAAGGTCTGTTCATTTTAATATCTATGGGAAAATAAGTATTTATAATTAACATTATTTATTAACTACAATGGCTTGTATAATTAAACCATAAGGCTTATTTATGAAATCTAAATCATATGACCGTGATGTACATTTATTACTTACTAAAATTGCAATGCCATTATGTCCTTCCGATCTGTCTATACGATATATATTATAGCCTTTTATCCTCCATTTCATTCCATTATTTAAAAAGGTTTCTTGCAACATTATCACATTTGGGTCATCTCTATTAATTAAATATTCAAGATTAATATTGTTAGATCTCACACTTCTCAAGTTCCATTGCAATATCCTGAATTTTATAAAATGGGGTAAAATATTGAAACAAGAAACTACAATTATATTTGTCTTAATCTTACCACTCATCTTGCTCCATATCTAGTTCAGATATGGATTTCCCATTATGTATCTTCTTTCCCCCCCCTCTATTTTTTCCCATTTTTAAATTTAAATTGTTACTTGGATTCATATTTTGCCCTTTTCCCCTTTTGTGCAAATTCCCATAAATTATCTGAGACATGTTTATTAAATTCTCTACAGGTATATTCTGATCCGCCAAATATTCATTAAGATCTAACTCACGTATATCAATAACATTTACTTCATTAGAATCGCATTTTGAAGGTGAACTATTTTGTAAATCTTTATTATATGTAGACCTACCTGTGATTGGGGTAGTTGGGTACAACGGACTACCCATGTAACATCCCTGTTGTGCGTCTTTATCATATCCCGGGCTATTAGGACATCTTCTTTTGTTTTTAGTAACCTCATTATAAGATCTATTCGGGGTTCTATTATTACTTTGT
Organism: Galeruca laticollis; assembly: GCA_963921935.1. NCBI lineage: Eukaryota > Metazoa > Arthropoda > Insecta > Coleoptera > Chrysomelidae > Galeruca > Galeruca laticollis. Next base: position 196,519,152 of record OY998179.1, on the reverse strand, counting down.
ATTGTTGCACTTCTCTGACTAATTGAAATTAGCTCATTTTCAGGAGTTTTATCTGGTAAATTAGGAAAATGTCTAATACTTCTATCTGGAATGGTTCCTACGAAAGAACTTTCATTCTTCCTAGGTACTTGTTTCGCTGCATCATAATAGGCTACATTCTGATAGCTCATGATTTCATTGATTTGTTTTTGTCTAACGAGCTCTTCACAACTGTCTACATTTTTAAGCTGTTCAGTAATTAAATGACTCTCCCTACAAGAAAGACATATTTTACTCTTATACTCTGTACATTTATTTTTATCATGATCCTCGTTTCCGCATAATTCACATATCTCTTTACTATTGCATTGCTTCGCAGTATGGTTGAATCTGAAGCATTTAAAGCATAAGATAATAGGTCTGATATAAGTACCTACCTTCAATCTATTGTTATATATTCTGACAAACCTAGGGAAACTTTTGCCAACAAATGTAAAAATATATGAACCAGTTGGAACATAAGCCACCTCATGGGTAACCTTATCTTGGACCCTTCTATTCAACCTACGTACTTCCAGTACTTTATACATCCCTCCAGATTCATCATTAGCTCTATCCAAAACTTCTTCTTCTGAGAGACTACTTCCGACTCCCTTCACCACTCCTTTGCAAGTAAGCAACATTGCCGGTATAAATGTATAATATCCCTTTTTGCCAATTCCTCATTTTTCTTAAAATTATTTGCGTCCATTGGTAGGCGAAAAGTTACACATACTCCATTTCTACCTTTTTTGACAATATTTTTGACTCCTTTCACACCCGAATTATGTAAAATTTTACCAAACTCCACCGGATGGAGGTTACCTACATTTTGCTCACCATTACATTAAACGGACCCGAATCATACAATGAGTACAACAGATTTTCATAAATTGAATTTTTTTTTGATTTCTTGTGTATATTTCCCCTTAATTTTATCCACATTATTAGTTTCAGAGTTTTGTAACATTTCTCCCCCGCTCGGGTCGGGCGGCGGATTGCTCTTGTCCATGTACCCTACTCAAATTTGAGGTTAGTATCACTACTATACTTTATTCACTGCAACTAAAATATTAACTACAATAACTGTTTTAGTTAGCAAACCACGAAATTACTGTGTATTCTTGGGCTAATGATCTAAGATTACCAAAATATTCTTTTCTACACAAATATTTTCTTCCGACCACGTGTTGAAGTCGATCACTCCAATTGTCTTTACATCAGATGCAATTTAGTTGATAAAGTAAAAAAGCAGTAACAGATGATCAGTTTAGTGTGTGACAAAGGAAATTTATCAGCACTCTTTGAATTATATTTTTTCCTGGTTAATAACCAATTTAAACGAGGTAAGTCTACTATAAGTGTTTGTTAGTGTCATGGTAGCACATGACTATAGTATTTATCTCGTAAATTCAAGATTTAATATTTTGTGAAAAGTATTTATAAAAAATGTGGTTTAGGAACACTGAGACTAGTCATAATTGAAACAGTGAGACGTGTCTCAGTGTTCCTAAGGCATGTCTTAGTGTGTTACTTATTGCATAGCGGCATTACTGACCAGGTATAATTTTTATTACAGACAATAGTAATGCCAAGAAAGAATATAACAGTCAGGGTAGTAGGGCGATTTAGCGACACAGCAATGAGAGAAGCTGTTCTGTTAGTCCAACAAGGAATGAGTATCCGTCAAGCCTCTAGAGAAAAAGGCTTGTCTTTTCAGACTCTTGCCAGATATGTTCAAAAGTTTAGAAACGATCATGATGTTAGAATGTGTCCAAACTATACAGTCAATCAGTTTTTCACTTCAGAGCAAGAGAATGAAATTTGTGATTATATTATTACATGTGCAAAAATGTTTTATGGACTCTCTCGAGATGACACCCGTCGGTTAGTGTATGAATGCGCAATCCGAAATAAAATAAATATTCCTGAGAAAGGGCATGCGTGCCAATCATCATCCCTTGCCTGGGTAAAGGGCTTTCAAAAAAGACACCTTATCTTAGCGCTCAGAACCCCAGAAGGCTGCAGTTTATGAAGAGCCACTGGATTTAATAAATTTAATGTGGAGTATTTTTTTAATAAAATAGAAGAAGTCTTACAGCGTCATCCTGCATTTGGAGATGGAACCAGAATTTTCAATTTAGATGAAACCGGGACGCAAACAGTACAGAATTCACAAAAAGTGTTTGCTTGTAAAGGTGTTCGGCAAGTCAGTAAGGCAACCATTGCCGAACGTGGAACTCTTGTAACAACCTGTTGTATAGTTGGGGCCTCAGGTGTAGCTATTCCCCCAGCTATGATTTTCCCGCGTGTCCATTTTAAAGACTTTATGACAAAAGGAGCTCCACCAGGAACCCTAGGGTTAGTTGCTAAGGGAGGATGGATGAACACCGAATGTTTTGTGCAGGCTATAAATCACTTTATCCGACATACTTCTAGTTGTAAAGAAAATCCATCTCTGCTAATAATGGATAACCATGTTAGCCATCTATCCATAGAGGCCATAGACATTTGCAAATAAAACGGGGTGACTAAATTAACTATACCACCACATTGTACAAATAAGTTGCAACCCCTGGATGTTGGAGTTATAAAGCCATTCCAGACATTTTACAGCTCGGCGATCGATAGCTGGATGATGAGCCACCCAGGACAAACTTTTAGCATTTATTATGTTGCATCATGCGTGGGCATTGCTTATCCTCGAGCGATAACTCCGGTAAACATTACCAATGCGTTTAGGAAATGCGGGATATTTCCTTTTGATAGACATATTTTCAATGTGGAAGACTTTATGCCAAGTTCAGTAACTGATAGAGAATATACCCCATCTCCTTCAATATTGACTTTGCCTTTCCCAGGTCCTTCATTATCGACACTGGCCTCTCCAGGTCCTTCATTATCGACACTGGCCTCTCCAGGTCCTTCCACATCGACTAAGATCCACGGAAATAGTTCTGAGACTATGACAAATGACACTTCTGAAGCAACATTTCTGAGCCCGAAATGTTTTAGAGGTTTCCCGAAAGCTAAACCAAGAACAACCACTCAAACAACAAAACGGCGCAAAGTAAAAACCATGATAGCAACTGATACTCCTGAACGCGAGGAATTACTAAGAAACAAAGAGAATAAAATAAAACCAGACAAAGAAAGAGTAAAGAAAAATATATTTAAAAATGAAATAAAAAGTGGTGACAATGAAATGAACCTTGCAAAAAAAGCCAGAGAATAAATGAAGAAGAAAGTGAATCAGAAGATGATAGTTTTGATATAGAATTGCTAGACTCAAGTGGTAGTGAGGATTATGTAAGCAAAGATGAAGAAATAAATGTGAACATGGGATTAGAACGAATCATTTCCAGAAGAATATGTTTTAGTGGAGTTTGAAAGTAAAGGAAAGTCTGTTTACTATGTAGGAGATTTGTCTACAGCAGGTGATGATGCTGAAATAAAATTCCTCCGAAAAAGTACATGTTGAAGACATATCACTTGTTCAGAAAAATAACATTAAAATGGTATTGCCACCTCCAAAGCTTCAACAAAACCTCTTGAAATTTGAAATAACCTTCGATTCCTTAGATATTCGTTAAATGTCTCACTGTTCAGTTTTTTGTCGGAACAGTAAGACACTAGCCAATTAAAAAAAAATTAAAAAACCAGAATGTGTTTCTAGATTTTCATTTTTTTTTAAATGAATATATGTTCTACTATATAAGAGAGTAAGATTACTTGTTTATAGAGTTTTACATTTTAATTTTTTTAGTACAAATTCTGGTGTAAACATTTTGTGTCTCACTGTTACTACCTCTCTCCTACCGTTATAGATTGCCAACAACCATACGAAGTCTCTATATCTCACCTTTGAGACAGGAAAAGGTAATCATTTAAACAAGTTTAATTAAAACAAGATCAATATATTGAAAACTCCTGGACACTCAGCTAAGATATATTATAATTGATATGTTTTCTTCTTTCTGACGCTGGTGGGAAGTTGTTTGGGACAGTCGTCTCGATAGTACTCTCACTACACGGAATGACTGTCCGAAAACAGTTTGTCAGGGTCTTTAGGAGTGCTCAAGGTATGTACATTCAAAATCAGCGATATCAAGAGTGACTGCTCGTCACTCGCGCCATGTCACGTATCGACTCCGCCCTCTTTTAAATATTTTTGCGCTAGACGATCAAGAGTGACTGCTCGTCACTCGCGCCATGTCAGGTCTCGACTCCGCCCTCTTTTAAATATTTTTGCGCTAGACGACAGACACTCTTATACCGAAAATTTCGTCTTTTCCCTCTCCCCGCAATTCTATTTCTTTAATGAATTAAAAAGTATATTATCTACAGGCAAAGTATGCATATATTTGCCATATAATTAATATATGATCTTCCATTTGCAGCATCAATGATAATTTTCCATGTATCTATTGAACAGATATTCAGTTCTAAAAAATAAAAGTTGTAACTTTTGTAAAAATATTTCTAAAGTTTAAGGTTTTTCATGTGTGGTTTCGATATTTCGCTAAAAAAATCAATGTCGCTACCGGTGATTCATTTATTGCAGGTTTGATGGTCGATGATTAAATTTCATTCACCCTGATATCCAGAATCTCCTTATTCTTGCCGTCGTTCCCAACGTTATGCATACGCAAGGCTGTGAATGCTCTATTTGCGAATAGTTCCTAAAAATGATATTCTCGAGCACCGTTCCCAAAAACATCGAATTGTATCGTCCCTAACATCAGCGTCAGTTGACGTTACAATACAAATGTCATTTGTCATTTTGTTATGTCAAAAATAAATATAAACAAGCTTTTCAAATATGTTTATCAATTTCTTCTATCAAAATGAATTCTACAAACCCAAATTGAAGAGGCATACACAAATAATAATAATTTACTCATTTGGAACATTTTAATGAAGTGTATTTAGTGCAAAAAAACAAGTCTATTCTGTAACTTGTCGTTACGGTAGCTGCGTTCGTTATTTGCGTCTGATCAATCTGTTTTGTCTGAATCGTTCGTTTATTACATCTAGAGGTAGGCAGATAAATCTGAACCGTTCGGTAATTCCGCTCGGATCAGTCCGATGTAAATCTTTTTGCTCGTTATTTGCGACTGATCAATCTTTCTAGTCTGAACCGTTCGTTTATTACATCTAGAGGTAGGGAGATAAATCTGAACCGTTCGGTAATTCCGCTCGGACCAGTCCGATTTAAATCTGTTGGTTCGGAATATTTTAACCGACGAGAAAAATTAATTTGTTTACCTGTCATGCAGTGAGGTTATGTTGTGTCTCTTAGAAAACGTTTTGTGTACAAACATTTAAGGCGGGTTTATACAACATTTACATAGTCATAATCATAATCACAGTCACAATCATAAGAGTTGAACTAACTATTTCTTATAGGTCCGTTTATACAATTGTCATAATCACAATCATACGCATAATTTTACTGACCTTGAAGCATAGATAAATACTTTTAATAAGAAGCCTTGAAGTTCCCAACTTTTAACTTTTATGATTATGACGAGAATTGAAGTGCGGATGTGTAGAACCCGACAGACGACCATAGAAAAAGTATATATAAAGGAAACTCGCTTATATACTTTTTCTATGCAGGCGACATTGACAAGGGGGCGTTTCCATTACAGAATCCATTTTGTTGGCCGTTTTTTCAGGTTTTGTTGTGATTCATTGTTTATACCATACACGTGTATTATATTTGTATCATACTCTGTTGATTTTTGTGTAGAACTGGTTTTGAAAGATTTAATTGAATTGATTTTTAGTCATACGCGATTGTTATTGTTCGTTGACACTACCGAGGAAAATATACAAAAGCTATCAAAAACAGAAATTACCATAGATAACCTTTATGAAATGACGTTTGACCACTCGTTTGACGTTTGTTTCACTTATCTATGGCTGTTTTATATGAATCTTATGCTTATGACTATTAAATTAAAGAAAGTTGTATAAACGCCTTTTAGAATTGTGATTATGTTTATGATTCTGACTGTGATTATGATTATGTAAATGTTGTATAAACCCGCCTTTAATTTTTAGATTTTATTTGTCCATTCTTCATGTGTTTGGCAAAAGAGACCGAAATTGAGGAAGACAAAGTATATAAATTTCCTGTATCACAAGAATATTATAATGACATTATTGCTGGAGGTACATTATTTGTGTTTATGCAATGTTTATCACGTAGGTGTATCCAATTTACTTAGAATTTGTCTGAGAAAGCCCATCTCTGCAAAATGTATGACACATATCACGACATATCTGGAGCTTGGTAGAAAAAGGGCCAATGTCCATTAAGAAACTTTAGAGAAAATGTAAATTAAGAAGTTAGAAAGACATCGTCATCAAATTTATATAATAATATAATTTATATAATAACTCCACTACTCGCCAATTCATAGGGGCATATAAAATACCCCTCGTAAGGGGTGAAGTTATAGCCGGCGGTGTAGGAAACTGCAATCCTTTGGAATGGGTTTCAGTGTTATTTGCTTCCAGTAGAATTAAACAAAAATCAGATGAAGTTATATATCACTATTTAACTGGAAGAAGTGACCCACATTACCTGTGGAAAATGATATATTTTTAATAAAAAAACCCAATCAATCATAAATATTATTTGATGAAAACAATATGTGAAAAGTTTTTAAATGTCAGAATATATTTTATAGGTAACTAAAATTGAATCCCAACAAGAAGATGGGGTTCAAAGCCAACTAACGAAATTATTTCGAGGACAGTGAAAACATACTGCTCTCGAAATAAATGAATTTCGTTAATTAAATAAAATAGGTTTAGAGAGTTCTTTTTTGTATTATTTTATAGTTATAGTATAAGTTAATACGTATGGGTTCATTTTTAGCATACTATCAAATAACGTTTGATAAGAAATAACTATTTATTTATACAGGCATCACAGTAAAATTGTATTGATTTCAATATATTTTTTCCATTAATATATCGATTTAGTTTTGTAAATTGTCATGTATTTGTTACTATTTAAGTAGATTAGATATACCAAACCATATTATTGTTAGACACTGTATATAAGACATTACTTATATTCATTCACATAATCCATAAGTTGAATTCTTAATAATCCCCTTTAGTTAATTAGTGTTATAACTGTATATAGGAGTTGGTTGTAATAATTTATAATAAAACTCACTATTACTGACAATCCGTGTGTCGGAATTCAGACTGACTTTTTATCTTTATTTTTTAACCCTCAACATTACAGTAATCTATTTACTAACAACACACCTTAACTTCTAGCCTATTATATGCAACCCATAATACATACATGATGTATTATGTTTTGCATAACTCCTTACATCCTCTTTTTTACAGATCTAGCCTCCGAGGTGGCCTACTCAGCCTTCCGGAGGAAGTTATTTGATTTCGTAACACAAAAGCCTCCTCAGAACCAACGACATCTGTATTATGCATATTATCGGGCCTATCTACAACATTCTCAAATCTTTCACCATCACTATAATTTTCACTTAAACTTTCATTATTGTCTGTGTCACTATTAGTTCTATTCATTTCGCTTTCTTCTTTTTCTACTTGTGCTGCACTGTTTTCTAACTCTAAGAAACACTTCATTCCTTTTTCTTTCCTTTCTTTTGATAGTGTAAAAAATGAAGGATGGCTTTGTTTGTATGCAACATTTTCTTTTTTGATAGTATTGTGAGACGGTCTAATAAATTTTCTATTTCTTATTAAAACGCTGCCATTTTTCATTTTTATTTTGTATGCTCTATTTCTAATACTTTTTATTACCGTTGCTAGTAACCAAAGACCCTTTGGTTTTAATTGAACTGTTACTTGAGTACCGACTTCTAATGATTTTAATTTTTTTACATGTTTGTTGTAATATGTCTCACTCATTTTCTTTTTATTTTCTAGAGTCATATTAAATTTTTCCGAATTTATTTGTTTGGGTCTGAGGTTACTCTCTACAGATGGTATAATTGTCCTCAATTTGCGCGACATTAATATCTCTGAAGGGCTGTATTCATTGTCAATTTTCATATTCCTATATAAAAGCAAAGCCAAAAAAATATCACCATTATCCTCTAATGTTTTTTTTAAAATATTTTTAGCTGTTTGAACATTTCTTTCTGCCATTCCGTTGGACTGTGCAAAAGTTGGTGATGTGATTACATGTTCAAATTCCCATTGAAGTGCAAATTTTACAAAGTCTTTTGATGAGAACTGTGGCCCCCCATCTGAAATCACAGTTAACGGAATGACATGCCGAGCAAAAATGCTTTTTAATTTTTCAATAATATGCAGGCTGGTTGTGTCCTCACCTAAATCTTCTACTTCAATGTATTTAGAATAATAGTCTATTATTAATAAGTATTGTTTTCCTTTTAGATGAAAAAGGTCACAACCAACCTTATTCCATGGTAATCTAGGGATATTATGTCTAACCAATGGTTCTGCTTGTTGCGATTTTGAGTATTTTAGGCATATGCTACAGTTTAGAATTTTTTGTTTAATGTCATTTGACATATTAATCCAAAAAAGGGATTCTTTGGCCAAAGAGAGGCATTTATTTAAACCCATGTGATTATAATGTATTCTTGACAACATTTCTTTTTGAAGACCTTTAGGAACGACAAGTGCTTTCCCTTTGAAAATTAATTCATCAATAACGGTTAAATCAGATTTAAATGGGACATATTGCTTAATACTGGTGGGTACCTTATTATTATTGTTAGGTCAACCATCTAAAATTGTGTTTTTTAAAACTTGTAGTTCCTGATCTCTTTCTGTGTATTGTTTAAATTCTGTCCACTTATTTTTTGTAATATTAATTTCTGAAATTATCATACAAACATATTCTGAGATATCTTTGTCATAGACAACACTTTTGTTATCATTTATGTAGGCTCTAGATAACGCATCTGCAATTATTAAGTCTTTGCCTCTCTTGTACTTAACGTCAATATCATATTTATGTATTTGTAACAACATTCTTTGTAATCGGGCAGGGCATTTGTTAAGAGGTTTTTTAAAAATAGTTATCAGTGGTAAGTGATCGGTTTCTACAATTATTTTTTTTCCAAACACGAACTGATGAAATTTGTCAAGTCCTACCACGATTGCAAGAAGTTCTTTCTCAATCTGCGCATACCTACATTGTGTTTCGGTAAAGGCCATTGAGGAGTAAGCACAAGGTAGGTTATTTTGTAGAAGAACAGCGCCACATCCAGCTTTTGAAGCATCGACTGACACTAAAGTGGGTAAGTCTACATTATAGAATTGTAGAACAGGTCTGCTCTTTAACACATTTTTTATTCTTTCAAAAGCTGCTTGGTGCTCCTGTCCCCATTGGAATTCTATATATTTTTTAAGAAGATCTCTTAGTGGTGAAGTTTTCTCTGAAAAATTGTCAATAAATTTGCTGATATATGTCAATAACCCTAGCAATCTTTGAACATCTTGTTTGTTTTCAGGTCTAGGCATATTTGAAATTGCATTTAATTTTGATTCATCTGGCAGAATACCCTGTTGTGTGATTAAATGCCCCATATAAGTGAGCTCTGTTTGACCAAATTTGCATTTTTGTAGGTTAAATTTCACATTATTTTCTTTGGCTAACTCTAATACTTTTATTAACCTACTATCATGTTCTTCCTTAGAGGATCCCCACACCAGTAAATCATCAACATACACGTCTGCACCCTTTATATTGAATATTTCTTTAAAGCGTGCTTGAAAAATTTCTGGTGCAGATTTTATCCCGTAAGGAAGTCTGAGAAATTTGTATCGCCCATATGGGGTTCCAAAAGTGCATAGTCTTGAGCTTTCCTCATCTAGTGGTATCTGATAAAAACCCTGTGTTGCATCAAGTGTACTGAAATATTTAGCATTTGCTAGTTTGCTTGTTATCTCATCTAGAGTTGGTATTTTATAGTGTTCCCTCTTAATGGCCCTATTTAATTCTTGGGGATCTAAACATATACGTAATTTATTATTAGGCTTTTTAACAATTACAAGCGCATTTACCCAATCTGTAGCACCTTGTACTTTTTCAATTATTTTTAATTTCACAAGTTCATCTAAGCTTTCTTTAAGAGAGTTCATTAGTGGCAATGCTACTTTACGCGTTGCCTGAATAACTGGTTTTATATTTTTATCAATTTCAATATGATAAGGATTGCCCAAATTGCCTATACCTGAAAACAAATCTTTGTATTTTGTAATTAATTCTCTATATTGTATGGTATTTGACTCTAAACTGTCAATTTTCATTATTAAATTTAAATGTGTACTTGACTCTAACCCTAAGATAGCTTCTGTATTAGAATTTACTATATAAATGTTTATTTTATAGTAGTTATTATTTTTCTTACATGTAATTAAACAAGTTCCAAGAACATTTAGCTCTTCACCAGTGTAAGAGCGAAGTGCCACATTTGACTTACAAATGTCCCTTTGTGAGAAGCCCAGTGAGTAAAATACATGTGATGGCAATATATTTGCCATGGCACCTGTGTCTATTTTAAAACTAATTTCCTGATTATTAATAAGCAATTCTGTTCTCCACTGGTTCTGAGAAATAGTGTCTATTTTTGTGGTTACACTGCCTACATAAAGAAAACTATTTTCCGAGTTAAATAATATTGAATTTACCTCAGTACAAGCATCTGTATTTTCACTTCCTGTAACTTCGCTGACTTTATTCTGATTATACCTCCCTGAGGAATTTCCTTTTTTCTTCTTGAAACAAACCATAGAAAAATGATTTGGAATGTTGCAAAAAGAACAAATTTTTCCAAACGCCGGGCATCTATTGATTGGATGTTCCATTTTGCCACATTTATTACAATTTTTAACCACCTGTCTTGGAATGCTGGAACCCTTATAAACACTATCAACCTCAGTTCTTATTGTATTTGTAAAGCCCATAGCCTGGCTTCTAACTTTCGAAGTCTCAATTACATGACATAAATCTATAGCCTTCTGTAGGTTTAATGTGTCATCCTGTAACAGTCTTTCACGTACCGTGTCATTCCTTATGCCACACGTTATTACTGTTAAAATGAGGCTATCTTGTAAGGTCTCCAAGGTACACCTGCTAGCTTTTTTCTTGACTTCCACTATAAAATCTTCTGTGCTTTGTCCTTCTTCTTGTCTGTATGTAAATAGTTTATACCTTTCGTAGACTACATTTTCTTTTCCTATAAAATGCTCTTCAAACTTTTCTAATAAAGGTTTTAACTTGTTTTTTTCATCATTTTCAAATTTGAAAGTCGTGTATACTTTAAAACCATCGTCTCCAATGTAATGCAGTAATTGCGCACATTGGGTTTTTTCATATTTCTTGTGGACTTCTGATACAATCAAGTAATTTTCGAACCTGGCACGCCACAGCTTCCAGTTCTCGGAAACGTTACCTCTCAATGACAATGGAACAATGCCTCGATTGTCACCCATATTTTAATTATTTTGCTTTTCACTCAACTATGAGGTTCAGTCAACTTTCTATTTATTTAGTTACTGTACTGCGCCATGTTATAAGCTGTATATAGGAGTTGGTTGTAATAATTTATAATAAAACTCACTATTACTGACAATCCGTGTGTCGGAATTCAGACTGACTTTTTATCTTTATTTTTTAACCGTCAACATTACATTAATCTATTTACTAAAAACACACCTTAGGTTTGTTTTCACATGCAATCAGAAATATGTTTCTGATAGCTTTCAAACTACTTATACTGCGCATGTCATGTAAGACAAAAATCCATAACAGGTTTGTGATTTTTGTGGAAACACTGGACTAGAACGTATTACTGGTTGCATAGGCATTCTTCTTCTTTTTCTTTGCTTTTAAGAAATATCCTTATGAAACTAACCTTACTTTATTTCAACAAATTTTCATTATTTATTTAATATTTTTTACACCATAACACTAGCGCTAAATAACACCATTACTCACCACTATAATTAAGTACAATTTTAATCTTCTTGTGTTAGAAAATGGATAAAAGAAGTAAGTATATTGAAACATCTTTTAAAATGATTTAACATAAGACTACATTATTTTTTAAGGGAGCGTACCTCATGAATTAAATGAATTTATTATTATTAACGTTGAACCTGACGATACATCTGTTTCAAGACAATCAGACCTATGGACCTGGACAACTAATAATACAAAAAGAATGATTGATATTTATGCTGAATTAAAGCCTAAATTAGGTACTCATGCAATAAAAAATATGAAAAGATTGTGGGAACTTATCGCTGAAAAAATGAATGGGCCGGTAACACCAGCACAGTGTGGAAATAAGTGGAGAGTATTGGAAAGGGCCTACAAAAAATATATAGATAATCAAAAAAGTACTGGTAGTGGTAGAAAGTTTTTTGAATATGCAGAAGAGATGGACTTGATATTTAAAGGGAAAAAAAATGTGCAGCCTATTTTATTACTCTCTGACACTACAAAAGATGATATTCCAAATTTAGTAGAGGATGACTTAGACAGTGTTAGTGAAACTGATTTAATTAAACCATCATCTTCTAAAAAAGTAGAACCTGAAGTAAAACAAAAAGAAACGCCTTTTCGAATCAAGCATAATCGGACTAGGCAAAGAAGCAATCCAGTGTTAAATAGGAATATTACTTTGGAGAAAATGAGACAGGATAGAAAAGAATATTACAATGCACGCATTGAACAAGAAACGGAAAAGGTAAATCTTTTGAAACAAAGAAATGCTTTGCTATCAGAAAAAAATCAAATTCTGAAGAACAAGATCTGCTCACTCAGTTTAAATAGACCAAATTTGGAATAAGCAAAATATGTAGAATATAAAACAACTGTAAGTCTGAGTTTAATGTACCTGTGTAGTTAATACCAATTTGTTGATTTTTTTTGTTACTTTAGAGTTAGAAAAAAGTTTTATATCTCGTTAATTTAATTTAGTTTTTGAAATATACTTGTGTAGGTATATTTGTTCGTTCTGTTTTGTATGTTTCATAATAAAAACTGTTAAAAAAATTGTTAAAAACTTTTGTTTCAAAAACAAACAAATTTTTGGACACCCTCTGTATGCTCAAAACGAGGCTCAAAATTTAAATATGTATTTAACAAAGATTCTTACAGGCCTATCACTTTAATTATTCAAACTTATTGTAGAGTATTTACAATCATGTTTCTTTTTTGTACAGCATCTGGATTTGCAATATTTGCATGTTCTGCAGCATCTTGGATATCATATAAATTTACATTATTTTCATTTGCCTCTAAATTATTATCACCTTCTATGTAAAGGAAGTTATCATTCAGTGCCAAGTTATGAAGAACACAACATGCCCTAATAAAATGAACTATTGTACGTATATCCCTTAACTTAAGGTGATATAGTTGGCGCCATTTTTGCTTTAAGAGGCCGTTACAATGTTCAATACAAATCCTATTGGATGAGTGTTGAAAATTATAGTTAATTTGATTTCTAGTTAACATTCCCCTGTCTGGAAAGGGAGTCATAAGATTGTACATTAAAGGATAAGCGCTGTCTCCTAAAATATGGAATTCATTACACTTCTCTTGGAGTGAATGAAATAGGTCTGATGTCCTGAAAACACGTGCATCATGCACCGAACCTGGATATCCAACAAATAAATTTGTTATTTTTAATTGATGGTCACAGACAAGTTGTGCCTAAAACAATAAAAACTTAATATGCACTTTATAAATTAAATATTAATATTAATTAATGTTAATATGCTTACCTGTATTGAATAATACCCTTTCCTATTTATATAAGAGTCCGGGTCCTCCAAAGGCTTGTCAATTTTTATGTGGGTTCCATCTACGGCTCCTATAATTCCTGGATAACCATTTTTTTCGCGAAAATGTCTTTCGATTTCAGCTTGCCTTTCATTGTTAGGCCATATTATTACTTCAGGCGCCAGATTACTTAGGAAATATGTCATTCGTTTAGTTACTTTATGTAAGGAACTAATGCATATATTAAATCTATCTGCCACATCACGGAAACTGGCACTTTGATGCCCCGCAAACCACAGAAAAATCTGTGTTTGCTTTAATGGGGTAAGTTTTTCATGTGGTCCCAATTGCCACTTATAATATTCACTATTCTCAAAACGAACAGCGATGTCTGCAGCAACATCTTTGCTTACTCGAAAGTGTTCTATGTGTTCTTTATCATTAAACTGCGGTACAATCTGTTCAAAAAAACTTTGATTTTTAGGCCGAATTCTTTCTTCTAACATAATTTCTAGATCTGAATCTGTTTCCGACATTTGGGAAAACTCTGATCCATCAGATGAAGAAAAATCAGACATTTTTTACTACAAAAAAAAATTAAAATGCAATAAATAACACTATTTAATATTCACATTATGAATGAATTAATTACCTATTTAACTTCACAAATCAGAATAATTATTTTAACCACTTTTAACTACAAACACAAAGCAAAACCGCAAAACGTCAACACAAATAGCACAAAATATAAATTAATTGTCAAAATTCAAAATAATGCGAATTGCGCATGCTCCAAACTCTTTACTTGTAAATAATCCGCAAACTCTTCTTGCTGCTAGCAAACTGTCAGGAACTGATGTGTGAACAACCGACTCTTAGTTTGATAACAGCTGGAAAGTGATGTGTGAACGCAAAAAAGGTATTACGCAGAATCCAAACATCAGAAACACGTTTCAAACTGATGTGAAAACAAACCTCTTAACTTCTAGCCTATTATATGCAACCCATAATACATACATGATGTATTATGTTTTGCATAACTCCTTACAATTAGTATCAAATAATATGAATCCATATTACATTTTGTTAAGTAAATAAGTTGCGGAAAATATTTAAAATGTAAAAGAGGTGTTGTATTTTTATAAAAACAAGTATGACTAAGCGCATATCAATTCGATAACTGAAAGAAATAAAGTATTGGATATTTTTAAGCAGGCATTTTATCGAGTTTCAGCGAGAGCAACAGTTCTAAAATTGTTAAATAGTGGTTTTTGAAGAATATTGTAATTATTTCAACACCCGTGTAATAATATTTCACCCTTCATATTTCTACAGATTTGAAATTAAATAAAAGTCCTATCTGGTCCTATCTAATGCATTCATATTTCTTACACCTAGTAGTCCTAATAAATTGACTAACTTTATTTGAATTTTGTACTTCTCAAGCAATGTAAAACTTTTTCATAACTATAATGGCCTTAAGTTGCATATAATATGTAAAAACAGTTAATGAGAATATTTTGTAAAAAATAGTAATGTTTCACACTAAAAACATAATTAACTTGTAATATTTTCGTTCCTAATTGATACGCCACTGCGTGCTACTCAGTTTGAGCACGGAATAGAA
Organism: Galeruca laticollis; assembly: GCA_963921935.1. NCBI lineage: Eukaryota > Metazoa > Arthropoda > Insecta > Coleoptera > Chrysomelidae > Galeruca > Galeruca laticollis. Next base: position 196,503,724 of record OY998179.1, on the reverse strand, counting down.
AACAATTGTTTTCGTGTTCCATGGTTTGGTGCAAGTGGTGGTTTCATAGTCTAAGGTATATATCTATGGCTTCTGTAAGCTTTACACTGTCGTCTATTTGCTCGGGCCGTTCGTTAATGAAATTTGCTCAGATTAATCTATGATCACGTGACCAAAAATCCGTCGCGTCTGCGATGCAAATACCGAACGCTACTGGGGTAACGATGTTAAGAATAATTTTTCGAAATGAAAGCAAGTGTCAGTGCGAAATTTAAAAAGCAAAGTAAGGAGGTAGGCTAATTTACTAACTAATCATTTGTTTAATTAAAACCTATCATTTTCCTATTTAATAAAGAGAAAACTGTTATATTCGATTTAATATTAGCATCTAAATTTAGGTTTCCTATTAAATACATAGAGCCAATTTTTTATTTATTTATTTTGTTATTTGGGAAAGTATTTTTAATACTCGATAAATCAAGAGAGTTAATATGGGTGATAGGGCAGGGGGGCCGGGCCCCCCTGAACACCTATTGAAATAGAAAATGATATTATTATGAATAATAACGATATGGAAATTAGTGATAGACCGTCTAATTTAAAAGAAGTAACCAAAGAAATTAGCAAAAAAAGTAACCAAATAATTATCAACAAATATAACCAGTTTGACAAGGCACCGTTTGAAATATATATTGAAGCCAATACAGACAACAATAAAAACATTGGTAATTATAATTACTTAGCCATTGCTCGTGAAATTCTTGATTTGGAAATTAATAACATTTCTAAAATCAATAAAAAAGGGAAAAATAGAATTAGCATTGAATTTCATTCATATACAGTTGCAAATGAAGTATTGAACAATACAAAAATTAAAAATAAGGGGTATGATATGTTTATTCCGAGTAAAAATGTTTCATGTAAGGGCATAGTAAAATATATAAATACATCTATTTCTGATGAAACGATAAATAATTATTCGAATACAACAAACAATAATATTAAAATTCTGGAAACTAAAAGATTTTTGAGAAAGAAATTCAATGTAAATGGTGGTCAAGGAAATCAGAAGGCTTTAAATACTGAAAAAATAAATGAGGAAGCCGAAAATATGGTTTTAGTCCCCACTGAAACTATCCGCTATACCTTTTCTGGAACAACATTACCTAAAAGTGTAATGATATGTGGGATAGAACATAGAGTGTTACCCTATATTATGGCGGTATTTCAATGTTTCAATTGTTTAAATTACGGACATATCAAAAAGCAATGCAAATCAGACAAAAGTAAATGTTATAAATGCGGTAAGGAGAAACATGAAGAAGAAATTATTTGCAACATTAAGTGCATTCATTGCGATAGTTCAGAGCATCTAAGCACCAGTCGAGACTGCCCGGAGAGGAAAAGACAAAATTTAATTAGGGAGGCAATGTCTTTGGACAACATATCGTTTTTCGAAGCAGGCGAAAGGTACCCCAAACATAATAAAAACAACAACCAGGGACCAATATTGAGGAACCAAGAAGAATTTCCGCCTTTACCAGGGAAAGAAAATGCCATCGAGAATGTTACCCCAATTAACTACAGAAGAACAGTACATGTGGAGACTTCCCCTCGGAAATATACGTATGTAAAAGCAGCTTCAGCGAAGAATAGAAAAAGCGACAGCGTAGGATATGATGAAAAGGGACATAAAGATTTGCTTATTAACCAAAATGGACAAGTAAGGTGTTCTCTAGCCTCCACGTCAAGCACATACTATGTGCCACCATCAGTAGTTGACAGTGATAGTGACGAAGGACCATACGAACCCGCTAAAAGATCTGAGAAGAGCGACGCTCATACACTACAAGATATTATGAACATGGCTAATAAACTTAATCATTATGACAAAGAATATGTACTACAATTCATGGCAAGGCTGTACAGTAAACTAGGAGACAAAACTTTCTACAATGAACCACATGCATGAAGACCAAAATAATATAAACAACTTAGATAATCATTATGCACTAAAAATTATTCAATGGAACATTCACAGTTTAAAAGCGCGATACGATCAGCTAAATTTCATTATACATGACGAAAACCCAGATATTATCTTATTAAATGAAACTTGGATTAATGACACATATCCGACATACTTCTAGTTGTAAAGAAAATCCATCTCTGCTAATAATGGATAACCATGTTAGCCATCTATCCATAGAGGCCATAAACATTTGCAAATAAAATGGGGTGACTAAATTAACTATACCACCACATTGTACAAATAAGTTGTAACCCCTGGATGTTGGAGTTCTAAAGCCATTCCAGACATTTTACAGCTCGGCGATCGATAGCTGGATGAGGAGCCACCCAGGACAAACTTTTAGGATTTATTATGTTGCATCATGCGTGGGCATTGCTTATCCTCGAGCGATGACTCCGGTAAACATTACCAATGCGTTTAGGAAATGCGGGATATTTCCTTTTGATAGACATATTTTCAATGTGGAAGACTTTATGCCAAGTTCAGTAACTGATAGAGAATATACCCCATCTCCTTCAATACCGACTTTGCCTTTCCCAGGTCGTTCATTATCGACACTGGCCTCTCCAGGTCCTTCCACATCGACTAAGATCCACGGAAATAGTTCTGAGACTATGACAAATGACACTTCTGAAGCAACATTTCTGAGCCCGAAATGTTTTAGAGGTTTCCCGAAAGCTAAACCAAGAACAACCACTCAAACAACAAAACGGCGCAAAGTAAAAACCATGATAGCAACTGATACTCCTGAACGCGAGGAATTACTAAGAAACAAAGAGAATAAAATAAAACCAGACAGAGAAAGAGTAAAGAAAAATATATTTAAAAATGAAATAAAAAGTGGTGGCAATGAAATGAACCTTGCAAAAAAAGCCAGAGAATAAATGAAGAAGAAAGTGAATCAGAAGATGATAGTTTTGATATAGAATTGCTAGACTCAAGTGGTAGTGAGGATTATGTAAGCAATGATGAAGAAATAAATGTGAACATGGGATTAGAACGAATCATTTCCAGAAGAATATGTTTTAGTGGAGTTTGAAAGTAAAGGAAAGTCTGTTTACTATGTAGGAGATTTGTCTACAGCAGGTGATGATGCTGAAATACATTTCCTCCGAAAAAGAACATGTTGAAGACATATCACTTGTTCAGAAAAATAACATTAAAATGATATTGCCACCTCCAAAGCTTCAACAAAACCTCTTGAAATTTGAAATAACCTTCGTTTCCTTAGATATTCGTTAAATGTCTCACTGTTCAGTTTTTTGTCGGAACAGTGAGACACTAGCCAATTAAAAAAAAATTAAAAAACCAGAATGTGTTTCTAGATTTTCATATTTTCTAAATGAATATATGTTCTACTATATAAGAGAGTAAGTTTACTTGTTTATAGAGTTTTACATTTTAATTTTTTTAGTACAAATTCTGGTGTAAACATTTTGTGTCTCACTGTTACTACCTCTCTCCTACCGTTATAGATTGCCAACAACCATACGAAGTCTCTACATCTCACCTTTGAGACAGGAAAAGGTAAGTTTAATTAAAACAAGATCAATATATTGAAAACTCCTGGACACTCAGCTAAGATATATTATAATTGATATGTTTTCTTCTTTCTGACGCTGGTGGGAAGTTGTTTGGGATAGTCGTCTCGATAGTACTCTCACTACACGGAACGACTGTCCGAAAACAGTTTGTCAGGGTCTTTAGGAGTGCTCAAGGTATGTACATTCAAAATCAGCGATATCAAGAGTGACTGCTCGTCACTCGCGCCATGTCATGTATCGACTCCGCCCTCTTTTAAATATTTTTGCGCTAGACGATCAAGAGTGACTGCTCGTCACTCGCGCATGTCAGGTCTCGACTCCGCCCTCTTTTAAATATTTTTGCGCTAGACGACAGACACTCTTATACCGAAAATTTCGTATTTTCCCTCTCCCCGCAATTCCATTTTTTTAATTAATTAAAAAGTATATTATCTACAGGCAAAGTATGCATATATTTGCCATATAATTAATATATGATCTTCCATTTGCAGCATCAATGATAATTTTCCATGTATTTATTGAAAAGATATTCAGTTCTAAAAAATAAAAGTTGTAACTTTTGTAAAAATATTTCTAAAGTTTAAGGTTTTTCATGTGTGGTTTCGATATTTCGCTAAAAAAATCAATGTCGCTACCGGTGATTCATTTATTGCAGGTGTGGTGGTCGATGATTAAATTTCATTCACCCTGATATCCAGAATCTCCTTATTCTTGCCGTCGTTCCCAACGTCATGCATACGCAAGGCTGTGAATGCTCTATTTGCGAATAGTTCCTAAAAATGATATTCTCGAGCACCGTTCCCAAAAACATCGAATTGTATCGTCCCTCACATCAGCGTCAGTTGACGTTACAATACAAATGTCATTTGTCATTTTGTTATGTTAAAAATAAATATAAACAAGCTTTTCAAATATGTTTAATCAATTTCTTCTATCAAAATGAAATCTACAAACCCAATTTGAAAAGGCATACACAAATAATAATAATTTACTCATTTGGAACATTTTAATGAAGTGTATTTAGTGCAAAAAACAAGTCTATTCTGTAACTTGTCGTTACGCAGCTGCGTTCGTTATTTGCGTCTGATCAATCTGTTTTGTCTGAATCGTTCGTTTATTACATCTAGAGGTAGGCAGATAAATCTGAACCGTTCGGTAATTCCGCTCGGATCAGTCCGATGTAAATATTTTTGCTCGTTATTTGCGACTGATCAATCTTTCTAGTCTGAACCGTTCGTTTATTACATCTAGAGGTAGGGAGATAAATCTGTACCGTTCGGTAATTCCGCTCGGACCAGTCCGATTTAAATCTGTTGGCTCGGAATATTTTAACCGACGAGAAAAATTAATTTGTTTACCTGTCATGCAGTGAGGTTATGTTGTGTCTCTTAGAAAACGTTTTGTGTACAAACATTTAAGGCGGGTTTATACAACATTTACATAGTCATAATCATAATCACAGTCACAATCATAAGAGTTGAACTAACTATTTCTTATAGGTCCGTTTATACAATTGTCATAATCACAATCATAAGCATAATTTTACTGACCTTGAAGCATGGATAAATACTTTTAATAAGAAGCCTTGAAGTTCCCAACTTTTAACTTTTATGATTATGATTATGACGAGAATTAAAGTGCGCATGTGTCGAACCCGACAGACGACCATAGAAAAAGTATATATAAAGGAAACTCGCTATATATACTTTTTCTATGCAGGCGACATCGACAAGGGGGCGTTTCCATTACAGAATCCATTTTGTTGGCCGTTTTTTCAGGTTTTGTTGTGATTCATTGTTTATACCATACACGTGTATTATATTTGTATCATTGAATAAAAAGTAAAGGAAGGATAGCTACTATCTACACTCATAGAGAGAAAGCAAGACGGAAGTAGCCATCTTGAACAACCAAGTATGACTCATTTTATTTTGTTGTTGCATTGGTTTGAGAGTACGTTTTTGCTTTTGGAAGTTTTATAATAATTTTATAGTGTTTTTCATTAGTTTTTCTTGTATTTTTGTTTTGTATTTAAATAAGTGTTTATTAGGATTAATTAGAATAGTGTTTTAAGTGTTGAAACATTAGTAATTAGACTACAAACAAAATGGTTAGTTGTGCAGCCTGCGGTTGCTCCAATACCCCTAAAAATAAATCTTTAGGCATCACTTTTCATAGGTAAGTTGTTTTCTTTTATACTTTAATTTATATTAATTTTAAATAATATAAAAGATGCAAAATAAACATTTCATATTTTGATGAATGACAAGGTTAAGACAGGCGTAACATAAAAATAAAAATAGTAAGTTAACTGTTGTAACACTATACATTTAAGAAATATTTATTTGCATTTTTTCAAATTGGATTTATTTATAATGTGTAAATATTGATTATAAAAGTTTGATGCATAAAAATATGTTTTTAGTTTTCCTAAAGATTGTCAGAAAAGCAAATTGTGGACGAATTTTGTTAATAAATATAGCGCGCCTATGGTAAAACGGATATTGCCGTCCGCCATATGCAACAACCATCCTGATCAACCAAACTTGTGTTTATTGCTCCTTCCTTTACTTTTTATTCAATGAATGGTTATCAGGCAGCCATCTCTCTTCGATAAACGTTCGGTATCACTTCTTCTTCTTCTCTTCTATTTTGGCCTCCACCTGGACAGTATTTCGCCTGCGCTGGTTTTCGCTTTGGTTTATCTTAAACCAAAGCTTGTAGTTTTCGTGTTTACTTTCGTATTCTTCTTGTGAGCTAGACAATCACCATTGTTCTTAGACAATGGTATCACTGACCTATAAATGTTTATAGATCAGTGGTGGGTATACAAAATTATGTTGCACAAATTTTTGTACTACTATCCCTGAATTGGAGTTACGTTGACGTGAAGAAGTTGTCAAGAAAACCTTTTTAGCATATAACCAGAGGTGGGTAGCTATTTGAAATATTTCTATTTCGAATACCTATCTAAAATAGAAATACCTATTTTGTATCTTCATTTTAAATAGATGCGTAAAACCTATTTTATATTTATCATCTTAAATAACTGTTTTGACCTATTTATTATTTTAAATAGATCTTGGACAATCGGATTCCGATACTATGTGTTGACTGAGTTGACAGCGAGTTTTGTTTTACCGGTTTTAATTTTCAAGAGATACTCTTACCTCCGACTTTGTTGTCTCAAAATGCTAGATAATAATACTATATCTCAGAGACGGCGATTTTAATCCGCTACTTCGTTTTAAATCAAGTTTTAATTTAATGCAATATGATATGAATTCTGAAGTGGAGTACAAACTAAAAGTGCCGCTCATTTTGGATGGTAATTTTTTTAAAATATTAGCACCTGGTGAGGGGAAAGTGATACAAACATCACCGCCGAGTATATACAGTGCCACAAAAAAATACTAGCAATTTTCGTCTTCATCTAAAGGTAAGCGGCCGTTTTATATAATATGTAACTTTTGCAGTTTTTGACTGTTTCATCCTTTTTGGCTAAAACTCATTCAATGGAGGAATTTGAAAGATACAAAAAGGAACATTATGTTCATCCGAAAAAAAGAAATATCGAGAACGATAATATTGATTGTTATAATATATTGTGGCATTTGTTGTTAACGCTGAGTTGTTTTTACATATTGGTGGTTTTTGCTTATAGCGATTAGATTTTATATGAAATAAAAAAAATCATTTTTAGGCCTTATTTATTAAATATAACACCCCATTAGCTTCATCCGCACCTGTTGAAAGATTATTCTCGTATGCTGGGATGGTGATGAGACCAAAACGAAGTCAATGGCAGACTGCAATTTTGAGAATATGCTCCTACTTAAAGATAATAGCCATTTAGTAGGCTCTACATAGAAGCCATTTATTATAATATATAAGAATAGAATGTATTCAAAAAATACATTTATAAAAAACAACGAATTTTTAATTTTTCATACCTTTACATAAGACCTATTTACTATTTTATCTACGACCACCCCTGTGAGTAGTCAAAAACACACAGTCGGCAATGAATGTAAGACGTCTATTACGCACGGTAAAACAAAATGCACGGCTGTAAAGTAAATCGCACGGCTTCCATAGCAACCACTTAGCAAATGTCAATATGTAGACATTTTATTAAAAAGTCATTATTTCGATATTAGACGTTGAATTTTATTCTATATTTAAATTGTAGATAACGTTTATTAGATATGATATTGCATTTAATACTAAGAGCTATCTGGAATTATATGATATAATTGGTTCCGTTTCATTTAATCCGCATTTTTTAGCTGTCTTAATGTATCATATTAGTAAACAATAGTATATTATACACCAATCGATTAAAGTGACCCAGTTAATGTCGCGGGCGGTGTTTGATTTCTGAGAGAACTAATCCACCTAAGGGATTAATGTCACTATAGTTGAGATGTTACGCTATTTTTTGCAATTCCGGTGATTCTACATACATTTTTCATAAAAATAAATACTACTTAGAATCCACATTTACGAAACTTGGCTGGGCATCGAGGATGTACGTTTTTATTTGTAGTTTAAATTCCCTAATAAGATTATCAATACAAGTAGGTCGTGGGTAAAGTATAGTACGTAACACGTGTTGTAACGCATTTTACGCACTCGCTGCTACGCGGCTTCGTGTGTAACTTTTCCGTTCGTGCGTAAAATGCTTCTTACAACACACGTTACGTAATATACTATTACACACCTCTGCATATAACGTATCGTTTCCTGCTAAAACCAGGATGGTAAAAGCAATATTTTTTGTTATAAGTTAAAAAATAATGAAAAATATAACTAAAAATGAACTTTTTGTTAAAATAAAACCTAACCCATATCAAAGAAGACCTGTAAAATAGCACTAATAGCACAGAATACGCGAGATTAGTGTAGATTTTTGATTATTTAAGCGTTTCTTACGTGTTTTTGAAAGGACTAAATTGTTAAAAAGAAAGTAATCTTATACGGACACGGTGAAGGAACGTAACAATCCGTTCAACGAATCGTATCGGGTCTACACATGCGCAGTTCGTTACGGATACGTGAGAAATTTAAGACAAGCTAAACTACCTATTTTATTCGGCGGCTCTTTTTTAAATAATAGGATAATAGAAGAAAATCTTAGCCACTATTATCACAGCATATAGAACACAGTGTTTATTAGGCTGTGCTATTATATTCAACTTCTTAGTTGGCTAGGAGATGCAATAATTGTCAACTTCATAGATATTATAGTAGTGATCTAAGATTGCGTGTCACTTATCAAAGTGAGAGCGGCTCAACAGTATTTAATATGAACCATCGAGCTAGAGTTGATCTATCTTTAGGGTTTTACCGCTTATATGACATAACGGCGCGAAATATTAGCAAAGAATACACCATTCTTTGATATTAGTATGCCAACAAAAAATGAGGTATTTTTAAATTTTTCGTTAAAATTAGGATTTAATTTTATTTATGGAATAAGTTGTTGACATAAATCCTAATTATCATATTATTAAGATCCAAAAGCAAGCATATTATATTAAATTATGAATTACAACAAAAATATATATCAAATGTATTTGGGTATTTCTGTCTATTTTAAGTTTTCTATTTTTGGAATTGATTTTAGTACTAAACTGCGCGGGAGCCCAATGTAGTGCTGCACTTTTACTATATCTGAATTTCCAAGTAGGGGGTTAATTCATTTACATAAACACAACGCGAATTTTGTGTACATTTTAATTTTATTCAAATAATCATCTTTGAGTTAAAGTACGTCAAATGTCACGTGCAAAATTTTGGCACGCGCCCGTTGCCTTTTGACATCGCATAATTATTTGTTGTTTATTGTATGATAGTGCAATGTGCTATTTTAAACGGATTATGCAGTTAACGGTATTAAATCCGTGGGAAAGTTCATTTTAATTATTCAATGAAACAGGTAGGCGCTCCAACCATTTATTTATATTTACCAGTGCACACACATACACACCTATTACGATCAACAGTAATAATAGACTATAGTTATCTCATCTTATCAACGATGTTTACGTTGTAGGTAACAAATTGTAACCTAACTTATAAAATGTTTTCTAGACCTTTACCAAATAAAATGGTAGTTAAAACTTCTCAAAAACGTTCGGTGCGAATACTATTAGTAGGGGATAACGGAGTCGGTAAAACCTCTCTAATTTTATCACTAGTGAGTGAAGAATTTCCTGAAAATGTTCCTGCAAAAGCTGAAGAAATTACTATACCTGCAGATGTCACACCAGAACAAGGTAAATAATTTATTCAAACAGTATACTTTATTGACACTAAGAAGAAAGATATATTACACAAAGTAACATTATATTGTAAAAATATAAAATAACTGTGGTTATCACAATATTTATAAATCAAACAATTTTCAGGTACTTGATATCATGGGTTAGATTTGCTTTTCTAAAGTATTTATGCGATCATGAAATTATTTCAGTTATTTTGAAATTTGCAGGTTATATTTCCTTTTTAATACTTATAGAAAAACAAACCAAAATTCTGAAAATAATGGATATTATAATAAAAAAGCATATTTATACTTAAATGTAGCTAAATTGATAAATGTACCAGGCATTAAAATCAACATTACCTTGGTACTAGTGGTACTTGGTACTAGTGATTTGATCATTTAACTTTGAAATGTAGAAAAGGTACATGATTTAATTTCATATCATAATTAATTACATTTGTCTCGGTGGTGGCGCTAAACTAAATGTGGTCGTCAGGGACATTGCATTTGCGAGGCGCAGGGTCATTGCATTTGCGAGGCGCAGGGACATTGCATTTGTGAGGCGCATTTCATTTCCCAGTAAGAAATAAAACGATAAAATTAATGAGATTAATGTAGAGTTATATTGATAATCAAAACACACACCAATGAATATAAACAAACTTTTTGACTTTCAACCTCACTGAATTTTTTCAATATTATATCATAGTTAACACCAGTCCCTATTTCCATTTCAATTGACAGAACTGATAACACAGGTAATGTCCCTTGGCTCATCGGGTTTCTCAAGTAGGTCTTAATCAACTTTAACTTTAAAAAACTTCTCTCAACAAGAGCTGCTGTGACTGAGACTGTGATTGTTATGTAAACATTTAGATATACTTATTCCAAATTATTAAAATCTACCAACTGGAGAAGTTGTTTTGCAATGTCTAGTGAATTTGATTCTAAAAGCTGGAGTTCTTCATATGGTTTATAATGCTGTATATTGTTGTTTTTACCTTCTTGAAGTATTGTTCCTAAATCATTACAATACTTGAGAAGGTTCGCTTTTGGTACATATTTTAAATAATTGATATCATAAATAAAATGAAATCGTACTGAATATTCATTGAGTGCTTTGAATTTACATTCAATGTCAACTGTGATAGCGTTTATCATTGTGTAAAAAAGTTAACTTGATACGGCTTTTGAACTGATTGTATAGATTCATAATCGAACATTTGTGTTTTCGTTTCTGTATTACGGAATTCTTGAATGCAACTACAAAATTAACGTAATGTGTAAATAGTGTCTTTCAAGTTCACTTGAACTGATTGCCATAGTTTATTTATATTGTTCACACATAGTAGAATATTGTACCACACGTGTATGGCAACACTAAACTCAAAAGTTAACATTTTGTTCAAGATTGCTTCAGTCATTTAGGGCTTCTGAATCATGAATTTCATTTTTCAGGTCAACGCATTTGATAAAACATGGTCAAATTGTAAAAATATCGCTTTTACTGCTGTGATTCTACTCTCCCATCGCGTTTCAAACAGATATTTTAAAGTAAATTTTAATTTAGTTTTTACAAGATCCCAAAGCTTTTTTGCGAGGCCCCTTGAGGCGCGTAGCCGTTAGCCTAACGCCGCCATTTGTCTAAAAATAGTAATAATTATGTTAAATAATATTGATGTACTGATTTTTTTTCACAAAAGAGTGTGTCAACTAAGTATTTTTATTCATTTCAAAACATAATTATTTGACTTGGTTTTATAATCCCATATCTGACAGCATAATAAATCACTTAAAATGATAGTTTAACCTGACAAAATTTTACTTTTCCATTTTTTTTTAATTTAACTGGGAAATTCAGGTCTAGAATTGTAGTCAAAATGCTTTAAATTATATTAGAAACTTTTTAAAATATACAGGCTGCCTCAAATGAAAATGGTAAGCATACGATATACAGACAGTTAAATGGAAAAAATAGTTGAATATTTCAGAACACATCAAGTGGGTTTAAGAAAATCTACATCAGAAGTTTCCAAACAATGTGCACAATCACCCCTTATACAAAATCTTTCCTCTGCCATCCCACTCCTATGAAAAAATGTATAAACATTTTGTTGAATTTATGCATGGGATAAAAGAAATTGACTTGTTACTTTTCAATACTTATATTGAATGAAGGAATACATCAACATATATACAAAACTAAAACAAAACATGTACGGTTCATAGTACTCATTGAGCAGTGTTACCAATCAGGTTAACCAACACATTTCAAAATAAAAAAATTAGACATAAAGCTTAATTTTCTCAAAAAGACAGTCAAGTTCAAGTAAACCTTCTGACACTTTTCCATTAATATAATGATAGCGAATATCAATATGCTTGCTCCATTTTCCAAAATTACCATTTTCTATTAAATGAATTGAACTTTGATTATAAAGCATTAAAGTGACACTCACTGTTTTGTCCACCAATTCCTCAAGCAGACCTTACAACACTCTGCAGCAACAATACATCCAGCCTCAGTTATTGAAAGAGAGACTATGGGCTGCTTCCTGGAACTAACTAATCCTGTTGGCCGGTATTTGATTATTAATTTTTGGAATAAGACATAATGTTACTGTTTGATACTGTTTTTTGATGGGTTGAGTTATTGAAGTTTTTGTATAGTTGATGGTAGTATGTACAACCCTTCTAATTTGATGGATGTGCTCCCCCACATAAAGTACACATGGCTGGTGTATTAGCGGCTTTTTTACAGATGGCTGTACTGTGATTTCCCGCGCATTTCACACATAGAAAAGGTCTATTGCAGTAGGTCTTTGAGTGACCATATAACTGGCATCTCGTACACTGGATGATATTCTTGTCTTTTCTTGAAGCCTTGATTTGAATTATATTGTATTTTATTAATTTTGTATATTTCTTTGTCGTTTTCAGCCGGTTCCAGGTCTATAAAGAATAGATTAAGTGGTTCTTTGGATTGTCTTTGTTTTCCATTAATAATATTTCTAACCCTTTGCCCTTTAGCGGTAATTTCTTGTTTGATATCATCTATACTTGTCAAGTGATGTAGATACTTAATAACAACTCGATATGTCCGTTCCTCTTTTAATTGGTATGTGCGGTGGATAATATTATTTTCTTTCATAAACCTTACTCATTTTCTGTATGTTTCAGGGTTGTTGCAGTTTTATGGTGTTGTTTGCCATACTTCTGGTAGTATATTCTTCAATTTCTACTATATCTTGCAGCTTTTTAATCATATCTGAAATATTTACTACTCCGTAAACAAATATAGGTGGTGTTTTTGGTGTGGTATTGTCTGGTTTATCATAATTTTTTCCATCTTCTTCGGTTGGGTTAAAAGAGCTATATCGATTGGAAATACTTATTCTCTCACCTTCTTGTTTTTGGCTTGAAGTTACTTTTTTCCTTTTAACACTTACTACTTGCCACGGATTTTCTTTGTTAGTGTTATCAATATCCTCATCACTTGTTGACGACATTCTCGTTATTTGGACGTTCTTTCTAGTTTCATCTTGTGTTATTGTTTGACTACCCGACTGCAATGGTTGGTACATTTGTATATTTGTTGGATAATACTGTGAAATTTAGGGGTGGTTGTGAATCCTGGCCCATTTCCCGTTGGAAACGTATTTTGTTTTTGGCACTATTTTATTTCAATGTTTTTGTATCACCTTGCATATTTGAATTTTGAATTCTGTTGTTGTTAAACAAATTAATATAAAGTTGTAATTAGTATAAAGTTGTAAAAACTTTTGTCGTTTTTTGTTCCGGCTGATACGCCGAAACCGAACCGAATCAAACTGGAATTTCAAGAGCTAGTGGACACGTCTTCATTTCTCGAAATTCAAATGAATACTGTTGTAAAATTTAAAGTTGGTTAAGTGAAAATGTCTCGAAACAACAATTTTACTAATAGTGAAATGCGATACATGTACTGGATAATAAATAAAATAAATGAAGATCGTAATTTTATAAACAAAACGACGAGCCCACATTATTTACAATTTTTACAAACAACTCTTTTCGATCATCTCAAGGAATTGCCACTTAATCGAAGAAGATTTATGTGGTTCATGCAGAATGGAGCACCACCTCATTATCAGATAATAGTTAGGAATTATCTCGATCACCAATTTCCTCATCGTTGGATTGGCACAGGTAGTGAATTTCCGTGGCCGCCTAGAACTCCCGAGGGTAATCACCTAGATTTTTATTTTTGGGGCCATATGAAATCATTAGTATATTCACAAGAAATAAACACTCGTCAGGAACTATGACAGCGAATTGTAAATTCGGCTAGTTTTAATGCCAATCAGCCCAACAAATGTTTTAAAATAAGATCATTTAGCCAAAGAATGAATAAGCTTATTGAGGTAAACGGGGGTCACATACGACATTTGTTATAAAAGGTTTTTACTGTTTGTTTCTGATATTTTCGTGTTGTTAAAATAATTCAAAATTTAATAGTTGTGTTCTTTATTTTTATTATGGATTAAAGTTACATTTGCATATTAAATGCAATCCACTAGCCCAAAACATCGACATAGTTATTACACATCAAAATTTAAAAAATTGTTCAGCCTCATGTTTAACTTAAAATATCTCGAGAAATATTGACTTTATCGCTATGAGGAAAGAGTATGTTACCTACGTAAAAAGTATTAGAGAATCGAAAAATTGTACTAAAATTACTATTCCGCCAGTGGCGTATAACTTTAGAACAATTAACCATTCACTTACTCCTGTACGCCTTTGGTAGTAACTAGAAACGTTTGTTTAACCTAATTTAGTAGAGTGTATAGTGCCTACACTTTCTGTCAAAAATGAAATAGATACGTAAAATATTTTTAAAGTTCAGAACACAAAACGTTTTTAAAACTTTTAAACAAAACACCCTGTAACTCAGTAAGCAGCTACGTTTTATTTAGGTGTTTTGGGTTAAATCTTTATAATTTGAAGTCAGGATTCTACCGTTAAATTATTTCCAATTAGTCATGAATCACCCTGTATACATATTACATACAATTATTATACCTAATATAATAAGAAGTCTATTTAGTGGTTTGAAACTTATCAAATGCAGTATTTTTACCATACCATATATTTAATTGTGAATAGATCAAATTTGAAAATAGTGCATAAAAGTATCATGGAAGATCTTGTCCATCCTTTACTACTTTTCATTTTTATTGCCATATGGGAGAGATGATGATCTACGTATATATTTTTAATAATAATATAATGTATTCTGACCTTGATAGTATTTTATAATTGAACATACAGCTGCTGAGATGATAAACATCTTATTGAATGCTGATTAGGATTATCTACCCAACGCAGATTTCCCTAAATAAGATTAATTATTTTTTTCTCAATTCTAGAATGGAAGGAAGCTCGGAAGGAAGTAAAAAAGAAAATAAATAAAGTTTATCAAATGCTTTGTTCAGTTTAATTTGATATTATAGTATATACTGAATTTTTTCTTTACCCAAAAGTACTGCTGTGAGAAAGCATTACCATGACTTTATTTATAGTATTCAATTCTAGAAAACATAGATATATTAATTTTGAGGCTAGTTTAAATGTAAGAAAATGGAAACAGTTTTCTCTATATTTTTTTCAATTTCAATCTTTCTTTCTGTTGAACAAATTCACAGTATTAACATATATTTTTTATAGTTGTTTGTACGTCTAGCATCTAAATACAAATTAATGTGAGCAATGTAAATAAATTCAGCCAAAACATTGATAAAAACGTTACATAATTGAATTACATTAGGCCATGGTGTAAGAAGTTTTATTATTACAATTTATATAAGTTTTAGTATCTGAAGTATATAATTTTCTGTTTTTTTAGTCCCAACCAATATTGTGGACTATTGTTCTACTGAGCAGGGAGAGTCTGAATTGAATGAACAAATCAGAAGAGCAAGTGTCATATGTATCGTTTATGCTGTCGACGATGATGATTCCATTGAAAGGATTACATCACATTGGATGCCCTTGATAAGACAAAATCACCCAGACTCTTCATGTCCTGTTGTATTAGTTGGCAATAAAATTGACTTAGTGGAGTATTCCACAATTGATGTAAGTTTTTAAGCCAGTTTTTTATTAATATTTTTTGATTTCTTTACAGAAATGACAAGCCATACTTAGATACAAAATCGTCAATGCTTTTTGTTACTAATTTAACGAAACTTGAAAAAAATAGGTGTGCAAGCTGCATATTTGACACAATACTTTTTGCACTTTTCTCCTTATTGTAAGTTGTAAACATATAATGGATCTCTCTGTGGAAATCAATTTTCATGATCATACAATTTAAATTTCAGCAAATCATTTTTAAAACATTAATTAATTAAATGCTGAAAACTTTTAGCTAAACAAGGAATAATTTTATTGTAGATTGTCAAAAACACTTGATTTGTACATATTAATTAATTAATGGGGAAGTGCTATTAATAAGTTTAAATATCGGGTGGCGCAAAATGAACCTTATGGTTTAGATGCTTTATAACTTTTTATTTTTGAATAAATTGTTGACATTATTGTGTCAAAATGCAGCATATTTTAAACTTGAAACATGAAAATTTACATCTCACCCATTTTCGGATTCACAAAGTCGTGCTTTTTCCAACACATGTTGCATGACTTTTTACAATATTTCAGGGGTTATGGCACGAAAAAAAGTCCGGAAAGGTCAAATCGGGCGAACGCGACAGCCAATTAAAATCGCTCCTACACGAAATAATGTGTTCGTTAAACATTTTGTGACAACACCACTGCGTCCCTTGCAGTATGGGCCATGGTACCATCTTGTTGAAACCACATTTGAGGCTAGTTTGCCACAGCTCTGGCCTCAAATTTTTTTCCATCACGTTATTGATGGTAACTGGCACCAACTGCATTTTCTAAGAAATAAAGCCAAAAGATCCTTTTGGATGACACGCCGCACCAAACAGTATATTTGAGTGGGTGCAGCTCTCACTGATGAACTGCTCTTGGATTCTCCGTAGCATATAAACTGCTGTTTTGTTTGTTGACAAACCCCTTTAAATGAAAATGAGCTTCATTGCTTATTATCAAATTGTGGATGACATTTTCTCCTGCTTTTTGCTGTAACACAATAGCATAATAAACGGTTTTAAAACGGTTTATCCTATCATAAAATTGTCACTTGTATACACTTGGGAGGCTGTATCATATTAACAAACCGAAATTTCTCAAAAAATAACCAAAAATGTAGTATATCTGGAATTATAGGAGCCGTTATACTCGCTCTAGTGAACTGAAAATCAATACGGTTCATCTGTGACTCACACTTAAGAATATCCAGTTATAAAATTGGTCACTTGTATACACTCCGGAGGCTGTATCGTCCTAACAACCCGAAATTTCTCAAAAAATTACCAAAAATGTGGCCCTTCCAGTGCCATACCATCCGTTGTACTATCTACAGTGACCTGAAAATCAATAAGGTTCATCTATATAACACCCTCAACAATATCCAATCATAGAAATGGTCGCTTGTAAACACTCCAGAGGTTGTATTCAGCTAACAAACTGAAAATTCTTCAAACATGACAAAAATTTGGTACTTCAATTACCGTAGCACCCATTGTACTAGCTCTAGTCAGCTGAAAATCAATAGAGTTCATCTGTGAGACGCTCTGAACAATAACCAATCATAAAATTGGTCACTTGTATACACTCCAGAGGCTGTATCGTGCTAACAAACCGACATTTCTGAAAATCAATAGAGTTCATCTGTGAGACACTCTGAACAATAACCAATCATAAAATTGGTCACTTGTATACACTCCAGAGGCTGTATCGTACTAACAAACCGACATTTCTTCAAAATGACCAAAAATGTAGTATATCTGGATGTATAGGTCCAGTTGGTCTGGCTTAGGTGAGCTGAAAATCAATAGGGTTCATCTGCGAGACGCCTTTAACAATATCCAATCATAAAGGTGGTCACTTGTATACACTCCAGAGGCTGTGTCGTGCTAACAAACTGATATTTCTCCAAAAATGTAGTACTTCAAGTACCATAGCACCCGTTGTACTGGCTCTGGTGAGCTGAAAATCAATAGGGTTCATCCGTGATATGTCATGACCAATATTCAATCATAGAATTGGTAACTTGTTGCACTCCGCCGGCTGTATCATGCTAACAAACTTAAATTTCTCCAAAAATGATAAAATTTCGTACTTCTAGTACCATAGCACCAGTTGTACTGGATCTGGTGAGCTGAAAATAGATAGAGTTCATCTTGTGATATGTCCTGAATCATAAAATTGCTGACTTGTTGCACTCTGAAAGCTGTATCGTGCTAACAAGACCATGTTATGAAAAGTGGCCGGCGACGACATACACACAGGATTTTTTTTTCTAAAAATCGTTTTTTCCTTTTGTTCTTGGTGGAAAACGTAAAAATAATTTAAAAAAATTCCAAAATTCCAACTTTTTGGGGTAAACCAATACTTTTCTCGCATATTAGATAGGTTGGGCGGAAAAGTAATAAAGCCGCTGCTGGTAATCTGCCGGTTTTACTTCCTGCACTAGATGAATCTTCTATGGAAACATGTGCTATGCGGTCATAATTCTCTGACTAGACCTTCTTGATAGCCCAAGCTGTGCCGAACTTTTCATTGTTGATGTTTCTGCACCTTCTTCCACACTCTCCCATACACATTCAATCTTTACGACTGTGCGAACCGTAGGGGGTCTTCCGCCATCAGGGAGGTTACTTAATGAACGAATTATTGATGGCACTGAGGGTCTCTAGTCCGCACATTAAAATATCGACGATATACATGCTGCGCCAGAATAACTGATTGTGTTATTTACAAGATTCTGAAACAAAAGAAAAAAAGCAGTTTAAAAAAAAGTTATAAAGCATTTAAACCATAACGTTCATTTTGCGCCACCCTGTAAAGTAGGATAACTTAAATAACAAAATTGGTTTCATTGGTTAAACAATGTACAAACCTTGAATATAATTGAATTTGCCATGGAAATGCTATGTTTTGATGTTTTTGAAACATGCTATTGGTATTAATTGATTTTTAATTTTCATGTCAAATTTAGACACACCAATACCACCCTCTGTATGCCAACTTTGCCTATTGACCATATTTAATGTTGTTATCTACTTTACGGTGTTGGTCAATGCAAGCATTTATTATTAAAAGTGATTCATGAATAATTGGAAGGTATACTGAATGAGTGAGATCTATTATAAATGATATTTTAATTTATTAACATACTACCTTTATCTATGACTCTATTTTGTTTCAGGGTATATTTGAAATAATGGAAGACTTCTCAGAAATTGAAACGTGTATAGAATGTTCTGCCAAAACTTTAAAAAATATTTCGGAGATGTTTTATTATGCACAAAAGGCCGTACTTCATCCAACTGCACCAATTTATTCTGTGGAAAAGGCTGATGTAAGTAAACTAATACATATTTAGATAAGTTAAAATAATTGTTTAGTTTATATAAATTGTTTGCATTGTATTTTATTGGCAAATTAATGTAATATGACATTCTAAAATATTCTTTGATCTACTTCTCAATGTATCAGCATTAACAATGCTGTACATTTTTTAGAACTTCCATGTTAAAGTGGCCTAGAGTTTATATACAATTTGCAAAAAATATCAGCTTCCAAATCATGAACTCCCAAAAAGCAAATGAGTCATCAATGAAAGAATAAGTTTTATATAATTTATATATATATATATATATATATATATATATATATATATATATATATATATATATATATATATATATATATATATATATATATATATATATATATGGTGTGACATCAAATGGTCATTTCTGTCATGTATGTAGGTTATGTTTTGGCTACCTTCAGTTCAATTAAGTTGTGTTTTTAGTGTTTTCAACATTTTATTGCATTCTTTCGGTGTTTTATTGTGATCTTGTGTTTGGTTGACCATGGAACCCGGATTTCAAAAAGCTGACAGTAATAATTTGTTATTTGGTCAAAAATACCAAACAGATAAATAATGAACCTAAACATAAATTCATCTTCTATTTCCATATAAGAAACAAAGTGTTCATGGCCTGGTTACAAAGCCGCCGTTCACAGGAAAGGTGTCACAGTCACATGTACCTTTTAGATAGCAGTGGAATTCTGTTTCAAGATTTTATCGAATAAAAAATACGATTCAAGTTCCTCGATAGCTAGCGAGGAATTGAATTGCTTGCATTTCCACAAAGTTATAAGTGAAGTAAGTTTATTTGTGTTCTGTTAGGTTAATCATAGACAAAATATTACTTTCTCTTGTCTTTGTGCGTGCGTTTACACCCAAATTTGAATCCCATTTCATGTTTTATTTATTACTGAGTGAAATATTCGTAATGGATTCCCCTAATTGCAAAGAAATGAATGATGTACGATGTAGAATAACATATATTTTTTTCGGGAGATTGCTCATCTCATTTCAAGGAATCTAATTTTCTAAGACACTATTTTATCTTATTTTGTAATTAGATTTTTGAAACATCTATGAACACCTGAATCTGGTGTTATGTCATATGCAGATTTTTCTTGATTAGCTTGCACTTAGCATTTACTATTTCCAAGAAAACTATTGTTTTAGCGCACATCTCTGTTATTGTTAACTTTGTTGGTCCTTCAAAGTTGAAAACTGAAGCCATATCGGCATGGTATTAATTTTTTATCTATTTGAGTTGGCGTTTTTTCATTATTTGTTTATTCACAACACATGTTTTTATCTAATGTCTGTCTAATCCAAAATTCGGCAAGCTTTTGAAACGGAGGGCGAGGTAATATAAAAAACATTACCTACACGGGTTGAAAAAACCCTAACAAACTTACAAGAGTGATAAACTTTATTTTTTTGATTTTTACATCACACACAGCTTATGCACCATGTCTCATTAACACGTTAAGGGCCATGAGACATAAGGCGTGTGTCACACATACTTTTGTTTCTCGGGTCTCGAGACACGCATGCTGTGTCGCGACCCTCGCTATTCTATTTTGCCTGAGGAGATTTTTGAAAATACAAGCCTTTTTGTCAAAAGAATTAGTCTTGATTCAATTATTAATAATAGAGGTGTCTTACTCTCTGAGTTTATGAATGATAACTCATTCACCATACTTAATAGCAGATCAGTTAAAGATTGGCCGGGTCAATTCACATTTTGTAATTCCAACCGTAAATCTACTGTTGATCAAATTTGGTGCTGTAATGCCTCTCTTTCATTAATTGAAAATTTTGCAGTGCTAAATAATGAACCGGTAACATCATATCACTTCCCTATAATGATTGAAATAACACGAAACTTTATCATACCTGACACATTCATAAGCAATAAACAGTCCACAACAACTAAATTAATTTGGGATGATTTGCAGCTAGATAGGTATCAGCATATTTTGCGCAACTCTTCCTTAGCAATGTTGTCCAATGGTAATACAGAAAGTTACCACGCTATGCGTGATTCAATCTACCTTGCCGCCGATAGTTGTGGTATGAAGAAAAAATGTGTAACTTTAAACAAACCATTCACTTATAATAACAAACCTTGGTTTGACTTAGAGTGCATTAACTTAAAAAAGTCAGTTAAGTCAAAACTTAAAATCTGTAAAACTCATAATTTTGCTGATGAAGTCAAAAATGACTACCTATTGGCGAAAAAATCTTTTAAAAGCACATGTACTGCAAAAAAAATGCATTTGAAAATAATATGGTTCAATTGCTCAGTAACTCTAATGACTGTCTCACATTTTGGAGGACTATAAAAAAATTCTGTCCCAATAAGATTATCTCAAGTGTATCGCTTGAAACCTGGGAAACTTATTTTGATACCCTTACCACAGTGAAATGTGATTTTCAATATTTACAGATGGACGCTAGGCATCCGTTTCTAGACGTGGAAATCTCCCAATCTGAAGTTTTTGCGGTGCTTAACAGTTGCAAAAGGAACAAAGCCCCAGGATTAGATGGAATTCCCTTCGAGTTTTTCAAATATTTCCCTCAAAACTGGTGTCTTTTTTGTGTAGTTTGTTTAATAAAGTTTTCGAAAACGAAGCTTTCCCTACTGAATGGTCTACAGTATCGCTCTCAATGGTACACAAGAAGGGCCCCATCGATAACCCCAGTAATTATAGGGGCATCGCCTGCATTAACACTATTATTAAACTTTTTAATATGATCATGTTGAACAGATTAAACTCTTGGGTTGAAAGTAATAATATTCTCCCAGAAATTCAGGCGGGTTTCAGGAAGAACAGACGTTGTATGGACAACATCTTTGTCTTGAATAGCACCATTCAAACTCACCTACATCGCAAAGGCTGAAGAGTCTTTGCCGCTTTTATTGACTTGAAGCGCGCATTTGACTCTATTAATCATCCCCTCTTATGGCAAAAATTATTTAAGCTGGGTATCAGTTCTAAATTTATTCGCCTAGTCAGAGCTCTGTATGACAAATCCTCTTTTTGTGTAAAAGTTAACAATGAATACTCTAAATTCTTTGAAATAAATGAGGGCGTTCTGCAGGGTAAACCATTAAGTCCCTTGCTTTTCTCACTATTCATTGCTGATATTGGCGACGACTTCTTCAGAAAATCTGGTATGGTTGGAATTAATATTGATAACAGGAATGATTTGTTACTTCTGTTGTATGCGGACGATTTGGTTATCCTTGCTGACTCTGAAATAGATCTGGCTAGAAAGCTACGCACCCTTGAACAATATACTTGTCTTAACAAACTTACTGTTAACAATTCTAAATCTAAAATTATGTGTTTCTCGAGAGGCGGCCACAAAATAACAAGAAATTACAAATTTCTGTTCAACAAAGTAGAAATTGAGATGACTAACCACTATACATACTTAGGTACGCCTTGAGGTGGGTGTTGTTACGCTTGATTATACGGTATTTAAGTTGTGCCTCAATTGGTTATTAAAAATGTTTTCTTTTGCAAATACTAGATTGCCAAAGATTGTCTTTTTCAGGCTCTTAGAGTTAGAGGACTTTGACAACCCCTGCTATAACTGGGCCCTACAAATGAAACTGATTTTTATAGATCTCGGGTTGAACGACATGTGGAATAACCTCTCTTTTGGTTCACTAAAAAGCCATTACGGTGCAATTCTTGAGAATTTTAAACAAAAATTGTATAGTTCCGACTTACAACGCCTTGCTAATAGTAATTACTGTGTAATATATAAACATTTAACAGTCACTTCAGGTCCTGCAGATTATCTAACTAGTAAACTGCCGATTAAATTAGTTCGAATATTTTGTCAGATCCGTTTATGTTCGAAAACTTTGGTTAGAATAACGTATAGAAGTATTTATACTATTAATCAAGAAGAAATGTGTAATCTGTGCAACTCGCGTCAAAATGAAACGCTTGAACATATTGTGCTTCAATGCAGGATGTATGATTGTATTAGAGTGCAAATTATTAAAAATCTGCATAATTTTGATGATTTCATTGCCTTATTAAATACTGCTTCTTTGGCGGATATCAAGCAAATTTCGAATTATTTCATTGGCGTACTCAAAATTCGCTCATTTATTATAAACGAATAGCTTGGGTTTTACACAAATTTTTTATTTTTTTTTCTCGCTCTTTTATTGTTAATGCATGAACTATGTATTTATTTATAGCCACTGTACCGGATTTCTTGCTATATTGATTTGTATCAATTTGAAGCAATAAAGATATTATTATTATTATTTGCCTTGTAACTCGACCGTGTGTCACGCATCAGTACAATCCTTATAGGAATAGATTCCTTGTGGCCCTGGAAACCACACGTAGATGTTGGTCCATTAGTTTTTGTTTATTTTTTCGAAAAAAACTTTTTACAAAAATTTTGTCAACAAAACAAATATATCGCTGATATGATAATCTTTATTGAATAACAATGGAAAAAGAATACACATGAAACTCTAACCATAATAAAAAATGAAAATAAAACTCTAACCATAATATAAACTAATATATAAGTAAACTTTATATAAACAAAAATAGGTTTATTTTTTTGTAGCATTATGATCTATAAAGAAACATGAAATACAGTAACATATGTTGCAAATCGAACATTTCCATTTTTTTTTCTTGGCTTTGACACTCGTCATTCGGCCAGTCACAACAGGAACAAACTATTAATATATAAAAAAATATATTCACCTCACTCACACCTAAGAGAAGATAAAATTACCTACCTAAAAAAATAAATACAATAAGGATATACAGGGTCACTCGCTTCTTGTCTAGGGGCCCATCAAGACATTATAATTTATCACAAACAAAACTAGGCCAGGGAAAGATAGGAATAACTACAATTGGGATAAACAGAGGTAAACAAATCTGGTTCAAACATTCACAAGCATACCTTTGATTCGTATATGAATTTCATCAGAACATTATATACTTCCATTTTGTTTAAGGCTAAAAGATGGCAGATATTGAAGGGTGGGAAAAATCCGATTCTTATTAAATCATTAATAAGGTTTTGAGTTTCTTGGGAATATATGCAGTTAAAGAAAATATGATTCATTTAACTTTTGATATGACAGTGTTGACACAGGTCTGTGTCAAGAATTTTTATTTTATATAAGTGTGCCAGATAACATGCATGTCCAAAGCGTAGTCTAACAATAGTTGTAATGTATTTGCGTGGGCAGGAATAAGAATTGAACCAACAACAATTCGGAATTTCTTGTTGAATTGATGAATATTGGGTATTAGATATTTTACAATAATCGTTCCAAGACTTTTTCCATAAACAACTTTGTTTTTGTCTAGAATTAGCAAATACGTCTGGTACAGTTAGTGGATAGATAGATAAGGTACCATTTTCTGCTGCATTTTTAGCTAAACGATCTACATGTTCATTATGTTTAAGTCCTATATGTGCTTTGACCCATATCAGCTGTACATGTTTATTATCTTTTTTTAATTGAAATAACATTTTTTTTTATATAGAATATATAAAGATTATCTGATAAAGCAGGTATAGCTGGATTTTGTATAGCTGTTAAGACAGACAGAGAATCAGCTAATATAATAGCAGAACTTTTTCTGGACGAAGAAAAAAATTTTAACGATTCATAGATGCCCACAGCTTTAGCGCTGAAAACTGAGAAGTCTGAGGGGAGCTTAAACAATTTTTCGACGTTATCACCTGGAATGTAGAACGTACAACCAGTTCCATATAAACTTTTGGAAGTGTCAGTATATATATATGTATGGAATCAGAATAATTTTCTAATATGGAGTTTAAAATTGTAAGACTTATCATAGGATTTACATGATACCTAGGTTGAATGACATTAAACATATCAAAAAAGTATTCAAAATAATCTAAAGTCATATTTTTTTCTGATCTAATTACACATAGATTGTTGTTGTTTCGGAAAGCATCACAGAGAGGCGGTGAATTTTTGCGGATCCAGTAGTTGTTAGTTAAATCAAATTCGTTTAGTTTACATATATTGTGATATAAAGATTCGTTGGAAGACGTAATTTTTATGAGGAATTTATGGCTAAGATGATTTCTTCTATATTTTAAGGGAGGTTCTAAAGCTTCCACGTGAAGTGGTTCAATGGGAGTAGACCTCATAGCACCCATACAAATACGTAAGGCTTTGTTTTGAAATATGTCAATTTTTTGTAAATGATTTTTACTTGCGGATCCATAAAGTGTACATCCATAATCTATTATGGATCTAATATATGATCTATAAAAAAGTAGCGAAGTCGACACATCAGCTCACCACCAAGTTTTAGAAATGGATTTTAAAAAATTCATACCTCTGTTGCATCTATTCAATATATGTTCGATATGGGGTTTCCAGGTTAACTTCCTATCAACTATCATTCCCAAATATTTTATTGATTTACAAAAAGGAAACGCTTGTGTATTTAACTGAATCGTATCGATATTCGGGATGTTATGTCTAGAAAAAATGCAAACTGATGATTTCGTGGGATATACTTCAAAACCATTTTTAATGAACCATTTATAAGCCGATCCGTATATTTTATCTAACGTCTCTACAGCATCATTATATTTTTTGGCCTCTGAAAATAAGCAAAAATCATCCGCATACTGAATTATTTTTGGGGTGATATTTTCAACGTAAATACTATGAAAGTCAGCCGTATACAAATTAAAAAGCAGAGGACTCAATACTGAACCCTGAGGTAGTCCTGAAATATTATAACGAGGTCCTATGAGGTAATTATTATGAGTTCTTATATACAATTTTCTATGAGAATAAAAGTTAATGATTGCATCAGTTAATCGAATCGGTATTAGGAAGTTATTAATAATTTTTTCTCTCAGAATGGGTAAGCAGACGCTATCATAAGCACCTTCGATATCTAGGCAAAGTGTAGGTAAATATCTATTGGTGGAATAAGTATTTTGAATATCGGTAACAAGAGTTGTTAGAGCGTCAATTGTTCCACAACCTATTCTGTAGCCAAACTGGGTTCTTGGAAGGAGGTTTTTCTGAAATAACCACCATTCAAGTCTGTGCTTAATGATCTGTTCTAAAGTTTTCAACATACAAGACATAAGTAATTCAGCATGATTGGGATCTTTACCTGGCTTGAGAATAGGAATAATGATGACATCCTTCAACTCATTAACTATGGATAGATTATTCAGTATATCATTAAATATATCAATCAACATACATTTAGCAATAACAGGAAGGTTATCAATCATAGGATATTTAATTTCATCAAGTCCTGGACTAGTACTGATGCGATTTTTAAGAACATAGTTTAACTCTGTTAAAGTTATGGGTTTTGAAAGAAAAAGGTTCTCATCATTAAATGAAGTTAGATCAGGAAATAACATAGCAGCGAAGGGAGGATAAATTTTGTCAAAAAATTCTGCCATCCAGATATCATCTAAAGGCTTGAAGTTGGAGATTGTTTTTCTATAAATCTTTCTAGCTTGTTTCCAAAGAGAAGAAGACGAAACAGACTTATTAAGAGAAGAAACATACTCAATCCAGTTTTGTTTAGCTATAGCTTTAAATTTTCTTTTTGTTCTTGCCATCATTTCTTGACAAAGGAAAAAGTTTTGAAAATTCGAAGTTTTTGTATAAGTCGAGAAAGCCAAACTTTTGCTTGTGAAAAAAGTGTAAACCAATCATTAGCAGAACATTTAGTTTTAGGTGGTTTATAAACAGAAAAAAGGCTTAGCTCCGATTTACCATATTTAATTTTTATGCCACACATTTCCACGCCTCTACACACATTCATATTAATTTTGAATTCACAAAAACTTATTGAATAATGAACTAAAATGGCAACACCACCATAGCCGTCATGTCGGTCTTTACGGATCATATTATAACCATTATAACAATATTGTATATTGTTTCAGTAATAAGTGCCACATCTATTTTTCTAGAATTTAAAAAGTGTTGCAAACTGTTTTTATTTGCCACAGCTGATCTAGCATTCCACTGCATAATGTTAAGTGAAACTTTTTGAGCCATTAATAATTATTAACTGTTAGAGTATCCTCCAGTACTTGTTTTATGCTACTGATTGTTGAACTTTTATTAATTGATTGCAAGTCTTCTACTGAGCTAATATTATCCAATAGATTGAATACAAATTTGGAGACAATGTCAGCAATATTCTGTTTTTTACTTTCAATACTATTAAAATTGGATTTATAGGGGTTAGCAGGTAATGGTTGACTAGGACCAAAAGTAAAAGGAAACATAGGCGAGCCAGAGGGAGACTGATTGGACGGAGAGTCTGATTTTCTTTTCTTTTTCATGGGAACTGAGTATTTTTTTGTGCCACTTGTACTTGGTAGCGACGAAATTAAACTATTGCTTTCCCTAGTATTTTTTATCATAGTTTGTGTGGTATTATTATTAACTTGATTAGTAAGACTGGGGAAATCTTTATTATAATTTGATAAGCCTGAAAAAGAATCATGACTTACAAGAGAAGAAATAGAGTTTTCACAGTATTTTCTGGCTTCCAGAAATGACGTTTTTTGTTCAACCATAATAGTTTTAATTTTTTTCTATTTCTCATATTGAGGGCATTTTTTGGATACAGATAGGTGATCGTTAGATTTACAATGAATACAATAAATTTTGTCCTTATTGCAACTATGTTCCTCTGTTTTTATTTCGCCGCATTGTATACATCGTTCTTGGGTGTTTTTACACTGTTTAGAAACATGTCCATACTTCAAACAACGATAACATTGAACTACTCTACCTATAAATTGTTCTACCTGACAATATTTTTATTAAATGCAACATATTTTGGTATAATATTACCTTCAAGAGTAATAATAATGGTTTTATTTTGGTAAATAATCAATTGTGTTATCCTCTCTTTGGATTTTACGTTTAGTACGATAAATGTTTATTACCGGAGAGGTAGACTCTACATTCTCTAACAAATATTTTTCGTCATATTTAGTGTCAACGTCCCTAATGATACCCTTTGATTCGAGTAGATGATTTGGAATATAAGCTACCAAATTATGATTTTCCAACAAAGGATTTTTAACTAATTGATTAGCCTCAAGAAACGATTTTAATAGAACTTTTATTCAATTTTTACCCATACTTTTAATTTCTAATATATTAGTTAGCTTTAATTGTTTAAAAAGTATGTGACCAACAGTCATTGGATGTAGCCTTCCCAAATTACTACTTTTAAAATTTTCAATGTATACCCAAATAGTAGATAAATTGTACTTATCTGACAATAAGTTGAACTTTTTTGGAACTGGTTTTACTGCAGAAACCTCGTTGGTGCTTGGAGAGTTATTAATCGGTAACATTTGATCATCATCACATAACATAATTGACTCCACTTGCGTCGAGAATGACGTCCCTTTTTTATCCCCCATGATGGGGAAAAATTATTTAGTTAAAAACTCTAATCGGAATATTTTAAATAAACACGTGTAAGAAAACAAAGTTGGCACTGATAAAAGCTATCGACCGGTTTTGTTAATTGCTTCGCACAACCTATTTGTACAAACGTAAAATCAACACTGCATTTCCATTTTGAACGTGATGCCTTATGTAGTGCACTTTTACGCCCATATTTTGCTTTTATGTCGCGACAACACACAATACAACGTAATTGCGAATCATTCTCGACTAAACGGTGCCACGCATTTTCCTTGTCGTCCTCCTCTTGGTTTGGCGATGATTGCGTTTCTGTCAGCCTTAGCAGAGATAGACAAAATTGTTCATGAAAGTCTGTGATAGATATGTTCTGTTGTGTAACTTCTTTGTACACTAGGTGAGCGTTTACGACTGCAGAGCCTAACATATATTCAATGGCAAGTTTTCGATACCATTTAGTACCTCTACGAAGGGAAGAAGAATAGGCCTTGATTTGGTCCGATATGTCAATATATGATTTGCTTTATTGTAATCAATCACAACACTCGGTTTCTCAACTTCACCACCTCTTTGTTGTATTTTCTGTTGACTGTCTGTGTGATTCGTACTTAGCATCAGAATGTCTCTCTTGTCATGCCATTTGAGGATCATTATTCCTGTATCACTTTCTTCAGTAACTATTTCCTTGGATCTCAATTTTTTTACCGCCTCCTTGGGATTATATTTGCGATTACTGTGCAACGTACCAGTTAGATGGGCATTTTTTTTCAATGACTCTGTAGCCAGAGAGACACTTGTATAGTAATTGTCGGTCGGTATACAATTGTCGACCCTCGTTCAGAAGCCCTTCCATAAGAAAGAATACCACATTCGCGGACGCCTGCCCGCCCTCTGCGCAGTCGGTGTCACAATAAACTTTTAAATTGTATGTGTAGCCCACCTTTAAAACACAACTTGTACACTTTTATACCAAATTTATGTCGCTTGTTCTTGATAAATTGTTTGAACCTAAGGCGACAACGATATGGAACCAGGGTCTCATCGTTGCAAATATCTTTACCAGGAGTATAAAATGCTTGGAACCTTTCTACTAATTTTGTCACTAATTTCATTGCCATAGAGGGGACTTTTCTTCCAATGAGACCTCATCGTCGGAAATCTGCATAAGCCCATCCATAAAAGAAAACACAAAATGTTTTCCATTTCTAAATTATTGGTAGGAATCCACTTCTTCATTCGGGATTTTGGCTTCGTATTTTCCGATACACGTTGTTCTGCATATCGATTAGTTTCGTGTACCATGAGGGATATAATATCGTCTGTCACAAAAAGTTTGAAAATATCAATTGGTTCTTTATTGTAAAAATCTGCGTATAATGTGATGCTAATGCCAACATATCTAGGCACAAAAGGAATATTTTTTAGGGACATCCCATCAACGGGACGCCATTGTAAATTGAGGTTATTGGTATTGTCTGCAACTTGAATGTCATTTTCATAAGTTTCCACAGTGTATTCTGAAATAACATCTTGTATCACTTGGTCAATACTATCCAATTGACGATTATCAAGTATACCCTGTCTGCTATTTGAAGTGCCAGTGTTGTCAACAATATCGCCTTGCCGATTATCAGTTATTCCCTGTTTGCGAGTTGAAGCGCCACTGTTGTCAACAATCTATTTCTTTTAATCAATTTTTAAACGCTTTTTTTTGAGGTATGACGAACTTTTTTCGGAATTATCACTTGATTCACTACCGCTTGGGGAATAGCCATCTGACAAATATACACACCAATTTTACTACAACTTTCTTCATCAGATAACAATTCATTCCACAAATAATCTGCAAGCCTCTTTTGTTCCGATTCGTAACTTGCCATTATACCAATTTGAAAATAATACTTTATCCATCAATTATGATGTACATCAAACAAGATTTAACTGTATAACTGACAATATGCGATGCGATAGATCGTGCATCCAGCCACAAAACACGTGGGCGAACAACGAGGCTTATATTGGTGTGAACAAGCACGCTTTTTGATTTGATGCCAAATAGAAGAAAAAACCACAATAAAAAAATTGGCTGGCCTGTGGGACCAAATTCTTCTCTCTAATGGTGGCCCTTAACGTGATACCAATGGGACAACCGTTAACTGGAAATACTATGAGTTAAATAATGATAATTGACCCAAACATGTCTTATCCAAATGTTGATGATTTAGGAGGTTCAAAGTTATAATTTTATTTGCTTTATGACTATTATCATCATGTTTCTTGAACTATCGACTTGAAAATTTGCAGCTTTACGGTTTTTGGTATGATAAAAATGTTTGTTAGTATTTCTTAGGTTGCTCATAGAGGGCGCTACTTACAACATGTCGCTATGATAAATTAGATCATGATTTTTCATCCTGTATATCATCTATTGATAAATCGGTTTTAAAATCTGAAAAAGCAGCCGTTTTTACATTAAACATGTATTCATGTTCCTTTTTGATGTTTTAATTTGTTTTCAAGAAAAAACGATTTAATGCAGTTTTTGTTTTAATCCCACATGTTACTAGCTCGATGTGGATTTGTCATAGATACAAATTAATATCGCATAGTAAGAATTATTCTGAAAGCATAAGAAATACCAGTCATTATGACTTTTCCAATAGTGAGATGAGATATATGGCTTGCTTTTTTGCTCAAATTTCAATGGTTGCACTGCGGCCTGTAGGTATTTCCAATTATATCCTTTCCACAGACAACCCAATCATAAGTTATTTAGAAATTTGTACAATCACTTAGGTGAAAAAGGATCTTTCTGTCCCTAAAGTGAAAATAGCGCTCCAAGAACTATATCGGTTGATGAGGAAGAGGACGTT
Source organism: Galeruca laticollis (assembly GCA_963921935.1). Classification (NCBI taxonomy): domain Eukaryota; kingdom Metazoa; phylum Arthropoda; class Insecta; order Coleoptera; family Chrysomelidae; genus Galeruca; species Galeruca laticollis. The sequence goes on along the minus strand of OY998179.1, from coordinate 196,472,045 downwards.
TTGGTTAGAGTGTACGTAAATCCAGGTGTAAATACTCAACATGAGAATTTTTGACATATAGAAGCTCCATCCATATCACTAGATCACCACACTCCATTGCAGAATTTGTTGCCACAAGATCCTCCAGCAAATCTACTATTCAGTCACTTCTTGGAAGAGCAGAAAAATATAAACCCAAATTTTTTAAATAATATCCTCATCATTGATGAGGAAACGTTTACACACTGTGGAGTTTTCAACTGGCAATACAACCATTTATGGGAGTCAGAACACCCCCATGCCATAAAGGAATAGTATATTGTACAATGAGCGCTCGTACTACAACATTTCATATACCTACTCGTGGGAAATGGACCATTTCATGTAAATTGTACACTATACTTTTTCTACGACCATCTGAATCATAAACAAAACTGATATTTTTCATAAAAATTTTTTATTATAAACTTCCTACCGCCATTGTTGCTTGGTTTAGAGAATTTTTTCTCTGAAATTATTAAGTCGGGCTCTTAACCCGTTGAATGAACCATATATTTTTGTACATGTACCTACCTACATCATGAAACAAATAACGTTAAAATTTTTCAAATTTTTACAACTTGGAAATAAAAATACTTTATGCAGAAAAAATAGTTATAATTCACCTGCGGAAAAAGTTATCAATTATCGTGTCTCTTTAAAGAAGTTATATCACCTCCTGCATCTATCAGGATAGTGACCGATCTCCTTCTAAAGCAATGGCTAGTTTACATATCGGGATCAACATGTCAATGTCAAATTATCCTCACTATCGCTACCCATTTTCGATTATTAAATTTTTTATAAACGAATTTTGTAAACACTGATGTGAAATGTCAAATTATTAGACAGACGTTAACAAACATGATGCGATCATATATTACAATATATATGATCAAAAATTCGTTAATATAACGACAGTCTAGTAGCTCATGAAAGTCGTGGGAAATGAAACATTTCGATACAGCTAGGTCGTGGAAAATGAAAATCTGTATTACAACGTGGTAGGTTTCTTAATCGACGACGCACTTGAAATGTACATTTCTCTTTATGGTCATAGTAAAAGACATTTCCAGTATGAATTTAAAGTAAATGTTTTGTGCGGAGTCATTTCAAATTATTTTGTTGAACCTTTTCAACTCTCACCTTCTCTAACCGGCTCACTTTATATGAATTTTCCTCGACCAAATTTATTGTAATTGCTTAAAGACACTTAAGACACCACCACATTTTTTTCGGCCGGAGCGTGAATATTTAAATACCGTCTTTCCCCATCGTCGACTTGGTCGAGGCAGTCAATTTTCTTGGCCGCCTAGAACGCCTAGAAACCCCCACTTAAATCCAATAGATTTTTCTTTTGGGCACGTATGAAAGACATTGTATAAATACACTATTGACTCGCCCAAGGAGTTGTGGCGTAGAATACAAGCGGCTGTTGATTGAATCAAAGGCAATCAAGAAGCATTGTTTAGAATTCGTCTGTCTCTCAGAAAACAGATTACAAAATGTATCGAAGTGAATGGTGCACACTTCGAACAACTGCTTTAAAAGGTTCATATTTCTTAGTTTTCGTTTTGTTTTTTTTTGTTAACTTTCTAGATGATAATAATTTTTCTAAACAATACCTTACGAGCGTTTTCTTTCTGGAATTAAAACATAACCTGCATTAAATCGAAAAGTGATATAATTTATCGTAGCGACAGATGGTAAGTAGCGCCCTCTATGAGCAATATAAGAAATATTAACTTAATCAATTTTATTGTACCAAAAACCGTTAAGTTATCAATTATCAAGTCGATAGTTCAAGAAACATTATGATAATAGTAAAAAATGCATATAAAATTATAACTTTGAACTATGTTTCCTAAACCATCAACATTTGGATAACGCATGTTTGGGTCAACCATAATTATTTGACCCTAGTATCACCAGTTAATGGTTGCCCCATTGTCAATGAAACACCTTGTACGTACAATAGTAAAAAAGTTACAAAAATTGATTATTCCCTAGAAGAGAATAAAGGTTGTTCATAATCAGGCAGGAACTCGGATGAACTGATTCGCAGTAGTGAAGCTAAATGGTGGTTTCTAATGCTGTTTTTACGAAGCTTCATGATAGAAAACACCTATTCATAAATGTAGGAAAATGTAAAAAATCGCAATTATCTTCTGTGAGTTGGAAGACACACTGCTTATTAACTACTCCAATTCTAGAAGTAATTGTTTTACAAGACTTACTGTCTCAAAATCCTTTGTTTGGCGAGGACACAAAATGTCACATACTTGGATTATACAAGTTTTACAAATTCGCCTTCAGAAAATGCTTTCATACATTTTGAATTATTGTTTGCTATAACGTAACTGGCATGCCTCGCTTTTGAGAACAATTTTTTATTTACAAAGAGCTCTGGGTTTTTGCTTCCAGTCTCATAGTTTATGTGTGACGTTGTTGTGTTTTGTCATGAGAGGTTGAATTCCGTAAATATAGCTACATCTACATTGCAGGTGAGGCACATAGGTTTATCTTTAATAGGCATGAAAAGGAATTTTCAAGTCCAGTCATGTTTAAAAATACGAGGTTCTAAATAAACTACACGGTTTTTTCTTGCCTCTCTAACGATAAAAATGTCAAAAACCACTAACAACAAAGCGAAACTATAGAAACACAAGTCTGAAGACTCCATACTACCAATACAGACTACTAAGCGCTACGCCTACGGGATAATATATAATACCGCACTTGAAACGCAATGAGAAGAAAACCGTTATTCCATTCTAGCTACACAGAAACTACGTTTTGACCTATGTGTAATTTATTTAAAACCATGTCGCAGGCCCAAGGGGTCGCACTTGGTCTCTACCTCTATAATCTATTTCAGAAAGGTGTAGATTAATAAAATGGCAATATCCGTCCAATTCGACTCAATTTCGGTGTCCGCCATAGGCGTAGGTCTTGAAATAATATTAACAAAGAAAAATATATTTGTATCACGTGTAAAATTTAATTTACTTTTGCATAGCGCGCTTTCAGCTCTCTAGACATAGAGCCATCATCAGTGCTTAATCTAAAAATACATATTCAAATCACAACCAATAGTGTTAAATTACTAAATAAAATTCAAGTTGAGAAAGTTAACAATAGTAATATATGAATTTGATTTAAAGGTAATACAAAAAGGTTTTAATATTAGAAATTTAATAATAAAAAATGATTTTAATTGCATTGAAGTTACTATTATTTAAATTTAATATATGTGTCATAATGAGGTTTTTTTGAAACTAAAAAAGAGAAATGAAACCAGATGTTAAACTTATTAGGTAGGTATAAAAAGTTTTATATTATTAATTGATTTTTAACGAAGAAAGGAAAACTAGATATGAAATTTAATTGCATACAAAATTATTTTTAATATTATTTATGATTATTAAAACTGAAAATATCGAATTGCTAGTTAAGTGAAAGTTTGACTGAGTTTTTTTATGAAAAGATAAAAAGGTTGATAAAAAATACGTACTGTTAGATTCCGTATAATAAAATTTCCTGGCTTCATCGCCTCCATTAATAATTAAACAGGTTAATAAACCTTTAACATTATACAAACTTGGACATCACATTTAAAATTTTTTTTTAAAATCGAATTTTACTTCCAAAAAATATTTTCTTAAACACCTGTCATGTTAGAACCTCTACAGGTGGTTGTGTCGGTTTGACTGACAAATATGAGAACTTCAACTGTCAATTGGGTTTGTTCGATTGTTTGTGAATACTCTGTTCAATTTGAGAGATCGAATGCAAAAATGATTATTTATTTAAATTCAGAAAAGTAATTTTAAACAACAATGAAATCAATTATGTGTAATATTCTATTTAATTTAGTAATTGTAATGAATGATTAGCAATTTAATTAGGTTAGTAATTGTAGTGAATGATTAACAATTTAATTAGGATATTTAAAATTATTTAGAAGGTTAAATTGAGAAAACACACAAAAATAAATTTTAATGTGAAAACATCAGCAATTGCACTTACCTCAGCGCGCTATGCAAAAGTAAATTAAATTTTACACGTGATACAAATATATTTTTCTTTGTTACCCTATACGTGTACACAGCCACCAGCATCATTTGATGTCCTTCATTCATTGAAATAATATTGTTTGTAATATTAAAATTTCAAGTAATTGCGTAAGAGGATTAGGAAAGGTATGTTTTGTGGCCTGAAGTGTTAAAATCGAAATAATGTGTAGGAATTAGTTAGGATGCATTTTGCGTTTAACATGTACCATTTAACCTTCTGTTAGGTGCGACCTTGTTTGTAACTCTGTTAGTCGCGCTGGGACTGCCAGTCCCATATTAACAATGCAGCCTATTGTTTTTTTTTAAATTTTGGCTCAAATTGTCTTCAGTAGTTATAACACTTTAGGAAAACAAGTTTGTCTCTACGAAATCATTTATTAAGCATACTATATTTATGAATCTAAACTGCTAGAAATACGTTGCAGTATGTTTCATTTTATCTCAATTTAATTGACTGTACATTTGCTTTTATTGGTTCGAGTTTCTGAATTCCTACAGCATGTGAATAACTACAGAATTCTTAGAGAAATATTTAGGTATTTAAAGAAAAATAACTTGTCTTAATAAAATTTTATCATTATTAGTACCAAAGCATGTACTAGTCACATTCTTAGAGATATTAGAGAGCAATAAAACTGACCCTTTGCATAAAACTCAGCCAAAAGGTTCCTGGAACATCAGTTTATGATGTCAACATTTTTAGACTTTCATAAAAGCTGTTTTAGACTACACAATTTCTTGCCTGCTTATCGAAAGCAACCGATACATTTTTAAATGAGGATATATGAATTTTCCTGGTTTAGTATTTTACTTTTCCGCCCAACCTTTCTATATGCGAGAAAAGTATTGGTTTACCCCAAAAAAAGTTGGAATTTTGAAATTTTTTTTGAGTTATTTTTACGTTTTCCATCAACAACACGAGAAAATGGTTTTTAGAAAAAAAAATCCTGTGTGTATGTCGTTGTCGTCGGCCACTTTTCCTTACATGTCTTAGCACGATACAACCTCCGGAGTGCAATAAGTCAGCAATTTTATGATTGAATATTGTTAAAGACATGTCACAGATGATCCCTATTGATTTTCAGTTCACCAGAGCCAGTACAACGGGTGCTATGGTACTTGAAGTACGACATTTTGTTTTTGAGAAATTTCAGTTTGTTAGCACGATACAGCCTCCGGAGTTCAACAAGTCACTAATTTTATGATTGAATATTATTCAGAGCATGTCACTGATGAACCCTATTGATTTTCAGCTCACCGGAGCCAATACAACAGGTGCTACAGTAATTTAAGTACGATATTTTTCTCATTTTTGGAGAAGTTTCAGTTTGTTAGCACGATATAGCCTCCGGAGTATATTCAAGTGACCAATTTTATGATTGGATATTATTTAGAGCGTCTCAAAGATGAGCGAGCCCTATTGATATTCAACTTAGTAAAGCCAGTACAACGGGTGCCATGGTACTTGAGTACCAAATTTTTGTCATTTTTGCCGAATTTTCAGTTTGTTAGCACGATACAGCCTCTGGAGTGTATACAAGTGACCAATTTTATTGAAATTGACTGTCTCGACCCTTACTTCGTGGAATATGCCCACTTACAAGATAACTATAAACTCATATCGTTCGATGTAACTAACATGTTTACTAAAATTCCTCCTAAAGAATGTCTAATACTTGTAAGAAAATTACTAGAAGGTAAAAATATTAATCCAGGAATAATATCAGATATACTTAATTTATTTGATGTATGCATTAATCAGAATTATTTCACTTTTGACAATAAGATATATATTCAAAATGAAGGTTTACCAATGGGAAGCCCCATATCACCTATTTTAGCAAACATTTTTATGGACAATTTAGAAAGAAAGATCTTTGAAAGTAATATTTCGAAACATATTTTATTTTGGTATAGATATGTAGATGACATATTAGCTTGTTTTATGGGTAGTGAACGACAATTAGATGTATTTTTCAACCACATCAATAATTTACACCCGAAAATTAAATTTACATTAGAAATTGAAGAAAATAGCTCAATCAATTTTCTTGATTTAAAAATTCAAAGAGTTAATAATGTACTTGATTATTCATTTTACCGAAAACCAACACAAACTGATGTAACAATTCCATTCAATTCTAACCACCCTGTGTCACACAGACTAGCAGCATATAATTCAATAATACATAGAGCTTTTTCAGTTCCTATGAACAAATGTAATTTTGATAGAGAGATTAATACAATTAGACAAATAGCAACATCTAGCGGTTATCCATTAGATATGATAAATAAGCTAATTAGTAAAAAAGAGGAAAAAGTGGCATTACAACTAATATATCCTAAACAAGCTGATGCAATTAAAACTTATAAAACCATCACATATGCAGGAAATATTTCTAATAATATTTCAAAGATAATATCTTCAGCAACGAATACAACAATTTCTTTTAAAACAGAAAGTAACGTTAGTACAAAATTGTTAAATGTAAAAACAAAAATACCACTATTAAAGAAGTCAGGTATATATAAACTCAAATGTCCAGAATGTAATGCTGTCTATTTGGGTCAGACCCTTAGGAATTTTGAAATACGATACAGTGAGCACTTACGAGCATACAGATTAAAACAACCAGATAAATCCCACTACGCAAAACATCTACTTGACACCAATCATTCATTGACACCTAACACAAAACTAGAAGTACTGCATATTTGTGAAAAGAAACAAGAACTGGATTTCCTTGAAGAACTGGAAATTAGAAGACATTTAAGAAACCCACAATATGAAGTTGTCAATGAACAGTTAAATCTAGGGAATTCTCCACTAATAAACTGTCTTCTTAAGTGATAATTGTAAAGATCAGCAGATATAGTTTTCCTGGTTTTCTATATCATTGCACAGTTATACTGATCTTAATTGGAAAAATGATATCCAGGATATCACCATAGGGCTAATAATATCTAAGCTTCAATATTTGTAATATCACATCTTCTTCTTTTTTCTATAAACATATGTTAAGCCAATCACAAGTTAGGTTACTTCTTGGTCTAGCCAAATATAACTACTAAACATCAGGTAGGCATAAAATGAAATGTAACTTCTGTCATTCTGACGATGATATTTATTTATCGAAACAATTGTCAATTTTTTAGAATTTTCAATAACTTGTATTATATTGTGGAATTAACTAGAGACCTTGAGTTTCATTTAAAAACACTAAGACCAATTTTATGATTGAATATTATTCAGGGCGTCTTATAGATGAACCTTATTGATTTTTAGCTGACTAGAGCGAGTACAGCGGGTCCTATAAATCCAGATATACTACATTTTTGGAGAAATTTCGGTTTCTTAGCACGATTCATCCCTCGAAGTGTATACAAGTGACAATTTTATGATAGGATATTGCTCACGGCATCTCACAGATGCGGAAAAGTTAGTTTTAACCTTTAAAACCGTTCTTTTTTTAATAATTTGAGTTAGGAAACAGATATTAAGATGCGGTTTACGCAGGCTTTTTGGTTGGTCATTTGTCTATTTTCTAGTCTAAAAAAGTCATAGTTTATCAACGTTTATGTGTTAGTTTCATTTATAACAATAAATTAATCAAAAGTAATCAATAAATCACACACCAAACGGATACAACTAAAGCCCAAAAATTTTAGGTTGTTTTATTTTTGACATTTCACTAGGATCATAGAACATACATTTAGCGATGAAATAAAACAATACAATTTGTTTAAAGCTTCATTTATTTGAACTAATGTTCAAATAAAACTGGTTGCGCATTTCACTAACACAGTAGCTTTGTCAAAACGAATGAAGGTATAATATAAAAATGTCTTAATATATACAGTGCATAAATACAGAATTCTATTTACTACTGTTAACAAAGGTATTGAAAGAAATTACCTGGAAATTCATTCACTACAAACATTCCTAAGCTATCTTCTAGGTAAAAAGGTTTAATAAAGTGATTGATATCTATTTGGTCGGTAAGAAAATTATCTGAATATTTATTTTTGTTTATCTCAAGGGCCTCTAATAAATTTAAACTAAATGATTTACCGACTACATGGAGAATTTCAAAATTTGGGTCGAAAATGTGTTGGTTTTCTAATAAATGATTTGAATAGTTAGAATCTAATTTTTTGTTGTCATAGCTACGTTTGTGTTCCGAAATTCTAGTTTTAAAATTTCTAAAAGTTCTACCGATATAAATTTTATCACAGTTGTCATTACCACATTTTAATTTATAAACTCCTGATTTGTTAAATTTTGAAGATTTAGATTTATTATTTTTAATGAGTTTGGATAAATTGTAATCAGTTTTAAAGGAAATATTCATGTCTAAAGTTTCTAAAAATGATTTAATTTTTAAGGATGGTGTTCCAAAGTATGTTAAGCTTTTAAATTGTTTATTATTATTTTTATCAGAAGGGAATACTTGTTCTAAAGTCTATTTTTTTATCTTTTTATTTATGATATTGTCAATTAAATTTGAATCGTAATTATTATTAACTGCTACTTGTTTTATGATATTTAATTCGTGGTTATAATTATTAATATTTAATAGGACTGATAAGAGTCTGTGTATCATACTATTGAAAGCTGCTAGTTTATGACTGAATGGGTGGACCAAACTATTATGAATTGTAATATCTGTATGTGATGGTTTATGAAATATAGAAAAATCATGTTTATTATTTATATTTGAAATTGTAAGGTCTAAAAAGTTTATAGGCTTATTTTGTTCAAGCTCTACGGTAAATTTGATATTATTGTGAATTGAGTTTATGTAAGTAATGAAGCTCTCTAATTGTCTATTTGTACCAATGAAGCTAGCTAAAATGTTGTCCACATACACATTTTTTACTAATTTAAATTTCTGCTAGTAGGGGGCTGATGGGGCTACCCATAATCAAACCGTCTTCACTGCTATAAACCTCTCCATTGAAATGAAAATAATTTTGATTCAAACACACTTTTAATAAAGTAATGATATCAGAGTGAATTATAGGATTAACATTATTGTATGTGAGCAAGTTATCAACAAGAGTTATAGTTTCATTAGGAGGTATACTAGGGAATAGATTTGTTACATCGAACGATATGAATTTAGAATTATGGGGTAGTATTATATCTTGAATATTATTAATTAATTCAGTTTAGTTCTTAACTGAAAATCGAGGTTTGAATGAACAATATTTATAAATGACATTAGACATCTAATAAAGTTCAGAATGAAATAAAATTAGCAGTAGATAACGCTAAATCAATAATTACCGATAAAGGAAAATATAAATTATTTTTACCTAATCCGCAACATCCTGAACTTTATTCATTAATGAAACTCCATAGAGAGGGGTACCCAATCAGACCAGTTGTTTCTTATTTCACAGCAACTTCATTCAAAATTTCAAAGATTCTCATAGATGTCATTTCTAAATATTGTTCATTCAAACCTCGATTTTCAATTAAATACTCAATGGAATTAATTAATAATATTGAAGATATAATATACCCCATAATTCTAAATTCATATCGTTCGATGTAACAAATCTATTCCCTAGTATACCTCCTAAAGAAACTATAACTCTTGTTGATAACTTATTTTTATTTCAATGGAGAGGTTTATAGCAGTAAAGACGGTTTGATTATGGGTAACCCCCTCAGCCCCCTACTAGCAGATATTTTCATGGATAATATAGAAAAAATAATTCATGAACTCCCCCTTAGTAAAAAATTTATGTACTGGCACCGATATGTGGACAACATTTTAGCTAGCTTCATTGGTACAAATAGACAATTAGAGAGCTTCATTACTTACATAAACTCAATTCACAATAATATCAAATTTACCGTAGAGCTTGAACAAAATAAGTCTATAAACTTTTTAGACCTTACAATTTCAAATATAAATAATAAACATGATTTTTCTATATTCCATAAACCATCACATACAGATATTACAATTCATAATAGTTCGGTCCACCCATTCAGTCATAAACTAGCAGCTTTCATACACAGACTCTTATCATATCATAAAACAAATAGCAGTTAATAATAATTACGATCTAAATTTAATTGACAATATCATAAATAAAAATATGAAAAAACAGACTTTAGAACAAGTATTCCCTTCTGATAAAAATAATAATAAACAATTTAAAAGCTTAACATACTTTGGAACACCATCCTTGAAAATTAAATCATTTTTAGAAACTTTAGACATGAATATTTCCTCTAAAACTGATTACAATTTATCCAAACACATTAAAAATAATAAATATAAAGCTTCAAAATTAAACAAATCAGGAGTTTATAAATTAAAATGTGGTAATGACAACTGTGATAAAATTTATATCGGTAGAACTTTTAGAAATTTTAAAACTATAATTTCGGAACACAAACGTAGCTATGACAACAATAAATTAGATTCTAACTATTCAAATCATTTATTAGAAAACCAACACATTTTCGACCCAAATTTTGAAATTCTCCATGTTGTCGGTAAATCCTTTAGTTTAAATTTATTAGAGGCCCTTGAGATTAACAAAAATAAATATTCAGATAATCTTCTTAACGACCAAATAGATATCAATCACTTTATTAAACCTTTTTACCTAGAAGATAGCTTAGGAATGTTTGTAGTGAATGAATTTCCAGGTAATTTCTTTCAAAACCTTTGTTAACAGTAGTAAATAGAATTCTGTATTTATGCACTGTATATATTAAGACATTTTTATATTATACCTTCATTCGTTTTGACAAAGCTACTGTGTTCGTGAAACGAGTCAACCAGTTTAAATTGAACATTAGTTCAAATAAATGAAGCTTTAAACAAATTATATTGTTTCATTTCATCGTTCAGTACGGATCTTCATCAAGTAAAAGCCTCATCTATTCAATTACATTTAGCTTTTAACATAGACGATTCTGATTTTAACGTGAGAAAAACGATGTACTGCGCAGAATCACGAATATATCTTGAACAATATATTGTACAAAATAATACACAATAAATTTACTGACAAACAATTTGTTGTTCCAGATCTTATACAAGAAATTGTGTAGTATAAAACAGCTTTAAGTATATTTGTTTTGTTTAACGCATCAGTATTTGCTGTTAAGCCCTATTTATGGTGTTCAAAATATTATAAGATTAGTAATAAAATTGTGATATTCACACCAACCAAAAAGATGTTCCGATAATTCTCCACTATCAGTGAGTGAAAAAGTTATTATTTTAAATGTACAAGATTGCATAAAACACGATTACCCGAATTTAACTGTACAAGAAACTGTCGATCGATGTTCCCGAATAACTGGAGTTGGAAAGTACACTGTTATCAAAATTTCTGCAGGTCATGTAGAACCTTCCAAGAAAAGTCCAAGCAGACCAGTAAAGGTCCTTGATGAAGACACCAAAACTGTAATTCTAAGAAAAATTCACTGTTTTTATTTTAAAAAAGAAATACCCACCCTAGATAAGATTTTATAGACCTTGACCAGGATAACAGTATTCCGTTGAAAACTAGAAAACTTCTACGGACCACTTTAAAAAATATGGATTTTGTCTGAGAAATGCATAATCGTAAAACACTTTTACTGGAAAGCGATGAAATTATGTGCTGGTGACGAAAATACTTAAGAGGAATAAAGCAGTACAGAACAGAGCAGAGGAAAATATTTTATCTTGATGAGACATGGATTATTGAAGATTATATAGCACCAAAAATGTGGCAAGGCAAAAATATAAACAGTGCTTGCCAAGCTTTCATGGAAGGCCTGTCAACGGGTATTAAAGTGCCTTCAGGCAAAGGGAAGAGACTAATGATCGTCCATATTGGAAGTGAAGAGTGATTTTTTAAAGAAGGTTTGCTAACCTTTCAGTCTTGCCATACGAGAAATTACCATGAGGACATGAATTCGGATATTTTTTGAGACTATTTTGGTGAAATGATAAAATATCTTCTGACTGATTCAGTAGTAGTTATGGGTAACGCCAGCTATCGTTCTCGACGCATTAGATTAGATTAGATTTTAACGGGGTTACAGTGCACTGAAACCAAAGATTTATTGTGCCCCCTCTATCAGAGCTCCAGTTCCAAGGTTCTAATGAACTCTAGTATTAGGGACGGCATCAGCGAGGTTAGGTCCTTACTCTTACAAGTTTCTTGTCCGAAGCATTTCTTGCGTTGTCTTACAATGACGAGGCATTCCAGAACTAGATGATCCGGAGTTTCATCCTCCTCCCCACAGAATCTACACTCGTCAATCTCTGCTAGACCTATTCTCATTAAGTGCTTCCTAATGCGGCAGTGTCATGTAAGAAAGCCCGTGAGGAGATGTAGCTTATCTTTAGTGAGGTCCAAATATTGTTTGGATCTAGCAGTGTCAACGTTTCACGGGAACTTTTTGGAATGTTTCAACCCGGTAAGGCACCGCCAGAGTGCTTCTCTTTCGGTTTCCTCTTTCCTCCGAAACTCTTTCTTGTAGGAGCATTTTGCTACACCACAGAACGGCTCCGTGCCAATAAAGGGCATTTGTGCTCCTTTCCTGGCAAGTGTATTGGCCTCTTCATTTCCCGTGATTCCCGAGTGGCCAAGAACCCAGACTAAAGAGACCCTGTTATTCTTGCCTAATTCATCAAGTTTTCTTCGGTACTCCCATGCCAACTTTGAGTCAATGACATGGGAGCTCAAAGCTTTGATAGCTGCTTGACTATCAGAATGGATCGATATGTCACATTTCTGGTAGTTTCTTTCTAGGTTCATTTCCACGCATCTTTCGATCGCAAGAATTTCTGCCTGAAAGACGCTCGGGAAGGAGCCTAACGATAATGAGTATCTGGTGCCAGGCCCAAATACTCCAGCGCCTGCTCCAATGGTGGTTTTTTAACCATCGGTATACCATCTAATGGTGTTTTCTTTGAGAGTTTGGGTGGTGTACTCCCTTTCCCAGTCTCTCCTCGTATTTAGCATCGCAGTGAAATTCTTTTCGAAGCTTACTTTCCTGATCATTTCGTCACTGGGAAGATTCGCTAATGAGATGTATCTTGTCAGAGAGGACCAAGGTCCCTGATTTTTAATACTTTCATTGCATGAACCTTCCTTAGATATTCTAAGAATTGCCTCTTGGGCAGATCTTTCTATCACCAGATGTAGAGGTGTGAGATCTGTAATGATCTCAAGTGCCCTAGTTGGACACGTTCTCATTGCTCCAGTGATGCACACACAGGCAAGCCTTTGAACTTTGTCGAGGGTCTTCCTCGTGCTGTACTGACTTGCTTTTGTGTGCCAAACTATTGCCCCATACATAATTGCTGGTCTCACAATCATGGCGTACATCCATCGCAGTATTTTTGGGTTACAGCCCCACCTCTTACCAGCTAGATTTCTGCACGCCATCAAAGCTCTTATTGCTTTACTAGCAGTTATTTCAACATGCTTATTCCACAGAAGCTAACTGTCTAGGGTTATCCCTAGATATTTAACCCCTGATTTCCATTCTATGATTTCCCCGTTTAAGGATATGGGTTTCATGGCTGAAAGTGTTCTTTTCCGGGTAAATGGAATTACTATGGTCTTGCTTGGGTTAATGTTTAGCCCCACTGACAAGCACCATTGCTCAACGATTCTGAGGTATTTTGTAATAAATCACACAAGGTGCTCTCGAACTTGCCTCTGACTATTAAAACAATGTCATCGGCGTAGCCCATACATTCGAAGCCAAGCTCCGTTAGTCTGTAGAGCAACTCATCTACTACGAGGCTCCATAGAAGGGGAGATATCACTCCCCCTTGAGGTGTCCCCGAGTGGCTTTAACTGAGGTGGTTTGATTCCCCACCTGTGTCTCAGCTATCCTCGTTGTCAACAACTCATACATTCATTTTACAATGGTTTCATTCACTCCTCGCCTTTTTAGTGCTTCTTTGACAGACATAAGTTGTGTTGTCAAAGGCCCCTGATATATCCAAGAATGCGCGCATTGCGATTTCTTTGTTGTTCAGAGTTCTCTGGATGACTTCGGACAGCTGATACAGAGCCGTCTCAGTTGATCTGTAGGCATGCTGACATTTATGAAGTGGTATATTCTCCAGATTCTCTGTTCTTATGTAGTTATCCACTACTCTCTCCATCGATTTGAGAAGAAACGATGTTAGACAGATGGGTCTGAAAGATCGGGGATCAGTCCCATTTTTTTCTCTATTTTTGGTATGAAGGTTACCCTCGCCCTTCTCCATTTTCTAGGTATTAGACCCACTGCTAGACTGCTTCTTGTAATCTTCAGCAGGTGAGGAAGAATCTCCTCTATCCCTTGGTGTAGGAGTGCTGGAAATATTCCATCCACTCCTTGTGATTTATATGGTTGCCCATTCCAACTGTTGTCTGGTAAATAGTTTCTTAGCAATGTCCCAATCTTCCTTGCGGGACTTTTTGGTGTAGTTCATTGCTATTTCGGTGTTTGTTGCTGGTTCACTACCTTCCGTGTATGATCCGTCTGGCTTTTTCAGCGACATTGTGGGGTTAGTTCCCCCATTTGCCATGACCTTTTGTAGTCTGGCTGCTGTGTGAGTGGAAGTGATCTTTTCGCAAAAGGCTTGAAAATTAAGCCTTTTGGCCTTCGTAATCTCTTTATTGTACTGAGTAAGCTTCTCAGTGTACCTCTGCCAATTACCATCACCTTTGGCTCTATTAAAGAGCCGACGGACCTCTTTTCTGAGGTTTGACTTCGATGCATAGAGAAGACTTCAACTTAATCTTGGAGAAAACAAGAAATTATTGACTGGTTAATCACAAAAAGTATTGAATTTGAAGATAATTTAATAAGAAATGAACTATTGGCTATAGCAAATTTACACAATCATCGTTTTATGAAATATGCCATGGAAGATATAGCAGAAAAACAGTGTAACTGTGCTGCGCATTCCGCCAAATAATTGCGAACTAAATCCTATAGAACTTATATGGGTGCAAGTGAAAGGATTTGTAGCAAGACACAAAACGACATTCAAAATGAAAGGCGTTAAGCTATTGTTTGATTAAGCCATTAAGGAAGTGACACCAGATAACTGGCAAAAAAGCAGTCGAGCATGTCATTAAAGAAGAGGAGAAAATTGTGGGATCTTCA
The DNA here is from genome assembly GCA_963921935.1 of Galeruca laticollis. Lineage (NCBI taxonomy): Eukaryota > Metazoa > Arthropoda > Insecta > Coleoptera > Chrysomelidae > Galeruca > Galeruca laticollis. The sequence continues at coordinate 196,456,811 of OY998179.1, read as the reverse complement.
CTACTTGATCGATCGGACCGTCGACCCGTTAATTATAACGTCAAGAGGAGGCGACAGTTCCTCAGATGACGAATAATATTAAGATTTTTTATCATTTAATTTCTGTATAATGTATTTTTAGTATAATGTTTAATACAAAATAAGTGTACCTAATACTATATACATAATGCCTAATTTTTATTCTGTTAAAATAAAAGTCTTTCCTTTTTACGAGTATCTCACCGACATGCCTTTGGTACACCATGTTATATGTTATGTTTACTTACCGAAACTTGCAGTCTCTAATAGAGACAGATCACTTTCAAAGATTGACATCGTAAATTATTGTAGACATGATTTGCAAAAAGCACTCCAAACTTTTCTGGTTCCTTATGTTATTATAAGGGCAACACTTATATATACAACTTGGGCTTCCATCATTTTCATAATGACGATGTTAAGAGTGGGGTAGAACTATATATAACTTCAAGAAGTACACAGGAAGTATCATCATGCATTTTAATGCTTAACTCACCAAAAGTCGCTTCAGTCCTGGGCGGGTCTTGGCCTCCTCAACTATAGATCTCCACAGCATCCTGTCTTTTGCCTTTGAACTCCCTCTTCTCTTCGCATCGTAGACTTTGGCATTCGAGAGTCATCATCCATACATTGAATATGCCCAAACCATTGGAGTCTTCTCCATTCATCTCCCCCTCTCATTGCACCATATTGTTTTTAACGTCTTTCCTTCCAAATCTTCTCAACCTTTGTCATCCTCCGTCAACGTCAAGGTTTGACCGCCATAGAGACTACCGGGTGAATAAGTGTTTTGTAGATTTTCATTTTGCGATGCAGTTCAGTAGCTTGTTCGTCAGCAGACTTAGATTTGCTTAATAGGTCCTGTATCAAGCTTGTATTCGTTCTTAGATGGTGATTGAACAGTTTTCATTATTATCAAACATATTTCCAAGGTATTTGAGGGTTGTAACTCCCGTGAAAGGTCTGCCTTCAATTATTACAAGGTCTACTGGGTTAGAGAAGTTCTATCCGCTGACGCGATCATATACTGCGTTGTGCCGTCATTGATAAGGAGTCCGTTTTCTTTGGCTTTCTTCTCGATTACCTTGAACACCTCCACAAGTCCGCGCTTGTTTTTTGCTATTAACCCGATGTCATCAGCATAGGCACATATTTGGATCAAAATGCTTGATGGCATAGTGTAAGGTGATAACAAATAGAATCGCTGATCGCGTGTTTCCTTGTCTGACCACCTTGTTGCTCTTCAATGGGTTACTTAAGATATTATCTGTTTTGACTTGAGCATTTGATCATTCAATTGTTATCGTAATAAGATTTCTGAGCTTTCCAGCTTTTTAACGATTTTTAAAGCATTTGGAGGATATTACTGCTCAAAAACATGTAATAACCTACAATGATGCTTTATCAGGACAAAATATTGACATTAAAGTAGCATTATCATGGATGAAAATTGCTCAGACAAATAATAATATTGAAACGATGGATCACAAATGTTTGGGATCTGGTCATTCCTTTCTACTAAATGACCGTGATTTTTTGGTAATAGAAATGAAAATTGAAAGATACAGAGGTGTAGAAGAAGAAATAAATTTTCAGTAAAATGAAGCCAAATTTTGTTTGAACCAAACAACTAAACAAATACAGTAAAACATATCACGGATGAATCTTCTTGAAAAGTGATTGTTAAAATCACATTTTAACAGATGCGAAGGCCCCGCCAATATTTAAATAAAATCCAATGCTTAATTTCATATAGCGAATAAACTGGGTTCCGTCCGTCGCTTGACCTCGTGTCCTCAGCGAATTCAGAGAAGAGGTCGAAAAGAGAGTATGTCTGACTTCCAAAAATAATACACGCCCTCCATAAAATTTTAGTATTTATTGTGCTTTTAATTAATTTGATGCTAAAAACCAAACTAATTACTTAGTGAATAGTGCAGTTGTAAATATGGGGTAAGATAGAATTGAAATCAAACTTCTAATAACATGATCATAATTACAAAAACTTGGAATGCTACCGGAAAATTTTGATTAATCTAAGCAATTCACCTGCTGTACCACGGTGTTGCCAAATTATAACCTGTGCGCGAGATAATCGTATACTTAACTCTAAAAATTTTGATTGTTTATTAATTTATTTAAGTAGGTATATGTATTTCCACATCTACCTTCAAGTGTCGGTTTCATAATATTTGCTTTATATGGAAACTGAGCTGCGTGGTTTCTATTATTTAAAAAAATAAAGTGCTCTGTGATAAACATTACGAGCTATAGTTTTATTTCACTTCCTTTGTCCGTGTTCTACACGGTGGTCCTTCGATTATTAAATTTCAAATTTCGATGAATACTATGAATATACTTGTTCCAGCAATTGCTGGATTTTTTTAATACTCAGTCCACTACTGCTCCAACTGTATCCTGTTTTATTCATAGTGTTTTTGGTCCTTCGAGCCGTATCTATATTGCGATTAGACAATTGGAATCATCTACTGTTTCAAAAAGTTAAAATCGCTAGATATTACTCAACTTCATGTGCGCGAGTGTTTATCAATTTTCAAGAAAAATAACTATTTGGCAACACCGCGCATCGTGGGAATCCAAATTACTTCCAATATCAATCGTTAGGAAAGAGAAATGGTCGTTTCCCTCTCTATGTAAGAAGTCAACAGTATTTACACCTGAAGAATTTTAGCACAAAGAGGAATCGTCGATAGTGCTAAACCGGTTATGTTGAGTATTCGCTCATTATCAATGTTTTAAAATTTTTCCTTGTTTGGTTTTTGAGGAAAGTTAATCGATATATGATTTGTGTTGTTATTTTAAAATTGATTTACGTATAAAAATATTTATACTACAAATTGAATCAACTATTGTTAACTATTATTGATTACTGTTTTAAAATTTGCAATTGTGTATTAGAAATACTATCAATACGTACTTATCTCCAATTTTTGGAAAGTTATCAAATTTGATTTAAATTCTACTCTATATTTTAATTATATTTTGATTACTGTTATAAACGTGTATTTTAACAATCGCTTATCGAGTTTTTTTTAAAGGTTTATTTATTGTTGCGATATTGTAATTGTTTGGAAGTCTATTCGCTATATTTTAATTATATTTTAATTACGGGTATCAATCTGCATTTAAGGAGCCACTTAATGAGATTTTTTATGAAAATTTATTTATTATTGCGCTATTGTAATTATTAGCAAATAATTAATCGCTCGTGTACACATTTTTATTATTAAGTGAATATTGTATTCTTTATTCGTGCCTTGAACATTGCTATTAATTCGCAGCAAAATGGCGGTTTCTTTAACTACTCTTAAAAATAAAAGATCTGGAACCAAATCTCAGCTCTCGAGAATTGAATCATTTGTCGCTAACCTTACTGGTGCCGAAGAATCTTATTTAATTCAAGTTAAATTAAACAATCTCATTAGTCATTATGACAATTATCAGGCCATTCAGTCTGAAATATTAGGGATCGCTCTCAATAGTGATGAAAATTTATCCGATAGTGGAACCGCGGAGGATTTTGTAGCTGATCGTTTCGAGGCTTGCATTGCCAAACTCACTTCTTTAGTTGATAAAAGTACTAAGTTACCGGATAATTTACCTGGAAATGCAAATGTTGTTCTTCCAAAAATTAATATTAAACCATTTAGCGGTCATCAACCCGAATGGACGTCATTTTTTGATCTCTTTACTGCCAAAGCAACAGTGAGAAATTGTATTATTTGAAAAGTCTTTTACGTGGCCAACTGCTCGAATTGATAGAGAGTTTAAGTGTCACTAATCAAAATCTTTCGGTAGCTATTCAGATTTAAAAAAATGCATATGATGATAAATCTAAACTGTTACATACGCTTTATTCTGAATTAGTTGATCAAAAACCTTTACCCAAAAGTAATGCTGAGGGTCTAAAAGGATTTTATATACAGGCAAAAAAGACTTTAGATCTTATTAAAAATTTGGAACTTAAAGAGGAAGAAGGGTTTGAAACTCTCATAGTTTTTCTGTTAGAACAAAAGCTAGATTTTCAATCTAGACGTGCTTTCGAAAGTAAACGTAAGTCGAACACTCTTTCCACGATCGATACTTTCTTTGAATTTGTGAAACAACGTTTTACGGTTTTGGAAAATTTGGATTTTTTTGAACCCTCCTCAAAAAAGGATACTAAAATATCTGAAAATAAATTTAAAGTTTCTTTGCATAATATTGTGAGGGATAAATCACACCACACTGATAATTCTTCTCATATACATAATTCCTCTAGTTCTTCTACTATAAACAGATATAATTGTTTATATTGTTCAGAAAAAACTCATTCTCTATACAAATGCAGATCTTTTTTAGCATTAACGCCATCTGATAGACTTAAATTTGCCAAAGTTCATAAGCTTTGTATGAATTGTCTCAGCTCGCAACATTTATTTTCTACTTGTAAATCTTTCCATCGTTGGTTGAGTTGTGGAAAAACTCACCATACACTCTTGCATTTCGAAAATAGTTCAAATGCTTTACCCGTTTCGAGTGACCGAAATCGTTCATTCAATAGAAACAATTTAGCGCAGGCTTTTGATTCATCAATCCATCCTAGTAATACTCAATCTTCTGTCTTGCAAAGCAATTTGCCCACAATTGATCCTAATGTCGATAATACAGTTAATCAGAATAATACTCCGCAAATTTCGTTATCAGTTACTAGTACTGATAACCAAATAATTTTATTACCCACCGCTTTGGTGAATCTCCATTGCAATAATGGTCAAATAAGAACCGCTAGATTACTTCTAGACTATGCTTCTCAAATTAGTGTAATCAAGAAGTCTTATGCTGATCATCTAAATCTTCCTTATCGAGCTCATCACGTAAATATAGGGGGGCTCGGACAAAATAGTCATAATCATACTACGAATGTAGTTGATGTCTGTTTTAACTCTATGGTAGAGCCGTTTAAGGTGTTTAATCTGACTTGTTCAGTTATAGAACACATCACAAGTAAGCTTCCTCAAGTTACAATTTCACCGGATAAGTTCAATTTGCCTACTCAAGTAAAACTGGACTTGGCGGATCTTTGGTTTTTCCAGCCTGGAGAAATCCAAATACTAATCGGAGCCGATTTGTATTTCAATTTATTAAAAAATGAAGTCATTCATCTGGGAGCTAATTTACCTACCTTTGTGAATACTCACTTAGGTTATGTTCTCGCGGGCCCTGTGCCCAAAATTTATCTAAACGGCATTAATCGAAAAAATGCGATTTATCTTTTAACTACCCTTGATAATGAGGATAATGTTGAAAATAATCTAAATAACTTAGTTGAAAAATTCTGGGAGAGGGAAGAAATACCTAACGAAAAGCCCATCTCTTCTAATGAAGAAATAGCTCAACAAATATTTCTGGAAACTACTATTATTTTACCCTCGGGAAAATATACAGTTAACATGCCTATGTTATCAGACACTGATAAAAAATTAGGTCATTCTCTCTCAATAGCAAAAAGGCGGTTTTTTAATCTAGAAAAGAAATTCGAAAATAAATTTGAATTTTTTGGAACTTACAAACAAGTTCTATCTTATTATATATCCTTAGGCCATGCTAGAGTGGTACCTATGTCTCTATATTGCAACATATCAAATGAATTAAAATATTTTGTTCCACATCGAGCTGTTGTACGCAATGAAGCTGTATCTACTAAACTTCGCATCGTTTTTGATTATTCCTCTCGTTCTTCATCTGGAGTATCTCTTAATGATTTAACGCGCAAAGGATCTCAAGTCCAGGATAATTTGTTCGACATTATTTGCCGTTTTCGGACATTTCGATACGTCCTTTGTGCGGATATACAAATGATGTACCGGATGATTGAAGTTTCTCCTCATCAACGTCATTTACAAAATGTACTTTGGCGAGACAGTCCTTCTGATTCATTTACTTGCATCGAACTTTCTAGGCTTAGTTTTGGCCAAAAGTGTGCTCCTTACCTCGCTACCAGTGTGCTTAAGGACATTGCCGAAAAAAATCCTTCTTATCCTTTAGCTCAATATGCCATACTTTCGCAAACCTACATGGACGACATCCTCAGTGGAGTCTCTGAAATTGATGATTTAAAAATTCTTCATTCCGAATTAAATACTGTTCTCAATACACATGGTTTCTATTTTTATAAATGGCACTCCAACTCATTAGAATTTCTTGAATCTGACCTCGAATTAGACTTGAACTTGGAAAGGCTTACTTGCAAAATTCTTGGAATGAAATGGAACTCTTCGTCGGACATGCTTCAGATTTGTTTTTCTCCTATTTTAACTAAAAGGATCATTTTGTCCATTATCACTCAATCTTGTTTGGAAAGTTGATCATACAATCCATCTAGCAACGAAAGCTTGGATGGGACACTCCTATTACGGATATTGATATTCTAAAACAATGGCAAACATTTGTTTCTACAATTTCTCAACTTTCTGAATTCGCTATTCCGCGTCTTCTAACTGAATACAAACCAATTTGTAGGATTTCCCTGCATGGATTTTGTGATGCTAGTCTATTGGCATATGGTTGCTGCATCTATTTGGTAGCCTCTTATTCTGATGGTTCATTTTCATCTAGCTTGATCACTTCTAAATTGACGGTAAATCCCCTTAAAACTAAGCTTACGATCCCTAAGCTTGAACTTAGCGCTATGGTTCTTATTTCGAAACTTATTTCTAAATTGGTAAAAGTTTTTGCGTCCAATTACCAATTCTTCTCTAAGCTGGATAAGACATACGGAGAGTGATTTTACTCCTTGTGTCCAGACGTGTCCATGTCATTCAACTGAATAGCATATGATTCACGTGGCGACACATTCGCTCTCATAACAATCCCGCGGACATTCTTTCTCGAGGAGTTTTCACAAAAAACGTCTGGCGTTTTTGGCTTCATGGTCCTAACTTTCTATGCGAAACTAATGAGTTTGCCGCTCTTGACACATTTACTCCTGTAGATACCTTACCGGAAAATTTAATACTCAGTCCACTACTGCTCCAACTGTATCCTGTTTTATTCAGTGATACTTACAAGATGTTTTATAAAACTTCTTTAAAATATTCTAAATTCTATGTTTTGGATCTTTCACCTAAAAGAGGAATATCAAAAATATATTGAAATACAAATTACAATTAGACCACCACTAGACCATCAAAAAAAGAAAGATATATAGATATTATGTGTTTATTACCATATATCCTTCCAGTTTTTCAGGAAAACTTTAAGAATCCTGAAAACTCATAATTGATAAATGTTCATAAATTATTTCATTAATATTATTGTTTTTAATGAAACTCGTAGTTTTTTCTTACATTTAAGTTTTTTATATAAGACATTAGTTAATTTCTAGAATGCAAGTCACCTCAAACACATTGTCATATGAAATTTACACTAAATGATATATTCATAGTCAGTTTCCATTAATCAAGACTAATAAAATTCTCTATTAAAATGTTGCATAATATGAAAATATTTTTCAATTTATTATTTATTTACTTTTACGTTGTTCTAGTTGTCAGATGCTTGTAAAAATGCCTTAATCCGAATATTCAAAATATGTGATATCGATTGCGATGGTCTCCTCAATGACATTGAACTGAACAACTTCCAAAGTCGTTGTTTTAACGCCCCCTTGCAGCCACAAGTTTTGGATGATGTAAAAGCAGTTTTAAGAAAAAATACAGAAGATGGAGTTTGTCATAATTGTGTCACTTTAAATGGCTTCTTATATTTACATAGTTTGTTTATACAGAGAGGCAGAAACGAGACCACATGGACTGTTTTAAGAAAGTTTGGATATAATGATAATCTAAACATGTCCAAAGAATACTTGTTCCCTAGGTAAGTTGTAACATATCAACTTTAGATAGCTTTTGTTGCTGCTGTAATTAACATAAATCAGTGGCACTTAGGAATCACCATGGTTGTTAATATTTTATTCATCAACGGTTGTTAGTTAATGTTTTATTTATATTAAGCTTCATGCAAATAAAGAAAATAGTGCCATTACTTTGACTTCAAATGTCCGTATTCTACTTTTTAAATATCTTTTCTATTTTCCTATGATTCAAAATAATAAAACGTGATGGTTTGTTCTATCAAAATTATTTTCCCCTATTAGCATAACTATTTATTATATTCAAATTTCAGTTTAAAAGTTCCCTCCGGCTGTACTACTGAACTTTCCTATAGAGGTCAACAGTTCCTATCCCATTTGTTTGATAGGTACGATAAAGATAGAGATAAGGCATTGTCGCCGTCAGAATATGAAGAACTATTCTCTTCGTGCCCAACACCTGCTTGGGGACCAGATGTCAGTTCTATGGTAGCTACTAATGAAAAAGGATGGATCACGTTCCAGGGATACATGTGTCAATGGGCATTGATGACTTTGGTAGATTTACCTAGAACGTTTGAATATCTGGCTTACTTAGGTTATAACATTTATGAAAATGAAAATCAATTAACTGCGGTACAAGGTAATTTTCAACAATTGTCATTATTTTAAAATAATAACTAGTTAATTTAATCATATTCAGTGAAGAAAATCAGAAGTAGTATTTCAATGAAAACTTTCCACCCTATATAAATTAGAAGGCCTCTTTTATAAAAAAATTGGAAAAATATGTCAAAAATCATATAAAGAGGGACGTATTTTTGCCCATATGTACTCGTTATAATTTTCCCCCCTACTCCCTATTGTCACCCTTCCGAATTTTTAAAAATTTTGGATACTCCTACAGCTCTAAAAATGTATAATACCTAAAGTAAAAAGTGAGTTCGGCTCTGACCGAATACAGAGAATCTGTGTTCAACATGGGCTCCAATTATTTCCAAAGTTACTAAGTGTTAAACAAAATAATAATTGTGAATTTTGTGTAAGGATACTTTTACAACAGTAAGTGCATTTGTTGATATTTTCAAAATTAAATTATTAACAACAAAGTGGACGATAATTGTGTATTAAACAATTTCAGTTTTATTCATTTTATATTATTATTAATAAGAAACCGGTCTCATTAGCTGGATAATTACTATCGCAGGCCCATACACCTGTTTTATCAGGCGACAGGGCCATATTATTTTTCGGACACTTCATCATGAACCCCTACCAAAATGATTCGACTCTTCCACATTCTCAGTCTAGATGAGATATTTCCCGAAACTATTCGTCAGCAGTTTCAAGCCCCATCTTCCCTTCAAAAGAACAAACAATCGTCTTCAGTGCATTAGAAAACACTCGTCTTCAAGATTACCTCATTCCTCCGGGCAGTATAGTTCATAATAAACATAATTTTCTCATCTCGGTTATCAAACAACCGAATATGCATGCATTTATCCAATAAACAAGTAGTAGAAACTTTCATGAATGACTACGGACAAATAGAAGTTAATGGAATGGTAGTCAGTACTAGAAAACTAATATCACCAGAAAAAAGAATGGTTCTCTCAAATGTTTACCCATCCATACCTCATAGTATACTGATTAATGAATTACAAAAAATTGGTTTAGCCCCTGTTTCATCCATGACATTCTTGAGAATTGGTGCATCTCCACCGGAATATACTCACATATTGAGTTTAAGATGACAAGTATTCGTCAGCCCAAACAACCTACTCCTTCCAGATTCATTTATACTTGATTTCGACAACACTTCCTACAGAATATTCATTTCTCAAGACAATATAGCTTGCTACAATATCAAGTGAAATCCCATCAGCACCATCTCAAACAAATACAGTAATGCAACCAACAAATACAAAAGCTGTCTGTGATAACCCACAAATATTTACAACTATGGAAACTTCTCAAGCAACTGTCGATACAAGCCAACCAAAACAAAACTTTTATCGAAATCGTTTCACCTGAAGTGAGTCCACCTATCACACAGTGCAATGAATTCCCTGTACCAAAAGATAAGTCAAAAGCAAAGAAGCCAAAGCTCAACTCTAACTCAAAAAACGAAGATAGCAATTTAAACTTAATACAATCACTTGTACCGACCAAAACATTTATCGAAAACCAGTCTCCTCCATTTGTCCTCAATTTCGATCAACTAATTCTTTTGCTAAGCAGTCTTAGCGGATCTTCAGATCCCTTTAGTATTGTAAAAGAGTACGCCACAGATATTTTAGCACTGACTTGTATGCTATATCTAATATATCCCCACGTAAAAGACAAATATACGAAGTGCAAACTATCTTTACTTAAAAAGAAAATTTTCGCTCAGCTCGCTAGTAATTTCTCAGATGACGAAAGCGACGCCTCTCAGTTAAGTCAGAACTAACATATACAAATTAATTCCTTGTTAAATTCACATCAATACTACAGTGGAATATTGATGAACTTTTCCATCACCTTGCTATGCTTCAACTCCTTATTGCTGAAGAAACTCCGGACATAATATGTCTGCAAGAAACCAATTTAAACCCTCAAAAAATATACAACTCTGTATCATTCAAATGCTTTCGAAAAGATAGAGTCGCAACCAACAGTATATCAAGTGGTGGTGTAACATTAGTTAAGGATAAATTAGAAGCAAGTTTATTTCCCGTAACAACTAACTTGGAAGCCATAGTTGTTAAAATTAAGTCAGACAGTGTTTATTTTATTTATAATCTCTATCTACCGTCAAGCACTCCTACAACTTATAACGAACTAAAAGATTTGTTTAGTCAGATACCGGCTCCTCGCATTATAGTAGGAGATTTTAATAGTCACAACATTATCTGGGACTCGTTTCACACTGATGCTAGAGGGAATATTGTAGAAAAAATCATATCGAACCTTCAGCTTAACTTTCTTAACAATGGCTCTCCAACAAGATTTAACGTCAACACCGCTAAAACAGCACTTAATAAGTACAATAGGCACAAGACAATCGAAAATAAAATGGGTTTCAAAAGGCTCAAAGCGAAGGCACAGCTTGTTATCAAAACAGCTAAGAAAACATCATGGTCAAAATATTTTTCTGAAATAAACAGCGCAACTCCCATCAGTGAACTATGGAAAAAAATAAGAAAAGTTTCAGGACTAAAGTACACACCAATATTATCTCGACTAAAGATTAATGGTGCAGTCACAACCTCTACTCAGCTAATGGCCGAATCTTTAGCCAATCACTTTAAAACTTTGTCTTCGAACCGCAATTATGATAATACCTTCCTTGAAAACAGATTTTGTGGTGGAAAATTCAGAGCTATTTTAAGACAAAGATGAAAACTCTCCATTAAATCTACCCTTCTCTATGGAGGAATTTGAAAATGCACTTTATAGCATGAAAGATACTAGTCCTGGACCAGATGATATCCCAGTCACATTCTTAAAACACTTTCCCGAATCTGCGAAAACATTCCTTCTCCAACTATTCAGCTTTGTCTGGAAACAAAATCAATTTCCTTCAACATGGTCAACAGCGTACATTCTACCTTTCCTGAAAAACCAAAAGTCAAGTCTTGATCCTGACTCGTATCGACCTATAAGTTTAACGTGTTCAATGTGCAAGTTAATGAAGAAAATGGTTAATTACAGACTAATGTGGACCTTGGAAACATCAAAACGTTTAATATCCGAACAAAATGGTTTTAAACAAAATTGTTCCGGCAACGATAATATTCGTGAACTGGAAAATGATATCCATGAAATTTTGGAAAAAAATTTTTACGTTTTTCATCAAGATCAACACGAAAAAACGGGTTTTAGAAAACAAATCCTGTGTGTAGTCGTCGTTGTCATCGGCCACTTTTCGTTACATTTCTTGTTAGCACGATACAGCTTCCGGAGTGCAACAAGTCACCAATTTTATGATTGAATTTTTGTGTTCAGAACATCTCACAGATGAACCCTATTGATTTTCAGCTCACCAGAGTCTGTACAATGGGTACTATGGTACTTGAAGTACGACATTTTTATCATTTTTTGAGAAATTTCAGTTTGTTAGTACAATTCTGCCTTCGGAGTGCAGCATTTCACTAATTTTATGATTGAATATTATTCAGGATATCTCACAGATGAACCCTATTGATTTTCAGCTCACCAGAGCCGGTACAACAGGTGCTATAGTACTTTAAGTAGGACATTTTTGTAATTTTTGGAGAAATTTCAGTTTGTTAGCACGATACAGCCTCCAGAGTATATACAAGTGACCAATTTTATGATTGGATATTATTCAGGGCGTCTCAAAGATAAACTCAATGTATATTCAGCTCATTAAAGTCAGTACAACGAGTGCTATGGTACTTGAAGTACCAAATTTTTGTAATTTTTGGAGAATTTTCATTTTGTTAGAACGATACAGCCTCCAGAGTGTATACAAGTGACCAATTTTATGATTGAATATTTTTCAGGACATCTTATAGATGGACCTTATTGATTTTTAGCTCACCAGAGCTAGTACAACGGGTGCTATGGTACCTGAAGTGCAACGTGTTTGGTCCTTTTTGGAGAAATTTCGGGTTGTTAGCACGATACAGCCTCCCGAGTGTATACAAGTGATGAATTTTATAATTGGATATTTTTCCAGGCGTCTCACAGATGTACTCTATTGATTTTCAGCTAACTAGAGCGAGTACAGCGGGTCCTATACATCCAGATATACTAAATTTTTGGTTATTTTTGGAGAAATTTTGGTTTGTTAGCACGATACATCCCCCAAAGTGTATACAAGTGACAATTTTATGACATAATATTACTCAGGGCATCTCGCAGATGCGCAAAAGTTAGTTTTAATCTTTAAAACCATTTATTTTTATTAGAAATGAGCATTTAACACATGCTGGAGATTTAACATAATAAAAGAACTCCACTCATGGAATATTCGTGGTAGTTGCCTCAAATTTAATAGTAATTTCCTTAAAGACAGATCATTTCAAGTAAGAGTCGATAATTCATATTTCGAAAGTCAAACTGAAGAAAACAGAACTCCTCAAGGCTGAGTCCTTAGCCCAACACTGTTTGTAATAGCTGTAAATAAGATTATTAAAGATATACCTCTGAAGGCTCGCTTATACGCAGATGACCTGGTAGTTTATTGTAAAGGCAAAAATACCACTCTAATGACAAATATATTTCAATTCTTTCTTACACAATTAGAACAATGGTCTCAGCACACCGACTTCAAATTCACAGATTCAGAAACAAAAAGAGTACTATTTGCTAAAAGGATTTCAGAATCTTATCCGAAACTCATTCTATATGATGAAGTTATTTCGTTCAAGCCATCAGTTAAATTTCTCGGAACGTGGTTGGACCCAAAAACTTTCTTGGAAAGAATATATAAATCAAACCATATGTCATAAAAGGCTAAACATAATGAAGACATTAAGTAACAAACATTGGGGATCTGATTATACTGTGCTGCTAACTATTTACAAAAGTTTAATAAGATCTAAAACAACGTTAAAATTACTTGATACTGTTCATAAACATGGGCTTAGAATTACTCTTGGAGCTTTTAGAACAACTTCTGTCGATAGTATTCATAGTGAATCGGGTGAACCTCCTCTATATTATCGAAGAATGTATCTAACATTGTCACATGCTACCTCAATTGCATCGGATAAAAACAAGCCCCTTTATAATAACACCTTCACCAATAAATATCTACATCACTTCAGCAATAAGCACCAAACAGTTAAACTTTACTACGAAAGGATAAGAATATTCCTAAATAATTTGGACATTTAATCTCCTCCTGTATTTCCTGTAGACTTGGATCATCCTCCACCCTGGACCATCAAAACCCCTAGTGTTAATACAACATTATAGTATATTGTGCAACAAGTGGGAAACGTTCAACTTATCATCAAGAGTGTGGAAGTTTGTGGCACGAGCCAAGGGCGAGTGCCGCAAACACACGAGTGAGAAAAGTACTTTTCCCATATGTTGACTATACTTTTTCTATAACTGCACAAAATTAAAGAATACAAGTAAATAGTTTTGTAGAAAAAGTCTAAGCATCGAGGACCACCCACCGAGAACGGCTGGGCATCGAGTATAAATTTCTGAAATTGTCTGGGCATTGAGGATCCCCTACTGGATTCTCCATTTAAATGTATGTAGTGTGGGAAAAGTGCCGTGAGAAATGGTATTTCTCACAGTGTGAGCAATATATGGTTTTGAAATTAAGTAAGTTATGAGAAATATGCTACTTTTCATAGCAGTTGTAGAAAAAGTATATTTAACAAACACTAAGTAAACTCAGCAATATTAAGAGATAAATTTAATTTAGGTTTGGAACAACAATAAAGTGACTGCGATAAAATATACACTGATGCATCTAAATGTGAAAAACAGGTGTAGCCAATATCATAGGCGAATCATAGACTATTTAAAATCTATAAACTTATTGTATCCAATGGTATTATATTATCCTATTGTCGCTAATAACCTTTTGGTGGATGCGACATATTTCAAAATAAAAAAAAGTAAAAAGTAAAGCACTTTGGATCATTTCAGTTTACTAATAGAAACACTCAATTCTTAACAAATTACCATAACAGTAATAAATTATTTTATTGTTGTTTATGACTTCCATACAATAATATAATTGACCTTCAAATGCTTTTCACACTTTATGTAACATTTCTTGGTTTATTTTTCGACATTACTGAACAATAATTCACTGATGTAAATCATCATGGGTAGTAAAAGTACATTTTTTTTTATTTAAGAAAGTTTTTAGGACACATTTTGTTTCTTCCATTGGTTAACTTCCAAATAACGATGAAACTTTAAAAATATTTTTCTTTGAGAAATTAATGGCGATAATAAAAAATTTCATACGATACCAAATGATGTACTTATTGATAATTGTTTGTGTGTTATTTGATTTTAATTCATCCAAATTTACAAAACATTACTTTTGAATAAGTTCTGCTAAAATTGGAAAATTAATTTCAATTTTAATTGAAGGTAACGAAAAAATATTTCATATAAATCATAAATTTCACAAGAGAAATAAAAATATATTTTAAAATAAAAACCTGAAATTTCTGAAAATATCGTTACTTGTTTTCTTATAATATTTAATATTTGGTGCACAAGGAAGAAGTGAATAAAAAATGCACTTTTCTCGACCAAAACTATTTTTGTGAAAGTTTTAGATATTATTTTTGAACAGGTATCAAATATCTTTAAAATGTATTTTTTTTTGAAAATATGAACCACAAACAATCTACATTTTTTAAAATAAATTTCTTCATATTTTCTAATAAGCATCGAAATCTAAGAAATTTCACCAAAAATTAAAATAAACATAATATTATTCCATTCAAATCAGTTTTTGATATATGAAAAATTGGAACACCTTTTCAATTAATGCATTTTATTTAAAACAAATAAATAAAATAAGTTACAAAAATTTGGTACATTATTTACATGGATAACAAATTTTTCATATATATTCAAAAAATCATGCGGCACATTTTGAATACTTAAATAATTTACTAATCTTACAGCTAAAAAAATTTACATCTAATATTTGCGTTTTACGTTATGGACAATACAAAACTTTTTATAAAGAATAACATTTTTCCGTAACATTATTAATAAAAAAGTTTACCATTATGTTGCCAACTTTTCAGATGTGTTTCCAATTATTGCCGAATGACCACGAACTGAACTATTCACCCCTGTTGGATTCCAATAATTTTCAACTTATATATGAACAAACTTAATGAATACTTTTTGATACAGCAGAATTTACATATATTGTAGATTCATCATTAACAAAGTAATAATGTAATGTTTTTCTAATTTATTTAAACATTAAACGGGTGGGATAAATTTTTAACACACGGTGTGGCTACTTACTAATTTATTTAAACACTAAACTAATCACTAACACTTAATTTCTATATACTCAACTAATCACTTAAATGTAATTTATATGCACACAAACTTAATTATTAATTTATATCAACACTTTGCTAATTTATATTCACTTATTTACTGTTTATTTGTCGAGATCACTTTATCAACTGAACTCAACTCTTCTTGATCTATATTAATGCCTTTTTCACTAGATAATTCTAGATTACAAAAACAATTGGCTTTCTGGCATTTTCTAGATAAGACTGGTCACAAAAACAATGTAGATAAGATAGTCACTATTCGTAAACAACTCTAGGAAACCCTGCGCGTCCGCCATAATTTTAACTTTCATACCTGGCTTAGACAGAGTCGGATTTAGGGACTCACCTTCAAACTTTTTGATTGTATTAATGGATACCCATGTCTATTATAAACAGATCAATGTTATTGTTATGTAAGCACAAATATTTTATTTTTACATCACACTGATATTTTATTTTCATTTATAAAAATAAAATGTTTTTGAAACAAAAGAATGATATAGTTAAATTTACTGTTTCGACCTTTACTCTGTGGAATCTACTCATATTACTTGTTTAAATGAAACTATATGTTTCTAAATAATTCCACAATATATTGAAAAAATGGTAAAAATGATAAAAAAATTGATTATTTAGTGTTTTTAAATTAAACTCACGGTCTCTAGTTAATTCCACAATATAATACAAGTTATTGAAAATTCTAAAAAATTGACAATTGTTTCGATAAATCAATATCATCGTCAGAATGACAGAAGTTACATTTCATTTTATGCCTACCTGATGTTTAGTAGTTATTTTTGGCTAGACCAAGAAGTAACCTAACCTGTGATTGGCTTAATATATGTTTATAGAAAAAAGAAGATGTGATATTACAAATATTGAAGCTTAGATATTATTAGCCCTATGGTGATATCCTGGATATCATTTTTCCAATTAACATCAGTATAACTGTGCAATGATATAGAAAACTAGGAAAACTATATCTGCTGATCTTTACAATTATCACTTAAGAAGACAGTTTATTAGTGGCATTAATATAAGAGACTACAGGTCTAATTGTTAATGCTCCTAATAATATATTGGCAAAGAAGCTCAACAATATACTCAATACTTACGGATATGAATCTCAGTACTCAATTAGAAATTCAATAGAACTAATCAAAAAGTTGAAAGCAATCCACTTGCAAGATAACTATAAACTCATTTCGTTCGATGTAACTAATATGTTTACTAAAATTCCTCCTAAAGAATGTCTAATACTTGTAAGAAAATTACTAGAAGATAAAAATATTAATCCAGGAATAATATCAGATATACTTAATTTATTTGATGTATGCATTAATCAGAATTATTTCACTTTTGACAATAAGATATATATTCAAAATGAAGGTTTACCAATGGGAAGCCCTATATCACCTATTTTAGCAAACATTTTTATGGACAATTTAGAAAGAAAGATCTTTGAAAGTAATATTTCGAAAAATATTTTATTTTGGTATAGATATGTAGATGACATTAGCTTGTTTTATGGGTAGTGAACGACAATTAGATGTATTTTTCAACCACATCAATAATTTACACCCGAAAATTAAATTTACATTAGAAATTGAAGAAAATAGCTCAATCAATTTTCTTGATTTAATAATTCAAAGAGTTAATAATGTACTTGATTATTCAATTTACCGAAAACCAACACAGACTGATGTGACAATTCCATTCAATTCTAACCACCCTGTGTCACACAGACTAGCAGCATATAATTCAATGATACATAGAGCTTTTTCAGTTCCTATGAACAAATGTAATTTTGATAGAGAGATTAATACAATTAGACAAATAGCAACATCTAACGGTTATCCATTAGATATGATAAATAAGCTAATTAGTAAAAAAGAGGAAAAAGTGGCATTACAACTAATATATCCTAAACAAGCTGATCAAATTAAAACTTATAAAACCATCACATATGCAGGAAATATTTCTAATAATATTTCAAAGATAATATCTTCAGCAACGAATACAACAATTTCTTTTAAAACAGAAAGTAACGTTAGTACAAAATTGTTAAATGTAAAAACAAAAATACCACTATTAAAGAAGTCAGGTATATATAAACTCAAATGTCCAGAATGTAATGCTGTCTATTTGGGTCAAACCCTTAGGAATTTCGAAATATGATACAGTGAGCACTTACGAGCATACAGATTAAAACAACCAGATAAATCTCACTACGCAAAACATCTACTTGACACCAATCATTCATTGACACCTAACACAGAACTAGAAGTGCTGCATATTTGTGAAAAGAAACAAGAACTGGATTTCCTTGAAGAATTGGAAATTAGAAGACATTTAAGAAACCCACAATATGAAGTTGTCAATGAACAGTTAAATCTAGGGAGTTCTCCACTAATAAACTGTCTTCTTAAGTGATAATTGTAAAGATCAGCAGATATAGTTTTCCTGGTTTTCTATATCATTGCACAGTTATACTGATCTTAATTGGAAAAATGATATCCAGGATATCACCATAGGGCTAATAATATCTAAGCTTCAATATTTGTAATATCACATCTTCTTCTTTTTTCTATAAACATATATTAAGCCAATCACAAGTTAGGTTACTTCTTGGTCTAGCCAAAAATAACTACTAAACATCAGGTAGGCATAAAATGAAATGTAACTTCTGTCATTCTGACGATGATATTGATTTATCGAAACAATTGTCAATTTTTTAGAATTTTCAATAACTTGTATTATATTGTGGAATTAACTAGAGACCGTGAGTTTCATTTAAAAACACTAATATGAGCATATTCCACGAAGTAAGGGTCTAGACAGTCAATTTCAAATTGATTATTGTTTCGATATTACTATCATCGTCAGAATGGCAGAAGTTACATTTCGTGTGATGCCTACCTGATGTTTAATAATTTTTTTTGGCTAGGCCAAGAAGTGAACCGACTACCTTATGATTGACTTAATATATATGAATAGAGAAAAGGAGAAGACGTGATATTACAAATATGAACGCTTAGATATTATTAGCCCTAAGGTTTCATATTTGTAATATCATATCTTCTTCTTTTTTCTATTCATATATATTAAGTCAGTCACAAGGCAGGTCACTTCTTGGTCTAGCTAAAAATAATTATTAAACATTAGGTAGGCATCGCATGACATGTAACTTCTGTCATTCTGATGATGATAGTAATATCAAAACAATTGTCAATTTTTTAGAATTCTTACCATTTTTTCAATATATTGTGGAATTATTTAGAAACAGTTAGTTTCATTTAAAAAAGTAATGATATAGTTGTTGAAAAAATTGGATCGGTAATGATTCAATATTTTATTTTGAATAATCTCTAGTTCATGTCTAATTTAGCACTCAAATTACTCAGCAGCCTTTTCTATTGATGACACACCTAGAATGTGTCATCATTTTCTATCACCTGCTTTATCCCTGAAAATTTATGGGTCGGTCGAAAACTAACAGCATTAGAAGTGAAATTTTTTATGTTACTGTTATGAACTCGCACACCGAAGCAGATACTAAGTACGGCCCTCTAACCTTATGTTAACGGAGTTAAGAAAATGGCGAGCGGGCCGAATTCTGAGAAGGTCTATTGGGATTTATTGTGACCGTCCTTTTTTTAAACATGTTCTCGAAAGGCATTTTAAGAAATATCGCGAAAGGCATTTGTCCCATCCGGAATGTTCTAATAAATAAAGCTTTGATATAAATACAGGACCGATCAGCGGATGAGTTTAGTTTATGAGTTGATAAAGTGATCTTGACAAATAAACAGTAATTAAGTGAATATAAAAGTGTTATAAATTAATAAGTTAGTGTGCATATAAATTAAATTTAAGTGACTAGTTAAGTACATATAAATTAGTGTTAGTGAGTTAGTGTTTAAATAAATTAGTAAGTAGCAATACCGAGTGTTTAAAATTTATCCCACCCGTTTATTGTTTAAATAAATAACAAAAAATTACATTGGTGTCAGAAGTGGGATAATATAAATAAATTGCTACGTAAAAATGGCCAAGAGACTATGTGATCTCAAAGTGATGGAATTAAGAGCAGAATTGGAACATCGTGAGCTGGAAACGTCCGGTAAGAAAAGTGAGTTAGTAGAAAGACTTAAAGTGGCACTGGAAAATGACGGCTTTGATCCAGAAACAGTTTTATTTAATGACGAGGCTTCCACCTTAATCTCGTCAATTTCTGCCATGGAAGAAAAGATTTCTGCTAATATGAAGAACGATATTTCTGCCATGGAAGAGAAGATTTCAACCATAAAGAACGATATTTCCGCTAACATGGACAAGGTTTCTACCAATATGGACGAGAAAATTTCCACTATGAAGAATGATATTTCTGCAGATATTTTATCATTGAAAAATGACATTGCTGCTGAAGTCGAGAATAAAATTTCGTCTCTAAAATCAGACATGGAGAATAAGATGGCAACGATGGAAAACCAGATGGACGAGAAAATTAGGAAGTTAGAGACAAAGATTGCCGATTTAAGAACACAGGACACTTCAGCAGAAGAAAAGAAGATCGAGATCTGCAAGCCAGAAACACAACCCAAGACAGATGATATTGGCAGTTTTACCCGAGTCAAGGCCCCAACGTTCGATGGAAAGATGTCGTGGACCAATTACGTAAAACAGTTCGAAGCAGCCGCTAGAGTGAATAATTGGTCCGATAAGGAGAAAGCAGTGAACCTAACTATCGCGCTTCGGGGAGATGCCTTAGATATACTTCAGACGATACCTCTGGAAGAAACGCGATGAAGCCCTTCAAGAGTATGAAGTGGATATTGCCCGACTCGTTCGATTTGCTTATCCGTCAGCACCAGAGAGCATGATGGAATGTCTGGGCATCCAGGCCTTTATTGATGGCTTACGTGACCCCGATATGCAGAGGACGCTTCGTTTAGCCCATCCCAAAACGTTAGTTGACGCATTGACAGCTGCTCTTGAATATGAAGCAGCAACGAAGGCTTCAGGATATAACAAAATCAGGACCATCCAAGAAGAAGGTGAGGAAGACAGATTTGACCAGTTCGTCAGTTTAATAAAAAGTATGATGGACAAGAAGCCAAGAAAGATCAGATGCTGGAATTGTGGCGAGCTAGGGCATGTACGTAGTTCGTGTAAGCGCCCCAAGACTCCTGCAAACCAAGAACCCCAGTCACAGGAAAACTAGAACCGGTCGGCTACGAGGGGGCAGCACCGACCCATGATCAATCCAAAGACCCTCTCATACTGATAGCTTCTCTCAGATGTCGCAACGACAGTGTATATGTGGATGGCGAAGTAAATGGCAAGAAATATGCTCTGCTGGTTGACACTGGAGCAACTAGAACCATTATTCAACCAGAGATAATAAACCCCAAGAAGAAGCTTCTACCAACGAGACTGCGACTGCGGACCGCCACAGGCGAAAGTGCCAACGTTCACGGGGAAACACAAATCCAATTGGGAATTGGCGCAGAAAAGTTCACGCATACGGTAATCGTAGCTGACATTGAAGAAGACGTGATTCTGGGAACGGACGTAATGAATGTACATGGTTTCCAATTAGACTTCAGAAACAGAACCATTAAAGTGGGTTCCGAGGAGGTATTCCTGCATCCATATGAAGGCAGCGCGGTGTTGGCAGCTGTACAGGAAGATACCGTTCTACCTGCACAAAGCGAAACCATGATAGTAGCACGGCTACAGGGAATCATGGAGGAAGGTACACCGGTTATGATGGAGCCAAGGAACCACCACGAAGAAGTTGTCAAAGGAGTACTAATTGGAAAAGGATTGGTCACGTCGGCGAAAGAGATCCCAGTACGTGTGATAAACGTGAACGATTACCCAATTACAATCAAGAAGGAAACCAAGATTGGATCCTGCGTACAAGTAACGTCGATAGTTCGTCAAACAACGACCACTGACAATTCTAATGCCAGATTCGAACAAATGTTATCAGTAGCTGGTCAATCTTTGGATCGAGCTGAAAAAAAGAGAATGAGAATTTCTCTTGCAGTATCGAGACTTATTCGTACCAAAAGGAGGAAAGACTGGCAGAACATCAGCCGTCAAACACAAAATCGATACTGGTAATGCTAAGCCAATTAGACAATCAGCTCGAAGACTTCCACGAGCGAAGAGAGAGGAAGCTGAAAGAATAATTCGAGAGATGGCAGAAGAAAAAGTGATAGAACCATCTACTAGTCCATGGGTGTCTCCAGTAGTGCTCGTCAAGAAAAAGGATGGAACTACGAGATTCTGCGTGGATTATCGCCAGCTTAACAACGTGACGAAGAAGGACAGCTATCCTCTGCCTCGAATTGACGATACGCTAGATACTTTGGCCGGCAGCAAACTGTTTTCCACTTTGGACCTGAAGTCTGGTTATTGGCAAGCAGAAATGGACCCAGAAGATAAAGAGAAGACTGCTTTTATCACCGGATCTGGATTATGGCAATTCAACGTCATGCCATTCGGGCTCTAATGCGCCTGCGACATTTGAAAGACTTATGGAAAATGTCTTGAGAGGGTTGTCTTGGAAGACATGCCTGGTCTATTTGGACGACATCGTAGTACTGGGGAAGTCATTTGACGAACATCTGAAAAATTTGGAAGACGCATTCAAACGACTCCAAGCTGCCCAGCTCATGTTAAACCCGAAGAAATGTCAGCTGTTCCAAAACCGAGTCAACTATCTAGGTCATATAGTGAGCAATGAAGGAGTGGCGGTGGATCCAGAGAAAGTTGCTTCCATTCAGCAATGGCCGCAACCAACCGACAAACATCAAATTAGGAGTTTCCTTGGACTTTGCACGTATTACAGAAGATTTATCAGGAAGTTTGGGGATATTGCCAAGTTTCTAACGCGACTTACAGAAGAAGCAAGAGCTTTCCAATGGGACGAAGACTGTCAAACGGCTTTTGAAACTTTGAAGAGGCATTTAACCTCGGCGCCGATATTAGGATATCCGTTACCAGAGGGAGACTTTATTCTTGACACTGACGCAAGCAACGTAGGAATTGGTGGAGTGCTCTCACAGATCCAAGGAAGGCAAGAAAGAGTGCTGGGATATTTCAGTAAAGTCCTCTCCAAACCAGAACGAAACTACTGCGTCACAAGAAGAGAATTTTTGGCAGTAGTGAAGTCCGTGGAACACTTTTACCAGTATCTCTATGGTAGGAAGTTTTTAATCCGGACTGATCATGCAGCACTTAAGTGGTTGATGCAGTTCAAGAATCCCGAGGGCCAGATCGCTAGATGGATTGAACGACTTCAAGAATACGATTTCAACATCGAACATCGAGCTGGTGTGAGTCACCGAAATGCCGACTCCCTGTCCAGACGGCCGTGCCCAACAGACTGCTCCCACTGCAACAAGGTGGAATCTAGGGAAGCTGCAGTTTCAAGAACTACTGTAGTCAACGAGGAATGGTCACCCACCAGGATCAGAGAAGATCAGGAGAATGATCCTCACCTGAAGATGATCCGGCAATGGAAGAAAGAAAACCGGCGACCTACCTGGCAAGAAGTGTCAAGATTTTCACCGAAACTCAAGGCGTATTGGGCTCAGTGGGACTCCCTTGTCCTGGAAGAAGGGCTGTTGAAAAGAGTCCTTGAAAACGATGATGGTTCTGAGATGAGGAGACAGCTAGTTATCCCGAGAACAAGAGTAGCTGAGGTACTGAAGAAGTTACACGACAGTCCATCGGGAGGTCATCTGGGAGTGAAGAAAACCCTTCAGCGAGTTCGTGAAAGGTTTTATTGGATGAACAGCTCCGACGATGTGAAGGACTGGTGTAAGAAATGTACGACTTGTGCTACGAGTAATGGACCACATCGCAAGAGAAAGGCACCCATGAAACAGTACAATGTTGGAGGCATTTGTCTCATCCGGAATGTTCTAGTAAAGAAAGCTTTGATATAAATACAGGACCGATCAGCGGATGAGTTTAGTTTATGAGTTGATAAAGTGATCTTGACAAATAAACAGTAATTAAGTGAATATAAAAGTGTTATAAGTTAATAAGTTAGTGTGCATATAAATTAAATTTAAGTGACTAGTTAAGTACATATAAATTAGTGTTAGTGAGTTAGTGTTTAAATAAATTAGTAAGTAGCAATACCGAGTGTTTAAAATTTATCCCACCCGTTTATTGTTTAAATAAATAACAAAACATTACATTACGTAAAATCTGTCAATGAGTGTACAAAGAAAATTCACGAACGTAAACAAAATAAAATGATCATTCGTTGAAAAAATGAAAACAAAAAATATTTCCACAAGAAAAACAATACTTTTTCGAATAGACTATAAAAAGACTATTTACAATAAAAGAAAAACAAAAGTAAATATTCTTTTTAAGAAATTATTTTATTAAATGTTCTAAAAAATCATCATTTTGGGCCAAACCATAATTTAATTTTTGTTTGTTTTGCAACTACGGCTGGTACAATGATTCACTGTCTAGACAGCGTCTGGTGTTGATGCTCTGTCAACTGACAAAGTGACATAATCTGTTGAAGGATCGAGTGGGGTAACAGGAGGGGAGAACAGCATTGCGTCTCTCTCACTCAGCTTAAGATCCTAAATAATAATTAGAAAAGGACAAGGAGTTTAAGATTTGTTAACTCTATGACTTTACTCTCATGCCAAAACTCCTATAGTGTCCCATAAAAAGTTCCACTTCAATGATAAATACGAGGGTTGCCTTTTATGTTTCGGGATTTGTCAACCCTATTGTTGCAATCTAGCAACTGACAGTTCTATCGAAAAGTTGGACATTTTTGAGGTTATAAGTACTCAGAACGCTTTGACATACGAGCACTATTTGTGTTGTTTACAGTAACTCATCTCGACCCAAAAATGGAATTAAATCGTTAACATTTTCGAGCGATTATTTTTTACAACTTTCGACGTGGATTAACTTAGCAACAGTGCATGGATGAACTTAATTCAGTGTTTTTAAATGAAACTCAAGGTCTCTAGTTAATTCCACAATATAATACAAGTTATTGAAAACTCTAAGAAATTGACAATTGTTTCGATAAATCAATATCATCGTCAGAATGACAGAAGTTACATTTCATTTTATGCCTACCTGATGTTTAGTAGTTATATTTTTTTGGCTAGACCAAGAAGTAACCTAACTTGTGATTGGCTTAATATATGTTTATAGAAAAAAGAAGAAGATGTGATATTACAAATATTGAAGCTTAGATATTATTAGCCCTATGGTGATATCCTGGATATCATTTTTCCAATTAAGATCAGTATAACTGTGCAATGATATAGAAAACCAGGAAAACTATATCTGCTGATCTTTACAATTATCACTTAAGAAGACAGTTTATTAGTGGAGAATTCCCTAGATTTAACTGTTCATTGACAACTTCATATTGTGGGTTTCTTAAATGTCTTCTAATTTCCAGTTCTTCAAGGAAATCCAGTTCTTGTTTCTTTTCACAAATATGCAGCACTTCTAGTTCTGTGTTAGGTGTCAATGAATGATTGGTGTCAAGTAAATGTTTTGCGTAGTTAGATTTATCTGGTTGTTTTAATCTGTAAGCTCGTAAGTGCTCACTGTATCGTATTTCAAAATTCCTAAGGGTCTGACCCAAATAGACAGCATTACATTCTGGACATTTGAGTTTATATATACCTGACTTCTTTAATAGTGGTATTTTTGTTTTTACATTTAACAATTTTGTACTAACGTTACTTTCTGTTTTAAAAGAAATTGTTGCATTCGTTGCTGAAGATATTATCTTTGAAATATTATTAGAAATATTTCCTGCATATGTGATGGTTTTATAAGTTTTAATTTCATCAGCTTGTTTAGGATATATTAGTTGTAATGCCACTTTTTTCTCTTTTTTACTAATTAGTTTATTTATCATATCTAATGGATAACCGTTAGATGTTGCTATTTGTCTAATTGTATTAATCTCTCTATCAAAATTACATTCGTTCATAGGAACTGAAAAAGCTCTATGTATCATTGAATTATATGCTGCTAGTCTGTGTGAGACAGGGTGGTTAGAATTGAATGGAATTGTCACATCAGTCTGTGTTGGTTTTCGGTAAATTGAATAATCAAGTACATCATTAACTCTTTGAATTTTTAAATCAAGAAAATTGATTGAGCTATTTTCTTCAATTTCTAATGTAAATTTAATTTTCGGGTGTAAATTATTGATGTGGTTGAAAAACACATCTAATTGTCGCTCACTACCCATAAAACAAGCTAATATGTCATCTACATATCTATACCAAAATAAAATATTTTTCGAAATATTACTTTCAAAGATCTTTCTTTCTAAATTGTCCATAAAAATGTTTGCTAAAATAGGTGATATAGGGCTTCCCATTGGTAAACCTTCATTTTGAATATATATCTTATTGTCAAAAGTGAAATAATTCTGATTAATGCATACATCAAATAAATTAAGTATATCTGATATTATTCCTGGATTAATATTTTTATCTTCTAGTAATTTTCTTACAAGTATTAGACATTCTTTAGGAGGAATTTTAGTAAACATATTAGTTACATCGAACGATATGAGTTTATAGTTATCTTGCAAGTGGATTGATTTCAACTTTTTGATTAGTTCTATTGAATTTCTAATTGAGTACTGAGATTCATATCCGTAAGTATTGAGTATATTGTTGAGCTTTTTTGCCAATATATTATTAGGAGCATTAACATAAGAGACTACAGGTCTAATTGGTTTCGTTATTTTATGTAATTTAACTGTTCCATATAATTGTGGACAATGAGGATTCTTATGTATGATAGACCTCTTTTCGTAATCATTAAAAAGATAATTTGAATTATTAACAATATCCCTTACATTATTAGAAAACTTCTTTGTTGGGTCTGCTTTAAGAACTTTTACATCGCTGGATTCTATAAAGTTATATACTTTGGATTTGTAATTTTCAGTCGTCAAAATGACAGTAGCATTCCCCTTATCGGATTTTGTAACTGTTAGGTTATGATTCTCTATCTTCTGTTTTATTGCGTTTAAAACTGAAATGTCATTTTTTGTTTGACGTTTAACTTTTGAAGGTTCAATATTTTTGATTAAATTGGCAATTTTTAATTTCTCATAAAGAAAATTATTTGAATTAGATTTTAAAGCTATTTCTGACTCCGTAGCTATAATTTGTTTAATACTATTCGTAAATATAGGTGGTATGCTGTACTTTAAACCTTTATTTAAAAATTCTATTTCACTATTTGTAAAATTAGTGTCTGAAAGGTTTTCAAATCGTGGTGCAAAGTGTGTTGGTATGTAGGTACTTACAGTTTCATGATGTTTTGAGTATTGAATTTTATGTTGTGTGTGTTCAAGATTCTGTAGCTTCTTTTCTTGTTTCTTAAATTTCATATGCTTCATAGTGCTGATATTTTCTCTAATTTTGTCATCCAAACAGTCAAATTCTACTGGATGTAATTGGAATGTGAGTTCTGAATGTACAACTTTTATGTAGTTGTCTAAGGAGTCTCTAACTTTGAACCATTTCTTACATTCAGATTTTATCCAAACTCGTTGAGCACATTTTATAGCTTTTTGTGCTTGTGGTGTTTTAGTGTGACTTTTTATATTCACATAATTTGGTATTACCTTTTTTCTAAGGCATTCTTGGTTAAACCAAATGTTTTGTGATGCTTTGTAACGTTTTTGTAGTAACTTCTGGTACAGTCGGGTCAAATCTTCTCTCGAAGATTTTTTAATGAAATTGACTGTCTCGACCCTTACTTCGTGGAATATGCTCATATTAGTGTTTTTAAATGAAACTCAAGGTCTCTAGTTAATTCCACAATATAATACAAGTTATTGAAAACTCTAAGAAATTGACAATTGTTTCGATAAATCAATATCATCGTCAGAATGACAGAAGTTACATTTCATTTTATGCCTACCTGATGTTTAGTAGTTATATTTTTTTGGCTAGACCAAGAAGTAACCTAACTTGTGATTGGCTTAATATATGTTTATAGAAAAAAGAAGAAGATGTGATATTACAAATATTGAAGCTTAGATATTATTAGCCCTATGGTGATATCCTGGATATCATTTTTCCAATTAAGATCAGTATAACTGTGCAATGATATAGAAAACCAGGAAAACTATATCTGCTGATCTTTACAATTATCACTTAAGAAGACAGTTTATTAGTGGAGAATTCCCTAGATTTAACTGTTCATTGACAACTTCATATTGTGGGTTTCTTAAATGTCTTCTAATTTCCAGTTCTTCAAGGAAATCCAGTTCTTGTTTCTTTTCACAAATATGCAGCACTTCTAGTTCTGTGTTAGGTGTCAATGAATGATTGGTGTCAAGTAAATGTTTTGCGTAGTTAGATTTATCTGGTTGTTTTAATCTGTAAGCTCGTAAGTGCTCACTGTATCGTATTTCAAAATTCCTAAGGGTCTGACCCAAATAGACAGCATTACATTCTGGACATTTGAGTTTATATATACCTGACTTCTTTAATAGTGGTATTTTTGTTTTTACATTTAACAATTTTGTACTAACGTTACTTTCTGTTTTAAAAGAAATTGTTGCATTCGTTGCTGAAGATATTATCTTTGAAATATTATTAGAAATATTTCCTGCACTTACGAGCTTACAGATTAAAACAACCAGATAAATCTAACTACGCAAAACATTTACTTGACACCAATCATTCATTGACACCTAACACAGAACTAGAAGTGCTGCATATTTGTGAAAAGAAACAAGAACTGGATTTCCTTGAAGAACTGGAAATTAGAAGACATTTAAGAAACCCACAATATGAAGTTGTCAATGAACAGTTAAATCTAGGGAATTCTCCACTAATAAACTGTCTTCTTAAGTGATAATTGTAAAGATCAGCAGATATAGTTTTCCTGGTTTTCTATATCATTGCACAGTTATACTGATCTTAATTGGAAAAATGATATCCAGGATATCACCATAGGGCTAATAATATCTAAGCTTCAATATTTGTAATATCACATCTTCTTCTTTTTTCTATAAACATATATTAAGCCAATCACAAGTTAGGTTACTTCTTGGTCTAGCCAAAAAAATATAACTACTAAACATCAGGTAGGCATAAAATGAAATGTAACTTCTGTCATTCTGACGATGATATTGATTTATCGAAACAATTGTCAATTTCTTAGAGTTTTCAATAACTTGTATTATATTGTGGAATTAACTAGAGACCTTGAGTTTCATTTAAAAACACTAATATGAGCATATTCCACGAAGTAAGGGTCGAGACAGTCAATTTCATTAAAAAATCTTCGAGAGAAGATTTGACCCGACTGTACCAGAAGTTACTACAAAAACGTTACAAAGCATCACAAAACATTTGGTTTAACCAAGAATGCCTTAGAAAAAAGGTAATACCAAATTATGTGAATATAAAATGTCACACTAAAACACCACAAGCACAAAAAGCTATAAAATGTGCTCAACGAGTTTGGATAAAATCTGAATGTAAGAAATGGTTCAAAGTTAGAGACTCCTTAGACAACTACATAAAAGTTGTACATTCAGAACTCACATTCCAATTACATCCAGTAGAATTTGACTGTTTGGATGACAAAATTAGAGAAAATATCAGCACTATGAAGCATATGAAATTTAAGAAACAAGAAAAGAAGCTACAGAATCTTGAACACACACAACATAAAATTCAATACTCAAAACATCATGAAACTGTAAGTACCTACATACCAACACACTTTGCACCACGATTTGAAAACCTTTCAGACACTAATTTTACAAATAGTGAAATAGAATTTTTAAATAAAGGTTTAAAGTACAGCATACCACCTAAATTTACGAATAGTATTAAACAAATTATAGCTACGGAGTCAGAAATAGCTTTAAAATCTAATTCAAATAATTTTCTTTATGAGAAATTAAAAATTGCCAATTTAATCAAAAATATTGAACCTTCAAAAGTTAAACGTCAAACAAAAAATGACATTTCAGTTTTAAACGCAATAAAACAGAAGATAGAGAATCATAACCTAACAGTTACAAAATCCGATAAGGGGAATGCTACTGTCATTTTGACGACTGAAAATTACAAATCCAAAGTATATAACTTTATAGAATCCAGCGATGTAAAAGTTCTTAAAGCAGACCCAACAAAGAAGTTTTCTAATAATGTAAGGGATATTGTTAATAATTCAAATTATCTTTTTAATGATTACGAAAAGAGGTCTATCATACATAAGAATCCTCATTGTCCACAATTATATGGAACAGTTAAATTACATAAAATAACGAAACCAATTAGACCTGTAGTCTCTTATGTTAATGCTCCTAATAATATATTGGCAAAAAAGCTCAACAATATACTCAATACTTACGGATATGAATCTCAGTACTCAATTAGAAATTCAATAGAACTAATCAAAAAGTTGAAATCAATCCACTTGCAAGATAACTATAAACTCATATCGTTCGATGTAACTAATATGTTTACTAAAATTCCTCCTAAAGAATGTCTAATACTTGTAAGAAAATTACTAGAAGATAAAAATATTAATCCAGGAATAATATCAGATATACTTAATTTATTTGATGTATGCATTAATCAGAATTATTTCACTTTTGACAATAAGATATATATTCAAAATGAAGGTTTACCAATGGGAAGCCCTATATCACCTATTTTAGCAAACATTTTTATGGACAATTTAGAAAGAAAGATCTTTGAAAGTAATATTTCGAAAAATATTTTATTTTGGTATAGATATGTAGATGACATATTAGCTTGTTTTATGGGTAGTGAGCGACAATTAGATGTGTTTTTCAACCACATCAATAATTTACACCCGAAAATTAAATTTACATTAGAAATTGAAGAAAATAGCTCAATCAATTTTCTTGATTTAAAAATTCAAAGAGTTAATGATGTACTTGATTATTCAATTTACCGAAAACCAACACAGACTGATGTGACAATTCCATTCAATTCTAACCACCCTGTCTCACACAGACTAGCAGCATATAATTCAATGATACATAGAGCTTTTTCAGTTCCTATGAACAAATGTAATTTTGATAGAGAGATTAATACAATTAGACAAATAGCAACATCTAACGGTTATCCATTAGATATGATAAATAAACTAATTAGTAAAAAAGAGAAAAAAGTGGCATTACAACTAATATATCCTAAACAAGCTGATGAAATTAAAACTTATAAAACCATCACATATGCAGGAAATATTTCTAATAATATTTCAAAGATAATATCTTCAGCAACGAATGCAACAATTTCTTTTAAAACAGAAAGTAACGTTAGTACAAAATTGTTAAATGTAAAAACAAAAATACCACTATTAAAGAAGTCAGGTATATATAAACTCAAATGTCCAGAATGTAATGCTGTCTATTTGGGTCAGACCCTTAGGAATTTTGAAATACGATACAGTGAGCACTTACGAGCTTACAGATTAAAACAACCAGATAAATCTAACTACGCAAAACATTTACTTGACACCAATCATTCATTGACACCTAACACAGAACTAGAAGTGCTGCATATTTGTGAAAAGAAACAAGAACTGGATTTCCTTGAAGAACTGGAAATTAGAAGACATTTAAGAAACCCACAATATGAAGTTGTCAATGAACAGTTAAATCTAGGGAATTCTCCACTAATAAACTGTCTTCTTAAGTGATAATTGTAAAGATCAGCAGATATAGTTTTCCTGGTTTTCTATATCATTGCACAGTTATACTGATCTTAATTGGAAAAATGATATCCAGGATATCACCATAGGGCTAATAATATCTAAGCTTCAATATTTGTAATATCACATCTTCTTCTTTTTTCTATAAACATATATTAAGCCAATCACAAGTTAGGTTACTTCTTGGTCTAGCCAAAAAAATATAACTACTAAACATCAGGTAGGCATAAAATGAAATGTAACTTCTGTCATTCTGACGATGATATTGATTTATCGAAACAATTGTCAATTTCTTAGAGTTTTCAATAACTTGTATTATATTGTGGAATTAACTAGAGACCTTGAGTTTCATTTAAAAACACTAATATGAGCATATTCCACGAAGTAAGGGTCGAGACAGTCAATTTCGAACTTAATTCAATTTTTGGTGATGAAGTTCCATCAAGAACCAGTGTTTATCGATGGTATGGTGAATTCAATCGTGGTCGTAGTTCACTCCAAGACGAATTTCGTGAAGGTCGTCCAAAATCAGTTGTTGTTCCGAAAACCATTGATGCTGTGCGCGAACTGATATTGCAAGATCGTCATGTGACCTATCGTGAGATTGAGACAAACTTAGACATTAGTGGGACCAGCATACATTCAATATTGTATAAACATTTGACTGTCAACAAAGTTTGTTCGCGTTGGATCCCACACAATTTGTCAATCGCTCAAAAAAAGGCTCGTGTCGATTGGTCGAAAGAAATGTTCAAAACATAGGATCTCGGTGCTTCGAAACACGTCTATGACATCGTGACAGGTGATGAATCGTGGATTTATGCGTATGAGCCCGAAAATAAACAGCAGTCGACTGTATGGGTGTTTCAAGTTGAGCCAAATCCAAGAAAAGTTGTTCGCGCACGAAGCACTTCCAAGCAAATGGTCGTCTGTTTTTTCGGAAAAACTGGACATGTCGCAACCGTACCACTAAAACAACGCAGAACAGACAATTCTACACAACCATTTGTTTGCCAGTTGTCTTCCAAGAAATCAGGAAAACCAACCGCCGAAGACGGGTCACTCTTCACCACGACAATGCGAGTTCTTACATATCGGCTCAAACAACTGCATTTTTGAGCAACCAAAACATCAATTTGATGAGTCATCCGCCGTATAGTCCTGACTTGGCACCGAATGACTTCTTTTTATTCCCGTACGTAAAAAACGTTTTTCGACACCCGAAGAAGCGGTTGCTGCATTCAGAATGCATGTTTTGGAGATACCTCAATCAGAGTGGCAAAAGTGCTTCGACAATTGGTTCAAACGCAAGCAAAAGTGTATAGATCTTCATGGGGAATATTTTGAAAAACAATAAAGTGATTTTCGATTATTAATATTTGTTTTTGTTCTCTATTCCCGAAATATAAAAGGCAACCCTCATATTATCAGTAAATAGTATTTACATTTAGAAACCAAATTTTATTATCTGCACACTTTCATCAATAACTTGAAAAATATTGAAAAATTACCTTGATGAACTTTGGTATAATTAACACAATTTTGAAATTATCGTTATTTGATAAACTATAATGAGCAGCTTGATAAACAAGAAGTTTTAGAATACTAGAATAAAAACTATTAACAAACTTAACTTTATTGGTTAACGTCTCGTTGATCCAAATGGTTGTAAAGGACAATAATATAAGTCTGATCCATATGCAAACTCTCATAATTAGAAAGCTGTCTATCACGTCCTAATTGAGGAAGAAACTTTTCAATCTATTGCTTGATTCAAATTTTGCATTCTTCTTTATGGAGCGCTCCCTGCCAATCTTGTTTTTTTTTTAATTATAGACATCACTAGATTTTTACTTCTCAGTGGTTAAGGAGCTTATCTGAGTGATTATAGATAAGGCTCACTGTTTAAAATTCCTTTTAAACTTAGAAATTACCTTTTTCCCATTCCTCACTTTTGGGTACTGCTAGCACTGGTTCTTTATATGAACCCAAAAGGTAAACAGAGAGCATTAGAAAAAGCTTGGTTTTTTGCTAGCTTGTGCCATCGTAAGCCCGCACACTCTTGACTGAACCGCATAATGATAATCATGTAGTTTGCTATCTATTCTATATAAAAATGTAGTGAGTGCATTTAGTTAATTCAAGGAACAAATTAAGTAAGATTAGTTTTGTAAGCAAAATCATTTACTAGTATTCATAGATACTTTGAATAGTAACAATTCAAAACTAAATAATATTTCCATTAAAATCCAGACGACTTAACAACATTACCGGATCTCTAACATCAATGATATATTGCTATGCTTTGTGCAGTTTCTAATAATTTTGTATCTATTTATTAAGGGACTTGGGGAGGAAATCATCTTTATTTAACTGTTGAATGTAGTAATATAAGGTATAATTATGTCTATATTTTATTAGCTACTACCACCATCCTCGTCGAATGTAAACAGTCTGTAACTGTCACTTTTGTGTGGTCTATTGAGTTAAACCAAAATTTACCTAGATTTAACACTGCTCAAAAGTATGTAGGAACGGGAATAATATAATGACAAATTCATTATAATACCCACCAAAAAAATTAGTACTAATCCTTTCTCCTATACTCATCATTCCAATTGTGCTCATAAAAATATGTTCCAACCATATGATCACCTAGAATACCCCACCAGACGTTCAATTTTTGTGGTGTCATTTTCTGCCCAGTGTCTACAATTGCGTCTGTTTACTACACCATTTAGTCCAAATGAGGAGCAGATATTGAACAATCAACCTGGATTGTAATTCAGTCATTCACAAAACTGTAGACGCCTGTCAAGGTCGTCTTCATGTAACTGTTAGACCGATTTCATTTTGTAAGGATGGAATTTGCGTTTATGTAAAATTCTGAAATCACAGCGGGGAGAAACCCCTCTGCATTGGAAATTTTTGATATTGACTGTCATTCTTGTAAGGTAAATTGTCCAAAAAGGGAAATTTACATAGCCTCTTTATTAACTACTGGTTGTGGTTGATGGTTTTTATTGGTAATTGATTCTGTATCTAAGAACTTTGTCATTAATTCAGTTATGTAATTATGCGATGAGCAGCATTAAACACTAGCTGTGGCTCTTGCAGATTTATCTTTCTCGTAGAATAAACTGACAATTCTTTCTTGCAAAGTATACACACTATACCCTATTTTAAAACAAGGAGGAGTGATTTGAAGTTAAGTTGACAATTCTGTACAGCTGGTTGTACTTCAGTACTTTTGACATATATTGCCATTGAAAATTTTTGTAAATTGTAAACAAACAGTGTTCATTGTGTTATTTATTGCGTTCCTGGTTTCTTGTTATTGTTTTATCAACATATTAAAACCGTTCTTGTCAGGACTAATTTAAAAATGTACATAGATACTACTCCAAGTACTAGCAGACTTCATTCGCCCCCCCAAAAAAGGAGTTCTGTAAGTTTAGGTCACTTATATGTACAAACTAATCTCATATGATGAACCAGAGACAAAGGTGGCTGCCATTATGTTTAAAATCGTAGAAACGTTGGGTAAGTTATCGAAAATAGCACTTTTGTGTTTATCATTATTTGAGGAAATACGTCAAAATAATTCAGCTAGTTTATATAAAAGTGATTTATAAAGTGCACAAATTTCAAATAAGTGTTAGTTTATATAAACACTGCAAATAGAAGTAAGATTAGTTTTATATATAATAAATCAATACTTTTAATCTAATAAATTAACATATAAAACACCAGTAAAAATTAGAGTTATCAACGAAACACTAAGAACCCGTCATCGTTAAAATTGTTTTAAAAAGAACAGAGACGAACTGACTACTTTAGACATTAAAAAGTTTGCGAATAATAAAGATTCTAAAAAGAAGAATTTACTCCAGACTGATAATTGTCAGTTTCAGGTAGGGCTGGGATCTGATCGAGTAGGGTTCTGGAATTTAACCTGCAGGAAGACACAAATGTCAGATAAGATGGAGGATATGATGAAGGAAATAATTGAAAATCTAAACAAAATGAACGAAAACTGGTCAATTATCAAGAACAAATAAAAAAATAACCAATGAATTAAAAAACAAAGTCACCCAAATACAACAAAAAATCGAAACTCGGGATAAAAGCATACAACAACTCAAAAAGAAAGCAAGAAAAAGAACCTTGTAGTACACGGAATAGAAGAAGCTGAAAACGAAACGTGCGAAATAAGAAACAACAAAATTAAACAAATTTTAGAAAAAATAAAGGTCAAAATAAACATTGAAGCGGATATCATACAATATAATAAGAAGAATCGGTAAGAAGGGACAGACAACAACAAAAATATACCACTATGGCTAGAGCTATCAAGAGAAGGCATAAAAATAGAAATAATAAGAGAAGCAGCCAAAAACTTAAAATGGACGAATATATGGATATCAGAGGACCTACCAAAAGCAATCCAAAATAAATGGAAAGCAATTATGCGTTATCTAAAATCGACTAGAGAAAAAGGATATAGAGCAAGTATAATATATGATAAATTAAGAGTGGT
The DNA here is from genome assembly GCA_963921935.1 of Galeruca laticollis. Classification (NCBI taxonomy): domain Eukaryota; kingdom Metazoa; phylum Arthropoda; class Insecta; order Coleoptera; family Chrysomelidae; genus Galeruca; species Galeruca laticollis. Next base: position 196,420,606 of record OY998179.1, on the reverse strand, counting down.
GGATACAATGTATACTTTAGATCAATTGGAACCCTAAAGAAAAGAAGAAACGAAAACAAACACATACAAGAAAAAAGAAGAACATCGTGCCAGTGGTCACCCAGTATGGAAGACAAAGAAGCTCCAACTCGGAAAATGATACATACAGGCCACCCAAAAAACTAGAAAACACTCTTGAAGACAAACCAAACAAATATACTAGTATTAAGAATAGTAATAATTATAGTAGTAAGAATAGTAGTCATTTTAGCAATAGGAATAAAGATGAAACTAGTAGGAACGTTAAACATAAATATAATAATGGTATAGGACAGGACAGTAATAATTAGAGCAGTCAATGGTGTAAAAACAATCATAGACAATATATAAATAGTACAGACTAGGAACATATAAATATTGGTATATAGAATATTAACACATTAACAGTAAAGGAAATTGGAATAACGGAGGAAATGAAAAACAGCAAATTACATATTCTGGGAATAAGTGAAACAAAGAAAAAAGGATCAGGACAAATAATCACGCATTACATTACTCAGGAGTAAAAGTAAAACAAAGCAAAATAAGAAGTAGGAATGATTTTAACAGAAGAACTAAACAAAAAAGTAATAAATGCCAAAGAGATAAATTCAAGAATACTGGTCCTAAGTATACGACTAAAAGAAATATTAAGTATAATACAAATATACACACCCCTTGAAGGAACGGGAGAAGAGATTTTAGAATTTTATATAAAATTACAAGAAGTAGTGGATGAAATAAGAGACAAAAAACGAAAACAATAATTATTGGGAATTGGAACGCAAGGATTGGTAAAGACTACAATCGTGGAATGGGTTGTATGAGAATATATGGAGAGGGAATAACGAACAAAAATGGCCTTAAGATGATAGATTTTTGTCAAAGAAACGATTTAATAATAGGAAATACGTTGTGGGAACAAAAACTAGAGGATAAATATACCTTTGTAACGGAAGAAAGAAATACAAACAGCTTAATCGATTAAGTAGTTTATATACAAAATCTATCAATAATGGTAAAAAAAGTAGATACAAGAAAATAAGCTGAAATGGGAACAAGGGTGATTCAAAGACATATGCATCAGATAATAAAAAATTTTGGACAACAATAAAATATTACGAGGAAGTAAGGGAAAAGATATAAGAGCAATAAAAAATAAAAATAACAAATTGGAGACTAAAATAAATCAAATACTAGAAACTTGGAAAGATCACTACGAAGACAAAGAGAAGAAATAGAAGTGGCTACAAATAAACTTTAAATAGTAAAAGCTAGTGGGAAGGATGAAGCAGCGCCAGAGCTGATAAAATGGTTAGGAGAAAAAAATAATGGCTGGGTCTACTATGTAGAGAAGCATGGGAAAGTCCAAAAATCCCCAAACACTGGGAAAATAACCTTATATTACCCACACATAAAAGGGGACAAGACGTGTGCAATAATTATAAACCAATATGATTAGTCCAAACCAACTTTTTTAATCTATACGAGAATAATAGAGACCCAATTAACACGATACGTAGAAGCAAAATTACAAGAGGAACAAGCTGCTTTTAGATCAGGACGACAAACAAAATATAATATATATATTTTAAGAAGGATAATTGAAAATGCAATAGAAGCAGAGAAGAAATGTATCTAACATTTATTGATTTGAAGGTAGCTTTTGACGCAGTGGAAAGAAAAAAATTTGGGAGGTATTGGAGACTTAGAAGTACCTAAAGCTCTAATTAATATAATTAACAGCACATAGTTGACTGTCAAACTAAGAGTGCAGATAGGAGGTCAAAGATCGGAAGAGTTTTTAATGAAGAAATGTATAAAACAAGGTGATAGTTTAAGCCCACTGTTGTTTGTCATTGTTATGGACAAAATAGTCAAGGAAATAAAAACACAAGGAGGCAATCTAGACATGATAATAGGGTACAGAAAGATGGAGCCGGTCAGATTAAGTAATTTACTGTTTGCTGATGATATTGTACTTATAGCAAAAACAAAATGCAGAAACTAATTCATTTATTGCCAAGAGAAATAGAAAATATGAAAATGCTAGTAAATAAATAGAAACTTAAAGTAATGATAATAAATGAAAAACAGCGAGACGGGAGTACCAACAAGGAATTGAATGAATTGTAATCACACAACGTTAGAAAGAGTAATCACTTATATTTACCTAGGAAGTATTATAACAGAAGGGAAAATAGATGCAGAATTTAATAACATGGCAAATAAATCAACAAGATTATATTACTCATTGAATCGAACAATATCGAGCCATAAACAAATTGATATGGACATATAAAGCAGGAAACAAAAATAAAAGCAAGGAAAATACGAAATATACAAAATGGGACAAATTAAGGAACGAAGAGATCAGTAACATAACTAATCAAGAACCAATAATAACAAAGATTAAAAAGAAACAATTAGGTTTGGCCACCTAGTAAGAATGAAGCAAGATAGAATAGCAAGAAAAGTTATGGAAATAGGAAAATTAAGAAAAAGACAAGATGAAGACCCAGGAGGAAATGGGTAGATCAGGTTGAAGAAATTGGAAAAAATTAATGAAACACATTAGAAGAGATGAGACTATTGGCCAAAGACAGAAAAGGATGGGTACAGGAAGAACTCCAATCCGACGCCTGAAAAAGACAAAATGATATGAGAAGGAAAGAAAGTGTTAAGTTAACATGTACAAATTTTACTATTTAGGAGGTCCACTGTGTATTGTACTATCAAATAATATAGAAACACTGTAACAATAGGGATGTTGACATTTTTTTTTAAAAAGGTCCTATATTTTCAGTAATTACCCTAATAGATCACAAAAAGCATTTTTTTGTTTTTGATGCTTGAAAGACTAGAAATCTTAAAAAATTTAAATTAAACTTTTCATGACCATTCAAAAATGCTGTCGGGCTTAGTCGTGACGTCACATACCTAACTATTATACAAACCTCTGACATAACTGTCAGTAAAATAAACCCTTGACATATAATCTCCGATTTTTACTTACTATTGGTTTACCCCAAAAATACTGTGTGTATGTCGTCGTCGTTGTCTTCGGCCACTTTTTGTAACATGTCTTGATAGCCTCCGGGCTGCAACAAGTCACTAATTTTATGATTGAATATTGTTCAGGACATCTCAGAGATGAACCCTATAGATTTTCAGCTCACCAGAGTCAGTAAGTACAACGGGTGCTATGGTACTTATAGTACCACATTTTTGTAATTTTTGGAAAAATTTCGGTTTATTAGCACGATTCAGCCTCCGGAGTGTATTCAAGTGACCAATTTTATGATTGGTTATTCTCAGGGCGTCTAATAGATGAATCCTATTGATTTTCAGCTGACTAGAGCCAGTAAAACGGGTCCTATGGTACCACATTTTTAGTAATTTTTGCAGAAATTTCAGGTTGTTAGCACGGTACAGCCTCCGGTGTGTATACAAGTAACTAATTTTATGATTGGATACGTCACAGATGAACTCTATTGATTTTCAGCTGACCAGAGCAAGTATAATGTGTCCTATAAATCCAGATATACTAAATTTTTGGAGAAATTTCGGTTCGTTAGCACGATACAGCCTCCGGAGTGTATACAAGTGACCAATTTTATGATTGTATATTGTTCAGGGCGTCTAATAGATAAACTTTATTCATTTTCAGCTCACTAGAGCCAGTACAACGGGTGCTGTGGTACTTGAAGTGTCACATTTTTAGAGAAATTTCGGATTGTTAGCACGATACAGCCTCCGGATTGAGATATTTTTCAGTGTGTCTCACAGGTGAATCCTATTGATTTTCAGCTCATCAGAGCGAATACAACGGGTCCTATAAATCCAGATATACTACATTTTTGGAGAAATTTCGGTTTGTTAACACTATACAGACTCCGAAGTGTTTACAAGTGACAATTTTATGATAGTATAGCGTATTGATTTTTAGCTCACTAGAACCAGTACAACGGGTGCTATGGTACTTGAAGTACCACATTTTTTGGTAATTTTTGGAGAAATTTCGGTTTGTTATCCTGATACAGCCTCCGGAGTGTATACAAGTGACCACTTTTATGATTGGATATTGGTAAGGGCGTCTCACAGATGAACCCTATTGATTTTCAGCTCACCTAAGCCAGACCAACTGGGCCTATAAATCCAGATATACTAAATTTTTGGCAATTTTTAAGAAATTTCGGTTTGTTAGCACGATATAGCCTCCGGAGTGTATACAAGTGATCGATTTTATGATTGGATATTGTTCAGGGCGTCTCACAGATGAACTCTATTGATTTTCAGCTCACCAGCGCCAGTACAATGGGTCCCATAAATCCAGATGGTCGTTTTCGTAATTTTTGGTCCTTTTTGGAGAAATATCAGTTTGTTAGCACGATATAGCCTCTGGAGTGTATACTTATGCGCGGAAAAGTTAGTTTTAACCTTTAAAACAGTTTATTTAATACATAACTATGAGATCTGATATATTAGATAAAAAATATAGTAATTATAATTACTGTACAGTACCAGAATGTTAAAATACATCTATCAAGACTCCAGAAGAGTTGTGGATTAGAGTACCCAGTAAGTAAATATACCTTATTTTTGTCTAGTAAAGCTCCAATATATTTTTGTGAAGATCATTTCAATGTAAGTATCTACTTACTGAATTAATAACTCATTTATATTAATAATGATTTCTTCATTCTTAGAATGTTGAACAATCACATATAGGTTATAATAGTGATATTGACATATGAATAGTTACAGGATACTCGAATACAGAGTCGGAAAGTAATCGATTCTAATCTGAGTTCGAATATCCTCAGTACTCAGTACTTCGTTGTCAGAGCCTATTTGCCCCATAACAATACAATTCATTATACACTTAAGATGATTGGAAAGTCAAGAATAAAAAATCGTTCATATTTCATAAAAATGTTGTGATATACTGCTAAGAAAGTATTTCATTATTGTGCTATTCGACATTGGAGTAATTGATTCCCAATATCAATTCTCTCAACACAACGTACAGGTGATGTTTATTTGTTTACTCTTTTCATGACATTAGTATCGTAGCAGATATCGTTTTAAGCGGTTTGAATTTATGATATTATCATATTGAATTTCTCGAGCCGATACCCACATTTATAAATTTATATCGACATACTTGGGTTCCTTTGGACAAAAATTTTATGAAGTAAACATTTTCGAAATACATTTTGATATCTGAGTCTATTGTCTCTTCTAACCATTCGTGGAGGTCGTCCAGAAATTGTTGAAATCTTCGACGACTCAAGTAAAAATATAATTCGTCATATCGTTCATAGTTTATTTAAAAAAAATTATTTGTTTTCCTGAGTAGATGGCACTGGATCAAGCCAACAGCCCAGTCAATTGTTTTATGTGATCAATGTGATACGGTTTTTCGATTTTGTTTTGCTTTAATTATGTTATCGTTTGTTGATAATGTTTGACATGCATTTGTTGGTTGTACAATATTGTTAGTGATTAGTTAGAGAACCTGATCATTCTTTTTTTTTCTTTTTTTTTCCTTCTTTTTATTTTCTTTCTTTTTTTTTCCTTTTTTCCTCTTTTTTTTTCATGTCTCCCTTATTTTTATTTTCCTTTTTTTCCCTTCTTTTTTTATTTATGTTTTTTCCATTCTTTCCCCTTCTTTTCTTTTTCTTTTTTTTCCTTTTTTTCTTTTTTTTTCATCTCAGGTGTACATCTTTTAAGTAAAGTTTGCTTGACCGCTTACAGAGTTGTGTTAGTAGTTTTTATATAATGATATAAAATATTATATATTGAATTATCCTCCAGTGTCAGTAGATTTGTTAAGTTTATTGGAAATTGTACTTGTTGTATAATAAGTTGTTGGTATAACTTGTTAATTTCTATAATTTGTAGTAGACATTCCAATATAATATGTTGCGAATCAGCGATTTCATCACATAAGCAGAATTCGTTATCTAATAAACCAATTTTTTTCCTGTATGATGGATAAAGGGCATGATTACTTCTCAGCCGACAGATTGTTCTGATTAATTGTCTATTTGAGTTATTAATAAACCATGGATTTTTTCTTACTGTTGGTTGTATGGCCATATAATATTTGCCTTTATCGCTTTGTGAGTAAGCTTGTTGCCAATTTTGTCTTAGGTTCTGTTTCAGAATTGTATACATATCAGATACTGGAATATTTTCTTCATTGATAAGCCCAGATTCTGCAGCTTCTTTTGCTAGGCGGTCCACTTCTTCGTTATGTGAAATTCCAGCATGTGCCTTAACTCATGTAAAATGAATGTCTTTTCCTGTAGTAACTGCTTTAAAATTGAGCTCAAGAATTTCTAAAATTATGTGGTGAGACTTTGCATTGATTTTAAACTTTTTTATCTGTAAATATAACAAATTTATTTTCGGATTTCTCTAAACATAGTAATAATGCTTGTTTTATAGCTATTAGTTCTGTAGTATAAATAGACATTAATTGATCTAGCGGTAGCGTAAAATAATGATCCATAATGTATAATTGATCGTATTAGGCTTCTGTAGAACAGCAATATTATATTTGGATCGGAACCCCAGTTATGTTTGCTAAAAGTCTTAGTACATTTACAGCGTTTTCTGTTCTTGTCTGAATATAATGGATATGTTCTTTCCAGTTTAGCTTACTGTCTAAAATTACACCTAAATATTTAAAACTAGTTTTGTGATGTATCGTATAATGTGAAAGTTGTATACTCTTAGGGTGAGTATATCTTTTCCTTGTAAAGGTGACGGATGCCGATTTGGATTCTGATATTGTCAATCCGTTTTTTGCTGACCACGAATGTACCGTCTGCATTGCTTTACAGAGTTGGGCGTGACACTGTGGAATAATTTGATTTTGCGAATACAGTACGATGTCGTCTGCATATTGAAGGATATTTATTGTTTGCAAATCATGTGTATATATTATATACAATAAAGGACTTAAAATGCTTCCTTGTGGTAAACCGATCGATGTTTCCCTGGTGTCAGATATTTCGTTGTTTATTTTTATAGCTATCTTCCTGTTAGAGTAGAGATTAAATATATGTTTAGCTAGTGCGACTGGAATGTCCAGATGACATATTTTTGTAGATAAAATTTCCAAATTTACATTCTCGTAGGCTCCTTTAATGTCCAAGAATAAAGTGGAGGTCGATTTGTTTTGGGTAAATGAGATTTGTATGTCCGTTACCAAGCTCGCTATATTTTATTGAGTAGAGCTACCTCTTCGATACCCATATTGTGAGATTGGAATTAAGGAATTTTTTTCCAGATAGTATTCGAGTCGGAGTTTTATGAGTCTTTCATACGTTTTTAGTACGCAGGATGCAAGGGATATTGCTCTATATAATTCGGCCAAAGTATGATCTTTCCCTGGTTTAATGATCGGTATAATTAAGTACTGTTTCCACGCTTTCGGTATTTCAGCTGGAAGACACCAAATACTGTTCAAAATTGATAGTAAACTGCTCTTTGCGGTAAGAGGTAAATTGTTAATCATGGAGTAGTATATATTATCATATCCTGGGGCAGAATTATTATTACTTTTTAAAGCCATTTGTAACTCACTCATAGAAAATGGAAGTAATGAAAATTGGGTGGTTACCTTTGGTGTCATTTCTGGTATTCTATCGAAAATGGATGTATCAAAATACACGCTTGGAGGTGATAGACTTTCATGAAATTTTGAAACCCATTCGCTCTCTAGGTTTATTGCTTATCTGTTTTGGAATTTTCGGTTTTTAAAATGATTCACTTTATTCCACACCTCTTTTAGGGGCATTGATCTATTAAGACTGGAACAATACCTCTTCCAATTTTCTCTCTTAACTGTTTTTAAGGTTTTATTGGCTATGGCCATATTTTGTTTATATTCTAGTAAGTTTTGTAAGTTTGGATTGTTGAGGTACTTGTACATACTTCTTTTCCTAGCTGTTATTGCTTGCTGACACGCGTTATTCCACCATGGTTTGCTTTTGTGGTTGCATGATTTCCTTTTGATTTTGGGATAGAGTGTTCTGGTGCATATTCAATTTTTTTAATAAATTCTTCGTACTGTAATAACTCTAATTTCTGAAATTGATGACTGGATTCTAGAGAGTAGCTGCCCCAATTTGCCTTTTTACAGTTCCATTTACTATTTGTGGGCGGAGTTCATGTATTTGTATAAATTGATAATTGCGTTATTGAAGGTAGGTGATCGGATCCATATAGGTCGTTCAGTAATAACCAATTGAGCAAATGGACAATGTCTGGAGAATAAATTGTTAGGTCAATAGCAGAATGTGTTTGTATCGAATTGCCAATGAAAGTTGGTGACCCATCATTTAGATAAATAAAATTATGCGTATCCAACGCCTTCAGCAAAGCTTTTCCGTTAGTATCTGTATTAGGTCCACCCCATGCGATATTATGCGAATTAAAATCTCCCGTTATTATCGATGGCTTAGAATAACTCTCGAATAGCTTTTCCCATTGTTTATAGGTGATTGTTATTTTTGGTGGAATGTATACAGATACCAGCGTTACATAACTTTTATTATTACCTTTTATTTCTATCGCCTTTTGATTTACGTTTGATATATTATATTTATTAGTTAATTCTTTATAAATGATATTTCTTCTAACAAGAATTGCAGTACCTCCTCCAGATCTATCTTGTCTATCATCTCTCACTATATTATATCCACTGAAATTAACATATTTATTAGACGGAAATCGTGTTTCTGAGAGGCATGCTATATCAACTTTTTGTTCATTTAATAAATATAATATATTGTGTTTGTTTGAAATCGCTGATCTGCAATTCCACTGACACAAGGTTAAATTCTTATACATTGGATTTTAATTGATTAAGATTAAAATTACTTTTTATCATTGCTTTAATATCGGATTCTTGTAATTCAAAATTTTTATTTTTTATGGAGTCAACAACCGATAATATAATGTTTAGTATTGTACTAATAAGATCATTTGATTCTACTGTATCATCTGAATGGTTAATGTTTGATTGATACTGTTGACTTGACAAAATACTTCCCCTTTGGTGGGGGATATTAATTGGGGATACTATTTGATTACGTTGTTGTGTAATGGGGTCCGTAGAATTAGATCTTATCCTTTTATGTCCCTGTTACGGTGTTTGTTGTATGAGTGATGATTTCTTTACAACAGTATTATAATAAGATGGTATTGGTAATCTAGTTGGTTGGGATACAGGTGAAAATAGGAGTTTTGGGATAGATTTGCCGAAGTTAGGGGAGGGAAATTGAAACTTGATATACTATTGTTTGCCGTTGTTTGGTTGCATGCTGAAGGCTGAGATCCTGAAGTTAGTATGTCTGAATACCTTGTTTCTGGAATTTGGAGACTTGCGTCTATATGAGCAGTTTGTATTTGTCATTATATTTTTTATTTCTTTCTGTCTAGTGAACTCCCTATATTCTTTTAAATCATTTGCATAATGGTTTCCCCTACATGTCAGACATTTAACCTCGGTTTCTGTACATATGTCGGCCGAATGATTATCTCCGCATTTAAGACATCTTTGCTTGCCCCTACACTGACGTCCTATATGTCCGTATCGGAAACAATTGTTACATAAGACAACTTTTTGTTGATATGCTTGAACTTCATATAATACTTTGTTTATTATTATATATTTTGGCAAATTTTGACATTTGAAGGAGACCATAATGGTGCTGGTTGGTTTTAATATTGTTTCTCCATTTGCGTATTTGATTCTTCTGTTCATTCTTTTAACAAAGTCAACTTCAAATTTGATATGGTGATCGTAAGCTGTAATTCTTTTTTTAATGTACTCTTCTGTTAAATCTAAGTCCGTTTGCTTCACTATACCCTGTCTAAAAATCAGAAATTTGGGGATATACGCGATCAAATCATATTTTACCAATGCTGTAGATTTTAATAAAATATTTGAACTAGAGTAATCTTTCATGATAACTCGAATTCTATTTTTACCAATTGACTGAATCTGTTTAATTTTTTTATCCAAATCTCCGTGTTCACTTAGTACAATTTCGCCTACTTTAATAGCATTTAATTTACCTTCAAATCCTGGCCTATTATTTTCAATGTAAACATGAAATGGGCCCATATCAGTTTGTTGATAGTAATAAGTTGTACGTACCTGTTTTTGTCCGGATTCTTGGGTTTGATTGTTTTCAAATGTGGAAGTTGACATAGTATCTCTACTTACCGAAACATAAATATTATTTTTCATGGTTTTATTTTTTGATTTTTCAATATCTTTGCATAGGGAATTCACATCCATTATTAAATTTAGGGGATTATTTCTGGGTTGCGGAGGTGATATTCTGCTTGGATTGTCGAAGTCTGGGGGCTCGTCCCCGCTATCTACGTCCATCTTAATGGACTAACTTGGTGTTAAGATTAGATATATTTATATATTTATTTATAAACTATCACTTAGTATTATAACTTATAACACACACGGAGAGACCGATTTTAATAGGAACCTATTTGCACGGTAGCTAAGTGTGAACTGATTTAAAAAAAATGAAATCTCATTTGGAATAAAATTTTAACTGCCCATATTTTCCACAAATGTCTCGTTGATCATTTCATAAAGTTATGAAAGAAATCAATTTTATGTATCGAATTATACTAATTTTTATATGAATTCAAAGCTCCTTTATTTATTTTATGGTATGAACTAAGAAAATTAAATTTTTTAGATACGTAGAAATAGAAAGAGTATCTAATAGAACGCAATGTCATTGTAAGATGGACAAGAAATTACCTAAGATCCATTAAAAATATAGGCTAGAACAGAGTTCCATTTATTACCATAATGAAACTTGGCTAAATGAAGGTCACACACATTCAAAAATATGCGTAGATACATCTATTCGAGATAAAACAGATGCTTTTTATAAAGGATTGTCTACAGGTTTGAAAAAGGCAAATGTTTAATAATCCTTCATGCGGGATTTGTTAAAGATACATTGCTAATAATTGAAAGTAAGAAAACTGAGTATATGAATGGATTGGTACTTAAAAACTGGTTTTCTGAATTTCTAAAAAAAAATTTCCAAATGGTGCTATAATTGTAATGAACAATGCACAGCCATAGCATAGAAAATGTTGCCACATCTTAATTACCCTTCTTACAAAAGTAGTTGCAACTAGGGATGCACCGGATCGAGTATTTGGCCGGTCCGGCCGAAACTGGAATTCCGGCCGATAGCCGGACCGGACCGCCGGAATCCCGGCCGGATCGGGATTTATATGTAAATATTTCCAATTCCTGCAGCTTAACGATATTTTACAGGTTCTATGTATCTAAAGCATAAAACTCTATATTATTTTTTTTATACACAGTTCCTTAATTTATTCTGTTCAGCGTTATGAATTATAAATAAATAAATAAATTAAATGTCATTGCTTTGTGTAGTGCCATCTATTATTCTAATAAAGCACACTGGCTTCCAGTAAATAGATCAATGGCTGTAGAGATGCGGAAATAAACAGTGAGGGGTGTTTTATACACAAACTGCAATTAATAATCAATACCAGTATGAAATATCAAAGAACCGTATCAGATATGATTAGTTGTGCCAGCCGAATTGTAATTCATGTCAATCACTCTTCTTTAGCATACAGCAAATTGAGTGAAATACAAAAAGAATTGAATATGGACCAGAAGAAAATTATCCAAGATGTACAAACACGATGGAACTCCACTTTCTACATGTTAGAGAGGTTACTTGATTTGGAACGTTGTGTAACTATTTATCACACTGAAAATAGCGCTATAAAGTCTATAAATAATTTTACCAGTAATTAGTGGGACCTGTTGCAATCTGTCCTTGAATTACTTAGACCTTTTGAAGAGATAACGAAACTGATGAGCAGCACGGACTCGGTTATTTCAGAAGTAATTCCTACAATTGCTGTATTGAAGCGCTACCTTTTGTCCGATAAAATAGAACAGTTACATGACGTTGGAACTATGAAAGAAAGTCTCATTACAGGAATGAACCAAAGGTACTCCGATGTGGAGTCCAAGGACTGCTTTACCATATCGACTATTTTTGATCCCAGATGTAAAGTGTATTTTTTTTGAGTCAGACCATAGTTGAAGACATAAAAAACAGATTTGTGAGAGAAATCACAGAAATTAATACGAGCAACACCGATGAATCCGAATCTGAAATACAAGAAGATGATGAGGCTAACGTGGTTATTAGCGAAGACGAGGATAAATAACCAATAGCCACTATACAAAAGAGAGCGAGGATAACATATGAAAAAAATGATACTTCAAGAAGTTCATCTTTTACGCTGTGGAAGTGCTACGATAACTTTGTTCCACCTTCGACACCTGCATCTTCTACTAGTGATTCGAAAGGCAATATACTCTATCAACTTGAAGTATACTATGGAGTGCCCGTTATTGATAGAAAGGATAGAAAGTCAGATCCATTTGAGTGGTGGAGCAAGCACAGTGGAACATTTCCTGGTCTAATTAATTTAGTAAAGCAGTTTTTATCATTTCCAGCAACTAGTGTTTATTCAGAGAGACTATTTTCGGAAAATGGTAAGATATATGTTGATAATAGGTGTAGACTAAGTTCTGAAAATGCAGACAAGCTCGTATTTATTCATCACAATCTAAATAAAATAAATTATGAATATTAGTTTTTGATTTATATATTTAATTTGTTATATGTACCTCGGTTTAATACATTTGTCTGTTTAAAAATATATTGTAATGATTTACAACTTTCAATTTATTATACTCGTAGTTCAAAATATTTTTCTTGCTTCTTTCATATATTTAACCTATTTTTAAAAAATTTTAATGTTCCGGCCGGAACGGCAATTTCGGCCTCTAGGCCGGATTTAGTGCTACCGCCGGAACTCCGGTACATCCCTAGTTGCAACCTTGGAATTATTTATAGATTTAATTTTACAATTTGTTGTATTGTATTTTTCGTTTTTCAATAATATGCATATGCTTGGTTACCACATGTCTATTAGCTCAATTACTATTTAGTTTGTGGTCCATTATTTCCAGACTGTATAATTTTAGTATGACTAGTATTTTATTTCATTGCTCCCAATCTAGTAACTTTTTTAGTGATTTCTAGTGGAGTGATTCAGGTTTCTTAAATTGGTCCTCCTATTTAAAAAAACATACTATAGATGAATATTAGAATTCTAAGGTGGCCTAAGCTACCTATTTAACATATTGTTTAAAAAACGCAAAACAATAGTTTTTCAGTCACCAAATGATTTACTATTTATTTTAGGTATTATACTTATTTTGGAATCTCCTGGAAACTAACTGTTTCTAAATAATTCCACAGTATATTGAAAACTTTTTTTAGAACCTCTAAAAATCTTTTTAGAACCTCTAAAAATCTTTTTAGAATTTTTTCCAGTATATATTGCAATTATTTAGATACAGTTAGTTTCATTTAAAAAAGTAATATGAGTAGATTCCACAGAGTAAGGGTCGAAACAGTAAATTTCAATGTACAGGGAGTTTTATTTGAAAAAATTGGGTCGATAACCATGGGGAGGAAAAGTAGGTAGTTATAACGAGTACATATGTGTAAAAATAAGCCACCCTGTTTATGATTTTTGATGTATTTTTCTATTTCTTTTGTAGAAATGTGGTGCTTTCAGGATTTATATAGGGAGGATAGAGGATAGTTTTCACTGAAATGCTCTGTATGACGATTATCTCATATTGTATAAAAATGATAATGTAAGATCTATCTATCTAATAATGTCATTTACTGTGCTTATTTTCTTGTGAATTTCATTTAATTAAGCTGGTAGGTGCTTAAATAAATACATAAACTATGTGTAATTATAGTAAATATTTTTGAATATAAAATTCACTTCATAACATTCTATTGATCTGGTAGCTAAATTGGTCCAATATAAGAAGCATAGCGATATTTATATTTGATATCAACAATAGTATGAATAATAACAAAAATGTATTCAAATTATTTCCCATATTCTATTCAGAATGGTCATCAATGTAGGAACTATACCAAATCAAAAATAGTAATGAATATTGGCTTAGATCAAAGAGTCGGTATGTAGAAATTAATAATTGAATTATATGTATATAGCATACAATTTTTCATAGTAGCTCTATCGAAGTTAATTATAAAAAATGTTTTAATGATTACTTATTTTTAAATATATACCATAACAGGTACTTTAAATAAATGATAAATAAGTAATATTTTGAAGCTAGAAAGAAAATAAAAATGTAACAACTTGTTAATTTATAATTTTTTTTAGTTACTAGAGACAAGAAAACAGATTTAGCGAAGAAACAGTCAAGTAGAAATGTATATCAATGCCATGTTATTGGGCCATCGGGATCAGGAAAGTCCACATTTTGTAGAAGCTTCATTAGACCCATTGTAGAAGTAAGTACTTACGCAAAAAGCATTTAAGTACTATTAACAGACTATCTTCAACTAACATAATTGTTGTTTTTAAATTTTTTGTAGCCAAATCAACTTCAACCTGATAAAAGTGGAACGCCAAATTGTACTGTGAATTGTATTCAAGTATATGGACAAGACAAAACTATGGTACTTAGAGATATTAATATAAGGAACGTTTCGGATCCCTTGCTTCCAGCTGAAGTGCAATGTGACGTTGCATGTTTGGTTTATGATCAAACTAACTCAAAATCATTTGAATACATTGCAAGGATATACATTGTAAGTTATATTGATATATTTTCTTCAGTTATTCCTATTAGTATAATCGTTACATAATAGATGGGTGATATAGCAAGTTGAGAATAAAAAATTGTCATTGTATCAGAAAAAGGGGAAGTATTTCTATCTAATTAAAAGTGATCGGAAAATGGTTTATAAAACGAAAGGTATGCTTTTCTCTTCTACTTCAAAATATTGTAGTCAACAAAAATAAATATTTTTTTTGGGTTTCTGTTTTAATGCTTGTATTCTGATTCTAGACATCCGAAAACACTTGAATTTCCATTTTTAACTTTTAAAGTTTGCTTTTGTCTGATGTTTATAAGTACGTTTTTAATTGATTTTTTGAGCAACAGATAGCACTTTGATCAACCCGATAGCAAATTGCATATTGTTTGTGGATGGTACAGTAATAAGTGTTCACTTGTCTATCACAGCTGTGTTAAATTATATCATATATGGCCTGATCTAGTCACATTGATAGGAAAGCCAATTGTACAGCTTAAGAATATACTGACGCCGCCATTATATATCAAATTGGGCTTAATGAAGCAATTTGTGTAAGCCCTGAATCCGAATTCTGAAAGCATTTGAATATTTGAAGAAATTTTTTGCAAAATTATCTGAAGCTAAAGTAAAAACAAATATTTTCGTCGGACCAAAAATAAAACAAATAATGAATAGTGATGATTTCACAGAATTTCTCAGTGCTCATGAAAAACAAGCCTGAGAGAGTCTTAAATCAGTAGTTAATGGTTTTCATGCTAACAACAGTGCTGACAATTATGAAGAGTTGATTGAAACTATGCTTGAAAGCTTTAAAATTATTGACTGTAGAATGTCCCAAAAACTTCATATGTTACAATATCACCTGAATCAATTTAAAGACAATATGGGTGCCTCCTCAGAGGAGCAAGGAAAACGTTTTCACGAATATGAGATGGACTTTGAACAATGTTATCAAGGGCAGTACAACAAGAATATGATGGGAGATTACATTTGGGGTTTAACACTTTGATGTTTAGCAAAAACTTAAACGTAATTAACAATAAAATTATAAAATAGAAATATAAAATTCAGTCATTCACATGCAGAAGCCAGACACAATAATCGTGATGACTGTGTAATTTTTGTGTGTGTATTAATGAATAATTCAGCTGACTTCATTAATTTATTTAAATATTGTTCTGATCAAAATTGCTAACTGAAAGTGAACTTAGAAATATATATTTAATCGAAGTATAACAAAAATTAGAAGAATCACTTGACAACAGCAAATATCTACAGAATATTATGGGACAATCCATGGTAGATCGTATATTGATTTTTTAAAGTCATTGTGTGGTATCTGTATGGCAGTCAGTTTGATGAATGGTGTAGTTTTAACAACAGAATCCAAAAACTACACAATCAGTACTAAAAAGCAGATCAAGAAAAAGTCCCCAAACATTTCAACAAAGAAAATGGGTTTGAAAATGTTGAATAGGACACTTTTTCATGAGATGTTGCCCAGAACCAGTTATCATTTGGCCACGTAACTTACAGCTGTATTGTATCATCCTAATTGCTTATGGATATTTAACTCGTCATTAACTCATCCATTTTAAAAGCCACTTTTGTTTAATGGTCAATCCTTTCATTTTTCTAGATCCCTCAGTGTCCCTTTACTCATATTAAGTGAATTTCTTTTCCATTTTTTTCTCAAATTATATAGCAACTATTTGACTTCCATTATTATATGTGGCTTAGAGCATTTAGTTGGTGCATTTGGAAATACTTGAAATACAGGTTTAGTGTCAATCAAAATAGCTTCTTTTGAAATGGATTCACATTACACCAAGATAAAACTTCTTTTACTGCTTTTGCTTCAGCTGTAATGATTCAGAAAGTATTTGAAGTTCTGACACATTTAAATTAGTTAAATACCAGAAACTGCTCCCTTTACCTTGGTCGTTTTTTTGTGCTGTCTATATAAATTTGGATCAAATCAAATAAAAAAGTGCTATATGCTGATTAGAAAATTGAAAACCCTTATAAACGCGGTATCACCTGCTACCCCTTTTCTATTAAATTTTTTATAGGAGCAGTTGTTATCCCTAGGGGGTTGAAGAGAGGTGAATAATGCCAAATTTCAACATCCTATTGTCTTGTTTCGTTATTATCATGCTTCTGCCCAAGACATTTGAGAGAATAATCAAAGTAATTCGTTGCCAATAGTCTGTTTTCGCAAAGGATTAAATACATTATAGGCAGTTAGCAGGTTAGTATCCTGACATACAGATATGCTTTCAAAAAAGTCACTATTCTGAGCTGATTTATTGACTTATCTGGTGCATATGGTGCAGTTGATCTGAATATCTTATTAAGGTATATTTGAGACGGTATGTGATTATGTAATTAACCTATTTATGAACAGAAAAATCTTCACATGTGACCATTGTAGTATTTTAAATAAATTCTACAGTAAGTACTATGACACGCCACTGTAAAAATGTATAAATGTCAATCCAACAGAAAATAGAATAGATTTTAACTGTTTGATAGTACATGAATCATAGATTAATATCTTTAAACTGTTGTAAAACATAATTAGTTTGAACCTATCAAAACTACCCCAAACTTAAAACATATAAAGCTTCCCTTAATGAGAGTATAATATTCCACAATAATCAACAATAATTTCCTTAATTCTAAGGATACCGAGATCAGTGAAAAATCATTTTAAAGGAAATTTCATCCGCTATAAGCTCTGAACAATTGAAGATTTTTTAAAGCTTTGCTTTAAAGATTTTTGAGGTAAGTGACTTGAGAAACAGGGTCGTCACTCTCAACATCAAACAGTGATGTTTCAGTTAATTTTTGTCATATGAAAATAAAAATAAAAAAATATTCTGCGGAAAAACCCTAAATATTAATTTAATAATACTTTTTCGTATCTTATTTATAATACATTATTTTAAAAAATATGTAATCTTATATATTAAAAAAATTTATGAAAACTGAAGTCATTGGTCCGTCTGGCCGTTCTATCCGCCCGATTTCCTTCATTTTCTTTTAAATGAAAGGTATTTAGACGCAGATATGTCATCAATCATTGAAATTTACTCAACTGCCACCTTACTCAAGTTATACTCAAACGCGATTCTTCCCTGTACATTTCTTAAGGGACACATTCACTCAAGCAATTCGAATTCTCATAGCTCCTCTTCTAATGAATGGATCTTGATCGTTTCACTCTCAGAACACTCAGTGGATCAAGCTATTTCTTTTGAGCTATTAACTGCTTAAATTCGTTGAGTTTGAGGAAAGTTATGCGTGCACAATCAACTTTACATTCAATTTTTTCAAGATTTTCTTTCACTCAAACCTCTATAACTAGAGTTCTAATTAACGTAGGCTGTTGACACAAGTCTAAGAACACTCAATGGATCAAGCCCTTTGTTTTGAGCTATTAACTGTTTAAATTCGTTGAGTTGGGTACAATCAACTTTACTTTCAATTTTTTCGAAATACTGCGGCCGACGCACGGCTAATAATGTCTGGAAATAAGTACTGTAACATGATTTTATGTAATAATTACACCCTCTCGTACATAGTCTATCCTAATGCAGCGGAGCAGCACGGGTCCTCTAGTTTTTTTGAAATTGCAAAAAAAGAAAAAAATTTAATTGTCGTATTTAAGAAAATATGCATTCTAAATCACTCAAACTTGTAGGACATATTGATAGTACCTAAATAAAGTAAATGGCAGAAGGATTGCCTTTAATTTCAAGTACGTTATTATACAGGGCGTCCCACGACGTTTTGACAGTCCAAATTCTCAAAAACTGTTCATATGACATGTTTGAAATTTGGCAGATATAAACAGTCGAACCTGATGCTTATATTTCTTATAAAATGACTTCCGTTTTTCCTGTTATTTCGGGTCACGTGACCCCAACATAATTTTTTTGTAATTGTAATATATCGGCATATATTACAATTTTGGATATATCATTCAAAAACAAATTCAACGATGCCACACTTGTCATCATTGTATTGTGTAGTAATGATAATTTTGCACTCAAAAATGTAGGTAGCTATAAAACAAATAACTATAGTAGCAATAACATAAGTTGTCATTCGTTATTATTAGGTGAAGTTTATTCAAGAACTGTCATTAATTATTAGTCATAATCTTGTAAAGACACTGTAATAATAAGTAAATAATGCCTTCAAATTTATTCACGATGAATATGTTGACATGCTACTTATTTATGGAGAATGTGGAAAAAACAAAACTCATGCTCAAGGTTTGTACAGAAATCGTATTCCTCATAGAATAACTCCAAGCAAAAATACTTTTGTCTATGTCAAACGAAAGCGCAGAACTAGTTCTTTTCCGAACGGTCAAAATCAAGTTCCTCGTCAAAAGACCGCTCAGACAGATGACAATGTGATAAATATTTTGGCTTACCTTCAGGTAAATCCACACACCTCAATACGATTTCTTCAACAAGACTTACCAATAAGTAGAAGTTCAATACAAAGAGTATTAAAAAATCACAAATACCATCCTTTTAAAATACATTTAATAAAAGGTTTAGTTCCTGCAGATCCTGAAAGGAGAATAAATGTTAGTACAAAGTAACGATGATCCTTCTTTTTAAAAAAAAATTTTTATGGAGTGATGAAAATAAATTTCTTAACTATTGTCTTGTTAATCGCCATAATTGTCATTATTGGTCGCAAGAGAATCCAAAGTGGATGCGCGAAACCAATTTTCAAACAATATGGGGAATCAATGTTTGGTGCAGTTTATTTAACGGTTGGTTGGTTGGCCCTATCTTTATAAAGGAACATTAACGGTACAAAGGTACTTAGATTTGCTTCAAAATACTCTTCCAGAATTACTTGAAGATATTCCCTTACATGAAAGGTAAACAATGTGGTGGCATCAAGATTAAGCATATCCTCACTTTTTTGGGCCAGTTAGAGAATATCTTGATACTACATTTCCTGAAAAGTGGATTGGTCGAAATGGTGAGATTCTGTGGATATTACACCCTTAGATTTGTTTCTCTGGGATACTTGAAAGGTCTAGTTTATGTCACACCCCCGATTGATTTAGATGATTTAAAGGATAAAATAAAACAGCACTTACAAGAAATCTTTTAACAAAAGTATGTTGGGGTCACGTGACCCGAAATGACAAGAAAAACGTAAGTCATTTTATAATAAATATAAGTTTCGACTATTTATATCTGCCAAATTTCATACATGTTATATGAACAGTTTTCGAGAAATTGGGACTGTGCAAACGTCGTATATATTAGTTATTGTAGTGATTTAAAAAATAACGTTATTTTTGTCATAACTCTGTTAATTATTGTCGTAACTATTTAAAACTAAATTCATTTTAAAGGTTTATTAATGTTCTTCAAAAAACGTTCAGCACAATTTTTTCGTTAAACGTGAAATTTTTAATTTATTTTATGTTAAGTGCTGTAAATTTAGTTGTCAACGGAAAAGAAGTTATGTTTAACAAAACATATCTCAGCACCTATTGCACTTAGATGAATAAAATATGTCTCATTATTTTTCTTTTTTTATATGCTTTGTCAGTTCTCCGAGTTATTTGAGAAAAATCGCTGAAAAACATGGTTTTTTACTGAAAAATTGACATTTTCAACTATCGATGTCTCAAAAAGTATTGATTTTTCGATATAGGTTTATATAGAACTTTTTGTTAAGAATGTATCCTCTTATCGATTTCTGCCGTTATTTTCAACATTATATTTTCCTCCCTCTAGTAAGAGTAGCTTCCACCCCCTGAACAAAAGTACACCTTGACGCTATATGGATTTTGTTTCTTAAGCTATTTCTACGTTCTGTCCAATTTTCATGAAAATCCATTCACCGTGAACGAAATCGGAGGTAAAACCCTTCATTCCGTGGGATAAATAATATATACCTTATTGGAGATTAAAAACTCCTTCATTGTCAAACTTATTTTTTAATACTAAAACATAAAATAAACACATTAAAAATCAATCTATTGTCCATATTGAATAATTTACTTATAATACATTGATATTCCGACCAAATATCATATACAGGGAGGTTAAAAAAGTCTGCACCATTTGGAAAACTTTTTTATTATCCATTTGTCAGAAAATTTGATTCTTGATAAAAATTGGTGCATTATGAAATACTGGAAATTGAGTTGTCGAAATTCTAAATTTTTAAGCGGTGTACAGTGGAGAACAAAAAATAGGAATTTTGATCAAGAGTAAAAGTTGTTTTGACCTGGCCTCATAAAGATTACAAGTATCTTATAATATACACTTTATGCGATACCTACATATTAGTATAATAATATTTACATGAAAAATTTGGCGTAATTTATTGTTTGTACTATGATATCGACGTTTGTTGAAAATGTTTTAAATTTTTACTAGTTTTTTGGTGGAAATTTAATGTTTCAATCTGTATGTATGTGTGTATTGTTGTCCAATTGTTTAGCATTAATTAATTAGTTTATTTAATTATTTTCTTCCATTAATCCTTACTGATAGTTATTATGGACATTTATAAGAGTGAAATATCAAATTCGGACCAAAAAACTAGTATAAATTTAAACTATAAGTGTTTTAAATGAAACTCACGGTTTCTAGTTAATACCACAATATAATAAAAAAATTTGAAAATTCTAAAAAATTGACAATTGTTTTGATAAATCAATATCATCGTCAGAATATTGATTTATTGAAACAATTGTCAATTTTTTATAATTTTCAAATTTTTTTATTATATTGTGGTATTAACTAGAAACCGTGAGTTTCATTTAAAACACTAATATGAGTAGATTCCACGAAGTAAGAGACAGTTAATTTCATAAATTTAAACCATTTTCAACGAATGTCGATATCATAGTAGCTACAAATAATAAATTAGACCAAATTTTTCATTAAAATATTATAGTAATATGTACGAGTCCGTAAGGTGTATATGAGAGAGAGAGAATATATGTTTATTGTCCAAGAACAAGTCTTATTGACAAACACCTTGTAAAATAAGTTAATAAGTTAAAAATTAAATTACCAACAAATCATTAAACATTACTAGATAAAAGATATAAATAAAAAAAAAAATACATTCACACACAAATCTTACATATTATATACATACAACATAACTTATATGTATTGTCAATAAATAACTAAATTATAATACAATAATTAAAAGCACTCTAAAATATTTTAATTTCATTTTCTTTACTTGTTTATATACACTGTTGACAAGAATAATATTATAGAGAATGTATATGAGAAAAGCATTCATTTAAATTGTAGTACGCCTCGTCTATCAACTTTTCTTTCATTACTTGCCGAAATTTATTTAAATGCTCTATATTCTTTATATATGCTGGCAACAAATTATATAATTTGACTCCATTGTAAACAAATGAGGCTTTCACCAAGGAAGTTTTAGGTATAAGTAGCGACAGATTGTCACTTTGTCTTGTATTATAATGACTTTCTGTAATTTACTGCTCTTTGTTCTTATGAATGAGGGATGTTACTTCTAGTACATAGAGTGATGTAAGAGTCAGTATTTTGTGTTTCACGAAATATGTTTTACATGAAGTTCTTTTATTTATTTTACATAAGAATCGCATAGCTCGTTTCTGCAATAAAAAAATACTTTCGAACAGCTCCCCATTACAAGAGCCCCAAAATTGTAGGGAATACCTTAAGTGCGATTCCACTAAAGCGTAATATACATCTTTAGCTACCGAGAATCCCAATTCACACGAAGCTGATCTAACAGCGTAACAGCCTGAGGATATTTTCTTTTTTAAGATATTAATGTGTCCTTTAAACGTCAGGTTACTATCAATGTTGAGTCCTAAAAATGTTGCTTCTTCAACACTCTCCACAGTGTCATTTCCAAATTGAACAGGTGGTAATCTGCATTTAAATGTCATTATTTTTGTTTTACTTATATTTAGTGTTAGGTAGTTTGCACTACACCATTCCTTAACCGTTTGTAAGTCATTGGATATAATGTTATGAAGCCTCTGTTCATTGGACTCATGCCAAGTTAATGTGGTATCATCGGCAAACATAGTAAAATTACCATGAATATTTAAATTTGTAAGATCATTGACATAGAGAAGAAACAAGATTGGACCCAACACTGAACCCTGTGGTACTCCCCATTTACCAGATCTGACATTTGAATTTGAATGTGGTGTTCTAACAAATTGCTTACGCCCAGACAGATACGAGCTCATCCATCCAAGACCAACACCCCAAATCCCATAATGATTTAATTTTCTCAGCAGTAACTCATGTTTAACACAGTCAAAAGCTTTTGTCAAATCACAAAAAACCGCTGCGACCGGTATACCATTGTTTATAATTTTATATATTTTTTCTAGACTGTTAAATATGGCATCCGATGTATTTTTACCTTTCTGAAACCCAAATTGTCTGCTGTCAATTATATTATTTATTTCTAAAAATTCTGTTAGTCGATGTTTTACAAGTTTTTCAATTATTTTTGCCAATGTTGGAATCAGAGATATCGGCCTATAATTAGATGGATCCCCACCATATCCCCCCTTATGAATTGGAATTATCACACTAGTTTTAAGAAAGTCTGGAAATACTCCCTCTTGAAACGATTTGTTAATCAAAATTGCTAAAACATTCAAGGCTGTGTATGGTAAATTGTTAAATATTTTTATAGACAAGTTGTCATAGCCACAGGCATTTTTCTTTTTGATATTAGCAAATACTTTTCTTAACTCATAGGTATTCGTTGGATATAACTTAAATTGTTGATTTATATGAACATCTTTCATGTACGATAGAGGATCGGTTGTAGAATTTAATGTTTTAATCAAAGATTCGGCTATATTACAATAAAATTTATTGAACTGCTCAGGATCTATATGTATGTTCTGTTTAAGTTTATCATTATTTTTTCCCCTTAATTCATTCACAATAGCCCATGACTCTTTAGATTTATTTGAAGATTTTTCCATTCTTTTGTTATAATAATCATCTTTTGCCTTCTTTATTATTGCTCTATAAATTGACCTATATTGTGTATAATATGTGCTAAAGGGCTCGTCACGAAAGTACCCTTTTATGTAGTTTAATGACCGCATGTTTTTCCCTGATATTCGAATACCACATGTAATCCATGATTTTTTAGATTTTATTCTGATTCTTTGTATTGGAAAGGATTTTTCAAAGATAATACAAAATGTTTCATAAAGTTGCCTGCAGGAATTTGAACTTAAATGTATAATTAAAGAATTCCAATTATATGCATCACAGTGAGCTTTAAATTTTTGATAGTTACTTGTACTATATAATCTACCATATTTAAAAGACTTTTTTTCCAACCCACACTTGACTGGTATCATAGTATATACAGCTTCATGATCAGACAAGTTACTTGGAATTATATTACATGTCACTTCAGTTTCATCATATGTACTACAAAAGTAGTCAATAATTGTTGCAGAGTCTCTATTTATTCTTGTTGGCTGTTTAACATGCATTTTGAGATTGAAGGATATCAATAGACTATTTAATTTGTTAACATTATTTTCATGCTCATCGTCAAAATTAATGTTAAAATCACCTGTTAATATCACCTGTATAGATGTTGTTAATTTGGACAGCAAAATTTCCAGTTTGTCTAGGAAGACTGAGACACTGGTTGTTGGAGAACGGTATATGCAAAGTATCACAGTATTAATAGACCTAATATGTATGCCCGATAATTCAAATTGTTTTTCTTCTGCGATATTTTCAATTATGAATTCATTGACTTGCCAATTTTCCATCACAGAAGTATGTACTAATATAACTGTGCCTCCATGCATATACCGTTCTCTACAAAAAACTGAAGCCACAGTGTAGCCTGGAATATAAACGTTTTCAGATTCTTCAAGCCAATGCTCAGTTAACAATATTACTTTAGGATATTTTAAATTTTCTACTATGATAAAAAGATCATCAATTTTATTTCTTACCGACTGTATGTTAAGAAGTAGAAATGTTAAAGAGTCAAATTTATTTCTACGTTTTTCCCTAAAAAAGAACTAGAAGAAGAGTTACTATCTTTTTGTTGAAGTGAATTTTGTGATTTTAATACATTCATGGATTCCCGTTCCTTCACATCAGTATCCAACTTCTGTAAAATTTGTTGTTCACTACTACTAGTATTTTCTTTTGTACTCACCTTATCAGACTTGTTATTGTTATATGTGTCATCGTTATGTCTCATTTTGATAGAGTGTTGCTTGGAATTTTCCTCATTTATTTTTACAAAAATTAAACTTGTATGTGTTTTTGTCAAGCCCATTTGTTTTTTGATTAGCCAAGACATATTAAAGTTATTTAGTTTATAGCCCTTATTATTGCAAATATTTAGGTATGAAATATTATATTCATTATATCTGTCAACAGTGTTTATATATTGATTTAATCTAATGTTAAAATTGGCAGTAGAACTATAGCTAATTTTACTAGTCTTAAAAGTGGACAAAAATATAAAATTGGTGTTAGAACATATGTTTAATTTAGAGTTTATAATTCGCATGCTAGGATATTTCAACTGTAACAGATCATTAGTTCCAGCCATAACAATTACATAATCATTGGAATTCAAATTTTTTGTGAGATTTTCTAAATCTTCAATTACCCCACTTAACATTGCACCGGGTTTTATTAAAGTTTGTATTTGAATATTTTCCTGTTTATACCTACGACGCAGTTCTTTATCCAAGTCTCTACCATATTCATCAGTTAGGATGAGGATTTTTTGAACATTTTTACCAGTTTTCTCACTTGATTCAGTTATTACAGTTTCTATTTTATTTTTATTTGTATTAATTTTTTGTAGTTCTTCCAAACATCTATTGTTGTCGTCCTGTAATGTTTTTATTGAATGTTCCATATTATCTTTTTCCAGTAGTAGCCTTTCAATTTTTTCTTTAAAATCATTGTCTCTTCTTTTCATATCTTCTTCATCCAGTTGCAAAGCAGCAATTTCTTCCCTTAGTTCAGCAATAAGTTTATTTGTCCTTTCCTTTCCTACATCGATTTTAACTAGGTTGTTTTTGTAAAATAATTTTTCATTTTCAATTACCTTAATTGTGGTAATCATGTTTTTTCCTATACTATCTAATTCTTCAATATCTTTAGTTAGCCTTAATATTTGTCTGTCCTTTTCATTTATTACCTCTGTTTGTTCCTCGTTTGTATTCTTAAATGACGTATTTTCTTTGTGTAAAGATTCTATTCTTTCTTCTTGATTTTTAAGTTTTTCAATGAGGTTTGATTCAGCCTCTATCACTAGGGCTTCGTAATTTTTTGTGCTTTTTTGCATGAGTTCTATAAATCTGTCCTTCTCATTGAGTGCTTGATTAAGACGTCTTATTTCATTTTTTAGAGTTTCTTCTTTACTTTCCTCTTCTCTATTTTTCTCTTGGCAGATCAGAGAACAGTAAATTTTATTATTTCCTAGTCTAATTGCATTTTTTATATCCCTCTCCAGACAACTTTGGTGGAATGCATTCAAGCAAATCACGCAAATATAACCTTTAAAATCTTTATTGCAACATTTAAATTTTGAAGTCATTTTAAATGAAACGCCACTGGAGCCAAAAGAACTACAAGTAGATAAGAGGTAATTTCCACTAATGACTATCACTTATCAGTTATAAATGTGACTAGTTTTTGTTGCACATTTTTGTTTTAATGATTTAATATTTAACACAATTTTGCAATTGTTTCATCATACGTACATTACACATTTCTGCAAACTGCATATTCTTGTAGTGCTATTTTCAAACTATCCATCGGTACCAAATTCACTTTAGTTGTTTAGATAACTTTTCAGAATATTAAATATTGTTGGGAGCTATTCAAAAATACGTCTATACGAAATATTAAATTATAAGCAATAAAATGAGACATTAGTACTCTTTATGAGGCTAGAACCATGATAAATTGGGTTCAAAAAGTTTTGTTGCGTATGCGACTCTGATTTAAAATCTAAATATTGTTTCAAACTCTTAACAACATATCTAAATAAACTTTTTTGATAATGTCGAAAATAAGGGTAGTTTTTGTTCTCCCCTGTACACCGTCTGAAAATTTAGAATTTCGGCAACACAAATGCCAGTTTTCCGCAATGCACCAATTTTTATCAAGAATAAAATTTTCCGACAAATGGATAATAAAACAGTTTTCCATATGATGCAGACTTTTTGAAACTCACTATAACTATTTTAAAAATGCTTTCAATACAATGCATCGCGATCATTTATTAAAACTTGTAGCAGATATTCTACCTGAAATTTTTCCTTTCATCAATCAATGTTATCGATTCCCTTCATATCTTTTATTTGGCGAAAACATCATTTATTCGGAAAGAGGCGTCCAACAAGGGGACCCTTTGGCACCTCTCCTTTTTTGCATATCGATACACAAACTTATTAGCAACATTGACACAGAATTCAATGCTTGGTACCTTGATGATGGTTCTTTAGGTGGTAATACTAAGTCCGTGTTCAAGTCTCTTGTCTATATAATAAACAATTCCAAGGATATTGGTCTTGAACTAAATTTCAGCAAATGCGAGTTATTTTTCTTAGAATCGCCAAATAATCTAACCATTTATAAATTTAATTCTGTAGCACCAGGCATAACAATTACCAACAGACAAAATTTATTTCTATTAGGTGCTCCTTTATTAAACGAATCCTTTCTATCAGCTTTCAATGAAAAACTAAGCTTTTTCAAAAAAATGTCATCTCGTTTATCCTGGTTACCGACACATTGCTTATTATCTTCTCAAGAATTGCCTATTAATTCCAAAATTAACATATATCTTAAGATGTAGTCCGACCTGGTTACATAATGATATCCTAATCAATTTTGACAATGCCATTCGTCATTCATTAGAGTCATTAATTAACATTAAATTAGAGGACCTTTCTTGGAAACAAGCTTCACTACCTGTTTCACATGGTGGTTTAGGAATTCGCTCAATCGTTTCAGTAGCTCTTCCTTCTTTTTTGTCATCATTAAATAGTTCAAAAAATTTCATTAATTACATTCTGCCTATATTTTTCCACACACAATGCCCTTTATTATTGGAGGCAGAAAATATTTGGTCATTAAAGTCTAACAAAGTTGTACCCGATGATTATAAATCCTTTCAAAAATCCTGGGATATTCCTTTATTAAACATTGAAAAAGAAAATCTGCTTCAGAAAGCTATCAAATTACCAGACAAGGCTCGTTTGAATGCAGCATTTTCAAAGGAATCAGGAGCATGGTTGAACGCTTTACCTTCAGCCCCATTAGGTACGCTTTTAGATGACGAAAGTTTCCGTATTTCTATTGGTCTCCGTTTAGGTTGTCAAATTTGTGTAAAACATCGCTGTCGTTGCGGAGCTGATGTTGATGAATAAGGTAGACACGGCCTAAGCTGCAAATTAAGTACCGGCCGTTTTTCACGTCATTCTGCAGTAAATGACCTAATTAAACGAGGCATGGCATCTGCAAAGATTCCCTGTTCGTTGGAACCGTTAGGTACTTGCCGCGACGACGGTAAACGTCCAGATGGTATGACCCTCATTCCATGGCAACGCGGCAGACCAGTTATATGGGATTTCACTTGCACTGATACTTGGGCTCTGTCCCATGTCCGATCCACATCTACTTCCGCAGGCGCTGCAGCTTTACAAGGCGAAACTTTTAAAATCAATAAATACAAAAATTTGGAGAACATTTACATTTTTATTCCTGTAGCAATTGAAACCTCTGGTGTTTTCGGTCATGAAGCTTTAAAATTCATTCAAGAAATCGGTAAAAAAATATCAGTAGAAACCAATGATTCAAGAGCAACTTTGTTCTTTATACAACAAATTAGTATTGCAATTCAAAGAGGAAACGCTTCATCTTTTCTCGGTACGTTTCCCCGTTCTAAGCATATAGAAGAACTTTTTATGAAACCTAATCATAAGAAACGTAATTCTTCTACCACTTTCAAACTTTCTCACATTACAGACCCTAAAACATGTGATCTTTCCTTTTTCCGAAATTCTTATTTAACATCTTCATTCTCTTCTTCAGAATGTGTGCCTTCTGATAATACATGCGTTGACAATTTAATAAATTATGCCCCCAACAAGCTTTTGGGCCTCAGTGTACTAAAAAATACGGATAACCACCAGCCAGATGATGTCCCATTCATAGGAATACTGAAGAAGATGACTATGCTAGAGAATGATGCTATTCCTATACGCAATAGATTATCTCTAACCAAAACACTTTTCAAATCCGTAATATCTACATCCAATTCAGTAGCAAACATCATCAATTCAAATTCCTTATCACTCTGATCAAGTGAGAAAGACAATCATAGAATCCGAGATTATTCGTACAATGATAGTAGTTGCGAAAGAGCTTTTAACAATATTTCCACATTCAGATCCATAAAGGGTATTCCCTAAGATTCTTTGGATCTCAAAGGCCTCAAAAATATTGGTAACACATGTTTCATGAATAGTATTATCCAATGCCTATCAAACACAAGGTGGCTATTAGAATATCTAAAGAAAGACGCATACATAAGAGATATTAACATAAACATATCTAGCATGAAAGGAACACTAATTAAAGCATTTGCTGATGTTATTCAAGAGCTTTGGTATGAAGACGGTTCAGACAGAGTGGTTAATACAGTATCATTGAAAAGTAAAATTCAGCGATTTACTTCAAGGTTCATGGGATACACTCAACATGATGCACATGAGTTTCTTCGTTACCTATTAGCAGAACTTCCCGAAGATGTCAACAAGGTATATGAAAAATCAAAGCCCATATTAACAGAAATTGATGACAAATTTAGTGATATCGAGAAAGCACAAGAATTTTGGTTAAGATATGCGAGAATGGACAACTCCAAGATTATGGGTAACTTTGTCGGTCAATTAAAATCAACAATCAAGTGCACACACTGTGGTCACTGTTCAGTTACCTACGATCCTTTTTGGGATTTATCCCTTCCGATACCACAAAGAACTGGTCAATTACGACTTTCACAATGTTTAGATTCGTTTACAAGAGAAGAAACACTCGACGGTGATGAGAAACCAACTTGTTCGAAATGTAAGGAACGAAGACGATGCATTAAATCATTCTCAATTAATAAATTTCCGAAAATACTGGTTATTCACCTGAAGCGCTTTTCGCAAATAGAAAGTTTTAGTGGAAAACTTAATGATTCAATAGATTTTCCAATAGAAGGGCTTGATATGAACAATTACGTGGCTGATAATGTGGCACATTGTATGTACAACCTCTACGCTATATCTAATCACTATGGAACCACTTATAATGGTCACTGCAGAGCATTTTGCCGACATCCCTATACGGGACAGTGGCACGAATATAACGATTCAAGAGTGCTATTAATATCGTGGAAATCTTTAGGCAGTGGAGAAGCATATGTTCTCTTCTATGAACAAGATGACACAAAATCCCACCTTTAAGTTTAATAATTTTTTTTATTAGTTTTTAAATTGTATATTTTCATTGTGAATCAATGTCTTATTTGTTTATTTTTCTACAAAATTTATTTATATATTCATATATACATTGTATCTGTTTAAATTTTCTTGATAATAAAATATTCAGTTGTACAAAAACTATTACTAGCTTAAAGAATTTTTTATCAAAAACTCACTACACATGCTCATACAAAGTGGAACAACCAAATGGAAGCTCCATTCTTAGGCATTTTTCTAGAACATCCTTAGACACTTCAATTCCTTATTCTTAAATGATATCTTGCAACGTAAAATATCATCCCCAAATTTAACTCCCTTCATGTAATAGCTGCAACCCCTAAATCTTCAAATTGGAAGTAGGGGCTTGGGATACTTAATTTGAAAGGACTTTTTAATTTCTCTTCAAAACTGCTATGGTTTTAAATTTTATTGCAGAATTTAATAAGAAAATAATTCGTTACATTAAAAAAAACTTAGTAAATAATTCCATTTTTTAATGACAATGTAATAAAATTTCATTACCAATGCAGCAGATGTTAAAAGAAGGCCTCCAACATTTTGTTAGCATCTTAGACGTAAATAGAAATATCTTCTAACATTAGTTAACATCTAATCGCAAGAGTTTTTCTTCTTAAGTCAGCAACATAGTCGGGTGTGTTTTTGAAGACCGAACTTTTTACATATCCTCATAGGAAGAAGTCTAACGGCATAAGATCAGGTGATCGCGCAGGCCATTCTACAGAACCACGTCTCCATATCCAGCCGCCAATATCTCAAATTTCAGGTTTGCTTTTTGCTGCTTGTTCATTTTTGTCATTCTATTGTCGAGCAAGAAATTGTACGCATTTATTAGTAATTTTTTTTCTCTTATTGTAGAGAATATCTGCAATCAGAGACATTCATTTTTGTTATTATTAACATTTCATAACCTAAAATTGACAAATAGTATATAAAAGTGTTTAACACTGTTTGAGCATGTGTAGTTTTTGATAACAATTTCTAAGCCAGGAATGGTTATATATGATGGGAATATGATAGTTGATCACAATATCAATGTGTTATAATTAAATCGGTAAATAGGAAGATTGTATTGATTTTTAATGTGTGAGTATTTAAAAATGTATTTGACAATGAAGGAGAGTTTTTTAATCACCAATAAAGAAGTGAAGATTGCAGGTATTAATATCCGAGATTTTCGTGACCATTGTCATTGTTCAATTTTATGTGTTTGATAGACAGTAATATTAAGAGTTGTCATTTTTTGAAGTTTAGTTGTCATTAATTTTTATGAATTTTGTAAAAAGGAAAACCGTTATTAATTTTTAAAAGTAATACAGTCCATTTTAATGTTTTTATCGTTTGTCAAGTACTTTTTAAATAATCACAATTGAATCAGCAAAGTAAAACAATAAACATTTCTGATCCATCGAGCCGGATACAAGTTTTGAAATTAAAAGTTTACGACGATTTTCTTCAAGCCAACACGTAGTGATTATCGATCTAAGGCGTGAAGTATCGTGACAAGTCCACTGGTCCAATTCAAGTTATTAACGAAGAGTTCCGATCTAGCGGTAACTACAAAAACAGGACCAACTATTTAGTACAATTCGGATTCAGGTCAGATTATTCCTTTTAATCTCCTTTTTTGCGAAAATTTATTATTAGCATTTTTCAATCGAGTATTTGAAGACAATTTTCAAATAAACTGAGTAATTACCGTTCAATTTGTATACATTGAGACATAGGTTTGAAATATGATTTGACGTTTTCAGTTGTTAACAAGTTTGGAGGTATAGGTATACTTCCGAAAGGTATTTGCGATCTTTGTTAATTGAATTTTTTATAACTTTTCGAGTTTTGATTACAGTACAATAAAAGTGTTAGTTAAGCAATCAGTTGAAATTATCCCAATTTCTTAGTTCTGATCGAAAGTCAAGATGACAGATACAGGGAGTGAAACAATTATAATTAACGAACTTAGGGTTCTTAAACGTAGTAGAGGTACTATGAAACAAAAATTAACGTTACTAGAAAAATACATTGACACTCTTAAGACCCCTTCAAGTGATGAATTGCCTAATATTAATGACGTAAAGCTGAGATTTGATAATCAATCAAATTTATTAAATGAATTTGAAAAAGTTCAATCAATTTTAGAGACAAAATGTAGCGAGAATGAGTTAGAAGACCATTTTTTAGAGAGAGAAGAATTTCAGAATAGGTTTTATAAAACACAATCATACTTGAAAACCGTTTTAGATAATTTGCGAGCATCAGTTTCACATGCTATTAGTGAGGTACATTCCGATCCACAGTCAAACATTTTGAATAATAATATTGACCCTGTTCATAATATGTGGTTGCCTAAAATAAAGCTACCGATATTTTCAGGACAATTTCAGCAATGGATTAATTTTAAGAACAATTTCAATTCTACAATTACTAATAATAAATCATTAAATTATAACCAAAAGTTTCAATATTTAAAAGCCTCGCTAGAAGGCTACGCGGCTAACTTTATTGAAGGCATAGATAACACTGAGCAACCTTTTAAAAAGTCCTGGGAGTTGTTGTGTGAGCGTTTCAACAAAAAACAGTTCTTGTTAGATAGTCATTTTAAATCACTTTTGAATGTACAGGGTGTTCAAAAAGAAACATATGCTAATTTTCGGAAAATACTAGATGAGGTATCCAAGCATTTAACTTCTTTAGATGGGATAGGACTCAGTAAAGATATTCTGTATGATTCTTTTATAATTCATGTGCTATCAAGTAAATTAGATAAAAATACATTGCGAGATTGGAAAGAGTGCAAGTTTAATGATGATTTACCATCGGTAACAGAATTTATCGATTTTTTAAAAAACAAAGCTGATGTTTTGCAGTGTCTAGATGACACACAATTTATAAGAGCAAGTGGTTCAAGCTATCAAAGCAAGCATAACACGTATAATTATAAACAAAGTGCTCAAGTAAATTTAGCTAGTAATTACACCTGTAATTTTTGTAAGAAAAACCATTCTATTTACAAATGTTCAGATTTTTTAGCGTTACCTACCGAACGTAAAATTCAAGAGGTAAAAAAATTGCGGCTTTGTGAAAACTGTTTGTTACTGGGTCACAACAAAAACAACTGCAGAAGCGGCCCATGTCCCATATGTAAAGTCCATAAGCATAATAAATTGATTCACACAGAAATTGTGCAATCTACAAGGTCGGTTAATAGTGTCAATGATCGAAATTCATCGAATCTATTGTCAAAAGAAGATAATAATTCAGACCCTACAGTAAGTATCAACTTAGTTAATGACCGAAGTCAGGTGTTATTATCAACAGTACTATGTTATGTGAAAGACAAAAGTGAACAGTTCCATGCTTGTAGAGCTCTCTTAGACTGTGGGGCCCAAATGAATTTAATTACTGCTTCTTTTTGCGAAAAACTCAGGATTCCAGTTACTAGTACTAACTGTTCAATTATAGGGATCACACAAAGCCAGTCAGATGTCAACAAAAAATGTACGCTTGATATTTCGTCGCGGTTTTCAGATTATAAATCAAGTATTTCTTGCTTAGTTGTTCCAACCATTACAAGTCGGATCCCGACATATTCTTTTGATATTAGTAATATGCGTATACCGAATAATATTGATTTAGCGGATCCTGAATTTAACCATTCCAAAGGCATTGATGTATTAGTAGGCGCTAATATTTTTTGGAACCTGTTGCAAGAAGGAAAAATCCAACTGGGGAAAAACCTTCCTACGCTAGTGAACACCAAATTTGGATGGATAATAACGGGTACCATGCCAATCAAGTTAGACAAATATATTTGCACCCTAGGAAAAGTTCATATCGCAGAAGACGACCAGCTCAAGAAGTTCTGGGAAATAGAGGAAGTCCTATGTAAAAATCAGTTCATGTCCCATGAAGACACTATTTGCGAATCTCTTTTTGAACGAGATACGTACCGAGCGGAAAATGGACAATTTGTGGTGAAATTTCCATTAAAACATTCCGTTGAGCTATTGGGCGATACAAAAGTATCCGCTATGAAGAGATTTAAGGCACTGGAACATAAATTTTCTGATTCTAGCTTCAAACAATTATATCATGATTTTATTCATGAATACCAGGATCTAGGTCACATGAGTAAAGTATCAAACAATATTAATTCTAATTTTGGTTATTACTTACCCCATCACGGTGTGCTTAAAGCACAAGTATCACTACTAAGCTTCGAACAGTACTCGACGGCAGTTGCCAAAGCACAACAGGTTGGTCACTTAACGACATCCAGTACGTCGGCCCTAAGGTCCAAAACGACATATTCGACATTTTGGTGCGATTTCGCATGTACGCCTTTGTTGTGTCAGCAGATATTTCAAAGATGTATAGGCAAATACTTATGCATCCAGAGCATAAGCATTTACAGCGAATCTTGTGGCGAGATAACCCAAACGATGAATTTTCTGTTTTTGAGTTAAATACGGTTACGTATGGTACAAGAGCAGCACCTTATTTAGCCATTAAATGTATTAAAACTCTAGCAACACAAAATTTGAAAGAATTTTCAGAAGCCTGTAACACTATTTTGTCCGACATGTACGTCGACGATTTGCTGACAGGATCTAACGATCTTAATGAATTACAAGATAGATGTAAGAACATTTATAATATATTGGAGTCTGCGAATTTCATTTTACGTAAGTGGACTTCCAATAACCAACAAGTGGTTTCTAACTTTGCAAAGGCAGATATCTCCAATTCAATCCTAAGTATAGGTGATCAAGAGTCTAGTAAAACTTTAGGGGTTCAGTGGAATAATAGCTCGGATACATTAAAGTATACCATTAAGAATTTTTCAACTAATGTTTTTCCTACTAAACGCTCCATTTTATCCACGATTGCTCATATATATGATCCTCTGGGCCTTTTAAGCCCATCTATTATTTTAGCCAAGATACTTATCAAAAGACTTTGGTCTCTCCACATTTCATGGGTTGCTCCAGTTCCTCCAGATATATTAAAGAACTGGTCACAATTTCAAAATAGCCTTGAGAGTCTCAATCGTTTATCCATTCCTCGCAGTGTAGTCTCGGAAGTAATGCTAGACATTCATTGTTTCTGCGACGCATCGCAAGATGCATATGCAGCATGCATCTACCTCCGCAGTACAGATAAGTCAGGTATTTATACAATTAATTTGTTATGTTCAAAATCCAAAGTTTCACCATTGAAAGCCATCACTATCCCCAAGCTAGAATTATGCGCCTGTCTTTTAGGAGCACAATTAACCAAACATGTGGTCAACTCCCTTAAGGTTGACATTCCTATTCATTTGTGGTCCGATTCTCAAGTTGCTTTGAGTTGGATTCACCACGAACCCAGTGACTTACAAGTTTTCGTTGCAAATCGCGTATCAAAGATACAATCGCTATCAAACATCACTAATTGGAAATATGTAAATGGCTCAAGTAACCCAGCTGACCTAGCTTCCAGAGGTATTCCGCCTAACAAGTTAATTTCGAGTGTGTTTTGGTGGAAAGGTCCAGCTTTCCTGCAATTACCCATTTCTGATTGGCCAAGTGAAGATTTTATTCTTAAAAAATCAGAGTTGATGGAGCTGAAAAAGAAAACCGTAGTTCTACATGCAACGCCGTCATATTCATTCGATTTACTTACTCGATTTTCTACCTTAACTAGGTTAGTACGAGTCACAGCTTATTGCTTACAGTTTTGTAATAATCTAAAAAATAAAACGCACAGGAAAACTAGTGTTCTATCTGCGTCAGAATTGGAAAATGCCAGAGCCATATTAATAAGGCAAGTTCAACAAGATTCATTCTTCGAAGAGTTGAAAATACTCAAGAAAAATAAAACACTCCCCAATAAACACAAACTTTCATCATTAGCACCCTTCGTTGATGAACAGGGAATTATAAGAGTCGGAGGAAGATTAAAAAATACATATTTACCTTTCAGTACCAAACATCCAATTTTATTGTCTTCCACTCACCATTTCACGAAGCTAGTTTTTGAACATAAACATCGACAATTGTTGCATCCAGGCCCTCAGTTATTACTGTCATCTGTTAGACAATTCTATTGGCCAATAAAAGGACGCATTTTAGCCAAACAAATTGTAAAAAATTGTATAACATGCGTTAAGTTCAACCCAGTGCCATTTATTGCTCCAATGTCCAATCTGCCAATTGAACGAATCAAGCCTCAACTACCATTCCAAGTAACGGGTATCGATTACGCTGGCCCTTTTTTCATTCTCAATAAAAAAGGTAGAGGTTCACGATTAACAAAATGTTATTTAGCAGTATTTATTTGCTTTTGCACAAAAGCAATTCATCTCGAAGTTGTTTCGGATCTCACAACCGACAATTTTCTGGCAAGTTTTAAAAGGTTCAGCTGACGAAGAGGTGTTCCATCTGTTATCTACTCTGACAATGGAAGCACATTTGTCGGAGCAAATAACAAACTAAAGGAATTAGGACATTTTTTGTCTAAGAATTGCAATCAGATTAATGACGAGTTAATAAGTCAATTTAATATTAAATGGATTTTTATTCCCCCATATACCCCGAATCATGGAGGACTGTGGGAAGCAGCCGTTAAAATGGCAAAACATCACTTGAAGAGAGTTTTGATCAATAAAAATGTAACGTTCGATGAATTCAACACTCTTATAATACAAATTGAAGGGATACTCAATTCGCGACCATTATTTGATATGTCCAATGACCCAAATGGTCTTTCACCTCTAACTCCCTCACATTTTTTAATTGGTCGCACTATAACGTCTGTCCCTAACCATGACCTTACAAATCTACCTGTAAACCGCCTGTCAAGGCTGCAACATATCCAACAGTTGTATCAGCAGTTCTGGCGACAATTCTCGAAACAATATATTTCCCAATTGCATCAATCATATAAATGGAAAGATGCACCCAGTCAAATAAATCTAGACACACTGGTACTTATCAAGAATGATGCCCAACCACCTTGTATATGGCCTACCGGCAGAATAACAAGACTATTTCCTGGCAGAGATGGAGTATCAAGGATAGCCGAAGTCAGTACGTCTAAAGGACCAATTGTGAGATCCGTTAGACATTTATACCCTTTACCAGTGCAAACCGACATTTGTATTTGACTTTAATTTAAACTTTGTGTGTTCGGTTCCCGCGGGTTCCGATACTATTGTATTGAAGGTGCCCTTCAAAGTGGGGGCTATGTTCAATTTTATGTGTTCGATAGACAGTAATATTAAGAGTTGTCATTAATTTTTATGAATTTTGTAAAAAGGAAAACCGTTATCAATTTTTAAAAGTAATACAGTCCATTTTAATGTTTTTATCGTTTGTCAAGTACTTTTTAAATAATCACAATTGAATCAGCAAAGTAAAACAGTCATATTGAATATGCTCAAAATCAATTTTTATCTAACACTTCCTGAATGAAATTAATCGACAAAAGGAATATGACATACACCGAATGCACTACAAAAACTGACCAAAGCAGATTTTAAGGGTGAAATCGTGAAACTTTTGTCTAAAAACCAGTCAACTTATATATAAATATTCTCAAGTCCCTAACAGACTGTTAAAAGGAACTACTGAATAATTTTTACTTTGTCATTTCCCAATTTGTACAATTCGGCAGTATGAAATATTAAATAAAGGCAAATTTAGAATACACCCTTAAGGTAACCCATTGTATACTATATAAGGACCTTGTAACATGTTTAAATGGTCACAAATTAAGATTTTTCTGTTAATTAGGTTAATTACTTCACCACATACGTTCTCAAACATAGCAATTTCTTTCATTTTGTTTAATAAGATATTCAGATCATATGCACCAGATAAGTCAATAAATAAGCTCAGAATAGTGACTTTTTTAAAAGCATATATGATATATGTATATCAGATACTAACCTGCTAACTGCAACTAATGTACTTAATCCTTTGGGTAAACTAAGTACTGCTAGCAACGAATTACTATCCAAAAAATAATCTAGCTCAAGCTTGTTCATTCTCTTAAATGCCTTGAAGAGAAGCGTGATTACTACAAAATAGGACAATGGGATATTGAACATTTGGGGAGTTTGTGGGCTTTAGAATAAGACACATTATTACATCTTTAAAACAGTCAAAACATTCTTATTTTTGCCACCAACCACTAAAAATTTGTAATAGAAATAACTTAGCGAATAATGCTAGATTATTTTATAAGTGAAACCATCTAATCCGGGTGTAGTCGGCGTGGGAATCATTTCACATGATATGAGGATTGATAAAGATTTAAGGAATAATTTAGTATTATCAGATAATGGTCTGATCCCACCTTAGTGGATAATACTCATCAATTAATTAATTTTATCTACCATGTAGCTTTATGTAAGTATAAGGTCTATGTTGAGTTGTTTTCTTTAGAGTTAAATCTGGTAGCCGTACCATCGCCCCCACTAATATCTTTCCACATGTCGTGATGCACATTGGAGCCTCAACAATAAATAATTGATTGGTCAAAGTATTAAAATGGATTTATCCAGTCAACCAAAATTACAAGTTTCATGAAATTGCGATTGTGCAACTTTGTGAAACTTGATGTGCGTTAATGAATTGAATTAGTGTCTTTTTTAGTTATGTGTGGTCCAACTAAACGATGAAATGTGGGGTGAGGCATTCTGTAGAAAATTTGGAGTTTCTCCTCGTCACCATTTAATTCCTTTGCTATTTGACATTTCATCAGCATAATTGAAACTTTCAGTTCACGAGGGAAAACTCCCTCTTCAAAAGGTATTAATTATATGAGAAAGTGGTTTGCAATTTCTTTTAATGACAATATTGGACATGTTATCAGAACCAGTTTTATTCTTGATTATTTCCAGAACATCTTCTGTTGTGAAATATGAAAGAAATATGCTGTTTGAAGGGTACTTTAATGTATAGTTATATAAAATTCTACTCAATTAAAAAAATAATATTAAGAATTTGACAAACTTGTTGGGGCGTAAAAAGCATCCAGTTCAGTTAACCAATATAATGTGTAAATATTTTAATGTACATGCAGAGTTTCTCCTTTGAGTAATAACAATTTATTATTATTCTCCTCTAAATAACACAACGTTAGTGCTGATACTTCTTGATCAATTTTTTTTAATACTGTCAAGGTGTTTATTTGTTTACTAGAAAATTCGTACTCTAAGTAATTTTATAAGATTAATTAATCAGAGAAGTACCATGATTTTCAATCTGCTTATTTGCAAAAATATGA
The DNA here is from genome assembly GCA_963921935.1 of Galeruca laticollis. Taxonomy (NCBI): domain Eukaryota; kingdom Metazoa; phylum Arthropoda; class Insecta; order Coleoptera; family Chrysomelidae; genus Galeruca; species Galeruca laticollis. The sequence goes on along the minus strand of OY998179.1, from coordinate 196,380,937 downwards.
TCTCCAAAGCATTCGCGAATTGAAGGTGATAGGTCCCGAATTGTATTTTTTATTTATATCTATAGTATGTGTACGCCCATGAGCAAAAGCAAAATTGCGTCAAAAATATATTATCACTAACCTCTGAAATGTTTGGTTTGCACCGGTAATTTCCACTTTATGGCACACAATACAATTTGCCATTACACTTTTCTTCACCAAGTACCTTACAAAAAACTCCAAATCAGAAAAAAACTAAAAACTTTACGAAAAGCAGAAAAAATCTTCCGCCATAACCTCCAAGCGCGTGTAAACTGTATTGGCAACACGGTTGGTAAATAATGAATGAAATTCCGTACGTTCTGTTGATCATAGAATAGCAGGGCTGTTTATCGTGATAAATATATAAATTCGATTAATTTTTTACTAGCTATAATTATATATGCATTCAATAGAAGGCGTCTTCAGAATTAATATGTACTAATTTGGGACTTTTGTGACTGATTTGTCAGTATAAATAAATACGAATGGATTATTTTACGCTTCAAACTATTGTTATTTGGGACAATGTGCCAATGTCGATTAGTTGTTTACCTTATGTTTGATCGCTGCTCGAATATTCGAGATCTTCTAATATTACTGACACAAATGTTGTGTTTGACTATCCTGCTGAATTCTGTTATATTTTCTCATGTTTCATTCAACACCTTTGCTCCCATGTTCCACATCTTTTCTTGGTTGTACCGTACCGATGACGGCTAATGAGCCAGAAACATGCATGTCTGCGGTTACCACTCTTTTCAGTAGCCCCTTCTTCTATTTGCGTGCAATACCCAATAATCTATTCGTTACTTATTATATATATATATATATATATATATATATATAATTTTTTTGAAGTATTTTTCTTGGGAAAGGTTCAGATTAAAACTCTTGTATGTTAACTTGACGTTTCGCCTTAAATATAAGGCTTTTTCAAAAAAAGTTTTTATTATAAATTCAAAATATAAAATACATAATTTGTAAAACAGTGACTATATATATATATATATATATATATATATATATATATATATATATATATATATATATATATATAAAACTGGTGAATATTGGGGAAAGCAGCAAGAAGAAAACGGAAAACGTGTACTCTTAACGGAAAATTTTCAAGCTTTCGAGGATGATTGTCCTCATCATCAGGAATACTGAAATGGAAAAACAGCATTAAGATACTGTAGTTGATAAGTAATAATATAGAAGAAATCGCAACAGGTGCGAACTTACCTCCGAATTGAGGTTAGGATCCATTATGTTATATAAAAATAAACTACGGACATTCAAGTATGAAACAGTTCACTAAAAAAGGTTTAAAATAGCACAATCACAATCAGATGACTAAAAAAGCCAACATCTAACACCATTTTGCAAACAAACGAAACACGAGTGCTTTTTTATTGTCAAAAGCCGGCAGGAAACTTTAGAAGAATTTGATATCAGTTTCCTGCCGGCTTTTGACAATAAAAAAGCACTCGTGTTTCGTTTGTTTGCAAAATGGTGTTAGATGTTGGCTTTTTTAGTCATCTGATTGTGATTGTGCTATTTTAAACCTTTTTTAGTGAACTGTTTCATACTTGAATGTCCGTAGTTTATTTTTATATAACATAATGGATCCTAACCTCAATTCGGAGGTAAGTTCGCACCTGTTGCGATTTCTTCTATATTATTACTTATCAACTACAGTATCTTAATGCTGTTTTTCCATTTCAGTATTCCTGATGATGAGGACAATCATCCTCGAAAGCTTGAAAATTTTCCGTTAAGAGTACACGTTTTCCGTTTTCTTCTTGCTGCTTTCCCCAATATTCACCAGTTTTATTCCTAACAGTCAGCAAAGACTATCTTCCTTTTATATATATATATATATATATATATATATATATATATATATATATATATATATATATATAACAAAAACGAAATCGACATAATGTTTTAAAGAAAAATTAATTTGAAACTATTAAGTACAATATAAGAAAGAATTAGCGAAGAAATATTATACATTTTAAGCGAAACTACTCACCATTCATATGAATTCACTTCGATATGGTAGGATGATAGAACTCAACAATAAGTATATTTCGTTAAAGAAATAACGGCAGAACCTCAGCGCGCATTGGCTTAAATATCCTAATAAAAACGAACTCATCCGAAAACTTAAAATTCGGCAACCATCGACAAGTATTATTCGATGTTACGAGGGGTAAACGAAATTTACGTTACTCTTTCATCGACGAGAAATATTACGAGTGGTGAACGAAATTCACGTTACAAACGTACTATATAATAATTGTAATTTTCATTGTACCAATTTGTATTTAATAATAAATTGTTTATATTTACTCAATTTACTCAGGAAATAATCATATCAAATACAATACGTAATTCAAAATAAATACAGTTATATATCTCAAACTTCCTGCATAATTAACAATCGTGTCAGTGTTAAATTGTCAAACTGATAATATTCTTTGTAATTATGCAATATGTTATTGATGTTTAACCTGATTATTTTGAAGTACTTATAGTATTACTTTTGATTTTCCTGGATATAATCACTTTGTTCACGGCTGCTTTGAATACTTCAATAGTAATTTTTCAGAACTATCTTCTTAAGTTTTTAAGCCATGATATTCTTCTTCTTCCTCATCCTCTTTTACCATAGACTTTTCCTTGAAGAACGGCTTTTAAAAAGAGGTATTTGTTTTCTTTTCTCATCTGTCGAAGGTATTCTAGTTTTCGTCCCTTGGTGGTTTTCATTACTTCCAAGTTCTTATTCATTTGTTCGAGTACTGCCTTGTCGGTTACTTTGTGTACCCAAAAGATTCTCAATATTCTCCTGCAAAGCCACATTTTGAAGGCCTCGAGTCTTCTTTGTATTGCGTCAGTTATTGTCCATGATTCCATTCCATAGAAAAAGCGTTGAGAAAATATGGCATCGAAAGAGTCTGATTTTGATATCAATGCTGAGGATGTGACTTTTGAACAGTTTAGTTATTTGATCAAAGGCGGCTCTACCTTTCTCGATTCTGCACCGTATTTTCTGTGAATGGTCCCATCCCAAATCATGGTTCCCAAGTAGGCAAACTGCTATACCCTCTTTATTGGTGTGTTGTGATCATTAGTTCTCACCTGTCATTTGCTTCTTTACTAATGAATTTAGTTTTACTATTGTTAATTTCTAAACGATAAATAGTGCTGGCATCTTTTATTCTGTTGATTAGCTCCTGCAATCTGTTCATACTATCGATGAATATCACAGTATCATCTACGTATCGAATATTTTTTAAATCATTCTACATTCAGCAAGATTCCTATGTCGGTATTCTCAAGGGCTTCTCTGAAAATTTCTTTTGAGTAGAGATTAAATATGAGCTGTAAAAGGCTGCCGCCTTGCCTAACACCGCGAAGAATACTGACTGCATTGGTTTGTTCCTCCGCAATCATCTTAATACTAGCTGACTGATTTCAGTATAGATTACGGATAATCCTAATATCTTTATCATCCGTACCTGTGTATCTCAAGACCCCTATCATCTTTTCAAGTTGTATTTCATCGAACACCTTCTGATATTCAATAAAACAGGCGAAAGTATCACAGTTCATATATCTGCAGCACTTGAGGCAGAACAGGGCAACCCTTGTACACACACCCTTCATAAAGTTAAATTGTGTTACTCTTTCTGTGAATAGCTTGTATATTCTCCTATGAAAGATTTTCAGAAACATCTTTAACATGTGATTCAAGAGGCTAATCGTTTTATAATCGCCACATTCATGCCTTGCCTCTCTGTTTCTTTGGTAACATTATAAATTCTGAGGTGAGCCATTCTTTTATTATGACAAAAACTTCAAACGATTGAAACAGTGCACGGCAGGGTAGATATATGGCTCGACCTTGAAATTAACAATATTAATTTTGACTTCCTCTGGGATATTATTGGTTAGAAGTATAACCACAATTCTCTCTATCTACGTATCCAAATTCTTTGGGCACATAGTCAACAATTTTATATCTTTATATTTACGAGGGCTTGATTTGACCTTATGATATTTAGTTGATGATTATATAAAATAGGATAATTCTTTAATGTGACATTTAAAATCTTGCTTATTTGGATTTTTTTAGAAATATTTCGCAGAGAGTAAGATTCCTGTTTTAATTGTGGCTTGTAAAGATGATTTGGAGGAAGTACGACAAGATTATTTACTACAACCTACTAGTTTTTGTCAGAAGTATAAAATCCTACCTATACAGAAGTTTTCTGCTAAAGGACACAACCGGAGAGATGTTTTTGTTAAGCTAGCCACTATGGCTGCTTTCCCGTAAGTATTGTTGTTTCCTGATTTTTTAATAATTTAAAGATTACATAGTTCTTGGTAACATATTAATCATTGACTAAACCAAAGACTACTAAAAAATTGAAATAGACAACCAAGGGCTAGATCTTTAAAATTCAACTTGTCCATACTTAACACTTGGATATAACAGTCATTTATACTTTGAACGGACCAACTTATAGAGTATTTAAAAAATTATCCATCTTATATAAATCTGGAGGTGTCACGATTATAAAAAATGGAAAAATACGTCAAAAATCATATAAAGGGGAACGCTTTTTCCTCATATGTACTTGTTATAACATTATAACAATTCAGAACCTTTCATAAAAACGTGAATAAAAAAAACTATACCAAAACAAATAGAGAGTTTAATGTTTAAAAATCTTCTTCATTGTTGAACTACAATTAAGAATTTATTAAATTATCTATTAAAATGTAAATAAGAGAATCTAATAATTAATAATTTGAAGAAATATATTATATCCTCAATTTTGAATTATTAAAACCTTTTATCTATAATTTTAGTGAACAAGTTTTCTTGATTTTAGGTCTCATTTAATGAAAAAACTGTTTTCATACAGAAATGTGTTTTAGACATTCCAGCACTATTTTAGTGTTTTTCAAAATATCATTTGGCATTGAAAACATTAAAGTATACACACCGGCAAAAAATGCTGGACCCCCTACATTTTGTAGAATGATAGGATACAAAATATTCTAATTACTTTTATGAACTTATTTAATCTATTACAATGCGTTTAATCCATTTTATTGTACGTTTAAGTGTGACAATAGAAGAAAAAAATGACAAGAAAATTAATTACATTAAATGTAATTAAAAATTCAAATTAATTGCACATAAAACAAAACTGTGGCAAATGGCAACATTGATACCCAGTATGGCTTCCCCTATTCTGTAGTAGTGAATTCAACCACCGCGGTATTGTAGGAATTAAATTATTGATTTGCTTTTATGGAATTGTACTCTTCTTCAACCGCTATAATCAGCTCCTGAGGAGTTTGGGGGGGATGAGAGATTATGTCTTCTAAATATTGCTCTGCCAAACATACCCCACACGTGTTCAATGGAATTAATATCTGGTGCGTTTGCTGGCCAATCCATCCTTTGCACATTTGCTTCTTCCAACACATTTTGGACCCTTCTTGCGCAGTGTGGTACAGCATTGTCGTCCATAAAAATAAAAATGTCTGATTAGTGTTTTAAATGAAACTCACAATATTGTGGAATTAACTAGAAACCGTGAGTTTCATTTAAAACACTAATATGAGCAGATTCCACGTAGTAGGGGTCGAGACAGTTAATTTCATAAAAATGTCTTCCAGTTCTTCTCTCATGGGTTGAAGAATAATTGGTCTAATAATACTTTAGAGGTAGATGTCTCCTGTCAACGTCTGTGGTATGTGAATAAGTCTTGTCCGACGACCATATATAATACCTCCCCAAAACATCTCGTTCCCTCCCTGAAAAGGAACAACTTCTGTAGTAAAAGTTAGTCGTGTTGCACATCCTGGACTCATCGGAAAAAAAAGGACGTTTCTCAACTGCGATAAAAGCCAATTTCTGTGGGGTCTAAGTTCGTCAAAAATCTGTTGCTTTGCAGTTGTATTGTACAAAATTAGCTATATAGCGATCCTCTCTTGGATTTGTAAGTTCACATTTCCAGTCTCTTGAAACAATCTGATTATTCTGATCTGGATGTATTAAGCATTTCGAAAATTTGATGATTTGACCAAATTTGTTGAAGTAAACATATTATTCTTGAACTATCAAAAGTTGAAATTGTGTGTTCAGGCATTTTTCAGTGATTCAAAATGAAACTGTTCGTTTTTAAATTTAAAACCAACTGACAAATTTTAACTACTGTGCCAAAAACAGGCAATACGTTTTTGCCCAACTTTGCAACATTGCAAAAAACGTCAATTCCTCAATGATTATGTATGGCTCAGCACTACAGGTATTCTAGACCATTGGCTTCAATCTTCTTTACTATTCTTTTCCATTTCATTCGGTCCTTTGCTACTTCTTTTCACTTGATCGTTCCTACCTCATCTATATTCCCCTTGACTGCTTGTAGCCATTTTTTTGGGCATCCTCTTCTTCTTTTCCCACATCCTCCATTTTTAGCAGCATTTTTACAATTCTCTGCTGTGACATTCTGGCAATGTGTCCTAACCATCTTGCTTTTTGTGTTTTTTTCGGTTTCTTGAATAGGTTCATTCAATCTTTGTTTGTAAGTCTTCTCTAGATACCTTTTGCCCTTCTGACACCACCATATATTTTCCTGAGGATTTTTCTTTCCTATATTTCCAGTTTATGTTCCTTTTTTTTGTCATTGTCCAAGTTTCTGATGCATGTAGAACTGCTGGTCTGCCTGTTTGTTTCATATGCTTTGATTTTCACTGCTCTTGAAAGGTTTTATGCTCTTAATGTTTTTGATGGAGACTCCACCGCTCTATTACCTCTCAGAATTCTCTTATCTATCTAATTTTCTTCTTGATTTCTGGATGTTAGGGTTACTCCTAAATAATCAAACTGGTTAACTTTTTCGAAATTATGTTCTCTTCTTCCTGCTGTCCATTTAGCGTATTTGATTTCATTGATATCTTCAGTACGCATTTCCATGTAGTTTGTTTTCTTTTCATTTATTTGAAGTCAAATTTTTTTGATTCATCTAGAAACCTTTTCCAGTTCCCTCTTTCATCTTGTTATGTCATCCGCGTACGCAATGCACTATGTTTTATGGTGAAGGATGGAACCTGTTTTTTATTACTATTTCTAATATTAAATAGGTTCATTAAGAGAGTCTTAGTCCTTTTCCGCTGTAAATTCATCCGATATGCAGTTTTCCATTAAAAATTTATTGCTTGTGTTGGCCAGGGTATATTTACTAGATTTCTGACTTTTTTTTGGTACCCCTACTTTTTCCTCAGTGATTATTTCTATAAAAAAATATGCTGATATACACTTTATATTTTGTTTTACAATAGGTGTCCAAGCGTTTTGCAGGTGTGTGTGTGTGTATAAATAATATTACTTATTACATGAATATCAACATGCTTATACTAAAAAATTTCTGTACTTGTATCTCTTTCGTGAAGTTTCGGTTTATAAGTATCTTTTCAGACAATTTTTGTGCTCCTCACAGTTTCACTGCCACATGTTATTCCTTAGCTAGAATATTTTCCATTTACTGTTTTCCTCAAACTGTTTTACTTTTATTTTCACCTCTCATGAAGTGGCGTTTGTTGAATTCGGCCCTGTTGTTTTTCAGTTGTATATGTGCTACCTACACTATTGGACAAAAGTGAAGCAACTTTTATAATAAAATCAAATATTTAAATACTTATCGCCGCCTGAGAATTAGATTGGTCCATCTCCACTTGTTTGAAAAGTTTAGTTTTATACATCAAAATGTTCGTAAAAACTGGAATAGTCATTTTCCATCTAAAAATATAGGAAATTACCTTTAATGAAATAAAAATTTCGATAATTTTGTTCAATATCCGTTACATCAAAAATTATTTCGATATTATAAAGGGCTATATCAAGCAGCGCGCTACCAGCCGATGGCATTTTAGTTACGTTAGTGTTATGTTGGTCAATGTCCTTGAAGTAAAATGAAAATGTAGAGATTTACATTAGTGTAAAAAGAGAGATTAGTGTGTTTATTTTTTTATGTGTGTGACCAGTACAGCAGTGTGAGAAGCAAAATGAACTCTCAGGGAGCTATTATAATCAGATACCATATACAAATATCAAATATCTAGTATTTGAGAAAGCTTCAATTTTCAACATAAAATTCAGAAATCACTTTGAAGAACCTTTTAATGAGGCTACATCAAAAGCACCAGATTTCAAGACATTATTTCGTTCTTAGAAAAAGTTTCACATGTAAACCTCACACCAACAATTTCCGAATTGAAGAAAAAGCCTTTGAGTAAAATGCTACCTTATATGCCTAAAAATATAAGAAATTTTTTTGGTATTATGAATATTTCTGCAACACAAAGAGTGTTAGTGCAAAAGAAAAATGTGAACGAAAGCTGCAATCAAATCGACGGCAGATAAAAATGTTAAGAAGAATGTTAGAGGAGAAAGTGCAAAAAAAACAAAGGAAACGGGAAGTGATGGAAGGAAGAATCTGGATACATCTAAATGGAATCAAAAAGAGAGAGAAAATACATGGGAGGTAAACGAAAATGTGACAGGAAGAGTTACAATCAACTCGAAGAAGAAAAATTATAAAAGGGAAGGCAAAACTACAATATATTTCAGAACGGATAGTAAAAAACCGGAAGTGACACAGAGAAATATACCACCGGTAAATCGAGAAGAGGGAGACGGGGTCCGGAAAGGGTACGAACATGGAGGAGAAAGAAATACAATCGTAACTAGTTGAAAGAGAAATTGCACAACAGCAAGTAAAACGAAACCATTGAAAAGGAAGGAAGTCAGGGAAGGTTCATCGGAAATTTAAACTGACGAAAACGGTATAACTAACTCAAGGAAAAATCCAAATCCTCCAAATAGTACAAAGAAAGAATACTATTTACATTTATTATTTTTTGTACTTTTTATATAGAGAACTTGATAATTCGTTCCTTATCTGTTCGCTACGTTCGCCAGTCTTTCATTCTATCCTTTAAAACTACTGTGCAATTAGAAAATATTAGTTTACTTATTAAAGAGTGAAATTTTAGTTTAATTGGTTTGAAGATTATAGATAAGCTGAGCACTATGTAACTTTTATATAATAAAAGCAAGTTGAATATTTTTACATATTTGTTTTCGATCTATATATAGATATAGACCTATTACAAACCGGATACGTTATACTTCTCTACTACATGTATATACTACTTTATATCTCTAATTAAATACTGAATTTGGTAACAGCTTTTTGGTCTATATCCAAAACCACTTTTATAAATTGTAAAGAAACCACTAGGAGTATCCGCTCGAAAATTTGAAAAAAATATTCATATTTTAGTGGGTTTCCAGAATGCCTTTTTCCAGAACTAACACTTTATAAAAAAATATCGAAAACGTTGTTCAAACTTTGAAGCTTATTTTCTCGAAACTAACTTAGTGGGAGATAGACCAATCTAATACTCAGGTGATGTTATCATAAAATGAGCAACAGTGGAAATTAAAATATATATAGTTTAAGAGGTCATAGCAGGTGTCTATAAGGTCACATCAGATTGTTTTCAAATGTCAAATAAGTTAGTATGTAATAGCTTTGTTCAACATTACACTTTATTAGAACAACAAAAGTAAAACAACTATTTTATTTGTTATGAAGGTAAAGGTAAGTTTAAAAATAACATTTTGTAGGTGCATTAAGCTTAATAGTTATTATAATTTGCAGCAATAAATATGCCAAAAGGAAAACGAATATGTAAGGAGGTACAATAAATGGCCGTACAATAAATGGCCGTACACACCTTTTTAGAAGGAAAGCGTAAAGTTGCGATTTCACAACAGTTTGGCTTGTCCAAATATACTGTATAAAAAAAAATAGGTAAAAAAACTTTTTAAGTTAAACGGTTTTATGTTAAACATACATTGCAATGTTTAAGATAAATGTACTAAAAACCAAAAAATAATAAAATAGATACAGTCGTGGGAATTATAAACATATGCATAGACTAGACTAAAATAAAACCGTGGGGCACGTCAATTGTCTACAAATTATCGACTTAATGTGCGATAGAAGAACAGTATACGCTTATAAGTAACATTACAAAACAAAAATTTTAATCAACGATTATCGACTTAATGTGCGATAGAAGAACAGTATACGCTTATAAGTAACATTACAAAACAAAAATTTTAATCAACGATTGTAGACAATTGACGTGCCCCACGGTTTTATTTTAGTCTAGTCTATGCATATGTTTATAATTCCCACGACTGTATCTATTTTATTATTTTTTGGTTTTTAGTACATTTATCTTAAACATTGCAATGTATGTTTAACATAAAACCGTTTAACTTAAAAAGTTTTTTTACCTATTTTTATTTTTTGGTTTCTAGTTTTTATTTCGCATTCTGTTTAATTCATTTAGTGCTTCATTATTGCAAGGTTTCTTGCCCGTTAGTTTATTGCAGTCCAACTCCTCTATACGTAGTCCCTGCAAAGATCTTACTCTACTAAGAGCCACGTAGGCTTGACCTTCTTCAAACAGTTTCGCACCTAAGTATACGACTGCGTGATCCACAGTGCTGTCCTGCATTTTATGTATTGTAGAAGCCCATGATAGTATTAAAGGCAACATTCTTCTTTCAGCCGTCCCGTAATTGTACTTAGCTGGAAACTGTATGGCTTTCGGGTGTATAAGATGTACTCCGTCTCTTGCGAAATCAATTCGGACGGAAGGTACATCTGTTGCATACATCTGAGTTCGACGAAATTGAGGCCAAACGCCACACAGTCCTCAACACGATACAAAATCTTGACTTGGGTGGTGGATTCAGGCTGGATTAATCAGATACCTAAATTACAGATTCAATTTCTAAATTTAAATCTTATTATTATACGCCATTTAGTGGCTGCGCCCATCTTAAATATTGAGGATGTATAGTGCACTGTATTCTTCTTGTCAAGCCCTTTTATTTGTTGATACCCATATTGGTGGGATTGATAAAAAATTGTTATCAGCCCTTTGGTAGCGGCGGCCATCTTAGATTTCAATTTTGCATAGTAAATTGTATTCTACTTGTTGAGACCTTTCATTTGATACCCATGTTGATGGGATTGATAAAACCTACGTTATCCGCCATTTTGTAGAGGCCGTTATCTTGGATTTTAATTTTATATAGTATATTGTATTCTACTGGTTGAGCACTTTCATTTGATACCCATATTGATGGGATTGATAAAATCTACGTTATCCGCCATTTTGTAGCGGCCGCCATCTTGGATTTAATTTTTTTATAGTATATTGTATTCTGCTTGTTGAGCCCTTTCATTTGATACCCATGTTGATGGGATTGATAAAACCTACGTTATCCGCCATTTTGTAGCGGCCGCCATCTTGGATTTCAATTTTTTATAGTATATTGTATTCTGCTTGTTGAGCCCTTTCATTTGATACCCATATTGATGGGATTAATAAAACATAAATTATCCGCCATTTTGTAGCGGCGGCCATCTTGAATTTATAATGATAATGAATAAACATAATTGTATTGTCACCAAAATCCAAAGTGTATACAAAATTTCAGATTAATCGGTTGACAGGAAGAGGGTGAAATTTGAATTACTAAATTTGACCCAAGAATAAATAATAAAACAAACGGGGTGAGCTAAATAAAACCGTTTAAAAATACTCACGTTATAATGAAAGAGGATATCTGCTGAAATTAGGAAGGCTCAGGAAAACTACATTTTGGATGGATAGGAGAATTAAAAGAATTTCTCAAAGAGAAACTGGAAGTTTGTGCGAGGGCTGTTCAATGACAATTAATTGAGGCGAAACTTTATAGCCGACGTCCAGCCTAGAAACCATTGGTTTTCGAAAGGACTCGCCGTGCCAGGCTTGCATTTGCACAACGCTATTTAAATTGTAGAGTACAAGATTGGGAAAAATTATTTTTAATTCTGATGGAATGAGGCGTGTTGGGCGTTCGGTTAATACGACATTTCGCACCAACAATAAACCACGGTCAAGGAAGTGTACTTCTATGGAGCTGTTTTTTTTGGTGTGGAGTAGTACCACTACATTTTATAGACGGGACTATGGATCGCTTCGTCTGCAAAACATTATGTGCAATTTGGATTTCAACAATACAACAACCCAAAACATTAATCTCGCCTTTTCAGGAGTGGTTTAAGGAAAATATCCAGTATCCAGCACACTCACCTGACCTCAACCCCATTGAAAACCTTTGGGAAGAGGTAGACCGTCGTATTCGTACGACAAGATTCCTAAATAAACTGTCTTTAATTAATAAGATTAATGAAGTTTGGATTAATATGCCGGTTAATGCTATTCAAACTTTAATTTCGCGTCGTTCTCAAAAGTTATAGCCAACAATGGATATCCGATTAATTATTAATATTAATAACCTGTTTAATACCCTTTTAATTACCCATGAGCAAAATTAAGTTACATTTAAGGAATATTTTCGTAATTGTGTCAGATCTATGTGTCGGGCTACATCCACTGTGTCGAAACTGTTACCTCTACGTTTCTACTATGTGTGGGAAGTGAAACACCGTGACACGCCACACATTTAGGGCACAATTACGGAATTGTTTCTGTGCGTGTGTCCATTTGGTCATTTTTTAATCACACAATGCCGACACAATTACGTAACAGTTCCTGATACAAATCCTACTATGTATGGACAAGGAAACTCATGACACAATTAGGGAACTCATGTATTCTATTTAATAGGATTAATTCCTAAGCACTCCACACGGTACTTCCATATCAGACGAGTTGCTAATAAAAGACGTACGGAGTCAGTATTATAGTAGCTCTAATAGAATATAAAATGTCAAAATGGTAGACCATGAATTTTTGTAAATATTTCCAGCATGCGAAAGTTACTTTTCTCTTGGTACGAAAGATTTTTCGTGTACTTTTTCGGTTTAATAATAATAGTAACAGGGGCCTCGTAAAGAATGATTTATTACTAAAATATTTTTCAAAAACTAGATTTAACAAAAAAAAAGAGTTTTATTGTATTACAATTTTTTGGCCATATAATAGGTTAAATTTCATTCAATAACCAATATTAAACTCCTTTTTATTAATAAATAATCAAATTGTTGTCTTTTATTTGGCACAAGTAAATATATTAAAGTTTACTTAGAAAAGTAAAAAAGAAAATATGGCTACGACACAAAAATTCCCTATCTGTACCTTAAATGTGTCGAAAGACACACACACTTCTCGCTCTGTTTCATAGGTGACGCAAATGAGGAATTGTGTAACACTGTTCCTAATTTGTATCTGCAGCCATAATTCTCTAATAATAACGCAATGTCGGAACTGTATCTACACACCGACAAGTCTTGACACGTATTTTAATTACATTCCCGCTAGTGCGATAACAGCGAGAGACGGAGTCGGAGGAGTTTCTTTATTTTTATTATTACATAAGAAAATTATGAATTTTACACTCGTCTCCGCGCTTTGGAAAAAAAGCGTTTGGAGTTTATGGTAGTGTCAGAAAAGTGGGTGACTTCAAATGACAAGCAACTATTTTGGCCAACACATTTATTGCGGTGGCAAGTCGAAAAATTAGATCCGATCCCAATTCTTCCCCTGAAAACAACTGGAATGTTCAAGAGTGTGTTGTGAAATTAAAAAATATAAAAATTTGTTTACGTCATTTACAACATGATATAAATTATGAACGTTACTGCTTATGGTATGGTATGGTTTGGTTATAACTTGTTGGTATAACCCATTAATCATTATTTTGTGGTTTCTGAGTTATTATAAGTTATGGAAATAAAAAAAAATCTCAAAAGTTGCTTTATTTTTGTCGCCCTAATAAAGTGTATTATTTAAATAAATTATTTATTTCTTACTTATTTGACATTTGGAAACAGTCTCATTACGCTCATGACTGCAGCCTACTATGACCTCTTAAACTACAAATATTTTGATTTCCACGTTTGCTAATTTTATTATGAATATTTGATTTTATTATAAAAGTTGCATTATTTTTGTACAATCGTATATATACAGCAGTCGCCGCGAAAGAGATCTAACCCATGTAAACTTTTCTGAGCTCACATTTCCCTGTCGAAATTTGTTTTTCAATAATTTTGAGTTTACTCGATTTGAATTTATATTCTTTCCATTTATCTGCACTTAAATTTACTATATTTTTTATGTGCGATAAACTCCTAGCAGTCCAATAATTTTAAGACGCAGCACTATTTCTTATATTTATAAAATACCGCTTGAAGTGAAAGAGCAACTATGTGCAAATAAAATACAGTAGAATCTCGATAACTTAAACCTTAATAACCCATCCTCTCAGAGCCAAAAACCTCTTTGACTTAAAATACAAAGGAATAATTTCGGCATTGGACCTCAGTAAGTTCAATAAAGTTATGACGGTCTCTATAAGTGTTAAAGCATCTATGCGTGAATCATTTAAAATGAATAAAAATGGCTCTAATTAACTGTAGAACTATTATGAACTAGTTATCTGTAAAACGAGTGTCACAATGACTCGTTTTGTAGTACTACAAAAAGCCATTTTGACACAAGTCTTACACAATATTTTTTATCATTCGCATTATTGTATTTTTTAAATAAAATAGAATTACATTATCCATGTTTTTAAACTAGCAGCAGTGATTTGAATGTAAGTTGGCAATTATATAAATTTCTTATTGGTCAGATCACAGCCTGTTTTACTCAGCCCTTTTGCATATATTATCACCAAATAATTGTGTAAATTGTAAACAAAAGAGCTTCATATATTCTTCTATTCATATTTCATCATGAACAGAATCATTTCTGTATTATATCTTCACACAGGTATCTCGTAATACATACAATAACCTAACCAAAAATTACTAAAAAAGTATTCAAAGCGATTTCATTGTGACACTGTTAACAATATTATAATGAAGTCTCTTTTACGAGGATATATTGAAAAATTCTTAGCCTACTATAGAACCAAACAACATTTCAATGTCAAAATATTTTATTACTCTTAATTGGATACATTTATTATAGCGAACCTGCAACGTCTCTAGACCTTTCAAGAAAAATGTATCTTCTTGCTCTGCAAACCAGACCTCCACAGCTTTTATTACCTCCTCGTTGGAACAAAATTTACGACCTTTCAAACTTTTTTTTAGTTGAGGAAAGAGATGATAGTCGGACGGAGCCAAATCCGGTGAATAAGGAGGGTGTTCTAGTAATTCAAACCCTAAATCACGAATTTTTTGCATAGCAACATGAGATTCGTGTGCAGGGGCGTTGTCCTGCAAAAACAAAACTCCTTTGGATAGCTTTCCGCGTCTTTTCTCTTTATTTTTTTCCCGTTGAGTGGTCAGTAATGCCGAATAGTAATCTCCAGTTATTGTTCTACCCTTATCCAAAAAATCAATCATGATTACTCCATGGCAATCCCAAAAAATGGAAGCAAGAACTTTTCCAGCAGATTTTTGGACACGAAACTTCTTAGGTCTTGGAGAACCAGAGTGTCGCTATTCCATCGATTGTTGCTTTGTTTGTGGATCGTAGAAATGTACCCAAGTCTCATCCATAGTAACAATTCGGTTTAAGAAGTCTACATCGTTTTCAAATCGAGCACAGATCGAACGCGATGCTTCTACCCTTGCACGCTTTTGGTCAACATTCAAACATTTGGGGATCCATTTTGCAGCAATTTTTCTCATGTCCAAATTGATGTGAACTGTATGATGGACGCGTTCGTATGAAATATTCAGTGCTTCAGATATCCGTTTTAGCCCAATTCGACGATCTGGTAAAATCATGTCATGAACTGCATCGATATTTTCGGGGACTGACAGAAACTGGCCTTCCCGATTGGTTTGCATCTTCAATGGAAAATTTACCTCTTTTGAAGCTTGCAGTCCAATTTTTCGCGGTCGCATACGAAGGACATTGATCACCAAGGGTATTAAGCATATCTTCGTAAATCTGCTTACCTCTAACCCTTTTAAATACAGGTACTTAATGATGGCTCGATACTCCAATTTTTCGATTTTCACAATTTCAGTGGACATCTTTTTTCTTTTAATTTATTGCGTAACTCTGGGTTACTTTTTGACATCAAACTTTACACTGACACTTCTAATAAGTTATTGTTCGTTTCTATGGTAACGCAATATTTTGTTTATGCATGGAACTGGTCTAGGCTAACTAGATATCAATACATCCTCGTATACGCGAATTATAAACAAATATTTTATCACTGAGCTCATTGTGACAATATAAAAATTATCTAAGAGAAATAAGTTCAAAATGAAAACTGAAAACATTAACATATACCGAATTGCAACGTTGCAACTCAGTTTGGAATATATGAAAGTACATTATCACTTGAAACAGTGAAGAAACAAGAATTGCGAGAAAGTATTTCATGTAAAAGAAGAAAAATTGCTTAATTTCCTAAGTTAGAACATTGTTTATTTGGATGGCTTAAGCATCAATAAACAAAGAACACAAATAAACCTCACTAAGTATGTGAAAATATGAACCATTAAATAATCTTTAACTTGAACCTTTAGTAAGTTAAAAATTTAATAACTCAAAGTACTTAACATTTCCCTTGGTTTTTAACTTATCGGGCTTCTACTGCACTTGAAATAGAAAGAAAAATTACATTACTAGCTTTAACATTCACATTATCCTAATTGTAATTTGGAAGAAAAATACAAAAATCATTAAGTATGGGCAAGCTAGAATCAAACTTTAGAATATCCTGTATAATGTTATTCTAATAAATATATTTCTGTTAGTCGTTTCCAAGCAGCTTGGATTTTATTTTACAAGCATAGGTTTGTGGTTTACTATTTACATGTATAACAAATATTTATTTGTTTTTGCCAACTGATTCGGTACTATTTGCTTTTTGTTTATTTTTATAGAATTAATAAAATTGATTATAGGCAATATTCCTGTAAAAAAATAGATATGTACGTTTTCCTTATAAGAGACAAGTACTTCTTGGGATAGATAACTTCATTGGAAAACTCAACAGAAAGTTGAATAAACCAGTAAAAAACATTCATATAATTATATTAGCATCACTCATTTCATTATATTACAACTTGTCATAACTGAATCTCTAGTAGAGGAAAAGCCAGTGACGGTTATCATTTCAAAATTTACGAAAAGTTACTCTAATTTTCAATACCTGTTGGATAATAAGTCATCTCTTGCAATCTTCAATTGTCAGGATGAACTACCCTAAAATTTCATAGAGGGTAAGAAATAATATTCAATTTAGTAAAGTATCAGTCATAAACTTGAGGAAACTATTTTCGATAGATATTTACTGATTTTTGACGATATTTTAATGTATTGAAACAATTGTCAAACATTTTTTAGAATTTTTATGATTTTCTTATTATATAGTGGACTTATTGATAAACAGTTAGTTTCATTTATAACAATATTTTCGATAGGATTCTAAATCCATATAAAAATTGCCAGAACATTTTCGTCCCTCCTAATTGTTGACAGAACACTATAAATATTAGAAAAAGTTCTATTTTTGTCATTTCATTAGTCTTCAAATTTTTACACAATAAAGAAAAAATATATGGAAACCGAATTATATAATGCCAGAAATAAATTCCTTCACTAGCCATCTGCCAGAGCGAATAATGGGCGTGATCGAGACAGTTAAAGTGATTTCTGCGAATTAGAAGAGAGTGTGTAGATAGTAAAATATACATAGGTGTGAATATAAAAATTACGGGTGATAATAGTGTTTTTAGATGAAACTCAAGGTCTCTAGTTAATTCCACAATATAATACAAGTTATTGAAAATTCTAAAAAAATTTCAATTGTTTCCATAAATCAATATCATTCTGACGATGATATTGATTTATCGAAACAATTGTCAATTTTTTAGAATTTTCAATAACTTGTATTATATTGTGGAATTAACTAGAGACCTTGAGTTTCATTTAAAAACACTAATATGAGCATATTCCACGAAGTAAGGGTCGAGACAGTCAATTTCATACGGGTGATAAATTATGTTTTACATTACAAAAAAAATATGTACAATATTAACAATGTGTCAGATGCTGTCGAAGGTAGTTGATTTAAAACCATATTGATATAATATAATAACCAATCATTCTCCGCTACACTTAATACTAGCGATATATTTTCGACTTAATACATACTGATAAGGTCAGCCTAGCACGCCAGCAAATCACTTTCTTCGAATTTCGTTTTAGTTTCGAATGGTTCGTCAGTATTTTCAACAGTGAAATTATGATAAATTTAATTAATGCCCTAACTGGCAAATTTCCTTTAACTATCTCGCTTACAAGGGAACGTTTTTCGAAGATGGTCTTTATTTCTGGCATTATATAATTCGGTTTACGTAAAAATTTGAAGGCTAATGTTATGACAAAAATATAACTTTTATTTCTCCTCCCAACTCTATCTAAGATGCGAGAAAACTATTGGTGTACACCAAAAAAAGTTGGAGTTTTGTTTTTTTAGTAATTTTTTTTTCGGGTTTCAGCAAGAAAAACACGAAAAATTGGTTTTTAGAACAAAAATCCGGTGTGTATGTCGTCGTCGGCAACTTTTTATAACATGTCTTGTTAACAGGATACAGCCTCCAGAGGGAAATAAGTCGCCAATTTTATGATTGGATATTGTTCAGGGCATCTCATATTGATTTTCAAGGCACTAGAGCCAGTACAACAGGTCCTATAAATCCAGATATACTACATTTTTGTTTTTTGGAGAAATTTCGGTTTATTACCAAGATACATCCTCCGGAGTGTACACAAGAGACCAATTTTAGGATTAGTTATTGTTTAGAGCGTCTCACAGATGAAACCTATTGTTTTTCAGCTCACCAGAGCTACTACAACGGATCCTATAAATCCAGATATACTACATTTTTGGTAATTTTTGGAGAACTTTCGGTTTATTAGCACGATACAGCCTCCGGAGTTTATACAAGTGACCGATTTTATGATTGGATATTGTTCTGGGCGTCTCACAGATGAACCCTATTGATTTTTAGCTCACCAGACCCAGTACAACGCGTCATATAAATCCAGATATACTACTTTTTTGGTCATTTTGGAAAGTTTTCGGTTTGTTAACACAATGCATCCTCCAGAATATATATGAGTGACCAATTTTAGGATTGGATATTGTTCGGGGCGTCTCACAAATGAACCTTATAGATTTTCAGCTCACCAGAGCCAGTACAACGGTTGCTATAAATCCAGATATATCATATTTTTGGAGAAAATTTGGTTTGTTAGCATGATACAGCCTATGGGGTGTATAAGTGCGGAAAAGTTAGTTTTAATCTTTAAAGCCCTTTATTTTTATAAATATTTATAGCTTTCTTTAAATAATTAGTAGGGACAAAAATGTTCTGACAATTTTTATATGGATTGAAAATACTATCAATAATGATTTCCTCAAGTTTTATTACTGATACTCTAACTAAATTGTATATTTTTCTCCACCTCCTTTGAAATTTCAGGGTAGTGCACCCCGGCCATTTGGGGATGCATGCAATGTCTTTTATTATTGAACAGGTATTGAAGATTAAGTGAGTAACTTTTAATGACTTTTGGTCTATAGATTGTACTACCACTCCCTTTCACTTGGGAAAATTCTAGAATTGTAGAGGTTTGAATTATCTAATCTACCTAACTAATGCAAGGCAATGAAACTATTTTGAGTGCAGATTATGTATGTCACTTTTAATTTTAAATGAAAAATGTATACCTTTTCAACTAATTTGTAAGTTGAAATTTAATATGTCGGGCCACATAACTCGAGAAGTATTTGTCTATAATTCAGATGCTTATACCTTCATAAAGGTGTATACCATAATCACTTTTTTAGATACACCTAAAGTAAGCATATTTATAGTTGCAATTTAAAATTCGTTGTAAAGTATTAAAGTTCATGTTTAATCAACCTCTTTTTAACTATGAATAGGATTTGCAAATTCACCAAAGACATATTTAGTACACATCATTTTTGGGGTTGTGATTGTTGTCAATATCAAAGTTTTAAAGGATCTTCTTTTGGAACTTATTTTAAAATCGATATTTTTCAATCTATAGTTTTGTGAGAGGATATATAACTTATTATTTACAAAATGCAAATGGGCTTTCACTTCATTAATATAATTATCTTATTGTGCAACATTTGCATATTACCTGTTTATTTTAGTGGGGGATATTTTTTCATTTATGGAAAAACTAATACCACGCAGTTTAAATGTTTGCCTCATGTGCATTTTTACATGTCATTTTCACATTATTTTTTGAGATAAGAGACATACTTTTGGAATTTGTTATTTTCAGTTTTGTTCTTGAAAAATTCAAAATTTGATTTAAAAGGTGTGATTTTATGTTAGTCAAACCTAATTTACCTGTATTCAAAAGTTCCTTCTAAGTGAGCTGGCGCTATTTGAAGATGACGCTGTTAAGTCAGTTTTTGGAGCATAACTTAACAAAACTGCCCCCTACAAACTTCATACTTGGTACATTGTATAAAGGTCATGGTCAGAGTGAACAATATTCTAATTCTTTAATGTGTAATTATATTTGATGATGCATTGCACTATGTGACAACAGCACCACAAATTAATTTTTTATCATAGAGAAAGAATTGTTTGTAGAATGTCTTTGGGTTTTATGTTCTTTTAGTTTTTGCGAGTCGACAGACATCAATCGACGAGAGAATGGGCACCAGCAAGGTGTTAGTGTTAATCGTATATTGTTCATATTTAATAAACCTATAATAAAGTTAGTACAATCCACTTTATTAAACCACACCACAGAGTGCATCAGTGTTTGACCGCTTTATTAGACTGGCGTATACGGTCGATATCGGTGAAATGAACAAATTTGTGTAGAAAAGCGGAGATAGTGACATTGGTACCTTCTAACACCTGCCGTATAAGCAGTGGTGGCGCCAGGGGTGGGCGCGGTTGGGTGAGCGCCCAACCTAAATTGCTCTCGTCCAACCGTCTGCCCAACCTGTTAAATGGAGAAAAATAATAGCAAGCCTCATGAATAGAATAAAAGAAAACTTAAACCATCGCTTTCAATATTGGACCGTACTATAAGAAATATTATTTTGAGCTATACAAAAACTGAATAAGTAAAATATCTATATTATTTTATTTTACTTGTTGCTGTCTATTTGATTTATTGCATTTACGGCATGCTTTGTTTGAAGACGCCCGCTTATCAGTCTTTTAATGTATCATAAAATAAACACCCGATTTGTCGGTCCGGTCGGTAGTCAGGGTAGTCTGTACTACATAGAAATTTTTTTGACACGTGCCGTCGCAATATTGTTGTTACAAATCTCTTGCAAGTGGAAGGGTGTCTATAAAATAGATGTTATGTATTTCTTTACAATTTCATTCAATCTTTTCTTTTAAAAGAGGTTACTTGTTTTCTCTTTTACGTCCTTTTAGAGACCTTCTAAACATCATACAGGAAGAACAGCACAAAGAAGAGATCTATATCACAGCGGACATGCCCGTCAAAAATCCCTCCTTTGAAGAAACCCAAAAGACCTTAAATAAGCTGAAAAATCACAAAGCGCCGGGTACGGACGAGATACCAGCAGAACTTCTGAAATATGGGGGAGACGCACTACATCGCCAAATCCACCAGCTAATAACGCACATATGGTTAGGATACCAGCACGATGGAAGGAAAACATAATAGTGCCCATCCACAAAAAAGAGGACAAAACAAGATGCGCGAATTATAGAGGAATCTCACTCCTAAACACGGCATATAAAACCCTCTCAAACATCATTCTTAGTAGACTAATCCCTTATGCTGAAAATGTCCTAGGCGAATATCAAGCCGGGTTTAGGGCAAACAGATCAACAATAGATCAACTATTCACGCTGAGACAACTTCTAGAAAAGGGATGGCAGTATAACAGACCCATACACAATCTTTTCATAGACTTTCGACAGGCATATGATAGCGTAGAAAGAAGCCAAGTATGGAATGCCATGGCGGAGTTCTCAATACCAAAGAAACTCATTCGGATGACCAAAGTTTGTATGGAGGGTGGAATATCTAAAGTACATGTAAATAATAAACTGGCAGCTTTGAAATCTACAGTGGACTTAAACAGGGTGATGCGTTATCTCCACTACTTTTTAACCTTGTATTAGAGAAAGCCATGAGGTCGGCCGAAATAAAAACAGAATTGCTATCGGTTCAAGGTTCAAGCTGTTACTCGCATATGCAGATGACATAGATCTCGTTGGAGACTCCATCCTATCCACGAAAGACATTTTCAACAAGGTGGAAAGAGCAACAAGTGAAGTAGGGCTGAAGATTAATGAAGAGAAGACGAAATATATGTGTATAAATAGAACGACACAAAGAGACAGAATAGGACAAAATGTGACGATCAACACCTTTAATTTCGAAAGAGTACAACGTTTTAAGTATCTGGGGGCCGTAATCACAGCGGACAACGATGTTACCGAAGAAATAAGACAGAATCCAATCTGCAAACCGCTGTCTATTTGCACTGAATAAGCTCATAAAATCAAAAAATCTCACAAGAAGTTCAATGATCAAAATCTATAAATCCATCGTCAGACCTGTAATAACATACGGATGCGAAACGTGGACCATGACCAAAGCAAACGAAGAAAAGCTCAGACGCTTTGAACGAAAAATACTTAGAAAAATTTTCGGACCTCACCATGACATCACCACAAACCAGTATAAGATCAGAACCAATATCGAATTAAAAGCGCTATACAACGACGCCGATATTGTCCAAGAAATTAAATCACAGCGACTAAGATGGGCAGGCCACGTGCACAGGCTGAATAACGAAAGACTTGTAAAACTGGTATGGGAGGAGATTGCAACAGGCAAAAGACCACTCGGACGTCCCAGAATGCGATGGAGAGATAACATCCAAGCAAATCTCCGGAAAATGAACATTCCATTTGCCCCTAGGTTGATGGAAGACCGAACAAATTGGAAAAAAGTTGTACAGTCACCCAAGACCCACCCAGGGTTGTAGCGCTACGTGATGATGAATACATATAAATTTAATTTTAGAAAATTTAATTGTCGTTTAAAATGAGTGCTAAACGCATTATCAGTGACTTTTTTAAATCGAAACCAAGTGTTCATAGTGCAAATTTATTTGAAATAAGTGAAACGGTTGATGCTGGAGCAAATGAATGCGAAAGTGACAATATTGCAGAAGACAGCAACATTTATCCTAAAAGAAGGAAAGTACAGGAAGATGACACAGTTCAAGATGATGATTCCCCTTTATTAAGCAGTGATGAAAATGATAGTTCTAAGTCCGACACGTAAGTTTGTTATGTTAGAGAGATTATACTACTTAAGTCATTAGGTACTTATAAAAATTATTTTTTGATATAGGATGCACGTCAGCGACGCTGACAAAAATCCTACAACTATGAGTGATTTAGCCCAGTCTCTAGATGAACCTCCAAGACAACCGGATTTGCTCAATTTCCCAAAAACAAGATTTGGTCCGGATCTCCGATCTTTTAAATCAGACTTTTATAAAACCTATCCGTGGATTGAATACAGTGTTTTAAAAGATGCTGTGTTTTGTTATCCATGTAGATTTTTTTCATTGCATACAAAAGGAACATTTTCATCCAAAACATTCATTTCTGAGGGTTATAAAAACTGGAAAAAAGCTTCAGAAACAAAAGCTGGATTTAAATATCATAATAATAGCTTTCAGCACAAAAGTGCTATGGTAGCTTGGAATTCGTATAAAAATACTAAAAGTCAACAGTCAGTAGCAGCTCAAATTGCTTCTACAAAACCGGGAGTACATTAAATCTATTTTACGGTGTATAATTTATTTATCTACCCAGGGTCTTGCTCTTAGAGGACACGACGAGTCCAATACTAGTCAAAATAGAGGTAATTTTTTGGAATTATTAGATTTGATGTCACGTGATAATACCACTATTTCAAAAAGACTACTTGAGGGCCCAAAAAATGCTCGGTATACGCATCACTCAATTCAAAATGACCTTATACATTGTTTAGCCGAACTATCTATAAAACATATTAGTAGCGAAATTAAAGAAGCCCGTTATTTTGCCCTTATGGCTGATGAAACCAAAGACTTAAGTAAAATTGAGCAGTTATCAATTATAGTAAGATATTATTTAAACGGTGTGTTGTACGAGCGGTTTTTGGGCTATGAAGCTGCAGACAAATTAGATGCAACGTCATTGTTCCAGTTTATTAAAAAACGATTAAGTGAATGTGAAATCGACTTAAGTTGTTGCGTGGCACAAACTTATGATGGAGCAAACGTTATGAGTGGTAAGGTTAAGGGGGTACAAGCATTGTTAAAAAAAGTCCCACAGGCTATTTACGTACACTGCTTTAATCATGCCTTAAATTTAGTAGTAGTAGTAGATATATGTAAAAACTTAAAAGACTGCTATATTTTTTTTCTGTTCTTGAGAACCTTTATGTTTTTGTTAGTGGCTCTTCCATACATAATACATTTTTAAAAATCCAAAAAGACGTACATCCAGAAGATAAGCCTGTTGAACTAAAAAGACTTAGTGATACGAGGTGGACTTCACATATATCTAGCTGTTTGGTTGTAAAAAAAACATTGCCAGCAATATTAATTTTATTAAACCAGTACATAACCGAAAATAATGTTCGCTCTCCAGATGCAAATGGATTTTAAACAATATCAATTTTACTTTTTTATTCAATTTAGAGGTTTTCTGTGAATTCTTATCAAAAATAAAGAATGTTTCTGATTATCTACAAAGCAAAGACAGTGACATTCTAAAAAGTTTAACATTAGTGGAATCACTAAAACAGTTCTTTGTATCATATAGGCAAGATTGTGAATTTGAAAAGTTGTGGACTGCGACAGTACAAAACGCCTCGGCTAATAATATTGACTTAGATGATGTAAATATTAAAAGATCAAGAAAATTGCCTTCTAAATTTAATAATACTGTAATTATTCAAAAAATTACCTCACTTGAAGAGGACAGATGTGTTACTAAAAAAAGTGAATTTCAAACTAAATTGTATTATCCTGTTATTGATCGAATCACTTCGGAACTTTGTCGGAGATTTGAAGAAAATAATAGTGTTTTAAAAGGATTTAGTGTTTTAAACCCATCAAGTAATATATTTTTAAATTTAGAGCAATTAATCCATTAGCTATACATTACGGATGTGACTTGGCATCCGTCGAAACGGATTAAAGTTACTACCAAAAACCATTGAAAGGTATGAAATTAATCATGATGTTAAAATAAAAACCGTCTTTAATCTTGCAGCTCTTCTGCAGGAATTTAAATTAGTTTTTCACGAACTCAATAAATTGTGTAGAATTACAATAACCGTACCCTCTTCAAGTGCCAGTTGTGAGAGATCGTTTAGTGGCTTAAAAAAAATTAAAGATTATTTAAGGACCACAATGTCACAAGGAAGGCTCACCGATTTAGGAATTTTGTATGTCGAAAAAAATATTATTAAAACATTGGATTTGGATGTAGTTGTAGATTTGTTTGCCACTAAACATAACAATAGAAAGATAGCTCTTTTTTAATGTCTAACCGTCTAACGTTTTGCAAATAATGTGTTCATGTGTAAAATAAACTTTAAACTAGTGCCAGAGAGTTTTTTTATCCCATTTATTAATACTAGTTGAAATTTTACAAATCTGAAATATTTAAATTAGGTACGCGGATATCTGTATAAACCGAAATAATCCAAATTTTTACTGCCCACCCTCCAAATTTTTGTGCCGTGTATCGCCCAACCGAAAAGAAAAAGCTGGCGCCGCCACTGCGTATAAGGTTCATATGCAGGCAGCCATTGATTTGGTCAAGTAAGTGTTCTGTTCACACAAATCAAGTAGAGTTTATTTAACCAAGTAAAAACGGCGACTATATAAATACAGTGTTTTAAGTACACAGTCGAGCGTGACAGCTGAAAATTAACCTCGAAATAGGTAAGCATTGTGTATTTTCCGTCGAAAATAGTGCTATGAATCAAAAAGTGCAAATGAAAAAAGTCCTTCTTCGTTCAATTTTAAAACTTGTGATTCATGAAACGGAAGAAATATGT
Source organism: Galeruca laticollis (assembly GCA_963921935.1). NCBI lineage: Eukaryota > Metazoa > Arthropoda > Insecta > Coleoptera > Chrysomelidae > Galeruca > Galeruca laticollis. Next base: position 196,354,696 of record OY998179.1, on the reverse strand, counting down.
TTAGAAATAATGCAAAAGCCCAAGCAAGCGAGTATGGGTAATAAATTGGATTTTTAGAAAAAAATTTCCTTGGATCTTTTAACTGTCTTTGATATATTACCAAATGAAATTATCTGTTCAAAAGAATAATACTATAATGAGGAATGCTATTTCAGCCACTACAAAATTGCAGGCAGTACTATATTTTCCGGCTACTGGGAACAATTTGAGAAGCCTACATGTTTATAGGATATCAAAGACATGAGCATTAACCCGATCTAAGGAGAACCAGAGACACCTTATCTGAACTCACTTTGATAAATCTCAGTAGACGCGTCCACGTCGCGGGGGTGGGGCCGACTCATTTGAATCTGTGACTAAGTTCTACTGTGGATCCAGCGTTGTGGAGTATAACGCATCCCTCTTTCCCACTGATGCGGGTGAAGACCACACTGACAGAAAAGGCAAAAAACAGGGACTTCGGCAATATGGGTAGATAAGACTCAAAGTCGTAGAAGACAACTTATCTAGGGAAGGCATAATCCGAAAAAGAAATCCATGGTCCTCCAAGAATTATCCTAGGGCTAGCTCCCCGATATCCAGAAACATGTATAATGCTAAAACACCCAACAAAAAGCCGGATGGATTACATGGACAAAGACTTAAGCGATGGAAAATGATTATGAATGTTGTATCATGGAATGTACAAAGTATGACAGGAAAAACAAACGAAATTATGAATGAGATCGAGAATATGATATCTGACATAACAGTTTTAACTAAAACAAAGAAGAAGGGTAGTGGTATAACACAGCTTGGAAACTACATATATGTCTATAGCGGTGTAAACAAATACGAAAAAGATAAACAGGATATAGGTGTATAGATTCTCGTCTCATTAAAGTGAATATCAACATCAGAAACAGCCGATTTTGCATAATAGGAGTATACGCACCTAATGATGACGATAGTGTGTCTAATAAGGATCAATTCTTTGAAAAACTACATTGAATAATCAGTAACGTTGGTGACTCCAGCTAAATTTTATTAGCCGTTGGTTTTAACGGAAGAACAGGAAAAAAACCGAATAACAATATAGTCGGCCCTTTCGGAGAAAATGTCTTAAATGATAATGGAAAAAGACTAATAGACTTATGTGATCAAAATACTCTGAAGATTACAAATGAATTCTTCCAACACAGATCCATACACAGGATACAAGACAACTACGATCCGTCATTGACTACATTATTGTACGACAAAACACAGTACTTAAAGTAGTAGATGTGAGAGTATATAAATGCGCTGATTATGGGAGTAATCATAAACTTCTCAAAATAAAAATAATGTTACCATACCGGCCCAGCAGACCTAACAGGAATAACGAAAATGAAGAAATCAGAGAGGTTGAGTATCCAAAATACAATATCCAGAGATTTAAGAACGTAATTACTAGGCACCTTTATCAACAGAGACTTCATCAAAAATTTGAATTACACATTCGTGGAACAGCAAATGCACAAAGTATCCATAGTGCAGCATTGGGTCTAATTGAAAACAAACCAAAGAGAAAGTACGGGTTTTCTTCAAGGATAGAAGAAATAATACCGGAGAAGAGGAAATTGTATCACAAATGGCTATCAACAAAAGCACCTGAAGATAAAACGGACTATAGAAAAATACAACTAGAAACCCGGAAAACTGTGATAGAAGAACAAAGGAAGATGTGGGATCAGAAATGTACAGAAATTAATACCTATATTGGAGGACGCAGATGCACCGAAGTTTGGAATTTCATAAGAAAAATTAAAGCGCCAACCAGAAATAATATTAAAATTAATACGATAAGTTTAAAGACTACTACGCTAAATTATTTACAGAAGACATGTACCCTTTGGAAAACAACAATAAAGCAAATATTTCCTTTGAAGGATAACAGCAGAAGTTAATAAAAAAGTGAAACTGCTCAAAAATGGAAAATCAATAGGTCCGGGAGGAATATACAATGAACTCATCAAATATGGCACATCAAAATTGTTCCAATTGACAGCACAACTATTCACAATCTGTAGAAATTGTCATCATGTTCAGGAAGAATGGAAAACCGCTTTCATAACCCCTTTATGTAAGAAAGGAGACCGAAACAACTGTGGCAATTACAGGGCACTCTCAGTTACCATCACGGTTAGTAGGCCTTATGGACGCATAATAAAGGGTCGAATAGAAGAAGAATATCAAAGTTGTGAAGCTGAAGATTCAGACGCTCATGTACATATAACACCTTCACAATCAAACGACTAATTGAAGAACAAAAAAGGCTTCAAAGAAACATCTTTTATTTGTCGACCTATCATCATTCATTTCTATCATAAAACTATGGGAAGCTATGAGACAAACTCGCATCAACGAAAATTTGATTTCAGCGGTACAAGACTTGTATGAAAGTATGACGTCAAGGATAAATATAGGTAATTCGTTATCATAGAATTTTGGGATTATCAAAAGGTTGCGCCCTCCGATTAACAAATAAAATAGATATGTTTGTTTTGATTTTTCTTGTCCCAAACATCTAGTCACATTCTAAGCTCACTTCTGGACACTTCCACTGCTTTGTCATATTTACAAATTCTCTTTAGTTGCAGAAAAAATGAAATTAGAAGTTTAATTGACAATTTGTTAAAAAGTTATACAAATAAAAAAGTCATACTAATTTATACATTTGAGTCGCTGCTTTTAAAATTAATTAATAATACTTGAATTTTATTTAATAAAGGCATATTCTTACATAAATTTTAAACAAGTATTTCTTATGGCTATAACTAAAAGTGACAGCATTGCTCAAAATTTCAGTACCTGTTTTATGTGTCAAGGGTAACCTATTTAGTAGTTTTGTCTTTGTTTAATTACCATATAAAGAGAGATGCAAATATCGTCAGAGTGTGCTCAACGATCATTTCGAATACGCCGTAGTATTATAGTAAATAATGTCAAACGTGGTTTGTTTATACGAGCGCCATTACGATTAGAGAGTAAACATTTAGTTCTATCGTTTTGATGAGTTTTTCAAGACTTTTATCGACAAAATGAACTTTTAAGTTAATTAATTTAATCTTTTTGGATTATCATGGTTCGTCGGTGCCAAGTTTGTTAGAAAAACAACAGAAATTACCAGGGCCATGTGTCTACAATAGCATCCCCACTTTTTGTAATTCATTCATTATTTTAATACTGGCGTTTAGGATTGTTTGTCGCAAAAATAAACGTGTTTATGAATGAAATGCCCTCTGTATTGTATATTATATCGCCAATACTTTTTAAAATATATACTGAAAAGCTTTAAAATGGTGGAAGAAAAAAATGTAGTAAAATGGATTTTGAATTGGAAAACTCAATATTATACACGCTTCAATTAGCTGATGATCAAGTAGTTATTGCACAGTCAAAAGAGGATTTAGAATACATGACTCGGAAGTTATTGGAATAATATCAACAATGGGTATTTACTGTCATTGTGGATAATTCTAAATATATGTGTAGTGGAAAGGATGTGGTTTGTGAAAATGGAACAACAATATACCACAGAAATACAAAACAGGATACCTCAAAGCTGGAAAATTATAGGTGCGCTGAAGATAGTTATATGGTCGGGAAATATATCGAAAGGAAGAAAAAAACATATATAACCCAATGATGAAAAGCGTATTAACATATAACCCTGCAATATGGACAATGACTGAAAGAGACAAAATGAAAATAATGGCTCCGGAAATGGATGCATTGCGAAGATCGGCAAGAATATCTAGATTGGAACGTAGAACAAACCAACACATGAGACACATTACAAAGAAAAAAAACCACCATAATAAAAGAAATAGAACAGAAACAATTTATATGGCACAGACATATTTGTAGAAGGAATGCAAATAGACTACCACGACAGATACTGGATTGGTCTGCACAGGGACAAAGAGGAACACCAAAAACGAATTGGTTGCAAGACGTCAAGAATGTCATGAGTTAAAGGAACCGATCAGAAAATGACTGTTAAAATAGAAAAGAATGGAAGTTGGGTATCGTACGGTGACGCCAGCCGCAGTAAACCGATTTTACATACATATCAAAGACAAGCATGAGAATATGTCGATATAATGTTTTTAATCTTTTGAGCAATTTATTTATATCAGTATGTTGCTTGCCGTTTTTGTTTATTTCTGTGCAGTTAGTTTCGAACATCCCACAGCCACTCATGTTTAACATATTCTTCAACGAATTTTAAAGTAGTATCTTCTCCCCATTTTGCCATATTTAATTGTATGAATTAAAATATTCACCGTAAACAGAATCTGCAGTGATACTTCAACTAAACTGGAAGAGACCACACTGCTTACTTGGCCTGACCAGGCGTATCGCGATAATCGGCTTTTTGTGGTGGGAGCTGCTACTCGACCAAGCAAATAGAATCGAGTTCTATTTACTAAACTCGATTGCCAGTGAGCTCAACTAAAATAAATGTGTTCAAAGTAACTAAATTACTGAACCACTTGACTAACCTACTGGCTGCATTTGAACTTTGCTATACGGACGTATTTGGCCGATAGACGGCAGAAAACAAGTATATTTGCTTTTTTTCGTCCGTATATGACAGTATACGTCGCAATTTGTTTAGGTTGCGATTAAACTATATAAAATATGAACAGTTTCGTAAACATATCGTGAAATATTTTACTAGAAAAACAGAATGGTTGACGTTGTATTACATACGTACATACAACAATTTCTTTTAAAACAAAGTAATGTGAGTACCAAATTGTTAAATGTAAAAGCAAATATATCCCCGTTAGAGTCTGGTATATATATATAAACCTAAGTGTCCAGAATGTAATGCTCTCGATTTGGGTCAAACCCTCAGAAATTTTGAAATCAGATACAGTGAACACTTACGAGCATACATATTAAAACAACCAGAGAAATCGTACTATGCAAAACATCTACTTGACACCAAACACAATACTAGAGTACTACATATTTGTCATAAGAAACAAGAACTATATTTCCTTGAAGAATTAGAAATTAGAAGCCACTTAACCCTTTAGTGGGCCGTGGTAAATGTATTTACCACCAGCGTCAAACTTCGTTTGGCGATTTAAATAGACATTTTTGTACAAACTAGTGAATCCATCTATTGACCAGACGTTCAAGCTTTCTGTCTGGAAATTAAGGTAAAGAAGGGACCTTGTTGTAAAGCACGTGCTGAAAGGTATTGTTGTGGGTGTCAACATTTTTCGCGCCAATTTACCGTAAACAAGTGTTTTTATTGCTTATTTGTCTACCAGTGATATAAAAGTAAGTATATAAGACTTTTTTTGTGTTAAGGCTTTTATTTTTAAGTTTTGTTAATTCTAGAACCGCCCGTGTTGGTGTAACTGGATTTTTTTACAATATTTTTTTTTTAGTAAAACGTTCAATCATGAAAAAGAGGTGGAATCTAGATAATCCAGAAGATGCTAAACAGGCCATTAACTATATTTATTGTTTACCTGATGAGGAATATAATTCGGAGAATGAATGCGATTCTGAAGCCGAAGAAGTACTGTGTGAATTAGACTATTCAGAGTTAGACAATTCGGGCATTGATAATAGTTCTGTCTCTTCTACCGTTAATAGTCCAAGTTTATTGACTCAATTGAATCATGAAGTATCTGAAAATGTTCCTAGCAGTTCAGGTGTAACTATTCAGGAGACATCAAGTTATAATGTACGAGTTCCAGCGTTTGATCGTGATAGTGTCTCTTTTTGCAATAATGAAGGTAATCATTATATCTATAGTACCTACTAATTATTATAGAGTTAACTTTACTCTTACTTTCAGATATAATAGATGCACGTAGAACTCCCCAAAAAACAAAGGAAAAAAAATTCAAAAATCAAAAAAAGTAAAGGTGGAACTGGAATGGTCTGACCAATCCGAATATTTTGACGATTTATGTTTGGAGTTAGTAAAGGAACCGGAAATTACTTTGTCACCGGAAAATAATGGAAAGGAAGTATCTTATTTTCAAGAAATTCTTGATGATACCATTCTAAATTTAATTGTTTACCAAACCAATTTATATGCCGATCAAAAAAATATCAAAAACTGGAATCCTTTATCTTTAGCGGGACTAAAAGCATATATAGGATGCTTGATTATAATGGGGATACATAAACTGCCGGAAAACTACTGGAGCTCAGACCCGTTGTTGGGAGTGACGGGAGTCTCAACTGTATTGAGCTCTAAACATTTAAAAAAAATTACGGAAGCTCTCTATATAAATGACAATGCTCTGTATCCTCCGCGTGATAGCCCAAATTTTGATAAATTTTATAAACTCCGACCACTAATAGATCATATTAGCAGAAGAAGTAGTGAGGTGTATGAATGCTAGACTAATATATCTGTTGACGAATCAGTGATAGCTTTTAAAGACAGATGTTCATTCAAGCAGTACTTGCCTATGAAACCCATCAAACGCTGCTATAAAGTTTGGTGCTTAGCAGATTCTAAAACTGGGTACATAAGCAAGTTTGAACTATATACTGGTAGGTCTGTAGAAAAAGGAAAACGCAACTATGGTGACTCTGAAATTGGTTTGGGAGAAAAGGTTGTTTTTGAACTAACAAAAGAAATAAAAATTGTCTTGTAGCTTCCGATAACTTTTTTATGAGTGTATTTCTCCAAAAAGAATTCCATCGCCATGGAATATACAGTGAGAACAGATAAAGTAAAATTGCCAGAAAGAAGAAACATAATCTGCAGCGAGGAGAATTTATATTTAATTTCCATGATGTTGTAAGTGCTGTCAAATGGCAAGACAGCAAACCTGTTTTTTTTTAAACACCGCAGTGTCTCCATAAGAAACAGCTATCATACATCGAAAAAATAAAGATGGTTTAAAAAGTTCAGTACACACTGTCCTAAAGTTGTAAAGATTTACAATTCTATTATGGGAGGAGTTGATAATTTTGATCAGAAAAAAGAAAGCTATGGTAACGGAAGGAGATCAATCAAATGGTGGTATAGGATTTTTTAATTTTTTATTAGATATGTGTATTATAAATAGCTTTATTTTGTACAGCAGATCTAAAAGAAACTCCCACGATCAGTTAGGTTATCGACTTGCTTTAGCTAAACAGCTAATAAATTCATTTAGTTCTCGTAAAAGGCGGGGAAGTGGAGTACATTTTTTGGCAAAAATACGAAGTGTTCCCGATGAAATAAGACTAGCTCAAGTTGGGGTTCACTCAGTTGAAAAAGGCACATACAGAAGGTGTAGGATCTGTAGTACCAAAATAAATAAAAAAAGAATGCCCTTCTCCTGTTCTCATTGCAAAGTGTCCGTTTGTGTACCAATTTGTTTTAAAAAACTACATTCAAAGTAAAAAAATGTTTTATCCGCAGATGGGCGGTGGTAAACATATTTACCACTACGATTTTTTTGTTATTTTTTTAATAAGTTTTTGAAAATGAATTCCGATTTGATTTGGAAAACTACATTTTAAGTCAAAAATAAGCATTTTCTTTTGTTCTGAAAAAAATTGTTTTGTTCGCGGATGGGCGGAGGTAAAAATAATTACCACCATAATTTTTTTGTTATTTTTCGAATACATTTTTGTAAATCATTCAATGTGTTTTAATGACTAACTAAATATTCCCAATCACAAAAAAGTACTTTTGTATTTGTAATACTTCATTTTTGCCCGTTAAAGGGTTAAGAGACCCCACAATATGAAGTTGTCAATGAACAGATCAATCTAGGGAATTCTCCACTTTTAAACGGTCTTCTTAAGTAATAATTGTAAAGATCAGCAAATATAATAGCGAATTCTAAGAAGATCACATTTTTTATGGAAAATATCTTATAGTTTTTGAATTTACTGTAAAATTTGTCAACAAAAATATAACCAATACAGACGTGGTTTTGTAGTGAACAATTTATCACTGCAGGCTTACACAATGTACCAAGTTTGAAGTTTGTAGGTAACGGTTTGTTGTGATATGCTCAAAAACGATTAACAGCGTCGTCTCCAAAGGGCACTAGCTCGCTTAGGAGGAACTTTCGGATAAAGGTAAGTTACGTTAGATGGATATAAAATCACATCTAGTATTTGTAGTTGGCTGAAGAGTTTCTGGGTACCCTGCATAAGCTCAACAAATTTTTAAAGGGATCCAAAAAAAAGTAATTTTAACTGACGTCTAGGGCTTTTCGGAAACGGCAATCCTGGATCAGATAGATCACTTATCAGATGATTGCGGTCCTAATCCAGAACGAGATTTTTATCAGAGTTTCCGAACGAATGACACGTTCTGTTTTCTGTGGAAATGTTAGCCTTAAAACTTAACCGATAAGAACATTTTATTTTTATTACGTTGCATTGATTTTTATATTTTTCATGTACTTCTCTCCATGCTCATTTTGTAAACCTGTAATGTGTTTTTCATTTATCGTTTACACTAAATTTTAATGCCAAGAAGCAAAATTACCAAAATCGCAAGTCTAAATATCCTGCCAACTATGTGGCTTAAAGAATTAATAACTTTTTAGGTTGTTGATAACAGAAACAAAATTTTAATACCAATCAGCTATCCATTTTTTATATCGAAAAGTCAAAAATAACAAAATCTGCAAGCCTCAGCAACCTGCCAACTATGCGGTATAAAGAATTAATAACTTTAGGTTAAAGAAAACAAAAACAAACGAAACAACCTGTTAGCTAATCGCATTGACCAACCAGTATATTGCTCTGCTAAGACAGGAGGTCGTATCTGCAAAAATGTAATTGCCGGGAAAAAGCAAATTTGTGTATCGTTTTCTGCCATGGAAACGCATAATTGTAGGGATATTATTTTGCTTCCACCTATAAAAGGAACTATGTTTGATCTCGATTAAGAAACTCAGTTTCGTGAGTTATGATCTGATTGAATATATTTTGATACGACTGATTGACTTTAATGAAGTTGACCAAATTGAATCTTGTATCCAGGAATCACGTTGTTTATTTATAGGTTATATCCCAAGACCTATGAATTTAATCAATTAAACTCTCGACATATTAACTGAAATTAACTGTCTCGACCCCTACTTCGTGGAATCTACTCATATTAGTGTTTAAAACACTGTCATATTACTTTTCCGCCCAACCTACCTAATATGCGAGAAAAGTATTGCTTTACCCCAAAACAAGTTGGAATTTTGATTTTTTTTGTTATTTTTACGTTTTCCACCAAGAACAACACGAAAAAACGGTTTTTAGAAAAAAATCCTGTGCGTATAACGTCGTCGTTGTCGTCGTCCACTTTTCGTAACATGGTCTTGTTAGCACGATATAGCCCCCGGAGTGTCACAAATGACCAATTTTATATTATACGTTAATATTGTATAGGACGTCTCACAGATGAACCTATTGATTTTCTGCTCACCAGATCCAGTACAACGGGTGCTATGGTACTAGAAGTACGACATTTTTGGAGAAATTTAAGTTTGTTAGCACGATACAGCCTCCAGAGTGCAATAAGTCACCACTTTTATGATTACGTATTGTTAACGATATCTCATATATTAACCCTATTGATTGTCACCTCACCAGAACCAGTACAACGGGTGTTATGGTACTTGAAGTACTAAATTTTTGTAATTTTTGGAGAATTTTCAGTTTGTTAGCACGATACAACCTCTGCAGTGTATACAAGTGACCAATTTTATGATTGGATATTGTTCAGGGCATCATATAGATCAACCTTGTCGATTTTCAGCTCACAGGAGCTAGTACAATGGGTGCTATGGCACTGGAAGTGCTACATTTTTGCTCATTTTAGGAGAAATTTCGGGTTGTTAGCACAATACAGCCTCCGAAGTGTATACAAGTGACCAATATTATAATTGTATATTTTTCAGTGTGTATCATAGATTAACCGTATTGATTTTCAGCTCACTAGAGCGAGTACAACGGATCCTATAAATCCAGATGTACTACGTTTTTAGTTATTTTTGGAGATATTTCGGTTTGTTAGCACGATACTGCTTCTGAAGAGAATACAAGTGACAATTTTATGATAGGATATTGCTTAGAGTAATAATAAACAGAGAGGGCTATTCATACGTAAACACGTTTATTATTGCGGCCAGTAGTGAAATAATGAATGAATTACAAGAAGTGGGGATGGTGTTGTAGCTACATGGCGTTGGTAATTTCGGCTGTTACTTTTCTGCCCAACCTATCTAATATGCGAGAAAAGTATTGGTTTACCCACAAAAAAGTTGAAATTTTGAGAAAAAATTTGAGTTATTTTTACGTTTTTCATCAAGAACAACACGAAGAAAATGGTTTTTAGAAAAAAAATCCTGTGTGTATGTCGTCGTTGTCGTCGGCCACTTTTCGTTACATGTCTTGTTAGCACGATACATCCTCCGGAGTGCAACAAATCACTAATTTTGTAATTAAATATTGTTCAGGACATCTCACAAATGAACCCTATTGATTTTCAGCTCACAATAGCCAGTACAACGGATGCTATGGTACTTGAAGTACGATATTTTTGTCATTTTTGGAGAAATTTCAATTTGTTAGCACGATACAGCCTCTGGAGTATATACAAGTGACCAATTTTATGATTGGATATCATTCAGGGCATCTCAAAGAGGAACCCTATTGAGATTCAGCTCACTAAAGCCAGTACAACGAGTGCTATGGTACTTGAGGTACCAAATTTTTGTCATTTTTGGAGAATTTTCAGTTTGTTAGCACGATACAGCCTCCAGCGTGTATACAAGTGACCCATTTTATGATTGAATATTGTTCAGGGCGTCCTATAGATAAACCTTATTGATTTTTAGCTTACCAGAGCTAGTACAACGGGTGCTAAGGTACCTGAAGTGTGACATTTTTGCCCTTTTTGGAGAAATTTCGGGTTTAGTACGATACAGCCTCCGGAGTGTATACAAGTGGGCAATTTTATAATTGGATGTTTTTCAAGGTGTCTCACAGATGTACCCTATTGATTTTCAGCTGACTATAGCGAGTACAGCGGGTCCTATAAATCCAGATATACTGCATTTTTGGTTACTCTTGGAGAAATTTCGGTTTGTTAACACGATACATCCCCCAAAGTGTATACAAGTGACAATTTTATGATAGAATATTAATCAGAGCATCTCACAGATGCGGAAAAGTTAGTTTTAATCTTTAAAACCGTTTATTTTTTTGACAAATTTGGCACCGACGAACCATGATAATCCAAAAACATTAAATTAATTAACTTGGAAGTTTATTTTATCACTAAAGGCTTTGAAAAACACATCAAAACGAAAGAACTAAATGTTTACTCTCTAGTCGTAACGGCGCTCTTATAAACAAACCACGTTTGGCAGTATTTACTACAAAACTACTAAATATACTAATATTGACACATTAAACAGGTACTGAAATTTTTACCAATGTTGCCACTATTAGTTATAACCATAAATGTATCTAAGGATACAACAAATACTTGTTTAAAATTATATAAGAATATGCCTTTATTAAATAAAATTCAAGTATTATTAATTAATTTTAAAAATAGCGACTCAAATGCATAAATTAGTATGACTTTTTTTATTTGCATAACTTTTTAACACATTTTCAATCAAACTTCTAATTTCATTTTTCCTGCAACTAAAGAGACTTTGTAAATATGGCAAAGCAGTGGAAGTGCCCGCAAGTGAGCTTAGAATCTGACTCAATATTTGGGACAAGAAAAGATCAAAACAAAACATATCTATTTTATTTGTTAATCTGAGGGATATTGTTCAGGGTGTCTCACAGATGCGGAAAAGTTTAGTTTGCTCTTTAAAACCGTTTATTTTGAGCATGATTTTGGTTGGAAAATAGTTCAATGAAGAATAAATTGACAAAAACTCGAGACCGCGAAGCGGTCGAGTGTTTTTATTAATTTCTTTTGCATGAAACTATTTGGCAAAAAGCAAAATCATGCAAAATACATTTCGAAATTTTAACCGATTTAAATTTATAGGTCGAGGGCTAGATTATTTCCTGAATAACTGAAATTGAAACCAACAACAAATAATGTTATTGGTGCTATAGCATTGCAAAAAGCTGCATGTTGTTTAATCACTTCCAATATTCTCAGCTGGGTCCAGTTAGACACCGTTTTACCAAGAAATCTCAGTTGTCATTAGATGAAATTTGAATTTTTTTGACATTTGATTGGCTTTTAATACATAATTTCCCGCTCTTGCCCTCACTACATTGTTTGACAGGACATTGACAATTGCCATTACTCAGACCAAATGGCCTAACTGAAGATACGACAAAAGGCCGTAGGAATATTCAGATACGTCAATCTTACTTTGCAAACTCTCTGTATTTGTAGTTACGACAACCCTACAACACTGGATTTGACGGATCTATCGTGCAGATACCACTTTTAGACTTTGTAGGATGATAAGATAAGTTAGTAGCATGCTGGATATGCAAAAAACCGAAAATCTCGATTTAACAGGGCAATATACTAGGTTAGAAAGGATCCAAACAAATAATGATCATCCGCTCAGTTCGTTCAGTTTCCGAACGTAAGTGAACGTGATTCGGATTACTTTCCGATCATTCAGATCATGTTCGGGTTAACCCGATCATAGTTTCCGAAAAGACCGATTGTAAAACCTATTTAACTCTTTACATTGTAAACATTAAGTTCAAATTCCAAATAAGCAATGGTTTTGTTTTTATAAAGTTTGTTTGGTAGAATAAAATGTTTGAATATGTTGAGATGGTCCTCTTCCTCCTACCAATATTCAAGAACAGTGGAGGTGATGTACATATGTATGTATAACGTGGCGGATTTATACAGGGTTAGTGACAGTTTTAAATGTCACTGAATCGAACCTTAAATTTATAAAAAGGTTACATTTTATGGTGACACTAGACGCTGTCTTGAAGCGTCAGGTGGTATGAATTAGAAAAATAGATTAAAAAATTAGAATAAAACACTATCTGAATTACCGGGTAGCATTAACGGATTATTTCTAGAAATATAATTTAAAAAAAAATTATGTTCACGTAGTAATTTGAAGATAGGATGTATCCACAAATGTTTTTTTTGTATATTTTCTTATTTTTGTAGTCTGTAAAAATATTTCATTAAATAAAAGAGTAGCTAATATTTTTTTTCGCCTGATTTTTCAATTTCTGCTCGGCAAAATTTAATACTCGTGAATTCACATTGACTTTCGAACCTGATTACTTTATATTGCTTTTTCTTTCCATGAAATGGCACCGCTTCTACATTTGACGCTACCTCTATTTCAGATGGCGCTCTATTTTAATTTTTTATTCTATGATTCTAATTCATACCACGTGATCGCATTTGACGCTTGAAGCCAGCGCCTAGCGTCACGACGAAAGGGCACCTTAAGATTAAGTGTATAGATATGATATGAATCATTCCATAAGAATTATTATTACATAGACTTATTTTTTTATTTTCCAGTCCGTTACGACGCATGGTACACGCTTTACTCTTACGACCTCAACCAACAGAGTGGTTAGATCATTTATGCAGGTTTCTATCAGTTTAACAATTTTTGGAATGTGACTAACTTTTCTAACTATTTTCCTCATAAAAATAATCATTATTGGCAACTGTTACTAACCCAAATTGCTAATACAAAGTGTATATAAATATCATTTTGCCACATTACGGGAGCATTTTTTGTGGTGTTCCAGTTGAATATTTATTATTGATTCATACTATTTCTATATAAGAAAAATTCTTATCCGCTGAATAGAGTAATTCAAAATTGTCCATGTTTAATTTGTGATAAGTATTTCTTAAAACCGTCCATTAGACCCTATAGATGAAACTATTCATTGGTATTTATGAGGCGGTCAAATCAATATACATGTCTGCAAAAAAAGGAATCTTAGTTTTTGAAAAGCTGGAGGTCGTTTTCAGAGTAATTTTCTGTGCGGAATTCGAATTGGTCTTCAGAATTCTCTATCACATCAAATTATTGAGCAATCCTAATCAAAAAGTGCAAAAACACCGATTTGTTTCCAAATTTTATATTCATATTCAGCAATCCCAAAACCTCTGAGAACAAGTTTTCAAGTGGAAAATCACGATAAAAAATGTCTACCCCAAAGGGTTTAAAATGACATAAAGCAGTGAAGTTGACAAATAATCTATAAGATATAAAAGACGAATAAGACAATTTGATGCGAAATAGTATTAGTCCGGGAAAGTAAGGAAATTAAAGGGAAAATTTATCCGTAAATTATTTCTCATTTTTTAATAAAAGTACATCCCCCCACCAACATTTTCCTAGTTCGTCTAATAAATTCCACTGACGCTTGCGACGGAGTTTGCAAGCACAGCTTGGAACACGTAAAATTCGGGTGTTTTATGCTCCTGGTATTCCTGGATGTGCTTGTACAAAAAAAAATGTTTTGCTCTAAAAGGTGACGTAATTCGATTTTCGAAAATAAAAATTCTGTCCTTAAATTTTCCAACTTTTGGATATTTTTTCGAAAATTACATTTTCAATTGGCAATTATGAATAAAATAACAATATCGAGGTCAACACATAGGGGGCAAACGTCTAAAAATTTACGTTTTTTCAGATTTGGAAAATTCAAAATGGCAGCCGCTCAAAATGGAATTACATTTTTTTTTCAATTGACTCTAAAGTTATGAACGTTAATGATATCGAGACGCGGTTGATTGCAATCGATAGAATGAAAGTTATATTTTTATAAATAAAACAAACACAATTTTTCAAAATTTTTTTACATAATTTTTAACAACATTTACCGGAAAAAAAACTTATTATCTCGTTTTTTTCCATTTTTTCCTTTGAAAAATGTAATAATAATATCTTTTTGCATCATGAGTATCTTTGTCTTTGAAAGACGCGTATTTTAAAAAAAAATTCCAGATACAATTAGTAGAAGCTGAGATAAACAAGTGCAAACTCTGTTCGATACTGTGACAATATTAACTAAAATTTTCAAATTTTGACCGTTTCGCTCGATTGCTGAATCTCCACTCTATCTGAGTGCAACTTTTCATTTTTCTCCAGTCAATGGGTACATTCGAAAAAGAACAGTAACCTTAGTGCGCCCTGCCGCACTAAGGTGCGACAGCTGCTTGGCGTAGTGGTGGGGAGTCAGCACTCGTTTTCAGTTGAACGAAACTCGCGCTTTTTTTATTGTTTTTTTTTCCATAATATTGTCAATTTCTGGTTTTCTAATAGTATTATGATTATTAATGATTGCAATCGAGCGAAACGGTCAAAATTTGAAAATTTTAATTAATATTGTCACAGTATCGAACAGAGTTTGCACCTGTTTATCTCAGCTTCTACTAATTGTATCTGGATTTTTTTTTAAAATACGCGTCTTCCGAAGACAAAGATACTCATGATGCAAAAAGATATTATTATTACATTTTTCAAAGGAAAAAATGGAATAAACGAGATAAAAATTTTTTTTTCGGTAACTGTTGTTAAAAATGATGTAAAAAAATTTTGAAAAATTGTGTTTGTTTTATTTATAAAAATATAACTTTCACTCTATCGATTGCAATCAATCGCGTCTCGATATCATAAAAGTTCATAACTTTAGAGTAAATTTTTAGACGTTTGCCCTCTATGTTTATCCATGTTTTGACCTCGATATTGTTATTTTATTCATAATTGCCAATTGAAAATGTAATTTTCGAAAAAATATCCGAAAGTTGGAAAATTTAAGGACGGAATTTTTTTTTGGAAAATCGAATTATGTCTCCTTTTAGAGCAAAAGATTTTCTACATTTTTAACCTTTACAATTTTTTTGTACAAGCACATCCATGAATGCCAGGAGCATAATACACCCGAATTTTACGTGTTCCAAGTTGTGCTTGCAAGTTCCGTCGCTAGCGTCAGTGGAATTTATTAGACGAACTAAGAAAATGTTGGTGGGGGATGTACTTTCATTAAAAAATGAGAAATAATTTACGGATAACTTTTTCCATTGAGCAGATTTTTCGACCTTACTTCCCCGCACTATATATAAAATCAAATTAACCATCTCGACCCATACTAATATATAAAATTGTCTGTTCCAGCAGCAAATTTTTTAAATATAGACTAAATGTGTTTTGAAATTAGCACTATTGTTGTGAACAACATTTAATGTTTCGACAGGGAACGGAAGAATTCTGTACAGCATTATCAACAATGGTTACAGCAGATCTCTCCAAAATAAAAATTCTGCTCTATTGGAATTTACCCAGAATTTTATAGCATAAGTTATGTGTAAACGGACCAATGCGAAATGTGCAATCGTTGCTAAGAAGTTAGGCGTGGTTAAGTGTCTCTCATTAATTAACTCCAAATAGACTATAATTAGGACTAGGAAAAAAGTATTTCCCTTGTGTATTGCTTTCTGGTATCACAGTATGCCCACTAATCATTAAAATTTCTGGAGCTTACAACGCTTTTCTCCAACTGGAAACCTCTCATCTGTGCTGTTTCAAGGCATTACCAGCTTGTACACTTCACCCTTTGTAACACAGATTTTGTAATAGTACTACTACCAAAGCTGCAAACATCTTTGTGCCTTCTGTACATTACGTCGCATGTACCCAAAAATGCTAAATTTTGAGTATATAACATCAACTATCTCAATCCTGAGGCGATGGGCCAATGACACTTCACTTTCCAAGCACAAAACAATGTTGACCTTTGTAAGTGATAGACAACAGTATTTAAGTTATAAACTACAACTACAGTTTATCAATTTATTATGCCAAAAATGATTAGAGATACCTAAGAATATAAGAAATCATTTCTACAAAAATGTCGATACATCTGTTATCATCGGCATACAAACGACATGCGTTGAAAGCGATAGGTTTGATATGATTCGATAATATTTTACACACTGGGATATAATTCACCCTCATTCAAATACTTTTTTTACATAATTACTTCTTAAAACTGTACCTGTATAGTACAACAACCAATATTAAAGAAGGTGATTCATTGCTTAACACGTGAACAAGATTGTAGAATCTATCTAGTATCACAAGGTAACAACGTGATAACCTCCTGCTTCTAATGCATGGGCGGAAAATGAGAAGTAGTTTATAGCGAAATCTAATGCCAACAGGTAAAGAGCAATGATTAATTGTCCCTCTAGTGGCTTTGATGTAATCTAAGAAAACTGGGGACTGTCATGAGGGTATGAAAGACGTATGCTTTGAAAAGTGGTCTGAAAAGATTCTTCACTGTGTAGATAATGCCTCATATCACAGTTGCCGTATAAAACATGTTTCTTCAATGACCAATAGAAAAACGATTTTGCAAAACTGGCTGTGGTAGAAAGCAATACCGTTTCTTCGAGGATATGGTGAGTGCGGAATTGGTAACAGTAATTTAGTAACTTCGTTATTGATACTGGGAATATTTTGTGGATGTAATAGCAGCTATTCAGGGTATTGCATAATTCCATAGTATCATTGTGAATTGAGCCCCGCTGAATTGATTTGGACCCAAATGAAGGTGTATGTAGTACGTGAGAATATTAGTTTTAAAATTGGCGATATTGAGTATTTACTCCAAAACTGTTTGGAAGAAATAGGAGCAATATGTTGGCAGAATGCTCATTTGCACATTATGAAAGGAGATTATAAGATATTTGAGCTAGATTGAATGGTGGACAATGTTATAGAACCTGTGGTAGTAAATTTAAATTATTCATACTCTAATTATTGAATAGAAAGGTCGATCCGATGATGTTATGCCAACTTGGGTGATGTGTTGTATTCTCTATTGGAGCAATAGTTCCTACCGAGATGTTTGTAAGTATGAGTACACTCACTTAAGCAGCCCTTTCTCCTATTTTGTTCTACCACCACTATTTTTCTGTGACCAAAACAGTTTATGCCGGAATGTCATTTTTGATCTATGACTGCAGTTGTCATTATTTCTCTGTGACCAGATAAATTTAATTTCTAACTTTTCGGTTTGGCTTTCTATGGTTTACTTTGGAGACTTTGTTATTGAATTTTTGCATTTTCACGCCCTTTGTACTCGAATTTCAAATGTAACCATTTACTGCATTGATATAAGTTAATGATAAATCCTCAACTGATGAAGAACAAATAAAATATTGATACAGTAACTCTGTAAGTAAGTTGGCATGCTATACGTTTCTGGCTTGCACACTGGGTTAAACTACAATTGGCGAATTGTACAATTTATTGTCGATACAATTTTTGTATGGCAGTTACCGGGTGTAATGCATATCGCAATTTCTACATGACATAAAATCTGATTCATTTCTATTTAAACTTTTTGACGACTATAATATTCAATTCCTTCAAAATTAATTTTTAAAAAATTATTCGTGTTTGATTATCAAATAATAACATCACAAAAACCGCTCTCGTTCTAACAATGAAATGTTTAGCGTTTACCTGTAGATATGCGAAAAGTACAAACGTTATTATTGTACAAAATTCAAGAAAATTTCTATACTACATACATTTCCTACTATATGTGTAGGAAAAAAAGTGTCATATTTTTGTACTTTTTGCTGTATAACTCCATCTTTTAGGTGACATACTTTTTGGACCATTAGTGCTATAGTCAACAGGGATTATTTGTTCAATAAAGTAATTATTAATAAATACCTTTTAGAAATAAAGGAATTTTGATAATCCTTGTAGTTATAACACTATGTAAATTAGAAATTTTTGAATTGTTGATGATATTTGATTCCGGACAAAAGTTATTCTTTCTAGTCTGATTGCTTAGTTATGAGTTACAGAGTATAAACACATAGTAAATACTACACTGATCAATTATTGTTAAGAATAATTATCCATTCTGATCTAACTTATACTCAAGACAATATAAAAACTACAGCGGAAACTGTAAGTTTTGTTCGGTAATTCTACTGTTATTTTTTTATTTGCTTAATGTTGTAAAATAATTCGCATAATTCTGTTTTTGATGTATAAACATGAAGTTGTTGCTGATTAGATTATATTGTAAGGGGGGTTGTACAGGCCCTGCGGCCAATCAAACACTTCGACCTATAAGATCTTTTGTGCATCATCCTTAATCTATTCGAGGCCCCGGATTCCGAGACTTCGAGCGAAGTCTATTAGCCTCCTGGGAGCTAAGTTCCTGACATCAGAGGGCGTTAGGAAGGCCCCTCATAGGAACTTCAGCCTTTTGCAGAAAAGTGCGGTACATTCGCGAAGCAAATATCCTGCAGTTTCAGCGACGTTTTCCCAGAATCAGCAACATTCACTTTTTGATTTGCCCTCTGTTTAGCTTTCCTTGGCAATAGACTCACCAGCCTTTTCGCTTGTCTTTGTCCAGGCACTTTATTCCAGTGAGATTTCATTAAATCATTTTCCCAGCATCGGAACTCTTTCAAGTGGGCTTTAGAGAGTCCACAGAAGGGTTCATGACCAAGGAATTCGGATTTTGCTCCTTCTTTGGCAAGGCTGTCTACTTCCTCATTACCTCTAACGCCCCCGTAACCTGGCACCCGCATCAGAGTGACCGGGTTGGTTGCTGTCAGTTGTCTTAGGGATTGTTTACAGTCCCAAGTCAGCTTAGACTCGCAAGTGTATGGGTTCAGAGCCTGGCTATTTGATAGTATATAGATTTCTATCCTCCGGGTGTCCCTTTTGAGGCACTCCTGAGCACACATTTCAATCGCATGTACTTCCGTGTGGTATATGGTTGAGCTTTTACAGAGGGATTTTGAGAGCTGGGACCTATCACGCCCACTTCAGCCCTTCCATCCATATTGGATCCATCAGTGTACTACACTGATGCATTCTTTCCCAGTTGATGTCCATTCTCTGTGAAAATTTGTTGGTTGTTTATGACCGCTTCAACTGCCTTGCAAAGTCGTACCTAGATTAGATTAGATTTTCACGGGGTTAGAATGCACTGAAACCTAAGGTTTATTGTGCCCCCCCCCCCTCGATCAGAGCTGTTCTCGCTACTACTACGCTCGCCTTTCAGCTCCAGGATTCTAATGAACTCTAGTATTTGGGACGGCTTCAAGGAAGATATATCCGCACTCTTGCGGCTTCTTGTCCGAAGTATTTTTTGCTATGGCGAGGCATTCTAGAATTAGGTGATACAGAGTTCCTTCCCCTCCCCACAGAATCTACACTCGTCAATTTTTGCTAGATCTATTCTCATTAGGTGCTTCCTAAGGCGGCAGCGTCCTGTAAGTAAGCCCGTGAGGAGATGTAGCTTATTTTTACTGAGATCCAAATAATTTTCGGATTTAGCAGTGTCAAAGTTCCGCAGGAACTTTTTGGAGTGATCCAGCCTGGGAAGGTACCGCCATAGAGCTTTTCTTTCGGTTTGCTCCTTCCGAAACTCTTTCTTATAGGAGCATTTCTCTACAACACAGAAAGGCTCCGGGCCAATAAAGGGCGTCCGTGCTTCTTTCCGGGTAAGTGTATTGGCCTCTTCATTTCCTGTGATTCCCGAGTGGCCAGGAACCCAGACTAAAGATACCCTGTTATTCTTGCCTGTTCACAACAACAATTTTTTTTCGGCACTCACATACCAACTTTGATTCAATGACATGGGAGCTCAATGCTTTGATAGCTGCTTGACTATCAGAATGGATCGATATGTCACATTTCTGATAGTTTCTGTCTAAGTTCATTTCCACGCATCTTTCGATCGCAAATATTTCTGCTTGAAAGACACTCTGACATGAGCCTAACGATAATGGGTATCTAGTGCCAGGCCCGAATACTCTAGCGCCAGCTCCTGTGGTGGTTTTTGAACCAACTGTACCATCTTATGGAGTTTTCTTGGAGAGTTTGGTTGGTGTATTTTCTTTTCCAGTCTCTCCTCTTACTTAGAATCGTAGTGAAGTTCTTTTCAATACTTACATTCTTGATCATTTCGTAAATGGGAAGGTTCGCTGATGAGATGTATTTTGTTAGAGATGACCTCAAGTGCCCTAGTTGGGCACGTTCTCATAGCTCCAGTGATGCACACACGGGCAAGTCGCACTTAACTGGCGTAGTATTTATCGGCTTGGACATGGCTTCTGGTAAATGTGGTCCAAAATCTTTAGGTGTCGGATCAGATTTCCTACTTTTAGTTTTACTGATTGGTTCAGTCTACAGGCACTGATTGCTGCTTCTTTCTTTACACATAAGAGTGGTGGAATGGTCAGCATTACCTCTAGCAGCCGCAGTAGGACAAGTAGATATTGCTCCTGTGATACCTAAACAAGCTAATCGTTGCACTTTCTGCAGCTTGGCTTGTGCCGAGGTTTGTTGTATATTTGGCCACCATATCAGTGAAGCATAGGTGATCATGCGTTAAGTTATTACTGAAGAATATTAAACATAATATTGTGATCTTATGATTCAAAATGCATTTATCCCTACCAATTTGTATATTAGTTTATTCAAATCAGTTACTATTAAACAGTTATACTTATTTTTTACATATTATAACGGGCGTGTTAATGTCTAACAATCCAATTAGTTTCTTCCATAAGTTGACATTTGCCAATATTCTTTAAAATATTATCTGAAAAGTTCTGGAAACTGCACTTATACCTTCTATCTAGCTTTTTAAATCTTAAAATAGATGAGAATCTTGATAGTATCAAATCTATATAAAGTAGAGGTTTCAATCATTTATATTTTCTCAAATCTTGTTTTTCCATATTTTGAGAATACGCCTTTGTGGACTGATATCCTTACAACAGTGGCAAGACGCTGTAAAACATACCAACGATAATATTTTCGTTCTTTGCAAGTTTATTTCGTATATAAAGTAAAGTTTCCATAGCAAACAATTTCCCAAGTAATCAACTGAACTAAAATTGAAGTAATCAACTAATACTTATTGTTTATACATTTTAAATAGCTTGTGCATGAGTTTGTTTAAAGAACTTTATATATTTAAACTTGAGAAATTATTTTTCTGTCACAGGAATTTTCGCGAATTTGGCATGATGGCAGTTGATACAACAGTTTGGTGGAAAGCAGGTATTAGTTTAGCAGCAGTTACAGCCTTAGGATTCATTGTAGCAAAAGTTATGAATACAGCAGATAAAACGAGATAGATAATGTAACATATGAAAAATAATTATATTATGTACAATATTTGACCGTACCTTATTTTTTGTATTTATTAATCATGGATTAGCATAGTTATTTTATTTGTGTTGTTCGATTCTCCAGATAATTTGATCGAATGAAGTGTGCAATTCATTAAGAAGTTCTAAGACTCTAGATAGAAAAGAGAAACTAATATGTAACATAGTTTTTTAAATCAGTTAATATATTATTTAAAAAACATATACAAGACCTTTCTTTTTCACCTTTTCAATAGGTTATGAGTAAGGGATAAATAGTATATTAAGTACCAAGTGTTAAAAAGGTTACTTTAGTCACGAGTTTTCCTAGGCACGAGTGGAGCGAAGCGGAACGAGTTCCTTGTGAAACGAGTGACTAAAGACGTTTTTAACACGAGGTGCTTACTATACTTTTTCTTCGCCCGCGGGAAGGAAACATTATATTATATTTGAGCTATATTCATTACATGACGGACGATGGCTGACAGCTGACTGACAAATCAAATGACGTAGAATAACAAAATTATCACGGAATATGAAATTTAACATACAAAAGATTAATTAAGTCCGGTCCTGGCATTATTTTCAGTAAGCGGGCTTGAGCTCTGCTCCTTAAAATACTCTGATATTTGTGGATTAATGCAATATTTTTAATTTATAAACTAAACGTAATCATTCACCTTAGTGTAATAAGTGCCTGTTGTAAATTGCAGCAAGATTAACTACCAGCCAAGTAAGATTACTTATATATTGTTAGTTTTATGCCACATTAAATTAGTATCCATTATTAAACAGTAATCAGCCGGTAGACAAGAAACCAGTTTTTTTAAATTGAGATAACACAAGTAAATTAGTAGGCAGATATATTAGAACTTTTTCAAGAGTGCCAACAAGGTTGGCTTCAGATTATTTTTAGAAGTGCAAAGATTACTGAATATGGAAAATTATGCTAAAGATATTTTAGATAAACTTAAGATCGCGGAAGAAAGAAACATAAGAATTGAAGGTAAAATTGATGATATACAAACTAAATTGTCAAAGTTAGAAGCTGAAAATCAAGCAAGAAAACAGGAGAATGAACGACTCATGGGTTTGTTAAGAATACAAAATGATCAGATCGAGCAATTACAGAGAGAATCTAAGAGAAAAAATATTATTATCTTTGGAATCGATGAAGCTAATAACGAGGATCAAAAAATGCAAGAACATAAAGTAGCTGAAGTGGTGAAAATAACTGGTGTAGAGTTTGATGCAGAAAAATATATAGTTGAGATTAAAAGAATAGGCAAAAAAGAAGAAAACAAAATCAGACCGATAATGGTAGAACTTCGAAATGGTAATAAAAGAATTGACATCCTGAAAGCCAGTAAACAACTTAAAAGAACTAAATTTAGCATCAATGAAGACTTCCCGAGGGATGTACAGGAACAACGTAAAGTGCTTAGAAAACATTTGATCTCGGCAAGAGAACTAGGAAAGCGTGCAACAATGCGGTACAACAAACTCATAGTGAATGGAACTGTATACACAGTAGAGGAATTGATGAGGAGCCAGGAAATTGAAGACGGGAAGAGATACCTCGGCGTGACACCACATAGAAAAACAGGCACAAGAACCACAAGTGAGAGATCACCTACCGAAGATGACGAAAATAAAGAAGTAATGAAAACTTCTAAAACAGACCAAAGACTGCCAAAAAACTAGATAGCCACACATCTAATGCGTATCTTGAATTTGCGGAAATGCATCGGTTCGGCCAAGCAGCTGAATATAATGATAAATGTAGTCACAATAATTGTATTAGAGTAAGTTGTAGTTGTAATGTAAATTTTAGTTCTAAGTCTGGTCCTAAGAGCGATATTCAAAGTCAGGGCATTAATAAAATTAAAAACAAAGGTCATAGCAACCAGGAATATAAAAAAAATCCAACAATTAAAATTGTGTTTTGGAACTCAGAGGGCATCGGGAATTTCGATGACGTTTTCTCACAAGATGTTGATATATTTTGTTTATGCGAAACATGGGCTACCCATGATAGTGATTACTCTATCCTAAATTTCTTTGATCTCAACATTTACTCTGTTCACGCTATTAAGGAGAAATCGATGGGTAGGGCCAGTGGGGGGATCTCTATATTAATAAAAAAACACTACAATGTTCGGTTACTTCACAGTTCTCCTCATTGGCTGTTCTGCTTGACTTCTCTGGAAAGTTTCTCTTTTATATTGTGTGCTGTGTACTTTAAACCTAGTTTTGAGCTTAAGTATATCTTAGAAAGCCTTCAAATAACATTGACCGAGCTGCACTCGGCATATCCTGATTTCTTGTATGTAGTTGGAGGAGATTTCAACTGCCGTCTTGGTGCTAAGTGTGAAACTCCTGAGGAAATTTTTGAAAATACAAGCCTTTTTGTCAAAAGAATTAGTCTTGATTCAATTATTAATAATAGAGGTGTCTTACTCTCTGAGTTTATGAATGATAACTCATTCACCATACTTAATAGCAGATCAGTTAAAGATCGGCCGGGTCAATTCACATTTTGTAATTCCAACGGTAAATCTACTGTTGATCAAATTTGGTGCTCTAATGCCTCTCTTTCATTAATTGAAAATTTTGCAGTGCTAAATAATGAACCGGTAACATCATATCACTTCCCTATAATGGTTGAAATAACACGAAACTTTATCATACCTGACACATTCATAAGCAATAAACAGTCCACAACAACTAAATTAATTTGGGATCATTTGCAGCTAGATAGGTATCAGCATATTTTGCGCAACTCTTCCTTAGCAATGTTGCCCAATGGTAATACAGAAAGTTACCACGCTATGCGTGATTCAATCTACCTTGCCGCCGATAGTTGTGGTATGAAGAAAAAATGTGTAACTTTAAACAAACCATTCACTTATAATAACAAACCTTGGTTTGACTTAGAGTGCATTAACTTAAAAAAGTCAGTTAAGTCAAAACTTAAAATCTGTAAAACTCATAA
Source organism: Galeruca laticollis (assembly GCA_963921935.1). Classification (NCBI taxonomy): domain Eukaryota; kingdom Metazoa; phylum Arthropoda; class Insecta; order Coleoptera; family Chrysomelidae; genus Galeruca; species Galeruca laticollis. Next base: position 196,329,560 of record OY998179.1, on the reverse strand, counting down.
TTTTCCTGATGAAGTCAAAAATGACTACCTATTGGCGAAAAAATGTTTTAAAAGCACATGTACAGCAAAAAAAATGCATTTGAAAATAATATGGTTCAATTGCTCAGTAACTCTAATGACTGTCTCACATTTTGGAGGACTATAAAAAAATTCCGTCCCAATAAGATTATCTCAAGTGTATCGCTTGAAACCTGGGAAACTTATTTTGATACCCTTACCACAGTGAAATGTGATTTTCAATATTTACAGATGGACGCTAGGCATCCGTTTCTAGACGCGGAAATCTCCCAATCTGAAGTTTTTGCGGTGCTTAACAGTTGCAAAAGGAACAAAGCCCCGGGATTAGATGGAATTCCCTTCGAGTTTTTCAAATATTTCCCTCAAAACTGGTGTCTTTTTTTGTGTAGTTTGTTTAATAAAGTTTTCGAAAACGAAGCTTTTCCTACTGAATGGTCTACAGTATCGCTCTCAATGGTACACAAGAAGGGCCCCATCGATAACCCCAGTAATTATAGGGGCATCGCCTGCATTAACACTATTATCAAACTTTTTAATATGATCATGTTGAACAGATTAAACTCTTGGGTTGAAAGTACTAATATTCTCCCAGAAATTCAGGCGGGTTTCAGGAAGAACAGAAGTTGTATGGACAACATCTTTGTCTTGAATAGCACCATTCAAACTCACCTACATCGCAAAAGCAGAAGAGTCTTTGCCGCTTTTATTGACTTGAAGCGCGCATTTGACTCTATTAATCATCCCCTATTATGGCAAAAATTATTTAAGCTGGGTATCAGTTCTAAATTTATTCGCCTAGTCAGAGCTCTGTATGACAAATCCTCTTTTTGTGTAAAAGTTAACAATGAATACTCTAAATTCTTTGAAATAAATGAGGGCGTTCTGCAGGGTGAACCATTAAGTCCCTTGCTTTTCTCACTATTCATTGCTGATATTGACGACTTCTTCAGAAAATCTGGTATGGTTGGAATTAATATTGATAACAGGAATGATTTGTTACTTCTGTTGTATGCGGACGATTTGGTTATCCTTGCTGACTCTGAAATAGATCTGGCTACAAAGCTACGCACCCTTGAACAATATACTTGCCTTAACAAACTTACTGTTAACAATTCTAAATCTAAAATCATGTGTTTCTCGAGAGGCGGCCACAAAATAACAAGAAATTACAAATTTCTGTTCAACAAAGTAGAAATTGAGATGACTAACCACTATACATACTTAGGGGTTACTCTCACTTGTTCTTCATTATTTCGCGAACACGCAATGAATACCTCTTCCAAATGCAAACAAGCCATAGGTGCTGTCATGAATATGCTCTCACGTTCAAAAACAACTTCCTGGCAATCGCGCATAACCCTGTATCATTCCATAGTAATTAATACACTTGCCAATTCGGTCCCTGTCTGGGGTCTGCGTTATCTTAACATTGTTTAAAAAACCCAAGTTGGTTTTTTCAAAAGATTGCTCCTATTACCGCTAAACACTCCTGATTATTTAGTACGCCTTGAGGTGGGTGTTGTTAGGCTTGATTATACGGTATTTAAGTTGTGCCTCAATTGGTTATTAAAAATGTTTTCTTTTGCAAATACTAGATTGCCAAAGATTGTCTTTCTCAGGCTCTTAGAGTTAGAGGACTTTGACAACCCCTGCTATAACTGGGCCCTACAAATGAAACTGATTTTTATAGATCTCCGGTTGAACGGCATGTGGAATAACCTCTCTTTTGGTTCACTAAAAAGCCATTACGATGCAATTCTTGAGAATTTTAAACAAAAATTGTATAGTTCCGACTTACAACGCCTTGCTAATAGTAATTACTGTGTAATATATAAAAATTTAACAGTCACTTCAGGTCCTGCAGATTATCTAACTAGTAAACTGCCGCTTAAATTAGTTCGAATATTTTGTCAGATCCGTTTATGTTCGAAAACTTTGGTTAGAATAACGTATAAGGGAAGTATTTATACCATTAATCAAGAAGAAATTTGTACTCTGTGCAACTCGCGTCAAAATGAAACGCTTGAACATATTGTGCTTCAATGCAGGATGTATGATTGTATTAGAGTGCAAATTATTAAAAATCTGCATAATTTTGATGATTTCATTGCCTTATTAAATACTGCTTCTTTGGCGGATATCAAGCAAATTTCGAATTATTTCATTGGCGTACTCAAAATTCGCTCATTTATTATAAACGAATAGCTTGGGTTTTACACAAATTTTTTATTTTTTTTCTCGCTCTTTTATTGTTAATTTTCATTGTGATTTTGTTGCATGAACTATGTATTTATTTATAGACACTGTACCGGATTTCTTGCTATATTGATTTGTATCAATTTGAAGCAATAAAGATATTATTATTATTATTATTACTATTATTATTATTATTAAGTACCAAGTGTTAAAAAGGTTACTTTAGTCACGAGTTTACCTAGGCACGAGTGGAGCGAAGCGGAACGAGTTCCTTGTGAAACGAGTTACTAAAGACGTTTTTAACACGAGGTGCTTACTATACTTTTTCTTCGCCCGCGGGAAGGAAACATTATATTATATTTGAGCTATATTCATTACATGACGGACGATGGCTGACAGCTGACTGACAAATCAAATGACGTAGAATAACAAAATTATCACGGAATATGAAATTTAACATACAAAAGATACACTTGATTTGACGTTTAAAATACAAAAGATAAACGAGATGTGACTTTTCGCATTTCAAACACTAGTGTTTAAAGAGTCGTTTTGTGCATGTCAAACCCGTGTTCAAAGTGCGGTTATAGTAACGGAAGTAGAAAAATACATTTTTAGTAAGTTAATCCAGTAGGTGCACATTTGGAAAAAAACTTTGAAATGAATGAATGAAATGACATTCCAGCGAGGACGGGAAGATATAGGAGAAAAGTTAAAGGGAACACTAAATTCGACAGATTAAAAAAATGGTTCAAGACAAAACATAAATTACATACAAGATTGAAAAGAAGTAAATGTGGTGAAGTGAAGAAGCAACTTTTCTACTTTTAGTTTTAGCGAAAAATGTTCATCATTTACTGCATCAATTATTGCTGTTTTAAATCTAATAATATCTTTTAAATGGTTCTAATAAACTCTCTGTTTTAGGTAGCCCCATTAAAAATCCCCTTCTTCTCATTTTCTGTTACCTTTTCAGGTGTCGGATAGGTGTTCCAGCCCCTCTTGTAACCATCTCTTCCACTGACTTTTGTCTTTTGCCATCTTCCTCATTTCCTCCCAAGTTTTTTCTCTTTTTGCCCTCAGTTCCTTTATTAGGTAAAGTTATGTTTTATAGTACATTATTTGATCAGGACCTGTAGGAGTTGGAAAGTTTTTTTGACAATTGAAGGATATGGTAATTAGACCCTCAGCCTTTTTCTTTAACTTGCTATAAAATGCTTTATATTTTAGTTTGTGGATTCTCTTTTTGATCATCAATGTATTTTTAATCGTTGCATCAGTTTCAGTTTTCAGTCTTTCTGCAATTTCAAGACACTTAGAACATGCATCCGTGCGAGGAGTACCAAAGCCAATATTGAAATGTGTATTGAATATTTTTCTAAAGCATTTCACTTTTAATGATTCAGCACAAGAATTATTATACATATGATGCATTTTCTTGATGTTTAACTCACTACTTAAATACGACTCCAAACACATACAATTTCGTGCGACGATCTCCTCCACGAGTTTCTTTTGGAAGGCCACCCATACTAACAAACCTTTTGGCAATACCCTATACGTGATGCTTCTTTAAATTTAAAATTTTGAGAAAAGCTTCCCGACAGACTGGAACTTCTTTACAATTCACATTAACGAAATACTTTATAACGTTTGTAGGTGGATCTATGTCTTTATGGAAACATTTCAAAATAAATCCATCCTGTGCAAGTTTTGTTGTATGTCCATAAAAAGTATCATAAACATTTTCGTATTTCTGCGCCAGACAAATCTGAACATTTGTATGCATTTTGGTTTCACAGGTCCTAGACTCTGCGCATATCTGCAAAAATTTACCAATTATTTACTTATTGAATATAAGGTATCCACTGACACCGCGTCCGTTAAATAGGTCTATTAAAAATATATTAACAGACAGCAAGTGGTGATAACACCGTCTGGGTAATTTTTTACTAAGCCAACACCCGGCCAGTTTTGGCGAATCTGAAATATGTAAGGGAGACTTTGGAACTTTTCATATATTTAGTTAGCCCTGAAATCCATAAAAATACAAAAATCTCCGTTTGTCCCCCGTCAGAAACCTTGACTATCACGAATCGTTAAAATATCCTAAATTCCAACAAAACCATTGTATATAAAAAAACAATCATGCAGCTTATGTATTGTCTCCTCGACCAGGGGAGACTGTGGACTAGCATAAGGGAGAAAATTGACAGTAAATATATTTTTTAAGAAACTTTATTTTCCATTAAAAAATTTAAAAAAAATCTCATACTAAGCTAAACTCAAATCAAAATTGAAATAAACCATCCCTTCGAATCTTAGTCTCTTAATGTCAATGGGTTTTGGCAGCACAGCCACAACATACTTTGAAGAAATTGTAGCCGCAGATTTGGATGTAAAACTAAACCTGTTTGACAGAAAGACTTCACTTCAGAACCCTCCTCGATTGTCATCAACAACTGCAACGTACTTTCTAACGCATGTTTTCTTCCCATAAACATTAGCCACAATATAATCGCCTTTAGAAACATTTTTGTTCTCCGTATCTTCTTAAAAGTCGAAACTATCATCTGAAGAATGGTCTGCGTATTTCTACTACATCTCTCTCTCTCTCTCTCTCTCTCTCTCTCTCTCTCTCTCTCTCTCATCATCAGATACTCATCCTGCTAAACTTTTTTCATAACTGGTTTCTTATTTTTTGCTGCAATTTTCTTTTCTTTTTGTCTCATCTTTTCTTCTAACAAAGTTGTATGAGCTACGGGATTATAAAGTTATTTTTAGCTGGCTTTTAATTATTATTCGGTGTCACATTACATGTTAGTGTCCTATCTTCTGTCGCCACGTTAATTGAAGTAGGTACGCTCCCATTGTTTGGTGGAGTTAAGGTTCTAATAACTGAACATGAAGAGGACATACGAGTTGTAGAATATGTGGATGGCATATTTATATAATCTAATAAATGCTGGCTTGTCACCAGTGTAATAACTCTCTTTTGAAGGACCCCTTGTCACCAGTGTAATAAACTCTGATACCACTGTAATGATATCGTGACGAGTCTGTCAAATGCGATCGGTTTGTCTCTCAGGAATTGGGCAGCGCTGTCACCAGTGCCGTCAGGCGCGAGGGAGAACGAGGAATTCTTCCCTAAAGAAACCGAGAGAGGGCTTCCGGGCTCGAGCGGTAAGGGTTTCCTTGAGATTCGCCAGGGCCAGGTTGGTTCGGCCAGCGACGTGCGTGGAAAAATCTACAGAAACCCCTATAAGGATGGGTCTGGGTGCGGGAGCGAATAAAACAGATTCAACTTGACAAAATATATGCCTCTATATTACCAACCATACCATAGGATATGAACCTTAACTAGGATAGGCTAAACGATCTCGCCCTCTTACGTTTACCTAATGAACAGTGAAAATGGCGGATATATTCCTGAGGATATGATAGATGCACGATATATGCCTATTGCGGTGTTTAAAGAACGAGGTATTCCTATGGAACTATTTAATGAACAATGTATTCATATTGAAAAATATTTTAATGAACAATGTATTCCTGTTGAAAAATATTTTAATGAACAATGTATTCCTGTTGAAAAATATTTTAATGAACCCCAAGGGTATCGCGCGAAGGTCGATTGTCAAGATGGGGTCTAGGCTCGTTCGGTCGAAGGAGTTCGTTTCGTAGACGCTGTATACAAGCGAGTGACCTAGCTCAATATTCTTTTAGTTAGCTTACTCAGAAGTAAAAGCTATTTGAAAATAAATCCGTGATGGCACTGGCGTCATCAAAAAACAAAAAATTGAAATTACTCATGAAACACGATTCCGCTGACTTGCGACCTTCGTCTCATTATGTGTATCCTTGATGTAACCTGTTTGTTACCCGTGGATACGAAATTACGTATGACAATAAATATTACTTCGACCACAACTGTTCAATATGATAAAATAAAATTAACAATTCAATCAGAGAAAAAAACAAAGAATCTGTTCCCGATGGCCTACATAAGGTTATCACGATTTGTACGAGTACAATTTTCTTTTTTTATTCTACCCAAAAAATATTATAAGAATGGAAAAACCTGTTTTCCGATAGCACAAAAAATTGGCAGTCATTTCTAAAGTTTAATATTCTTACTAATAAATAAAAATGAATTAAATAGTCTGGGGAGAGAGATTTCTACTTCCAGGGATAGGTATTCCTTGTATCCTCCCACGACGAATAAATCGTCACTAATCTAACTTCTTATACCACCTGCCTAATACTTGGGGTTAGGGTTCAGTGCGCACAGTACGAATATGCCCATACATTTTCAATTTAAGACACCAAAAGAAACTAGTTTCCCTCTAATAGATAAAAATTACAAAACTTACTGAGCGTCTGTTTCCTCCGGTGTCAGCACTAGTGCCGAGAGACTGGATTACCGACGTTTGAGGGCTCGAAGGACGCGACGCAATCGACGAATCGGGAGTCTCCAGCGCTCGCGCCCGCAATTACGATGGTTCACCTTTTGAAATCCTTCTCGGGGTCTTGTCTGATGGGCAGTCCGTACCGCCGATTATATCTAAATATCACCTCGATCACTCAGATCACGACGCAAGGAAAGACATTTCAGAACAATACACCAAAAAAATTAAATCAGTTACACGAACTCGCGTGGTGTGATAGAAACGCTATCTTGCCCCTACGGTTAGGGTTAAACTCCCCGACACCTTCCGCGAACGAATCACGTCTGTCTCTTGAACGAACAAGTCTCCCCTTTTTTACTGTAAATTTTCCTCTTACGTTTTTGGGTTACTTTTGCTGTGTAAGCAACTACGTATGTTTTAACGTTTTTAATTGACTTGTACTTTGGAAGTATTTTTTCAACAAGGTGTTTAATATTTTGACGATTCGTTTCGACATTTTGCAATCTGTTTAAAATAGCCGTGTTTTATTTCAAATTATTTTACTGAAATTGTTTTGATTAGTATGCGTTCTTGTAAAAAATGTAGGTCAAGCTATCGCATAATTTCTGTTTCTGGATTTATTAATACAGAAGATTATTTTCTTTTCTTTTCTCCATAGTTGTACTTATTACATCACTTCCCCCTTTGTAAAAGTATTGCAACCTCTACAGGTCCAATACCTTTTTTTTGTTCCTTATTTCACCTATATTGCTACTAGCCTATGTGTGGCCGTTGTGTTACAATTGTGGCCAATAATTTTACTAAACTAAGATTACATTATTTTCTGGTTTTGCTTTTTAGCGCTCCACTTTTAACTGCGTTTCGCGTTTTTTTCCGCGACGTAACTTAGAATCACTCGCGTGTTTATATTGGACGACGCTGTTTTGTTACTAGCGTTGTTCTTATTCCTGACCTGGGCCGCGGCTATTCACGCTCGCGACACTGTTGCTCAGTAGATCGTTTATGTGACGATTTCTGTCTGTCCAATGTTGTGATCTTGGATGGCTCGTCTCCTGCTGTGCTATTTGTTCCATTGCCATCGATTCCTCGTCTGGTTTCTTGTTCCTGTGGAGTGAGTGTATTATCCATGCCGTTAGGAAATCCCATATGCTTCCTATTAGTGCGATACCACATCCTACTGTTTGATGGATGCGAATTCCATTTAATATAATGCCTACTATGTATTTGATTATGTGGAATGTGCAGTATATTCCAATCATTCCACTTATTATTGAACCCATTCCCAAGTGTGCTTTAGGGCAGATTCGGCTAGGTTTTTGATTTCCTTCGTGTCAAATATGTTTGATACTGTGTAGCATTGACTGTTGGCGTTCATTCCGGTAGCTCTGCGAGTAATTATGTTTTCAACTGCTTTCCTCTCTGTCCCAAACGCGAAGGCTCTCTGTGCTGCATCGATTTCTTCTTGCGTGTAAAGTCATCTCGCTCCCAATGGCTGAAGTGGAGGTTCATTTCTTCTTCTGCGTTTAGTATTTTTTGTTCGGTGGCTATTGTGGGATGCGGGGTTGGACCTATCCATTGACAATCTATGAAATATAGCGGTGGTATCACGTTGTTGCAGTCTATTTCTTCTGTGTGGTTTTGTATTATTTTTGTTAGTGGAGCCATAAATTTTGTTTCATTGTTTACTTCGATCGGCAATTCGTTGTAACATTTGTCCGTTCTTCTTATGTTGACTGTTACTGGTATGCATTTCATGATATATAATACTTCGCCGAATACTCTGCCTATATGACCATGGTCGTTTTACATTAGTTGGCTGACTGCATTGGATAGTGTTTGTGCTATTAATAGTATATTTTTGAGTATGCCTCTTTTTGTTAAGCATTTTCAGTGAATTGTGTCTGTATATAGCATGTTTACGTCTCGTTTGTATGGTTGTTCTAGGTATAGTAGTTTGCTTTTTACATAGTTCATGAGATCGACATTTTGGGTTATTATTGGCGGTATTGTCGGGTGTAATTTTTGGTTGTTTTGAAGTATAATGACAATTCGTGGATGTTCTGTTTGCCATGCTTCTATATCACATAGTAAATTTCTCTTCTGTAACGTTAGTGCGAAAACTTTTTCTTTCTTCGATTACTATTAGCTCTTCATGTGTTCGTGATTTTGCTACCAATGCCTTTGTATAATTGACTTAGGTGGTCTTCACACGTTGCTCGTACCTGTACTACGTGAATTCTCCTACAGTGAAGTCAAAACAGTAACCATTGATGAATTTATAAGTTATGTCTCCTTGTAGATGAATCTCATTTGTTTCTAGCGTTACTCTGGCTAGGTGGTCTCTCGTTATTTTAACTGTCGCTATTATTACTACGTTATTCCAGCTTCTGCCGTTTTCTTGGTATAAAATACCGTTACATGTTGTCAAGTGTGCCGCCTACTTTGATTGATGCCGTTGTTGTACCATTCATTAGGACATTGTCGATTGTCTTTTGGCACAGTTGCATAACGTTGTATCTGTGGGCGTTTCTGCACTCTTCTGCTCCCAATTTGTGGATGTAGGTTGATAATTCTTCGTTGACTACTGATGCGTAGCTGTGCACCCCGCAGTAAAACATGAATCTTGTTACTTCTATTAGACACGACCATACTTTTTGTAATTTGATCTCGTTGCGATGAATGAGTTGGATGTTCGTGTTTTCACTCGCGTACGTTATTTCTGGTTCCGGACACTTTTGAATGTGTTTTAGCGATATCACTGTAATGCTTGTATTGGGATTCGAACAGTCGTAAGCAATTAGTCCGATTACTGTTTGTATACCGCACATGAAGAGCGTTACCAAGGTCAGGAGAGCGATGTGTCGTTCCATTGTTGCGCACTTACGAAACTATAAAACTTTAATAATTGCAATTGTTAATACTCATATTTTAAAATTCGTGATAATAATATTATTCTTGAAAATGTTAAAACAGTTTTGATTTAACATTAGTGCTACATTTACTTTCTTTTTCAATTGACCGAACTTCACAACACTTTGGACTGTCAATTGAGTTCCGTGTTTGCAGTTTACAAACGTGTCATTTGTTCAACTCCCTATTGCTGAATTAAGAAATTTATTTGTCAACCTCGAATTTTATTTGAAATGAAACCTTTTTAGAAAAGTGAAATAAATTACGCTTGCTTATTTAATTACTTTTAATGACCTATTTAGTTTTTATTTCTGATATGTTACGTTTAGTAACTCAATTAATTGTTAGGGTTCTCTTACTTGATTAACTACAATAATAAAAAAATTAAATTTGTATGTACAATTTTATTGTGACGCTTGTGACGCGCCGTTTTATCCCGGTGTTATCCATCTCGTACTTGTTTTAGTTATGTTCCTTCTGTAGTCCTTTGTTTGTTTCTGTCGCTTTGTGTCGCATTTCGGCATTAAATGAGTTTTTGTAACTGGGTGCACTTGCGACCCTGTTCCTTATTCTGGCTGAACGTCTAATCTCTGGTGAGGGTCGTAGTGAGAAGTGAGGTATTTCTTCTGGTTTATTGTTATTCTGGCCGGTTTGGGGCTGAGCTTTGTTTCTTAGTGGCTGCGTGCCCTCGTCTGTTGACCACATTGGTAGGGCTGCTACCTTCGCTGGGTCTACTCCATCTTCGTCAAGATCGGTTATCTCCTCTGTCTCTTCTAGATTCTCTGGGTTGACTTGTTCCGTTACCTCTTGTACTATTTCATGTTTCTTGTCTTCTAGTTTTTCATGGTACGTTTTTAGCCTGTTGATATGTACTATCTTTGTTTTTTTTCCTTTTTGTGACGAAATTTGGTTGGAGTTTTTGAATTTCCTACAAATTGACTTATGTTTACAAACAAAATTACAATTATTTATATCGTTACCTAGAAGTGACATATATTTCTCAATATCATTATACAAAAATGCACCTCGGACGTCCATCTGGCTTATAGGTTGCTTAAACAAATTTTCTATTACAAGCAACATGCGAAACTCTGCCAGCTACTGGAGCGTAGATGTCGTTATCACAGCATTGTTGAAAGCTACGCGCAACCAATCTGGCTTTAAACGCACTATCACTTTTTTTTAAGTACCCATTTGCTTTGAATAACTTTTTGTCTGTAGGCCATTGCACTTCCGACCACGTATTATTTTTTTTAATCCTTTCAGTTCTTGATTAATTGCTTCTTGCCACTTCAATGAATTTACACTTAGTATTCCATCTTTATAGATAATTGGCTGTTCTGTCTCTGTGTAAAAACTCACATCATAATCTCTCATCCATAATGGTTATCTAGTGTCTCTTCTATTTGTTCTTCTTAAATTTTCTTCCCCTTTATTTTCAAAGTCAATATCCACATGATCCTGATTTTCTGGTTGCTCTGTTTCTAGTTGTAATTTTACTATTTCTTCATTTTCTGTTCTACCGATGAATTCGTTTTCGGTTTCGGAAATAAAAACTACATCTCTATGTTTACCAACTTCATTTCCGTGAAAATATATGCGATAGCCCTTTACTGTATTCCTATAGCCTACAAAAATGCCAAAGTGACTTTTTGCATCTTATTTTGTTCTCTTTTGTTTGGGAACATGTACAGTACTTTTTGAGCCAAATTCTCTGAAAAATGTAATATCAAACTCCTTTTTGAACCAAAGTTTATGTTGAGTTTCTTTTCTGGTAGAGTTATAACCAACATTGTTAAGAACAAAAACCGCTGTATTCAAGGCTTCTGCCCAAAGGTCTTTATTTATGTTCTTACTGTGCAACAATGTTTTTATTGTTTCGACCAGAGTCCTCATAATATATTTTGGATCGACCATTTTGTTCTGGTGTATATGGACACGTGGTATCGTGTATAATTCCCTTACTCTCGAACAATAGTTTCAGATGTTTATTAACAAATTCCAAGCCGTTATCTGTTCGAAGTCTTTGCATTTGGCAGCCTGTTTGATTTTTAGTTAATTCAATAAACTTTCGGAAACAAGTTATAACCTCTGACGTGTGTCTTAAGTAAAATACAAATCGGTAGCATGAAACATCATCTTTAATTAATAGGAAATATCTATCTTGCCTGTCCTAATGATTCTACTTCGGAATTACTGCATAAATCAGCATGCATAAGTTCACAAATATTATTGGCTCTTGAACTGGTTAACTGAAAAGGCAATCTGTGTTGTTTTCCAAATTTCCAATCAGTACAATGTGTATTTTCTCGTTCTTTGTATTTTATTTCACGTGTCTTTAATGTTTTTCTTACTTGATCGAAAGGACCCCGCACACCTTATATGGGAGAATGGCTTTCCATCAAATTTCTTGAATTTTTGATATATCGCAGAATTGATCATTCTGGTGGAATATTTCAATGGGCGCAACACGATCCTATGACTAGTTTTCGAGATACAGGGTGTTGAATATGAGAAATATTCACTTTTCATCGCTCCGTATCTCTCAAGTTTTGATTTAGTTCTGATTTATCTTTGTTGGTATTATTGTATGACAAATTCATGAGAAATTCATTTCCAGATCTTTTCGTATCACAGGGCGATTTCACTTGATAATAATGCTATTTTGAGACTTTCATAATTTTGTTGTTTTATAAAGAGAAAATGCGAAAAAAGGTTGAATTATCACATAATATTATAAATTAATTTCATCTTTCATCACAGTTGATACAATTCGTACAAGGTGATTCACGAATATAGAAAAATAACGAATATTGGTTTTTCGGACACCTTGAAGGAATAAACCCACCGAAAATGACAAAATTCTCGTGAAGAATCTTAAATTATGTGTTTCATCGTATACAGAGTCGAATGATGTCAATTTGAAAAATTACGTATCTTTATTAAATAAAAACCTTGATTTTTTTCATCACCCTATATCTCATAGGAGAACTCAAAATACTTTCATTCATATCGTACAAAATTTTCAACGGAATCCTATGACGTGATTTTCATATACAAGGCGAACACTTTGTGAAAAAAGCTAAGATCTGTACATTTCCCCAATGCTATATTTTCACTCCAGTTTTCGGCGGGCTTGTATATGTCGGCGTCAATCAGTGAAATCCGTCATACCATGAAATGCCTAGTCATTTCACGTATTGCCGGCAAACAGCGTAACTCAACTTTTGGTACACCGTTTGCCTAATAGTTTCAGGCATTCCCTGTAATGTCGGAATTATTTTAATCAAACGCTGTAACTAGCTAAATGATTTAAGTTACCCTGTTTGCCGGGTTCAGTCGAACGCCGCTAATTGTTGTGTTGTTTTATTTTTGTGAAAACTGAAATGTCGAAGCATTCAGAGTTGTTTTATAAGAAGTTTGATCGCTATTACTCCAATCGAAACAAGAAAAAACCTTGGAACATTGCGGAATTGACGGAGGTAAGTAAATTCATTAGGATTTCAAAGAAAACCTCAAATTACTGCAACCTGCAAAATCACTTGAAATTCGCACACTGTTGTCACGTTTAACGCGATTTTATATTCATTTGCTTGGGGAAAGAGTGATTTTATTGTGTGCTTTTGTATTGGTTTTTGAGCATGTAGATTTTAATTATAAAACTGGTATTACGTTTTATTTTTTTATTTTAGGTTGCTACAGAAATTTATTCCCATATTAGATGGGATCCATAGGAAAGCCATATCTTTATTAAGATTACTAAGGTTGTGTAGCTCGTGTTTGATGTATGAAGCAATTGGATTTTTTGAGTATATCTTGGTTAGTAAAGCTACAGCGTTAATTGAGTCGGTAATTATGTGGTGTTTGTCCTTGGGGCTATTACGTATAAGTTTTATGGCCTCTAGAATTGCGTGAAATTCGCCTGTAAGTATGCTTGCAGTGTCTGGCAGTTTGACTGTTTTTATCTCACTGGGAGCTGCTGCAACTCCTTTCATGGTTTTAGACGCGTCAGTATATATCTCAGTGTAACCTTGAAAGTTGAGAAGAGATTGTGAGAAGAGTTTTGAGAAGATGCGAGGGCTGGTATCTTGTTTTCTGATCAGCCAGGGAGGAGTTAGTTGGAAGATTTAAGGCCAGTTAATTACAGAAGGGAAAGTGTCGTTGCTAGTGGTTTGTAAATGTTGGTGTATTCTTTCGTATATTGTAGTTGTGGGTGGAATGAAGAACTTTTGCCGAATGTGGTGTGGTAGGTGGGAGAGTTGGGATTGGCTCCTCCTCTAGCTGCATATGAAAGACTAAGGTACTGTCGTCGTATTTGAGTGGAGCTTCTCCTGGATAACAATTTAAACTATTTGTGGGGGTTGTACGGTATGCCGCTAGTATTAGTCGTAGTGCATTGTTGTGTACAGTATCTAATGGTCTTGTAACATTTGGTGTAGCTGAAGCGTAGGCTACACATCCGTACTCTATTTTGGATCTGATGAGTGTTCTATATATCAGTAACAATAGTTTTCCTTCAGTGTTTATTTGATGTGTAAGTATGTTTAGTGTAGGTTGATAAGAGAAGATCAACCTATCTAATATGCGAGAAAAGGATTGGTTTACCCCAAAAAAGTTGGAATTTTGAGAATTTTTTTTACGTTTTCCATCAAGAACAACACGAAAAAATGGTATTTAGAAAAAAAATCGTGTGTGTATGTCGTCGTCGTCGGCCACTTTTCGTTACATGTAGCACGATACAGCCTCCGGAATGCAACAAGTCTCCAATTTTATGATTGAATATTGTTCAGGACATCTCACAGATGAACCTTAACGATTTTAAGCTCACCAGAGCTAGTACAACAGGTGCTATAGTACTTTAAGAACGACACTTTTGTAATTTTTTGAGAAATTTCAGTTTGTTAGCACGATACTGCGTCAGGAGTATGTACAAGTGACCAATTTTATGATTGGATATTATTCAGAGCATCTCAAAGATGAACCCTATTGATATTCAGCTCACTAAAGCTAGTACAACGGGTGCTATGGTACCAAATTTTTGTCATTTTTGGATAATTTTCAGTTTTTAGCACGATACAGCCTCCAGAGAGTATACGATTGATCAATTTTATGATTGTATATTGTTCAGGACATCTCACAGATGAACCTTAATGATTTTAAGCTCACCAGAGCTAGTACAACAGGTGCTATAGTACTTTAAGAACGACATTTTTGTAATTTTTGGAGAAATTTCAGTTTGTTAGCACGATACTGCGTCAGGAGTATGTACAAGTGACCAATTTTATGATTGGATATTATTCAGGGCGTCTCAAAGATGACCCGTGTTGATATTCAGCTCACTTAAGCCAGTAGAACGAGTGCTATGGTACTTGTGGTACCAAATTTTTGTCATTTTTGGAGAAATTTTGGGTTGTTAGTACGATACAGCCTCCGGAGTGTATACAAGTGACCAATTTTATAACTGGATATTTTTCAAGGTGCAGCGGGTCCTATAAATCCAGATATACTACGTTTTTGGTTACTTTTGGGGAAATTTCGGTTTGTTAGCACGATACTTCCCCCGAAGTGTATACAAGTGACCAATCTTATGATAGAATATTGTTCAGGGCACCTCACAGATGCGGAAAAGTAAGGTTTAATTTTTAAAACCGTTTAATATGATTTTTCCCGTTTAGGTGTTGGTCGAATATCATGCTAAGAAGTTTTATTTCTTCATCATTTATCAAGTTTTTGTTATAGAGCTTTGGTGGTGGGCTTTACCTTGTTTTTCTTTTGGAGAATATTATGCATTTTGTTTTATCAGCACTGAAGGTCATGCCAGATGTTTTTGACCATAGTTCTAGTTTAAGAAGTTGTTTTTGTGTTTTTGTAGCAGATTAGCAGTGCTGCTGAAGTTTTTTCCTTTCATAAATAGAATCAAGTCATCTGCATATAGTCGAGCAAGTATGGGTGTATCAATATTTTGTGTAATGTCATTAATTGCAATAAGAAACAGTGTTGGGCTTAAAACCGAGCCTTGGGGGGTTCCATTTCCTTGTGTTTTAGTATTGGAAATTGTTCCGTTCACCTTTACTTGAAAGTTACTATTTGAGAGAAAATTTTTGACAAAAGCTAGTATGTTGCCTTGGTACCCCCAGTTTTGTAGGTTTAGGAGAATTTTGTGGAGCCAAGCTCTGTCAAAAGCATGATTGAGGTCGAAGTAAATTGCTAGACATTTTTGTTTTTTGTTGAAGGCTTCGTGTATTTCACTTTCTAAGTCGATGATATTGTCCAAAGTTGATCTATTAGTTCTGAAACCAGATTGCTTGGGTATTAGTTGGTTATTTGCTTCAAGGCACCAAAGTAATCGACGATTAATTATTTTTTCAAATAGCTTGCATGTGTTGCATGTGAGTGCTATCGGCCTATATGATTCCGGTAGTAAAGAAGATTTGTTTGGTTTTAGAAGAGGTATGACTATTGCCTTCCTCCAAATTTCTGGAAATGTGTGATTGGACCATATAGAGTTAAATATTTGCGAAAGAAGTTTCTTAGCACTAATAGGTAAGTTTTGAAGAAAGATAACTGGTATATCATCTGGGCCGGGTGATGTATTGTTCATGGAGGATAAAGCGTCCTCGAATTCTTCCTGTGTTATCAGGGTGTTTAAAGGATGTGAGTAGTCTTCAATATGTATGTCTAGTTTCTCTTTGTTCAATTTATAATTAAGAAATTCTGCATCGTACATTTCGCTGTTAGAATTTTGACTATATAGTTTTGCTAGTACTTCAGCTATTTCTGCATTATTTGTGGTGATGTCATTGTCTTTCTGTAATGCTTTTATTCCGTCGTTGGTAGAATATCCGGAGATTTTTCTAATTTTTTTCCATATAGTTAAGATAGAGGTGGAACTATTTATTGATTCTACATATTTTTGTCATGATTCTTTTTGTTGGTTTTTAATGACAAGTCTTGAATTGTATTCTGTGAGGTTATCGGTTGTTTTATGTTTTCGGTATCGATACAACGCGTGCTTGCTTACTTTTATTGCTTTCTCGCATTCATAGTTCCACCATGGTACGGGATTGTGTCTTTTTGTATAACGAGTTTTGCCAATTTCTTTGTACGCTGCCTTCAAAATTATATGGTTGAAGCTGTTTATCGTAGAGTTCATGTCTACAGAGAAATTTGTATTAGGTATGTTATTTTCAATATGTGATGCAAATCCTTCCTAGTTTACTTTTTTTAGATTCCATTTTGGTGAAGGATTAATGATTTGTGTTGCTGGATTATGATTATTTTTTATGATTAAAGGAAAGTGATCACTGTCATGTACAGGTTGCATATGTGTAATTTGGTTTCTTCTATTCGTACAGCTATTGCTTCAAGGTTTGTTTGAAGGTTTAGTAGTGGTGTTGTCTTCAAATTAAATTTTATATAAATTGCAACTCCCACGCTTGCTCTCTTTCGGTTACGATTTTTAGAAATTTTTTAATAGTTTTTAAGGATGTGTGTTTTGTCGTTTTTAATGTGCGTTTATTGAAGTGCTATGATGTCTGGTGCGTTTTTGGCTAATAATAACTTGAGCATGTTTAGATGGATATAATATCAATTTAAATTCCATTTTAATATTGAGTTGAAGATTAGTTTTAAGTTTCAATAGGTGCTGTCACTGGAGGTATCGATATCCAAGTGTTTTTCCAATTTTTTTCTCAATTTAGTGCAGCCAGTTTTTGTGCTTCTCTCGGTTAAGTATGGATAAACTTGTAAGAGCAGTTCGATTAGACCCTGAATGTTTGAAGTGTACTCCGTTGCTAAGTTTACTGAATCTGTGTCCTTTAAGCAGTATGAATTTTCAAGCAGACATTTGAACTGATCGATGTTGTGTATAGGAGGGTGGGTTTGGTCTTCAAAAAATTTTGTTGCTGCTGCAATGTTTTCGGGTTCGATTGTAAAGTTAGTTTGGGATGTACTTTGCTTTCTTGCTTTCAGTGGACGTTTTGGTGTTTTAAAATCTATGTTTATGTCATCAGATGGTGGGACCTCCTCGCTGGATGGTGATACGATTTCCGAATGTATTCGTTTGTTGGATAGTTGTTTGTTTAGTGTGCTACTGTTGTCAATTATTTGGTCTTACGTAGTGCTGGCGGTCCTAATTGAAGAAGGAAGTCCTGAAGTTTAGCTCCATTAATGGCGTTGAAAATAATTGCTTGATCTTTAGTAGGATATTTAGTCGTGGTTTGGCTTAGAACGTTGGAGTATGATTTCGGCATTGTGTTGGTAATGTTTGTAGAATTTTCGGGTAATGGATCAAGTCCACAGTTATGAGGTTCCATTTTCGTTTAATTTATAGTTTTCAGAATATAGATTAGTGTGTTTATAAAATGTAGGTTACTCACAGTTTTATTATTATATCACTTTTACTGGACTAGACTACTAGTTTTCCACAGGTAATTAATAATAGATTTCGAGACCAGCTAATTAGTTTGTCGATATATACGTATGTTCTGTTTCGATGTCAGAACGGTACTCACGAAAATTCTTTAAAATGAATTTTTCATGAATTTGTCACACAAGAAAAACACCACATAGGATAAATCAGCATAAAATCGTAATTTGTGCGTGTTTCTATCGGTTTATATAGAGTATATATTATATTAGTTCAAATTCACGGCATATTTCTTCACCACACGAACGTTTTATTTTTCAATTATGTTTTTGTATCTTCGAATCGTATATATGTTTGTATATTCCCACCTTTTCGAGAACGTTTCTCTTTCTTTTTCTTGTATTTGAAACGTTATCTGAATCATGTTCGACTACCTACATATCACCACTTATTAATATACTTATTCCTGTTATCTCGTAGTAGGCATGGAGAACAATTCTCAAAGAGTGTAAAATCAACAAAATTCATTCATTCATGTCAATAGTCGTTTCCATGTTGATGTCATAAAACTCAAGAACTATTTCTGAATTATTAGACTAATTGAAGTTTTTTGTGTACTGTTCAAGTTTTTGTGATTTTCAGTGTTTGCTGAACTTTGCTGCAATATGGCCTTCGCAAATAGAGTGAGTTGTTATGTTTGTGACCAACATGTTATTCCTAGACTCTCAATGTATTTGAATAGAGTAGATAATAGATATTGATGTTTTGTAAATTGCGACATATCGAAGACATGCTGCGGGAAATCCATCTATTGATATTCAGGATGATACAAAAATATGTTTCAATTGAAATAACACACTGATGAATGACATTATTGCTATGGAAAATAACCCGAATTGCCTTCGTCTCGATATGTTGTCCCGCATGTTATATTTGGTAACCCCGTAAATGGTTGAACACTGTAGATGCTGACAGCGGACTTTATTATTTTGTTTATTGCTGACTTGATTATTGTACATATTTTTACTGCTGATATAGATAGTTTTGCTAATTAATTAATTCATTTACATATTCAGTCTGATGTTAACTATTAAATAAAAAAGATCGTATTAATAAAATAATATTGTTTAATTAACTTTTTGAAAGTAGTTGTATTAAGGTAATAAAATTGCTTTTTAAAAATAAGTTCTCAATACGGAGACTTATAAGTGGCGCAGTCATCAGTAGGATTTTCGTAGGAAATACATCGTGGACAATCCGTGAGTGTCAACTCTTTGACGAAAATCGAATCCAGACCAGTTCCAGTGGAATCCATCGTGGAACCAAGGGGTACATCTTGAAGAAACTGTTGCTAGATACAGATAACGGATGTGGTAAGAATTTAGTTCATGTCACACTCCTCTTCACCTATATATTCCTTAAGTGAAATCGATAGCTCGGAAGAGTTCGATAACTTCGATAACTTTATTTCAAATTCAAACTTTAGAGATAATAATATAATCAGTAGTTTAAGCAATTTAACAATCAATATGCCAGTGCCAATTTTAGATATTAAAACATTGTCTATTATTCCAAATTTTGATGGGATTGCAACTAAGTTACATTGATTTATAAGTGTTACCGAATCTATTCTAACCCATTATTTTGATAGAGAAAATCTACATAATTTCCAAAATATTCTTTTGCTAAATGGCAGCTATAAGTGGTTCAAATAGTAATTGGACAGATATAAAAAACACATTATTTCAAACTTTGGAGATCAAAGAGATGAAAATTGTTTGAATCAGGATTTAGTAAATATGAAACAGAAAACCAATGAAACTTCTTATCAATTTCACGAGAGAATTTTGCAGTTACTTAACACAATTTGTAATTATATTGATTTACATAGTCAAGGACTTGAAAGGGACTCAAAAAGATCATTCTTTACTAAACAAACTTTAAAAACATTTCTCGCTGGGTTAAAGGAACCGCTAGGTCCTATAATTAGAGCTATGAGACCTAATAGTCTAGAACAAGCCATACAATTTATAAGAGAGGAAGATAAAATTAATTATATTCAGAAAGACCAACATTTTTCTAATAACATAAATTCTAAAAACAGTGTTAGGAAATCTAACAATAATTCTTGGTATCATAATTCAATTCCTCAAAATTATAGACCAAATTATTGGCAATATCCTAACCAACCTCCTGAAAGAAATCCATCATATCAACAACCCTCAACGTCCCAACAATTTCCCAGAGGACCCATTCAAATACAACAGCATACAAATACAACAGCATACAAATCCTCCTCATTTTCCTAAATATTCAAATAATAATCAAGTTTTTAGAAACCCTCAGAATGTATGGAAACCAAACCCGCAATACAAACCAAATCCCCCTACCCCTATGAGTACCTCGACTAGAAAAACTTAAAATCATTTTAGAAATCAAAACCATAATCATAACCGTAACCAAAAACCAAATTATATTTAATTAATACTTCAGATAATACTACGGATGAAAGCGAAATAACTCATTCTTCTAATCAAAATTACGAATATTATAGTGACGAAGTAGATGAAAATTATTCAGAAAACGGAAATTTTCAATTGGTTCACGAAATGGACGAAATGACATAGTTTAATTAAATATTTCTACAAATAAACCAGAATTACCTTATCTCAAAACTTCAAAACCTCCTCTAAAATTACTATTAGATACTGGTGCTACAAAATCATTTTTACGACCAGAAATTGCAGAAAAATATTAACGAGCGAAGACATTATTTTTAATTTATCAGAACCTATAAAATCAGCTCCTTTGATAAAAATTGTTATGAGTTATTTCACGCAGATGTTAGAGACAGTGGTTACACCGAGAAACCTGACATTGAAGCACTTTTAAGAACCGATCATTTAAATTCGGAAGACAGAAATCATATTTTGAAACTTTGCCCTAAATATAATGATATATTTTATAGAGAAGGAGAACCTTTAACTTTCACTAATCAAATTAAACATAGTATAAAATCTAAAGACGAACTTCCAATTTATTCAAAATCTTATAGATACCCTTTTGCACATAAACAAGAAATTCAACGTCAAATTAAATCTATGTTAGATCAAGGTATTATAAGGCCAAGTACAAGTGCCTGGCCTTCGTATGTTTGGGCGTTCCAAAAAAACCAGATGCATCAGGGAAGAAAACATATAGAATTGTAGTAGATTTTCGTAAGTTGAATGATTGATACCCTATTCCTTTAATAAGTGGCGTAATGGATAAACTAGGTAAATGTAATTATTTCAGTACTTTAGATTTAGCTAGCGGATTTCATCAAATAGAGATGAGTCCTGGAGATATACCAAAAACAGATTTTAGAGATGAAAACGGTCATTACGAATACTGTCGCATGCCAATGGGTTTAAAGAATTCACCTGCAACTTTCCAAAGGGTGATGGATAATATTCTCAGAGGATTACAGATCGAAATTTGTTTAGTGTATCTCGATGACATAATAATATTTTCGACTTCACTACAGGAGCACGTAACTAATCTTGATAAATTTTTTAAACGATTAAGAGAAACAAATTTTAAATTACAATTAGACAAGTGCGAATTTTTGAAAAAAGAAGTTGCGTATTTAGGTCATATAGTAACACCGGAAGGAGTTAAACCCAACCCCAATAAAATTTCAGCTATAAAAAATTATCCAATTCCGAAGAATGGATGCAAAAAATATCCATGATGCTGACTTCAAGTGTTGCTTTGAAACTTGTAAAAATCTTTTAGGAAACGAAAAATTTTTACAATATCCGACCCCCCCGAAGTCACACTCATATTAACTTGTAGCCTTTATTCTATAACCTTTAATTTAGAACCCAACTAATGAAACTGATCAAAGTAATCAAAAAGAATAATTGTTTATGTATATTTATTTTCCCCCAGCTCAAGGAGAGATAGGTTTTATTTAACACAGGAAATTAGTAGAACAGCCTACCTTGTAGCTTCTTTCTCGCCGGTACCTGATCTGCTATGCGTCAACGTCTACTCGTCTGCACTTTTCGACAGTTCACACTCGAATCGTCTTCCTAGTTTATATTTTAAATTCAACTAATTGAGTGTTGGTGGAAATAACGTTAAGGTTAACTCGTTCCAAAAAAAAAGGAATTCGGAATGCGCCACTATATGATACATCTTTCGAGAGGTTAGTTGACGCAGAAATTCTGAAAAAAGTTTGATCCAATATAAAACTTGTTCTCTAAGAACAAATTCGCTGGGATTACTGGTATGTTTCACATTTTTTCCCTGTTCAAAATTTACTAGAACTGATAAAGGTTTTTGTCCAGTACGAATATTTAAGCTAGTATGTATAATTGTTAAAAGGAAAGTATAAATAAAGTTTTATGTATCTATCTGGACAGATATCTGAATACGTTTTATATTGTAAAGTCTTTTTGTAACACACTTGGTGTTATTGTAGCGGAAACTCTAGGAATAATCTACTTTTGTGTGTAAATTCTACCAAAGTACCTGACATAATAAGTATGCTATTGTATTAGCTCCAAATAGCAAGGCATTACAGTAATGGTTGTACTGTAAGAGCTTATCGAGGACGCAGCTGTTCACCTGTATAGAGTACAGACAATTGTACAATCAAAGAAGATTTTCCGGAATACAACCTTCGAACAACAACTCTTAAGTTAAGTAATTTTATTTCGTATGGCTTCACCACTATCATTTTTTATCTGTTCGTTTAAGGTCAACATTTATTTTTGTTCACTCATACTGACACCTACTAACCACTTTTTATATAATTTTATAACTCGATTATTTTACTTTCATTATATTTATACATATTTTGATCCAGGAGTTTTATTTATTATACAGGTAATACCTGAAAAATTGCCTTCAGCACATTTTTTTTGTGAACATTTATTAAAACTATCAGGTAACAGCAGTTAAGAGTTGGCTGATATATGTGAATGATTTTTTTTCTAATTTTGTTTAGGAACAAAAATTAGTGGTGCCCTTAATTAAATTTCATTTAACTTTTTCTTATTTCTTTTCTCTTCCTTTTCTTTCTTTAGTTTATCTAACTTCTTTCTGATAACAGATCCCTGAGAACTGGCTTTGTTATCTCCATTCACATTGTCAGTTTGGAAAGATCCTACTCTCTTTTTATTTTATTCCTTTTCTTCTATATTTTTTTTGAAGTGAAACTTTTTATGGGACACTAGCGTTTTGTCATGAGAGTTAACTCGTCGAGCTAACAAAACTGTTAAACTCCTTGTGAGAGAGGCGGAAAAAATTAACGAAGATCCGCACAAAGAGGAGACGCCGAGAATAGTCGCAGGGCATTGTTTATTGATAGCGATCATGTTATTCCGTTTATCAATCCCCACTTCGCTGCGCGAACGATGAAGTGAGAACGCATTCGGGGGGAAAAGGATACCAAAAGCGCTTAATAATTTCTGCCGATATTGGTATAATCCAGTGCGAAATTAATATAGAAATTGTTTACCTTTAAAATTAAGGCGATAAAAACTAGGAAATTTCTTTGCATTGTGTATTTATTTGTATTATTTTGAAAAAAATATGTATTAAAACGTAACAAGAGTATTGAAATATATTGAAAAAGGAAATAAACAGGTATACTTGTCCGTACAGATAAGTTCTGTACTCATTAAAGTTTAAGCATAAACTGTGTTATCTCCTACTTTCCGCATTGAGACCAACGCGCATCGTGGGCGTGTCCACTTTCAAACTTTCAGCTATATTTGCTAACCTGTACGTAGAAGAGCAAGTAAGTCTCAGTTCATCAGAGAAAGTCGTTGTAACTAGTGTTGCTTTATTTATGGAAATATTTTTGAAGTGAAACTTTTTATGGGACACTACAGAGGTTTTGGTTACGAGGTAATCTCGTAAAGGCTAACAAGTTTTGTGAAGCTCTAATTATCATTTGTACTTAAACTTAGTGAGATAAACGCAGCGCTGTTCTCCCCTTCTGTCATCACTCAACTCGATTTAAAATCAAACGAAAAACGCGGGTTCGATACCCCCATGGGCGGCCAGAACTTTTCTTAGGTATTAAAAAGGAAGGATACGTAATATGCATTCAAATTTCTTAAAAAGAATATTTACTTTTGTTTGTCTTTTATTGTAAATAGTTTTTTATAGTCTATCCGAAAAATTATTGTTTTTATTTTGGAAATAATATTTGTTTTAATTTTTTTAAATTATAGTTTTTTATGTTGTTGATATTTATGAATTCTCTTTGTACACTCATTGGCGGTTATTGCGTCATAAAACATAAAAAGTTTCACTTCTGACGCTGTTAGTTTTCGACTGACGCATAAATTTTTTTACCCTGAGGGTACAGTATTGTGTTTCATTGGCGCTCCAACGTGTATTAACTTTTACCCGTTGTTATCTGCTTCTTTTTGGTAAAAATTTTTTAGTTGAAAATTTTTTTCCTGCTATTAGGGGGGAAATATCTTTGATATTATTGTTCACTTTTTAACTTTTAATTATATTTTCTGCTCTCTGCTTTTATAAAACAGGTTCTGTGTAATAAATATATACATCTTTCCTTGTCTGAAATATTATATGATATATGTTATATTATATTTATAACTGGTGTGAAGCTTAACGATTCGTATATTACTCAGTTATTTTATCAAATCATTTGTTGTTATCTTTCAGTGACCTTCAAATCGTTAATTAATTTTGTTGAGAATTTGTTTCCAAATTTTTTTCTATTATTAGAGTTTAAAATTTTAACTCAACTTTAATTACCAAGAGAACTTTATTGTAATTAAGTACAAAAATGTTTTTGCCTTATAAATTGAAGGTCGAATATTTATTATCTCATGAGCTGGAACATGAATTGGCATATAGAAATGTTGAAGTATTACCGACAGTGGCGGAGCGTAGAAAATTGTTGAGGGGTATTTTAGCTCAAGAAGCATCCGGTCGCAGTTCTATTTTGTATGAGAATAGTCAATTGAATTTTGATATTGAAGTAAACGGTATCGAGTTAACTTTATCTGACTTGAGCAAAAAAATTTCTGAATTTGTAGGATCAGATAGGGACAATGAATATCTTAGATTAACATGTAGATTAGTTCATGCAAATAATAGGGTTTCTCGTTTGTCGTGTAACAATGATGAGGAAGAATTCAAAAAAAAACAATTTGCTACTCAGATTTTGTTGTTAGAGGGTGAACTTGATGGTAGATTACCGGGCACTATTCAGGCTCAATCAACTTCTGTGGGTCAGAACCAAAGCTTTACTTTCTCTAAGACAGTACCTATCTATAAATGGGGAATACATTTCTCAGGAATTGCAGAAAATGAATCTCTGGCAGGATTTTTAGAACGTGTAGAGTGTTTAAAGATTTCTCGAGGTGTAACGGATAACGAATTATTTTCTAGCGCTGCAGATCTCTTCACTGATCAGGCATTTTATTGGTATTTAAATAATAGAAGTCAATTTCAAAATTGGTCAGAGTTAGTTTCTAAATTAAAGTCAGATTTTCTCCCATATAATTATCAGGAAGATTTATTGGATGAAATTAAAAATAGAAAACAAAATACTAATGAAAAAGTAACGTTATATATAAATTCTATGTGTAGTCTATTTAATCGCTTAGAAATAAAACAGGATGAATCATCAAAAATTAGAATCATTAAGAGAAATTTGCTTTCTAATTATGTACAACCGCTGGCTTTATTAGATATTAATAGTATCGAAGAGTTAACCGATAAATGTAAAAAGTTGGAAGAATCTTTTACCTACTCACAGAATTCTCAGAATTCAAGTATTAGTTCGAGCAAACCTAAAATATATCTAGAACCACAATTAAATAATACTTTTACCTCATCTTATCGGTCTAGGAATCATAATAATTCTAGACATCTATCTACAGTATCTACAGTAAGTTCACATAAAGTTTGCTGGAATTGTGGTGAACAGAATCATTTTTATCCGCAATGTAAATACGCTTTAAAAGTATTCTGTTATGGATGTGGAAATACTGGATTTATAAAATCTAAATGTCCAAATTGTTCAAAAAACGAACAAAGCGGCCAGGTCAATGCTTTGGTGACACCTACCGCTCCTCAAAATCCTTCAGGATCCACACATCCAAAGCAAAAAAATTCAAAAAAACAAACAAAGTCAAGAACAGTTTCCGAAATAACACCTTCAACCAGCAACCAATAAGTGAAATTTATTCCTTATCTAATTTATCTAAAAATTCTAATAAAAATAGCCTATCTTATTTGAATAAAAATGATTGGTTAGCTTGGTTAAATATAGTAAGAACGTTTTACAAGCCAGGCTAAGTAAATAAATTTCAGAATTCTTCGAATACTCAATTATCTAGTAATTACTTTTTAGACTTGTTATATCGAAAAGATAATGATAACAGGCCTTATGTGGATATTATTATTTTTGGGAAGACGTTCTCTTGTTTGATTGATACAGGAAGTAATCTCAGTGTTTTGGGTTCTCTAGGTCTTGAGTTTCTTAAGAATTTATCTATACCTATTTCTATTACCGAACAGTTTCAAGTTTCGACTGCTGATGGTACTTACCATGATGTTGGTGGTTTTGTAGAAACTTATGTCACAGTGGATAAGTTATCTCGGATTTTAAAATTATATCTTTTACCTTCAGTTACTCAAACAGTTATATTAGGAATGGATTTTTTAAAGACATTCAATATTAAAATAGATTTTTCTAAATTGACTATGAATTTAAATGCCTTATCATTAAATGTCATCAATACCGTTAAGGACGTCACAACTTTAACAAATGATGAAAGAATTAAACTTGATGTTATTATCGAAAAATTCAAAAGCATTAGCCCTAAGGATAAAATTGGTAGGACACATATCGAACATTATATCGACACAGGAAATTCTCCTCCATTTAAAATAAAACAGTATCCATTACCTCAAGCTATGGAAGTTCATGTGAATAATGAGATAGATACATTATTAAAATTAGGGGTTATTGAACCAAGTACATCTCCTTATTGTTCTCCTATCTGTTTAACTCATAAACCTGATGGTAGTATAAGGTTACTTCTTGATGCTAGATTTTTAAACAAGCAAACTAAGCAGATACGCGATATATATCTAGTATCGATTTAAAACATGCTTTCTATCAAATACCTTTACAAAAGTCGTCTCGTCCAAAAACAGCTTTTGCAATTCGTTCTAGAGGACTATTTCAATTTACAAGTACACCATTTGGTTTAATTTCAAGTTCAGCTACCATGTCACGATTAATGGATATGGTAATAGGTCCATCTTTAGAACTATATTGTTTTTATTATCTGGATGATATAGTTATTTGTACATCACAGTTTGATAAACATGTAGAAATTTTGTCTAAAGTTTATGAGAAATTAAAAGAGGCTAATTTAACGGTAAATATTGATAAATGTCATTTTTGTCGTCCTTCTCTTCGCTATTTAGGTTATACCTTGGATGAAAACGGGTTAAGTATTGACGGTGAAAAAACTAAAGCTATTACTAACTAGCCTGTACCGAGGACAACTACAGAGGTGCGTAGATTTTTAGGGGTTGTTTCGTATTATCGTCGTTTTTTAAATAATTTTTCTACTTTATCTGCTCCCATTTCTGATCTTTTATCTAATAGAAAAAAAAATCAACCAATAAGTTGGACACCGGAAGCTCAAAAAGCTTTCGAAGATATAAAAACTGTTTTAACTACCGCTCCTGTACTTTGTAGTCCTGATTTTAACAAATCATTTTATCTAATGTGTGATGCAAGTGATGTAGGTATTGGAAGTGTGCTTTTTCAGTTAGAAGATGGGTTGGAACATCCAGTAGCTTATTATAGTAAAAAATTGAATAAATGTCAAAATAAATACACAACTACTGAGAAAGATGCTCTTGCAGTCCTACTATCTATTGATCATTTTCGTTATTATCTTCTGGGACGACATTTTACTGTCATCACGGATCACTCTTCTCTTATTTGGTTAAATAATATGAAAAAACCATCACCACGATTAGCTAGGTGCATTCTACAACTCTCACAATACAATTTTTCGATAGTCCATCATAGAGCAACGGGTACCGTACCTGCAGATTTTCTATCTAGGGTGCCGGAAATAAATGTATTAAATTTATCTTTACTAAAACCTGATAATTGGTATAAAAGTATGATTAATGAGGTTCAATCCGATCCGGATAGTTATCCTAATTTCAAGGTGGAAAATAATATTCTATATAAGCATGTCTTTAACAAGTATGCCAATATTTGCAATTTAACTGACTGGAAAATTGTAGTTCCAACGGAAAACAGATCTGAATTGTTATCTAAATTTCATGATGATTCTACTGCAGCTCGTTTTGGTGTTTTTAAAACATTAGAGAGAATCTCAGAGTTATATTATTGGCCCAGAATGAGACAGAGTGTACAAAAATATGAGGCGCTGTAAAGTTTGTGCTGCCTGTAAGCCCACAAATTTGCCACAAGCTGGTCTCATGGGTGAATATCGTAATATAGAGTTTCCTTTCCAGTTAATTTCCCGTGATTTAATAGGGCCATATCCTCAATCTCGCCAGGAAAATACGTGTGCATTGGTCATTGTTGATTTCTTCTCTAAATTTGTTTTAATTCAACCTTTAAAACAAGCTACCTCTTCTGCGATTGTGAAATTTATTGAAAATAATGTTTTTCTAATTTTTGGGGTTCCTCAAATAGTAGCTGTAGACAATGGTAAACAGTTCACTAGTCAGTTGTTTAAAAATTTAATGTCTAAGTATCATGTCCAAAGTATTTGGTACACTGCAAATTACACTCCTCAAGCAAATCATACTGAGCGTGTGAATAAATCTATTGTTACTGCAATACGTTCATATTGTTTTTCTGATCATAGAACTTTGGATGTAGAATTACAGAAAATAGCTCAGGCAATTCGTTTGTCTAAACATGAAGTCACAGAATTTCCACCATCTTTTCTTGTGTTTGCTAGAAGCGTACCGGTATCAGGGTCATTTTTTGGGAATATTGCAGATAATGCAAAAAATCAGCCTGCAATTGTTGATAAAATGCACCGTTTACAGGATACTCAAGAAATGCCAAACATTTTCGAAGATGTTAGAAAAACATTACACAAGGCTTACATAAAATCGAGTAACCGTTATAATCTTCGTAAGCGCGATATTAAATTTCATGTAGGTGATCATGTTTGGAAAAAGAATTATCAGAAATCAGATAAAGCTCAATTTATTTCTGCAAAATTTATGCCTAAATATATACCTTGTACTGTTCACCGTGTTATATCTCCCTTGATTTATGAACTTAAAGATAGTAATGGCAAAAATATAGGACTATGGCATGTTAAAGATCTAAAAGAATATAACTTATCTACTGATGAATCAAGTGACTTTACCGATGATGAAAATAATCCAGACTCAGTATCTTTGGATAGTGAATGAACATTTGTTAGATGAACACATTTTTACCTTATCTTCAAAAAAAAGGGGGAAAGTAATTTTACTGTAGATTTTTCTGTGTTGTGCTGAGAGTAACAAAATAATCTCTGTGCTAAATTAATTTGTTGGTAACCTAGGTTTATCTTGTAGATTATATTTTTGAAATTAGAAAGTATTAAGAAATTAATATTATTTTTGTTTACTGAATTAGAGTTATGTGATGTTGGAACGGTAATTAGTATCACTAAAATTTGAATGTTTTATATTATATTTCTAAATTGTAGACTTATCTTTTCATTTGAAATGTGTAGTTACACATACCGAAAAATATTATCTTATCTTACCGTTTTCAGTTGAATTGTGTCAAATGACACAAACTTAAATAATTTATCTTACCTAGGGATTTGTGTGCTAGAGAAAATGGCACACGGAGATTTATCTTTACCTTTACCTTATCTTATCTCGTGTTGAAAATTTATCTTTACCTTATCTTATCTTGTGTCGCAGCAGACATGAATCGTGTGTCTTCTGTATATTTAAATAGTGTCCCACCGGACATTTATTGTATAGTATCTTAGCTTGCTATAATAGTTATAGCAAATTTGACTCTTACTCCTTTTGGCACAATAACACAGAAATGATCTATCTATGTTACTTAATAGTTGGTTTAATTTTATCTTAATTTTTTTATCTTTCCTAGTTAGATTCCAAATGAATCCAGTTCATTGTAAGGAATTTAATTTTCAGTGTTCGTAGCTTAAACGCTTATCTCTATCTAACAAATAGTTATTTTCACAATTCAAAAATATCTATAATTATCTTGATATATCTTACCGTAGAAATTAAAATTTCTATCTGTCAAGAAAACATATTTTCGTTATCTTAGAGTAAGGGAATTTGGGAGGATAGAACGAATAAGTTTGGAGTTTATTGCCTCACCTTGAGAATATGACATATAGTTGTTACATATGCTAGTGCTGGAATAATCGTCCATTCCTTTGTGACAGTATTTGTATTTTCTCTAATTTTCTTTCTCTCTGTTTGCTATTAAGGATTCTCATGAATTCTTATTATTATCTATATAGAAACATCAAAATATTTTTTGATATGTCTTTACCTGACTATGACTCATATATACTAGATTATAATATTAATCTAGGCATTAAAAACAAAATATCTTTACTTCAATGATTCACAAAATTGAAAATAAATACGAATAAGTTTGGAGTTGGTTACCTCACCATTAGGTTATGACATGTTGTTGTTAAATATGTTAGTGCAGGAATCATCGTCCATTCCCTTGGGACAGTATTTGTATTTTCCTTAAAATTTACTTCCTCCCTCTTGTGAATATTGCGAAGTGTTTTTGATATTCCTTTACCTGATTGTGATGTTTATATTCTCAATGAGAATATTTATTTTTTTTCTTTCCTTTCATTATTTATAGGTTACGGCAGTTAGTTATGAATTTTATCGACCTATTTATCTGAGCCATATTATGTTATTCTTTTCTCTTCCCATTATCAATTTATCTGGGGTAGTATTCTTGTGAGTTTATTCTCACCAGTGTTGCTTGCAGTTCGGTCTACGGATAACGAGGGGCAACTCTGAAATATCATCCCTATGCAAATGTCTTTTCCTATATTCCTTACCTTCTGAACAAATGTGCACTCAGTATATAAGGTTCGTGACAAATACCTAGCCTGTCTATCATATAATGGGTGGTTAATGTTGGACCATCTTAATAAATTTCCAACTTTTAATCTTTTTCTATATCTTTTTATGTTTCTTCCCGACTTTGTCTTTTTGTTATCATTTAATAACCCTTCAGGTTATTATTTTAGCGTTAACGATATGCTAGATTATCATTGAGTGTGCAGTACTCTGAACTAGACGTTGTGTAGTGTCTCTGTGTTACATTGCGGTGTGGGGTGTTTGAAGTTGTTATGGTGCAATGTGGAAGCAGTTGAATCGGAATACGAGGCTCTCTTTGCTGCTAAGGCTGCGTAATTTCGGTCTTGTGTGATCACTTACAACTTGGCACACCTTCTGTTTCTAGATTGAGCCATGGGGATTCTCAGCATCTGACCTGACTGTGGATGTCGGATGCAGACAGTGCAGAACATGTATGAGGGTGTGTTTTATTTATCTTTCATTTCTTTTTGTCTAAAATTTTCGTTTTTATGCTGTATTTTATGGGTTTAAGTAAGTTCAGTTACTAAACGGGTAGACTGTTCCTTTGTATCAGTACTTAAGTCCCTGAAAATGCATATATAGGTTTTTGTTTTTCCTAATGTAAATTTTTCATATTCGGTTTAGGGTTCTATGTTGATAAGTAAGATCAGTTACTAATTGGGTAGACTGTTCTTTTGAATAAGTACGGCAAATGAGCCAGAAACATGCATGTCCGCGGTTATCACTCTGTTTCAGTAGCCCTTTATTTTGCGTGAATTACCCATGAATCTCTTTGTTGTTGTTGTTAACATATCACGCGATATTCCTACATCTTCATTGTTATTTACTATGGGTCGGAAGGTTCATAGCGGGGGGGCTATATGCGCCTCCGTGTCGATGTTGTTTGTTGTCCTGAAAACTCGGGATCTTCCAATTGAAGACACAAATGAGCGTTTGGTTTCCCTGCTGAAATCCGTTGTTTTGTGTTGTCCCATGTTTCGATTAACATCTTTGCTCCCACATTTCACATCCTTAATATATTAATACATATCCTCTATTTGAAATTTAAAAGAAAAGTAGAACATAAGGAAATTCATTTATATTTGGCTGCCATACATTTGATACACACTGTGTTATATGTAAATTCACAAATTTTGAATGATTCAGTAGAAATATCAAATTTGACATTTATGTAGAATATATCTAATGATAGATAGAACATATCATGATTTGGAGAAAATATTTGTAATTTCAAAATATAGAGGTCTCTGCTAGCAACATTACAAGTGTAATAAAAGAATTCAAATCTCACTTGGTTATTGAAAATCATAGATTAGTAATTTTTTTAAAAACAACCAACGGAAAGGAGATTTATTTATTTTGCAAAAGTTTAGTCAGTTGTGTTTGAAACCCCGAAGAGGCAACATCATAATTAGAGTTGTCTCAATTTTGTGGTAGATATCAGAAGTTGTATATCTATACAACCAGATTCAAAAGTCATTTCATTATAAAGCCAGTTCGTGCATAATTCGAATAAGAATTGCATCGTGTATAGTGAATGTGGTTCGAGACTTCTAAATAAAATTTAGAAGGTATCCTGAATTCTAAGGTCATTTAGAATTGTACGAGTTGTCCAGTCATTAGTTGGTGAGTCCGATCCAGTTATTCTACAATAATTTCTTGAGAAATAATAAGGCCTATTTTAAACAAAATTTGACATAGATGTATCTATTAGATTTTTGATTGCAAGCAAAATTTATAAGTCATATAAGGAAATTCACATAAGAAGAAAATTTTTGAAATTAGACAAATTTCAGTGAAGCTTGTTTTTGACATTTATACACATCAAGATTTAGATCAACAATTGGAACTTTTATTAAACGTTTTTCATTAGATTAATTTATAGCATATAGGTTGTAGTAATTTTAAGTTTAGAATTTTGCATTCCTACTCAATATAGTCTTTTTATAACATAATTTCAGAAAATTAAACATTTTTCATTAAATAAAACTGTCGATCAAATCAGTGACAGTTGATAATTTTCAGTGACAGAAATATTGGAAACGTCATCAGATATTTGAAGTGCCTTTTATAATATTAAACATACAGTTACTATAGGTTCTGAACAATAGTGAAACAGATAATTTGAAGATACGTGAAAATTTAAATAAATTTTGAATAATTAATTTTTTAACAGTTTGATCTCACCCTGAGAAAAGAGTAATAGGTCGATTATACATATAAATTCACTTTTAGAAATACTAAATTAATATTTATTAGAGCCGGGCATATTTTTGACAACTACTGTCAAAGTTGAAATTTCTTACATACATTTTTAAGTTGCATGTACAAGAATTGTCGCTGCGACAATATATAATAACGTGAGGCGAATTGAAATTTATCTTTACAGGAAGGTTTACATTTAAATTAAACAACTAAAGTTCATCAAAGAATATATATATATATATATATATATATATATATATATATATATATATATATATATATATATATATATATATATATATATATGGCGTGAAGTGGCATCCGCCTATGTTAAAACCGTGGTAGCTGTGGACGTCACAGTGCATCGAACTCCAAAATATCGCAACCGGTTTAGTGAATGCTTAGGAATCGATTGCTGATAAAATCAACAGGACGTCACTTTGGTCGTTTTTTGTATAAATATAAACACCAAGGTTCACAGGGTCTCCGTACGCGGCGCTATAGTAGCACACTTATATATTTATTATATATCTTACGCACAAGTTCGCATCCGTCAGTATACATATCGAAGAACGGTATAGTTTGGCGTCTGTATATGTATTTTCCATACAAAGTGGCATCCTGGCAGTGTTGCCGACCTCACCTCTTGTTATAAAACATTGAATGTGGTGATTTCCATCTGTTTTAATATTTTCTAATTGCAAATGATATTTTCGTTCTACATTCACTCAAACCTGATTTTGAGGCCAAATAAAACACTAGTGGCGATAAAAATGAATATTTCTGGCGATAAAACAAACTAAGGAATTCTGAATTTCTGTAAATAAGGAGAAACTTAATTGAATTTTCCAAAGTAAACCACGAGATGAAGTAAAATTACTACTCAATTTTCAGGTTAAATTTTGAATGGGTATATTTTTCTACTTCACTATAGCAGATAGCAGAGGTCAAATTTTTTTTTGTGTGGGTTGTTAGTAGTTGACCTAGAATACTGAATTCCACAAAAAATTATAAAAATTTCGGAGACGTTGAAACTGTCTTAAATAAAAGTTGTAGAGAGCAATAAAATCTATCTATACACTAGAGTTTTTTTCCCAACACCATAGCGGTTTGGTTTGGGAAAAAACTCTAGTCTGTTCATTACTACACCACCGGTTCTAAACAGTGCAGTGCAAAAATGAAAGCTATGATCCAATATACAGGGTGTCTGATAAATGCAAAACTTAAACATGTTCAACTGGTTCTACTGGTGTGATGTCTGGATACAGGGTGTCCCAGGCCAAGATACAATTAATCCTACTGAGTGAACTAGAGCTCAAAATAGGACGATTGAAATCAACTTACCTTTATATGCACCGTTGAGCCGTGTGAGGTTGATGAAGGTTTCATTTCATACTCTTGAATAATTCGAAACCCGTGAAAAGTTAGGCTCTGAATTTTGAAGAAAAACTTTGGAACAGAATTTCAAAAACAAAAGTGTGAACATGAAATTTTTAAAAACGTCTTAAATTCACTAGAAGTGCTAGACTTAGGTGTAACGCTAATGAAGACCATATCAAAAGAATAAGGAATCTAAAGAGATAATGGAGTAGTGAGGAAACCATCATGACTGTACAAGTTTTCATATCAGTATCATCATTAAAGCTCTTTCTATTGTGCGTTTTAGATATAATAGACAAGAAAAATATTTATTGAAACTTAAACAAATGTTCGTACAAAAAATAAACAGTACATACTCCAAATGAACATATTTTCTCTTTATATATAGTTCACCAACGAAATTACTAGCCAGCCCGCTGTTTTGTTATTAAATGAGCGGTCGATTTAAAGTTTGGGTGATTTGTATTGGTACATGGGATGACCATTTCAGGTATTTAAACATCTGAATGTCATTCTCGGTACAATCGGAAACTTAACGACCTTCGTAATTATGAAAGGAGCTTCCTAAATGCTTTTTTTAATTTGAGTTTTAAGAAAAACTATGTTAAACATTTATTATATTCTTGACTTATCTTTGACGATTCTTGAGCCGCATATTTTATGCTTTTTAACAAGAAGTGAAAGTGTGTGCGAGAAATACGATATTATCTTTCTATGTCATTTCGGGGGTATCATACGTATGTAGGTACGATAAGTACTAATAACATTCCTCCAGGTTCTACAAGAGATGCTGTTAAATCTGACAGTCAGATGTTGAGAGACGTCAAATATTTATTTCAAGTGGAACCCATATATTAAACTCCAAATTCAAAATTTTCCAAAGTGTTCTGGGTCTAAAGTTGCTAATTTCAGTGGTATCACGATGACATTTTCAATGTAGGGATTTTGATTGATATGATAATTGAAATGAATGTCTGCATGAGAATCATTTATAACGTTGAAAGTTTCTGAATATGCGACTCAAGTTATTTTCATAATCAGCATCTGAATATCAAATTTTACAGCATTTCCGTTAGAATCGGAAGTAATGTTTTTAGTAGCGGAACATACAAGGTGACCGAAATAGCAATGCAATATATTTAGGAATTCTGGTATATTAGTTTATTTTATTTCAAACTGATAAAATGTGCGACTCATTTGACATTTCTTGGAACTGTCATAGCTAAAGATAGAGTATGAAGTATAATACATGTATCAAGTGTTCAAGAATCTAATTACAGAAAAATATTTAGGTTATTCTATCCGAAAAAAACGAACTTGATTGAATTTCCATTTAAACCGTAAATTATAATCATATGTTTGAATACCTGAAATCTCAATCTTTATGTCAAAATTCATAAATTGAACATGGCGGCTCCATAATGGCGGACGAGATTTGTGATTATTGTCCAATTGCGGGTTGTGGTTACGAATTTAGCCGGAGATTGTCGAATTTCAATATCGCGGCTCCACGATGGCAAACCAGTTAATCATAATAATAGCTCAAAGCTCACGGAAAAATTACCTTATAATGATGATGCTGTATTAGAAATGCATAGATTAAGGAGTAGACTAAAACGCTTAAAATTAAATCATAAAAAACTTTTTGAGGACAAACTTTTATTCAAATGCGCTAGAAAGTGAAAAATAATTTCTTTGCATGTATAACGTGGATTATTCTGTAGGTTACAGATTGAAAAGCTTTTGTATTATTAGAAAACTTTTTAAAGCAGACCCATCAAAAAAGTTTTCTAATAATGTAAGAGATATTGTTAATAATTCAAATTATCTTTTAAGTGATTACGAAAAGAGGTCTATCATACATAAGAATCCTCATTGTCCACAATTATATGGAACCGTTACATTACATAAAATAACGAAACCAATTAGACCTGTAGTTTCTCATGTTAATACTCCTAATAATATATTGGCAAAGAGGCTTAACAATACACTTGATAGTTACGGATATGCATCTCAGTACTCAATTAGAAATTCAATAGAACTAATCAAAAATTAAAAGCAATCAACTTGCAAGATAACTATTGTAACGTTTTTATTTGACATTAACACATTTTGTGTTAATAGGTCCAACTGCCCCATATGATACGCTCATGGCCGTATAAATTCTATTACACATTATTGTTAATTTTGGTAGCAACGTATAAATCAAGTTTTTGGTATTATTCGTTTCGTACTTTTTGCGCGCGATAAGGAACTGGAAGAATTGTTTTGTTGTTAGTACTAAGTAATTTAGATTTCGTTTTTATAGTGAAACTGACGGAGATAGCAACATTTTCAACTTGACTTGGAAGGGATTTTTGTCTAATCGGGAATAGTTTGAAATATTTTCGTCCTTTTGCGACGTCGACTTTCCTTGGTAGTGGTTGAGTGGTTCGGAATTTATGAAATGTGTCTTTGATACATCCCATTACGGGGATACATTTTTCCGACCATATGAAAGTGGAAAATTTAAGCCTTGTTGCAGTTTTTGAGATTTGATGTTGTTTTGAGTTGGCTTTTTCCACATCTCTTTGAGGATTTTCTTAACACTACTTGGGCGTTACCTGTAGTTCTGAACGTTGTTGATGTGATGGATTTAATGGGTTCAGACTAAGTTTTGCGACGAAGAAGTTTTAAATTACCGATTTTGACGAAAATACCAAATTTCTATTGACGAAATATATCAACAGAGTTTGTTATATTATATAGATGTTCACCTAGAATGTCTTTGGCCGTTTAAAGAATAACCCTTTTACAAGTTAAAAGGGTTTTTATTCATGGCTATTGGATTTCCACCACATAATTTTAATCTGGTGTAAGGATCAACTTTACGACAAGGACTTTTGGGAGAGGCACACATCGAACACCAACTAGGAATACGAAGAGCTCAGTTTCAACTGGACCGAGCTGGGTGACCTTTTATCGTTTTTTTTACTGTATTTATAAATTATGGACACTTAATTTTGGGTGCAGATCTTTTTCCCGTTTTGGTGTTGCTATAGGTCATAGCGTATTAATGTGTTTCTCACAATGATATTATCGTTATATAACTTTAGATGCTACTTTGATACATTGTGCGGTTGGAATTGATCCGTAATTTGTTCACTACGCTGTTTAGTACTTCCCATATTTTTTTTTATTTTTAATATTTATACCTTGGCTTACGCATTGGATCCAACGCCTTGTTGTACCTCTCGTTGTAAGCTTAAGTAAGCTTTTTATTTTCTCAATTCTGACTATATAATATTTATACTTGGTTATTAACTGATAAAAGGAATTGTGCGTATGCAATAATGTCAATTATATTTTGTTCGTGGGTTTAGCAAGGGGATATCTTCAGAATTAGCGCTTTTTATTCAGTTTTCACGAGTTATTTTGCAATGAAACTTTTTGTACAGAAGGTTCAATATACGTACGAGTAACTGGAAGTGGGTTTGTCTTTTATTTCATTCTTTTTTAGTAGATGTTTAGGGGTGAACTTACATAAAATTAGCGGCAAATCTACTTGGCGCCCTTTTACACCTAAATAAATTTGATGTGCTGATCACTTGCTTAGCACGTAAGTGAACTCACGCCGTCTCCACATGAGTACTAGCTGCTGGCATAAACTGTCAATCTAGACAGCCTAATTTCTGTGACCTGGTAATAATATTGAGCAAGTAAGAGGTTACACTATAAACTTATTTCGTTTGATGTTACTAATATGTTCACTAAAATTCCTCGTAAAGAATGTCTAATATTTGTAAGAAAATTACTAGAAATTGACTGTCTCGACCCTTACTTCGTGGAATATGCTCATATTAGTGTTTTTAAATGAAACTCACGGTCTCTAGTTAATTCCACAATATAATACAAGTTATTGAAAATTCTAAAAAATTGACAATTGTTTCGATAAATCAATATCATTCTGACGATGATATTGATTTATCGAAACAATTGTCAATTTTTTAGAATTTTCAATAACTTGTATTATATTGTGGAATTAACTAGAGACCGTGGGTTTCATTTAAAAACACTAAATTACTAGAAGATAAAAATATTAATCTAGGAATAATATCAGGTATACTTAATTTATTTGATGTATGTAATAATCAGAATTATTTCACTTTTGACAATAAGATATATATTCAAAATGAAGGTTTACCAATGGGAAGCCCTATATAACCTATTTTGGCAAACATTTTTATGGACAGCTTAGAAAGGAAGATCTTTGAAAGTAATATTTCGAAAAATGTTTTATTTTGGTATAGATATGTAGATGACATATTAGCTTGTTTTATGGGCAGTGAACGACAATTAGATGTATTTTTCAACCACATTAATAATTTACACCCAAAAATTAAATTTACTATAGAAATTGAAGAAAATAGCTCAATCAATTTTCTTGATTTAAAAATTCAAAGAGTTAATAATGTACTTGATTATTCAATTTATCAAAAACCAACACACACTGACGTGACAATTCCATATAGTTCCAATCACCGCATGTCACATAAACTAGCGGCATATAATTCAATGATACATAGAGCTTTTTCAGTTCCTATGAACAAATGTAGTTTTGATAGAGAGATTAATACAATTAGACAAATAGCAACATCCAACGGTTATCCATTACATATGACATATGATAAATAAGCTAATTAATAAAAAAGAGGAAAAAGTGGCATTACAACTAATATTTCCTAAACAAACTGATGAAATAAAAAACTTACAAAACCATCACATATGCAGGAAATGTTTCTAATAATATTTCAAAGATAATATCTTTAGCAACGAATATAACAACTTTTTTTGAAACAGAAAGTAACGTTAGTACAAAGTTGTTAAATGTAAAAACAAAAATACCAACATTAAAGAAATCAGGTATATATAAACTCAAATGTCCAGAATGTAATGCTGTCTATTTGGGTCAGACCTTTAGAAATTTTGAAACCGATACAGTGAACACTTACGAGCATACAGATTAAAACAACCAGATAAATCCCACTACGCAAAACATCTACTTGACACCAATCATTCATTGACACCTAACACAGAACTAGAAGTGCTGCATATTTGTGAAAAGAAGCATGAACTGGATTTCCTTGAAGAATTGGAAATAAGAAGACATTTAAGAAACCCACAATATGAAGTTGTCAATGAACAGATAAATCTAGGGAGTTCTCCACTAATAAACTGTCTTCTTAAGTTATAATTGTAAAGATCAGCAGATATAGTTTTCCTGGTTTTCTATATCATTGCACAGTTATACTGATCTTAATTGGAAAAATGATATCACCATAGGGCTAATAATATCTAAGCTTCAATATTTGTAATATCACATCTTCTTCTTTTTTCTATTAGCATATATTAAGTCAATCACAAGTTACGTCACTTCTTGGTCTAGCCAAAAATAACTACTAAACATCAAGTAGGCATCAAATGAAATGTAACTTCTGTCATTCTGACGATGATATTGATTTATCGAAACAATTGTCAAGTTTTTTGAATTTTCAACAATTTTCATTATATTGTGGAATCAGTTAGAAACAGTGAATTTCATTTAAAACACTAATATGAGTAGATTCCACGAAGTAAGGGTCGAGACAGTTAATATTATTAAAAAATCTTCTACAGAAGATTTGACCCGACTGCACCAGAAGTTAGTACAAAAACGTTACAAAACATCACAAAACATTTGGTTTAACCAAGAATGCCTTAGGGAAAAGGTAATACCAAATTATGTGAATATAAAATGTTACACTAAAATAACACAAGCACAAAAAGGTTTAAAATGTGCTCAACGAGTTTGGATAAAAGGAGAATGTAAGAAATGGTTCAAAGTGAGGGACCCCTTACACAACTACATAAAAGTTGTACATTCAGAACTCACGTTCCAATTACATCCAGTAGAATTTGACTGTTTAGATGACAAAATTAGAGAAAGTGTCAGCATGATGAAGCATAAGAAATTTAAGAAAAAAGAACAAAAGCTACAGAAACTTGAACACACACAACATAAAATTCAATACTCTAAACATAATGAAACTGTAAGTTCCTACATACCAACACACTTTGCACCACGATTTGAAAACCTTTCAGACACTAATTTTACAGATAGTGGAATAGAATTTTTAAATAAAGGCTTAAAGTACAGCATACCATCAACATTTACGAATAATATTAAACAAATTATAGCTACAGAGTCAGAAATAGCTTTAAAATCTAATTCAAATAATTTTCTTTATGAGAAATTGAAAATTGCCAATTTAATCAAAAATATTGAACCTTCAAAAGCTAAACGTCAAACAAAATATGATATTATAGTTTTAAATGCAATCAAAAAGAAAGTAGAAGATAATAACCTAACAGTTACAAAATCTGATAAGAGGAACACAACTGTCATATTGACAAATAAAAATTATAATTCAAAAATATATAACTTAATAGAATCTAGCGATGTAAAGTTCTTGAAGCAGACCCAATAAAAAAGTTTTCTAATAATATAAGAGATATTGTTAATAATTCAAATTATCCTTTAAGTTATTACGAAAAGAGGTCTATCATGCATAAGAATCCTCATTGTCCACAATTATATGAAACCGTTAAATTACATAAAATAACGAAATCAATTAGACCTGTAGTTTCTTATGTTAATACTCCTAATAATATATTGGCAAAGAGGCTTAACAATACACTTAATAGTTACGGATATGTATCTCAGTACTCAATTAGAAATTCAATAGAACTAATCAAAAAAATTAAAAGCAATCAACTTGCAAGATAACTATAAACTTATTTCGTTTGATGTTACTAATATGTTCGATAAAATTCCTCCTAAAGAATGTCTAATACTTGAAAATTACTAGGAGATAAAAATATTAATCCAGGAATAACATCAGATATACTAAATTTATTTGATGTATGTAATAGTCAGAATTATTTCACTTTTGACAATAAGTATATATTCAAAATGAAGGTTTACCAATGGGAAGCCCTATATCACCTATTTTGGCAAACATTTTTATGGGCAGTTTAGAAAGAAAGATCTTTGAAAGTAATATTTCGAAAAATGTTTTATTTTGGTATAGATATGTAGATGACATAGCTTATTTTATGGGTAGTGAACGACAATTAGATGTGTTTTTCAACCACATTAATAACTTA
Organism: Galeruca laticollis; assembly: GCA_963921935.1. NCBI lineage: Eukaryota > Metazoa > Arthropoda > Insecta > Coleoptera > Chrysomelidae > Galeruca > Galeruca laticollis. The sequence goes on along the minus strand of OY998179.1, from coordinate 196,287,728 downwards.
CTCCCAAAAATTAAATTTACACTAGAAATTGTAGAAAATAGCTCAATCAATTTTCTTGATTTAAAAATTCAAAGAGTTAATAATGTACTTGATTATTCAATTTACCAAAAACCAACACACACTGACGTGACAATTCCATATAGTTCCAATCACCCCATGTCACATAAACTAGCGGCATATAATTCAATGATACATAGAGCTTTTTCAGTTCCTATGAACAAATGTAATTTTGATAGAGAGATTAATACAGTTAGACAAATAGCAACATCCAACGGTTATCCATTACATATGATAAATAAGCTAATTAATAGAAAAGAGGAAAAAGTGGTATTACAACTAATATTTCCTAAACAAACTGATGAAATAAAAACTAGATAATATCTTTAGCAATGAATACAACAATTTCTTTTAAAACAGAAGAAAACGTTAGTACAAAATTGTTAAATGTAAAAACAAAAATACCATTATTAAAGGAATCAGGTACATATAAACTCAAATGTCCAGAATGTAATGCTGTCTATTTGGGTCAGACACTTAGAAACTTTGAAATCCGATACAGTGAACACTTACGAGCATACAGATTAAAGCAACCAGATAAATCCCACTACGCAAAACATCTACTTGACACCAATCATTCATTGACACCTAACACAGAACTAGAAGTGCTGCTTATTTGTGAAAAGAAACAAGAACTGGATTTCCTTGAAGAATTGGAAATTAGAAGACATTTAAGAAACCCACAATATGAAGTTGTCAATGAACATATAAATCTAGGGAATTCTCCACTAATAAACTGTCTTCTTAAGTGATAATTGTAAAGATCAGCAGATATAGTTTTCCTGGTTTTCTATATCATTGCACAGTTATACTGATCTTAATTGGAAAAAGGATATCCAGGATATCACCATAGGGCTAATAATATCTAAGCTTCAATATTTGTAATATCACATCTTCTTTTTCCTATTAACATATATTAAGTCAATCACAAGTTAGGTCACTTGTTGGTCACTTGTTGGTCTAACCAAAAATAACTACTAAACATCAGGTAGGCAGCAAATGAAATGTAACTAACTTCTGTCATTCTGACGATGATATTGATTTATCGAAACAATTGTCAATTTTTTAGAATTTTCAACAATTTTCGTTATATTGTGGAATTAGTTAGAAACAGTGAGGTTAATTTAAAACACTAACATTCAGAGCTACTTACCATCTATATCAACGAAATAAAACTTGAAATCAGCTCTGTGAACCAACAAACTACTAATGAATAATTGATAGGGATGGTTAAATGGGATGGTTGTGTATTTCAGGGGTCATTTATTTGATTCAAGAGAATCTAGCTTCTTCAGTACTGGACTTCCGGAAAAATTGAAAATTTTGAAAGTCTTCTTTTGCCCACATCTTTTTATTTTGCGAGGATTTTCCAAAACTTTGCTATAGCAACATTTTGTAGACTATCCAAACATGCGAATAAAAATTATATAGAAAGTATGGTAGAAATTGGGCCAATCTCAACATTTTATTTTCAAATACGGGTCTGTATTTTTCATTGCAATTTTTTAAATGCCAATAGGTATGTTTCATATTAGCGTAGTATTTTCATATGAACTACAGAGTGTTTTGAAAATATTGAACTATTACCAGAACAATTTTAACCTTTTGTAATATTCCATAACAGCTGTAATTGAAAAATATCAGTGAGTTAGAAGTGAATCAATGTTGATCATACAAGAACTTGTTTAATTATTGAAGATTTGAAAATTTACCAGTAGTAGTTCAATATTTCCAAAACAATCTGTAGTTCAGATGTAAATACTACGCCGATATGAAACATGACTATTGGCATTTGAAACAATGCAATTAAAAATATATATTCATATTTGAAAATAAAAACTTGAGGGTGGCACAATTTTAACGATACTTTGTATATATTTTTTTTTCACATAGAGCATACCGCAAAAATTTTTAGTTCGAATACAATCTGTAACATAATAATCCACGTTATACATCCAAAGAAATTATTTTTTATTTTATAGCGCATTTGAATAAAAGTTTGTCTTTAAAAAGTTTTTTCATGATTTTATTTTATGCTTTTTAGTTTACTCCTTAATCTATGCATTTCTGATATAGTATCATTATTATAAGGTAATTAATTTTTTCGTGAGTTTTATGCTATTATTATGATTGCCATCGTGGAGCCGCGATATTGAATTTCGACAATCTTCGGCTAAATTCGTAACCTCAACCCACAATTCGACAATAATCACAAATCTCGTCCGTCATTTTGAGCCATGTTGAGTATTTGAATTTTGACATAAATATTAAGATTTTAAAATTTCAGGTATTCAAACATCTGACTATAATTTTCGGTTCAAATGGAAATTCAATGAAGTTCATTTTTTTTCAAATAGAATAACCTAAATATTTTTCAATATTAGGAATAACAATAACATAAATTACAAACGTTTTAACAATCATAAGTGCAAGTTACAAGATCAAAGATATACACATATTGCCGATGGTCTGGCGCTTTGGTCTTGTATCTTCCTTCTTCACCCGATAGTGTTGGCTCCTATTATCCAGACGTTCTGGTTGGCATCGTGACTTTGTCCCTCAGTGGCTATGACTTTCCAGGATTTTTCGATGGTGTTGTCCCTGAAAAACAGATGAAAAACAGGGTTTCCAAAACGAGGGGAGGTATTATTTTGTGAGTGGTAACATGGCGGATGTTGTGGGTTTTAGTTTTTGAATTATTAGAGAAGATATATTCTCTCCGCTCGCATCCTAGGATGCGAGATGAGAGATTAGCTCAACTCGTGAAGTTTATGATTACCTGTATTTTATCGTGGAGAAACAGCAGTATTATATTTTCAAGTTACCATGCAGCGGCTTTAACCCACTATCTCGGGTGGCTACTGCGCGATTTGCGGCTCTGAGTTTTTGACTGAGTTCTTTAGGGAGGCAGTGATTGTAAACGTGATGTGAGATTTTGTTGATGCAGTCCCTGATAGTGGGTAGTTTAGCCTTTTCATGAAGCCAGGTGTTCCGAGGGTATTTTGTGAAGTTCATTTTATATAATCATGCGGAGACACTTGTTTTGTAGCGTTTGGAGAGGTGTGAAGTGGCTCTTGGCTGCTTTGCTTGTAAAGAAGAATTTTGTTGTGTGCGGTTAGTTTGCTGGAGTGGCAGATGAGTGGATATAATTTGCTCATTGCAGTCTTAGCCTTTGTTATCTGACAATCAATGTGTTCTCTTGAGTTTGTGTTGGATGTGATGGTGTATCCAAGATATTTAATATTTTCTCTTTTGGTAATCACTTGATTGTCGATATTTAGGTCAGACTGCAATGTGCTTTTTTTACGGTATTTAGTTTTGAGGAAAAGGAATTCGGTTTTGGCGGAGTTGATGTTGAGCTTGTTGGAGTGGAAATAAGGTATTATGGAGTTGTTGACAAAATTCTCCATTGTACTTAGCGCTGTATGTGGTGAGTTCGCAGTCGCTACAAAGCATGTATCGTCCGCGTACATTGCTGTTAATATTTCTTGTGATGCAGGGAGATCGTGCGTGAATATTGAGTATAGGAAGGGTGAGAGCACCGACCCTTGTGGTACTACGGCATGTATGTTGAAGGGACCTTCAGATGCCGATTCTATTTTGACGTGAAATTTTCTGTTAGTTAGGTATGAGTTGAGTATGTAAATAAGATATTTGGGAAAAATGATATTGATTTATCGAAACAATTGTCAATTTTTTAGAATTTTCAATAACTTGTATTATATTGTGGAATTAACTAGAGACCTTGAGTTTCATTTAAAAACACTAATATGAGCATATTCCACGAAGTAAGGGTCGAGACAGTCAATTTCATTGTGTATAAGTCCTTCTAACAGACGGAGTCAAAAGCTTTCTGTACATCAAGGGTGACCATAATTGAGGCGTGTTTAACCCTAAACCCGTCTCTAATATGATCTATTACCCTGATAATTTGAGCGACCGTGCTGTGACCGCTTCGAAAACCGTACTGTTCAGAAGGAAGTATTTTGATTTTTTGTTCGGCATCTTCCAGTCTATTTAGTATGGCTCTATCTATTAATTTGGCTATATTGTTTAAAAGTGAGATGGGCCTGTAACTTTCAATATACTGCTGCTGTTTGTTAGCTTTGAGTATGGGGAAGATGTTTTGAGAACATCTGGATACTGTCCCGTTTTTAATACATGGTTTACAATATATAGTATTTGAACTATGGCTTTTCTTGGTATGTTTTAAAGAATAATATTTGGTATGCCATCTATACCGGATGCGGTTTTTGTTCTCATACTATTTAATATGTTGTAAATTTCTTTAAAGGAGGATAGTTGTTTGTTGTCTGTTGTGAATGTGGAGTTTAGCATGTCGTTTACTGTTTTGATAATGTTTTGGTGAGTTACGTTGTTTGGTGTGTTATTTGTGAAATTGTTTTGGAAAAACTCTAAAGCTTCTGGCGATTTCAGATTCGTTTGTTAGTATTTTGTCGTTGTTTATTATTTTTGTCATCCTGTCTTGTTTACACCTTAATTGTTTCGTGATTTTCCATAGTGAATTGTCTTCTGGTTTTAGGGTGAATAGGAACCGTGCCCATTTGTAGTTGCTGTATTCTTTGATTTGTTTTTTTAATTGTCTGTTGGTAGTGTTTTAATATAACTAAGTCGTTTTCGTCTCTTGTGGATTGCCATCTTTTTCTTATTTTGTTTTTGTCGTGTATTAAATCAATGATGTATTGTGGTAGTGTGTCATTTATAGGTTTGTGGGTTGTAGTTGTTTTTGATTCGTCTCTAGCTTTGATTATTAGGTTTTGTAAGTTCCGGACGGTGTCGTCTATGTCGTTGTTGTCTTGTATGTCTTTTTTAGTTGTTAGCTCTTCGTTGATCGTTTTTCTGAATTTGGGCCAGTTAGTAGTTTTGTAGTCTTATATGATGTTTTTGTGTTTTATGTTTTAGTCTGAGTTATACAAGTACTGGGTCGTGGTCTGAGTTTAGGTCGGTTATTGTCTTTATTTTGGTCAAGTTAGTGATATTTTTACCAATCGCGATGTCAATTGTAGATGGTTTTTGGTTTGTGTACGGGAAGTGCGTGTGTGTGTTTGTGCTAAAAATACCGTACAGTCTGAGTTATCACAAAAGCTTTGGAGAATTCTTCCATTATAATTTGGTTGTGGTTTGTTTGAGTCCCATTGTGGGTGTCTACAGTTTGGATCACCCATTATGAGTACTTTATTGTGTGTGTTAGTCATGTTAAAAAAGTCTGTCTCATGTAATTTGTTTTGTGGTGGGGAATAAACGCCAATAAGTTTGAGTTGATTTTCTACTAGTATTGAGATGTGCTCAATGGACACAAATGCGTGGGTTTTGTCGTCTTTCAGGGTGTATGTGTGGAAAGGTGCTTTTTCTGTGTACAGTGCTTTTTTTAAATTTCCGAAGTCTTCAAAGGTCTTTTTTTTTGTTTTTTTGGCCGAAGGACATAGTCCATTTAGCCATGAGCTACAGTACTAAAAGGGTATCAAATATGCTAACTGTAAGAATCAATTTGGATAGGTTAAGGATATACATTTCACACCCAGGGGTCTTTCAGGGTGGCTAACTCACAGAAAAGGTAGACCACGGTACTAATAGGGAATAATCAGGTTAGGTTCACTTACAGAGGAGAAGGAACTACATAATATTACAGTTTCAAATTGCATGCTTTAATGAATGTTAGTAAAACGTTATAAACAGGCAGCTTATTTAATGCCAGTAAGTTCATTACATTGAAGGGAGGTAGAACATCAATTTTTATTAGTTCTCTATACATATCTTCTCTATGTTGTGTATATTTATTACATTCAAAAAAAATGTGTTCCTAGTCGCATATACGGTAACAAGTGTCGCACAAGTTCGAATCTATTACTTTTATTTTATTAAGATGTGCGGGATAGCATGCATGGCCAAACTTAAGTCTACTTATAGTGACTATACTACTACGCGGTAACTGATAGTTCCTGTACCAGTATTGGTTGGGAATTTCTGGGTGTAAGAGTGTATATCTTGTAGGTTTTTCAATGCAATACTCATGCCATAAATTTTTCCATCTTTCTTTTAGTTTAATTTTACATTGGTTTAGGCACTCATCGACGTTTATTGTATTTTTTATTGGTAGTCCATTTTTTACGGCTTCTTTGGCTAGATTATCCACATGTTCATTATGCTGCAGTCCAATATGTGCTTTTATCCACAAAAAACTGATATCGAAATCCTTTGGGCGTAGCTTTTCGATTTTCAGTTTAATTTTTGAAATGATTTGATTCTCATAAGTAGCATTTATATCAAAAGGTTGGCTAATGCTCGTGAGAACTGATAAGGAATCCGATATTATGATGGATTTTTTATAACCATGTCGTTCAATGAATTCAAGAGCTTTCATAATTCCGATTGCTTCTGCAGAAAAAATAGAAGTAGCGTTATTAAGTTTAAATTGCATTTGAACCTTCACTGACGGGGCATAAAATGCGCACCCTACACCACTGGATTGTTTGGAAGCATCCGTATATATTTTAATGCAACTATCATATTTTGATAAATAATGTGATAGTATATTCTTACTGATCATTATATTATGATCATAATTTGGAATTTCAACATGTACGTATTTCAGTGATGTGAAGAAATCATTAAGTTCATATGTCTTGGGAACATCTAAATTATTAATTAAATTATGATTTTCCCTAAATGCCTGGCATGTAGTGGGCGAAGGTTTTTTGGCCCAATATTTGTTTGTAAGGTCATATATATTAAACTCCGAAATATTTTTAATAATTGCTGGCTGTCTGTAATGGGATTTAATAATTAATTTTTCTGTTAGTAATGTTCTTCGAAATTCTAATGGCGGTTCTAAGGCTTCAACTCGAAGTGCTTCTACTGGTGTAGATTTCATTGCTCCGATACAAAGTCTCATGGCATTGTTCTGTACAATTTCTAATTTTTTTAGTAAGCTTGGAGTTCCGGTTCCATATAGAGTACATCCATAATCCATAATCGATCTTATATATGTTTTGTAGAAAGTTATGCAAGTATGAGGGTCGGCTCCCCACCATGTCCTTCGTATTAATTTTAGGAAGTTTAAACCTTTATTGCATTTTGTAATAATACTCTCCACATGAATTTTCCAAGTAAGTTTTTTATCTAAAGTAATACCAAGGTAAACAACTGATGTTGAGACTGGGTATGGGATCTCGATTATTGTAATATTGACCATGTGTGGTAAGTTATGGCGTGTAAAAAACATAATACTCGATTTTTCAGGAGTAACCAGAAAGCCTAATGAGTCCAATTTCTGTGTGATGGAGATGACCGATTCCTTTAGATTTGTCAAAGTATTTGGTAAGGTTTTATCGGAGTTATACACTACAAAGTCATCCGCATATTGGATTAGTTTGTAGTTAATTTCTTCATGGAGACTTGCTGTGAATATATTAAATAATAATGGAGAAAGTACTGCTCCTTGAGGTAATCCTGTGGAAGTATGTCGAGGGTTTGTAAGTGAATTGTTTATATATCTGACATAAACTTTTCTATAATTAAACAGGTTACACATTACATTACAAATTCTTCTTGGTATCCCAATATTGATTAACTTTTCCCGTAAAAATACTAAGTCAACCGAATCATATGCTCCCTTAATATCGAGAAATGCTGCTCCTAAGTAATGATTTTTAGAGAAACATATTTGTGTATCGCTCACCAGTTGTAATATGGCGTCATTGGTGCTACATCCTCTTCTAAAACCATATTGACCCGAAGGAAGTGTTGATTTAGAAATCATGAAAAATTCTAATCTCTGTTTGATAATTCTCTCAAATGTTTTCAATATACACGACAGCAAAGTTATGGGTCGATATGAGTCGGCTAAGTCAGGACTTTTTCCGTTTTTATGTATGGGTACTACTATTGATCTTTTCCAATCTTCAATGATATTATTATGAATCCAGACATCGTTGTATATTTCTAGTAAAAACAATTTTGCGTTATGTGCTAAATTCCATATCATGTCATATGTAATTTGATCTATGCCAGGTGATGTATTATTAGGTTTTTTAAGAGCAAATGATAATTCACTATAAATTATGGGTTTGTTAAATAATTCATTATCTGTATCATCTTCTTCTTCATTAATATTTGTAAATTCTTGAAATACTGAGGAAGGTGCGATTTTATTCATAAATTCCTCAACCCAATCGAAGTTTTTGCATGTTTTGTTGTTTGAATTACTGCCTATTGTGATTCTCTGCATTCTTTTAGCTTGTTGCCATAATTCTGTACTAGTTGTATTTTTATTTAATTTATTACAGAAAGTAATCCAATGATTTTTGGCTTTTATTTTTAGGAATCGTTTTGTTGCAGCAATTTCTTTGTTGACTATAATATAATTCTCTGATGAACTTAGACGTTTATATGCACTAATTGCTTTTTTTCTGCGTTCTGTTGCACAATCGCACTCACTATCCCACCAGGGTGGTCGTTTGTTTGTTTTAAACTTTTTTTTCACTAGTATAGCCACAGAAGCTGAAAGTTCTATACCTTTCATGAAATATTCATATTTTTCATTTATGTCATTAAAAGTTTCTGGGATTTTCTTAAAATAGCTTTGAGAAACTGAGTTATATTTTTTCCAGTTAGCTTTCTTAGTATTCCATTTTGTAGTGGGATATATTATCGTTTCTATTTGAGCTCCTGAGTAAAGAAAATTAATTAGAATAGCATAATGGTCTGATCCTAAGGTGTCTGGTAACACTTGCCAATAAATTCCATTTGCAATATCGGAAGTAGCGAATGTTAGATCAATCGCCGACTTATTGGTTGTTCTTGATATCTTAGTTGATGATCCATCGTTTAGTAGTATCATGTTGTTAGACTGATTTAATGCATTTACAATGTTTGTTCCTGATGTATTGGTTTTGTAAGATCCCCATAATCCGTGATGTCCATTGAAATCACCTCCAATTAAAGTGGACTGATCGGCATATTCAAAAAGTTTCATGAAGTCTTGTGTACTCATTTTAGCGTCTGGTGGACAATAAATTGAAATCAATGTAAGACTGAAGTCTGCGCCAATTATTTGAACTGCACAAGCTTGCATATTTTCATTGATATCCTCGATAACCTTTTCTTTGTATTTTATAGTGTTTTTTATTAGTATTGCCACCCCAGTGGTGGCATCAAGTCTATCTCTATGTACAATATGATAACCAGGAAATGTATAAGATTTATTTGGATTAAACCACGTTTCTGATATTGAAGCGATATCAATTCTACGATCAGATAATGTATTAATCAGACTGTTTTTATTGGATTCAGCGGAACGTGCGTTCCACTGAAGAATATTCAAGTTATTAGTATTCTTCAAATTCATCGTCAATCATAATAGTCTCTTGTCCAGGTTTTTCATTACTAGAAAATGCAATTTTTTTAATATATTTAACATCTATTGAGGAAAGTTCTTCGAATGAGTTTATTGAGCTGAGGACCTTTTGGATTGCTACTAGGACTTTTTCTGCTAGATCTTCTTGAGTATCGGAATTCTTAGGATTGTTTCTGGAGGGGTGCGTAATTGGTTTATCAGGTCCAAATCTTAATGGATACATAGGTGAAGCATCGACTTCTGTAATGGGGGATGAGGCTTTTCGTTTCTTCTGGCCATTAAATTCTGACTGTGTTACTCTGCGACTATTTCCATGATTTTCTGTATTATGAGTATTTGCTGTTGTTGTCGAGGAGTAGGTATTACTTTTTCTATGTTTGGCGTTTGGATTTGGAAGAGAGGGGAACTCTTGTTCATCTAATGTCGTTAGTGTCTGAAATCTATTGTTGGTTTTGACTATATTGGCATAAGAATCGTTATTCATCCGTTTAGCTTCTAAGAATGTTAAGTTTTCCTCAGCCATCTTCTTTTTAATTTCTTGTTGTTTGATATGAGCGGGGCAAGTTTTGGATATTGATTTATGCGTGTTAGTTTTACAATGTATGCAGCAACTATCTTGTGGATCGCGGCAGACATGCGTATCGACTTTTTCTTTTCCACAGTTTATACATAGTGGTGTAGTGCTGCGACATTGTTTTTTATGTATATATGGTTCAACATTACATGCTACAGAATTTATGTATATAACGGACGGTAGTTTATTACCCTCAAACGTGACAATTACAGATTGTCTTGGTACTAAAATTGTCTCATTATTACGTGTTATTTTTCTTTTAATTCTACTAATGTCTGAAATAGTTATAGGAGAGAGAAAGTTACTGAATAAATATTCTTCATCAAAAATAGTATCAACATTTTTTATTACTCCTTTTCTATTTAGCAAATTATTTGGTATGTACGCTTTTAAATGTTCATTGATCAGATCAGGATTAGTAACAAGTTTATTAGCATCAGATATATTTTTAACTTGAACTCTAATTCTATTTTTGCCCACATTATCAATTTTCATTATATTTTGAATATTAAGTTTTTTGTGTAGGATATGACCTACGGCCATGGGATGCAATTTGCCAATATTTTGGTCATTGACCCTTTCAATAAATACATAAACAATTTCTGAATATAAATTTGGTTTTTGTAAATTAAACACCTTACTTTTTTGTTCTTTTTTATCACTAATTACTTTTTCGGCTAACTGGTTGTTGTTTTCTTTACTATTCAGGACAACTTTTTCAGTGTTGATAATTTGTGAGGGCACCTTCCCGTTATTTACATTATTATTGTTTGTTCCCCCTTTATCAGGGGGAGAATCGTCTTCCATAGTCACTGGGTGTTATTTTCACTAATAATAAAATTGAAAATTCAACTCAAAACTATTTTATCAATATTAATAATATCCGTTTATATTCGACACTCAGAACTAACGTCGTTATCGTACCGAGTATAAATTCGAACTGCTTCAAAGGTCTTGGTGAACACGATCGTTGAATTTGCCGTGTATTTTACCTCAAACGGTTGCTTTATGTCTTCTTTTAGCCTCGTGATCATTGCTTTATGCGTGTCTACTCTGCCATCTATTATTATTGGAGGAAAAGATTTTGTAATATTTTGCGTAGCTTGCTTTGCTGTTTTTTTGTTCGATTTGTTGTATTTTTTTGCGGCTGTCACTTCTAGGATCTCTTCATCGTCTGAGGTCGAGACTGCGTTTATCGGTTTGAATTTTCTTTTCTTTCTATTTTTTAAAATTATTTTGGGCTCGTCATTTTCTGTACATTCTGTTAGTGAGTCGTATTTGTTAGACAATTGTATTTCTTCGTTTTGTTTTCTGACTTTTATGAGTTGCTGGTATACCGTAGTTTTTCTTGGGAACGTGAAATTCTCCGGTGGGGATGTGTCTATAGTTTCCATAGGCTCCGGCGCTTGTGGTACTACAGTTATTTCATTTAAGGCTGTATTAATTGCTGGATTTTTGCTTGTGTTGTTTGAGAAGTTTAACGGCCTGCTAACTATCTTTTTACCACTGTTTAATATCGAGTCTTGGGTGAGGAATGTGTCACTAGAATTTGTCGTGGGTCGGTTGGTTGGAGTAGAGTTGTTAAGCTCCTCCTCTTCCATCATGTCATTCCATGATTTATTGGGGTTCGCGTTAGTGTTGGGAACATTCGATACTTTTGCGGATTCGTTCCTTTCGAAGCGGATCGAGTCCAACGGATCCGTTCCTCGGAACGATATACCTTCTGATCTGATGAATGCAAGTTTCACTTAGGGTTCTAGGTAAGGCAGCCGCGGCACTGCACGCAAACTAAATATAGATTGGTTGTGCTGGTTACTGATAATATAGGATTGGGCAGCTGGATTTAAATTAGAGAAAATTTGCATTAAGTGATATTCTACTTTTGGCAAGCCAACGTGTTCAATATATTAAAGGTACCTAATTGAAAACAAAGATTCTTCTTATTAAATAAGTATATATTAACATCGAAAAGAACTTGCAATAATATGGAATGAACATACTACACACAATATGTAAATACAAAATTTAAAACTTAATTACCATTTAAATCGTCAGAAATATAGATAATCTATGGAACGAAAATCATTCAAGAGAGAAAATAAAAATAAATCAAACCGAAGAAATATAAAGGAAATTTTCAATGTACCCTGTAAACGCACATATGTTAGAGATAACATGAATTCTAGCTATTGAGAGAGAACCTTCTAGAATGTCACCTTATATAAATTGTAACAATCTATTTCTCACATAGTAAGAGTCAAAACATTATGATTTGTTTTAAAATATACTAATTAGATATTGAAAGAAACTCTTTGATAACATTAGAAAATTATTTTAGAATATGTCAGGGAATAAAGTCAAAATAATAATAACATTAAGGTTATAAATGTATGACATTTGTGAAATTAATCGTCATTCTGAATGGAGCAAATGAAAGAAAATATAGTTGTCAGTTTTAAATATTTTGGAAACTATATATAAGGAAGTAGTATATCAAATTTGATTATTTAAAAATATTAAACGGAATGTCCTGAAAGGATAAATAAACAATTTGAAACATGAAATGAGATTTACCAACAAAAATTTGTATAACCGATTTGATTGATGAATTATAATTGAAATGTTTTGATCAGCGGCAAGAGGATTGAAAATCAGAAAAAAATGAATGGGGAAGTTTGTTGATAATGTACACTATTAACTAGAGATAATTTTTCTTTTTGAACAATGAATGGGGGGGGGGGAGGGAAAGTAAAATCTTTGGAAGATAATTTTAAACAACTAGAAAAGCAGCACCATTTGAATAGTAAATATAAAAGAAATACATTATTCTTTAATATAACTCAATAAAATTTATAAATCAAACTGATAAATAGAAATATAGCAAGAAATTGGTAAAAATAGGAGTATACTAACCTTAAATATTTATCCGTATAATCAAGTAAAGTTTTGTATCGTGGAAATGATATCTCCACGATACATCTCAGAAAGAATTGGACTATGGAATCTCATCTAAAATGTATTGATGTAGATGAAATATAACATCAATTTAGGTTCATACCCAAACACGATAAACTGTACAATATGCAAAGAAGAATCCTACAAGAAGTGAACAATGGCGACTTGGACATAAGTGAACAGGTATTTAAAAACTATTTCGATTTAAAAAAGTATATATAAATAATCCATTTGAGTGAATGTGTTTTGAATGAACGATCATCATAGATAAGTTCTTCTTTTTGAAAATTGTGTATTTGAATAATGTATTTGTTTTCTTTGATTTCGTATTAAATAACGCTTTTCATTTGAAAGATTTAAATGTATTGTTGCAAAATTTCATTTCTAGACGATTGTTTCATTTATTATTGGACAGTTGGCATCATTGATCAGACGGATCACAACTAGAGAGGGGTCTTGAAACAGAATATACAGGACCGTTCTGTAGGATTTTATAGGGAAAATAAAAGCAAGTATTTTTTTGATTGAAATTTTTTTATAAATACAAAAGGCTTTGTTTTTTGGCGCTAATAATATAAATTAAAATAATTTCATCTTATTCCATGAACCCAAAATCCTTAGGTTATTGAATTCTCATGTAAATAACAAAAACTAGGATTTAAAAGTATAAAAAAGGTGAGTGTAATTATTTCAGGACATATTTTAAAAAAAATTAATATACCGGGCAAATCAAAACGTATAATTTATATAAACTAATCAATAATAATCAAAACATTAAAACACACTTAAGATTCCACAATATATATATATATATATATATATATATATATATATATATATATAATTTTTTTTTTTTTATATAACGACTGAAAAATGCTATATAGGTGGGGATAACGGGGATTTCAGTCCAAGGAATCAACGCCAAGATCTTTTATTTACAAAATGCCGCCAAGCTTTCGTGTCCTTTTGACACTTCTTCAGGGCACTATAATACATATACAAATATAAATATGATTTAAAAATAGAGAAATAAATATAAGTACTTACATGTAAAATATATATATATATATATATATATATATATATATATATATATATATATATATATATATATATATATATATATATATATATTATGCCCCACGTTTCAGGAGACAGATTTTGGTATAACTATAATTATCAATATCTGAATATTACAATAATAATTTTATTCTGCTCCACGTTACAGGCACAAATTTGTTAGAATTATAACTATTGTACGTATACAATTTTTTTTTTAAATTCAATTTAGATAAATAAAGTGTATACTATTTACGTAAATGTTATAGGGCGCCAACTTACCATTAATAGGCAAGTAAAATTTAATAAAAATTATTCAGACCTTATTGAAATTACCATAAAAAAAAATATCAAAATATATTTGCTCCGGCTCTATACAAAATGTCTTATTTACAGGGAGTCAGTTCATGAAAAAATGGCAGTACTAAATTCTGTCTTTTGTTTTTTTTAATTAAATTCAAATTTGTTACAATTTTACAATTATATATTTATGTTTTAAAATTCTAATTAAAGAAACACCCTGTTGTGTAATTTCTTTTGTTTATCCGAAATTTATTATATTCAATCTTTTTACTAATTTAATCTCAGTTTATTAATTAGATCTCTTACCTTTTGATATACAGGAACTGCTTCTTTTTGTATCCCTCAAACAAAGATCCTTTTCTATGTCAAGAACATTCAATGTCTTATGATAAAAAAAAACTACTGCAATATACACTATTTGAGAATTTTGATAACAATTAACCAGACCTTTTAAAGTGATTCTCTTCTTTCTTCCAATTCTTATAAACGAGTTCTATATGTATATAAATTTCTCCTAAAATCAATCTCTTCCGTCTTCCAACTCTTATAAACGTGTTCTATATGTATACAAATCTATTTTCAAATTAATCTCTTCTGTCCTCCAACTCCCACAAACGTGCTCTATATGTATATAAATCTCACCTCAAATCAATCCCTTCTGTCTTCCAATTCTTATAAACGTGCTCCACATGTACGAGTATATAAATTTCTACGATTATTCCAAAATATCCATCTGAATTGTCAATTACAATGTTTTAATTTTTAATTATCACTCCTTATATTAGCCAGTTAAATCCAATGCAATCAACTTTTTAACATTTCAAAAGTCCCAACTGCCTTAATATATCTTTTTTTATCTTCTCAAAATTTTTTATATCTTTAACCGTCAAAAATATGTCAAGTGCCTAGTTTTTCTTTTCAACAAAACTCCATCCTAACTTAGCTACCTAAATTTTAAAGGATTGTTTGCAAACATTTCTATTTTAATAAATGTCATTTACTGTCAAATCCTAAAATATCATAAACATTCTTACATAATTCTATAAATGATACTTTCATCCCTCTGCAAAACTAACAGCCAAACAGAACTATGTGACGGTAAAAATCCTGGAGGTTCACTCAATATCTGCATAGCTTTGTACATATCACATGGAGAATATAATTGGATAAATAGACAAGTCGTTATCATCTACATTCGACAAGCAGCGACACAGTTCGTCCTCCATTCTCACACGTTAGATCCATCTATCGACAAATAACACGCTGTATACTTCATTCTCTACTGACATTCATAATAAAACATACCACAAAATTTTACGATACAATGAAATTATAAAAATATGGAAAGTATATTGTGACAAATCTTTCAGAAGTAGTTTGTGTACGTAATATAAACTATAAATTGGTAGACAAGAGCTGACAGAGCAAATGCGACATTTACAAGACGTATGAATGAACTTGTTGATAAAAATGTAGAAAATGTTGAACAAAATATATCAATATTGGATTTTATTCAATGGAAATTAACTGATAAAATATTAATAACGCAATTGTACTGAATCTACCATTTTGTTTTCAAATGATAATAATTTTTTAGCTAACATAATTCTTATTTCTGATTGGCGAAGACTTGTGTAAGACGTTAGCGCGAGTTTCATAGCTTTGTGTAGGACCTACACTAACAAATTTCTCATCACAATCAGAAATATTGTGTTTCTCAAATACAACTTCCACTTAAGTAATTAAATATAAAATGTATTATCAACACATGTCACTACCATGGTGGGACAACCTGTATGTGACAATATATATATATATATATATATATATATATATATAAGTATAACAAAAATTGGAATTTCATTAGGAGAAAACTAATGACAGAATATTTCAATAACAAAAAACTTCTTATTTCTATACATAATACATACAACTAAAAAATATATATAACTTTTTACATTTTACACAAAATAATACTGAAAACTCTGGAAAGGCAGAAAAAAATAACATAGCTACGTTTTTAAGTTTAAGGGTTTAAAACATGTAAATTGGAACTTATAAATACTGTTTTTTCGACTTTCTCAGCTGACAGCCTACTTCTGCGCTCATTACAAATTTGACCAGTTTTTGAGAATATCCTTTCTGAAGGCACAGATGTGGCAGGTACACAGAGGTGACTTTTCATGACTTCATACAGATTGGGAAAGACAAATTTTCTTTCTTCCCACCATGTTAGTGGATCGCTGTTCCTTGCTAATATCCGCTCTTCCAAATATTTGTCCATTTCAATAATCGCAATGGCTTGAGGACTAGTATCTATTTGTAATTCATTTTTATTTATCTGAAAATCAAAATTTCATATATTGTGTATTAATAAAATCATAAAGCGACTGCCACTCATACGTCGCTATCAATATCACTCCACAAGTCCACATTAGTTTTCTCATTATTTCTAGAAACATTTTCAGACGGCGTGTTCGGGAGAATATCTTGGTTTTTTCTTTGTTTTCGTGAAATGACTGCAGTTATTTTTCTTACAATTCGGTTGTATGCATTATTATAAGCAGATTCCTTTTTAAATCCGTATTTTTTAAATCGGGGGGTCTAGCAACGTAGAATCGGCCCAGATTATGTTGTCTTCCGCATTTTGAAATCTATTAGTCAGTTTCCCTTGAAATTTTTACACACATGTTATATATCTCAATCTCTATCACACTCTCACTCGAAATTCTTACTTTCAAATCTGACTCTATCTTTGAAATATGGTTTAGTAATAATCTGCTAAATAATATTACCTCCGAAATAGTTACTCCTTTTTCTATGCTCAATTCTTCGGTAACGTCTTTGAACGGTTTTAAAATTTTACAACACCAATCAAATATCTCAAAATCTTGGGAAGTCAGGGTCTGAGTACAATTCGTAACTGTAATAGCTGATAGTAAAGGATCCTTTATTTTTGTTATCCGTTCCAACATATCGTACGTTGAATTCCACCTTGTGACTACGTCATTATTCAGCTTTAGCTGAGGATATTCCATTTGTTTCTGTAAACTTTTTAGTTTAGCGGCTGCAATAGGACTACGTCTAAAAAATTCTACTACAGATTTAGCTTTATTTCGAGCAATGTTTATTTCTTGTAGACCAGTTTGTAATACTAAATTTAAGCTGTGAGCAAAGCATCCGCTGTGACACCATGTAGAAGATATGTTGCGAATAGCAGCTTCAATTTTTACAGCATTATCCGTAACTACCCCACATATTTTTTCTAAAATCTGCCATTCTGTCAATAGATTTTTAATTCATATCGCCAAATTTACTGCTGTATATGCCTCATCAGTTTTATAACAGCCTAATACAAAAAATGCTAGTTTACCATTGAAATCAATGAAATGGGCTCGGAACCTTGACTCAAAACATCAAATTGCAAGAGGTTATGGACACAGGACACGCGTGAGACACCATTGCAGCTTCTGGAGTTTGTAATTTGTTACGTACTATAATTTACCTACCACCCACTTGTACTTGTGTTTATAATCTTATTAAGGTATTTAAAGTACAAGTAAAAACGTACATCCTCGATGCCCAGCCAAGTTTTATAAAAGTCGCTCCTCGATGCCCAACCAAGCATCTTAGAAGTTCACCCTCGATGCCCAGCCAAGTTTCGTAAAAGTCCGTCCTAAGTAGTATTTATTTTTATTAAAAATGTATGTAGAATTACCGGAATTTCATAAAATAGCGTATACACCTCTCGACTAAAGTGACATTAATCCCTTCGGTGGATTACTTCCCTCAGGAATCAAACACCACCCGCGGGATTAAATGGGCCACTTTAGTCGTTTGGTGAATAATATACTACTGTTTACTAATATGAGACACACTCAGACAGCCAATTATCATATAATTCCAAATAACTCTTAGTATTTAATGCAATCTCATATCTAATAAATGTTATCTATCATATATATATATATATATATTGAACCAGATATCTTAGATAATAAGAGAAGTAGTATTATAAAATTAAATTACTAGTATGAAATATATATGAAAATAACATAATTTAAGAAAACAAGTAAAAAGGAAACACTTTTCTTAATTTAAACAACATATCAAATAAAGATATATTAAATAACAGCCAATAACAATATAATAAATAAGGAATTACCTCAATGATAACATAAAATATAGATATTGCCTAACCAATGTAATGATGTAAATAAAGTTGCCTAAGACGAAGATTATTTTCCATAACTTAATCAGCTGTTCATCTGAAATGAAAACAAATATTACTATAGTTAATTCATTATAATCATTAATTTAAGAATAAGAACAAATATAAATATTGAATAGAATATAATCCAATAGATTTCATAGATAAACAAATAATGACATATAGACAAATAACATAAGAGAATTCATATTTATAATTGATATGAATGTAACAAGGATATACTATCAATAATAATATTGAATGTTGTACCATGTAAGTGTATCTAAGTATAACCAATTTTAATGTATTTGTATGTATGAAATTGTTTTGATAAGTGATTGAAGTTTCAATTATCTGATTACAAAAGACAATATCTTATTGGTTAAAAAAAATGACATAACAAACTGTGAATCAATAAATAAACTTTTGAATAGTGATCTGGAAAAGAACAAAAGACTGTTTTGTTTAAAAAAGTTGAAAATCGAGGGGACGCTTTAGGAGAACAGAAGCTGGTGTTAAGAAGCGAGGAGTGTATGTGATAGTGTTCCTAAAAATTTAAAGATATTCCCGGTTTAAGACATTTAAACTTCTAAAGTATTATGAAATATAATATTAATAATACTCACAGTGAATTGTAACAAAGTTTTCGACAAGAATCTGCGAAATTTTCGTTAATTTCGGTTTTTTTGGAGCTTCAGTGGAGTGTTCCTGGGATCCAGAGACTTTCTTCCAAATTCAAGATCAACAGGTAAGTGTATTTAAATCATTTATTGGCCAATAAATAGTGTAAAAACTCAAAATCCCAATTAAGTACTTAATTTCATAAATTGATAAACTTTTTCACATATGCTCGATCTAAAAAAGAAAGAAACAGACTTTATATAGTATATTCATTGCATAAATCATTAAATTTAATAAAAGGCCGAACTTTATATAAATTAAAATATGTACTTACGCTAATCACGCCATCTTGTAATCGCAGAAATCTGGTGATTGAAATTTTATAATGTTATAACCATGTCCATCTGTATATAATTTCTATTTTTCTATCCATGTATATAACTCATTTCTTCCCACAGCTATTTGTATCATATATAACTATGATCTATATATAAATTCTTTTATGTTTATTGTTGAACCATTCAATTGTTTTCATCGTCAACAAACTGTGTTGTATAATATAGATGCTTCTTACGTATCATAATTGTTTGTTTCATGCTAAAGCGCATGACTAGTTTTTTCACGCATGCGCATTGAAGATATTATTAAAATCAATAAATAGGTACAATATAACCATTGGCGTCGCACATTATGTTTATCAAATATAAATATTGCATTGAAAATTAAATATATTTCAAATTAATGTGTTTTCTTTTTATTTAAACTATTATAACAATACAATAAGCCAGGACTCAAAGGGAAAAAGGATTTCATGCTCCCGAATAATCTAATTAAAATAAATTACTAATCAAATATTAAAAACAAACTGAGCTAGCCAAACTAAAAACTAAAATTCTAAATAAATTATAAACATCTACATTTAAATCTACTATAAAAGTAAGTAAATATAATACAGTTCTTGTTAATAATTGGCGCCCAACGTGAGGGTATGGGTGAACTTTTCATTGCGCCCAGTATGATTCTCAAAGCCCTATATTGTACCCTGTCTAGACGGTTTAAATTTTGCTGTGAGGTGTTGAATGTTAAAATCATTCCAAAATCTAAGTGTGACCTTACTAGTCCTTTATATATCATCATTAAAACTTTCGGATCAGCTCCCCACCAGGTGCCTGATATTGACCTCATAATGTCTATACCCTTTTGTGCCTTGGCAGTTATGTTATCGATGTGGTTGACGAGTTTCATTTTCTCATCTAGTACCACTCCTAGGTATTTAGATTTTTTCTCGTATCGAATGGTGTCATTATTATATCTCAGTTCTGGTAATATTTGTTTGATTTTTCTTTGGCTGTATGCTACTGCATGTGATTTCTCAGTTGAAAGTTCTAGATAGTGTTCTTTCATCCAGCATTCAAGATTTTGGAGTGTTTCATTTATGGATCTTCCCATATCGGTCATTTTTTTTCCTTCTGTGATCAAAATTATGTCGTCTGCATACGCCAACATTTTAACGCCGTTAGCTACCAAGTTGAAAATGTCGTTTGTATATATATTGTATAACAAAGGACTTAGTGATGACCCCTGTGGCAATCCTTTGGTTAGCTCTCCTTTTTTTGAGTATGTTTTTGAGATGTTGTCTCGAATGATAATTTTTCTTGAAAATAACCTGTTAATTACATTTATAACTTCCTGTGATATTTTAATTTTAGATAATTTATTGGTTAAAATGGGTATCCTAACATTGTCATATGCGGCTTTAATATCTAGGTAAACTATAATTACGGTGTTATTATTTTTAAAGGCATTAATTATTCTATTTTGAACTATAATTAGATTGTCTGTGATTCCGCGGCCTTTTCTAAAACCTGTTTGATTTTCGCTTATAATTCCCTCTGATTCGACTTTAAATTCAATTCTGTTTTTAATCAAATTTTCAAATGTTTTCATCACACAGGATTGTAGTGCTATGAATCTATAGTTGAATAATTGTGAGGGATCTTTGTAGGGTTTCAGAATAGGGCAAATTATTTGTATTTCCCAATCTTTTGGTATTGGGTCCCCAAATAGTATACCATTGAAATGTTTTAGTAATTGAATTTTCATAATTTTAGGCAAAAATTTCAGTTGTGAGTAGGTGATTGCGTCAGCACCAGGGGCAGTGTCTTTGCTTCTGAGATTTAGAGTTGTGTTTAGCTCGTCGATTGAGAAGGGGATTTGTTCTTTTACATCTGAATTTAGAGTAATATTTGGAATGAAATTGATATCTGGGATTGTCATAATGTCAACAAAGTTGTCTAAGTTATTCTCAATAAAGTTGTTCTTGCACTGGTTAGTGTTTACATTATTAAATCTTTTTATTATTCTCCACGTTTTACTTAGATTGCTATCTCTATTTAGACCTGCACAAAAGTTTCTGAAGCTAGTTCTTTTTTTATTTCTTAGTATCTTTTTTGTTAGCGCTATTGTTCTGTTCATATTTATATAGTTAGTGATAGAGCTGTCTTGTAAGTATTTCTGGATGGCCATCCTTCGGTTTTTAACTAGAATCGAGCATTCTTCATCCCACCATATAGTAGGTTGTTTATTTACTTTGTTCATTTTGTAGCCCTTTTTTGGCGTTAAAGTATATGTGGCTTTATCAATTGTATTAATGATATTCTCATATGAGGTGTCACTAGTTTGTTGAGCTATCTGTTGACATAATGATTCATATTTTCTCCAATCTATTTTTTTTGTATTGTATGCCTGTGTTTTTATACCATGTGTATTAGGATATGTACTGTTGTGATTGTGTATTTCCATATTTGTCTCCCTGAATTTTACAATGATAGGAAAATGATCACTATTACCCTTATCCAGGGGAAGAGTGGTCCATTCGCCCATTAAGCCTAATTGAGATGTGCAGAATGTCAAGTCCGTAATGCTTATTGCTTGTCCCGGAAGGCTGATTCTTGTGGCTGATCCATCGTTCATGCAAATAAAGTTTTCGGACGTGGACGTCAGAAATCGCAATTTAGATAAATTACACGAGAGTTTAAAAAAGAAGCAGAACCATAGAATTCAACTTTATTGCGTCAGAAAATATATGAATTTTTGTTGTCATATAATTAATGATATTATTATTTAGGGATGAAAATAAAAATAATAAGGAAACGTTTAAGCAAATGAATTATAAATGAGGTATAAAGAATATTCAAAAATTGATATGGACATAACTTAAATTGAATTCATGTTGTAGTTTTATAAATATAAGTAGTTTTAGATAAAATGTTTATATTGAATATATAAACAATTAAGACCATTTATAGGATTATAAAAATACTCAAATAATATTCATAAATAATAAAGCTTACGATGGATAGGAAATATCATTAAAAGAATGTAGAAATAGACACTAAATAAAATTAAAAACTTAAGAATTCGATAGTAAATAGGAAATCAGCATACACATGAATTTATATAGCAACCAGAAAAAAGACAAAAGGAAGTTGTTGATTGAGGAAGCGTTAGTAGATGTTTGGTGATTAACGAGAGAGGATATATTACTATAATTATAACAAAATTTAGATGAAATTAGCAAATTTATGTTTTAAAAACTCCTAAAACAGAAATGGAAGTAGCAAATGAAGTTCTAACTATCCAGTGAATAGTAAGAAATTACATATAAACTACAAAATAAGATATATAATAAGTTATTATAAAAGAACAGAAACTGGATACAATATCCAAATCAAATATTAAGTTAACTTGGGACTAAACTTAATTAAAAAGTTGCTAGAAGAATTATTAAGATTGCAAGAAATCTAATTATGAGAAAATAATCAAATATGTAGTATACATCAAGAATTGGCTCCTAGAAGAGAAACAGCGTCGCCTGGACGGAAAATCTGCAAGGCAGGTTTTTTTGAAGACAGCATTTCAAGAAGGAAACTAGTGGGGTTTTAAAAGGTTAGTGTGGTTTTTTCGTATTGTTGGTACCAACTTTAACATTACATTTATTATCATAGATTTGTATCTGTGATATATTATGAAAAGTATTAAAAAACATCTAAACTAATTTAAAGCTTAAAATACAGATCTGATAAAAAGTAAATCAAACTATAGTACTTACCTTTGTTTTTTCGAATGAAGTTTTTCATTTCTTTTCCCAATTGTATAGTTGTATATAAGCATTTCATTAATTAATTATTCTGTTCAATGTCATACACATATTTTCTGATCAATACTATTTATTATGTTATTAAAGCTGTTCACTAAAAGAATGTTTTTACTTACTTCTTTTTCAACTGATATGCATAACATCTGTTCTCACAGTGAGATGCAAGGTAGACTATCTTATTGAGAATTTTATCCATAAGCGCATCAGATAAAGACTCCAGGTAAAATATTGAAGGTCACTATTATATATAAAAAAAACCATAGATAAAATATATGAGATAAGAGTTAAAATTTCTGCCAGAATCCAAAGGGTGTACAGAGTACCTCATGCTCACCGAAGAAATACAATAACAAAAATAAAACAATATCATTATACTAAATTTTTCTATGCATTAATAATAACATAAATACTAATAACCTATATGTATATACATATATAAATTATAAATATGACATCCTAACGTACTGAATATACATATATATGTCACAATATATATAATAAAATTCAACGTCAAATATCTAAGTAATACATTTTGAATAAAATGGCTACGTCTATTGACAGTCGCTAAGTGGTTGCTATGGAAGCCGTGCGATTTATTTTATTTGTTTTACCGTGCGTAATAGACGTCTTACATTGATTGCCGACTGTGTGTTTTTGACTACTTACAGAGGTGGTCGTAGATAAAAAAAGTATTTAATGAAACTTATACAAATGTCCGTACAAAAAATAAACAGTACATATTCCAAATAAACATATTTTCTCTTTATATATAGTTTGCAAACGAAATTACTAGCCAACCCCCTTTTTTATATTAAATGAGCGGTCGATTTGAAATTTGGGTGATTTGTATAGATTTAAACATCTCACTGTCATTTCCGGTTCAATCGGAAACTTAACGAACTTCCTTATTACGAAAGGAACTCCATGAATGTATTTTTTTTTAAATTTGGATTCTAAGAAAAACTATGTTAAACATTTATCATATTTTTGACTTATCTTTGTCGATTCTTGAGTCGCACATTTTATCCTCTTAACAAGAAGTGATAGTATGTTCGAGAAATCGGATATTATTTTTCTACGTAATTTCGGAGGTATAATACGTATGGGTATGATAAGTACTAATAACATTCCTCCCGGTTCTACAAGAGGTGCTGTTAAATCTGACAGTCAGATGTTGATGTCGTCAAATATTAATTTCAAGAGGAAGCCATATATTAAACCACATATTCAAAGTTTTCCAATGTGCTCTGTGTCTAAAGTTGCTATTTTCAGAGGTATTATATCATATTTTCATAATCAGTGTCAGAATATCAAATTTTATGGCATTCCCGTTAGAATCGGAAGGAATATACAAGTCCACCGAAATAACAGTGCAATATATTTAGGATTTCTGGTAGGTATATTAGTTTATTTAATTTCAAACTGATAAAATGTGCGACTCATTTGGTATTTCTTGGAACCATTATAGCTAAAGATGGAACCGTTTCACACTTACGAGAATTATTGCGAAATTTAGTCTGAAAATCTTCAGTAATTTTTGTTGTTTTACACGCCATAGAATTATTGCCAAAATTTTCAGTAGTGATATCACAAGAGAGTGAGAGAGTGAGAATAAATTGAAAATAATTCGACAGATTTTAGAAAACTTTTGTTTGAGAAAATGCCTGGAGAATTATTATCTAATTTATCGAACTCCCGTGTGGTACCTATTCGATAGATTATTTTTTGACGTTACAATCTAAATCATTTTTAAGATTTTATATTGTTATTTCAACAAATTTATATCACTCGACTAAATATAAACAGAATGAGTTATTCAAATTAGGATGCATTGAAGTTTTGTGATATTACTACTGATTATATTATTTATATCATCGACTGATGATTCACTAAAACGTTTGGGATTCATTTTACGATTTTCTTGAAAATTTATGACAGACGCGTCAAATCAAGAAAATCCGTTGTCATGTGGTTGTCATTCAATAAAAACAATGTACATTGAATTATTCTCGTTGGAATAATGTAAGTAGATTATTCCCACTATAATAATGTTTTGATTGGCTAGAACGTATATGAATTACTGAAATTGAACATTTCTACTGGTTTCGAGAAACGTCAAAAAATAATCAGAGTAAAAATATAGAACGAGTTCAATATTTTAATGGCAATAATTTAGAAAGTGCGCGAGAATCGACGCAGAAGCCATAAAAAAACGCGAAAGACTCCGTAACAATAAAAACCCCCGCTTCCTCGATAAACTTTTCAAACTTAATAAAAAATACAGACAAACAGTGCGCGAATACGGGAAAATCCCATAATATTGCAAAAAAAACATTTAATAAAACAATTAAAATCTCTCATAATATAAATATTAGTTTAGGTCGAGATCTTGCTAACACAATTAACATGGAAAATCGTAAACCGCCGGCTAAACATAGCAACTCATCGGACGAGGACGCCAACGAGAACCATGCCCAAGAAACGAGCACGGTGCAAATTCACGCGAGCTAGTGATGTGTCGTTCCGGCCGGACTCGGTACAAAGGAACGAATTCGGGGTAGGATCGATTTGGATCGAATCCAATAATTCAATGAGAGTCGTTCCGAGGAACGAATATCGAGAAAACGAATACACGAGGCGGATCACGGGTCAGTTGAGTTTGGTTAACGGCTGGCAACACTGGTGGTAAGATTGCACGTCGGCAATGCGTCGATTCAGAGGTGCTGGTGGAAGGCAGCACTTTAGTACTTATTTTTTGTTTTGTGTTACAAGCCGCTTTTTTTGGTATTGGTCGACATTTCGGTATCTCTTATCTCTTCATGTTTTTGGGACAAGTAAAAAACTTTTCAGATGTATGTTTATTGCATTTACAATTCGCCGAACTTCTGGGCCTAGGATTTTGAATTAAATTTTAGTACTTCGGTGTTCAGGGCCCGTTTAAATTGAATTTGCTGCGGTTTTCACTCTGATTTTGAGCTCACTATTTAGAGTTTTTTGTGTTTTTTACTATACAGTTGAAGTCTGCAATATTGTTTCTTAAATAATGAATAGAAAGCGTAGTAATATTTGGAACTTCTTCAATGTGGCAAATGAAAGCAGTGCAAAATGCTCTTTTTGTAGTGGTATTTTTCATACAAAAATGGCGCAACAGCTAATTTAACTAGACATTTAAAGAGAAAACATCCAACATTTTTAATAGGTCCATCCACTTCAGCAACGTCTACGACTAGTGACTCTACATCTGCCAATGAAATTAACGTTATTGACGGTGAGTCTACCGCTTACACGACTTCTACTAAAAACACTGCCAGCAATGATAATAACATAGAAGACATTCCAAACCCAAAAAGGAAATGCCAATTAACATTATCTAACTTCATGAAGCGGCCATTGCCTTTGCAAACTTCAAAAAAACTGGATGAGCAATTAACAATTATGATTGCAGCAGAATATCAACCATTTAGTTTGGTGGAAGATAAGCAGTTTCGCATTTTTGTAAATACGCTAAATCCTAATTATTCCCTACCATCGCGAAAAACGGTGTCAAATGTGCTTATACCACAATTATACGCTAAAATAAGAGAAGCTGTAGAGGCACGTCTGACTATGGCATATTATATTGCTTTTACCTCAGATGGGTGGACATTTAATATACTATTTCCTACGATCACTACCCAAAGTAGGCTTTTGCACACTCAAATCTAACCGCAAAGTTGATGTTTTCCGTGATATGTCATAATTTGACATTATTTCCGCTCTAGAGCGTACTTTTCCGCTCGCATGTTTTCATTTACAATAAACTAAAGAAAGTTAGTAAATAATAGGTATATTAATAGTACATTATACACTAAGCGACTAAAGTGACCCATTTAATTCCGCGGATGGGACCCATTTAATCCCCGAGGGAGCAATCCATATACATTTTTAATAGAAATGAATACTACTTAGGATGGCTGGGCATCGGGGATGCACTTTTATGAAATGAAACATGGCTGGGCATCGAGGACGGACTTTTATGAAATGAAGCTTGGCTGGGCATCGAGGACGGACTTCAATTTTTTTGTAGTAAGTCAAAGTGCGCCAATAAAAAAATAGCGTAAAGTATTCGTGGATAACTGGTCTTTCAAACACGCGCGATTTTTCGAGCGCGACGGCGCAGTGTTATAAGACCTTACAGATTAGACCGATTCAGACGTCACTTCAATTATTATTTTCTATCTTATAAACCATCCAAAACACCTATGTTTATAGTTGTAGTTAATATTTAAAAATATTCAAAGTGTATAACTAATTACTTCCAATATTTTTCGAACCTCAATTTGTTTAACCTTGTAAATGTCATCTTAATGTCGTTTACGACTTTTGTTTTAAATTGTCATTAGTTGCTTTTACGCCGTTTTTGATAGATTAGGTTAATTTTCTTCTCGAAACCTTGACTCAAAACATCAAATTGCAAGAGGTTATGGACACAGGACACGCGTGAGACACCATTGAAGCTTCTGGAGTTTGTAATTTGTTAAATTTTTGTGTTAATAAGTGATATCATGAGCCAGCTTCCGCTGATCGAGCATCTAAAAGGACACGAGAACTATGGTACGTGGAAATGCGCGGTACAGATTTATTTAGAACACACACATTTAGAGCTTTGGGACGCAGTAAAAGGATTTTTCGTGTTTTTTTTTAATTATTTGTTTAAAAATAAGGTGATCGTAGAAAAAATCTTGTGTGCAATTCGATCAGAAAGTGCGTTGCCGCTTTCGGCAGATTGCCCGCGCTCCGCTACGCGTCGCGCGGGCAACTCTCTGCCTCAAGCGGCAAAGTATCACTTTCCGCTCTTAATACACAAATAGCTATTTTATGTTTATTCTGTCTAAAACGCACAATAGCGAAGAGCTTCACTACTTCATTATCTCTTTAGATTCCTTATTCTTTTGATACTCTAGCAATTCTAGTGAATTTAAGACATTTTTAAAAATTTCGTGTTCACACTTTTCTTTTTGAAATTCTGTTTTTTTTTCAAAATTCAGAGCCTAACTACAACCCACCTAGATATCTGATTGCATTTAGTTTTTCGGAATTTTCACAAAAAAATGTTATGTTCTGCTATAGCGAAGTAGAAAAATATACCCATTCGAAAATTAACCTGAAAATTCAGTAGTAATTTTACTTCACCTCGTGGTTTACGTTGGAAAATTCAATTAATTTTCCCCTTATTTACAGAAATTCTTTAGTTTGTTTTATCGCCAGGTTTATTCATTTTTATCGCCAGTAGTGTTTTATTTTGCCTCAAAATAAGTTTTGAGTGAATTGTAGATCGAAAATATCATTTTTCAATTAATAACGCTAGATCTTCTGCAATAACAAACATCCTCCGCACAGTCAACAATAGTATCAAAAAATTAAAACAGATGGAAATCATCACATGCGATGTTAAAAGCTTTCTATAACCAGAAGTGAGGTAGGCAACACTACCAGGATGCCACTTTGCAAGAAAAATACATATACAGACGCCAAACTATACCGTTCTTCTATGTATACTGAAGGATGCCCACTTGTGCGTCAGATGTATAATAAATATATAAATGTGCTACTACAACGGCACGTACGGAGACCCTGTGAACCTTGGTGTTTAGGTTTTCATCAGCAATATATACCTAAGCATTCACTGAACGGTTTGCGATATTTTGGAGCTCGATGCACTGTGACGTCCGTATATCGGATGTCATAGTGCCGCGGACACTGCAGCTACCGCGATTTTAACATGGGCGGATGCCACTTCACGCCGTGAATGTATATATATATATATATATATATATATATATATACGCAAAATAAAGGGCTACTGAAACAGAATTACTCATGAATCTCTTTGTTGTTGTTGTTAACATATCACGCGATATTCCTACATCTTATTTTATATATACAATGCTATTCAAAAGTCCCCTCCCCCTTCGTATCTTTTGAACGGCTACACTTACATTAATAAAATTTGGAGGGTGAAAATAAAGTGTTGTAAACTTCTCTACGAATGGTAACATGTGACGTAATAGTAATAGATGACGTCACAATGCCACTCTGGCCAATAATTTTACATAGGACCTCATGGCAAGTGATATCTCGTTTGAAATGCATTGACGTTGGCCACGCAGCCATATTAATTTTGTTTGGGTTTAAATTAATTTTGATGGATAAATTAAACAAATATCAAAAATATTGAAATTATTTTTTTAAATTTAATTAATCAAATATCAACAATGGATTATTATAGCAAGTGTTCGAAATGTGCTCCGTCTACTTCCTGACAGTAATACATCTTATTAGTAAACTCTTGTCGTACTCGTTCGAATGTGTCAGCTGAAATAGCATTGCATTCTTCAGTAATTCTTTCTTTCAAAACGCCAATGCTATCTGGTGCCGTAGTATAAACCTTGGATTTCAAGTACCCCCATAGAAAAAAATCTAATGGTGTCAGATCTGGTGACCGAGGTGGCCATTCTATAGGACCTCGCCGGCCGATGTATTACTGTCAGGAAGTAGACGGAGCACATTTCGAACACTTGCTATAAGAATCTATTGTTGATATTTGATTAATTAAATTTAAAAAAATAATTTCAATTATTTTGGTAATTATTTAATTTATCCGTCAAAATTGATTTAAACCCAAACAAAATTAATATGGCTATGTAGCCAATGTCAATGTCTTTCAAACGAGATATCACTAGACATAAGGTCCTAATTAAAATTATTGCCCAGAGTGGCACTGTGACGTCATCTATTACTATTACGTCACCTGTTACCATTCGTAGAGAAGTTCACAACACCCTCCAAATTTTATTATTGTGTAGCCGTTCAAAAGATACGAGGGGGGAGAGGACTTTTGAATAGCACTGTATATATCTATATATATATATATATATATATATATATATATATATATATATATATATAATCAAAAATCTCTCAATATCTTAGGAATTCCGTCGTAAGTAGGGCTGATACTTTTTAAGTACTTAAAAAGTATCTATGCATAAAATATATTTTTTTTTGTTCCGAGTATGAACTATTTTAATATTTATTAACTCACTTTACACATAAGTATAAAAAAATTGTTAATTAATGAAATGTACCAACATGTCCATATTTCAGCCTTGAAAAAGAAAATAAAATTTTTCGAAACGTTGGGTAGTAAATAAGAGTTTAATTCAGCCCTACTTACGACGGAATCCCTAAGATATTGAGAGATTTTTGATTTATCTACCGTCAAGAATACCATTTTGCTTCATATATATATATATATATATATATATATATATATATATATATATATATATAATAAGCAACGAATAGATTAGTGGGTATTGCACGCAAATAGAAGGGGCTACTGAAAAGAGTGGTAACCGCAGACATGCATGTTTCTGGCTCATTAGCCGTCATCGGTACGGTACAACCAAGAAAAGATGTGAAACATGAGAGCAAAGGTGTTGAATGAAACATGAGAAAATATAACAGAATTCAGCAGGATAGTCAAACACAATATTTGTGTCAGTAATATTAGAAGATCTCGAATATTCGAGACAACAACCAACATAGACACGGAGGTGTATATAACACTCCCGTCTGAAACTTCCGACCCAGATTAATGAAATAATAACAAGATGTACGAATAGTGCGTGACATATGAAACATGAGAAAATATAACAGAATTCAGCAGGATAGTCAAACACAACGTTTGTGTCAGTAATATTAGAAGATCTCGAATATTCGAGACAACAACCAACATAGACACGGAGGTGCATATAACACTCCCGTCTGAAACTTCCGACCCAGATTAATGAAATAATAACAAGATGTACGAATAGTGCGTGACATATGAACAATAAGCAACGAATAGATTAGTGGGTATTGCACGCAAATAGAAGGGGCTACTGAAAAGAGTGGTAACCGCAGACATGCATGATTCTGGCTCATTAGCCGTCATCGGTACGGTACAACCAAGAAAAGATGTGAAACATGGGAGCAAAGGTGTTGAATGAAACATGAGAAAATATAACAGAATTCAGCAGGATAGTCAAACACAACATTTGTGTCAGTAATATTAGAAGACGGGAGTGTTATATGCACCGCCGTGTCTATGTTGGTTGTTGTCTCGAATATTCGAGATCTTCTATTACTGACACAAATGTTGTGCTTGACTATCCTGCTGAATTCTGTTATATTTTCTCATGTTTCATTAAACACCTTTGCTCCCATGTTTTACATCTTTTCTTGGTTGTACCGTACCGATGACGGCTAATGAGCCAGAAACATGCATGTCTGCGGTTACCACTCTTTTCAGTAGCCCCTTCTATTTGCGTGCAATACCCACTAATCTATTCGTTGCTTATTGTTCATATGTCACGCACTATTCGTACATCTTGTTATTATTTCATTAATCTGGGTCGGAAGTTTCAGACGGGAGTGTTATATACACCTCCGTGTCTATGTTGGTTGTTGTCTCGAATATTCGAGATCTTCTAATATTACTGACACAAATATTGTGTTTGACTATCCTGCTGAATTCTGTTATATTTTCTCATGTTTCATTCAACACCTTTGCTCCCATGTTTCACATGTTTTCTTGGTTGTACCGTACCGATGACGGCGAATGAGCCAGAAACATGCATGTCTGCGGTTACCACTCTTTTCAGTAGCCCCTTCTATTTTCGTGCAATACCCACTAATCTATTCGTTGCTCATTGTTCATATGTCACGCACTATTCCTACATCTTGTTATATATATATATATATATATATATATATATATATATATATATATATATATATATATTAAAGTGAAATATATCTATCAGACAAATTAAATCAAATCAGCATCATACAAATAGTGTGAATCTTAGTAGTTCATTAGTAAACATCCAATAAAAAAGGAAATAATCCGTAAAGACATGAGTTGAACGTGTCAAGAAATTTTTAACTATCATATACAATTGATAAATTAATTTAAGAGATTGCTATTTAATTTAGTATCTATTTTCTTTTAAAGTATATTGCAAAATAAATAACACCAACAAGTAAATTACGTCGAACGTAATATTATACATAATTGTGGTGATCCCAGTATATATCATCACATAAATTTTCAAACAAAATTCGATTATTACAATTTTATATTTTATAGACACTTTCGGAAACCCCGTATATCGCATAAACTTTTATAATTATTAGCAAACGTCAAGGTCAAAAGATCAACGCTAGAAGCAATGTTATGTTAGTAATTCGTACGGTGTAGTTTGGTGTGTTTTTCGAAATACATAAAAACAAAGTGATTTCGTCTATACTAACGCAAGGATAGATATATTGATTCAGGAAAACAATGTGTGTTTATCAACAAATGAACTGGAAAAAACAAAATTAAAAACAATAAAAGGTTGTTGATTTTGAGCTTAAGGGGACGCCGTGAAAATGAATTAGAGGGTGGACGTGTAAAATTTTATCTCCTCAAATTTCTATTAAAATTTGAAATAAATTAAATAAATTATCAGAAATATTAATCAAAAGTGTTCAGACGACGTTTTAAAGTAAATAAATTAAAATACATTCCGTATAATTAAAATTAAGTGAACTTTAGTGAAATCATCTAGATTTGGTAAGAACTATAACTATAATTACCTTATTACAATTATTCTGGTGGTTATCCAAGGTATCTTATAATAGAGATACTCTGCTGACGATATTAACCATATATATCATCATTCCTACATCTTGGACTTCGTTTTTTGTTTGATCACAGCTGATCATTTTTTCCTCCAAGAACAGCACATTTAATGCTATGCTCTATAACTAACGATGAACATTTTCCACGTGTATTTTGAACTTTTTCTATAAAAACATTTCACTTGTATATTTTTGTATGTAGGTTAATTGTCTGTGGTAGCAATTTATTGGTTAAACGTTAGTATTAACTGTTCAATCTCCACTAATAACGGACAAAAACACTAAATTCATATTAAATAAGTATTCACTAGATTTTTGCATAATAATAATAAAGATTCTTAGACACATCACTTTGCCTTCCATTTTGTAAACTAAACAAAACATTTAACAGAACAGCACACTACACGTTTTCGCACTTAAAGTTCTATGGTTGAGATTGAAAGTTTTTTTTTGATGTACATTCAAACATAGAATAAGAATAATGATACACGAAATTTATTTGTTGAGTTTCAATAATATTTATAGTAATGAAAGCGTTTATATGGTTGTTGCGTAATAATGATACAATAATGAATTTAAACGTATAATATTGGTTTATTAATTGATTATAAAAATTTCTTATCTTTTCTCATTAATTAAATTATGTTCAATTGTTCAGGTTCGTCTTATTTTTCTCTGATATCTACCTATAGTTTCTTGTTGCTAGCAAACGTCAAGTGCCGAATCTCATCCCTGAGATACAGTATTAAAAAGGTAAAGTAAAATTTATAATAATCTAATAATTTCTGGGGCACCTAAGGGCTATTCTAATAAATCCTCGTTACCCTTCTTATTTTTGTCACTGAGTAATACCTCCTCTCCAATGAAATTCTGTGCAATCCGAGCGGGTAAGGCACATCCAGTCCGACTTCTGAGCTAGGTACGCCTGGGCTTAAAGCGGAATAATCTCCTTGCCAGGATAGGGTTTGTTCTCGGCAATCGGCCCCCTTTTTCCAACGTATGTACACCCTCCCGGGGAAGTACGGGTTGAGGGATAGGGTGATAAATAAAACTTATGGTAAACACCACACAGCGTATGTAACTAAACGTATATAATAGCTATATGAAAAAAAATCAGACCAATCATATATACATTTGTCAAAATACTATACTTATAATAATGCGTGCGTCAAAATTAAATTTACAACTTAACGAAATCTGTCTACGCACTGAAGTAGCAACTATGATATATATATAAAATAAACATTAGACGTACCCTGATATAAATCTCTCAACTAGTAATTATAGATATTTATCCGGTTCTCCGGTATACGCCGGAATTACTCACAAAATAATAAATTTCGGATTCCGCGTATAATATTAGTAGGATGGTAAATGAGAAAAGAGAGAGAATAGGAAAAATAGAAAGAAGCCCGAGGGGCCAAGTGCTTTCCTTTTTATATTTTTCTGTCTAGAATTTCCAGTTAGCTGGGTCGCATTCGATTCAGTAAACAAATAAACATAGGCCAATTACCTTGTGACCCCCAAGCGAATTTTTTAGTTTACGTGTGCTTTATCACCAACGGCCTTGGAGTATGACGGCATTTAAAGTGGATATTTCCGTAGTGAAACAAGATTCTTATGTTATAACATTACAAAATAGTACAAATTTTTCGGTGTCAGCTTTTATAAGCCCCAAGGTTGTCTATCACCTTGAAATAAATGTGAAATGGAATTTAACCAAAATATGGTTTTCTTTTGTTATATATCAAATGGTCCCTGATTAAAACGGAAAAACCAATTCGCTCTGGCTTAAAACTAAATTCAACTCTGTTATTTCTCGATTGCTCTCGCTCTCCTCTTATCTACCACACGAACCAAAAGATACTCTGTGTAAAAAAAAATGAGAAAATAATAACGTAAGAAAACTTCTACGATCCTCAAATCAAGCTTTAACATGCCCGTTTAAATCCTTAAATTCTCTAAACCCTCGAGACACGCGGTAAATCTGGTCTTATTCACAAAAATATACGTTATTAAATAAAATAATACTTTTGTTCAAAAACTTACGGTAGAATAACTTCCCTTTTTATATTCTGCAGGAACTGCGTCTGTATCTCTAACTGGGTCGCTGCCCCGAAAATGCGAAATTTGCCGAGACGTGTTAGGATGATTTAGTGATAGCGTCGAGGGAAATTCCACCGGTTTGTGCTCTGATACTGGGGGACAGACTTCACTGTCAAGGAATCACCAAGTATTCCTATTACGCCCTGACACAACGGAGAAATTTTTACCTCGGGTATCACCAACACTAAAACACTATACTCTCGTACTCGGGGAAAGCCTTTCCCTTCGCGTGTACGACCCGTACTCTCTCGAGTCCTGAGCCGTTCTTCCTTTTTGTTTTTTTCCATCACCCGACTTTGGGTGTGAGATGTTTTTGTTTTTCGAGTTGCAGTTTTTCTTTGTTTTTGAAGCGTGCAGACTTTTTGTTATCGAAATAATGATATTTTTTTAAACAACTTTGTTTTGGTTTGACCCAGTAAATGTTTTATTTTTTATTCTGTTTTGACTTTGTAAAGATTTTGTTAAACAATATGTGGGTCGTATTCTAGTTTCATATTAATTAAATTAAATTTTGTATTTACCGAGTGTTCCGAATTTTTGTACAATAATATATTCATGTGTTTTTCGCATTTATTACATTACTTCCCCCTTTGTAAAAGTATTGCGACCTCCTTGGTCCAATACCTTTTTTTTTTTTTTTTTTTTTTTTTTTTTTTTTTTTTTTCAAATCCCTGCTTAGGTATGATTACCCTTAATTAAAATGTGGCCTACGGCTTACAATAGTGGCCTGAAATCTTAAAATTAGTGATACATTTTTTTATACATTTTACAACTTTATTTACAATTTCATTCATTACTTTTTGTTTGGCACTGTATTTTGTTTTTATTATTCCTGACCTAGGTCGCGACCGCTTACACTCGCGACACTATTGCTTAGTAGATCGTTCATCTGACGACTTCTGTCTGTCCAATGCTGTGACCTTGGGTGGCTCGTCTCTTGCTGCGTTATTTGGTCCATCTCTATTGTTTCTTCCTCTGGTTTCCTCGTCTGGTGTGAGTGAATTATCCATGCCGTTAGGGAGTCCCATATGCTGCCTATTAGTGCTATACTGCATCCTAAAGTTTGGTGTATACGTATTCCATTTAGTATGGTGCCTGCTATGTATTTTATGGTTTGGAATGTGAAATATATTCCACTAATTCCACTTATAACTGAACCTAATTCTGTGAACCATGCCCATGTGTGCTTTAGGGTGGATTCTGCTAGGTTCTTGATTTCTTTTGTATCAAATATGTTTGATACGGTGTAGCCTTGACTGTTGGCATTCATTCCCGCTGCTCTGCGAGTAATTATGTTTTCTACTGCTTTTCTCTCTGTCCCGAACGTAAGGGCTCTTTGTGCTGCATTGATTTCTTCTTGCGTGTACAGACCCTTGGCTCCTAGTGGTTGGATGGGGTCGAAATGGAGATTTATTTCTTCTTCTACTTTTATGGTTTTTGGTTGTTTGGCTATTGTGGGATGTGGTGTTAGCCCTATCCATTGATCATCTATGAAATAAAGTGGTGGTATCATGTTATTGCAATCTATCTCTTCTGCGTGGTTTTGTATTATTCTGGTTAGTGGAGCCATAAATTTTGTTTCGTTGTTTACTTTTATTGGTAGTTCGTTGTAACATCTGTTTGTTCGTCTTATCTCGACTGTTACTGGTATGCATTTTATGATGTAAAGTACTTCGCCTAATACTCTGCCTATGTGTCCGGGTTCATTTTCCATTAGTTGGCTGACTGCATTAGGTAGTGTGTGTGCCATTAGCAGTCTGTTCTTGAGTATTTCTCTTTTCGTTAAACATCTTCGGTGTATTGTATCTGTGTAAAGCATGTTTACGTCTCGTTTATATGCTTGTTCAACATAGAGTAGTTTGCTATTTACGTAGTTCATTAAATCTACGTTTAGTGTTAAAATTGGCATAGTCGGTTGTAACTTTTGTGTGTTTCGAAGTATTATGACAATTCGTGGGTGCTCTGTTTGCCATACTTCTATTCCACATAGTATGTTTCTTTTCTGTAATGTTAGTGCGAATACTTTGTCTTTTTCTTCGATTACTATTAGCTCTTCTAATGTTCTTGTGTTTGTGATTTTGTTGCCTATGCCTTTGTATAATTGACTCAGATGGTCTTCGCATGTTGTTGGCTCATAACTGGACCAAGTGGATTCTCCTACCGTGGAGTCGAAGCAGTAACTATTCGTGAATTTGCAAGTTATTTCTCCTTGTAGGTGGATCTCGTTTGTTTCCAGCGTTACTCTAGCTAGATAATCTTTGATTGTTATTTTGGCTGTTGCTATTATCACTACGTCGTTCCAACTTCTGCCGTTTTCTTGGTATGTGATACCTTTACATGTTCCCATATTGTCTAGTGTGCCGCCTATGTTGA
The DNA here is from genome assembly GCA_963921935.1 of Galeruca laticollis. Lineage (NCBI taxonomy): Eukaryota > Metazoa > Arthropoda > Insecta > Coleoptera > Chrysomelidae > Galeruca > Galeruca laticollis. The sequence continues at coordinate 196,250,224 of OY998179.1, read as the reverse complement.
TTGACGCTGTTGTAGTCCCATTCATTAATATGTTGTCTATTGTTTGTTGGTATAATTTTATTATTTTGTATCTGTGGGTATTTCTGCATTCTTCTGCTCCTAGTTTATAGATGTAGGTTGATAGTCCTCCGTTGACGACTGACGTGTGGCTGTGCATCCCGCAGTAGAACATGAATTTTGTTACTTCTATTACGCATGACCATACTTTTTGCATTTTTATTTCGTTTCGTTGAATCACTTGTATGTCCGTTTTTTCACTCGCGTACGTTTTTTCTGGTTCCGGACACTTTTGAACGTCTTTTAACGATATCACTGTGATATTTGTGTTGGGGTGCGAACACTCATACGCGATTAACCCAACTGTTATATGTAGCCCGCACATGACGATTGACACCCAGGTCAGGATGATACTTTGTCGTGCCATTAGATTTGGTTTTCTTCTCCTACAATTTATAAAATGTACAATTGTTAATACAACTCATATTTCTACAAATTCTTTGTTACAAATATTTTAGATTTTTTTTTGTTACATTACGTATTTGCCTACAGTTTATGTCATTTTTGTATGACATTTCCTCATTTGACCGATCTTTACACTTCTTTAGGACTGTCAAATGAGATCTACTCTCTGAAGAGAAGAGAAAAAAATTCATTAGTTATGACCCAGTGAGCTTGTTTCCCTATTATTTATTTCTATTTTCAAATACTTTTGTATTCCCCTTGTATAATTTAACATTGAATTTCTTCTAAATACCCTACATCAGCTTTTGCAAGTGGTGCATTTTATTTAATTGTTCAATTATACTGACCTTGTTTTTTGTTTTGACGTTGTGTTACGGTTAGTAACATAATTAGTTTAATATTTTCCGTAATTATTCTACTTAGTAGACATTATAATACCATGCTTATGAATACAATTCTGAAGTATAAAAGAAATTTGAACTTATATATCTAATTTGATTTCGACTTTTTGAAATGCTATTTCGTTTCTGTGTATGTCGTCTTATCCCCTAAACCTATCGTAGATTTTTTTTCTTTTGTATATATATTTTATCTTTGCCCTATTTGCTTACTTTCTCACAAGGTACTATTTGTTAGTCCCTAGTAGCTTATGGATTTTTTTTTTCCATTAATCTGTTATGATTCTTAACTTACTTGATTATTCCTATTTACTCGCTTATCCCTATTTCTTCACTTTGAATTAACCTATAATTGAACCCGTTAATCTGTATGAATTAATAATATAAACTGATATATACTTGTATGATAAATAGTTATTTCTTAGCTCATCGCTATCCATCTAGTACTTATTTTGGTCTTGTTATTTTTATGGTTATTCGTCTGTCTTAGTAATTTGTAGTAGCCCGTCTGTTTCAGTCCGGTCTTTTTTGTTAATTTCCTTTCGGCGTTAAATGTTTTTGTGTAACTGGGTGCACTTTGTATCCTGTTTCTCACTCTGGCAGAGCGTCTTATCTCCGGTGGTGGTCGTAGTGAAACGTGTGGTCTCTGTTCTGTTTTATTCCTTTATGTTTGCCTTGAGCTGATGGTTTGGATTTTGGTGGTTGTGGATTCTCGTTCATTGACCAAAATGGTAGTGCTGCTACCTTTTCTGGAACTACTTCGTTTTCTTCTTGCTCGTGTATTTCTTCTACCTCTTCTATACTTTCCGAGTCATCTATATCTTGTAGTATCTTATGTTCCTTGTCCTCTATGTTTCCGTGGTATGTTTTTAATCTGTTGATGTGTACTATTTGTGCCTTCTTCCCTTTTTGTGACAAGATTTGGTATGTAACCGGTCCTACCTTTTCTTTTACTTCAAACGGTCCTGTCGATTGGTTCTGTAACTTCTTTGATTTACCTACTTTTGTGCTTACGTCGAGTAGATATACTAAATCTCCTGGTGCGAATTCTCTTAGTGCCGTTTTTTCGTTATATCTGGCTATCCTTTCTTCTTTTGCTTTCTCCGTGTTTTTTAATGCTGTCTTGTATACTTGACTTAATCTAGCTTCTAATTCTGACACATAATTGTTGTCGGTGTCGTATTTGATTCTCTTCGGGGTTATGAATTTTTCAAATGGTAATGTTTGGTCTCTTCCGTGTAGTAGGAAATATGGGCTGTATCCTGTTGAAGTGTGTACGCTTCCTCTGTATGCCATTAGTACGTAGGGTATCCATTTGTCCCAATCTCTTTGATCTGGTGCTATGTAGTGTGCTAACATGTCTTTCAGCACTCTGTGTAATCTTTCTATTTGACCGTTTGTCGTGGGTGCGTAACTTGCCGTGTGTAGTCTTTTTATGTTCAATAGTTTGCATGTTTCTTGCATTAATTCCGACATGAAGTTTGTTCCTCTGTCTGTTAATAATTTCTGGGGTGTTCCGTGTCTTGCTATTATTTGCTCTACGAATGCTTTAGCTACTGTATCTGCTTTCTGATTTGGTAGCGGAATTGCTTCACAGTATTTGGTAAAGTGGTCTTGAAATGTTAGCAGGTATTTGTTCCCTTCGTTTGATGTTGGTAGAGGGCCCACTATATCCATAGAGGTTATCTCCCATGGTTCCGTGACTTTTGTAAATCTTTGCAATGGAGCTTTCTTGAAGTGAGGTGACGTCTTTCGTCTGTTGCATGCGTCGCATTGTTTGCAGTAGTTTATTACGTCTGTTCTCATCGTTGGCCAGAAGCAACGCCTCTTTATTGCCACTAATGTTTTCTGTTGTCCTTGATGGCAATATATCGGCGAGTCGTGAAAGTCTTCTATCACTTTGGTGATGTAGCTTCTCGGTATTACCAGTTGATCTCTATGTTCTTCCTGTTCTTGTCTATATAGAATCCCCTCCTTGTCGATGTAGTATCTTCTTTTTGTCTCGTCATCCTTTTCCATTTGTTGTATTGTGCTGTTGCAGAATTCGTCTCGTTTCTGTGCTATTTTCAGCCTGTCTTTGTCCCATATTGGTTCCCAATCTTCTTCTGTTTCTATTGCGTAGATTTTCCTTGTTTCCCCTGTATTGTCTGGTCGTAAAACGATTATTTTGGTGGGTGTTCCGTAAAATGTAAATTGGATCATTTTAGTAATTTCGTTCCAACATAGTCCTGGAATTTGTTCTTTGCTTGCGATGAAGGTTATGCTCTCCTCTTTGTTTTCTTCGCATAGTGTCCTTAGCTGTTGTATAATGTTCCACATAATTTCGTAAGATGTTTCCTCCTTTGCCGTTGTTCTGTTTACCCCTATGTAGAATTTTGTGTCGATCGTGTCCCATTCTCTAATTTCTTCTATTCGATTCTGTGTGACGTCTGGTAAATTATATGTGGTTTCAATTTCTTTTATTAGTGGATCTTGGTTTGGTTTGTTTTTGGCTGTAAATAGTACTATTGATTGTTCCTCGTGTATAGCTACTAATTTTCCGTCTTTCTCTAGTATTTTGTCTTTTGTTGGTACTTCGTTTTCCGTTATGTATTTTAAGTAATCTTCGTATGATGTTTCAACGTAGTTGCACGTTTTGTCGTACATTCTGCTTAGTGCGTCTGCGTTTCCGTGTTTCCTTCCTACTCTGTGGATTACTTCGAAATTGTATTCTGCTAAGGTTAAGGCCCATCGTGTTAGTCTTGAATTTGGATCTTTCAGTGTAAGTACCCATTTTAATGCTCTGTGATCTGTGATGATTGTGAATTTTGTCCCGTAGATGTAGCATCTGAATGTTTTAATGCCGAAAATCACTCCTAGCAGTTCTTTTTCAGTCGTTGAATAGTTTGTTTCTGCTCTGTTTAGTGTCCTACTTGCATACGCTATTGGTCTTTCTCTACCGTCCCTTATTTGACTTAATATTGCTCCTACACCTATGTTCGATGCATCTGTCGATAATATGAATGGTTTCGAGAAGTCTGGGAAGATTAGAACTTTGTCTGACGTTAGTGATTCTTTTAGTTGGTCCATTGCCTTAATTACTTCCTCTGTTATTTTGAATGGTGTGTCTTTTTTGGTTAGATTTACTAATGGTGCTGCTAGTTCGGTTATGTTTGGTATGAATCGTCTGTACCAATTTACTATTCCTAAGAAACCTCTTACTCCTTTTACGTTCTTTGGTAGGGGATATTTGTGTACCGCCTCCAATTTTTGTGGATCTGGAGCTACTCCTTCTTGTGAAATGATATGTCCTAAGTATTTCACTTTCTTTAACATAAAATTGCATTTCTTTGGTTTCAGTTTAATGTTTGCCTCTGTTAATCTATTGAATACTTCTTCTAATTTTTGTAAGTGGTCCTTTTTCCCTGTGTAGTTAAATATTATTATGTCATCCAAGTAAACCATGCATTTTATTCCCGTTAATCCTCTTAAAGTTGCGTTCATGAATCTTTGAAATGTTGCTGGGGCATTCACCAATCCGAATGGCATTTTGGTGTATTCGTAGTGCCCTTGATATGTGCTAAATCCCGTTAGTGGAATATCTTCTTCGTTCATATCTACTTGGTGGTAAGCTTCTGCTACATCAATTACTGAGAACAGTGTTTCTCCTCCTGCTTTGTAGCCTTGTAGTAGATCTGATATGTTTGGTAACGGATAATATTCTTTTTTTGTTACCGCATTTAGTCCTCTGTAGTCTATGCACATTCTCACTTTTTCTTCTCCTTCTGGAGTTTGTTTTACCACTAGTACGACTGGCGCTGACCATGGGCTGGATGATGTCCTGATTACTTTGGCTTCTAGTAGCCTGTCTATTTCTTTTTGTAGCACTTCTCTTTGATAGTATGGGATCCTGTATGGCGCTTTGCATATTGGTTGGCTGCCCGTTTCTATGGTTATATGGTGCTTCACTTTTGTGGTGCTTGTTATTATTTCATCGTCGTCCGTGAATAAGTGATGGTACTTTTGTATTAACTTTATTAATTCTTCCTTATACTTTGTATCTATATGTCCTAGTTCAAATTTTTTTCTGATCCATACATCTGTTTTGGTGTCAAACTTCCTGATCGTGTCCTGTATTTTCGTTTGTGGCACTGTGTCCTCTGTACATTCGTATGCTTTTCCTAGTTTAGTTCCTTTTGTTAGACATATTTCTTGTGCTGACGTGTTTATTATCCTGATAGGAATCTTTTTTCCGTTATTTGCTATGCTGTTTGCTAGTCTTATTGCCTGTTATCCTTTTTGTTGTGTTTCGCATGCAATAGTATTTCCTCTTATCGTATGTTTTAGCGTCCCAATTGTGTGAACTTCGGTTAGTGCTGGTATAGTTATGCTATTTTCTATGTACACATCTGTAGAATTTCTATTAGTTATTGTTTCTTTTAATTCTTCGTTCTTTTCTTCTGTTTTTGATTCCACTCTATCCTTTTTTCGTTCTGTGTTTTGTTGTCCTTCTTCATTATTTTTTATTTCCTGACTTATGTTTTTCTTTCGATTAATTTCTTCGTTCCACTCTGTATAGTTCTCTATATTGGTCTCTGTTGCCGTTTTGTTTTTGTTTGTTTGTTTACACTGCGTTTGATATCTCTGCTCTTGCTGTTGACTTTCCGTTTTTTCCTCGATTTTTTTCTGTTCTGGGTCCTTCCTTTTGTACATTGTTTTCACCATTCCTAGCCATTGTTGCCATTTGTTCGTTTCTGTAGTTTCTGTTTTTTTCTTTATTGTTGCCACTTGTTCATTTGCTTCGGTGATTTTACCGTTATCTATAGTGTTTTCCACTTGTTTTGCGTTTATTAACGGTATTCTTCTTTCCCATATTTCTAATGAAGGTTCTCCTTTATATGATATGATTGCTTTTTGTTCTTCTAGAAAATCTCTTCCTAAAAGAACTGGTATTTCTCCCATTATTTCGTCTTCTGCTGCAATGGCTTTTGCGTAAATGTTGTAATTCATCCCATTTGCGCTTATTGCTAGTTTCGTTGATCCATACAATTGTATTGTGTGTCCTGTTATCCCTTTCAGAGTTAATTCCTCTATAATTCTTGTGTCTAATTCCCAATCTGCGATTATTGACCGGTTTACCAATGAGTACGCTCCACCTGTGTCTATCATGCAGGGTCTGTTTATGCCATTTACTCTTAGCATTACTATGTATGGGGCGTCCTCGTTTGTTTCCGACATTGATTCGTTGTGATACATTGTTTCTTCTATTTCTTTGTTTGTTATCCTTGGATTATAATCATTCCTATTTTTCCGGTTTGGTTCTTTCCATTGTGGTTTATTTAAATCTGTTTCCCCTGTTAAATTCACTCGGCCACTGGTCCGGGGACTAACTGTGGTCCTTACTAGTTTAAATGTTTCGTCCATTCTTTCTTACTCGTGTGTCCTCTTTCTGCAGAGTGACCCCTTGTATCCTCGTTCGTTTGGTGTCTACTTCTCTCGTAGTTCCCAAAATTATTTTGTTGCGACCTTCTTTGAGTTTCTTGTTTATGATATTCTTCCTTTTGGTTGCTGTGTCTACCATATTCTCTATGGTTTCTTTGTTGTGTTTCTTGGTTCTCTCTGTGATACCTCGTCTTGTCCGCTTTCCATTGATTTGCCTTTCCGTCGTTGTACCTCTCGTACTTCGCGGTTGTTTTATTCTGGTTGTTCGCCTCGTCGAACATTCTCTTTCTACATTCTTTTAGCCAATGTCCTTGCTTTCCACAGTAATAACATGTCATTGTTTGTTCGTTCCCTTTTTCTCTACAATTTGATGCCCAATGTCCTTGTTTTTTACAATTTTGGCATCTTATTTCCCTTTTTGTTTCTTCTGCTTCCTTCGTCCTGCAATTTGCCATCCAATGTCCTTGTTTGCCACAGAATAAACATTTTGCGTTCTGCCTACATTCTTCCGTAGTGTGATTTGACCTGCCGCATGTTGTGCACCTCAGTTGTCCTCTCGTAAATGCGACTTTCTGGCTACTGTTCCTGCCGCTTGTCATGGTTACCGCCGTTTCTTGACAATTAACTATTTCTTCTGCTTCTTCTAGTGTCATGTCGTCTTTGTGTAGAATGTAAAAACCTACCTCCCTTAATAAATCTTTTCTCAACCCTACTTTGAATTGGTTTATTAATACCGAATTATGTTTTTTTTGTATGTTTGGTATTTGTTCCCTGCTTGCGCCCTTTATATCCTCTTCTAGTATCTTGTTCCCGATTAATTTCAGTCTGGTGCAGAACGACGCCACATCCTCATCGTGTCTTTGATAGCATTGCATCAATTGCATCCACCAATCTGCTATTGATTTTTTTGGTACAAATTTCCGTAGTAATTTTTCTCTGAATTCTGAGTATGATACCGTGTCTAACCTAGGATCCGCCTTGAAAAAATCGTATGCCGATCCCGCAAGTTTAAATTTCAATAATGTTAAAGTTTCCGATTCCGTCCATCCGTCTAGTTTAGCCCTTAGTTCTAGTTTCTCAATATATTTAGCTGCATCTCGACCTGTGAAATCTGTTAACGTCGCCGCTATCACCCCCAATGGTTGCGCCTGTGCTACCCTCAATATGGGTGGCATGTTGCTTGCGTCTCCCATTGTGTCTGAAGTCCCTTGACCGCCTGTACCTAACCTATTTTGTGAGTCGAGCGGCATCTTGTTGGTTTAGTTATATTTTATCTTTATTAAATGAACAATTTTTCAATGTTTACCTATATTACACCTACCTTTCTGGCTTCTACGACGCCTGAAATGGATAGTTTTTGGTGCACGGGTAGGATTCTTAGGGATGGGTTAACTTCCCCCTTTGTAAAATTTTAATTTACCTCGTTTCACCGACTGTGGTTTATTCTAGCGAACCCCAAACGAGAAGAAAAAAAAATAGATACAATGGAACACTTATGAGACGACGTAGTAGACCACGACTAATTTGATTCAACCTTCTATTTGCCTGCTGCTTGACGACTAACGTACCTGATGTTAGCTGAGCTGATGGTGGGATAGTATGGCTTATTCTCGATTTTTCCTAGCCTTTTCCCTCCTGTATGCCTTGTTTACTGCCTTTCGCAGCCTCCGGTTACAGACCGTACAGCTTCACCGTTCCCTGTATTCTCTTGTGCTGTAGCAAGATTGGCATATAATCTTGGCCTGACAGGAATCCCTTGCGTGAAGATTTATCGTCCCTGCTGACCTACAACCCTTTATTGGAAGACCGCTACGAAGACTAAGTAGTTAATCCTGTCCTTGGAACCGCTGTGAAGATACTTTATCAACTCTATGCCGGGAAAACTCTATGAAAATAAATTTACACAACCCTATATCGGGAAACCGCTTTGAAACCAAGTTTAAACAACCCTATATCGGGAAACCGCTGTCACCATTCTAATAACAAAACTTAATAATCGCTAGATGTTATTTTTTTTTAACATGTAAATGTAATAACTCTAGACCATATTTGTACAATCTTATGGTGAAGCAGAAATCAACTCAGTCGATGATTGCTGAGTAGGATTATTTTTCGACCTTGACTGGTCTAGATCCAGTGTGTTTAGCAGGAGCTGTGCTACCCGTTTGGCAGGGTGTGATTTTTCATCACGCACACTGATCTTGGTCTAGTGGAAGCTATGTTTTGCGCAATTACTAGACCCTGGTTAGAAAAACTCCGTTGTCAATACTTAGTTGGCCGAAGTATTCCACCTTACGCCGTTTGGCATGTTCACCTCAGATCGGTATTACGCCTTTCATCTGATGTATGGATTTTTTCTCGACCTTCTCTGGTCTAGATCCAGTGTGTTCTGCGCCCGCAGTGACACCTCGTGTAGGTTGTGGCTCTTCACCACGCACACTGGTCTTGATCTAGCGGAAGCTATGGTCCCGTAGGCTCTATGTTGCGCTATACTAGATCCTGGTTGCGACCACCGATTTTTCTCCCTCCTAGGTAGGGTAGCTGAACCGCTTGTCACCGCTCGTGGGGTGTGGTTCCAGACAACCGGATATACCTCTCGGAGAGAAATGGTTTTTGGACAACCGCTGTCACCTTCCCTGGGTGAGGTTGTTCCAATAGGGGATGGTAATCCCACCGCTGTCACCGTTCTAATAATTTCTGGGGCACCTAAGGGCTATTCTAATAAATCCTCGTTACCCTTCTTATTTTTGTCACTGAGTAATACCTCCTCTCCAATGAAATTCTGTGCAATCCGAGCGGGTAAGGCACATCCAGTCCGACTTCTGAGCTAGGTACGCCTGGGCTTAAAGCGGAATAATCTCCTTGCCAGGATAGGGTTTGTTCTCGGCAATCGGCCCCCTTTTTCCAACGTATGTACACCCTCCCGGGGAAGTACGGGTTGAGGGATAGGGTGATAAATAAAACTTATGGTAAACACCACACAGCGTATGTAACTAAACGTATATAATAGCTATATGAAAAAAAAATCAGACCAATCATATATACATTTGTCAAAATACTATACTTATAATAATGCGTGCGTCAAAATTAAATTTACAACTTAACGAAATCTGTCTACGCACTGAAGTAGCAACTATGATATATATATATAAAATAAACATTAGACGTACCCTGATATAAATCTCTCAACTAGTAATTATAGATATTTATCCGGTTCTCCGGTATACGCCGGAATTACTCACAAAATAATAAATTTCGGATTCCGCGTATAATATTAGTAGGATGGTAAATGAGAAAAGAGAGAGAATAGGAAAAATAGAAAGAAGCCCGAGGGGCCAAGTGCTTTCCTTTTTATATTTTTCTGTCTAGAATTTCCAGTTAGCTGGGTCGCATTCGATTCAGTAAACAAATAAACATAGGCCAATTACCTTGTGACCCCCAAGCGAATTTTTTAGTTTACGTGTGCTTTATCACCAACGGCCTTGGAGTATGACGGCATTTAAAGTGGATATTTCCGTAGTGAAACAAGATTCTTATGTTATAACATTACAAAATAGTACACATTTTTCGGTGTCAGCTTTTATAAGCCCCAAGGTTGTCTATCACCTTGAAATAAATGTGAAATGGAATTTAACCAAAATATGGTTTTCTTTTGTTATATATCAAATGGTCCCTGATTAAAACGGAAAAACCAATTCGCTCTGGCTTAAAACTAAATTCAACTCTGTTATTTCTCGATTGCTCTCGCTCTCCTCTTATCTACCACACGAACCAAAAGATACTCTGTGTAAAAAAAAATGAGAAAATAATAACGTAAGAAAACTTCTACGATCCTCAAATCAAGCTTTAACATGCCCGTTTAAATCCTTAAATTCTCTAAACCCTCGAGACACGCGGTAAATCTGGTCTTATTCACAAAAATATACGTTATTAAATAAAATAATACTTTTGTTCAAAAACTTACGGTAGAATAACTTCCCTTTTTATATTCTGCAGGAACTGCGTCTGTATCTCTAACTCGGTCGCTGCCCCGAAAATGCGAAATTTGCCGAGACGTGTTAGGATGATTTAGTGATAGCGTCGAGGGAAATTCCACCGGTTTGTGCTCTGATACTGGGGGACAGACTTCACTGTCAAGGAATCACCAAGTATTCCTATTACGCCCTGACACAACGGAGAAATTTTTACCTCGGGTATCACCAACACTAAAACACTATACTCTCGTACTCGGGGAAAGCCTTTCCCTTCGCGTGTACGACCCGTACTCTCTCGAGTCCTGAGCCGTTCTTCCTTTTTGTTTTTTTCCATCACCCGACTTTGGGTGTGAGATGTTTTTGTTTTTCGAGTTGCAGTTTTTCTTTGTTTTTGAAGCGTGCAGACTTTTTGTTATCGAAATAATGATATTTTTTTTAAACAACTTTGTTTTGGTTTGACCCAGTAAATGTTTTATTTTTTTATTCTGTTTTGACTTTGTAAAGATTTTGTTAAACAATATGTGGGTCGTATTCTAGTTTCATATTAATTAAATTAAATTTTGTATTTACCGAGTGTTCCGAATTTTTGTACAATAATATATTCATGTGTTTTTCGCATTTATTACAATAATTTTGAATTGGGTATAGCGGTAAGCGTAACCAATTCTGGCGCCCATAAATAATAATAAAACATATATTAAATTAAAATAAAAAAATATACATAACAAAAACAGCAGCCCAACTGAGGTAAATTAAAAATTATAATATAAAATAGCACTACAACATAAGGGCGTAAGTAAAATTATATATCATAAAAATGGCTCCCAACGTAGAGGCATTATTAAAAATATATAATAATATATATATATATATATATATATATATATATATATATTATATATTTAATATTGTATGATTGTTTTATAGTTATTATGGTTATTTGATTTCAATTATGGGCGCCAGAATTGGTCCGCTTACCACGAATCCCAATTCAAATAATGATTTAGTTGTAAATTTATTTTATATTATTATTATTACCTTATCTCAGGGATGAATTCGGCACTTAGCGCTCGCCAGTAGCAGGAAACTTTAGGTTGAAATATCAGGAAAACACAAGACAACATAGACAAACGATTTAATAAATGGTGAAAAGAAGAAAAAATGGTTCTTTGTTAATTACAATATTAAACAATACATGTGTTATAATTTAAATAGAAATACTTGCAAAAACCTTCTCATAAATTGATTCATTCCAGTTATTACAAATTTTATTTAAAACTAACATCGAGTAAATTGCGCTCAACACTCATCTACTATTTGCGTAGAATGGCCATTCGCTGCTCTTCAACATCAACTGTGATTATTCTAAATCTAGCCGTCGCGTTGTGTGTGTATTCTGTGGAAGTTATTTAGTTTATGAAGATAAAGAGAGGTGTGGCGTATTGTAAATTTATTATTGTTAATGAAAATGAATTTGGTGAGTAATTATTTGAACAAATAGTTAGTGTTTTATGTCCGTGATATTAGTGGAGATTGAATTATTAAATCTAATATTTATTTAAGAAATTAATATCAATGATAACGGTTAACCTAGCATCTGTAATTGTACGAGTTATTGGTTTTTATAGGAAAAGTTTAATGTACACAAGAGAAATAGAGTTTATATTTGGTTTCTTCTTGACTCTAGAGATGATGCATGTGAAAAGATCTTGGCTACGATCGAATAAACCGGAACTCAGGATTAAAAAATGACGAATTGTGAATTATTCCACCAGTTGAGTACCACAATTAATGGTAATATGTATCAACAATCATCAAAACTATGCTAATAAGGTAATTTTATTCAGCCTTACCAAGTTCTGGTCGATAGCACAAATTATATTCACTTTTTTTGTTTAAAATACGAGTTATGTTTTTAGTTATTTTGCTTTCAATACTTTGTTGAACACTTTGGTCAACTTATTATATGGATTTGTTTAAATTATCTTCACTTTTTAATTTATTTGGAGAAGGAAAAATTTAACATGTCTCTCCATTTATAAGATCACGACGCTTCTCTCCCAAGCTTGAAATTGTTTTAATTATTTTGTTTCATTGTTCATTGTTGCTAAGTAAATATAATTGTTTTTCTCGAATCAAAACATCCAATCCTGTGTTATTGTATATAAATTCAGTGTGTTTATTTACACTCTGTAATCACTCCGAATCACTCTACCCGAACTATTGAAAGAACGTCGATTTTCGCGTTAATATTTCGATTTGACATTTTGATATAATATGATTGAAAAGTTTATGTTATATACAGGGTTTTTTGAAAGTGTTTACAAATTATTAAAATATAATAGTTGAATTTTGCTTCAAAATTCAGGTTATTTTATATATACAGGGTTTCTTATAATTATATACAAAAATATGATTAACGAAATTTACTCGTTGTTATTATTTTTATATTCCTTTTTTTTATTCTTTGAAATATAATTACTAAATTGAATAGAAATTTTGTAAATCATTTTATTAAATGTACATTATGCGTAGTTATTTCTTAACGTGTTTAAGCTATGTCTATTTAAATCCGCATGTCGTCATGCAAATGAATCTAATTAGTTTAATTTACCTTGTAGCTATGTTTCACTTTAACATTTCCTAAAGTTCTATGAAATTGTTTTTGACTCGACCAGAATATTTTATAGAAATTTACCGTGATTTTCTTCTCACAACTTCATAATTATATGTTATTTATTAAATTAATTCCCCAGTTTTACCCTATCCTATTTTCATGAAGAAATCTTTTAACGTCAAATTGACTTATACTTAATTTATCAATAAATTTATAATTCTACTATTGCTTATTCTTAGTTAAGACTGGTTAGATTAAATTGATTTATACCTAATTAAATGATATTTCTAATTTTTAGTTATGACTAGTTGGTGTTAAATTGATGCAGCTGGTTTATGTAAAAAATTCCACGTTCTCGATGAGTGTCAGGATGTATCAGCTTATAACTATTTATTCCATGGCTGGTTTCTACCAAGTAAGGACCTTCATAAGGTAATTGTAGCTTAGAACAAATTCCTTTCTTATGGTTAGGTACTCTTAATGCTTTTATTACTACCAAATCACCTTTTTTAAATGTTTTCCTATTTCCAAGTCTAGCTAGCTTCTTTTTAATATATTTGTCAGCTTGTTTTGCTTGTCTTTCTCTGGCTACCTCAATCAGTTCACTGTAATTAATTTCACTTGACCATGTTCTATCTGGTTCTGCTTCTGTGAATAATGTGATGGGTGCTATTTCCGTGACGATATTTGGTATGTTATTGATAAAATCTGTAGTTTCCTTTAAACGTTCTTCCCACATACGGTTTTCGTAGTATGTAAGTATCCTCAGATGCTTAATCACTTCCTTGATTCCTCGTTCTGCAGGATTACTACTTGGATGTCTGATACTTGTGAAAACTTGTTTGATTCCCAAATCTTTTAACCGTTTTACAACTTTTTTATTCTTAAAGTATGTTGCATTATCCATGATGCATTTCTTTGGTTTTCCATATTTCTCGAAATAGTTTCCTAGCGATTCTTTAATAGTATTTTTATTTGTTTAATAAATATATTCTTTGTACAATTAATTTTGTCAAGTTTTCGGAAATTACATATAGTTCCTTGACATTCACCAATTTATACAGTACTCCTTCCTTTTCAAAACATCTTCGTTTATTCTTCTCATCTAATGATCGTTGTTCCTGCTTTATTTGCTCTAGTGAAAATATGCCACTACTACGTTTCATAATGTTAATTCCCACTCTAGCTTCGTTCGTATCTCTTCTTTTCTCTACATCCATCCTACTGATCGAGTCTGGTACTACGTTCTGTATTCCTGGAATATGTTTGATCACAAAGTCATATTCCTGTAGGAGTAATGCCCATCGATGGATTCTGGCATTGTTCATTTTGTTAGTCAATATTGTTACCAAAGCTTGATTATCAGTCTCAATTATAAATTTTTCTCCCAGTAAAAAGTATCTGAGTTTGTTCACACAGAATATGATGCTAGCAAGTTCTAATTCACTTACTCCATAATTTTCTCTGCTCTTTTCGTGATTCTAGAAACAAATGATATGGGTACATACATGCTATCATATTCTTGCATTAAAACTCCAGCTAGTCTGTTTTTAGATGCATCTGTCTTTAAAATGAAAATTTTCTCATAGTCCGGATGATATAACTTGATGTTTCTGATGAACTGATCCTTGATTTCATTGAAAGCATCTTCCTGTTTACTGGTCCAATTCCATTTCACTCCCTTTCTCAATAGCCCCATCAAAGGAAATTCGAAATCGGTTAAATTTCCCAGCATCCTTTTAAAATAGTTTAGCATGCCAAGGAAACCTCGAAGAGTTTTCAAATTTTTCGGTCTTATGTATTCACTAATGGTCTTTACTCTCTCTGGATCCATCTCGATTCCTGTTTCCGTAATCTTATAACCCAAATATATCACTCCTCTCTTCAAAAATTGACATTTTTGTATGTTAAGTTTCAGACCATTTTCGTCAAGTTCTGTTAGAATTATTCTAAGATCTTCTAAATGTTCTTCTATACTATTTGAGAAAATAAGTATATCATCCACATAGTGTATAGTGAATTGGTCGTATTTGTTTAAAATTTTGTTTAGTGATTTTAACAGTGCTGATGTAGCGCTTTGTATACCAAATGGTGTTACTCGGAACTGATATACTTCCCCATTGATCTTAAAGCCTACATACTTTCTGCTTTCCGGATGTAGTGGTATCAGCCAGAAGCTGTGCTTTAAATCTAGCTTAGAAAAAACTTTAACCTTACTAATCTTTCCTAGTATAGATTCGATAGTTAAAGGCGATTCATACTCGGGCATCGTACATTTATTTAAATTTCTCGCATCAAGGCATATCCTTATATCTCCGTCCTTCTTCTTTACTATTACAACTGGATTGATATACGAGGTGGTACTGTGTTCTATTATTCTGTCTTCTAATAATTTATTTATTATTTTCTTTACATCTTCTTGATGTTTGTAGGGTATCGGATAACTTCTCTGTTGGAATTGTTGATCTTTCTTCATTTCAATTTTATGTACATAATTCCTTGCAACTCGTGATTCTTCATTAATTAAGCTTCTATGACCTCTCAATATTTCCATTACTTTATTCTTCCATTCTATTTGTCCATCTATATCCAAATTCAATTCCGGCATATCATTATAATTTAAATTTATTTCTCCATTGCCATCCAACATCATAGCTCCACTCATTTTTCCTTCCGCCTATAATCATATCTCTCCTCCATATCATCTTCAATTTTCTTATTAAAATTAACATATTTATTTTTTTTTCTTCCGCTAATTCTTCATTCTTCCTTGAATTATCATTTTTCTCTTCATAATTAAAATCAATTCTTTCTTTATTAAAGATTATGTACTTCCTTTCATAATTAATAATTGTTTTATTTTCATATAAAATATCCGATCCTAATAATAGTTCGCATTCAATATCTTCCACCACCAACAGTTGCACTATAGTCTCGTATTCCTTGAATTTTAATGCTACGGTTATCGTAGTACTTGAAAAAGTTAGTTTCTTTTGATTTATTCCGATTAAACTTATTTTCGGTACCTTGATGAAATTTTCTTTCGATGTCGTTAATTTATTTACAAGTTTATTATTTATTAAAGATATTTCTGACCCGGTATCGATTAATATTTTTATACTTATGACTTCTATCGTTCCATATATAAATTAATGTTTCCAGGGCCGTTCCAACCTGGTCGAGCGCCGTCGTGCATATATTTTTTAAATTTTATATTATGTACATTCAACATAATCGCTAGACGGTAATTAATAAATAATACAACTTTGAAGCAAAAATAAACATTTTATTACCTAACAAAAAATAAACATTTTTTGAACAAGAAATACAGTATCCGCCAAAATAAACAGTACCGAAAATAAAAATAAAAATAAATTTTTAATTTCTGTAATGTAAGTGTTCAAAATATTCACCATTTCGACGCAAACAAGCTTCATATCGATTTTGTAAGTCAATAAACATATTTATAAAAAGTGGTTGATGTAACTGCCGAAAAATATTTTGTATTCTTTCCCGTAGTTCGGCAATATTCGCCGGCGGATTTTCCGAGTGAAATATTTTGTCCTTCATTATGCCCCAAATGTATGCTTCAGGTGGCGTCAGATCAGGTGAATGAGAAGGATATTCGAAGTCTGTTCCCCGAGAAATTATTCTATTATCGAAATGCTGACGGAGTAAGTCTAAGGTGCGCACAGCTGTATGGCTCGTTGCACCATCTTGTTGGAACCATTGTGTGCGAAACTGTAGATTTCTTGCTCGGCAAAAGTTAATTAGTTCTCTCACAAAAGGTATAATAATTTTCTCTCTATAACGCTCTTGGTTGACAGTAAGTGGATTATGATTATCATCTTCAACGAAATAAGGACCAATCATTCCATGACCAGATACCGCGCACCAAACAGTAACTCGAAGACTGTGGAGTGGTTTCTCTACAATGACATCAGGACGTTCAAATCCAAGGAATCTGGTTGTTTGTCGATTAATATAGCCGCTAAGATGAACGTGACTCTCGTCTGAAAACCATATGTTTTTCAAAAATTCGGGATCTTCGTAAATTAAACTCAACATGCGACCAAAGTAAATTTCTCTTGCACGTTTGTCCGCAGCATTTAGCCGTTGTCCAACTTGAATACGGTATGGATAACCACCAATTGATTTGAACATGCGACGTAAAGACGTTTCACTAATGTTGAGTTTACATGCAGTTCTTACAAGACTTCTTTGAGGTGATTGCACAACTTGGTTAAAAACACGTCCTTCATTTTCGTTAGTGCATACTGTTTTTCGACGACCTGAAGAACCTTTACGTTGACACAATACACTACCAGTGCGACAAAATTTTTCAACAACAGCTAACATCACACTTTTACTAGGAGCTGCTTTATTAAATTTTTGATGATATTTTATTGACACCTGTTCTAAGCTTGGACCATCATTACGACCTTTTCCGTATGAACGAAAATAATGCTCTACCAAAAAAACTTTTTCTTCCGTTGTTAGAACCATTTTTAAATCAAATTTAACTGCAGCGTACTATTAATATATCAACTAATGACAATTAAGTCAAATATGACAAATCCATATTACATAAACAACTCCGCAGCACTCTTTGCTTCGGTAGTGTTTATTTTGGCGGATACCGTAGTTACCTTATCTAAATAACCTGAATAAAACTAAATAAAACTAAATAACCACTAAATAAAAGTAGCTTTACGCGCTTTCTTTCTGGAAAATTCAGAAATAAGTTCAGTCAGATTTATATTGTCCAACAAATCACTTTCAATCGATATGATTGCCAAATTATCGAGCCGTTGTTGGCCCATTGACGATCTTAAGTAGTTTTTAATTAACTTTAACTTTAAGAAAGTTCTCTTCGCTGAAGCAACCGATACAGGCATTGTCAACAAAATTCGCAAAGCTACGCTTGCATTTGGAACAGAATGAGTTAAATTATTTTTATAATGTAGTTTAACATTTGTGTCGGTGTTTGTAGAATAAGATTTTTTAAAAATTGCAACTCGTGGAACAATTCTGTTTCATTTATGTCACGCTCATTACGATTTTTGTCTGTTAAAACTCCTTTAAGCTGTAAACAACAATTTAGTTGTTCCTTTTCTGGTAAATCTGAAAATTTACAAATATCCCATAAAAATTGAAAATGGTCGGAATGGGACGACAATAAGTAGAACCTTTCACCAAATGATCTTATAACAATATCAAGTGTACTAAAAAGAATGTTTATTTTAAAATCCCGTTCTCCATCTGTAATTGGTTCATCGTCATTCTCGTAATTAAATTGTTTTTTAACACGCCTTGGTCTTAACACATTATTATTTTTGAGGGTTGGCTCTACATCTAGAGATTTTGCAAGTTCAGAAGCATCAACTAATACATCTCCAAATCCTTTATCACTTCGGTAACTATTGAAAAACTTTAGCAAATTATTCATTTGGGTACATGCTTCCGAGATATTAAAATCTTTGGTTTGTAATGTTTTGCTAACAGTATTGACTCTAAACAGAACATTGTACCACAATACTAATGTACCACAATACTAATGTACCACAATACTAATGTACATATAAACCGGTAACTTAAATTTATTTGCTAAAGATTCAGCCATATGCTTTGTATTGTTATCGAAAGAAACTCCACTGAATATACTATATAAAGTGTTTTTAAATGAAACTCACGGTCTCTAGTTAATTCCACAATATAATAAAAGTTATTGAAAATTCTAAAAAATTGACAATTGTTTCGATAAATCAATATCATCGTCAGAATGACAGAAGTTACATTTCATTTTATGCCTACCTGATATTTAGAAGTTATTTTTGGCTAGACCAAGAAGTAACTTAACTTGTGATTGGCTTAATATATGTTTATAGAAAAAAGAAGAAGATGTGATATTACAAATATTGAAGCTTAGATATTATTAGCCCTATGGTGATATCCTGGATATCATTTTTCCAATTAAGATCAGTATAACTGTGCAATGATATAGAAAACCCGGAAAACTATATCTGCTGATCTTTACAATTATCATTTAAGAAGACAGTTTATTAGTGGAGAACTCCCTAGATTTAACTGTTCATTGACAACTTCATATTGTAGGTTTCTTAAATGTCTTCTAATTTCCAGTTCTTCAAGGAAATCCAGTTCATGTTTCTTTTCACAAATATGCAGCACTTCTAGTTCTGTGTTAGGTGTCAATGAATGATTGGTGTCAAGTAGATGTTTTGCGTAGTGGGATTTATCTGGTTGTTTTAATCTGTATGCTCGTAAGTGTTCACTGTATCGGTTTCAAAATTTCTAAAGGTCTGACCCAAATAGACAGCATTTCATTCTGAACATTTGAGTTTATATATACCTGACTTCTTTAATAGTGGTATTTTTGTTTTTACATTTAACAATTTTGTACTAACGTTACTTTCTGTTTTAAAAGAAATTGTTGTATTCGTTGCTGAAGATATTATCTTTGAAATATTATTAGAAATATTTCCTGCATATGTGATGGTTTTATAAGTTTTAATTTCAACAGCTTGTTTAGGATATATTAGTTGTAATGCCACTTTTTCTTCTTTTTTACTAATTAGCTTATTTATCATATCTAATGGATAACCGTCAGATGCTGCTATTTGTCTAATTGTATTAATCTCTCTATCAAAATTACATTTGTTCATAGGAACTGAAAAAGCTCTATGTATCATTGAATTATATGCTGCTAGTCTGTGTGACAAACGGTGGTTAGAATTGAATGGAATTGTCACATCAGTCTGTGTTGGTTTTCGGTAAATTGAATAATCAAGTACATTATTAACTCTCTGAATTTTTAAATCAAGAAAACTGATTGAGCTATTTTCTTAAATTTCTAATGTAAATTTAAATTTTTCAACCACATCAATAATTTACACCCGAAAATTAAATTTACATTAGAAATTGAAGAAAATAGCTCAATCAATTTTCTTGATTTAAAAATTTAAAGAGTTAATAATGTACTTGATTATTCTTTTTACCGAAAACCAACACAGACTGATGTGACGATTCCATTCAATTCTAACCACCCTTTGTCACACAGACTAGCAGCATATAATTCAATGATACATAGAGCTTTTTCAGTTCCTATGAACAAATGTAATTTTGATAGAGAGATTAATACAATTAGACAAATAGCAGCATCTAACGGTTATCCATTAAATATGATAAATAAGCTAATTAGTAAAAAAGTAGAAAAAGTGGCATTACAGCTAATATATCCTAAACAAGCTGATGAAATTAAAACTTATAAAACCATCACATATGCAGGAAATATTTCTAATAATATTTCAAAGATAATATCTTCAGCAACGAATACAACAATTTCTTTTAAAACAGAAAGTAATGTTATTACAAAATTGTTAAATGTAAAAACAAAAAATACCACTATTAAAGAAGTCAGGTATATATAAACTCAAATGTCCAGAATGTAATGCAGTCTATTTGGGTCAGACCCTTAGGAATTTTGAAATACGATACAGTGAGCACTTACGAGCATACAGATTAAAACAACCAGATAAATCCCACTACGCAAAACATCTACTTGACACCAATCATTAATTGACACCTAACACAGAACTAGTGTTGCATATTTGTGAAAAGAAACAAGAACTGGATTTCCTTGAAGAACTGGAAATTAGAAGACATTTAAGAAACCCACAATATAAAGTTGTCAATGAACAGTTAAATCTAGGGAGTTCTCCACTAATAAACTATCTTCTTAAGTGATAATTGTAAAGATCAGCAGATATAGTTTTCCTGGTTTTCTATATCATTGCACTGATCTTAATTGGAAAAATGACATCCAGGATATCACCATAGGGCTAATAATATCTAAGCTTCAATATTTGTAATATCACATCTTCTTCTTTTTTCTATAAACATATATTAAGCCAATCACAAGTTAAGTTACTTCTTGGTCTAGCCAAAAATAACTACTAAACATCAGGTAGGCATAAAATGAAATGTAACTTCTGTCATTCTGACGATGATATTGATTTATCGAAACAATTGTCAATTTTTTAGAATTTTCAATAACTTTTATTATATTGTGGAATTATCTAGAGACCGTGAGTTTCATTTAAAAACACTAATATGAGCATATTCCACGAAGTAAGGGTCGAGACAGTCAATTTTACTATATAAAGCATCATAGACCTTCCCAAGCTGATACCTCAATGGAGTAATGGCATCAATTCTGCTCGACCATCTAGTTTCAGAAAGTGGTTTTAAAGTTAAATTGGAAATATGTTCTTTCAAAACGGTCCAACGATTAGTTGAAGCCGAAAAAAAATTGTAAAGTTCTTGAACCGTTGAAAAGAAATGCCAGCTAGAGTTGTTTCCCTTAACTGCATCATTTACAACCAAGTTTAAACTGTGATTACAACAAGATACTAAAAATGATCTTGGATTCAAATCTAGAATTTTTTTTTGTAAACCGGCATGCTTGCCTCGCATGTTGGCACCATTGTCGTATCCCTGGCCTCTCATATCATATAAATTTAAATTATGTTTTTCTAAAACATTTAGTAGACATTTTTGTAAGCCCTCAGCTGTTGTGTCTTCTATTGGCGCAAAATGTAAGAAACGTTCATCAACAACAATTTCCCCTGATGCTGTATCTAAATTTACGAACCTGATACAGACAGAAATTTGTTCTTGATGGCTCATGTCTGGAGTACAATCAAGAATAATAGAAAAATATTTTGAATTTTTAATCATATATAAAATATTTTCTCTTAAATTATTGCCTATTATTTCAATTATTTCATTTTGAATGTGGATGCCAAGGTAATGATTCATTCTGTTGCTTTGCATTTGTACCCTCTTAGTATGTTCAGCCATTATAGGATCGAATTTGGCAATCATTTCCACACATTTTAAGAAATTGCCATTATTATTTTGAAATAATTTCAAATTTTGACCGCGAAAGGACAGATTTTGTTTAGCTAAAAACTGAATAACATAGAATACTCGCTCAATAACTGCATGCCAATATTTAATTTCAGCATTAAACAAATATTTATGAGTTAGATCAATCGTATTGTTTGTTTTAAATCTAGTTAAACAGTCAGACCATGTCTTAAGATTTTCGAAATGCATTTCACTTTTTTTCGTGAATATATAAATGTTCACTCAAATGTTGCCAATCATAGCTATTTTCATCAGCCAATCGGGCTTTTACGGTGTTAAGGTTGAATATTCTGCAACAAAAACAAAACACTGAATTTTTCGATACCGAGTACAGAAGCCAATCACGCTTGATTTTTTTATTATTTGGCAAAATTCGAGTGAAGTATGATTCAGAAAATTTTCGCCCAGTCTTGTCTTTCGGAAAAACGCAATTTGAATTGTTATAATAGGTTGGACCATATTTTATCAGAAGTTCAATATTCATTGAAAATAATATTTTCGGCCACAAACCTGGATCTTTAGACAGCTGTACAGTCTTACTATCAAAAACTTCATCATCATCAGCTTCGATAAACGTTACAGTTTTTTCAACTTCAACTGAGCTTGATGTCGATGGCTCCATATTATCATCAGCAGAATCAATGGGTGCTTTGAAAAATTGAGTTATTTTCTTATTGGTATTATCCAACACCTCCTCCCGTTTACGTTTGTTAATTAGATTTTGGTAACCAGAAAGTTTCTTTTTACCTTCAGACATCTAAAAAAATAATACCACATAAAATTTTGGGTTTGGAATCGGGGTTTGTTGAATCTAATTAATTTATAATTACGAATTATAACGATCTGGATATACATTACTTACCTTAACTTTATTTTATACTTATAACTTATACTTTATAGTTTGAGCTTCCAGAAAAGAACAAAATTTCAAATAAGGAAATAAGAAATAGGTATAACTTTTTAGCTAATGCGAGATGCGATTTACTCTACTGCTTAAGACAAAAGCCAATGCTCAAATGAACATGATTTCACTGCAATACTCGCTTGACCAGACAAGACTGAACTTGTGAAATGAAATATAGGAACTAAGAAATATAGTGCGGGCGCACGGCGCTCAGTAATAGAACAAAATATGCAATATGTCGGGACCAAGCAACTTAAAGAAGTCATATTTGAATCTATAGATGATAATAATGATCATAATAATACATTTTATAAATTATTCGTTTAAATATTATTACTTATTTCCTACTTTAATCTTAATTCTAGCATATTCAGACATTGGCAAAAATAAAAAAAATATCTTCGGCGCCTTCGGCGCCTTTTTGTGGCGGCGCCGTCGTGCGACGCACGACCTGCACATATGATTGGAACGGCCCTGAATGTTTCATTATTTCGTTCTATCTGGTCCTGTACCTTAAGAAATTCGCGTGGGTGAACATAGCTGCACCAACTTAACCTACCATATTCACCCTCTAGTGGAAAAACTGTTGTTCCTTACCAGAAGTTGACACGGGAACCACAATATTATCATTACTGTAATTGTTACTATTTGTATTTGTTTGATTAAAATTTGTATTTCGATTAGTTGTGTTTCTTTCTAAACTATTTGTTTTGTTAGTTCTTGTGTCTCGTCTTATGTTATTTGTCCTTCGTATAACTCCGTCAGAGTTTCTTCTTTCTCTTCTATTATAATTGTTGTTTTGTTGTTGTCTCCTTTCCGGATAATTTGTGTATCTATTGTTGTTAGTAGTTCTTTCGTTGTCTCTGTCATATCGTCTATTGTTATTAGTATTGTTTGTATTATTATAATGGTTATTGTTATTATTCCATGTGTTGTATGGTCTATGTCTGTAATTGTCTGTATTTCTGTTAAAGTTATCTCGTCTATCGTTAATGTTTCTGTGGTTATCGTTATTGTCACGTCTACCACTATTGTTGACCGTTCTCTGTACTCGATTTAAGTAATCTAACAGAGATTGAAAGTTGGTTATGTTCTGTATAGCAATACCTTGTGTTATGTTGTCGTTAAAATGTCGGGACAAGAATATTATTATTTCTTGTTCCGAAATCACTGGCTCTAAATATTGTGCCTGGGAAAATATAGACAAAGCATAGCTACTCATGTTGCTGTTTCTTCTGGTATCAAATTTGCCAAAATATAACTTTTCTCTAACATAGCCTTGCTCTGTTTCTCCCCAGTACTGTTTCAAGAAAGTGGTTTCAAAATCCCTAAAATTATTAATGTTCACATCATTGCATGTGAACCAAAGCAACGCTTGACCACGTAGATGAGACCTTATTATCTCCGTCAAGTCCACTATTTCACTGATATCCCTCAATTTATTTTTGAGACATCTCAAGAAAATTTTGGGATACATTTTCCTCGTATGCCCATCAAATTTCAGGTGATTATAAATGTAATTTATCCCTTGAATATTATTGTTTTGTTTTGTTTTTCATAGTTTCAATTTCCTTTTCCAATTCGATCATTTTCTTCTTGATATCTTCTTTTATTTCCCTCTCCAATCTTGTGAAGTCCTGTGTTTTCCTATCTTCTTTAATCTGCTTCAATTTCTTATCCATTTCCCATATTAGTTCTTTTTGCGTTTTTAAATTCATTTCCTCCGCAATCGACAAATTTAATTGGATACCTTGTTCCACGTCGCCTATTCTTGCATTGGTTCTCATAATGTTTCTTTCTACTCTTCCTATTTGTTCCTTTCCTTCTTCCCTTAATTTACTTCCCATACCTTCTATCTACTGTTTTCTAATTGTGCCTTCTTGTATTAAGTTTCCATATAGCTTGTTCATTTTCTCTTCTTGTTCTTTCTTGTGTTCTTCGAATTGTTTTTTCATTTCCTCCAAATGTTCTGCGAATTTTTCTTCTTGTTGATCCAATTTTCTATTGATTTCTTCTTTTATCTCGTCCTTTGTACCTGTTATTTCATCCTTTGTACTTTTTATTTCTTCTTGTGTACTTTTAATGTCTCCTTTTATATCTTCTTTGGTCTTCCTAATATTTTCTTTGGTGATTTTGATGTCAGCCATTATTATTTTCATCATATTAATTAGTTCTTCGTTTTCATTGGGTTTCTGTTTTGTATAGTGGTGCACTTCCTCCACCATACTGTCTCCCTTATCCTGTTCTGCTGCTTCTTCAGTTTGTATGGCCGTCACCAATCGTTCCTTTAGTACTTGTTTATTCCCCTTCGTATCCATGTTCCTTTATTTTAGATGTTCCTTCAACTCTTCCACTGTTAATTCATCGATATTTATTCTTTTGTCAGCCATTATAGTTTTATCAAATTTTTCTTAGATATCTCAAAAATTATGACCTTTTCCTGTCACTGGTTCGTTGTTTATGCTATATACAGGTTTTTTTGAAAGTGCTTACAAATTATAAAAATATAATAGTTGAATTTGGTTTCAAAATTCAGGTTATTTTATATATACAGGAGTTCTTATAATTATATACAAAAATATGATTAACTAAATTTACTCGTTATTATTATTTTTATATTCCTTTTTTTATTCTTTGAAATATAATTACTAAATTGAATAGAAATCTTGTAAATCATTTTATTAAATGTACATTATGCGTAGTTATTTCTTAACGTGTTTAAGCTATGTCTATTTAAATCAGCATGACGTCATGAATTATCTTTTTATTGAATATTTACTAAATATTGACATTATTCAAATGATGCTAATTAGTTTAATTTACCTTGTAGCTATGTTTCACTTTAATATATATATATATATATATATATATATATATATACAAATTAGGTGTACCCCAAATTTTGTACAATTAGAACTAGCAGTTTACGAGATAATTGGCCGTTTCCAGACTTTTGGGCCACTTTGTATATATTATAATTGTTTTATAAGATTTTTATTTTAGTTTTTTATTTATCATATATAACTTTAAAACTTACCTTCGGCAGGTCGATAGATTATAATGTTTTATATTTTTTGTTTTAATATAGCCGGGGCATTGAGACTGTTCTCCCTTTGGTTTCTGGACGCCAATCACTTTATTCAGTGATAATTGAATATTTAGTATGCTGATTGTATACAATTCTTTATATATATATATATATATATATATATATATATATATATATATATTTATATATAAAAGAAGATGTAGGAATATCGAATATCGCGTGATATGTTAACAACAACAACAAAGAGATTCATGGGTAATTCATGCAAAATAAGGGCTACTGAAATAGAGTGGTAACCGTGGACATGCAAAATGAGCCAGAAACATGCATGTCCACGGTTACCACTCTATTTCAGTAGCCCTTATTTTGCGTGAATTACCCATGAATCTCTTTGTTGTTATATATATATATATATATATATATATATATATATTACACTAATACTTTTTTAAAGAATGTTTGAAATAAACTATTGTAAATTTATTTTTATCATGGATGGTGAATGAAAATCCCAAATAATATTGATATACATTTAATCAAAAATATTTGCTTTATTTTCCTTTAATTTAATATTTGCACAATAATACTGTTAGCAACGCCACTGATCGTTATTAACTCATGCACTTTGAACACATACTTGCCGGAAATAATGCCAGCGTCTGCGCATATGATTGTTCGCTCGATACAATTCCAGCTGATGCACTGTTAGTACTGAAATGTATCACTCAAGGTTAACGACACATTAACGCTATATATATAAATTATGAAATACACATAAAATAGAAAACATCAAAATACGATTCTAGAATAAACACAATTACATATATGTATTCAAATGTGAGAGGTGAAAATGGAAATCGTGATTATTATATATCTACAAGCATTAATACAAATAATGGATGATGAAATGATCTTATACATTAAGTGAACGATAATAAAACAATGGAAAATGTTACAAGTAAGTAAAATTCTATTTAATATAGATTAAAGTTCTTAGTTAAGTTATTTAGCAAAACTTTTAATGTTGCATTTGAAAATGGTTAGGCCTTTTAATTAAAATTTTTCTGAGTTATTCAAAATGATCATTTCTTTATCAAGAGTTTTGCTTTGGGACTCAAAGTAATAAAAAAACACTGACCCTCTGTCCCTTCTTCAACTTATCTGCACTGATGCTGGAATTCGGGAATCTCTGCTACTTTTCATTATTTCTTTATCTAAAGAAATATAACTTTTTGGCGTGGAAAACTGATGCACATTACTTTGACACTACTTTTTATTACTTTCTTACATAGACTTTACTTTAAATGATTAACTTTTCCATAAATTTGTTAAAATTTTGTTAAGCCACCGACACAAGCTGTTACCTCATTTAAAACCGACGCTCGACTCCCCTTTGTTTTTTTAATAAACAACTTTTTTCACACAGGAAGCCTACTTCGTGCTAATGTTCACATAATAATTAAATTAACTGTCTCGACCCTTACTTCGTGGAATCTACTCATATTAGTGTTTTAAATGAAACTCACGGTTTCTAGTTAATACCACAATATAATAAAAATTGTTGAAAATTCTAAAAAAATGACAATTGTTTCGATAAATCAATATCATCGTCAGATTGACAGAAGTTACATTTCATTTGATGCCTACCTGATGTTTAGTAGTTATTTTTGGCTAGACCAAGAAGTGACCTAACTTCTGATTGACTTAATATACGTTAATAGAAAAAAGAAGAAGATGTGATATTACAAATATTGATGCTTAGATATTATTAGCCCTATGGTGATATCCTGGATATCATTTTTCCAATTAAGATCAGTATTACTGTGCAATGATATAGAAAATCAGGAAAACTATATCTGCTGATCTTTACAATTATCACTTAAGAAGACAGTTTATTAGTGGAGAACTCCCTAGATTCAACTGTTCATTGACAACTTCATATTGTGGGTTTCTTAAATGTCTTCTAATTTCCAATTCTTCAAGGAAATCCAGTTCTTGTTCCTTTTCACAAATATGCAGCACTTCAAGTTTTGTGTTAGGTGTCAACGAATGATTGGTGTCAAGTAGATGTTTTGCGTAGTGGGATTTATATGGTTGTTTCAATCTGTATGCTCGTAAGTGTTCACTGTATCGGATTTCAAAATTCCTAAGGGTCTGACCCAAATAGACAGCATTACATTCTGGACATTTGAGTTTATATATACCTGACTTCTTTAAAATACCGCCAAAAATAACTACTAAACATCAGGTAGGCATCAAATGAAATGTAACTTCTGTGATTCTGACGATGATATTGATTTATCGAAACAATTGTCAATTTTTTAGAATTTTCAACAATTTTTATTATATTGTGGTATTAACTAGAAACCGTGAGTTTTATCTAAAACACTCACATAATAATTGATTGTTTGGACATTTTCGATGGATAATTGTGTTAAATAGTTCTTTAGAAAGTCTTGGAGGGTATTTTAAATACTACTCTCAGATTATTATGACCCCAAATTTCCCTTAATTTGTCATTTCACCTTAATATAATCACTTATTCAATGAATTTTCCCCGTTTTAGAGGGGTCCTTGTATTTGCAAATTACACAAATTTTACAATATAAAAACTGGAATATCATATATTTAATTGTTTAGTTTTATATCTACTATCTTATCTTATATTAGTTCTTGATAAACTATTAATTATTTCCAATATTTCCTTCTAACATTTTACATTTTTTAATTACTAACAAATTTATGTTGACAGCAAATTCCCTTCTTTGCGTCACTTCCTCTTGTCAAACTTTATGAATCCAAGATTTGGCTGACATAAAGTTTGGCTGCGTTCCGTACGTCAAATAAATATTTATTTTCTTAAATGTTTATTCCTGGTTATGAATTTTAGTTGTAAGATATAAATATTGAGGATCTGTTATTAATTATGATACTAATCTTGTTTTATTTCAGATATCAAGCAAAGATATGTTTCAAATTCCTTATACATTCATGCATCTATGTTCAGAGTATTCTTATGTGTGCCAAGTTCAATGATCTTGGACCATGTTTTTTAAGGTAAGTCTTTAATTATTTCAACTATCATTTCTTATTTTTATTCACCATCCTTAAGTTCGTCTATCACCATTAGCCATATAATAGCAAGTTCATCCATTCATTCAATAAATTTCCTGTTTTCATAACTAGGTTGTGTATACTGATACAACATACGTTACGTTAAATTGGTTTTCAATCTTATGTGTATGAGATAGTTCGAGGACACGGCGTTATACGCAATGTTCAGTACGGGGACATCCAAAAAACTTCAATACAATAAACTCACCTATCGTTTGTTGCAGTGTCTCAAAGGAAGTATTTTTTGGTTTTTCATTTAATACTGTTTGTGTATTTATCAATGAAACCTTTTGCATACAGAACGTAGATAATTTTGTAAGTTGACAACGGGATGCACATGAAATTATATTATGTGCACAGTTCTTATACGTGTTCGATGATAATTCAAAATTATTATTAATATGTCCGGAACGATATATGGATTCAGTCGCTGCATTTTCTATCCAAAACGTTCAAATTTTCGAGTTTCACAAATTTAGATAAAATGTATATTCATGTCGAAAGCAGCATGTCTTTGCGGATAATTAGGAGAGCTTGATAAACATATTGAAAGAAGTATGTGATCATGATACATTGAGCGGCTCTGACTGAAATTTCGAAAGGAAAGGAAAGAAAAGGAAACTGGAGCTCTATTCTGTCAACGAAATTGATATTAACTACAAAGAAAATACTAGTCATCAACGATTAGGAACGGTAATGAGACACCTCAATTGTAAAGTGAGGAATGAGCAATATCTGAATGTATAAGCAATATTGTCCTATTTACAAAACACCTTCGATTAATCATTATGAAAACTTGAACTATTAGGAATAGAATGAATATTTGAAATTCAAAAACGATAACAAGTTTACAAACAATTTAGTTAGAATATTCATTTAGACGGAATTGCCATAGGTACTGATCCACATATTTTTCATTATTTTGTGTGCAGCATTCCATTGGCCTTCTCTGGGCCTGGTAATAATTTGATCCGTAAACTTTTCTATGGGCCCAGAGTGAGCCTATGGACCGCAAACTGAAAACATGATTTTTCCGCTATATTCAGAATACATTTTTCCATTATTATTCTTCGAGATTACACTCCAACAAAAGTATAGAAAAATTAATATAAAATTATGGGTCCGTTGAGAATAATTAATAATAGTGTCAGCACAAATAACCAGGAGAAAATAGCACCAGTTTATAGAACTCAGAGTTTTTATTTTGGGAAATTTTAGATAAAAATAATTTCAAACTAAATATTTTCCATATTACACCATAATAAAATTTTCTTTGAGATGTTCTGCCTGCTCTCAAACATTGAGTGATACTGATTATGTTCCATTTTTTCTTTGCAATATATATATATATATATATATATATATAAATGTTATGATGTCAATAAATATTTTTAAAATAACGATGATTTTTAAATATATGTTGAATGTCATCAATACTTTTTCCTTTAGTTTCTGGCATCAACCAATGAAGTACAATTGCTCCTATAAAACAATCAATTGCAAATATCCACATACACCAATGAGATCCTACACTTTCAGCTAGCAAAGGGTAGACTAGTTGACAAGAAGCAATCAAGACGTGTTCTATAGTAAACACCAATGAACTGGATATTGATCGCAGCTCGATAGTGAAAAGTACACTTATCATAGGAATTGGAATAGCGCAAAGACCAACTCCGTATACAAGATAGTAAAGTAAAATAAGTGCAAATGGTAGCCACTGAACTTGTTCAAAGAAAGGCGAATTAATGAACAAAAAATAGAAGAGAGTTCCTAATAATAGCATGGATATGCCTGATCCAACTGAGGATATAATCAGTAACGGTTTTCTTCCAACTCTTTCAATAATAATAAAAGTTAGGAATAAGCTCATAACTTTAACGACACTGACAGAAACAGCTATAGTTTCCCCAGAAACAATCAAATTATATTGATTGAAGATTGGGGCCATCAATGGTATAAGAATTGGACCTCCGCTTATAATTTGGAAAATCATAACCAGAACACCAAGTAAAAAACCGAATCTACCTTCTTTTGTTGAAAATAATTGTAATATATTTTTGTTTTCGCTTTGTTCTGCTACTATCAAATTGCCAGTAATCTTATTATAATCAGTTAATAACTCACTCTCTGATTTATTACTCCTCAACTTTCTAAGAGCTTGAATACATTCTTCTTTTTTACCCTTGGCACACAGATACATAGGCGTTTCGGGTGCGAAAAAGAAGAATATTAAAAATGGTACCAAAGGTGCTGCTATTAGAAGTGTATAATATTGAATACCTAATATCGGACCTATAGCATTACCATATAATTGTCCAAGTATTAAAGAAGTGCTCAAGAGACTGCCGAACTTAGCTCTGTTGTGATCCTCGCAAACTTCGGTAAAATATATTGAAAAAACACAGGATATTCCAGAAAATAAATAAGACATGCAAGTTAGAAAGGTAATCATGAAGGGTACAGAGTTACTAAAAGCTAATCCTGTCAAACTAATCAACATTGCGAATCCAATAACTTGCATACACCGTTTTCTTCCGATAGCGTCCGCTAATTTTGCAAATAGTATTGCAGCAGGTAAAGCAATTATTCCAGGTAGTCCAACCATTAGGGACGTTTCTCCAGTTGTAATTGGTCTTCCTAGAGGGTTGATATTGGGATCAGTCGATGATAACTTAATCAAAGCTGAAGATGTCCATACCACTCTCCCTCCTCCCGTTATACATGGTAATAATCCTGAAATATAAAAATATCAACTAATTTTCAGTAGTAATAACCCAAGGACATTGATAATTGTACGAAAAAATTTTATAACAAATTTCTAAAGCTTGTTGCTTGGAAACAGACCGATGCCGCAGGCGGAGGTCTGTTGCCTATAAGCAACAAGCTTCAGAAAGTTGTTATAAAATTTTTGAGCATTTATCAATATTCGAGGGTTATTCGGATAGAAATTTTTTTGCTAATTATAGACAAGAAGCACAGAGCTTCTATAATTTCATTAATATTCTCGTCATTATTATGACCAAATCGTGACATTTTGAAATATTAAATATTTGAAACGTCAAAATCGAAATAAATAATCAAATTGTATCCATAGCAACGTGTTAGAGTGAAAACAGCCCATGGGATCTGTTTTCAGTATAATGTTGTTCTGATTGGTTGTGTTCAATCAAATGACCTCAAATTGACTGATTTCATTGGATTTTTACTAGAGCAAAAATTTTTCAAGTCAATAACTTAGAAATATTCCGAAAATTGCTATTGAGACCTCCCAAATGGGCAAATTTTATGAAATTATAATTTTTTATTTTTTCTCGTAATGTACTACAAGTCAATTTTTTTCATATAGTTGAGATTTTGATACACAATACATAGTAATTGGAATAAATTCTATCAATTCAAATGGCTTCTCTTTTGAAAAACGAAAATGTGAAAGAGAAATGGAAATTGTTTTATTACAAGAAACCAGTATTCATGGATCAGACATATCTTACCTAACATAATGACAAGATGAAAAAACTTGGTAGCTCTTTTTGATTCAATTGTTTTCTCAATAGGCAGTTCCAGTTCCATATCTGGAAAACCATTTTCCAAATTCTTGCTTTGTTCAAATACATCTTGAAGCGTCATTAATTACTTATATTATCTGTATACTTAAAAAACCTCAGTGCGGCAATAATAGAGATGTCTGAAATGGTGATATACATTGTTACAATAACGATAATATCATGTTTTCGATTCGTGGATACGTCAAAAGTATTCATTATCAGATTTGTAACAAGCTCTTTCAATTGTCATGTGATATCCTAGTTTTGAAAAAAGCTTTATTTTATTTTTATTTACGCCAACGAATTAAAATTTCATATAATACGAGGTGTGTTTATATGATAAATAAATTTCGGTTTTCTACTGCACCTCCGTTTTAGTCAAAATTTCAATAATTTAGACATAATAGCCTGACAGTTCTTCGAAGGAAAAAACACCTACTCACTTTTCTGGCTAATACCACGCAGGATATTGAATTACATCCCCTTCGAAGAACGTGACGCAACCGAAAGGAGAAGGGCATAGTACCCTGACCGGTTTCGACCTTCTTGGGTGTCTTCAAGAGTGCCGTAATGCCTTCTAGTTCAGGGTCTATAATCTGAACTGAAGATTCCGTCCTCCGACAACCTCTATTTGGCTCGTGTGGTTACACACTTACGAGAAGTTGTCTGTATCGACAAAAGGGTCGATCAACGTCACGCTCTTCGAAGGGGATGTAATTCAATATTCTGCGTGGTACTAGCCAGGAAAGTAGTTGTTTTTCCCTTCGAAGAACGGTCAGGCTATTATGTCGAAATTATTGAAATTTTGACTAAAATGGAGGTGCAGTAGAAAACCGACATTTATTTTTCATATAACCAAACACACATCGAATTTTATTAAATTTTAATTCATTTTATTTCATACGACTAATACGGTCGAATACTTATCTGAGGTGGTGGTTCGCAATTGAAAGTGAAGATGGCGCCAGCTGACAACTTCTCGCAAGTGTGTAACCACACGAGCCAAATAGAGGTTGTCGGAGGACGGAATCTTAATCTTCAGTTCAGATTAGAGACTCTGAACTAGAAGGCATTACGGCACTCTTGAAGAGACCCAAGAAGGTCGAACCGAAACCGGTCAGTGTATTATGCCCTTCTCCTTGCGGTTGCGAATCACCACAGATGTCTGTATCGACAAAAGGATCGATCAACATCACGTTCTTCGAAGGAGATGTAATTCAATATTCTGCGTGGTTTTAGCCAGGAAAGTAGTAGTAGTAGCTACCTTATATTTATGTCTATATTGATTTGGTATAGTTTTTAGAAGGAGCTAGTTTTGGCCGTTTTCGTGAATTTGTATATTTTTGTAGTGCGCGTGTATATTTCTAGATGGCGATATGTTGAAAACTTGATATACATTTTATGTTATATTTATAGGTCAAAGTAGGATACGATAACTTTGGCCACACTGCCGTTAGTACCCCATCACTGTAGCGGTCAGAGTGAGCTCCTTCTAGTATTATTTTATTAAATAGGTAAATAATTACATCATCAGTTGGCTATTTTTTTAATATGAATTCAAATTATAATTACTTTCATTAATTCAGATAACATAACTCTGTCATTGTGAATCTTGATAATCATTTTAATCATAATATTGAAAACGTTTCAATTACATTATAAATCTTACTGACTCGAGGCTAGAACAATTTTTATTATATTGGAATTAGAAAGTGTAAAATTAAAAATCTACTTTTTCGGCTTATAATTTTACTGGTTTGATACATAATTTTTTCTTGGTTTTAAAAATGGTTGAATAATCACGATGTTTGTTTTGTTGTTAAGCGCTAAACTTCCGTTTTGGGCGTATCCCTGTCTCGGGGCTAGGAAAAAAGAAGAATCCCGCGGAGGATTCAAGGGACATGGAGATATCATCCACATCCGGAACCTCTGGAAAGGGGGAAAACGCGAAAGCTTTACCTTGGGTTAGCCCGAGATCTCCTCCGGCTCTGCTGGGATGACTGGGAATGCGGAGACTGCCTCTGCATCCCGGGAAGCTGGGCAGACCAGCCTGGGGGTCGAGAGCCTGACTCGAGATCAAGAAACCTGCTCGATTACCGAGGGAGATACTGCCATGGTGGTCGAGGGGGCTCAGGGAGAGAGAAAGGAGGGGGATGAATAGAGGCTGAGTAACTCGGCCTCTCTCATTCATAATAATTCACCTTCACGTTCACGAATGTAGCTCAGATTAACCTGCATAACGCGAAGGGAGCTTCAGCCGTGATTGCAAGGTTGTTCGCTAGACTACAACTGGATATTGTACTGATCCAAGAACCATGAATCAACAAAGAAGGCCAAATCAAAGGTTTGGCATGTAAGGATTCTAAATTGATTTATGATCAAAGGCAAGTATCTCCGCGTGCCTGTGTAATCATAAGAAATAACATAAAATATATTTGTGTTTCAGAATACGTGTCACGTGACCTTGTTCCAATCATGGTTCACCTCAACATTGGGGGTATCGACCGAGACATCGTCATTGATTCTGCCTACTTCGCTGGAGATGGACCGATGACACCGGTACAAGAGCTAGTGAGACACTGCAATAGTAGACGGCTGCCAATTATAATTGGTTGTGATGCCAACTCACACAATACCGTGTAGGGAAACACCAATAACAACGCAAAAGGTGTGTGTTTATTAGAATATCTCTTAGCAAATAACCTTGAGACCTTAAACGTGGGGACAACACCCACTTTTGTCACGAGAGCAAGAGAAGAGGTCCTGGACGTAACAATTGTTAATGTTGCTGCTAGGAAAAATGTAAAAGATTGGAGGGTGATGAGCGAGCCAACACTTTCCGACCATAGAATCATCAAATTTAGGATAGAGGGAAATACCACCTCGATTCCTACAATCCGAAGTCCTAGAAATACTGATTAATCTCTTTACAAGACCAATCTGAAGGACAATTTGGAATACGTCGAAGTGAATGGGGTAAATCACCCGCACTACGACCTGGAACAAAGAGTCGAACAGATCAGTGAGATAATAACGGAAGCTTTTCATTCCAGTTGCCCACTCTCAAAAGCTCGTTCAGAAAAGGATGCTCTTTGGTGGAATGAGAACCTGTCAAACCTCAGAAAAGACGTCCATCGGCTCTTTAATAGGGCCAAACGGGACGGTAATTGGCAGAGGTACACTGAGAAGCTTACTCAGTACAATAAAGAGATTAGGAAGGCCAAAAGGCTTAATTTGCAAGCCTTTTGCGAAAAGATCACTTCCACTCACACAGCGACCAGACTACAAAAGGTCATGACAAATGGGGCAACTAACCCCACAATGTCGCTGAAAAAGCCAGATACACGGAAGGTGAAGAGGAACGATCGATTCTTCTTCTTAAAACTCACTTCCCAGGTAGTGAACCAGCAACAAGCATCGAAATAGCAATGAACTATACCAAAAAATCCCGCAAGGAAGATTGGGACATTGCTAAGAAAATATTTACCAGACAACGGTTGGACTGGGCAATAAGTACCTTTCAACCATATAAATCACCAGGAGTGGATGGAATATTTCTAGCACTCCTACAGCAAGGGATAGAGGAGATTCTTCCTCACCTGCTGAAGATTACAAGAAGCAGTCTAACAGTAGGTCTAATACCTAGAAATGAGAGAAGGACAAGAGTAAACTTCATACCAAAAATAGGGATAAAAGACGGGACTGATCCCCGATCTCTTAGACCCATCTGTCTAACATCGTTTCTACTCAAATCGATGGAGAAAGTAGTGGATAACTACATAAGAACAGAGAATCTGGAGGATATACCACTTCATAAATGTCAGCATGCGTACAGAGCGGGTCGATCAACTGAGACGACTCTGTATCAGCTGACCGAAGTCATCCAGAGAACTCTGAACAACAAATAAACCGCAATGTGCGCATTCCTGGATATATCTGGGGCTTTTGACAACACAACTCATGTGTCTGTCAAAGAAGCTCTAAAAAGGCGAGGAGTGAATAAAACCATTGTAAAATGGATGTATGAGTTGTTGACAACGAGGATAGCTGGGACACAGGTGGGGAATCAAACCACCTCAGTTTAAGCCACTCGGGGGACACCTCAAGGGGGAGTGATATCTCCCCTTCTATGGAGCCTCGTAGTAGATGAGTTGCCCTACAGGCTAACGGAGCTTGGCTTCGCATGTATGGGCTACACCTATGACATTGTTTTAATAGTCAGAGGCAACTTCGAGATCACCTTGTGTGATTTATTACAAAAGGGCCTCAGAATCATTGAGCAATGGTGCTTGTCAGTGGGGCTAAACATTAACCCAAGCAAGACCATAGTAATTCCATTTACCCGGAAAAGAACACTTCCAGCCATGAAACCCATATCCTTAAACGGGGAAATCATAGAATGGAAATCAGAGGTTAAATATCTAGGGATAACCCTAGACAGTACGCTTCTGTGGAATAAGCATGTTGAAATAACTGCTAGTAAAGCAATAAGAGCTTTGATGGCGTGCAGAAATCTAGCTGGTAAGAGGTGGGGCTGTAACCCAAAAATATTGCGATGGATGTACGCCATGATTGCGAGACCAGCAATTACGTATCGGGCAATAGTTTGGCGCACAAAAGCAAGTCAGTACAGCACGAGGAAGACCCTCGACAAAGGCTTGCCTGTGTGTGCATCACTGGAGCTATGAGAACGTGTCCAACTAGGGCACATGAGATCATTACAGATCTCACACCTCTACATCTGATAGAAAGATCTGCCCGAGAGGTAATTCTTAGGATATCTAAGGAAGGTTCAGGCAATGATAGTATTAAAAATCAGGGAGCTTGGTCCTCTCTGACAAGATACATGTCATTAGCGAATCTTCCCAGTGACGAAATGATCAGGAAAGTAAGCATCGAAAAGAATTTCACCACGATGCTGAATACGAGGAGAGACTGGGCAAGGGAATACACCACCCAAACTCTCAAAGAAAACACCATTAGATGGTATACGGATGGTTCAAAAACCACCATTGGAGCAGGCGCTGGAGTATTTTGCCTGGTACCAGATACTCGTTATCGTTAGGCTCCTTGCCGAGCGTCTTTCAGGCAGAAATACTTGCGATCGAAAGATGCGTGGAAATGAACCTAGAAAGAAACTACCAGAAATGTGACATATCGATCCATTCTGATAGTCAAGCAGCTATCAAAGCATTGAGCTCCCATGTCATTGACTCAAAGTTGGCATGGGAGTGCCGAAGAAAACTTGATGAATTAGGCAAGAATAACAGGGTCTCTTTAGTATGGGTTCCTGGCCACTCTGGAATCACGGGAAATGAAGAGGCCAAGACACTTGCCAGGAAAGGAGCACAAATGCCCTTTATTGGCCCGGAGCCTTTCTGTGGTGTAGCAAAATGTCTCCTACAAGAAAGAGTTTCGGAAGAAAGAGGAAACCGAAAGAGAAGCACTCTGGCGGTGCCTTCCTGGATTGGAACATTCCAAAAAGTTCCTGTGGAACTTTGACACTGCTAGATCCAAAAAATATTTGGACCTCAGTAAAGATAAGCTACATCTCCTCACGGGCTTCCTTACAGGACACTGCCGCCTTAGGAAGCACTTAATGAGAATAGGTCTAGCAGAGATTGACGAGTGTAGATTCTGTGGAGAGGAGGATGAAACTCCGGATCACCTAGTTCTGGAATGCCTCGCCATTGCAACGCCAGAAATGCTTCGGACAAGAAACTTGTAAGAGTGAGGACTTAATCTCGTTGAATCCGTCCAAATACTAGAGTTCATTAGAACCTTGGAACTGGAAGGCGAGCTGTAGTAGTAGCGAGAACAGCTCTGATAAGGGGGGCGCAATATACCTTTGGTTTCAGTGCACTGTAACCCCGGTAAAATCTAACCTAACTTTGTTGTTTTCATTGCCTTTTTGTTCATATTTATGAAGTTTGAGTTCAATTTGGCATATAGATTTTTGGTTTTTTTCCTTTTTCTTATAGATTATATCTACCGGTTTTAATTTTGTGGCAAGTTAGACTGAATTAATATAACCAAATATTACGTTAATTACATATAGAGGCTGTTAGACGATACTAAAGAAGAGGGACAATTACCTAAGTTGAATCCTGCAGATATCCTAAAATTCCTCTAGGAAATACTATAGTTTCTCAGACTTTCCTCAGGAACTAAGTAGAAAAATTAAGCACAAGAGATCTCTTAGGTCTCAGTAAATGTCACCCCAGTAAACATATATATATATATATATATATATATATATATATATATATATATATATATGTTATATTCACAAATTCACGTTAAACTTTTTAAAAACAATTTTTATTGAGTTACACAGTTTTATGTTATATAAAAAAGAAGTAATAGGTTGAAATTATAATTGTAACTAACTATTTTACATAAAGTCAAAGAATTTATAGAATTTGTTAAATCAACGTCAGCGTTTATTTTCATGGAGAATTCGATGTAGCGTCGCTCCCATGAAAGTGCAGAAATCATTATTTTTCTGTAACATAATATTTGTGTTACTTAATGTGTTTATTTTATAAAAACGCAACGTAGCATCGTTCTCATGAAAATACGGAAATCGTAATCTGATGTTTGACATTGCGTAACATTACTTAAACATAAGCGTTTTTTCGTATATAACAACTCCCCCCTTAATTAAAATTGTTGTTTAATAAACAACAATTTTGAGAATAAAAACCAAAATACATAAAATATAAAATAGACAATACAATATATACAGAGATTTAAAGATTAAAAGGAAAATACGCAAAATACAAAAAATAAAAATATAAAGGTATACATTAAACCATGAAATTGTCAATTTTCGATTTCCACTTCCTCAGAGGCTTCAGTGTCAAGTTTGGGTCTTCTTTTTGGCAGAATGTTATGAATTTTGATAAAAACATCATTTGGTTGGTCCGGAACAGGCTTTCCTGGCGATTTGTTGAATTTAATATTTCTACACTTATAACAGGTGTAGAGGACGATCAAGGCAAGGATGAGTGAGATCGTAGTATATGTGAACCACGAAATATTTTTCTCAACAAACGGTTTGTTTATGAGTTCATCCAAACTTTTTGAGTATTGGTCCAGTTTGTGTTTTGTCACTTGCAGATCATTCAAGTTAATGTTATTAAGATCTAGTGGTTCTATTTTGGGTACTTCTACTTTGTTTGGAATGTCTAGGCAACAGTTGTAATCAACCATTACGGGATGAAGTACATGAGGAATGTTTATAGTTTTTCTGGTACTAGCTTGTATTTTAGTAATGCCAACAAAAGCGGAGCATCCTGAGTATAGCTGTAAAATAGAATTTTCATTTACGGTTAATGGTTTCGTTTTTGTGTCTGGAAGACTTATGGTCACG
This sequence comes from Galeruca laticollis, assembly GCA_963921935.1. Taxonomy (NCBI): domain Eukaryota; kingdom Metazoa; phylum Arthropoda; class Insecta; order Coleoptera; family Chrysomelidae; genus Galeruca; species Galeruca laticollis. The sequence goes on along the minus strand of OY998179.1, from coordinate 196,210,413 downwards.
TGTACCGGTTCGGCAATCGACACTAGCCACACGTTTTCTTCGAGTTTTTGCACATTATAACCTTGTCCGTTGACTACCGCACTTTTACAATTCGCAGTAAATGTCTTATATTGTCTTAACAAACGGGCTTCACATATCGCGTTATCGTCTATAGGGTACGCGTAAACATCGCGACACAACTTTTGATGCGTAGATAACTGTTGACACTTTTGTAAATCGTGGATTGGAATGTAGGATAATGAATCATCATCTTGCGCTAAATATTTTTGTGAAAATGATAAAATGTGGTGAAATCCAGTTCTATTATCATAAATTGGTATTGGGTATAGGTGGAATAAAGTAAATACTTGTGGTTCAATCAAAGGTATTTTAAGAACGAAAACAAGATCTGAATTTGTTTGATATGCTTCGAGATCGATTATTTCCAAATACTGTGAAATTTCAGAATATTTTATTGGCAGCGGTAAACCTTTTCTTACTGTATTTTCTGATATTTTCTTAAGAGCAGTGATCAAATTTTCTGGTTCAATAATAGAAGTATGAATTATTTGAAGCTGTGCAAAAGTGATAGAGTTTAGAATATCATTAATAGTATTTTCAAGATACGAATAACTCTCCATTAGTTGTTCGCAAATTTCAAAGAAATTTTATTTGGCTTCGATAAGCGCAATTTCGTTTGTTGATTGTCGAATGGTGGTTTCAATTTTTTCTATATCTGAATTAAATATTTTCTCATTTAATTTTAATTGTCCTATGGTATTAGTGAGATTTGTCATGACTGAGCTTGTGATTGACATTTGATTTTTTAATAAGTTTTCTATCTGGTTTTGATCAGTTTTTAATTTATTAATGCAGTCCATATAATATTCACCGTCAGACGCATCGAGATTTCCGGTTATTGATTTAAATATGGTGCCAATACCATTAATTAACCCTCGTTTTTGTCTTTTAACATCGAAAGATATTTCACTAAATTTATCGCCAATAGATTTTGTAATTTGTTGCAATAATGCCAAATGTGATTTTACTTCGGATCGGAAGGACTTCATACTGGAGTAGTTTGAAGTAAAGGTATTTTGAATTGTGTCAAGAATTCTATTATTTCTTTCAAAAGTTTGTTTAAAAGCTGATATATTTTTATGCACTAATAAAGTCCATTCGTCGTTCGAAACCATTATTTTGGTTTCGTCGTGGTAGTAGATTCCAACTGTATTGTTTATGGGTTCGATTTTATATTGACATGTTGCTGTTCCGATCAGCAGCAGAAACCTGAAAATAAGTTAATTTTCAACATAGGGTTTCATAAGATCGAAATTTATTTTTGATTTGTTATTTGTTTCTAAATTTAATACTGTTGCGGAATTTCTGTGTAACCCTAGTATTTTGAAAGGGCCATTAAACTTATTTTCTAACTTGTTTTTTATTTGAGTTTCTTTTACGTAAACTTTGTCACCTACTTCATAATTTGGTTTGTTTTCGGAGACATGTTTGTCAAATCGGTCTTTAGCTTTTTCTTTTTGCTTTATGGTTTTTTCTCTCGCTATTTTATAATAATAGGATATGCGGTTATTTAGATCTCTAATATATTTAGTAATTAATTCTTGTTCATTGTATAATTTTTCGGGAGGTCTACTGGACGTGTGTCCAAATACAAGTTCGTATGGTGTGAATCCGTGTGTTTTGTTTATAGAGTTATTATAAGCGATAATAGCAAATGGTAGAATACTGAAGGGGTGTTCATTGGGGTGGTCTGCTAAATGTAATCGAATCATTTCTAACAGAGTAGCATGTAATCTTTCTAGAGATCCGTTACTTTGCGGATGACCGACACTTGAATATGTTAACTTAATATCGAACATATTACAAATGTCTTTCATTAATGCATTATTGAATTCGCGACCGGCATCGCAATGAATGCGAAGTGGTGCACCAAAATGCTGAAAATAAGCTAATAATGAAGTGACAACGGATTTGGCACTTTTATCTTCAAGCGGATATGCTTGAGAAAATTTTGTTAGTTCGTCTCTTATTGTAAGAGCGTAATTCTTTTGAGGTACCTCTAAAATATCAATATTAATACGTTCAAAAGGTGTTTTAGGCGTTTCAGTTATAACGAGGGGACTGTCTAAATTTTTGCGACATATTTTTGTCTCTTGGCATGCCCGGCATGACTTAATATAATTTTCGACATCTCGATTGAGCCCGGCCCAATTATATTTTTGTCGTATTCGCCTAATAGTTTCATTAATTCCGCGGTGAAGGTGGCTTTTGGCATTATGGAATTGATCTAAGATAATAGGTATTTGATTTTGTTCTGGCTCTTTAGTAATATTTTGACAAATAGTGAATTTTACGTCAACTTCCGAAAGTAGAAATGATAGTGTTTCTAGTATTGGTAGGTCAGGATTATTTTCGATAAAATATTTTTCTGAAGGTTTAAATAAATCTCGATTTCTGTAAATTGCAGCAAATAAGTATTCACTAATACTGTCTGGATCCCATGGTATAGCAATAATAAGGTATTTTCTATTTTTGACAGTTTTACTGCTAAGTACATTAATTTTTGCATAAGAAAAGTCGGGGTTTTCCTCAAATATATCGTCAATTATTTTTTCATGAAAATCTTGTAAATTGTTTTGTTGAAAGAAGGTTAAAATGTTTTTATTTTGTTTGTCTAGTAGATGATTATTGGAATATTCTATTTTAGAATAGTCAATCAGTGATTTTGTTTTATAAAGTTCCTCAAAAGACAAAAATTCTTCTGCAGCGGCATCCCAGTCAATTTCAGGTTTATTTTCAGTTTGTTGGGATGGCCCTGCATCTTCAAGAGCGGGATAAATTGGGTAAGGTAAATATTTAAAGTTTCCTAATTTTGAGCGAAATGAATCAAAGTCATTTATGTGGTTAATTTTTATTCGAGAAAGGGCATCGGCATTTTTATTGGATTTGCCAGATTTGAATTCAATTTGATAGTCGTATTCCTCTAATTTGAGGCGCCATCGTGCTAGACGACTACCGGGGTCTTTTATAGAGAATAACCAAGTAAGTGGACGGTGGTCGGTTATAAGGGTACATTTTCGGCCATATAAATAGGGTCTAAAGTGTTTAACTGCCCACACAATTGCCAAAAGTTCTCTCTCTATCGTAGAGTATTTGGTTTCTGCTTTGCACAATGTCCTAGACGCATAGGCTATCGGTAAATCCTTACCTATTGGGACTTGTGACAAAACCGCACCGATTGCGAATGCGCTAGCATAGGTAGTTAAAAGAAATCGTTCTTCAAAGTTTGGGTATATCAATATCGGAGTAGAAGTAAGAGCATTTTTTAATTCTTGGAATGGCTTTTGACATTCGGAGTCAAAATTAAATGGGACATCTTTTTGTAAAAGTTTTGTCATTGGTTTGGAAATTTTAGCGAAGTTCGGTATAAATCTTCTGTAGTAACCAGCGAGTCCCAAAAAGGATTTTATTTCCTTTTGGTTCGTAGGTTGAGGAAATTTTTGGACGCATTCAATTTTTGCCGGAAATGGCTTAACGCCATCTTCCGTGATTAAATGTCCAAGGTAGGCGACTTCTTTTCTCAAGAATTCGCACTTGTCTGGCTGAAGTTTTAAGTTAGCTTTTTGAAGTCTCTTGAATACTTCTGTTAAGCGGGTAATATGTTCTTGAATTGTCGGTGAATAGACGATGATGTCGTCCATATAGACAAGACATCGCTCGTTTTGAATTCCAGCAAGGACATTGTCCATGACCCTCTGGAATGTTGAAGGTGCATTTTTTAGACCGTACGGCATTCTGAGGAATTCGAAATGTCCGTTTTCAACTGTGAAGGCGGTCTTTGGTATATCTTCAGGCATTATTTCAATTTGATGAAAGCCTGATGCAAGATCTAGTGTCGTGAAATATTGACACTTACCAAGCTGGTCCAATAAATCTCCAATGTTTGGTAACGGGTATTTGTCGTCTATAGTAACCTCATTCAGTTTTCTGTAGTCTACGACAACACGCCATTTTTGTTTACCTGATGCGTCGAGCTTCTTGGGCACAATCCAGACGGGCGACGGCCATGGAGAATTGCTGGGTTGTATAATGTTTTGTGAAAGCATTTTATTGATCTGATCTTTCACCTCTTGTTTATGAATTTGGGGATAGCGATATGATTTTACATAAGTGGGCTTAGAATTTTGCGTATCTATGGAATGTTTTATTTCGTTGGTGAAAGTAAGTATGTCTCCTTCTAAATAAAAAATGTCAGAAAAATCATGACAAAGTTGGGAAACTAAGTCTCGTTCTTCTTCATTAAGATGATCAAGTCTTAGTTGATTTTTTAATTCCGATGTCCTATCGGTGCACATTTCTTGGGTGGTTAGTTGAATATTATTTACATTATTTATTTCATATGGTTCTAAGTTAAGTTTTGAAAATGTTACAGTTTTAGGTATACAATTAACATTTAATACTGAAACAAAAAATTCTCCTTTTTCATTTATTTTAACTAATGCGTTTGGTAGTTTAACTTTCTCTACTTCTTGACCTACCAGTATAGCATCAGTATTAACTAAATCGCATTTTAGTTTAAATATTTGTTCAGTCCTAGGTTCAATGGAAATTGTATTTTTGTAAATTTGTGGAAATTGGTTTTCGATTGAAATATTGGTAGTTTCATTATCTGTTACTTTAAATAATGGTACAATTTTGAAATCAGTAATAAGTTGTTTATTTTTTAGATCAACTATACAATTATAATGTTCTAAAAAATCCATGCCTAATAATCCATCAAAATCAATATCTAAATTACAAATGAATACTCTGTATGGATCGTTAGGTTTAAATGGGATAAGGGTTGATTCGTTAACTCTTATTTTTTGGTTTGTTATACCTTGAATAATTACATTTTCAGGGGATCGATTTCTATAATTTTCGCAAGTTTTGGGTTTGAAAATTGATAATCCAGCACCTGTATCAATTAGAATTTTATAAGTGTTTGATCTGTCTTTAATATAGTATAAGTTTTTAGAATTTACCGGTAAGGTATTTTTTACATGAACATCTGTTCGAGGCAGTCCGATTCTGGACTGTTCAAACTCATGGTTTGAATTTGTGTACTGAGGTCTGGGATCGACAAATTTGAAGTTTGGTCGTTTAGCGGATCTGGGGGTTTCGTTTGTAAAGGGCCTTGTCGAAAATCCTGATAATAATCATGATTTGGATTTAGGAGGTTATCAGAATCAAAATTATAAACATTTTCATTATTATAATTAAAATTATCTTGTTCGATATGGCTATAATCGAAAGTTTCGTCTTCATTCGTATTGCAAACTGGTACACCATTATCAGAGTTAGGATCACTATCAGCAGTATAATAGTTTTCCTCTATTCCACTATTAACAGTATAATAGTCAGGAGCACTGGGCTTAATTTCTTGGTAATATTCTTGATAATCAAGTGAATTATCGGAGTATTGTTCTTGATTTTCATAATAATTTTGACTATCATCTGTATAATAGTCATAACTGTTATGAGAGTGTTTGTTAAAATCACGATTTCGATTGAAATGAAAAGTTCTTTGCTGATTAAAATTTGTGTTGGGTCGATTTCCCGGTGGTCCTTGAGGTCTAAAACTTGGATTTGGTCTAATTACAGATGGGCGATTTTGATTTTGTTGGTTATTTTGAAATTGTGGCCTTTGTTGAAAATTTTGGCCTGTTTGGTTATGTGAATTAGGAGTTTGATTTGGTCTAAAGGAACCATGAGCTAAATTTTGAGATTGTCTTTGACGTGTGAGACACTCATTTATAGTATGTCCTATTCTGTGACAAAAATTACATTGTTTTGGTGAATTTTGGCTAAATCTACGAGTAGGTATATTATTTGTATTACGATTAGTCTGAGGTTTGTGGTTTTCATAGTAAGTTAATTGAAGTTCTCTTCTGATTCGTGAAATAGCTGATAAAACACTTATTGGATTACTAGCTCTAACAATTTGATCGATTTTTGGATCTAGACCGGTTAATAAAGTATTTAAAGTTAATGATTCTATAAGACGTGTTTGTGCTACTTTTTGATCTATTGTTAAATGCTGTTGTTTACTTATAGCTGAATACATTTTTGCTTCCAGAGTTTGTAATCTCGAAACAAAAATTAAAGGCGATTCGTTTGGTAGTTGTGTCATTCTTTGAAGGTCTTGAATCAACGAATTCAAGTCGCGAGAATCTCCAAAGTGAGTATTTAATAATGTTTTAATTTCTTCCCAATTTGAAGGGTCGCGTGAATTAACTAATTCAGCGGCTCTTCCTTTAAGTTGGTTTTTAATATGAAGAGTTAAAAGTACTTTTTGGTCGTTGCCGGCCATTCTGTAAGCTGTTTTACAAGCATTTATAAAAGTATTTAAGAAAATTTGATTACCGTCATATTCCGGAATTATTGAAAATATTTCGGATAATCTGTAAGGTTCTAGATTCGACGCTTGATCGGTTTGAGCAACTGGAGTATTAGCATTGGCATTAGCGTTTGTTGCACTACGTGTTTCAGGCATTTTGCTTTATATTAAAATGATTGTATTCAAAATAAAAGTAAATTATGACAATAGAACTTGGTAAAAATAAAAAATAAATTGCAAAATATTAAATAAAAATAAAACGAGATGATTCTTACGTAAATATTTTCATTCCTTCCTTGGCAGCTGAAATCCTTATCCGTGAGCTTTGCTACACCTGGTTAGCAGTTTGCGTGTTCCTGGTGCCGGAGAGACCGTCTGCTTCTTGAAGATTTGGAGCTGGTACTTGAAAATTCCTTAAAGGTTTAGGAACCACCACACTTAGTTAGGCAATCCTTGTTCTAAATGTGTTTAGGAATCCTACTGACTGCGCCACTGTTATATTCACAAATTCACGTTAAACTTTTTAAAAACAATTTTTATTGAGTTACACAGTTTTATGTTATATAAAAAAGAAGTAATAGGTTGAAATTATAATTGTAACTAACTATTTTACATAAAGTCAAGGAATTTATAGAATTTGTTAAATCAACGTCAGCGTTTATTTTCATGGAGAATTCGATGTAGCGTCGCTCCCATGAAAGTGCAGAAATCATTATTTTTCTGTAACATAATATTTGTGTTACTTAATGTGTTTATTTTATAAAAACGCAACGTAGCATCGTTCTCATGAAAATACGGAAATCGTAATCTGATGTTTGACATTGCGTAACATTACTTAAACATAAGCGTTTTTTCGTATATAACATATATATATATATATATATATATATATATATATATATATATATATATATATATATATAATATATATATATATATATATATATATATATATATATATATATATATATATAGACGATACCAAAAATTATTTATTAAATATATCTAGTTTGCGTCCTAACTGAGCTACAGTTTTTTTCCAATTCTAGCCTTTATTTCTTGTACACATGCGATATATTCGATGTAAAGAACAAACTTCTATTAGGTGAATTTCGTTTTATTTCATATTATTTTCATGCTACCATTTTAAGTTGAAGTCATCAAATTATGAGAAGTATGAGGGTCCAAACACAACAAAAATTTAAGTTGTTTATAAATACCATCAAATAGGAAAATCAAACATTATACTTGTTCAACTCCAGTATATTTCAAGAGCTACAAACATATCATGTTTCGCTACACTGATTCTTAAAATGGATAATACTAACAACAAATTATTTTTTTCGGAAAGTAGAGGAATGGACCCAAATTTGAGATAGGCGCCTAATTTGAGATAGCTCCGCATATTATGGTATATGTAACGTCATCTAACAAAAGTGGTGTCAACTTACGGCAACAAACTAGACTGCAGTGGTAAGGAGTCGTTAAACGCGTCAGTTTGTTTTTATGCACGTGCGTTTTTCTTCCGATTTGAGTCTTAGAGTTGTTTTGATAGTGTAAAGAAACCGGCATTTGCAATCAACGTAAATGGAAATAAAATATTTTATGTGTCGAAGTAGTTAGTTTAGGTGTTGCCTAATGATGTCTTATTAAAATTGCTGTATTCTTTCATAACTAACCTAAAAATATTGTTGTCAATTTTTATAACGAGAATTCCTAATTTGAGATACCAAATGGTTCTGAATTTGAGACTATCTCAAATTAGGCTCCCATATACTACATATATTTTGATGTTTTATTACAGATGCCTAAAAAACAAAAGAAATGGGATCCTCGTGGTATGGTGAAAGCTGTGAAGGCTGTGCGTAATAAAGAGATGAGATATCTAAAAGCCTCAAAAGTTTTTGGTGTACCCAAAGGCACTGTGGAAGATACTCAAAGTCAGATAAAAGCCCAGAAGAACTTGTCAAACTATCGATAGGCCGGAAACCAGTTTTCTCTGAACAATTAGAAAACGAATGGCATTCCAACTGGCAGTTAGGAATAAGTTGCCGCATCCATTTAATGGCGTTAGTAAATCTGCTGGGAAAAAATGGTTGAGGTTATTTTTGAAGAGGCATCCACAACTTTCGATGAGAACACCGCAAGGCAGATCGTATCAAATTTTTTACTCCCGAAAAAGTCTCAGCGTTTTTTGATCTCTATGAGCCAGAATATTCCAAGCTTCAAGATCCTTCCCAGAGGGTATTCAACGTCGACGAAACAGGCATTACCATTGTTCAACATAAGCATAGTGAGGTTTTATCGTAGAAGGGAAAACAATAGGTTTCTACATTAACCTCCGCAGAAAGAAGTAAACTGATCACTGTAATAACCTGTATGAATGCTGCAGGAGTTTATGTACCGCCATTATTTATTTTTCCACGGAAAAATATGAAGTCCGAGCTAATGATTGGTGCCCCAACTGGAGCCATAGCTGAGTATCACATTTCTGGTTGGGTTCAATCAGATATTTTTACGAAACCCACAGCTGCTGACCCTGTTCTACTTGTGTTGGATGGACACCACTCCCACACAAGAAACATTGCTCCCATAGATTTGGCAAAACAAAATTATGTGACGATAATTTGTCTTCCGCCACATTCTACCAATAAAATGCAGCCTTTACATGTTTCGTTTATGTCTCCGTTAAAAACCTATTACGCCCAGGAGAGCCTACAATAGAGCTGCCACTATGGAAACATCGTGCAATGGTTTTAGAAAAACGGGACTACTTCCTTTGAATAGAAACACCTCCAGAGACCATGATTTTGGCGTGCATAATGTAATGGCAAACAAAACAGGCCTTCAAGAAGAACACCTCTCCGAAAAATCAAATCATCAGGAAGATCATCTGAGCAACTAAAATAAAATGAAGCAATGGCTCTACCAACGCCAGAAAGAAATGAACGTACACCAAGTCCATCCTCAGCAAATAAGCCTCAGAGAGAATATTTTTCTCCCACGGATATTTGTCCTCTGCCTGACTACAAAACCAGAGAAACTAAGGTGCATTTTAGGGCTGGGAAAGCATCAATAATTACCTTAACTCCTGACAAAGATGAATTATAAGGTAGTTTAGAAAAAAGAAAAGGGAAACATACTATACCTAAAAAAAATTAGTGAAGAGTTAGAACCAAAAGAAAAACAATCAAAGAAACTGGTAAAAAAGTCTACTGCAATTGTACGAAAACAGAAATCAGCAGTTTTAAAACAGGTTCAACCTCGGGGTTAGAGCAGAAGAGAAAAAACGCCGGGTTTCTTCTAGTTCAAGCTCAGAAAGAGACAGCAGTATTATATTGGCTTATTCCTCTTCAGACGAATCCGAAGGAACTGATGCTGAATGTTTATTTTGTTCCGGGAGATTTTCCGAGGATAAGCATGGCGAGCTATGGGCAAAATGTGTTCGCTGCGGCAGATGGGCTCATGAAGATTGTGGGGAAATTGAAGATGCTAATTTTATATGTTTTTTCTGCGAAGAAACGGTTTTTTTAGTAGTATCCCAAATTAGGAAATCTGTCTCAAACTGGGACATAAGTGGGTCTCAAATTAGGCAACCTATATATTATTTTATGGGAAAATTGACAAAAACAAATTTCAAGTTGAATAACTTCAGTAGCCTATTTTAATGTAGATTCTTTATTATGATGTTTTGTTAATACACCAATCAAGCGATTTTGTACAATAATAATAAAAAAATGTTCAATTATGATTTTTTTTCGAATTTACAAAAAAAGTGTCTCAAATTTGGGTCCCTTCTTCTAAGCATCCAAATTATGGCATGATCTTGATAAATACTCTTCTGTTTTTGCTGATTCGACATAATTTTGGGATTACTAATCTAATTACAAATCGAGCTTCAGCTCGAGGGCTTTGAGTAGATGAGCTATGAGGGTTCTGGAGCGGAAGTCGGCCATGTTGAATTTCTTGACCGGCTGCGCGCGCACCGGAAGTAACGTCATGCTCGTTGAAAGGTGATTCGAATGTGGCGCTGGTGTGCTGTGACGTTATAAGGGGAGGGGTCGAAGTCGGCCATTTTTTATCTGTCGGCCATTTTTTATCGTGTAATTGTAGATTCCTATCGCTAGATGGCGTATTTCATTTTTTGTAGATTTCTATAGTGGTGCCATCCATTTTTTATCCCGTAGATTTTATTTTCGCTCTCGGATAGTGTGACGTAATTTTTTGTGATGTAAGCACCGAATATATTTTTTTAATTAAATAAAAAATGTTTCGTCTCGACTGGGATTCGAACCCACCCGTATCCACAGCGTCGAATTTATTATGTCTGCGAGTATTCCTACTACACCATTTGATAATGTTGTAATGAGTTGCGAGATGTAGGTATAAGAATTATAAAAACATGTGCGCGCGCGTTCGTTACATTTTAATAATTATCGAAAAGACATAGTATATTTTTTATAATGTCATAAGGGCATTAGATATTTATCTGTTATTATTGGTCAACATAGATCAATCGTTGTGGTGATAGAGCTTTTTTATATACGGAATGTACCAAAAAGATGCAATAAGGGTGTTATAAGTTTGTGGAATAGGTATATATTTCTTATATACAGGGTATAGTCATAAAATATGTTTAATGCACAGTCGTTATGGTATTATTTTGGGGTAAGCGACGCATCAGTTGGATGGGTAGAGAGAAAAATAGCATTATTTTGGACATGCGCAATGGTTACATAAGTGCTTATGATTTTTTTATTATCAGCGTTCTTATCTCTTTTGATGTTCCCCAAGAGATAGTAGGATGAGTAAATGTCAGTTGAAGGTCGACGGGGGGCGTAATACAAAGTTGCTACAATCAATATACAGGGTGTCAACAATGCCATAAGGGCACTCTGCTTGGATTTTTATCGAACAGAACAGGATGTACCAAATCGCCATTAGGTCACTACGACGACGATCAATATATAGGATGTCATCGGACTCAGACACGCTCGATCGTACAAAGATGTCATAAGGGCGCTACAATGAATCTCTGCTATTATTGGTCGGATTGAAGTTGAACAAACGCCATTATGATTGTTAACGTATACAGGATGTGCATGCCATTAGGGCGCTAACGCATATCTCTGCTATTATTGATCAGATTGAAGTCGAACAAACGCCATTATGATTGTTATCGTATACAGGATGTACAAAAAAATGTCATAAGGGCACTTGCATATATCTCTGTTATTATTGGTCGGATTGAAGTCGAACAAACGCCCTTGTGATAGGTAGAACATTTTTATATACAGGATGTACAAAGAAGGCATAAGACGCTACGATGTATCTCCATTGTTATTGGTCAGATTTCAAGGCACAAACGGCGTTATAGATTATTTTTTATATACAGGATGTCAAAAAAGGCACTCTGCTGTTAATGGTCCGCTTTTCATCGAACTAACGGCGTTATAGATTATTTTGATATACAGTGTGAACAAGAAGATGTTACAATGCGCTACGATGTATCTCCGTTGTTATTGGCTAGATTTTCATGGGACAAACGACGTTATAGATTATTTCGATATACAGTGTGTACAAGAAGTTGCTATAAGACGAGCGTTCGTTACATTTTAATAATTATGGAAAAGGGATAGTATATGTTTTATAACGCCATAAGGACAATAGAAATTCATTTGTTATTATTGGTCAACATAGAACAATCGTCGTGGTGATAGAGCTTTTTTTATATACGGAATCTACCAAAAAAGATGCAATAAGGGTGTTATAAATTTGTGGAATAGGTATATATTTCTTATATACAGGGTGTGGTAATAAAATATGTTTAATGCACAGTCGTTATGGTATTATTTTGGGTAAGCGACGCATAAGTTGGATGGGCAGAAAGAAAAATAGCATTATTTTGGACATGCGCAATGGTTACAGAAGTGCTTATGATTTTTGTTTTTTATTATCAGAAAAGTATAGACGCAAATTGAAGGAATTCACTAAAAAAGTAAAGATCGGTATAACAGTGCAATGATATATAAAACCAAGGAAACTATATCTGCTGATCATTATAATTACTACTCAAGAAGACAGTTTGAAAGTGGAGAACTCCCTAGATTTATATGTTCTTTGAAGACTTCATATTGTGGGTCTCCTAAGCGGCTTCAAATTTCTAAATCTAAATCCAATTCTTGTTTCTTATTACAAATATGAAGTACTCCTAGTTTTGTATTAGATGTCAATGAAATTCCATACATTGTTAAAATCTCGAACTGAGGAATGAAATCAATAACGTTACTTTTTATAAAGAGAGAGAGAGATAATAGTTATGAAATTTAAATAATATTCTTAGAAATTCACGACGAACGAAATCAAGGTGTATATTAACATAAGATTCCAAATCATGTTAACATGATAACACCTAAGCTTATCAACGAGTTTTTCCGTTTTCGTCATTCAAGTGATAACATAGGAACTAAATTAACGATATACGAGTGAAATCAAAGGTGTCTATTAATAAAAATATTATTCAAATAGATCTCTCCCATTGTAATAATTTTTACGGTGCTGAATGATGTAATCTGAAATTCATGTGTACAAAAAGATGTATCTCAGTTGTTATTGGCTAGATTTTAATGGGACAAACGACGTTATAAATTATTTGCTTATATACAGGATGTCAAAAAGGCACTCTGCTGTTATTTCATCGAGCGAACGGCGTTATAGACCGTCTTTTGCCGATATATGTCATATAAGCTATGTTGATCGATTTTATCATTTCTCTTGGTATTTAGCACTGTTTACCGAGAACTAGTAACATTAAGCGACGATAGATTCAACCGAATATAGCTTATTTATGTAAATGTCTACGATAGTTGCCTATTATAACAGATATATGGCTGATATTGGAAGTTTCTAGAACGATTTAGACGAATGCATCGATTTTGACCAAAACTAAGTCCTGCTTTTGTTATACCATCTTTGGTCGTTATATGCCACATACCTAGCTATGTTTAGCGATTTCGTAATTTCTCCCGATATTTAGCACTGTTTACCGAGAACTAGTAACATTAACCGACATTTGGATATATTTAATACAGCATTAAATATATAGATGTCCACCATATCTACAATAATAAGAAATATATGACCAATATTTCAAGTTTCTAGAACGATTCGGACAAATGCATCGATTTTATGCATAACAAAGTCGAGTTTTCTTTGGTCGATATATGCCATATAAGCTATGTTGAGCGATTTTGTCATTTCTCTTGATATTTAGCACTATTTACCGAGAACTAGTAACATTAAGCGACGATAGATTCAACCTAATGAAGCTTATTTGCGTAAATTTCCGCTATATTTGCCTATTATAGCAGATATATGGCTAATATTGGAAGTTTATAGAACGATTCAAACAAGCGTCAATATTGGGCTTAACAAAGTCCAGTTTTCTTTTGTCGATATATGCTATACAAGCTATGTTGAGCGATTTAGTCATTTCTCTCAATATTAATCACTATTTACCGAGAACTAATAACAATAAGCGACGATAGATTCAACCTAATGTAGCTTATTTACGCAAATTTCTGCGATATATGCCTATTATGACAGATATATGGCTATTATTGGAAGTTTCTAGGACGATTCATACAAATTCATTGATTTTGAGTGAAACTAAGTCCACCTTTGGTTATCCCATCTTTTGTCTTTATATGATATATAAGCTATGTTGAGTGATTTTGTCATTTCTCTCAATATTTAGCACTGTTTACCGAGAACTAGTAACAATAAGCGACGATAGATTCAACCTAATCTAGCATATTCACGTAAATATCCGCGATATATGCCTATTATAACAGATATATGTCTAAGTTTATAGAACGATTCAAACAAGCATCAATATTGGGCATAACAAAGTCCAGTTTTCTTTTGTCAATATATGCTATACAAGCTATGTTGAGCGATTTAGTCATTTCTCTCAATATTTAGCACTATTTACCGAAAACTAATAACAATAAGCTACGATAGATTCAACCTGATGTAGCTTATTTACGTAAATTTCTGCGATATATGCCTATTATGACAGATATATGGCTAATATTGGAAGTTTCTAGGACGATTCATACATATTCATTGATTTTGAGTAAAACTAAGTCCACCTTTGGTTATCCCATCTTTTGTCTTTATATGACATATAAGCTATGTTGAGTGATTTTGTCATTTCTCTCAATATTTAGCACTGTTTACCGAGAACTAGTAACAATAAGCGACGATAGATTCAACCTAATCTAGCATATTCACGTAAATATCCGCGATATATTCCTATTATAACAGATATATGGCTAATATTGGGAGTTTCTACAACAATTTAGACGAATGCATCGATTTTGACCAAAACTAAGTCCTGCTTTTGTTATACCATCTTTGGTCGTTATATGCCACATACCTAGCTATGTTTAGCGATTTCGTAATTTCTCCCGATATTTAGCACTATTTACCGAGAACTAGTAACATTAACCGACATTTGGATAGATTTAAAATAGCATTAAATATATATATGTCCACCATATCTACAATAATCAGAAATATATGACCAATATTTCAAGTTTCTAGAACGATTCAGACAAATGCATCGATTTTATGCATAACAAAGTCGAGTTTTCTTTGGTCGATATGTGCCATATAAGCTATGTTGAGCGATTTTGTCATTTCTCTTGATATTTAGCACTGTTTACCGATAACTAGTAACATTAAGCGACGATAGATTCAACCTAATGTAGCCTATTTACGTAAATTTCTGCGATATATGCCTATTATAACACATATATGGCTAATATTGGAAGTTTCTAGGACGATTCATACAAATTCATGGCGATAGATTCAACCTAATGTAGCTTATTTACGTAAATTTCTGCGATATATGCCTATTATAACAGATATATGGCTAATATTGGAAGTTTCTACGACGATTCATACAAATTCATTGATTTTGTGTAAAACTAAGTCCACCTTTGGTTATCCCATCTTTTGTCTTTATATGCCATATAAGCTATGTTGAGTGATTTAGTCATTTCTCTCAATATTTAGCACTATTTACCGACAACTAGTATCAATAAGCGACGACAGATTAGACCTAATCTAGCATATTCATGAAAATTTCCGCGATATATGCCTATTATAACAGATATATGGCTAATATTGGAAGTTTCTAGAACAATTTAGAAATATGCATCGATTTTGACCAAAACTATGTCCTGCATTTGTTATCCCATCTTTGGTCGTTATATGCCACATACCTAGCTATGTTTAGCGATTTTGTCATTTCTCTCGATATTTAGCGCTATTTACCGAGAATTAGTAACATTAACAGACAATTAGATAGATTCAACCTAGCATTATATATGTAGATGTCGACAATATCTACCAATAATAAGAAATATATGGCCAATATTACAAGTTTCTAGAACGATACAGACAAATGCATAACAAAGTCCAGTTTTCTTCTGTCGATATATGCCATATAAGCTATGTTGATCGATTTTGTAATTTCTCTTGATATTTAGCACAGTTTACCGAGAACTAGTAACATTAACCGACATTTAGATAGATTTAACCCAGCATTAAATATGTAGATGTCCACGATATCTGCCAATTATAACAACTATAAGGCTAATATTTGAACAAAACTTTGTCCAGCTTTTACAATAAGCCATTATAATATGACGTATTACTAGCTATGTTGAGCGATTTAGTAATTTCTCTCGATATTTAGCACTATTTACCGAGAATCAGTATCAACCAACATTTACATAGATTCAACCTAGCATTATATATGTAGATGTTCACGAGATCTACCAATAATAACAAATAAATGGCTAATATTGGAAGTTTCTAGTACGATTCAGACAAATGCATCGATTTTGAGCAAAAATAAATCTAGCTTTTGATATCCCATCCCAACTATTCTCGTTATCCACCATATAACTACCTATGTTTAACGATTTTGTCATTTCTCACGATATTTAGCACTATTTATCAAGAACTAGTAACATCAACCAACATTTAGATATATTTAACCCAGCATTATATATGTAGATGTCCACGATATCTACAAATAATAAGAAATATATGGCCAATATTGCAAGTTTCTAGAATGATTCAGACAAATGCATTGGTTTTGGGCATAACAAAGTCGAATTTTCTTTGGTCGGTATATGCCATATAAGCTATGTTGAGCGATTTTGTCATTTCTCTTGATATTTAGCACTTTTTACCGAGAACTAGTAACATTAAGCGACGATCAGGGGTTATATGTAATTCTATTCTATTTAATAAATGAATAAATGTGAATTATAAAAAATATTGTGTAAAACTTATGCCACAATGACTTTTTGTAGCACTCGTGATTTGCGCAACTCACCGCTTTGAGGTTCGTTGCGTAAACTTCATTAGTACTACAAAACGAGTCATTGTGACACAAGTTTTACACAATATTTTTTATAATTCGCATTTATTTCATTTATTAAATAGAATAGAATTACATATAATCCCTGATCGTCGCTTAATGTTACTAGTTCTCGGAAAACAGTTCTAAATATCAAGAGAAATGATAAAATCGCTCAACATAGCTTATATGGCATATACCGACCAAAGAAAATTCGACTAATGGATGCATTTGTCTGAATCATTCTAGAAACTTGCAATATGGCCATATATTCCTAATTATTTGTAGATATCGTGGTCATCTACATACATAATGCTGGGTTAAATCTATCTAAATGTTGGTTGATGTTACTAGTTCTTGATAAATAGTTCTAAATATCGTGAGAAATGACAAAATCGTTAAAAATAGCTAGTTATATGGTGGATAACGAGAATAGTTGGGATGGGAT
Organism: Galeruca laticollis; assembly: GCA_963921935.1. Lineage (NCBI taxonomy): Eukaryota > Metazoa > Arthropoda > Insecta > Coleoptera > Chrysomelidae > Galeruca > Galeruca laticollis. Next base: position 196,193,148 of record OY998179.1, on the reverse strand, counting down.
ATCAAAAGCTAGACTCAGTTTTGCTCAAAATCGATGCATTTGTCTGAATCGTACTAGAAACTTCCAATATTAGCCATTTATTTGTTATTATTGGTAGATCTCGTGAACATCTACATATATAATGCTAGGTTGAATCTATGCGAATGTTGATTGTTACTGATTCTCGGTAAATAGTGCTAAATATCGAGAGAAATGACTAAATCGCTCAACATAGCTAGTTATACGTCATATAATGATGGCTTATTGTAAAAGCTGGACAAAGTTTTGTTCAAATATTAGCCTTATAGTTGTTATAATTGGCAGATATCGTGGATATCTACATATTTAATGCTGGGTTAAATCTATCTAAATGTCGGTTAATGTTACTAGTTCTTGATAAATAGTGCTAAATATCGTGAGAAATGACAAAATCGCTCAGTAGACCTAGTTATATGTCATATAAAGACAAAAGATGGGATAACCAAAGGTGGACTTTACTCAAAATCAATGAATTTGTATGAATCGTCCTAGAAACTTCCAATATTAGCCATATATCTGTTATAATAGGCATATATCGCAGAAATTTACGTAAATAAGCTACATTAAGTTGAATCTTTCGTCGCTTAATGTTACTAGTTCTCGGTAAACTGTGCTAAATATCAAGAGAAATTACAAAATCGATCAACATAGCTCATATGGCATATATAGACAAAAGAAAACTGGACTTTGTTATGAATAAAATCGATGCATTTGTCTGTATCGTTCTAGAAACTTGTAATATTGGCCATATATTTCTTATTATTGGTAGATATTGTCGACATCTACATATATAATACTAGGTTGAATCTATCTAATTGTCTGTTAATGTTACTAATTCTCGATAAATAGCGCTAAATATCGAGAGAAATGACAAAATCGCTAAACATAGCTAGGTATGTGGCATATAACGACCAAAGATGGGATAACAAATGCAGGACTTAGCTCTGGTCAAAATCGATGCATTCGTCTAAATTGTTCTAGAAACTTCCAATATTAGCCATATATCTGTTATAATAGGCATATATCGCGGAAATTTACGGAATATGCTAGATTAGGTCGAATCTATCGTCGCTTATTGTTACTAGTTCTCGGTAAATAGTGCTTAATATTGAGAGAAATGACTACATCAATCAACATAGCTTATATGGCATATGAAGACAAAAGATGGGATAACCAATGGTTGACTTAGTTTTACTCAAAATCAATGAATTTGTATGAATCGTCCTAGAAACTTCCAATATTAGCCATATATCTGTTATAATAGGCATATATCGCAGAAATTTACGTAAATAAGCTACATTAGGTTGAATCTATCGTCATGAATTTGTATGAATCGTCCTAGAAACTTCCAATATGAGCCATATATCTGTTATAATAGGCATATATCGCAAAAATTTACGTGAATAAGCTACATTAGGTTGAATCTATCGCCATGAATTTGTATGAATCGTCCTAGAGACTTCCAATATTAGCCATATATCTAAATATCGAGAGAAATGACAAAATCGCTAAACATAGCTAGGTATGTGGCATATAACGACCAAAGATGGTATAACAAAAGCAGGACTTAGTTTTGGTCAAAATCGATGCATTCGTCTAAATTGTTGTAGAAACTCCCAATATTAGCCATATATCTGTTATAATAGGCATATATCGCGGATATTTACGTGAATATGCTAGATTAGGTTGAATCTATCGTCGCTTAATGTTACTAGTTCTCGGTAAACAGTGCTAAATATCAAGAGAAATGACAAAATCGCTCAACATAGCTTATATGGCATATATCGACCAAAGAAAACTCGACTTTGTTATGCATAAAATCGATGCATTTGTTTGAATCGTTCTAGAAACTTGAAATATTGGTCATATATTTCTTATTAGTGTAGATATGGTGTACATCTATATATTAAATGCTGTGTTTAATCTATCCAAATGTCGGTTAATGTTACTAGTTCTCGGTAAATAGTTCTAAATATCGGGAGAAATTACGAAATCGCAAAACATAGCTAGGTATGTGGCATATAACGAGCAAGAATGGTATAACAAAAGCAGGACTTAGTTTTGGTCAAAATCGATGCATTCGTCTAAATTGTTCTAGAAACTTCCAATATTAGCCATATATCTGTTATAATAGGCATATATCGCGGAAATTTACGTAAATATGCTAGATTAGGTTGAATCTATCGTCGCTTATTGTTACTAGTGCTCGGTAAACAGTGCTAAATATTGAGAGAAATGACAAAATCACTCAACATAGCTTATATGTCATATAAATACAAAAGATGGGATAACCAAAGGTGGACTTAGTTTTACTCAAAATGAATGAATTTGTATGAATCGTTCTAGAAACTTCCAATATTAGCCATATATCTGTTATAATAGGCATATATCGCAGAAATTTACGTAAATAAGCTACATTAGGTTGAATCTATCGTCGCTTATTTTTACTAGTTCTCGGTAAATAGTGCTAAATATTGAGAGAAATGACTAAATCGCTCAACATAGCTTATATAGCATATATCGACAAAAGAAAACTGGACTTTGTTATGCCCAATATTGATGCTTGTTTGAATCGTTCTATTAACTTCCAATATTAGCCATATATCTGTTAGAAAGGCAAATATAGCGGAAATTTACGCAAATAAGCTACATTAGGTTGAATCTATCGTCGCTTAATGTTACTAGTTCTCGGTAAATAGTACTAAATATCAAGAGAAATTACAAAATCGCTCAACATATCTTATACGGCATATATCGACCAAAGAAAACTTGACTTTGTTATGCATAAAATCGATGCATTTGTCTTAATCGTTCTAGAAACTTGAAATATTGGTCATATATTTCTTATTATTGTAGATATGGTGGACATCTATATATTTAATGCAGTGTTAAATCTATCCAAATGTTGGTTAATGTTACTAGTTCTCGGTAAACAGTGCTAAATATCGGGAGAAATTACGAAATCGCTAAACATAGCTAGGTATGTGGCATATAACGACCAAAGATGGTATAACAAAAGCAGGACTTAGTTCTGGTCAAAATCGATGCATTCGTCTAAATCGTTCTCGAAACTTCCAATATTAGCCATATATCTGTTATAATAGGCAAATATCGTAGACATTTACATAAATAAGCTACATTAGGTTGAATCTATCGTGGCTTAATGTTACTAGTTCTCGGTAAACAGTGCTAAATATCAAGAGAAATGATAAAATCGATCAACATAGCTTATATGGCATATATCGACAGAAGAAGGTCTATAACGCCGTTTGATCGATGAAATAACAGCAGAGTGCCTTTTTGACATCCTGTATATAAACAAATAATTTATAACGTCGTTTGTCCCATTAAAATCTAGCCAATAACAACTGAGATACATCTTTTTGTACACACCGTATATCGAATTTTAGATTACATCATTCAGCACCGTAAAAATGATTACAATGAGAGAGATCTATTTGAATAATATTTTTGTAATAGACACTTTTGATTGCACTCGTATATCGTTAATTTAGTTCCTATGTTATCGCTTGAATGACGAAAACGGAAAAACGCGTTGATAAGCTTAGGTGTTATCATGTTAACATGATTTGGAATCTTATGTTAATATACACCTTGATTTCGTTCGTCGTGAATTTCTGAGAATATTATTTAAATTTCGTAACTATTCTCTCTCTCCCTCTCTTTATAAAAAGTAACGTTATTGATTTCATTCCTCAGTTCGAGATTTTAACAATGTATGGAATTTCATTGACACCTAATACAAAACTAGAAGTACTACATATTTGTGATAAGAAACAAGAATTGAATTTAGAGTTAGAAATTCGAAGCCGCTTAGGAGACCCACAATATGAAGTCTTCAAAGAACAGATAAATCTAGGGAGTTCTCCACTTTCAAACTGTCTTCTTGAGTAGTAATTATAATTATCAGCAGATATAGTTTCCTTGGATTTATATATCATTGCACTGTTATACCGATCTTTACTTTTTTAGTGAATTCCTTCAATTTGCGTCTATATTCTTCTGATAATAAAAAACAAAAATCATAAGCACTTCTGTAACCATTGCGCATGTCCAAAATAATGCTATTTTTCTCTCTGCCCATCCAACTGATTCGTCGCTTACCCAAAATAATACCATAACGACTGTGCATTAAACATATTTTATGACCACACCCTGTATATAAGAAATATATACCTATTCCACAAATTTATAACACCCTTATTGCATATTTTTTGGTATATTCTGTATATAAAAAAAGCTCTATCACCACGACGATTGATCTATGTTGACCAATAATAACAGAGATGAATTTCTAATGGCGTTATAAAAAATATACTATGCCTTTTCCATAATTATTAAAATGAAACGAACGCTCGTCTTATAGCAACTTCTTGTACACACGGTATATCGAAATAATCTATAACGTCGTTTGTCCCATGAAAATCTAGCCAATAACAACGGAGATACATCGTAGCGCATTATTACATCTTCTTGTACACACTGTATACCAAAATAATCTATAACGCCGTTTGTTCGATGAAAAGCGGACCATTAACACCAGAGTGCCTTTTTTGACATCCTGTATATAAAAAATAATCTATAACGCCGTTTGTGCCTTGAAATCTGACCAATAACAATGGAGATACATCGTAGCATCTTATGCCTTCTTTGTACATCCTGTATATAAAAATGTTCTACATATCACAAGGGCGTTTATTCGACTTCAATCCGACCAATAATAACAGAGATATATGCAAGTGCCCTTATGACATCTTTTTTGTACATCCTGTATACGATTACAATCATAATGGCGTTTGTTTGACTTCAATCTGACCAATAATAGCAGAGATATGCGTTAGCGCCCTAATGGCATGCACATCCTGTATACGTTAACAATCATAATGGCGTTTGTTCGACTTCAATCCGACCAATAATAGCAGAGATGCATTGTAGCGCCCTTATGACATCTTTGTACAGCCTGTATAACGATCGAGCGTGTCTGAGTCCGATGACATCCTCATCGTAGTCGTAGTGACCTAATGGCGATTTGGTACATCCTGTTTTGTTCGATGAAAATCCAAGCAGAGTGCCCTGGCATTGTTGACACCCTGTATATTGATTGTAGCAACTTTGTATTACGCCCCCCGTCGACCTTCAGCTGACATTTACTCATCCTATTATCTCTTGGGGAACATCAAAAGAGATAAGAACGCTGATAATAAAAAAATCATAAGCACTTATGTATCCATTGCGCATGTCCAAAATAATGCTATTTTTCTCTCTACCCATCCAACTGATGCGTCGCTTACCCCAAAATAATACCATAACGACTGTGCATTAAACATATTTTATGACTATACCCTGTATTTAAGAAATATATACCTATTCCACAAATTTATAACACCCTTATTGCATCTTTTTGGTACATTCCGTATATATGTTGACCAATAATAACAGATAAATATCTAATGCCCTTATGACGTTATAAAAAATATACTATGTCTTTTCCATAATTATTAAAATGTAACGAACGCGCGCGCACATGTTTTTATAATTCTTATACCTACATCTCGCAACTGATTACAACATTATCAAATGGTGTAGTAGGAATAATCGCAGACATAATAAATTCGACGCTGTGGATACGGTGGGTTCGAATCCCAGTCGAGACGAAACATTTTTTATTTAATTAAAAAAATATATTCGGTGCTTACACCACAAAAAATTACGTCACATTATCCGAGAGCGAAAATAAAATCTACAGGATAAAAAATGGACGGCACCACTATAGAAATCTACAAAAAATGAAATACGCCATCTAGCGATAGAAATCTACAATTACACGATAAAAAATGGCCGATAGATAAAAAATGGCCGACTTCGACCCCTCCCCTTATGACGTCACAGCACACCAGCGCCACATTCGAATCACCCGTCAACGAGCATGGCGTTACTTCCGGTGCGCGCGCAGCCGATCAAGAAATCCAACATGGCCGACTTCCGCTCCAGATCCCTCATAGCTCATCTACTGCTTTGATACATTGACTATCAATATGACATTTCATTAACCAATGAAATGTCATAAATTTTAAAACAGACCAATCCGAATTAATTAATAGCGACTATTGCACTTGACCAAATATTAGCGACTACAGAAGCAGTAACTTTCATTTGTACACGTTGAATATAACTTCAAATGTTTCTGACAATTTTTGCAGTAATTAAATTGTCATAACATAATAAAATTTGTCGACAGCTGTTTGATTGTGTGTACATTTTACGTATGGATATTCCTTAGTATGATAACGTTCATTCACTATATAGTCCATAATAGGTGATGATAATCAATAGATCCCAGACAGGCCGTCACAGGGCGAGTTCTAGCGATTACAATATAACTGATAGCTAGAATTTTAATTATTATACTGAATTTAAATTAAAATTACAAGAAAATTTAATATGAAAAGCGAATCAGACGGTGAAATGAATGTTACCCCGCCGAAGGGAAGCAGCACAAATATATAGACTCATTAGCTTGTACTCGCGACTCCGTCTACGTAGATCGTCAAACAAAATATTATCTTGCTTCAAAAAATTTGTTGTTTTTCTCAAATTCAAATAATTCCAATATTTAAAATGAAATAAAATAGAATTTTATTATTGAGGTAAATCTAAATTTTGCAATTATGCATATCCACACATGTAGTAGTGTGTAAGCAACATAAATTTAGTCCAGCTTGTAAGTTTAAAAAACTCCAAAAATGTGTACTTTTTAAATTTTACCTACTCTATATCTAGCAAAATAGGACGAATATAATATACGAAAGTCCCAAAAAATGGACACATCTTTGCATAAAACAGCGCGATGTCTCTTCAGTATATTCAGCAGTTACTTCGGGCTCCAATGGAGTACAAACTTGTACTATACAAGGCACGTGGTTCGAAACAATTATTCTATAACAAAAGGACGGTTGGCTGTATCTGGAGAACCGATAATCGTTGATAGAGAAATTGCTGAAAATTGGGTTAAAATTAAAGTATTATGTATGTAAATGTTAAAAGTACATCTTTTGTTATCATCAATCAATTCTAAATTATTTTGAATAAAAAATCCTCAAATAATTAGTGCACGGAAAAATAGAGAGTACTAAAAATGAATAAATGATTAGAACCCGTTTATTTCAGTAGAATCTGACTAAATTGGTTGAATATTTTACCAAATGAATGACAAATAGGATAGTTTCAAATCTCTTTACGGATATATCCAACAATTTCATCATTATCTTTCAAAAGGATTAACAATGCATTTAATTGCTATAGTGATAAAGTGAAACAGAATTTTAATTTTTCCTACGGCCACGAGATAATTTTAACAAATTATGTAGCATCTGTATATGCAGTTAGAATTGTCCATATGGTAAGTGGAGGAACCTTGGCACAAAACTTGGAGATTGTTCTTAAAATATTCCTCCTTACCGATACCCAGAATGTTTTATTATAAATATTATAAAACGATTTAATCCATTTTAAGCTCAACAAACCGATGAAGATAGGGCGTAGAACAATTACTATTAGTACACAAATCGTCATCATTATTTTTTATTGAATAATATAGACAAGAAAATCTTGAAAATCGTTACATTCAGGCCCAGGGAAATGTTAAGAATATTTGGTTGAAATCGAATATAGAATTGGGGAGCCAAAAAATATGTTTGCCATTTAAAAAAATATAATTTTCCTATTCATTATCCAAAATTAATTTTCATTATTTTTCGCCCTGTATAAAAAATTAAAAACGTTTTTCTAATATTATTGAGTTATCTTACAGTGGCCGATGTAGATGGTGAAAATTTAATAATTATACTTTATCATCAAATTTATGGTTTATAAATAACAGACAAACATGAAGTTCGTTAATAAAATAATTATCATTTCGCCATAAAACTAAAGCATAAAACTTTGTTGTAATAATTTGTCTATAATTATACCAGCAATTGAAAAAGTTAAAAATATACTGGGTGTTTCATTTGGAATAACTAAGTGGACTGCAACCTAACTATGAATATGTATCAAATAATTCATAATATATTACGTGTACGCTGTTTATTTAATAGCCGATAAATATTGAACAGTTTCTACATAACTAGTATAGATGAGAAGATTTTCTTGCGTCGTATTTTTTTTATTAGTCGGGCTTTTGTTTTTGAATTACTTTTTATTCCATATGCGATTACATCCTCTAGCGGGTACTTTCGATATACATTTTTAATTTTGAAATGTAGAATCACGGGTTATATGTATACAGATTACAGCAGACATCTTTAAAATTTGCACACCGACTAAAACTGTGCAGATTAATGATACGTAATTAATCGCATGTACTGACAAGAAGTGTCAATCTGTGAATATTTAAACTATCGTTAATATTCATAAAATTTAAAAATAGAAACTCAATTGACATAAAACAAAAAATTAGTAGTTTTGACAAAAGTTTGATACTGTATTATTTTCATAAATGATTTAATTAGTCTTATTTCATAAAAGGTATTGTTTTCTAGCACTGTAACAATATCTCAGTAAACTCCGAAACATCTAGTTCAGAATATATACCATATGAGGAAAGTTTTTTTCCAGTAATTCAAACAGAGAAAGCAATCTTTTTACTCATCAGAGCATATCATGAGTATAACGACCCAAAAAGTTAGGTGCCGTTGGCAAGCTTCGCCGTTTTACAAAACTCTCCCTTGGATTTCCACTACAATTCCAAAAATGAAATCGTAGCAAGTGATTTAACATTGGGAGATTCTACGTTCTACGAAAATAAAGATTCTTATATAGAACAGATGTCGTTTTCATTTCATCTTGATCCAGTATGCCCTTTTGTACTGGAATATATTTAAAAACGTAAAAACATACAGAACATCTAAGAAAATGCGACGACAATACTGCCCATAGTGTCTACAAGATGTTAACAATTTTGCAAGGCATTTGATGCGTCATCATTCTGATGAATTTCATGTTAAACGTTTTTTATATTTGGACAAGGGTTCAAAACAACGAAAAGATGCTATGGATCAAATTCGACGTCATGGAGATTTTGTCTCTAACGATATAATTACGGTTAACGAGAACAAGAAAAGCAATGTGAACGATAGTATTGCTTGTAAATTTTGCGAAGGGTATTATGGCAAAACGTCTTTAAGGCGGCACGTAAAATAGTGTTTTTCGAATCCTGATCCCCGAAAATCTTCAAGATCACAAAGGGAAAGTCACACGGTTATGGCTGGTCTTTTTGGCCTGAAAGATCCTCTAAGCATGCTGACAGGTGATGATATTTCTCTCATTGCTAAAATAAACCCAACAATCTGTACGATACAAGTCGTTAAAGTTGGACAGTAGGAGTTTTTCTAAAGTACTATTTCGTTTTGATACACCTTTTCATTATGAAGATTTTGCAGAAATTAACTGTCTCGACCCTTACTTCGTGGAATCTATTCATATTACTGTTTCAAATGAAACTTACTGCTTCTAGATAATTCCACAATATATTTAAAAAATGTTGAAATTTCTAAGAAATTTGACAATTGTTTCGATATTAAATATCATCGTCAGAACGACAGAAGTTACATTTCATTTAATGCCTGCCTGATGTTTAATAATTACTTTTGGCTAGACTAAGAAGTGATTGACTTAATATAAGTTAATAGGAAAAAGATATAATATTGCAACTGCAATTTTAATTTTTAATTCGTTTTTATTTTTTATTCTCGTAGTGTTCATTTGATCTTTATAAAGTTTTCAACAGCATATTTATAATGTAAGAGTATGTTTATTTTGGCAAGGTAATAGTAGTTTACGTATCAAGTCCTGAAAGTGGTCTTTTACTAGACGAGTGGGCAAATTGTAGGGCGAGCCGCAGGCGAGTCCTGCAAGCCTGCGAGTCCAGTAAAAGCACTTTTGGGACGTATTACGTACAATATTTTTTTCAAACTGGCATTGTTGTACCATAAACATCATATTATTCAGTTTACATTTTTATCACAAGAACTCCTTATTAACTAATTTTAATAATTTTTTTTAACAATCGTTAATTTTTGGTTTACAAATATAAACATTATGTTTGAATAGTTATATTAAATGTAGATTTATTAGCATTACTTATCTGTAAGCACGCTATTTCAAAATTATGCGTTGACGTGAGATTTTTTGAACTGCTTACAATATAATGAGTTTCTGAGACAATTTCTGTGTTTGAGTTATCTGCTTTTTGAATTTTGTTAGCTATATCAATCTTATTCTGAACTGAATCCTCAATGTAGCCTTCAGCAACTTGAGATGAACTCCAACCACCATGTCGTTTTAAGTTTATGATGTCAGCTCCTCCGTTAGCTAGCAAAGTCGCCGGACTACGCCTAAAGCAATGCCCTGTGTATTCCTTTGGGTTTGGCAATCTCAAAGATGTAGCTATTTTGGAGGGAACATTACCTACAGGTTTTTTATTATACTTTCCTTTATTGTAATTCATAAAGAGACGTCGATAAGGAACGTTGGTTAGCCGTAGCACTATATACTTCCTATACAAATTTTGCTCTTTTTCCCCATTAATAATAAATGATCTTGATTTGTTTGTTTTGGTGTTTGAAATTTTAACTAAGAGCATAGTTTGTTTGTCTTCTATGTCGTCAATTAATATATTAGTGATTTCTTCCCGTCGATATGCACCAGTATAACCCATAATCAACAACACTTTGGTCATTAGATATTGTTCGTCTGAAGCTTCTACTAAACACTTACCGATATCCTCTTTATTAAGTACTCTAGACTTCTTTGCTTTATACCCTACGGATTTTTTCTTCATAAACGCTGTTAATTCAAAATATCTGCTTATGTCGATATTTCTTCTGATACGTAGCATGGCCTTCAGCATCGAATATAAAATCCACAACGAAGAAGATTTCAGCGTTTCTGATTTTTCTGACAAATATGCCAATAACACATCCTCACAAATGCTTATTACCTTCTTTTCCAGGCACCACTTTTCAAAAATTTGGTATGTTTGTTCATATCGTGTTCGGGACTTCGACGGTAACGAATCAAACATTGCTTAGGTGGCCGCCATAACAATTTCATCTGGTGTAATTTCATCATCCATTAATTCACAATCAAATGCATCATTTTGAATATCCATTTTATAATAAATGTCACGTTTTCAACTAAACGTCAAAATATGTCAAGTTATTTTATAGTTTTAAATAATACAAAACTCGGTTACTATAGAAACCAATTGACCGCTATCTTAGACTAACTATTTAATTATTTTCACTTTTCCGCCCAACCTATCTATATGCGAGAAAAGTATTGGTTTACCCCTTAGAGTAATAATAAACATAGATAGGGCTATTCATTCATAAACACGTTTTTTTTGCGGCCAACAATTCTAAACGCCAGTAGTGAAATAATGAATGAATTACAAAAAGTGGGGATGGTATTATAGATACACGGCCTTGGTAATTTTGGCTGTTTTTCTGACAAACTTGGCACCGACGAACCATGCTAATCCAAAAACATTAAACTAATTAACTTAAAAGTTTATTTTGTCACTAAAAGTGTTGAAAAACACATCAAAACGAAGGAACTAAATGTTTACTCTCTAGTCGTAATGGCGCTCGTATAAACAAACCACGTTTGACATTATTTACTATAATACTGTGGCGTATTCGAAATGATCGTCGATCACATTCTGACGATATTTGCATCTCTCTTTATATGGTAATTAAACAAGGACAAAACTACTAAATAGATTACTATTGACACATTAGACAGGTACTGAAATTTTGAGTAATGTTGCCACTTTTAGTTATAACCATAAAGGTATCTAAGGATACAACAAATACTTGTTTAAAATTTATATAGGAATATGCTTTTATTAAATAAAATTCAAGTATCATTAATTAATTTTAAAATCAGCGACTCAAATGCATAAATTAGTATGACTTTTTTTTATTTGCATAATTTTTTAACACGTGTTCAATTAATCTTCTAATTACATTTTTCCTGCAACTGAAGAGATTTTGTAAATATGGCAAAGCAGTGGAACTGTCCGCAAGTGAGCTTAGAATGTGACTCGATGTATGGGGGCCAGAAAAAATCAAAACAAACATATCTATTTTATTTGTTAATCTGAGGTTTACCCCAAAAAAAGTTGGATTTTTGAAAAAATTTTTTGAATTATTTTTACGTTTTCTATCAAGAACAACACGAAAAAAGTGGTTTTTAGAAAAAAATCCTGTGTGTATGTCGTCGTCGTCGTTGTCGTTGACCACTTTCCGTTACATATCTTTTAGCACGATACAGCCTCCGGAGTGCAAGAAGTCACCAATTTTATGATTGAGTATTATTCATGACATCTTACAGACGAACGGTATTTATTTTCAGCTTACCAGAGCCAGTACAACAGGCGCTATAGTACTTTAAGTACGACATTTTTGTCATTTTTGGAGAAATTTCAGTTTGTTAGCACGATACAGCCTCTGGAGTACATACAAGTGGCCAATTTTATGATGGGATATTATTCACGGAGTCTCCAATATGAACCCGATTGATATTCAGCTCACTAAAGGCAGAACAACTAGCGCTATGGTAATTGAAGTACCAAATTTTTGTCAGTTTGGAGAATTCTCAGTTTGTTAGCACGATACAGCCTCCACAGTGTATAAAGTTGACCAATTTTACGATTGAATATTGTTCAGGGCGTCTGGCAGATGACCAGAGCTTGTACAACGGGTGCTATGGTACTTGAAGTGCCACCTTTTTGGTCCTTTTTGGAGAAACTTCGGATTGTTAGCACGTTACAACCTCCGGAGCGTATACAAGTGACCAATTTTATAAAGTGTCTCAGATGTACCCTCCCACAGATGTACCCTATTGATTTTCAGCTGAGTAGAGCGAGTATAGCGGGTCCTATAAATTCAGATATACTACATTTTTGGTTATTTTTGGAGAAATTTCGGTTTGTTAGCACGCTACATCCCCCGAAGTGTATACAAGTAACAATTTTATGATAGAATATTGTTCAGGGCATCTCACAGATGCGGAAAACCTAGCTTTAATTTTTAAAACCGTTTATTTTTATTAAAGATAGGCCGGAAGGTAAATAAAAATGAGTCCGGTAAAAGCTTTTACCGGATCAACACAATAATTTTCGGGCTCGGTCCGACAAAATGAGATTTTCTGACCTAAAAATAAACTGGAAAGTACTAATTTCTGACCGTTTTTAAAAAAACATATTTACAGTAGTGCCTTGAAGCCATGGACGGACTACTCGTAATAGTTTGTGATCCAAAATAAGGGCTGTAAGAAAATTTCGAGAATGATATCCGCACACCTTAAGCTATCGAAAAGGTACTCTTGTTTGAATTTGATAGAATAAGCCGTTTTGGCTGATATTTACAATTTTATTCATGCACTTTATACCGATTTGCGCATTCACCATTAGGATATCCTACGTAATGAGTTAAGCGCGGTTCTTATTATACGTAAAGTCACCATCACGTCGCTTCACTAGCACTGTCAAGAAAAATATTCATACATTGCAATTGTTGAACGTAATCACTTTACCTCGTCACGTCCACAATACGTCACTTGCAATGTAAAAATATTTCACCTACTACCAATATGTAATATCAAACATTACGATACTGATATGAGTTTCGTAATGAGATACTTCACCGCACTAGTGCGGTAAAGTAAAATTAATTGGAATGAACGTGTCAAAGTTGACAGTTTGCAGAATGAATGACAACCGAGACACATAAATAACGAACCTATTTATTATGAATATTGACGTAACACTAATAATAATATTATGAATTCAACAAAATTTAATGCATCAATTCATGAATAAAAAATTAAACCTCATTTATTATGAAAAATAAACACAACACCTGTACAATTAGTGATATTTATTCCAACTGACGTGGAGGCCACTGAAGAATTGTAGTTTTCAATTTCAATTGAATTTTTTGTAGAAAGGATTTCTCCTCCCATTATTTTAATAGCTATATTTTTTTTCTTTTCTAAGGTTGTTTCTACATATCCTTCAGCGACACTGCTGGACTTTCATCCACCATGTCTCTTCAAAATGTGCATATCAACACCAGTATCAGCAAGTAGGGATGCTGCTGATCTTCTAAAACGTTGCTATTTCTTTTGTAATGCGCCCAAAAGTATTGATACCAATTGGTTGAGAAAAACATTTTCGATGTTTATATAAGATAATAAAACGGTCATGGACTATATTTTGAGGTCGAAGTCGAACATATTTTCGGACGATATTCAAGCAGTCAAAACCAGCGATATTTCCTCTAGTAATAGCAAATTCTCTTTGAATCTTAGTCTACATCACCAATTTTTAACTTCATCAATTCTTCTCTTCGGTAGGCGCCAAACACAGCCACGATTAAGGAAACCTATAAAAATAATATGCTACATGGAAATGTCACCATATTTATGTATAATCTTACCTTCATCATCAAGAATTGATCATCATTGGCTTCTTTAAAAAATCTGTGTATATTTTCCTTTGAAAATATACTGGATTTTTTCGGCTTGTGACCTTCACTTTTCCGCTTCAAAAAAGCCAATAGCTGTGAATATTTACTTTTGTCCACATTTTTCTTCACAGATATCATTGTTCTCAGCATACTATAATGGGGTTCGGTGCACTTCGCGACCCTCCGAATTTTGCAACGATTTTTTTTTATTAGAAAGCCCTATTGTTATAGAACATTATAAAAAAAAAATCTTGTATCATGCACTTTTGAAAGAGAAAATCGCAATTGAAAGTACTAAAATCCGCCATTTTTAAAAAAAATTTGACAATTATGTCTAGATATCAGATGGTCACAAATTTTAGAAGGAGGAGTGTTGCCAGTTCTCATTTTCGTGACTCGTGTCTGCTTGGGAATACTTTATACAAGAGTTATACTATCTTCATGATCTAAAATGTATGTACTGAAAATGTACTTCTTTGCACGTATTATGTATTTTTCACAGGATGTACAAAAAAAGATGCCATTAGGACACTAACGTATATCTCTGCTATTATTGGTCGGATTGAAGTCAAATAAACGTTATTATATTTGTTAGATTATTATCGTATACAGGATGTGCAAAAAAAAGATGCCATTAGGGCACTAGCACATATCTCTGCTATTATTGGTCAGATTGAAGTCGATCAAACGCGCTGGAAGATGAACTTATACCAATAACAGAACCAATTTCGTGACAACATAATGATTGTAAAGTTATGTGTCTTAGAGGACTGTGATGGAAATTCTTAACTTGTTGAAAAAAGGAATATGTGGTTCTTTTAATAGTTATATACGTGGAAAGTTTGGCGAATTGGTTTCTGTAAAACACGGTGTTAAGGCTAAGCTGTCTTTCCTCTTACTAACTAACAAAAACCGCTTGCCCTTGGAACAAGAGAAGTAGTCGGAGAAGATTTGGAAATTATTAAAAGGAAACATAAAGAATCTGTAGGCGTTCCATACAAAGTAGAATTGACGGCCGTTAAACTCGATAGGCTACTTAAAGAAATACCAAATTTTCCGACAAACAACTTCATTTAACTTTTGCATCCAAGAAGAGTATAAGGAAAGGTGCAACGTTATTGTAAACAACGATAAAACTGTTGGCGAAGATTTCCTCACTTGACTCACATCTAATGCAAGATTCAAAATATACAACAAATTTAACCAGTCCTGGATTTAACAAGAGCATTGGAAACCATATTATAGATATCGTCAACAGCATTACCATATCGGAGTAAAAGTGAACAATATACGGTGGAGTGCAAGAGATAGAGGAAAAAATATCATTGAATTTTAAACAGCATGCCTTCGTACAAATAAATCGTATAGGTAAGAAAACCACATTACTTTGCTTTATAAGGAGGCACTTTGTTATTATTAATCAGATTAATGTTGAATAAACGGTATTATGTTAGGTACGTCACTACGACGATGTGTAGTCGTAAAATATTATACAGGGTGTAGTCATAAAAATATTAGGGTGTAAAGGTATACAGGGTTGTGTAAAAGAAGCAAACTCCACGAGGATGAGTCAAGTCGGGGCATCCTCGTCTCTGGTTGGTCAGCGTCCTGGTGTATGATTGGACTCGTTCTCTGGTTGGTTAGCGTCCTCGTATCTGGTTGGCCAAACTACATAATCCACCAGATGTCGACAATGCAGTTACCTTGCCATCTATCGTCGCAAACCTACATTATCCACCAGGTGTCGGTAATACAGTTACCTTGTCTTGCTATTTTATGGTCGTCAGCCTACATTATCCACCCGATATACAACTACTCTATTGGAAATTTCCATGTAGAAGGCTATACTCCTTCAGAAGATTGCATAACTCTGCTACAAGATAGTAAATTGTACTTCCAGAATTCTACGTTATACTGTGTGTCGATTGCAAAAATGTGGGCAAAGTTGTCAAAAAAAAGTCTGCAAAACAGTTGCTGTCTTGTGTTCAACAATATGTTGCAATATGTTTATAGGTGTAACAACAATACAAGAAAGTTGACTGGCTTACAAATAAATTTACTACTAAAAGAAATCGACGCAAGGAAGAAGGTTATAAATTACATTCTCTCTGCATGCACCTTCAATAGCCTCTTCTGTTAACCATATAGAAATTGTAGAAGAAGAAAGGAGAACAGAGACAATGTTCGAATTATACAAAAGCGTTACATTATAGCTGGAGAGACTTACTTGTCTAGAGCCAGCACCCCATTACCATTAACAATAAAAATCAAATATATATATTTTTAAGTGTTTACAACAACAATAGAGCAGTTCTTATTGCGATGGTTATGTTACAATACTTTATAATAAATGTATGCAGATGATATGTTTGCCTACAGAAGAAACGTTTTTTAACATTTACTACAAATGGTATTACGTCTTACCTAAGACAACACATTCGCTAAGATAGAAAATATTCATAATTTTGTGTAACAGAGTAAGATGGAATGTATCGGGAGAATTGTAACGTAATTGTAAATAATAATAATAAAGCAGTTGGCATAGATTGCCTTTACTTGGCTCACCTCTAATACAAGGATTAAAATATACAACAAATTTATTTGTCAAATAACCAGTCCTGGTGTTAACAAGAGCATTGGTAACCATATAATTGATTCCGTCAACTACCCAGATAAGACTTCATATCTATTAATTATATAGACATCGTAGAAGATACGAATAGTAATAAGGAGAAAAATGTTCGAACCTCTCAAAAATGCTATATTAAGGTTGGAGATACATTCTTTACATACAGGAGCTCGGACGGGTATATACATGTAATATTATACCCAAAGTTCTAAGAAAGAGAGAGTGAACAAAAATAGTAAGCTAATGCCTTTTGTGCTAAAAGAAGTAACACCAATTTCCCCCATATTTCTGTATTAATGAAAAGGAAGATGGAGTATTTAGAAAATACAGCCACCGTTAAAAAGGAATATAGACCGTCCAAGTGGATGTGGAGAGGGTTAACGTCGTTACAATACAAGAAATTGCGGATAGCATCAAATTTAGATATTGTCATTGACTAGAAGAGTTTGCAGAAGGTACAGAAGTGGTAATTTTTGGAATTAAAGAAGTTATGCATAGAGGTAGAATCCGGTACATATTAAAATTAGACAATATATAAATGTTTTTTACCTTTCGAATTACTGGTTTCGCATTTACAATGAGAGAGGAGCTCTTGTTGCATACGGTTATATCACATTACCATATAACAATGGAATGGAATTATTATGTTTACCAACCGAAAAACCATTACAACCTAACATAATGCCGTTTGTTCAACTTCAATCCGACCAATAGTAGCAGATCTAGTCATGGTTCCTTGCTAACCGCATTATCAATATATATTTTTACTATTTACAGAAACTTTGCACCTTAAAATGTCTGTGACGCCTATCTAAGCTAATAGTGTCGACATAGAAATGTCCTTAGGGCACTCTGCGCGCACGCAAGTAGAGTAAAAAACTTTCAAAGAAATTGTTGTTTTACAAATTTTTTTTTCCACTTTTGTTCTTATTTAATGTTAAAGAAATATATAATAAATACCCATATTTTATTTGAGAAAATACAGCTACGTTTAAAAAGGAATATAAACATTTTTTTTGGAGAAAGAACAGAAGATAGCAGAATTAAAGGCGAGATTAGAACATTATTTCTACACCAGGTGGAAAAAACTTAGGGCCCTCTGGATATCACAACGTTTCCGCGTTCACCGTTAACAACAAAAAATAAATATATTTATGTAGTAGTTTTGGTGGATAAGGAAGGGCGAAATACGTCTACTATTACTTAAAGGGTTACCACAAAAATACGTTTTTTCGCGTTTACAATGAAAGAGAAGCTCTTGTTGCATACGGTTATATCACATTACCATGTAACAATGGAATGGAATTAATATGTTTAGCAACCGAAAAACCATTTGCTACCTTAACTACAAATAGATATACGAGTTTTAACGATAACATATTTTCCAAAATCGAAAACTTGCAATTTTACACAGACGCATGGAAAAATATAGACCGTCCAAGTGGATGTGGAGAGGGTTAACGTCGTTACAATGCAAGAAACTGCGGATAGCATAAAATTTAGGTATTGCCATCGAATAAAAGAATTTGCACGTTTTGTTAAACCTGTATAAATATTCTAATAAAACTTTTAAAGATATCGTTGTTTTACAAATTTTTTCCTCTTATTAAGTAACAACCCGCTTTTACCATTGGAACAAGAGAAGTAGTCGTAGAAGATTTGGGAATTATTGAAAGGAAACATAAAGAATCTGTGTGCATTCCATACAAAGTAGAATTGGCGAACGTTGAACTCGACAGGCTACTTAAAGAAATGTCAAATTTATTGGAGCAACTCTGGAAGGAAGATTACTGCCTAATGGACTTGGACATAACGCAAGATTTTTGCAAGAAGTTTTAACAAAGAAGAAATGATTAACTATTTAACAAACAACTTTAACTTTTGCATCCAAGAAGAGTACTAGGTAAGGTGCAACGTTATTGTAAACAACGATAAAACAGTTGGTCTAGATTGCTTTATTTGACTCACATCTAATGCATGGCTTAAAATATATAACAAATTCATTTGTCAAATAATCGGTCTTGGAGTTAACAAGAACATTGGAAGCCATATTATAGATATCGTTAATTACTCCAGACGCAAGATTAAAGGAAACTTTCTCTTCTGCATTAGCCAAGAAGCACGGCATTACCAGATTGGAAGCTACGATATATAACTACTCTATTGAAAATTTCCATGTAGAATGCTAGTGCCCTAATGGCATCTTGATGTCGACATCCTGTATATTGATCGAACGTCGTAGTGACGTATCTAACATAATACCGTTTGTTCAACTTAAATCCGACCAACTGTAGCAGAGTTCCCTTATGACATCTTTATGTAGACACCCTGTATATTGATCGAACGTCGTAATGACGTATTGTTTTCGTTATCAAACCAATAATAGCAGAGTGTCTTTTTTTACAACTTTATGTCGACACCCTGTATATTGACCGATCGATGTATTGAACTATTGTTTTTGTTCGATAAAAAATGCATCTTATTGGTATATATATGTAGACACAAACGTTAAATTTTTATAGAAAATTAAATACATACATATTTCCACTATTGCGTAAGACTCACGCTTCGAGTGCCTCAAGGTGGACTGGTTTTTTTATAACAGAAAGGTCACTGCAAAGTATTACTGCATTTCATTATCTCAATTGAAATATGGGGGTTTATTATATATTTCTTTAACATTAAATAAGAACAAAACTGGAAAAAAAATTTGTAAAACAACGATATCTTTGAAAGTTTTTATTAGAATATTAATACAGGTTTAACGAAACGTATACACAAAATACAACTCTTTCTTTGTTTCTGTCGAGTGTATATTTTACCACGTCAATTTTTATTTTAATCCTTCAATCTAAGTCTATTTCTCTAATTCTCGTTCTAACCAGTAATTCGAAAGGTAAAAAACATTTATATATTGTCTAATTTTAATATGTACCGGATTCTACCTCTATGCATAACTTCTTTAATTCCAAATATTACCACTTCTGTACCTTCTGCAAATTCTTCTAGTCGATGACAATACCTAAATTTAATGCTATCCGCAATTTCTTGCATTGTAACGACGTTAACCCTCTCCACATCCACTTGGACGGTCTATATTCCTTTTTAACGGTAGCTGTATTTTCTAAATACTCCATCTTACTTTTCTTTAATACAGAAATATGGGGAAATTGGTGTTACTTCTTTTAGCACAAAAGGTATTAGCTTACTATTTTTGTTCACTCTCTCTTTCTTAGAACTTTGGGTATAATATTACATGTATCTACCCCGTCCGAGCTCCTGGATGTAAAGAATGTATCTCCAACCTTAATATAGCATTTTTGAGAGGTTCGAAAAATTTTCTCCTTATTATTATTCGTATCTTCTACGATCTCTATATAATTAATAGGTAAGAAGTCTTATCTGGGTAGTTGACGGAATCTATTATATGGTTACCAATGCTCTTGGTTATTTGGTCAGGACTGGTTATTTGACAAATAAATTTGTTGTATATTTTAATCGTTGTATTAGAGGTGAGGCAAGTAAAGGCAATCTATGCCAACTGTTTTATTATTATTATTATTTACAATTACGTTACAATTCTCCCGATACATTCCATCTTACTCTGTTACACAAAATTATAAATATTTTCTATTAGCGAATGTGTTGTCTTAGGTAAGACGTAATACCATTTGTAGTAAATGTTAAAAAACGTTTCTTCTGTAGGCAAACATATTATCTCCATACATTTATTATAAAGTATTGTAACATAACCATCTGCAATAAGAACTGCTCTATTGTTATTGTAAACACTTAAAAAATATATATTTGATTTTTATTGTTTATGGTAATGGGGTGCTGGCTCTAGACAAGTAGGTCTATCCAGCTATAATGTAACACTTTTGTATAATTCGAACATTGTCTCTGTTCTCTTTTCTTCTTCTACAATTTCTATATGGTTAACAGGAGAGGCTATTAAAGGTGCATGCAGAGAGAATGTAATTTATAACCTTCTTCCTTGCGTCGATTTCTTTTAGTAGTAAATTTATTTGTAAGCCAGTCAACTTTCTTGTATTGTTGTTACACCTATAAACATATTGCAACATATTGTTAAACACAAGACAGCAACTGTTTTGCAGACTTTTTTTTTACAACTTTGCCCACATTTTTGTAATCGACACACAGTATAACGGAGAATTCTGGAAGTACAATTTACTATCTTGTAGCAGAGTTATGCAATCTTCTAAAGGAGTATAGCCTTCTACATGGAAATTTCCAATAGACTAGTTGTATATCGGGTGGATAATGTAGGCTGACGACGATACATAGCAAGACAAGGTAACTGTATTACCGACACCTGGTGGATAATGTAGGTTGACGACGATAGATGGCAAGGTAACTGTATTGTCGACATCTGGTGGATTATGTAGTTTGGCCAATCAGACACGAGGATGCTAACCAACCAGAGAACGAGTCCAATCCGATAATAATTTGGGTTTACTTCCGCTACCCAAGATTTCGTGGGTTTGCTATGCTAGGTTATCGCCATTCGACCTTCCGGTGACGTCACGGCTAGATAGATGACACAAAGTTAACTGTATTGAGGACACGTGGTGAACCATGTAGGTTGACGACGACAGATGGCAAGACAAGGTAACTGTATTACCGACACCTGGTGGATAATGTAGGTTGACGACGATAGATGGCAAGGTAACTGCATTGTCGACATCTGGTGGATTATGTAGTTTGGCCAATCAGATACGAGGACGCAAACCAACCAGAGAACGAGTCCAATCATACACCAGGACGCTGACCAACCAGAGACGAGGATGCCCCGACTTGACTCATCCTCGTGGAGTTTGCTTCTTTTACACAACCCTGTATACCTTTACACCCTAATATTTTTACTACACCCTGTATATTATTTTACGACTACACATCGTCGTAGTGACGTACCTAACATAATACCGTTTATTCAACATTAATCTGATTAATAATAACAAAGTGCCCTCTTATAAAGCAAAGTAATGTGGTTTTCTTACCTATACGATTTATTTGTACGAAGGCATGCTGTTTAAAATTCAATAATACTTTTTCTTCTATCTTTTTCACTCCACCGTATATTGTTCACTTTTACTCCAATCTGGTAATGCTGTTGACGATATCTATAATATTTGTCAAATAAATTTGTTGTATATTTTAAATCTTGCATTAGATGTGAGTCAAGTGATGAAATATTTGCCAACTGTTTTATCGTTGTTTACAATAACGTTGCACCTTTCCTTGTACTCTTCTTGGATGCAAAAGTTAAAAAAAGTTGTTTGTCGGAAAATTTGGTATTTCTTTAAGTAGCCTATCGAGTTTAACGGCCGTCAATTCTACTTTGTATGGAACGCCTACAGGTTCTTTATGTTTCCTTTTAATAATTTCCAAATCTTCTCCGACTACTTCTCTTGTTCCAAGGGCAAGCGGTTTTTGTTAGTTAGTAAGAGGAAATACAGCTTAGCCTTAACACCGTGTTTTACAGAAACCAATTCGCCAAACTTTCCACGTATATAACTATTAAAAGAACCACATATTTCTTTTTTTAACAAGTTAAGAATTTCCATCACAGTCCTCTAAGCCACATAACTTTACAATCATTATGCTGTCACGAAATTGGTTCTGTTATTGGTATAAGTTCATCTTCCAGCGCGTTTGATCGACTTCAATCTGACCAATAATAGCAGAGATATGTGCTAGTGCCCTAATGGCATCTTTTTTTGCACATCCTGTATACGATAATAATCTAACAAATATAATAACGTTTATTTGACTTCAATCCGACCAATAATAGCAGAGATATACGTTAGTGCCCTTATGGCATCTTTTTTGTACATCCTGTATACGATAATATTCTAACATTCATATTGCCGTTTATTAGACTCCAATCCGACAAATAATAACATAGATATGGGGGAAATGCCTTTAGTATGTGCGCAGATCGTTGAAATGTGTCTTTTTCGGCTTATATGTAACGAAAAACATGCGCAGTATACGGAAAA
The DNA here is from genome assembly GCA_963921935.1 of Galeruca laticollis. Lineage (NCBI taxonomy): Eukaryota > Metazoa > Arthropoda > Insecta > Coleoptera > Chrysomelidae > Galeruca > Galeruca laticollis. The sequence continues at coordinate 196,169,923 of OY998179.1, read as the reverse complement.
AGTAGCATCGCCACCCCAGCTACCCACGGCCGTTTTGATGTTAGTGCCGTTATGGCGATGACGACGACGACGATAGATGGCAAGACAAGGTGACTGTATTACACACCTGTTGGATAATGTAGGTTTACGACGACGACGACGACAGATGGCAAGACAAGGTAACTGTATTACCGACACCTGTTGGATAATGTAGTTTGAGGACGACGACAACAGATGGCAAGACAAGGTAACTGTATTACCGACACCTGTTGAATAATGTAGGTTGACGACGACGACGATAGATGGCAGCACATACGTCACATATGACAGATGAGACATTTGACGGATGGCCATACGGCACGTACGTCACATATGACAGATGAGACATTTGACGGATGACACATACGACGGAACGTACATACGGCACATAGACAATGTGACGTCATAGGGCGTGGTCATGTGACGTCATGAAAACTAGGTCAAGGTCACGAAAAGTAGGACAAGGTCACGAAAGATCATTGACCTTCGACCTACCAAATTTTGGGACTTGGGGTCATTGACCTTTGACCTTCCAAATTTTGGCAATTGGCCCGGGCCAACAAAATATTTTGGCAATTGGCCCGGGCCAAACCCCCAAAAATAGGTCAAGGTCACGAAAAGTAGGTCAAGGTCAGAGGGCGTGGTCATGTGACGTCACAAAAAGTTCCCAGTCCAAAGTGCCCCATTCTCTACTGAGTACCTTTTCGATAGCTTAAGGTATGCGGATATCATTTTCGATGTTTTCTTACAGCCCTGATTTTGGATCACAAACTATTACGAGTAGTCCGTCCATGGCTTCAAGGCACTACTGTAAATATGTTTTTTTAAAACCGGTCAGAAATGAGTACTTTCCAGTTTATGTTTAGGTCAGAAAATCTCATTTTGTCGCACCGAGCCAGAAAATTATTGTGATAATCCGGTAAAAGCTCTTACCGGACTCATTTTTATTTACTTTCCGGCCTATCTTTAATAAAAATAAACGGTTTTAAAGATTAAAACTAACTTTTCCGCATCTTTGAGATGCCCTGAACAATATTCTATCATAAAATTGTCACTTGTATACACTTCAGGAGATGTAGCGTGCTAGCAAACCGAAATTTCTCCAAAAATAACCAAAAATGTAGTATATCTGAATTTATAGGACCCGCTGTACACGTTCTAGTCAGCTGAAAATCAATAGGGTACATCTGTGGGAGGGTACATCTGTGAGATACCTTATAGAATTGGTCACTTGTATACGCTCCGGAGGTTGTAACGTGCTAACAATCCGAAGTTTCTCCAAAAAGGACCAAAAAGGTGGCACTTCAGGTACCATAGCACCCGTTGTACAAGCTCTGGTCATCTGTCAGACGCCCTGAACAATATTCAATCGTAAAATTGGTCAACTTTATACACTGTGGAGGCTGTATCGTGCTAACAAACGGATAATTCTCCAAAATGACAAAAATTTGGTACTTCAATTACCATAGCGCTAGTTGTACTGCCTTTAGTGAGCTGAATATCAATCGGGTTCATATTGGAGACTCCGTGAATAATATCCCATCATAAAATTGGCCACTTGTATGTAGTCAGAAGGCTGTATCGTGCTAACAAACTAAAATTTCTCCAAAAATGACAAAAATGTCGTACTTAAAGTACTATTGCACCTGTTTTACTGGCTCTGGTAAGCTGAAAATCAATACGGTTCATCTGTAAGATGTCATGAATAATATTCAATCATAAAATTGGTGACTTGTTGCACTCCGGAGGCTGTATTGTGCTAAAAGATATGTAACGGAAAGTGGTCGACGACAACGACGACGACGACATACACACAGGATTTTCTTCTAAAAACCATTTTTTTCGTGTTGTTCTTGATAGAAAACGTGAAAATAACTCAAAATTTTTTTTCAAAAATCCAACTTCTTTGGGGTAAACCTCAGATTACCAAATAAAATAGATATGTTTGTTTTGATTTTTTCTGGCCCCAAATATCGAGTCACATTCTAAGCTCACTTGCGGACACTTCTACTGCTTTGCCATATTTACAAAATCTCTTCAGTTGCAGGAAAAATGAAATTAGAAGTTTAATTGAACACGTGGTAAAAAATTATGCAAATAAAAAAAGTCATACTAATTTATGCATTTGAGTCGCTGATTTCAAAATTAATTAATAATACTTGAATTTTATTTTATAAAAGCATATTCCTATATAAATTTCAAACAAGTATTTGTTATATCCTTAGATACCTTTACGGTTATAACTAAAAGTGGCAACATTACTCAAAATTTCAGTACCTGTCTAATGTGTCAATAGTAATCTATTTAGTAGTTTTGTCCTTGTTTAATTACCATATAAAGAGAGATGCAAATATCGTTAGAATGTGTTCGACGATCATTTCGAATACGCCGCAGTATTATATTAAATAATGCCAAACGTGGTTTGTTTATACGAGCGCCATTATGACTAGAGAGTAAACATTTAGTTCCTTCGTTTTGATGTGTTTTTCAACACTTTTAGTGACAACATAAACTTTTAAGTTAATTAGTATAATGTTTTTGGATTAGCATGGTTCGTCGGTGCCAAGTTTGTCAGAAAAACAGCCAAAATTACCAAGGCCGTGTATCTATAATACCATCCCCACTTTTTGTAATTCATTCATTATTCCACTACTGGAGTTTAGAATTGTTGGCCGTAAAAATAAACGTGTTTATGAATGAATAGCCCTCTATATCTTTATTATTACTCTAAGGGGTAAACCAATACTTTTCTCGCATACAGATAGGTTGGGCGGAAAAGTGAAAATAATAAAATAGTTAGTCTAAGATAGCGGTCAATTGGTTTCTATAGTAACCGAGTTTTGTATTATTTAAAACTATAAAATAACTTGACATATTTTGACGTTTAGTTGAAAACGTGACATTTATTATAAAATGGATATTCAAAATGATGCATTAGATTGTGAATTAATGGATGATGAAATTACACCAGATGAAATTGTTAAGGCGGCCACCCAAGCAACGTTTGATTTATTACTGTCGAAGTCCCGGACACGATATGAACAAACATACCAAATTTTTGAAAAGTGGTGCCTGGAAAAGAAGGTAATAAGCATTTGTGAGGATGTGTTATTGGCATATTTGTCAGAAAAATCAGAAACGATGAAATCTTCTTCGTTGTGGATTTTATATTCGATGCTGAAGGCCATGCTACGTATCAGAAGAAATAGCGACATAAGCAAATATTTTAAATTAACAGCGTTCATGGAGAAAAAACATGTAGGGTATAAAGCAAAGAAGCCTAGAGTAATTAATAAAGAGGATATCGATAAGTTTTTAGTAGAAGCTTCAGACGAACAATATCTAATGACCAAAGTGTTGTTGATTATGGGTTATATTGGTGCATATCATCGGGAAGAAATCATTAATATATTAATTGACGACATAGAAGACAAAGAAACTATGCTTCTATTTAAAATTTCAAACACCAAAACAAACAAATCAAGATCATTTATTATTAATGGGGAAAAAGAGCAAAATTAGTATAGGAAGTATATAGCGCTACGGCCAACCAACGTTCCTTATCGACGTCTCTTTATGAATTACAATAAAGGAAAGTATAATAAAAAACCTGTAGGTAATGTTCCCTCCAAAATAGCTACATCTTTGAGATTGCCAAACCCAAAGGAATACACAGGGCATTGTTTTAGATGTAGTCCGGCGACTTTGCTAGCTAACGGAGGAGCTGACATCATAAACTTGAAACGACATGGTGGTTGGAGTTCATCTCAAGTTGTTGAAGGCTACATTGAGGATTCAGTTAAGGATAAGATTGATATAGCTAACAAAATTCAAAAAGCAGATAACTCATACACATAAATTGTCTCAGAAACTCATTATGATGTAAGCAGTTCAAAAAATCTCACGTCAACGCATAATTTTGAAATACCGTGCTTACAGATAAGTAATGCTAATAATTCTATGTTTAATATAACTATTCAAACATAATGTTTATATCTGTAAACCAAAAATTCACGATTGTTAAAAAAAATTATTAAAATTAGTTAATAAGGAGTTCTTGCACAATCTGTTGAATTTCTCCATTTGCGCACATTTTTCACAATCTGTCGATAGCTGTTTACTCAATTTTTCCATTTACAAATTGTGTATATATTCCTGATAGTATACCTATTTGAGCACGTATTATTTCATAATAATGTGGATAAACATTTAAATTATTGAAGATTGGATTTTCGTTTGAAATACTAAAGCAGATTGATATCGCGAGCGAAGCGAGCGCGCTAGTTCGACGTTTCGCTATTCGCGCGCGCGAATTGCGAAACGTCGAACCGGCGCTCATTTTTGACAATATGTCTATAGCTGTTCACTCAATTTTTTCATTTGCAAATTGTGTATGTATTCCTGATAGTATACCTATTTGAGCACGTATTATTTCATAATAATGTGGATAATCATTTGAATAATTGAAGATTGGATTTCCGTTATAGATACTTATGCAGATTGTTATAGCGTTCGAAGCGAGCGCGCAGGTTCGACGTTTCGCAATTCGCGCGCGCAAAATTGCGAAACGTCGAACCGGTGCGAACTTTTCACAATATGTCTATAGCTGTTCACTCAATTTTTTCATTTGCAAATTGTGTATTTGTTCCTGATAGTATACCTATTTGAGGACGTATTATTTCATAATAATGTGGATAATCATTTGAATGATGGAAGATTGGATTTCCGTTTGAAATACTAAAGCAGATTGATATCGCGAGCGAAGTGTGAGCGCCTGTTCGTCGTTTCGCAATTCGGGCACATCTTATATTCGCAGTAACAAGTTCACATTTTGGAGCCTATTTAACAATACCTTATCATTCAAATTAATAATCGAATTCAGTTGGAAAAGGTTTTTGACTTCCATTTTGACTACTGTTGAAATATTATCATAATACTATCATTTTTTTTCACTTGCGATTACTAACAACCAATCCTATCTCAATAATAAAGTCATCAATATAATAACACTTTTGTCATGGACCATAAATTGAGGAAAGTACATTTAGAAATAACGTCGGCATCGTTCTGCGTATTGTCGTTAAACGGAAGGGAATAATTTATCGAATAATTAAAAAGTTCGCGGAATGTCGATGTTACTTAAGCGCAGGCGCAGATCACTATAGCTGCAACCCACGATATACACATACTATATCGATCGTGGCTGCAATCGTGCACAAGAATAGATTATCGATGACTTTGCCTATAAACCTATCAAAACAAATCGATAGTATATGTTGTTTATTGTTGATTCTGTGGTCCAGTAGAAAAGTTTGTTTTGGTATATTTTATTTAATGTAACCTATAAATCAAATCTAAGATAAACAGTACATTCTAAGGATATTTATTATTTCAATTTTCATTATTAAGTATAGATGCAATTACTTTTATATTTTTATAATATATTCATATATCTATTTTACAACACAAAATTAATTCAACTGAAAGAAAATAAACACCATTTGACAACGCCGCTAAAACTCATATGATGACAGAAATGTATCCTAATTTGTGACCCTGGCTGCCTAGGCATCAGATGTCAGTGTCTAATTTATAACCTATAGGTGTCAAGTGAAAATAATTATGCCCTAGTATATTCTTAAAAATTGGCAAAATTTAAGTGTTTTCTTCCGGTTTTTTTTGTGACACAGACTTATATTCAGTTCAAGATAATAACCTTTACAACTTAAAGTGAAAATTTTTATCGTAAAATAGCATTAACTAGTGTTGAAAAAGTACCATTTTTCGAACTTAATATGTGATTTTTAAAGTAATTACTGAAGCGAAATTTTTGTTCTAATCTGCTTCATTTAGGGTAAGCTATCAAACAAAATTAAAATTAGCATAAAATTCCGAGGGTCGTTAAGGAACCCTATAATGTTTCCATAATGATGATGCCTTTTCTTTTTCAGCTTTCCCAGCAAAATAAGCTAAAATTTTCTCCGATATATCACGGACTTTTTTTGAACTGCACCAGTCTTCGAATCGCTTATATTCTTTTTCGTATCTATTGCGGGATTTAGCGGGTACTAGGATTTGCATTGCGTTATTTGCAGCAAGTTCTATATCAGAATCCACACTTTCATAGTCGGAACTCATGTCGATACAATTATACTAAACTGAAGTGAAGGCGTCAAAATTGACAGTTCGCAAAATAAATCAACAATGAGCGCAACGCTTGCTTGTTACATGATTCTAATTTCATTAATTTCGAGAATATTGACTAATTTTGAGTAAATAATTAACATTATTGGTAGTAGGTAAAATAATGTACTATATTCGTATCGTAAATTCATATTACGATATTCTATGGGTTATCCCATCTCATTTCGTAATATGAATCTTTACGACACTTATATCGTAAATATCTATTTTTTGACAGTACCGGTCAGACGACGCAACGTGGTGCCAGTGACGTTACGTAAAGTGAGAATCGCACTTTAAAACTAATGTATTGACACCATATCCAAGATTCACCTATTGTAGTTAAAATAAACAACAGGAATAGTCGATATTAAAAATATTGATAATTCGTGCCAATTAAATATGTATGCGAAGAACGCAATTAGTTGCTTTTAATCAAAATTACAATTAAAAAGTTATTGAATCATTAAGAAAACGTTATAAATTCAAGTTATAAAACATTAGACAATCCCAAACCATCAAAAAACTCGCTAATCTGATTCTTGGTCAAATGAGCTCCTCCAACTTCCACGAACATTTTAATACAATGGCATAGTTACATAATTGTATCTATTAGATCTTGCCTTGTATACACAGGTGTTGCATACACATTATTTTTGGTTTTAACAACAAAAAAATAAATTCATGGGATTGACGTCTCCTGATCGCGGTTGCAACTAAAAAACACCCTTTTAAACAAATGTTGTCGTACATCTAAACTGAAATGAGGAGGGGTACCATCATGTATCAACCATTAAATCCTACGAGTTTGTAGTGGTACGACATCTTCAAATAGGTTCCATAACTATTTTTGCAAAAAATCCAAATATTCTAGCTAGGTCATTAAGTGAATCTGGGACATGGTATCAATGAATTATTATTAAATCGTCACGTAGGGTAGCCTCATAAAAATGGTGAATTCGCAAATCGGTACGAAGTGCATTAATAAAATGGTAAATGTCAGCCAAACTTCTCATTTTATCAAATTACAACGGTAGTACCTTTTTGTTAGCTCAAGGTGTGGGAAAGTCATTCTCGATATATTCATACAGGATGTGTCATCCCTGCAAAATTTTTGGATTACTAACCATTACGAGTAGTTCGTCACTGGCTTCAGGGCACTACTGTAAATCTGTTTACGTTGCCAAAATTAACATACACATACCTTATAAATATGCTGAAAATGATATGAAGATCAAAAGAAAAGTACGAAAATTAAAAATAAGAAACGAATTCAAAAGTCAAATATTGGAAACCTATAATTCGAAAACGATGGCCTGTAATGGAATAATTTATATGAAGTACTAACATTGTTTTGGCTCATACTATATGCTTCCGACTTTTTCCCATTAGTCCCGGCACACCCAGTATAAACGAAATCTCCACAGTGGGGAGAATCAAAGAAGACGACAGGGGTTAGTATTGATATGTGTGGATGGACTAGTTCAATTATACAGTAATGAACAACGGAGATCCTACCTTCATTAGGGGTAATTCTAGGACACACGTAGATGTGGCATTTTCAAGCGACGAATGGGTCTATTAGGTCGAGAAATTGATGACTCTGGATAACAGTGAGACTGACACACTACACAAATACATATATTGCGAGTCACAAGCTGCACAGAAACGAAACAGTACCAAGCAAAAAAATCACATTAACATGGATAGTAGATTGGCCATGAGAAATATCGAAAACACCAGATTTTACACTACATTTAAACTACTTTCAGTTACAAATTCACTTCACAATTATTTCCAAACTCTTATAGGGGATTTTGGCAAAGGTTTATACACATATACCACAAATTTTGTCAATACTTACTTATTTTTGCTTTGATCCCGTTCAATACCTGTTGTGCGATTCTGTTATGAAGTACTTGCCTACTTACGTGAAATTTTGTCGTTTCTGTGGCTGACGTCTACTGAGTAGAACTAATTCTAATAAGACTATACAATTTAAGAGCTTATCTTTTATTGGTGCTGCAATTGAAATTTATAATTTATCATGTAAGTATGATTGTAATTCCTAGCCAAATTAACCAAATTGGGACTTAACAATTACATGTAATAACTGTTTTATGTGGTAACGTAATTTATCATGTAAATATGATTGTAATTCCTAACCAAATTGTGACTTAATGTAATGTAATAAATGTTTTATGTGGCAACCAGATATATTTCAGTTTAACGACAATGTCAAATTCCATCACACGAAAGTTAGAATCATACTTCTTCCGAAATTTAGACTTTTCTGCAAGCGGAAAGCATTTTTCTTATTTTAATATCACTTCTCTTGATCTGAGATAGAATGATATATTGGCATTTTATTGTACGTCTGTCTCAACCTTCAGTTTTGTTCCTTCTCGTTGAATCTCCTACAATAATTTCTATGTGTCAATATTATTGGATTTCTCCGCAAAGAACAAATGCATGACTCTAAAAACAGTGTATCAACTAGTCAGCAATTAATAGTTAAATGCGTCTTTTGTTTTTTTTGAGACGCCCCAATGTATTGTCATATCTATATGCTTTTGCGATACTAAGATTCGAACAGTTGAAGATGGAAACTTAGTAACCCCCTAAGGTTGAAAGCAAGGTTATTCAACTAACCTCAGAATAAATCGCTATGATTTCGGGCAAGTGCTACTACTTCCACTTTCCACTCTACAAGGTACAGTCTAGTTCAAAATTATATCTCTAAAAATTCATGAACACGCGGGAATCAAGAGGAAATAATAGAGGTGGTATTCACCATATTCTGTCAAGACTCAAATTTATCACTGGAACTTTGAAATGGATGCCATTACATTGTTAGATACACCCTATATATACAGGGTGTCCCGGGACTAATGGGAAAAAAGTCAGGAGCGTATAATTTGAGCCAAAATAATGTTAGTACTTCAGTAGTTAGTTCTATGCAGGCCCTCGTTTTCGAGTTATAGGCCTTCAAAGTTTTAATATTGAATTTGGTTTTTATTTCTATATTTTGTACTAGTTATTTGATCTTTATCAAATTTACGGCATTGCTATAATGTACGTGTATGTTTATTTTGGTAAGGTAAACATATTTACATTAGTGCCTTGAAGCCAGGGACGGACTACTCGCAATGGTTAGTGATCCAAAAATTTTGCAGGGATGGCACACCCTGTATGAAATTATCGAAATTGACTTCTCCACACATTAAGCTAACAAAAAGGCCCTCTTGTTGGAATTCGATGAAATAAGCCGTTTGGCTAATATTTACAGTTTTATTAATGCATTACGTACAAATTTACCTAACTAACTTATTAATACGATGTCCAAGATTTACCTACAGTACTGCAAAAAAATAATTTGATGGTAGCAAATGATAAAAACATTAAGAACTTATTTAATGGGAATTAAATTGGTACGCAAACAACGTAATTAGTCGCTTTTAATCAAAATTACGAACACAACATTATTAAACCATTAAGAAAACCTCAAAAAACACAAGTTATAAAACATTAGACTAAAACTAAGTCCTGAACAACAACAAAAACTAACGTTATTCTTATAAATGTTCAATCTGAGCTCCTCCCACTTCCACGCACATTCTAAGTCTACGAAGGTTGTTTCTTTGCACTTGAAAAAGCAATCCCACATTATTTCCAATAACATTGCAGTGTAACACAATTCAGTTTATTAAATCTTGCCTTGTTTGCACAGGAGTTGCATAAACCCTAGAGATAACCCTAGAGAAATAAATCCTTAGGATTAACGTCTCCTGATCGTGGTGGCCATTGAAAAGGGCCTCTACGACCAATGCATGTATTAGGAAACCTTGTGTGTAAATGCTGTCGTACATCTTAACTGAAATGAGGGGGGGCCCAATCATGCATGAACCATAAATTCCTACGAGTTTGTAGTAGCACATCATCAAACAGGTGCCATAACTCATTCTGCAAAAACTCCAAATATTTCTGACCGGTCAAAGTACCGTCAATAAAGTATGGCCCTATCAAATGATTGCCAACTATTCCTGCCCAAACATTAATAATGAATCTATTGCTGGCTCCTAGTTTGGATAATGCCATGTGGATTCACATGATCACATAAATGCATATTATGAGAATTTATGACTCCATCTCTGGTGAAACCGGCTTCGTTCGTAAAGAGAACGTTACTAATAAATGTATTGTCTGCTTTTTGTTGTGGCAGAAACCACTAGCTATACTCAAGTCGTGCAGGATAATCAGCCACTGTCATACTGTGTACTTTTTTCATGTGGAAAGGATATAACAGCTGTTCTCTTAGGACGCGATGAACAACTGATTTCGAGACGTTATGTTCTCTTGATAATTTTCATAAACTCGTTGATGTTTCATTATCAACTGCATTTAACAAGTCTTGTTCAACTGCCACAGTACGGACGCTTTGTACTGGACCTTCTCCATCTTTTTTTGGCAAAAAACTTCCTAAAATTCAGAATTTTGTTTTGTATACATGGAAAATTACATTTACTTATTCATACCTGTTTCTCGTAACGTGAGATCAATGCGCTCAAACATTCGTCTGTCTGGCAATGCTGTGTTTGCAAAATGCTCTGCATAAAGCCGTCCGGCCTTTAAACAATTTAGAGAACACGGTCCATACATTAAATGCATATCTGCGCACTCAATAAAAGTGAATTCCGCCATTTTAACTGCTAAATTAAGGACTTATTGACAAGTACTGACTACGAACTATTCTACACAACGTTTGACAACTAATCCTATGGTTACTTGATAAACGGTAAAAACACTTTTAAAAAGTTTTTACCAACTGTCGAATTAATAAGTCGTTAATGTTTTTTATCGTCTGCTATCGTTAAATTATTTTTTTGTAGTACTGTAGGTAAATCTTGGACATCGTATTAATAAGTTAGTTAGGTAAATTGGTACGTAGTGCATTAATAAAACTGTAAATATTAGCCAAACGGCTCATTTCATCGAATTCCAATAAGAGTACCTTTTCGTTAGCTTAATGTGTGGGGAAGTGAATTTCAATAATTTCATACAGGGTGTGCCATCCCTGCAAAATGTGTGGATCACTAACCATTGGGAGTAGTCCGTCCCTGGCTTCAAGGCACTACTGTAAATCTGTTTACCTTACCAAAATGAACATACACGTACATTATAGCATTGCCGTAAATTTGATAAAGATCAAATAACTAGTACAAAATATAGAAATAAAAACCAAATTCAATATTAAAACTTTGAAGGCCCATAACTCGAAAACGAGGGCCTGCATAGAAAAAGTTTATATGAAGTACCAACATTATTTTGGCTCAGATTATACGCTCCTGACTTTTTTTCCATTAGTACCGGGACACCCTGTATAATGAAAGTTATTATATTTTAATTTATTTAGTTTAAATATGTATATAAGTTGATATGCCCATAGCTAGTTCATTAAACATCCTTAAAATGGAAAAGTTGGAAACTATTTACGTAGGCTCCTCCTTATCCTAGTGACGTATGAGAATGAGTCGTCCTATCTGTCTAAGGGTGGGATCCTTCGATTCGAGCGCCGTATTATTCTATAGGGCTCTCTAAACCACGTGATCCAATATGCCTTCCGGGGCCAAAAAGCTCACGGTGTGCATGAAGTTTGTGGAAGTTTTAGTGTTTATTTAAAATATTTCCGGATTTCTTACACTCTATTTTATTACCAAATACTTTTCGAGATGCAGAGTGAATATTTAAAGACATTGATGTGGTTGAATGGTATGTCTAAAAATGTCCAGTTACTATTTGCTTACATTTCTCATCTTTATTTCTTCAACAGATATCTTCTAAAATGAAAGTTTATAAATAACTTTGACACCTTTACAATAAATGTGCATGATAGAAATTCTTCGATGCAAGATATAGCTGCATATTTAGTTTTGACCCACAGTTTTTACAGCAAAGAGCAAATGAAGGCCTACAAAAGCTTAGATTCCTATAAGTATTTTGAATCAGGCTTTGTTTTAGATGCAGGGTCAGTCATACTGAATAATTTCTACGTTTTAGTAGGAAAGGTAAGTTTTTTTAAATAGTTTTTATTATTAGGACACTTTTTACATTCACATCTTTAACGAATCATTCTTTTTCAAATTACAGAGTTTTAAGCTCTGCTAGGAAAAAAAAAGAAAGTAATTTAATAGTTAGATATTTGATATTAATAAAAAAATTAAATACCCAGTATACTTAATGGGGCTTAAACACTGGTTATGACTCGTAGAAATAAAAAAAACTATTTTTTCTCAAAAATTAAAAATTTCATTACAAAGTATACCTATTTGTAAATAAGGTTACATATTTTTATTTTGTTTTTAGGTACAACATTCTCTAAGAGGAAATGCAAAACCTCTGGACGTTTGGTGTATTGTGACTGAAGGTTGAGGTGTTTGCACAGCACACTGCACATTAATAGGTTTATGACATATTATGGACTCCCACCATCAAGTATTGTAACTCAATTAATAAACACTTGGTACATTTTTTTTGTCTGGTATTAATATTGATATAGTTTTTCACAAATTGTAGATAATACCTTGTATCTTGAAACTATTCAAAAATAAATATCGTTTCAATAGTGTGTTTAGATTAAATTAATAAGTGGTATCAGAAGATTGAAATAGTTATTTGTAAAACAAGTGTCACAATGACTCGTTTTATAGTACGAGTGAAGTTTGCACAATGAACCGCTTCGCGGTTCGTTGTGCAAATCACAAGTACTACAGAAAGTCATTGTGGCACAAGTCTTACACAATATTTTTTATAATTCGCATTTATTTAATTATTTAAATAAAATAGAATTTCATATAATCCCTGTTTTTAAACTAGGAGGAGTGGTTTGAATTCAAGTTGGCAATTCTGTAGATTCCTAATTGGTCAGATCACAGATGGTTTTATTCAGCACTTCTGATTTTTACATATTATAACCGAATAATTGTGTAAATTGTAAACAAACTTTCATTTAAGCAAAAAGAGGCTGATTATTGGTTTAAAAAAGAGCTTCTTCGTATATGCTCTTGCGATCTATTTATATTATATCATGAACAGAATTATTTCTGTAATACATCTTCACATAGATATTTGGTAATTTATCCCAAAAATCGAAAGTTTTGTATATCTATATATTGATCCTATACAATATAAAAATAAAACAATTGACAAATCATTTATAAATAAATGTTAGCGTGTACTTTATTCATTATATTTTTAATATATAAATCATTCTAATTTACCTTTAATATAATAATTTGCTAGCTAGAACAACGTTAGACCATTTTACTTATAATTTGTGTCAAGGTTAAAGTCAAATGTCAAATAAAAATATAACTAAATACAATAACCAACTGTACACTAAAAATTATTATAACAGTGTTCAAAGAGCTTCATTGTGATACTGTAAACAATGTTATAATGAAGTCTCTTTTATACGCGAATTATAAAAAAATAGTTGTTGCTTTATTTCCATAAATTTGGAGTACAATTCGATTTTCATTTATAGGATGCACATTAGATTTTCATATATGAAATATATAACAATTTGTTAGATAAAAAAGTTAGTTAAAAACAATATGGAATACTAACAAAAGTTGCCACTTGAGGAAACCTAAAATGAAATTAGGTAAATCAAAAGTTAATAATAAAAGTTGAGTTGAGTTGCTCAAATTTTAGACAGAGCTCATCCATGGTTAGGTCTATTTGAGACGCAGTTCCAGTCTCTAACTCCTCTTGATCTCTAGTCTCCAAGAGAAAGTTTATATTTGTTTCGTCTTCATCATCCTGCTGAGAAAATTGTTTACATTAGTATGCTAATATTAAAAATATATTACATATTTTTTACTGTTTAAAATGAATAAAAATTCTAAGACACTGACAATTGTTTTAATAACTGATTATCATCATCAGAATGAAAGAAATTAATGTAATGTCTACCTGATGTTTAAAAACTATGTTTGGTAGACCAAGAAGTGACCTTTCTTGTAACTAGATTAATATATATGAATAGTAAAAAAAGGATTGACTTGACATCACAAATATTAAAGCTTAGATATTATTAGCCCTATGGGGATATCCTGTATATCTTCTTCCCATTTAAGATCAGTATAACTGCGATAATATAGGAAACCAAGGAAAACTCTACCTGCTGATTATTACTTAAGAAGATCGTTTAATAGTGGAGAACTTCCTAGATTCAGATGTTCATTGACGACTTAAAATTGTGGGTCTCTTAAGTGTCTTCTAATTTCTAACTCTTCAAGGAAATACAGTTCTTGTTTCTTCTCACAAATATGTTTCTTTTTATAAATATGTAGTAATTCTAGTTCTGCATTAGGTGTTAATAAATGTTTGATGTCAAGTAGATGTTTTGCATAATGTGATTTTTCTGGTTGTTTTAATCCGTATGCTTTCAAGTGTTGACTGTATGGAATTTCAACAATGCAGATGAAAACAAGCAGAAAAATACATTACGCAAAATATCTACTTGACACTAAACATTCATTAACACTTATTACAGAGCTAGAAGTACTACATATTTGTGAAAATGAACAAGAACTGAATTTCCTTGAAGAGTAAGAAATTAGAAGACACTTAAGAGACCCGCAATATGAAATTGTCAATGAACAGCTGAATCTAGGGAGTTCTCCACTATTAAACGGTCTTCTTAAGTAATAATTGTAAAGATCAGCAGATATAGTTTTTCATGATTTCCTATATCATTGCACAGTTATACTGACCTTAAATGGTAAAAAGATATCCAGGATATCCACATAGGGCTAATAATATTAAATGTTTAATATTTGTAATGCCAATTCTTTTTTCTATTCATATATATGAAGCCAGTCACGAAATAGTTAATTTCTTGATCTAGCCAAATATAATTATTAAACATCAGATCGACATCACATTAAATGTAACTTCTGTTATTCTGATGGTAATAATCATTTACTGAAACAAATGCCTATTTCTTAAAAATTTTATAATTTCCTCATTTTACAGTGGAATAATTTAGAAACAGTTAGATTCATTTACAACAGTAATATGAGTAAATTCCACAAAGTAAGAGTTGAAACCGTGAACTCAATTATATTTTTTGTTTTTATTTCTATTCTTCATATTAAATTGCAAAATCTAATGGTGTCTTTTCACCTCTTACCTCACTATCTTTAAGTCTTCTTCTTTTGTCCAATCCCTCTAATCTTTCCACATCGTCAGCTTTTCTTTGAACTTTTTGGGATTTGTGTCCCATGTTTTGAGATTGAGCCTAGTCGGGATGACTTCGGTCCTCTAAAGCAGCAGGTTTGCCTAAATTTAATAGAAAAATAATGAGATATCACCTATAATGTAATGGCCATATGATACAAACTTCTTTAATTAACGTTTAGCATAAAAAATTCTCAAGAATGGGGCTTATTTGAAGGCTTTCCTGTAATAAAATGCCTACTGCAGACACTCTGGTTTAGTTTAGACTCCGTGAAATCGTCTCGCTTAATTGCTGCTAACCAGAGTGCTCTTCGTTTTTGTCAGTAGCAGTTTAAAATGGTGGGCATTGAAAAGAACCTCACATCATCATTCCTGTTCAATCAACTACAAGACACGTATGTGGCATTTTCAATTAAAAATAACACTTATAAAGTCAATAAAATAAAGAAACACCTAGAGTTTAGTCAGAAAACAATCACGCAATGCACTTTAAAAATGTTTAAATCCAAAAATGACAAAAATATCGTACTTAAAGTACTATATCACCTGTTGTACTGGATTTGATGAGCTGAAAATCAATAGGGTTCATCTGTGAAGTGTCCTGAATAATATTCAATCATAAAATTGGTGACTTGATGAACTCCGGAGGCTGTATCGTGCTAACAAACAAAAATTTCTCAAAAAATTACTAAAATATCGTTCTTCTAGTACCATAGCACCCGTTGTGCTGGCTTTGGTGAGCTGAAAATCGATAGGGTTCATCTGTGACATGTCCTTAATAATATTCAATCATAAAATTCGTAACTTGTTGCACTCCAGAGGCTGTATCGTGCTAAGACATGTAACGAAAAGTGGCCGACGACAACGACGACGACGACTTACACACAGGTTTTTGTTCTAAAAACCGTTTTTTGGGTTGTTGTTGATGGAAAACGTAAAAATAATTCAAAAAAAAATTTCAAATTTCCAACTTTTTGTGGGGTAGACCAATACTTTTCTCGCATATTAGATAGGTTGGGCGGAAAAGAAATAAAAAAATAAACGGTTTTAAAGATTAAAACTAACTTTTCCGCATCTGTGGCCCTGAACAATATTCTATCATAAAATTGTTACTTGTATACACTTCGGGGGATGTATCGTGCTAACAAACCGAAATTTCTCCAAAAATAACCAAAAATTGAGTATATCTATTTTTATAGGACCCGCTGTACTCGCTCTAGTCAACTGAAAATCAATAGGGTACATCTGTGAGACACCTTGAACAATACTTATTCATAAAGTTGATCAATGGTATACTCTCTGGAGGCTGTATCGTGCTAACAAACTGAAAATTCTCCAAAAATTACAAAAATTTGGTATTTCAAGTACCACAGCACCCGTTGTACTGGCTTTAGTTATCTCAATATCAATAGGGTTTATCTTTAAGACGCTCTGAATAATATCCAATCATAAAATTCATCACTTATATATACTCCGGAGGCTGTATCGTGCTAACAAACTGAAACTTCTCCAAAAATGACAAAAATATCGTACTTAAAGTACTGTAGCACCGGTTGTATTGGCTCTGGTGAGCTGAAAATCAATAGGGTTCATCAGTGAGATGCCCTGAATAATATTCAATCATAAAATTGGTGACTTGTTGAACTCCGGAGGCTGTATCGTGCTAACAAACTGAAATTTCTCGAAAAACGAAAAAATGTCGTACTTCAAGTACCATAGCACCCGTTGTACTGGCTCTGGTGAGCTGAAAATCAATAGGTTTCATCTGTGAAATGTCCTTAACAATATTCAATCATAAAATTGGTGACTTATTGCACTCCGGAGGCTGTATCGTGCTGATGGATAACGTAAAAATGACTCAAATTTTTTTTTTTAATTTCCAACTTTTTTGTGGGTAAACCAATACTTTTCTCGCATATTAGATAGGTTGGCGGAAAAGTTATAAACGGTTTTAAAGATTAAAACTAACTTTTCCGCATATGTGGCCCTGAACAATATTCTATAATCAAATTGGCACTTGCATACACTTCGGGGGATGTATAGTGTTAACAAACCGAAATTTCTCCAAAAATAACCTAAAATTTAGTATATCTGGATTTATAGGACCCGCTGTACTCGCTCCAGTCAACTAAAAATCAATAGGGTACATCTGTGAGACACCTTGAACAATATTCAATCATAAAATTGATCAATCGTATACTCTCTGGAGGCTTACTTAAAGTACTGTAGCACCTGTTGTATTGGCGCTGGTGAGCTAAAAATTTCATCAGTGAGATGTCCTGAATAATATTCAATCATAAAATTGGTGACTCGGTGAAGTAGGGAGGCTGTATCGTCCTAACAAACTGAAATTTCTCAAAAAATGACAAAATGTCGTACGTCAAGTACCATAGCACCCGTTGTACTGGCTCTGGTGAGCTGAAAATCAATAGGGATCATCTGTGACATGTCTTTAACAATATTCAATCATAAAATTGGTGACTTATTGCACTCCGGAGGCTGTATGGTGCTAACAAAACATGTAAGGAAAAGTGGCCGACGACAACGACGACGACGAAGACGACGACGACAACGACGACGACGACGACAACGACGACGACGACGACAACGACGACAACGACGATTACGACGACGACGACATACAAACGTAAAAATAACTCAAAAAAAATTTCATAATTCCAACTTTTTTTGGGGTAAACCAATACTTTTCTCGCATATAGATAGGTTGGGCGGAAAAGTAAAAATGTGGTAAATTTGTGAATTTTCTTAAATAAATCTTACAATGTGGGTTTTAAAGAAAAATGTTAAATACAAAAGTTGTAGAACGTATTAAGGTCTATGAAAAATGTCAACTTCTTTGCGTCAAATGAAAAACTAAGGAAATACGATTTTTTTCAACTTTGACAGGCCGCCATTTTGTTTCTACTGGGTAGATTTGGCTCATTAACGAACTCGTCCAAGATTTTGGTCCAACCAATTTTTGTAGCAAGTTTCGTTTCGATCCGTCAAAAAATGCGCCCACTCTCGTGCTTACAAATTCCGTTATAACACATACACACACACACACACACATATATATATATATATATATATATATATATATATATATATATATATTATAACGTATATGTAAGGTAGAAACATTGTCATGAAACAGAATAATTAGAAATTGCTAAATAATAAAACAGTAGACTATACTTTACTAGGATGATAAGAATAAGACATTAAAATTGTTCATGTTCATTAGATAATTGTAAATATTTTCACTCAATTTGCTAATACAGCTTTTATATAATTTATAATTCAAGGAAACTTTACAACTTGCAAAGAATTAAACAAAAAGAAACATTACCTTAAGTCATAAATCCGAAACCATAGAATTAAGATCATCCATTTGTATCAAATATTTTATAAGAAATAACATTGAATACATAATCTAAAAAAGAAATAAGAATTAATAAATATTCAAAACATACAAGATATTGTTCAATATCATAACACAATGTTTACAAAGAGATATGGTTAGAATATTTGACGCTGTAATGTCAATATATTTCAGTGACAAACGCTGACATTAGAGTAATTTCATAGAGTAAATTAATAGAAATTGATTAATGAATTCAAAAGAATATAAAATGAATGTAAATAGTCAAAATAAAGTATGTTGACAAATTGTTTAAAAGAATTTATGTGAATGGCTAAATACAATCGTAACAATAACTAATTGTAATAAGAAAATTAATTTAAACATTGGTATATTGAAGACTATTGTATTTTGTCAGTATAAACTATTCGTCCCATTACAATCAAATGAACTTTAATAGTGAACTAACAATCAAGTGAAACTTATTTGATATATAAGTAAAGATAATTAAAAGTAAATAAAAATGAAATCATAATTTTGAGTGCGGCAAACAAAGGTGATTGGTTATTGAGATATGACAGAACAATTTTCAATCAGTAAACAAAGTGTAACAAACATTTTCAAAATAGTGAGCTGGAAAAAACAAAAGACTGATTGTTTATTTAAAAAAGTTGAAGAAAAAAGAGTTGGTAGCTTGGCGTCGGTTCGAGGATGTTGGTTGGAGCAGCGTTCCAGAAATTTTGATAAATTATCCCCAAAATCATAATTAAAAAGTAAGAAACCACTAACAAAACATACAACAGTACTTACCAAATATCTACAGCTAATTTTCCTGAGAGGGAATCAATTTTTTTCAAATTTATCCGACTTTAAACTTCGGAAGCAGCATTTCAGAGTCCAGAGGGGCATATCCTAGTTCCAGGACACAAGGTCAGTGCGTATTGTTATATAACAAGAGTTAAAGAACTCACTAATTACAATCCAGTGTTTAAAAATCTCATGAGTAAAATAAACTTTGCGAAAAAGATATATCTGAAAAAGAATCATAATAGAGACTTAATATAACTATACAATTAAATAATTTTCAATAATAAATGGCCAATTTAAATAGACAAAGTTAAATACTTACTCATTTCAAATAAAAACTTAAGAAAGATGCATCTGAATTCATATATGTAATATTTCAATTCTATGTATATAAAACTGATAATTTGTTCTTGTACCATATTGTTTCTGTATGTATAATTTGTTTCAACATAAATTCTTTACATGTGCATTACGCATAAAATATTCGATGATATAACGGGAAGCACGTTGTAAAATTGAACAGACGCAGCTCGTCTATGAAGTGCTTCTATTAACGCATCATCACCTGATGTTTTAAGCATGCGCATAGCATACCATACATAAAATGGATCGATAATTCTAGTTCAGCCACACACAGGCGTAGTATGATAAATTTTATAATAAAAATTCTCATTATTAAAAAAATTAAATTATGTTTACAAGTAAAGCGTTTCTTTTTATTTAATAACGAAGATATTCACAGCAACAGGAACTCAAAGAGCAGAGAGGGTTTCATGCTCCCAAATTCGTACAAATCATAATTATACAAAAATTTAAATCAATAAATTATTTGAGCTAGCCGTATTAACATATTTCAACATAACATATAAAACATCCAAATGAATATGATATAATAAAATACACTATTAAAATTGGCTCCTAACAACGTAGGGCTATTAAAAAAATATTGTAGGAGTCACACTATTAATATATATATATATATATATATATATATATATATATATATATATATATATATATATATATATATATATATATATATATATATATATATATATATATATATATATATATAACAAAGAAGATGTAGGAATATCGCGTGATATGTTAACAACGACAACAAAGAGAATCATGGGTAATTCACGCAAAGTAAAGGGCTACTGAAATAGAGTGGTAACCGTGGACATGCATGTTTCTGGCTCATTTTGCCTCATCAGCACGGCATAACCAAATAATGATGTGAAATTTGGGAGCAAAGATGTTAATCGAAACATGGGAAAACACAAAATAACGGATTTCAGCAGGGAAACCAAACGCTCATTTGTGTCTTCAATTGGAAGATCCCGAGTTTTCAGGACATCAACCAACATCGACACGGAGGCGCATATAGCCCCCCCGCCATGAACCTTCCGACCCATAGTAAATAACAAAGAAGATGTAGGAATATCGCGTGATATGTTAACAACGACAACAAAGAGAATCATGGGTAATTCACGCAAAGTAAACGGCTACTGAATTTCACATCATTATTTGGTTATGCCGTGCTGATGAGGCAAAATGAGCCAGAAACATGCATGTCCACGGTTACCACTCTATTTCAGTAGCCCTTTACTTTGCGTGAATTACCCATGATTCTCTTTGTTGTCGTTGTTAACATATCACGCGATATTCCTACATCTTCTTTGTTATTTACTATGGGTCGGAAGGTTCATGGCGGGGGGGCTATATGCGCCTCCGTGTCGATGTTGGTTGATGTCCTGAAAACTCGGGATCTTCCAATTGAAGACACAAATGGGCGTTTGGTTTCCCTGCTGAAATCCGTTATTTTGTGTTTTCCCATGTTTCGATTAACATCTTTGCTCCCAAATTTCACATCATTATTTGGTTATGCCGTGCTGATGAGGCAAAATGAGCCAGAAACATGCATGTCCACGGTTACCACTCTATTTCAGTAGCCCTTTACTTTGCGTGAATTACCCATGATTCTCTTTGTTATATATATATATATATATATATATATATATATATATATATATATATATATATATAGAAGATGTAGGAATATCGCGTGATATGTTAACAACTAAAACAAAGAGAATCATGGGTAATTCACGCAAAATAAAGGGTTACTGAAATAGAGTGGTAACCGTGGACATGCAAGTTTCTGGCTCATTTTGCCTCTTCAGCACGGCATAACCAAATAAGGATGTGAAATTTGGGAGCAAAGATGTTAATCGAGGCGCATATAGCTCCCCCGCCATGCGTGAATTACCCATGATTCTCTTTGTTGTTGTTGTTAACATATCACGCGATATTCCTACATCTTCTTTGTTATTTACTATGGGTCGGAAGGTTCATGGCGGGGGAGCTATATGCGCCTCCGTGTCGATGTTGGTTGTTGTCCTGAAAACTCGGGATCTTCCAATTGAAGACACAAATGAGCGTTTGGTTTCCCTGCTGAAATCCGTTATTTTGTGTTTTCCCATGTTTCGATTAACATCTTTGCTCCCAAATTTCACATCCTTATTTGGTTATTCCGTGCTGAAGAGGCAAAATGAGCCAGAAACATGCATGTCCACGGTTACCATTCTATTTCAGTATCCCTTTATTTTGCGTGAATTACCCATGAATCTCTTTGTTGTTGTTGTTAACATATCACGCGATATTCCTACATCTTCTTTATATTTATATATATATATATATATATATATATATATATATATATATATTTATATATATTTATATATATATATATATATATATATATATATATATATATATATATATATATATATATATATATATAATTTTTTTTTCCATTTTTCGTGGGCATCAGGTTAATAGTAAACACAGTATCAGTTTATGTTTTAATTTGACGTTTCGCTCCTTCAATTTGGAGCATTTTCAAAAACTTCACATATCGATGTTTTACAATAAAATGAACAAGTTTAAACGATTAAAATTGAATGTAGACATACAGGCGATAAAAACTGGTAGTTAATAAAATAATTTCAAAAACAAATAAAATCGAAAGTACATGCTTCAGAAACAATTCATTCACAGTATACAGGGGACAGTCAAATGGTTGATGTTATTATTGGAAAAAAAATTTATATATAAAGGTTAAAGAAAATCAAATAATTTATATATATATATATATATATATATATATATATATATTTATATATTTATATATTTATATATTACGTAATTGGGGCATGAAGATATAAATTTAAATTTTTTTACTTACTTACTTTTTCTAATGGCTAGTTAAATTCATTCTAATAGATGTATTAATGTTAAAATCGGGGCACGAAGTACTCTTCTTCCCTTTAAGTTCCGGCGTTTTTTTTTAAAATATATTGTTTATGTTCCGGTAACCTTATTATACATAAGTTTGATATAATAATTTCACTACCACTCTGCTACGCCTATGGTAGGTTATTCATTTATCCGACAGGGATCGACAGTACGACAGAGAATTGTCATTCGATAACGAATGAAATATATCAGAAAATGATACAACGCTGTTGTAAAGAATGGTTTCAATAATTAAAGTTGTGTTAGTCAAGAAATATGTGTATGAAAATTATGATTAGATGATAGGTGAAAAATTAACAGATGTTAATCTAGAAATAATTCGGTGAATATTTCATATTATATGTTTTTCAGTCCCTGTGTATTATCTTTAACCTAAAAATGAATTCAAATGTTTGTCTGCTGTACATTTTTTCTTTTAGATCTAAACATCAATTTCGTTATTATCAAAAGTAAAACGATTATAATTGATCAATTATAGAAAATTAAAACTATCCTTTCGAAAATATCGCACTATATCTTCTATCTTCATATTGGCGTACCGTCAGCTGATGAACATCACCGTGTAAATGGACTGCCAAATAATTTTCTCCAACTGGATGTAAATTCGAAGTTATGTTGTAGATATGTACCATTCATCTGATATTGTCTTGGATATTTTATGGCTGTTTTCGAATGATGAATTTCTCTATCAGATTTTCTTGAAACTTATCAATTCGTTATTCTAGTTATCTTCTATCATTTAGAATAATTTATTTTCTTGTTATTTCATCTATATGATGTTGTAATTAGTATTAAATTGTTTTGGATATTGTTTTGGATGTTTTTAAATATTTTTACCTCTTTGTAAGCTTTTTTAGTAACAGGGCCTCGACGCCAAATGACACACTGATTTTTTGTCCAAATCAACAAACTTGAATTTCTTTCGCTGCTAGACAATCTCATGTATTCCTTGATTTCACTTATACATTGAGTGTTTCAAAGTTTTTTTTACTATTTTAATCAGTTTTTATCAATTTTGTTCATCAAATCAGTTATCCAAGTCTTTAGTTATCACTCGCGATTGATATTTAAGTGTTTTTAAGTGTTCAAATAGTCCATTATTATTGAAATTACCTACACCTACAAATTTGTTGATTTAATGTCAAGAATTTTGCGTTTTCTGTTCTGTCTAAATTCTCCTGTCGTCGTTGATTTTCTGACATCTGCGTCATCATGGCATCTAACCAAACAATTTTTACACAATGTATTAAATCACAATATCGTCGCCTCAGAGCAACACTAGGACATCTCAAGAAATTGCGATTTTCGGATATTTGCATATAAGCAGGCACAGAAAATGCCTTCAAATAATGCAACACTAAGATATCCTATTAAAATTCATCTTAATTTATTATAACATATATCCTAGGGTTACACAGGTTTTAAAGTTCATTGTTTGTTAGTGCAACGGTAGGATAAGATAGTGTATCCTATTGTTTCACCGAAGTTTTTTACTTACAAATAAACATAACCTACTGTTACCCGCATAACACTGAATGCTTACAGGTATTTTCCTGTCAGTTCGTGAGTAGCTGTCGATAAAAATTGATATGTTTCTGTAGTTTTCGTATAGTTTTGGAGCCAATACTGATTAACAAGTTAGTAATGAGTTTGAGTCGCACAAGGAAAATGAACGAATTGACAAGGACCGAACGTATTTTACAAATGGCTAAAAGAGGTTCAGATTCTGACGACAAATCTATGGAGAAAAAATATAGCAGCAATGGTACGTAACTTATAAAATATGTATGCAGTTATTCCAACACCAAATTACTTGGCTCGCTTCAGTAGAAACGATGGATGAAAATGTTTAATTTTTTATCTGTATATAAGGTATTAAAATTACCTTACTGCTTTTCTTCAAATCAATTTCTAAAATTTAGTTTCTTTCCAATGGTGTCTGTGCTAGCATGTTTATGATTGCCTTTGTCCTGTTATATCAGTTGATTACTGTTTTTTAGACCTGGAATAATTATCAGTTGATCGTGGTGCAGCTCTGGAAAACAATTCTGGAGAAAAAAACCAGTTAACTGCAGAATGGATTGAAAATCTGAATTTTAGTTTTGGAACGGATAATGACCCATCATTATATTATTATAGTCTCGGTCCAATTATTGTTCAAAAAGAAATCGAAAATGATTCATTATCAAATGCAAGCGTGCCAGTAAATGAAAACGAGAAAGAAAACGTGAAACCAGATGGAAGTGATTAAATTAGAATTCCAGTTTCAATTAAATTTAAAGGTTAAACATTGATGCGATTATCTTAATTTAATTGAATGTTCGACGGATTTACTTACTTTTTGTTTAGTTTAGATATTGTATGGTATAATATTAACCTATGTACCTGTGTAATGACTGGATTTTTTGTTATAATTTTAGATGCTTTGGAAGATCACGCAGTACCACCAATACCTAATGGGAAAAATTCAACGCATGAAAATGACAATGCAAGCGATTTTTCACAAGATGATGACTTAATAGACCCTGATTATATACCCACTGACGGAGGTAATGTAATAGAAAATAATAAAATCATGGAACTAGAACACAATGAGGTAGGGGACAATTTGAGATATATAGAGGATGAAATGACGCCAAAGAGTAAACTCCTTAAAAGCAGAAAAAGGTTAAGAGATGAGACCAAATGGGGAAGAAATAGGAAAAAGTTTAAAATCAACTCGGGTCAAGAATATGTTTCTAGATTAGGAAAAAAATATGGAGCAAAATCTGTTTTACCTGCTTGTGCACAAAAATGTACTTTCAAATGTTCCGAAAAAATATGCGAGGATTTTTTCAACATCAGAGATCAGAAAATCAGAGTTTGCAAATTATTTTTCAAAGCCACATTAAACATATCAAATTGTGCGATAGACCTTGTTGTGAAAAAGATAACTGAATATGGTTTTCTAGCTAAAGAACAAAGAGGAACACATGCAAATCGGGCCAATAAAATAGGTGATGCTTTAATCCAGGAAGTAATTGATCATATCAATAGATTTCCGAGAACAGGATCTCACTACTGCAGATCATCGACAAAAAAGAATATCTAGAAGGATCATCAAACATCAGTATGATGTACAGATTGAATAAGGAGAAGTGTTTAGAAAATAATATGCCGTTTGTGAAACAACATACTTATCAGGAAATTTCCATCACGAAATTTAATCTAGGTTTTTTCAAGCCAAAAAAAGATCTCTGTTCGGTGTGGGAAGTATACAAAAATTCAAGTGATGAAGAAAAAGCTGCGAAAAAAGAAGAAATGAAGAAGCACGAGGAAAAGAAGATATTATCGCGCTTAGAAAAGGAAAATGATAAGAAATTAGCTTCAGTAAATGAGAATATTTGGCTTTCTGCATTTGACTTGCAAGCTGTGACCCCGCTGCCTAATGGAAATGTATCCTCTTTTTACTATAAACGTAAATTAAATGTTTTCAACTTTACTGTTTCCAATATTATTGCTAAGACGGGATTTTGCTACATGTGGCATGAAGGAGAAGCAAAAAGGGGAGCAAATGAAATAGCAACTTGTGTATTCGAATATATATAGAAGTATGGTATAGGAAAACAGATCATATTATTCTAAAGTGATAATTGTTCCGCACAAAACAAAAACCAATTTTTGGTAACTTGGGGATCTCGAACAGATAATTCACAAGTATTTAATCATGGGGCATACTGAGAATGAGGGCGACTCTATGCATTCATGTATAGAAAAAGAAAAGAATAGGATTTTGAAAAGCGGACCAATTTACGTTCCGATCGAACTCATAACTATGGTAAAAACTGCCAAGAAAAAAGGCACTCCATACGCTGTCACTGACATGACCATACAAGATTTTATACACTGGAAGAAGATAAACACAACAATGAAGAAAAATTTCAAAGTAAATGAGAAAGGAGAAAAAGTATCTTGGAATGATATCAAAATAATAATGATTAAAAAGACAACAGAATCCAACAAGATTTTTTACAAGACATCCTACGGCGATAAAGAATACAATATTATCGATATAAACAGAAAAAAATATGAATAATAAAACTAGCAGAGTTCCCTTTATTTCCGGCCTATACTGCTGCAGGCTAGGGACACTGCAGACCGTGCCATCTATAGAGCCTGTCTACTAACTAAAATCCGTAGATAATTCCAAAAAATTAACGAAAACTGTAGCGTCGTTTGTAATCAAATTTTATTGATTTTTATTACTGCGTATGCGCGATGTCATATTGCTCTTCATCTGTTAGTTCTGTTATACTGTTATGTTTCTTAGTTTAAGTGTTGAGAGTATTATAAGGTCTTGGTATTTTGGTGTATTTTTTAATTGCTATAGTGTACCTAATATTTATCTGTTGTTTCATTACTTTATTGTTAATCATTGAAAAGACAATGTCAAAGTGTATTCTGAAGGAGTCTAATAAGTGGTGTACTCGGTAAGTTTTATTAAAAAAAAATGAGCATTTTTTCTTTCTCAATTAACAACCCTTCTCTTTATTTTTATAAAACATAGAATTTTTACTAATTTATTCGACAACTTCAGAGATCATGATTGTTTTTTGCATTAGCTAAACTGAAAATTGTTGTATTACTAAAGTAAATATTCCTTTTTACAATTTTGTTCCTCCAATCCAGGAAGATAAGATTAATATGGCTGAAACTCAGTGGTAATAAATCATTAAATTTGTCGACGAGGAAACGATGGAGGATATGTTCCCTTCATTTTCAAAATCAGTGTTTCTTTGTTAAGACAGTTTCATTTGCCTTCCCATATGAGCGGAAATTAACAAAAATTAATGGTAATTTTTATTGTATTGAATATAGCATGCCATAATTTTGGACATTTTAAAATGTAACTTGAGTAAATGATAAGACTAGTACTGAATGTGTAATTTTATTAAAATTCCAGCTAAGCGCTTTCAATCATTAGGCCATTCTCAAAGCTGTCATCAAGAAAAAACATACAACAGGTGTCAAAAAACATCAACTGCTACATACAATGAAATAAAATGTTTGTTGTTACATCATTATTTAAGCAAATTTGTTAAAATTACCCTATAAAGAGGGAGTACAATTGTAATTAACATAACGAAACGTCTAATTTGAAATTATCAACTAAATGACACACCCTCTTTATAGGGTAATTTTAACAAATTTTACTTAAGTAATGATGTAACATCAAACATTTTATTTCATTGTATGTAGCAGTTACAGGGTTTGATATTTTTTGACACCTGTTGTATGTTTTTCTCTTGTCGCCAGCTTTGAGAATGTCCTAATGGATGAAAGCGCTTAGATGGAATTTTAGTAAAATGACACACTCAGTACTCATCTTTTCATTCACTCAATGTATATCTAGTGTGTTCACCATACTCAGACAATTCCATTTTAAAATGTACCGATTGAAAAAATAATAATCTGAGTTTTATTTTATGTTATAGCTATTCCCTCCACCAGCTATGGGATGGAAGGTATTGACCCCTTGCCGATTTTCATATACAGCCCATGGTATGACAATTTATGGGAAATGAAAGTGAGCATTAACTTTTGTTGAAGCACTACGTCTAAGAATTTGGTCTAGAGGTAACCAAAAATCTAATAAAGACAAAAAATAAAAAAAGAATGAATCAAAAAATAGTTAAAACCGAAGAAAATCAAGAATTTCTAAAAAAATCGAAAACTCCAAAAAAAGGAATTAAAAAAAACCAAAAAAATGTAAACATTCAAACATTTTTTCATATTTTCTTTTGGCATAGTACAAAAACATGTGTTAACTTATTATTTCAATAGTAAGCGCATTTTGTTTTCTTTTGTTGATATAAATTTTCAAGCATATTTGTGTATTTACTTATTTATTGTTGTTATTTTGTGTGTTTACTTGTAGAACTTCAACCAGAAACGAGAAAGGACTTCCACGAGACAGTGGGATTTTTAAGAGCCCTTAAGAAACACTTTAACAATCATAGTCTGCCGGGAGCTGCAGAGTAACTTAAACTGCCTTATGCGATGGTTTTATAAGAACGGAATGCTTTTAAATGTAGAAATATATAAATATGCAATATACTAGGTTTAAGCTTGTGATATAAACTTTACTTCCAGTAAAGAAATAAAGATGTATTTTAAGTGGTAATGAAATGTTAGATATATTATTTTAAATTTTATTCAGTCACAAGTGCTGTTTAGCACTCTTATATGTAATTACTTGGCATCTTGTATTTATAGAGCTGGGCAGTATTTAACAAATTTTCCTTTCAAAGTATTTTAATTACTTTTGTTCTAACATTCACAGTAATTATACTCAAATGTTATCTTTCACAGAAAGTTGCCAAAATTAGTAGTTAACTACTCATTGCTAACACTTTTTTTGATTAAGCAAGTAACAGTTATACTCCAGTAGTTTGTCCAGCTCTGTGTGTTTTTGTAGTATAATAACGAATAAATAAATTAATATAAACTTATCATAAATAATTTTCTACATTTATCTTGACTTAACATCATTTAAAAATCTAATGATACTCCAATCGAGAATGTATGTTACTCAAATTATTTTTTAATTATTGCATTGTTTTTACATTATAGTTTATTTATTGTCATTCTGTTTGTTAAGAGAAGTACTTTGTGGAAGGAATTATTTGTTGTCTATTTTTATACCAAAATATATAAACTGTTTACATGATTACTGTTTTATTTTTTCCAATTTAATTAACCAGTTATGGTCTATCATTTGATACTTCATTCAATTTAACTCAACATCTAATCATTATTGAGTTAATGGAGTTAACTTGAATGAAATATCAAATGATGTACTATAAATGGGTATTTTGAAATAATATAATTAAAATACAGTGAATTTGAATATACCGCCAAAACCTAAAATTACAGAAATCTTTTTAACATCACTCAATTGTTTAGTCGACAGGCTCTTTAGATGGCGCCACAATCAGTGTCTCATGTAACTGTGCGTTATCTGTGTACTACAGCACCAACTATTCCAGTGAATAAAAATAATGACCTCGTGAGTTTATGCAATGAGAATTTAATTCCTAAAAATCATCACAATTTTTTGAAGCAACTTCCAAACACGATAGTGATTGTAACAGTGAATTGAATTAAATAATCCAGTACTCAATTTTGTTGTTTTTATTTTTGAATAAAGCTATTATATACATTTCTTCAAATTAGAATTTATTAGTTGTTTTTTCTGTAACATAAATTGCCGACATACACAAGGTAACATTAGACAAGTATTAGATATCCTAAAAATCTTCATGAAGTTCAGTGTAACAGTAGGACAAGTATTAGATATCCTAAAATTTGTCATGAAGGTCAGTGTGACAGTAGGACAAATACATTTTTTTCAAAGTTCTAATTTCCCAATGTAATTTATAGTTCGCAACTTTTATTTGTGAGGGTATATTGCACTCTTAATGAAAAAATTATTCAGATTCTTGTATTACTAGCTGCGCTATTATAGCGTTAAAATACTGAGATATTTTAAATTCAATTTTCTGGCAAACAAAGATTTCACACATAACCTAGTGTTGCTCTGAGGCGACGATATTGAATTCTCTGTGTTTGTATATTATAATCATTACTAATATTTGATTTATTGGATTTTTATTTTTATAGAAAGCTTTAAGTTAAAATATGATGTTATTTTAGTTACATAGACTCCACATAGTGAAGTAATAGTTCAAAAATACATATGTTTTTCATCAGGTGGGGTAAAAGTGGGATATATGCTGCGGGGGTATAAATGCCGCATATACCGTGATTCGTAAGCCATTAGTAGAAAGGATTTTAAGGTACAATTCACAATATTCGACAATTAGTTTTAGTTATGAGTGCAGTGGGGGACCATCTACGTTTGATCTATTCCAACTAACATTAGAACAAAATCGGTACGTCAGCTTATTACATAGAAATATTTTGTTGATGCCTTTTCAACCTTCTATAAAACCGCTTGTTTATTTACAAAATTTATTTCATATAGCGTTATATGATATCATGTAGGTTTGTTTACAGATCTGTTTGTCAATTTTTTTCCAGTTTTCGACTTTTGTAAATAAACGGGTGCGGCGTCTCTCCATATCTAAAAGGAGAGACGCCGCATGTTGTAGATGGGAGAGATGCCTCAAATTATATTTTAAAATTTCTGAAAAATATTTGATATTTATTGAGTATTGGTGTATATTGATAAATAAAATGCCAAGGAAATATATTCGAAAATTAACTGCTAAACCACGAGCTCAATGGACCGGAGAACATCTTGCAACAACGATAGAAAAAGTAAGAGCCGAAGAAATTTCCAAACGTGAAGCCGAGAGGAGATATGGGTACCAGCACGGACCATCGACCAAATAATGAAGTCGGGTAAATTGCGAAAAGGTTCTCTTGGTCCAGCAGGTACAATTCAATATTTTTGATTAAAAAAAAATAATTAAATTACGAATCCCCTTTGCAGGAGTTTTTGTTTATGAAAATGAAAAAAAGCTGGTAAGTCATATTAAAAAATTAGGTAAGGCTGGCTTTGCCCCGGACAGAAGTACAATTGAAGCAATGGCATTCAATTTAGCTGAAAAACTTGGTCTCAAGCACACCTTTGCCAAAGAAAAAGCAAAAGCTGGACTGCATTGGTTTAAATCTTTTATGGACAGAAATCCAGAACTGTCGATAAGACAATCAGAGGGTTTATCCTTAGCAAGGGTACGAGGAATGAATCGCGATGAGGTAGATCCATTTTTCCAGCTGTTGGAGAATGTCTTAACAGAAAATGATTTATTAAATCGGCCATCAAACATATTTAATATGGATGAGGCCGGTATCCAGCTTATTGATAAGCCCAGTAAAGTGAGTTTTGCAAAAGGGTCAAAAGATGTGCACGTTCTAACATCTCGCGCGAGAGGCGAAAACGTTACAGTTGTACATGTTGTAACGCCGAAGGAATGTTCTTGCCTCCAGTTTTAACTATGAAAGGAGTCAACCAAAAACCTAAGTTTTCTAATGGTTTGCCGGCTGGATCTTCAGTATATATGAATCGAAAATTTTCTTTCATAAATTCAGAACTTTTTTAAAGTGGCTCCAAGAGCAATTCATACCTAGGAATAAGCCAGTTGGAAAAACCTTGTTAATTATTCTCGGATATTCTTCTCATAACTCAGATGAGGAAATGTTAGAGATAGCAGAAAAAAACAGAATAATTTTATTATGCCTACCTATTCATTGCACCCAAGCTATGCAACCAGTAGATAGAAGCTTTTTTGGTTCCCTCAAGACGTACTGGAATCAAGAATTTGGATGCTAAACCATTCCGATCGTAATCTGTCTCGACGTGAGGTAGGCGAAATCTTGGGGAAAGCGTGGGTTCATGCTTCTACACCAGCAAAGTCAATTGCAGGCTTTAAATGAACTGGAATTTTTCCTTTTTATCCTAACGCAATTCCCGAACATTTGTTTGCTATTTCGAACATAGCTAAGCAATATATTGCAAATAATACTACTGAAAATATATCAAGCGTAAACAACGGTCTGTCTGGAACTCAGGGCAGAGAACAGATCCCTGAGCCGCAGCCTAGTACTTCGAGCTCTGAGCCACCTGTTTTTGATATCACACCAGGTAAAATGTTGCAGGAAATAAGACCCGTACCAGAGATACCGTTGTCATTTAATAAAAGAAAACAATTACCAACGGTTTTAACATCACTACAAAAAATATCTTCAAAAAAGGCGAAAGGGGAGACTTTGCAGAAAAAAAACTATTAGTAAAAGACAACCAAAAAACAAAAACACAAGAAAAACGAAAACAGAAACAAGTTGCACAATTGTCAAAGACGAATAAGAAAGCAAACTATGACAACAGTGATGAAGACGTTTCATCACATTCAGCCAGTGATAACGACGTCTTACCGGATTCAGATAGTGATGATGACTACCGCTGCGTAGAATGTTTTGAGCAATATAACAAAACAATACAAAAAGTAGACTAGATTCAATGTATAAAATCTCTAAAATAGTTACACGATACCTGCACAATGCATTCCAACGTGTGTAATGTTTGTCGACATGAGAAACTGAAAAAAAACACAGTAGGCATCTCTACCCTTTAAATTACACGTCGTGGACTCTACCGTACAGTTAAAACAACTGCAAAAGGTGCTGGAACACGCCCACGGACGAGACCACTTGTTACCTACGTATTTTGGGGCGCTGATTACGAAAATGCGGGTTAAAACTTCCGCTGGAGGGTGGAACACCCTTAAAATTGCAAAAAACACCCCTTAATAGGTGTGTTTTTCGACTGTACTAGTTGTTTTGCAAACTAAGGCATCTTATATGTTTTTTGGGGCGCTGATTACGAAAATGAGGGTTAAAACTTGCAGCAATGGCTTAACCACCCCCAAAATTGCAAAATCACCCCTATATAGGGGTGTTTTTCGACTGTATTAGTTGTTTTGCAAACTAACTCATCTTATATGTTTTTTGGGGCGCTGATTACGAAAATGAGGTTCAAAACTTGCAGCAATTGCTCAACCACCCCCAAAATTGCAAAATCACCCCTATGTAGGGGTGTTTTTCGACTGTATTTGTTGTTTTGAAAACTAACTCATCTTAAATGTTTTTTGGGGCGCAACAACAAATACAGTCGAAAAACACCCCTATGTAGGGGTGATTTTGCAATTTTGGGGGTGGTTGAGCCATTGCTGCAAGTTTTAAACCCCATTTTCGTAATCAGCGCCCCAAA
Source organism: Galeruca laticollis (assembly GCA_963921935.1). Classification (NCBI taxonomy): domain Eukaryota; kingdom Metazoa; phylum Arthropoda; class Insecta; order Coleoptera; family Chrysomelidae; genus Galeruca; species Galeruca laticollis. Next base: position 196,136,213 of record OY998179.1, on the reverse strand, counting down.
AAACATATAAGATGAGTTAGTTTGCAAAACAACAAATACAGTCGAAAATCACCCCTATATAGGGATGCTTTTGCAATTTTGGGGGTGGTTGAGCCATTGCTGCAAGTTTTAACCCTCATTTTCGTAATCAGCGCCCCAAAAAACATATAAGATGCCTTAGTTTGCAAAACAACAAGTACAGTCGAAAAACACACCTATTTAGGGGTGTTTTTTGCAATTTTAAGGGTGTTGCACCCTCCGGCGGAAGTTTTAATCCTCATTTTCGTGATCAGCGCCCCAAAATACGTATGGGACAAGTGGTCTCGTCCGTGGGCGTGTTCCAGCACCTTTTGCAGTTGTTTTAACTGTACTATTCTAGCCACGGCAACTCTCCCTACCCGGTGGGAGAGTGTTTTAATTTTAAAGTAGTGGAATGTGTTACACAAACGTTGAAGTTTGTTAATTTTGTTTCAATTAAAAAAATTAAAATAGAGCTGTGACAATTTTTTTTCAAAAAGTGTGGCGTCTATCCCACTTTTACAATATTTTCTTTTATTTTTTTTAAAGAACTATAAAGTGTTAAATTATACCATGGCTAGCTTAGTGCATTGAAAAGTTTTCATATTATTTTAGGGAACAATTTAGCGCCTTACTTCTAATCTTTTATAAAATTATGATTCAGATCATTTCTTCATAAGAGCATTTCATAGTAATTTTATACACTCGTCAATCTCTGCTAGACCTATTTGTAGGGTTTTCTTACTACATAAAGAAAATTGTTCTTTTTTGTGGACTGCATTTTTCTTATATATTTTTACAACTATGATTAACATACTTCTAAAATTAATTTAGAGGAGATTACACTTTTTTCCTCTAACCTCACCCATCTTGAAACAAGAGAGGGATTAACTAAGAAATTTGCGATGTTGCCAATTTGGCATGGTTGTTGGACTGTATCCAACATGGTGGGGGGCCAGAAGAAGGCAATTTCTCCCTTTCATATTCTTTTTTGGAAACATTGTTTATTCAAGGATTATTCCTTGGAAATTACTAGATCTAGTAAAATCTTATTTTTATACTTAATATATAGTATTTAAATAGAAAAAATTAAATTATTTAAAAAAATGTTTAATATTTTTATTTGCGTTTTTTTTCAAAATAAATTTAATTGTGAATTATTGCGTATTTTTGCAATGGAAAAATATTTATTTGCGATTACTTAAATTGCAATTCGAATATGGCATGTTTTTTATGCAAATGCTTGTTTCATACTGAGTAGGTTTTTACAAAGTAATGTTTTTTTACTTACAACTATCATTATTTCTAGGTGTGTATGTATTTTAGTTTTTACAAGGGAGTATAACAACAGTAGAAGAACTTTCATACATTTTTACACATAAGTTTTACAAGATAACTGTTTTGATTCACTGATGACAATTTTTTTATCACCTCTTCACTAGAAGTCTTTTTTACATTAAGGCTAATATTTACATGAGTTTACATAAGTAATATTTACATTATTTTACTCGATGGGCAGAACAGCAATTTTTGTAATCGATCGTAAGTATGTGCCTGATTGTGTTCTTACCTCAACCACCCTTACCTTAGCATCTTTGCCGGGAATTACCTTTGTGATTCTGCCCATTGGCCATTTAAGAGGGGGTGCGTTATCTTCCTTTAAGATGACTAGCATACCCTCTCTCAAATTAGGTTCATTTTTGTGCCATTTAGGGCGATTTTGTAGCAACGTTAAATAGTCGTTTTGCCACCTTTTCCACAATGTTTAATTTTAGCACATATTTGCCAGAATTTTAGTCTATTGTCGGGGGTTTTGGTATGATTTAATTCTGGATATGAGGTTACAGATTCTCCTATCAAGAAGTGACTTGGTGTGGAGTAACTCAAGTCTGTAATGTCATTATTTATTTGTGAAATTGGGCGTGAATTAAGTATTCCTTCAATTTCAATTATTACGCTATTAAATTGTTCATAGGTTAAGGTTGAGTTTCCAATTACTCGCTTAAGATGATGTTTGGTGCTTATAACTGCCGATTTCCAGAGCCCACCAAATATCGGAGAATAACTGGGAATGAATTTGAATTCAATTCCCTCATTGGCTGAATAGTCAATAACAAAATATTTGTGCTCCTTACAAGCTTGTAATTTATAGAGGTCAGTTAATTCATGATTGGCCCCTTTATAGGTACTACCATTGTCGCAATATATTTTGGAAGGTTTTCCTCTCCAGTTCAAGATGTATGGCCTTCACCTTGAAACAGACAAATACTACTATATATGCCTTAGTGATAATGGATTTTCTAATGCGATATTGCTTAAGATTAAAATATCCACAATAGTCTATGCCTACATGTGTAAAGACTCTGCCCGAGTTAACCCTGTCTTCAGGAAGAGACCCCATTAATTGAGTAGAAAATTTTGCCTTTAACCTAAAGCATACAGTACAGCAATGGATGTTCTTTTTTATTTCACGATTGCCACTTATTAACCAATATTTCATTTTTAGGCTGCTAAGTATCTGTTTTTGACCAGCATGATTCAACCTTAAATGTTCTGTTTTAATTATTAAGTTGGTTACATGAGAGTTTTTTGGCAGTATTATAGGGTGCCTTTGTTCATAAGCTATTTCTGAAGCATTATGAAGTCTACCCCCCACATGGAGAAGTCCCACTTTATCAACGAAGGGGTGCAAAGATTTTATATTGCTTTCAATTTGAGAATTTGATTTCAATAGCTTTAATTCTTCTGAAAAGTATTTACTTTGTTCTGTTCTGATAATAATTTTTAAAGCACTATCTAATTCTGAAGGAGTTAAATTGTCAACTGATTTGTTTTCTTTGTTTTTAAGATTATTTATGAAACGAAACATATAGGCAACAACTCTTTGCAATTTTATAAAACTAGAGAAGTTTTCAAAGAATAATTTCTCATTATTTGTACTGGTCAAAACTTGTCTTTCAATAACTTCTGGCATAGGACTGATAATTTCAGGGCTATTTACATTGTAAGAAAATTCTAATTTTTGAAGATGCTCTGGTCCATGAAACCAAGTTGTTTTTGTATGGAATTCGTGAGGATCAACACCTCGGCTAAGCATGTGTGCAGGATTTGATTAGAAGTGCAATACGCCCAATGAAATTTCTTGCTTAATTCTTGAATTTTAACTATTCTGTTGGCGACATAAGGATTTAACACCTTTGCGTCTGATTTAATCCAGCAAAGAACAATATTCGAGTCAGTATATAGAAATGTTTCGTTAATTGTTGGACTTAACAATGTATAAAGCCGACTTGCTACATTTGCCAATAATAGAGCACCATTTAACTCTAAACGGGGTATTGTTATATCTTTATTTATGGGTGTAATTCTTGACTTGGAACACAAAATATACTTTATTTTCAAAAATCGTTCTGGCATATAGGACACAACCATAAGCAATGGTGGATGCAATTCTAATTTTAGTGCACCGGAAAAATGCAGATGTCGCTCAAATTTTAATATAGGCATGCTATTTAGACTACTTTGAAATTGGTCGCATAACTGCTTCAAGTCTTCGGGTACAATGTCATCCCAACCTAACTTTCTGGCCCATAACTTTTGCATAATGGCCTTAGCCTTTACTAGTAGAGGTCCCCCACCCCCATAGGATCATAAAATTTGCAAATGTAGCTTAAAATGTGCCTTTTTGTTACACATGGATTATTTTCATTTTTTGAGGAAAAAATTTTGAAGCAATCATTTTTTATATCATAGGATACACCTAAAGTTTTTATTGTGCTATTATTTTTATTAATGTCTATTTCATCTAACTGTTGTTCATCTAGGGGTATATTATTCAAAATAAGTTCATTGTTTGATGCCCATTTATGCAACTCAAAGGAGGCTAATTTTAACAAATCAATTAATTGAGAATTTAATTCAAGAACATCTTGTAAGGAATCTTCACCTGCAAGTATATCATCAATGTATGTGGAATTTTGTAAATCCTTTGCTGCTAAAGGATATTTTTTTTTGTTTAAATCTGCAATTTCCTTTAAACACCTGGTGGCAAGAAATGTTGAGCTTTTTAGACCATATGTGACTGTTTGAAGCTGCAAACATTTAATTTGTTCATGTGGACTTTCTCTCAATAAGATATTGAGTAAGGGCCCATGCTCTGGATGAATTAGAATCATTCTAAACATTTTCTTTATATCTGCTAAAAGAGTATAAGTGTGTGTTCGAAAAAGTATTAATATGTCAAAAAGTTCGTTATGTACCAATTCACCATTATAAAGGAAGTCATTTATGGAGTTTTTATTTTTACTATGCATTGACCCGTCAAACACTACCCGCAATTCTGTAGTCCTTTTGTCTTCATTTATGACAGGATGATGTGCCATAAAGTAGGTAGAAAAATTACCACTCTCATATTCTTTGATATCAATTATTTTTGCATCACCTGAACTAATATATTCATCAATGAAAATTTTGTATTTATTAAATAAATCAGGATTTGTTTGAAACCTTTTTTCTAAATTCTGGAAACGTTTTTATGCAACTGAGAAGGAGTCTCCTAGATCTATTTCTGACAAATCTAGCTTGAGTGGTGAATTGACCTGAAATTTGCCATTTTTTAATGTAGTTGACCTTTTAAAAATGACCTCGCATGCCTCTTGCTCACTTTTATATTCTGGAAATAGCTCTGGTACCTTTTCAGTGTCCCAAAATTGTGAGATAATATTTTCAATATTTTCCTCCTGCACCAAGGCATGACATGATACAAGCGATGAATTGCTAAAGTAAGCGTGGCTGTTCAAACTAAGGTTAGAACATTTGGGAATTGCCCCTGAGATTAAATAACCAAATGGAGTGTTTTTTAGAACAATACTATTTTTTACATTGATTTTACCATCTTGCAAAATCTCAAAGACTATATCTGCTGATAATAAAATGTCAATGTTTTTTGGAAAATGTAATTCATCATTTGCTAGAGTCACACCTTTTGGTATATTTAATTCAAATGTATTTAGAGAATGTTTTGGCAAATTGATTGTGATTTTGTCCACAAGTGCAAATTTAGAAGTTAGGCTATAATTGTTTTCTTGTGCAAATAATTTCAAGTTAGCTGCCTTTGCTATTTTGAATGAAGCCTCTGTAACACAGAAAATATTTACATTGTAGTTGAAAGTTGGAACATTCAACATTTCAATTAAATTTTTTGTTACAAAGGAAGTTTGACTTCCTGAGTCAGCTAATGCATAAGCATTCAAGAAATCACCAGACTGTGTTTTTAATTTTACTTTAATTGTAGGTAACAAAACTTCATCTCCAAGATTCTTTGCAAGACAGGAAATTTCAACCTTTTTATCTAAAATCTGACTAGTTTGCCCTATATTTTCTATTACATGATTATCCAGATGTAAAATACTGTTATAATTTTTGTTACATTAAACACACTTAAAATCCAATTTACATTTACCTTCATGGTTGCTTAAGCATATTGTACAATGTTTATTATCTTTTATTAAATTAATCCTTTCGATAGCAGACCGAGATTGAAAAATTCTGTGCCCATTATTATTACAAAAAGTACATGTTGTTTCCTTTTTTGTAATAGTTTGCTTAGGGTTAGCCCTTGTCATATGAACATGTTTTTCTTTAATATTTTTTACTTCTAGCTGATTGACAGCCTCAAGTGCAGTAGCACGTGCCTCTAAAAACTCCAAAAATTCATTTAATGTGGGCAGTTTTGAAGCATCCCTATCTATCTGATAGGCTCTGTTAGTATACTGATCTAATTTTTTAGATAAAATTCAAATTAATATCATATCCCAAGTATCGATAGTATCATTTAGTACATTTTTGAGACTACCTAAGTGTTGTTTAACTTTGCTCACAAATTCACGTAATGCAATTGTGGTGCCTTTGCTAATACTTGGCAAGTCTAAAATAGAATAAATATAGAGATTTATGAGCATAGTTTGATTATTGTATGTTTTGTCAAGAATATCCAGTGCCTTGTTATAAGAGTCACCGATTATAGACAAAACGTCGATCAACGCCAGAGCTTCATCCCTTAAATATGACCTCAAATAAAAAAGTTTTTCCACCTTCTACTGTTTTTCTCAATAACTGCTTTAAAAATTTCGAGAAATGGTTTAAATGTATTCAGGTTTTTACCCGTGAAAGGTTCAATTTGTATAGGTTGCAGCTTTGCTGTCGATATGAATTCATAATTTGAATTAATTTGAGCTTGGCTCATATATACATTATTTGATTGATATGGTTTAACTACAGCTTTGTTTAGAATAACAATAATTTTTGAAAGTGGTTCAGAGGAGACATTTTTGAATTCTTCAACTTCAATGTTTTCCTCTTCATTAGGGCTTAAACATAATAAATCTATAAGATGCTGATCAAACGCCTTTTGGTTATCAACTGTAACATGTCTGTCAGTGAGACATGTTACTATTTACATCAATTATTTTGGAGCGTTACTTAATTATTCGTCAGCTACTCCCACCTCTAATTACAAATCCTTTTATTTCGAATATTAGGAACGTATCCTCGATAGTTTTTACTATCATTAAATGTCTATTTAAAACTGTGAGTTATCTGTGTTTAAAACTACGATTCAAGGAATCGGCTGGTTCATTTCTTCGCTGAGAAGTTATTCAGCATTCTCCTTTTTAATAATATCATTTTGTGTGTGATTTTTAATTTTCTTCGCTGGTAAGTTATCTATATATTTTCAAATTGTAATTGTGTGCTTACAAATGATTCTATTTCGATTTTTCTATTTAGTTAAATTATTTCGTTTAAAAAAAAACAATGTTTTTTGTTATGGCGTTTTCCTTTTTTTCTTCGCCGGTATTATCTTTCTTTAAAAAAAATCTGGTGACGCCCTAAGTCATTTTATGAAGCGAATTTATAACAGATTCTTTATATGGTTATTTTCCACCGATTTAAATTTGCTTTTTCTGATTATTTTGGGAACAGGACGGATAAGAATGAATAGTTTTCTGTGGTTTTATTTTGAAAATTAAATTCAAATTTTTATATGTATTGGAGTATAAGCTCCTACCTGTTCATTTTATTCCTCCTTTTCAATTTTCTACTGTTTCTCCTGTTTTTTTATTTCTTTCCCTACAGCTCTGCAGCCTTAAGGACCGTCTACAGACCTTACTGTACCGACCTTAAGGACCGTTTACTTTAAGGACCGCTTCAGAGTTTACCGTAAGGACCTCTACAGACCGTCTACTGGATCCACTCATCGGACCACATCGTCCAAGTCCATACAACAACGGCTCAAGAACCCTCGACTACTGCTGCGAGCTGTACGTCCCGACTCTTCCCAAGATAAGTCCCTAACTTATTTTTGGTATATATAAAATATTGAGTTGGGCATTTTTACTATATAACTGATATTTTTTCGTATTTGTATTGAGAATATACGGTTTTTGTAAATTTATTATTGTGTGTCAAATAAATCTATGTGTCCCGAAATTTTGTTTGTTGATTCACCTTATCCCAATTGAGGTAATAAAAAATAGTGTAACTAAGGCCGAATTCACTACCTGAACAGAGTCCCAAGGCCGGGTACTTAGGTTGTGACAAATTTGGCGCCCTTGTTCTGCTATTTTTTTACTGACATCGAGATATAAAATTTCGTTGTTGTTAAAACATTCAATATAAAGTTTTATCTAATACGAATACTGCGAAATTTGCTTTTTGGAATATCTTTTTCAGGCAAATTTCCTTTTTTTCATTCTGTTAATAGTTGATGTTTGGTTTTTCGGTTCTTCTAGTTTTTTTCTTTGTCAAGGTTAATTGCTTGTTGGATTCTCAACACGTTCCAAAGTAATTGACTTTGAATTTTGTTTTTCAAATTGATTGTTCGTTCAGACTTTCAATAATTTTGTTAAAACATTTAACATACAGGGTTATTCGAAAGTAATACTTTGAATAATTTTGTTTTTTTCTTGATTTACTTTTAAAATCAACTTCTTTATTTTTCTTAAATATATTTTAAGTAAAATTTAATTAGCTTTTTGGTTAGCAATTTTAAAAATTTTCATTCGAAAATAAAATGCAGGCAAATCATTTGAAAGCATATGAACTTTCATATGAAATTAAAATCAGAGATGAAACTGTACCTGATACTGTTGAGGAAAAACGTAGGCTTCTTAATGGTTTATTAGCTCGTGAAAAAGCTAACCGTAGTTTTTCATCGCCAATAAATACTTACACTTTTGAGGAAGATCATTTAGAGATTCTTAACACTATTCAAGATTTAAGTGAAGTAATAAATAATTTCAATGGAAATAAACGTGAACCTGTTTTTAGTAAAATAAATTCCACTAATAGACTAAATAGATTAAATATTGACCCAGATGATGATCAACAAGTTCAAGTTAAAAATTCATTGAATAGGGATGTACTTTTACTTGAATCTGATTTTGATATGAAAACTACTCCTTTCATTTCAGTTGATAGTGAAGAGTCACATAATAATCATGTTCCTCTTGCTTCGTCTTCTTTGTCTTCTCCTTCAGTCCCACAGTCTCGTCATGATCCAGTATACAAGTGGAATATTTCATTCTCTGGAAAGATCGAATCACTCCATCTTTTTTTGGAAAAGGTTGAATTATTTAGAGTTTCTAGAGGTATTTCTGATACCGAATTATGTTTGCAGTCTTGTGAGTTCTTTCGAGGCAGTGCTTTTACATGGTTTCTTAATAATCGTAGTAAATTCAGTACTTGGTCTGATACTGTTGCTAAATTAAAAGCAGATTTTCTTCCGTATAGTTATGAAACAGATTTAGAATTAGAGATTTTAAATCGAACTATGGGTGAGAATGAGCCCGTTACTATTTATATTTCTTCTATGATAGGTCTTTTTAATCGTTTAACGAATGTTGTAGATGAAAAATCTCATGTTGCAAAAATTCGTAGAAATCTTTTACCATTTTTTGTTTCTGCTTTGGCATTACATAGTCCCAATACTGTTGATAAACTTACCGAGCTTTGTAAAAGAGTTGAATAATCCAGAGTTTGGTCTGATCGTTACCGACCACCTTCTTCGCAAAATTGTCTACTTGAACCTGATTTGGCTTGTCTTTATGTTTCACCAAATTCTTCTTCTAAAAGAAAAAGTTCTATTGATGTTTCCGTTTTGTCTTCTAGTTTATGTTGGAATTGTAATAGAACTGGTCATATTTTTACGAAATGTCGTTCTCCTAAGTCTATTTTTTGTTATGGTTATGGTGCTAAAAACACTACAAAACCAAATTGTAGTTCTTGCAATCCAAAAAACGAGGTTCGAACTGGTCCTGTGAATCTGACGACAGTCTCCAGTCCAACACAAACCACTTCGGAAGTAGATTCAGGAAGTTCAAAACGTAAATCCAGCAAACCGTCACCAAGTCAAAATTAACTTCAAATTTTTCTCCTTCGACTCACGAATGGCAAACTTATCTTAGTTTTGTCAGAGATTTCTTATCGTCTTCATGTTGTCGTTCTGTAAATCTTGACAAACAATTATCTTCTTGTACCGGTTCACTTGTCAATCCTGTACCGGATGTTGAATTATCTAATGATGTTTGTAGTATTGATTTAGATGTGAAATTAACTGTCTCGACCCTTACTTCGTTGAATTTAGATGTGCCTGTGTTCTCTATGTTACCTATATTATCCACTCCTATTTGAGCTTGTTACAGCCCCTTATGGTTTAGTTAATGCTCCTAAAACTATGGCTCGTCTAATGGACATAGTTATAGATCCATCTCTTAGACCTTATTGTTTTTGTTATTTAGATGACATTATTATCGCTACCCCTACCTTTGAGCTTCATATGGAAAATCTCAATAAATTGTATCTTAGGCTAAATGCAGCCAATCTTACTGTCAATCTTGAAATATGTAAATTTTGTCGTGAATCTCTTAAGTTTTTAGGTTTTGTTGTTGACAAAAATGTCTCTGCTATTTTGAATTATCCAGCTCCAAAGAATACTACTGAGATAAAACGTCTCATAGGTCTTATTGGTTGGTATCGTCGATTTATTAAAGATTTTTCTACTATTTGTTCTCCACTCACTGATCTTCCTCATGGCAGAAAGAAAGGCCAATCCATTTCTTGGACTCCGCAAGCTGAAAATGCTTTTATTGAAGTTAAGAAACGTCTTACTTCTAGTCCAATTCTTGCAAGTCCTGATTTTTCTAAACCCTTTACCTTTCAAACTGATGCTAGCGAAACTGGTCTTAGTGCAATCCTGTATCAGGAATGCGATGGTCTGGAACATCCTATTGCGTATGCAAGTCGTACTTTGAATAAAACTGAGAGAAAGTACAGTACAACAGAAAAAGAACTTTTAGGAGTTATTTTTGGCGTTGAAAAATTCCGAGGCTATGTTGAAGGCACTCATTTTATTCTTGAGACAGATTATTCTTCTTTGCAGTATCTTTCTAAACTTTCGAATCCCACAGGTCGCTTAGCACGTCTTTCTCTTAGGCTCTCCCAGTTTGATTTTGAAATCAAACACAGAAAAGGAACCACTATGGTGGTCAGTGATGCTTTATCTCGTTCTTTATCTGAAATTTCTGTTATTGACGTGAGTACCTTTGAACCAGATGCTTGGTATACTTCTATGATTGAGAAAGTTTCGAATAATCCCGATTCATATCCCACATTTAAGGTTGACAATAATGTTTTGTATAAACATATGTTTTCGTCGAATCCAATATCTAGTAATTTATCTAATTGGAAAATTGTTGTTCCTACTGCCAACCGAATTGACATATTAAGGTTATTTCATGATAATGAATTAAGTGCTCATTTGGGCATATCTAAAACCATTTCTCGTATCTCTGGAATATATTATTGGCCAAAACTCAGAAGTTCTGTATCTCGCTACGTTAATAAATGTTCTGTTTGTAGTTCTTGTAAAACACTAAATCTACCTAAATTTTTATAACGCTCGTTATCATCCCCAAGCAAATCACACAGAACGAACAAATAAGACAATTGTTACAGCTCTAAGGTGTTATATTCATGAAAATTCGTCTCACAATAACTGGGACACTTCGTTACATAAGGTTGCACAAGCAATTAGAACCGCGAAACATGACGTTACGGGTTATTCCCCAGTTTTGCTCGAAACGTTCCGTTAAGTGGAGATTTTTACGGTGCAATTTCTGAAAACGCGAATAACATTATTAATACTGGTGAAAAGCTACTGTTTAATTTCTAACTTGTCTAACTGCTAACATGATAGCTTAAATATTTATTTTCAATTCAACCTTGGAAGTTTTTCTGTCAGTTACAAAAATTGTCAATGTCAAAAATAAAAAATTTCTACTTCATAAAATATATTTGATTTTTATCAACGATTCAAGATAATTTGAATGATATCCAATCCTTCCAAGTGAAATAAGAGCTATTGAAGCTTTATGTGTGTTTAAGGAATAATCGTTCGTTTATTCCCATACATAAATTTGATCTCTCGAGTCGGACAGAGCATAAAACCAGCGATAAATCCTAATTATTAAAATTGGAAAATGGAATGTGTGTCTGGTATCTGGTAATTGGACTGGACCGATTGTGAATTGGACTTTGTCAAGGACTCATTCAGGTCAGACGTTTCCAATATATTTTTTATTTTTTGAACTGTTCAACATTTGACGTGCGAGTTTTCGCACACAGTTTGCAAACTTTTTTTACGTATATAAACCTGTAATCAAACATGGATCCGGATGCGTTGTTATTAAAAGCGCACGCCGCTCGAAGAACTGCTAAAGGTAGTATCACTAGAATAGAGAATTTTATCAATGCAAATGCAGGTAATTTATTGCATAAACTTGAATATGATACCAGGTTAGAGCTACTTGAAACTTCTTTCAAAAAATTTTGTGAGTCTCAGGACGTCATTGAGGGCTCCGAGACAGATCTTGATAAGATTGGTGACCCTAGTGACTATGAAGAAAAATATTGTACTTTAAAAACTCAATTAAAAATTTTGATTGATCATTCTTCTCCTAAAGATAATGCTACCGTTCAAGGTACAAACCAACAAGGTCATCACGCAAATTCCATACAAAATGTTAATGTTAAAACAGAGGTAAAATCTAAGATGCCTGAAATTGTAATTGACAAATTTGCAGGTGGGCACCAAAGTTGGAATGGTTTCTATGATATTTTTAAAGCCCTTGTTTTAGACAATGATGATTTGGCAGAAATACAAAAACTTATTTATTTAAAATCAAATTTACTGGGTGAACCTCAAAAATTAATTTCAAATTTACCATTGGTCGCCTCTAATTTGTCAGTAGCAATTGACATACTTAAGGAAAGATATGAAAATAAGTTAGCGAATATTTACGTTCACATCAAGGGCCTATTAGACGTTCCATCAATAAATAAAAGTAATTCAATGAATTTGCGTAACTTTGTTGTCACAGTTAAACAGCACACTGAGTGCTTAAAAAATTTGAATGTTCCTATAGCAGAGTGGGATTTGATTTTGGTGTATATTTTGTCCCAAAAACTAGACATTAACACTAGACGTGGGTATGAATTGGAAAGAGGTCCTACTCTTTTACCTACTTTAGACGGGTTCCTCAAGTTCGTTGAGAAAAGATGTCAGGCTGCTGAAAATTTGGTTTCGCCAGAGTTGCCTCGTAAAAACTCTAATTTTGCTAATGTAGATAAAAAGTTAAGTTGTTTGTTTTGCAAAATGTCAAATCATAACATGTTTAAATGCTTTAAATTCAAAGAATTGCCATTGAATAAAAGAAAACAGTTTATATTTTCAAATCGGTTATGTTTAAAATGTTTTGCTCCACATCATGTAAGTCAATGTGAGTGGAAGAATTGCCCTATTTGCGGCGAAGCTCATAATTCCCTATTACATGCGGGAAATTCTGTCGATTATTCGTCAAAATCTAATAATTCTCACAATAATACAATAAATGCTCAACAAAATTCGAGTTTTGATTCCAATCGTGGGCCTACCAATCACAAACAAAAAGGTTATTCCATGAACAAATCGAGTAGTAACTCAGATCAAGCTTCTAACATAGAACAAATACAAAATTCGGAGGTTACTCAAGCTTCCACTAGTGACAAGCTTGGGGCACAATCCAACACTATGTCAAGCCTTTTTATAAACCAAAAATCTCATATTTTATTGGCAACTGCATCCGTACATGTTTCAAATAACAATGGCCATTTAATATCTGCCAGAGCCGTGCTTGATAGTGGGTCTCAAGTATCACTAATCACACATAAATTAGCGAAAAGACTACAATACCCTACCTATAATAAAAACTTGTCAATTTGTGGTGTATCAGGTCACATGCAAGTAAGTGAAGGAATAGATATTAAATTGTTCTCAAAGGTTGATCCCACAAAAACATTTGAAGTAAATTGTTCCGTAACAAATTTTATTTCTTCTAAGTTGCCTCAATTTCCTCTACAAACAGATCGATTAGAAATCCCTTGTAGTATCGTCTTGGCCGACTCAAATTATGATGTTCCAGATCACGTAGATTTGTTATTAGGAGCAGATGTTTATTATTCATTACTTTTACCTGGTCTGATTAACCTTGGGGACAACCTACCCATATTACAAAATACTCATCTTGGTTGGGTGGTAGGAGGTGTCCTATCCCCAACAATCTTGTCAAATTTTATAACATGTGATCAAGTTCCCTCACATTCTTTATTCATTAATTTCAATCAAATCGACAATTTGCTGCAAAAATTCTGGGCAGTTGAAGATGTGCCACAAGGACGTATTTTATCAAGTGAAGATGAACTTTCTGAACAAATATTTAAGGATACCACAAAAATTTTGGATAATGGTAGATTTCAAGTGGATATGCCATTTAAATCGCCCGTTGAGAGTTCTAAACTAGGCGAATCTTTTTCATATGCCAAAAAACGTTTTCTTTCATTAGAGAAAAGATTGCATCAAAATAAGTCATTGTTTGACCAATATTCAGATTTTATTAAAGAATACATCAACTTAGGTCATGCACGGTACATTCCTCTTGATCTTAAAAATATTCACAATAACCACAAATATTTTATACCTCACCATTGTGTGATTCGCAATGATAAAGTTACAACGCGTCTCAGAGTGGTCTTCGACGCGTCCCTAAAAACCACCTCGGGATATTCATTAAACGACATATGTCTAAAAGGGCTTGTTGTTCAGCCAGAGCTATTTGACATTTTGTGTCGCTTTAGAGCTTATATGTTGGCTGTTGTTGCAGACATCGAAAAGATGTACCGGCAAATCTTGATTAATTCTGATCACATTTACCTACAAAACATCTTATGGCGAGAAAATATAACAGATGATATTAAATGCATTGAATTGTTAACTGTTAGCTACGGAACAAATTTTGCACCTTATGTAGCCACTCGTTGTCTCGTTGAATTGGCAGACATGTATAAAAAAGAATTTCCGTTGGCAGCTATGGCAATCCAAACTCAAACATACGTTGACGATGTGTTGGCTGGAGCTGACTCTTTCGAGGAGCTCTGTGAACTGAAAACCCAATTAATAAAATTACTTAATTTAGGCCAATTTACACTTCATAAATGGTGTTCAAATTCCATTGAGTTTATGAACAATTTTACCTCAGAAACTGAATCCAAAAACTACTCTATAAATTCTGAGAGTAATTCCAATAAAGTGCTGGGTGTTTTTTGGGAGCCGAAATCAGATCACTTTTCTATTTCTCTGCCCAAGAACATAAATGTAAATCCAATTACGAAAAGAAACGTCTTAGCTATTATAGCTCAAATCTATGATCCGTTGGGGCTTGTTGCTCCAATTGTCATAACAGCCAAAATCTTCATGCAGAAGCTTTGGTTATTGAATTTAAATTGGGACGACTGTTTAAATTTAGAGTTAAGTAACGAATGGATTCAATTTTCTACAAACATTCTTGAATTATCAGAGTTAAAAATTCCGCGATGTTTAATTAATAATCGCAATATCAAGCGAATTGAGATTCATTCTTATTCAGACGCAAGCTTAAAGGCATATGGGTGTTGTATATATTTAAGAACTGTTTATGAAAATAACAGTGTTTCTTGTCATCTAATTTGTGCCAAATCTAGAGTTTGTCCTTTGCGAACAATTTCTCTTCCAAAATTGGAATTATGCGCATGCGTGTTGTCAGCAAAGGTCACCCATCGTATTTTAGAAACATTCAAAAATAACTTCCAAATAGCCAGTGTTAATCTTTGGACTGATTCGCAAATTTCGTTAGCATGGCTACAATCACATCCAAGTAGATGGAATATATTTGTCTCTAATAGAGTTTCTTTAATTCAAGAACTAACATCCTTGTACACCTGGAGGTACATTCCTACCAAACAAAATCCAGCTGATTATGTATCTAGAGGTATGATGGCGCAAGAACTTATTTCTAATAATATGTGGTGGCAAGGGCCCTCACATTTGAAAAATGTTGATTTTAATTTAAATTCATTTCAGTCAAGTGTTAATATTCAGAAAATTCCGGAAGAACGAAAAGTTGTTATGAGTACAACCTCTACTGAAAATTATATGATAAGTATTTTCAATAGGTTTTCAGATTTTCTGAAAATACAACGTATAGTTGCATTCTGTCTTCGGTTTAGACATAATTTACAACATAAAGATGATAAAAGGTTTGGTCCTTTAAAAGTAGATGAATTACAACATGCTTTAAAGGCAACATTGCAAGTTTTGCAACAACATTATTTTTCTCAAGAAAAAGATTTATTAAAAAACAAAAAGGTCCTTCGAAATAAACAGTTTAATTCTTTGAATCCCTTTATTGACTTGGAAGGCTTAATCCGCGTTGGCGGGAGATTGTCAAATGCTGATCTGCCATTTGCACAAAAGCATCCAATATTGTTGCCCGCTAGATGCCACATTGTTGATTTGATGCTACGGAGAGAGCACCTTAAATTATATCATGCCGGTGCTCAAACCGTGTTAAGTAACTTTAGACTACGTTATTGGCCTTTAGATGGCCTTAGAGCTGTTAAACGCATAATCCACAAGTGCATCCCTGGTTTTAAATTTAAAGCTAGGTGTGCTGAGCAAATGATGGCAGATCTGCCTAAAGATCGAATTTCAGTTTGTCGTCCATTTTTAAAGGTCGGTGTGGACTTTGGGGGTCCATTTTTAATTAAAACCTCGAATTTACGCAAAGCCTCTAAAGTTAAAGCATATATTGCTATATTTGTATGTATGACTACTAAGTGCGTCCATATAGAATTGGTGTCGGGCTTGTCGACAGAACAATTTTTGCTCACATTACAACGTTTCATAGGCCGACGGGGTAATCCTTCGGTAATATACTCTGACAATGCCACTAATTTTTTTGGCTCCAGTAACCATTTGAAAACCTTATACGAATTTTTTAAATCCAAAAGTAATATTGAGTCTATTGAAATTTTTTTATCGAAAAATGAGACTCAGTGGAAATTTATCCCACCTCGTTCACCACATTGGGGCGGTCTTTGGGAGGCCGCAATTAAGGGTGCTAAGCATCATCTGATTAAAGCTATTGGTAAAACAGTTCTAAATTTTGAGGAATTTTCGACAGTCTTGGTTTGCATTGAGAGCATCATGAACTCGCGGCCTCTTAGCATTTTATCAAATGATCCGACTGATTTAAACTCTTTAACACCGGGACATTTTTTAATAGGCGACAATCTTTCAGCATTCCCAGACAAAGACTTGAGTAATATTCCAGAAAATCGATTGTCAATGTATCAGAAGTGTATTAAATTCAAACAAATATTTTGGAAGCGATGGTCCATTGAATATCTTAATAGGCTTCAGCAAAGGCCAAAATGGACCAATCAAACCCGAAATTTGGAAATTAATCAATTAGTCCTTTTAAAGGAGGATAACTTGCCTCCTTTCAGGTGGGCTCTCGCGCGAATCATTGAAATTATTCAGGGTTCAGACGGCAAAGTTCGTTTAATTAGAGTCAAAACATCAGATGGAACGTTTCTTAGGTCTATAGCGAAGGTATGTCCCCTTCCTGATGATACCTAGATTTGTGTATTGTTAAATCTTAAACTTTGTCATTAGGTTAGCTATTTTTTATGTTTTATGTACTGTGTTGTGTGCGGAAGTTATCTGAAGTGAAGTGTTTTGTTTAAGTTGGAGTTTTCTCCCGGAAAACGTCCAAGGCGGGAGTTATGTTTAATTTCTAACTTGTCTAACTGCTAACATAATAGCTTAAATATTTATTTTCAATTCAACCTTGGAAGTTTTTCTGTCAGTTACAAAAATTGTCAATGTCAAAAATAAAAAATTTCTACTTCATAAAATATATTTGATTTTTATCAACGATTCAAGATAATTTGAATGATATCCAATCCTTCCAAGTGAAATAAGAGCTATTGAAGCTTTATGTGTGTTTAAGGAATAATCGTTCGTTTATTCCCATACAGCTACAATTAATTAATGATGTTCAAACACTTCCTAAACTTTTTGTTGAGGTTCGTAAAAAGTTAAGAAATGCATACGAGAAAAATGCAAAACATTACAATTTACGAAAGAGAGATTTGCAATTTCATGTTGGTGACAGGTTATGGAAATGGAATTATGCTCTTTCATCAAAATCTAACAATTTTGCAGCCAAATTTGCTCCTAAGTACATACCTTGTATTGTCAACAAAGTTATCTCGAAGTTAGTGTATAATTCAAAAGACCTTTTCGGTAATGATTTAGGTAATTGGCATGTTACAGATTTAAAAAATCAGTTTATTGACGTAGATGAAAATCTTCCTGATGGTGAGTTTTCCGATCAACATTCTGTTGATACGAATTTATCTGGCCATGATTATAATTTGCGAATCAGATCAGAAAGTGATTCTGATTAGTTTGGTGATTTATCCCGTTTTTCTATATTAAGTTTTTGGATTAAAATTTCTTGACGTGACTATTCTTTTTATCTTAATTTTGATTTAATATCAAAATATTTCTTAAGTATTTTGTACATGTTGTTGTCAACAATTGTGTTAGGTCACAAAGGCATTATGTGTCTGTATTTAGTAGAATTTGCTTTTCTACTATCGTATATGTCATACTACCTCTATACACTATCTTTTGATTTATCTTTACCGTTGTGCAAAAGCACTAATTATCTTTACTTTTCGTATGCCTTATGCTCTCTCTTGATGTTGTATCTAGAGTACAGTATTTTGGATCCTTGCTATTATGTTGTGTATAATACGTTTGATGTACTCGTATTATGTTTGTGTTTTTTATCGTATCTCTTTTTTGCTTTTGGGTTTTTGAAAAAACGCCAATGTTTCAAATTTTCTTGCGTTATGCACCTTCAGAAATCAGTTTACTTTGGAACAACCTTTATACTGAAATATTTTCTGAAATTTCTTGCTTTAGACAAATTTTGAATTCAGTTAATTTTGAGTAGTCCCCTATCTCTTTTGTTGTGTGTACTGAGAAATTATATTTTGCTTGGTTGCGTTTTCGTTCTCAGTATACGCTTGATTTTTATCGTATCTGTATGTTGATACGAGTAAAACACGTTCTTTTGTCACATGACAGTTTATGGATTATTTTGGTGTACTGATAAATACTGATAGTTATTTTTTTGCGGCATACTTTTGTTTTCTCTTTCCGTTGTTGACAAAACTATATTTTTTTACGACTTTCTATGTGGTACGCAATACCATAGTTTATAATTTCGTACTTTCATGGCGAAAGTGTTTCCGATTTAAGTTCTATATAACTTTCTATTTTGGTTTTTAAGTATTCTATGTGTGTTATCGCTAAATGTTTAGCAATTGGTTCTGTCTAGGTGGGTTTTTTCTCTCCAAACTTTCCGACAGTAGAAAAGGGGGGAAAGGCCATGCCTTGTTTCTTTTTTGTTATTTTTCCGTATAGTTACGTAATGTAGTTTACCTACGACCATCCCTGTAAGTAGTCAAAAACACACAGTCGGCAATCAATGTAAGACGTCTATTACGCACGGTAAAACAAAACGCACGGGTGTAAAGTAAATCGCACAGCTTCCCTGGCAACCACTTAGCAACTGTCAATAGACGTAGGTAGCCATTTTATTAAAAATTCATTATTTCGATATTAGACGTTGAATTTAATTCTATATGTAAATGGTAGATAACGTTTATTAGATATGAGATTGCATTTAATACTAAGATTTATTTGTAATTATATGATAATTGGTTCCGTTTCATTCAATCCGCATCTTTTAGCTGTCATATTAGTAAACAATAGTATATTATACACCAAGCGATTAAAGTGACCCATTTAACGCCGCGGGCGGTGTTTGATTTCTGAGAGAAGTAATCCACCTAAGGGATTAATGTGAGATGTGTATACGCTATTTTTTGCAATTCCGGTAATTCTACATACATTTTTGATAAAAATAAATACTACTTAGAATGGACTTTTACGAAACTTGGCTGGGCATCGAGGATGTACGTTTTTATTTGTACTTTTACGCACTCACGGAATTACGCACCCGCTTCTACGCGGCTTAGTACGTAACTTTTCCGTTCGTGTGTAAAATGCTTCTTACAACACTCGTTACGTAATATACTATTAAATACGCACACATACACATTTTTGGTCACATTAAAAAAATATTTTTCTTAGTAGATTTCTGTCCCTTACCGTGTATTTTTTTTAAACAATATCTCGCAATAGCGTTCCCATGACGGAATTTTTGGAGGTTTTCGCTTTCCTGATTTTGTTTTTTTGTTAAGGACTAGTTCTGTGACAGGCGTGATGCTAGTCTTGTGACATCTTTAAGTGGAAATCTGAATTTCAGAGGTGTGTCATGGTGTGCCATCATTCCATAACGTATCGTACCTACGGGACGCCGTTTTTCCGAAAGTGTAGTTTGATGACTTGTCATGTTATCGCACTGGTAATGTGTCGCATGGGCATTGCATCACGGTGTTATAAATCTAGAGATCCAGTTATTTTTTCTCTAAGGAATTTTCTTTGGAAATATCCATTTTAGTTGTGGCGTTTCTACATAACGCTGGGTTTGTTAATTACCCGAGCTTGCTCAAAAATTTCTTTGTTTTTTATTTTTTCATTTTTCTTTTCTCTTTTGATTTTGTTAATTATTTTGTTTCCATTTGCAAGGAATGTAGTTGTTGGACGATCATGTCTACACTTCGGTAGTTGTAGAGATGCGAAGTTGATTGTGGGGAATAAATAACCACGACGCGATTAACATCTCTCGCGAGGTTTTTCCTGCATGATTGATGCTCTCATCCATCTATAACTCTGAGTTGGTCTTGCACTCTTAATACTTCTTCTTCATTCCTTTTGGATTGTTTTAGTTTTTTCTTTTGAGGTTAGTGTACCTGAGATCTTAACCACCCTATGTCACATCTAGTGATTATTTTCTCTAGACGAAGAATATAGTTATTCTCTTGTCAAATCGTTGAGATGTTAGCATTTCATATTTTATTAGAGGCTACCTATCTAATTTTCTTGAATATTTTGCTAAAGCTTTAGCATTTCATATTCTAAGTGGAGGTTATTCCTCTGATTTTTTTTGGCGTTTAGCGTCTCATATTTTGGTAGAGGGTACCCCTCTAATTTAATCTTTTGCTTATTTTTGAATTTCAGTACGGTACCAATAACTGATATCGTTTAATTTTTGATTAATTTTTGTTAATAGGAATGAGCTCCTATTATAATTGCTTACTGCATTTTGTTCACATTTTTTTTAGCATAATCGCGTTTAACTTGCAATTATTGTTATTGATAATAGGCATAAGTACCTATTATATTTTTACTTTTGTTATTTCTCAAATTGAATTGAAGTCTTGAACTAGAAAGCAAGAATTCTTGGACTTTCATTGAATATGTTCCTTTCTTCTTCTTAATTTTCTTATCTTCTTTTCATTTCTTGTTTGTTCTCTTGAATTTGTAAGCACTACTACATCTTCTTTTATCTGGTCACCACATTCCTGTTGTTTTCGTTACTTTTCTTTGTAGGCTGTTCAGGTTTACAAAAAAAAGTAATTATTCGAATTCCTTTTTTTCTCCGAGGAGAGGGGGTGTAACATGTCGCTGAGACATGTTACTATTTTCATCAATTATTTTGGAGCGTTACTTAGTCGTCGGCTACTCCCACCTCTAATTCTAAATCCTTCTATTTCGAATATTAGGAACGTATCGTTGATAGTTTCTACTATCATTAAATGTCTATTTAAAACTACGATTCAAGGAATCGGCTGGTTCATTTCTTCGCTGAGAAGTTATTCAGCATTCTCCTTTTTAATAACATCATTTTGTGTGTGATTTTTAATTTTCTTCGCTGGTAAGTTATCTATATATTTTCAAATTGTAATTGTGTGCTTACAAATGATTCTATTTCGATTTTTCTATTTAGTTAAATTATTTCGTTTTTAAAAAAAACGATGTTTTTTGTTATGACGTTTTTCTTTTTTTCTTCGCCGGTATTATCTTTCTTCAAACAAAATCTGGTGGCGCCCTAAGTTATTTTATGAAGCGAATTTATAACAGATTCTTTATATGGTTATTTTCCACCTATTTAAATTAGCTTTTTCTGATTATTTTGGGAACAGGACGGATAAGAATGAACAGTTTTCTGTGGTTTTATTTTGAAAATTAAATTTAAATTTTTGTATGTATTGGAGTATAAGCTCCTACCTGTTCATTTTATTCCTCCTTTTCAATTTTCAATTTTCTACTGTTTCTCCTGTTTTTTTATTTCTTTCTCTACAGCTCTGCAGCCTTAAGGACCGTCTACAGACCTTACTGTACCGACCTTAAGGACCGTTTACTTTAAGGACCGCTTCAGAGTTTACCATAAGGACCTCTACAGACCGTCTACTAGATCCACTCATCGGACCACATCGTCCAAGTCCATACAACCACGGCTCAAGAACCCTCGACTACTGCTGCGAGCTGTACGTCCCGACTCTTCCCAAGATAAGTCCCTAACTTATTTTTGGTATATATAAAATATTGAGTTGGACATTTTTACTATATAACTGATATTTATTCGTATTTGTATTGAGAATATGGTTGTATGGTTGTACCGTGCTGAAGACGGCAAATGAGTCAGAAATATGCATGTTCGCGGTTACCAATCTGTTTCTGTAGCCCTTTTTCTTTTTGCGTGAATTACCCATGAATCTCTTTGTTGTTGTTATATATATATATATATATATATTGTGACGCGGAAAATTCCAGGGGTTTCGTTGAATTTAATACATCTACAAAACCTATAAACCTCAGACGGTGATGCTAAGGGATATGAAGAAAACACTGATCGTATTTATTAGTATATTTCAAGTCCTATTTAAAATATATGCATACAAAATAACATTCAACAATTTCTCATTATTTTCAAGCGGTACCGAATCAGTTAAATATATACAGTAAGCAAATGTGTTCAAGCCTTACGTTATTATGCACCATGCGAAATTTGCCGGTATTATGGAATGTGAGCAATGACACAATAAACCAGGTGTAAGCAAGAAAATGCAATTGTTAATAACAGCGGAAGCGGTATAAGCAGTTTTGTAATTATGCGGTAAGCAGCAGTAAAACAATAATTACCTATCACGCTAGTCAACGGGATAAAACTATCTTCGCGGTAGGGATGGTCAATCGGGATAGGTGGGAAAATGTTACCAGACCAGTTCATAACAACAAAAAACTAAAGAATTTAAACTTGATTATCAATCAATCAGTGGCAACATCCTCATACTTGGTTGAAAATCTTATTATTATAGGAGAATTTACACTTTAAATTTTCAAATTATCGGTTAAAATTATTCTAAAATATTCGTCGGGGGATAGGACAGCGGTTACCCAAATACAAGTAAAATAAAAACTGTGTCTTAGAATAGATGAATATGAAACGAAATTATTACCGGCTGAGAGTGAAACAGCTGGTGGCAACAGCCACTGATCCGCCCCACACTCAGTGTTAACTTTTCCAAATTGCCGGTCAGGCAAAACTATATACAATTTAGACCTAAAATAAATCAAGGTAATCTAGAGAAAATTATGCTCGTTTCGAAAAGGAAACGGCTGGTGGCAACAGCCTCTGATCAGTTTCAGAGTCGGTTTCCAATTTTTCAAATTTCCGGTCAGTTACAACTATATATAATTTTGAACTAAAACAAATCTAAGTAATTTAGAGAAAATTATGCGCGTTCCGAAAGGGAAACGGATGGTGGCAACAGCCTCTGATCCGTTTCACAGTCGGTTTTTAGTTTTTCAAATTTCCGGTCAGTTAAAACTATATATAATTCTGAACTAAAATAAATCTAAGTAATCTAGAGAAAATTATGCGCGTTCCGAAAAGGAAACGGCTGGTGGCAACAGCCTCTGATACGTTTCACAGTCGGTTTTTAGTTTTTGAAATTTCCGGTCAGCTAAAACTATATATAATTCTGAACTAAAATAAATCTAAGTAATTTAGACAAAATTATGCTTTCAAATTTCCGGTCAGTTAAAATTGTATAACAGAGAGGTTAATTGCTGAATAAAAAAAACAAAAGATCACAGTCGAAATAGAATCCAATTATCGAGGAGAAAATCAAATAAAAATCTAATATGTATTTGGGTAATTTGAAACAGGACAATAGGTATAACAATCTAAATCGCAAAATTAAAATCAAAATGTTACTTCAATGTATTGAAGGCTCAGACCTTAATTCCAAAGAAACAATATACAGAACGCGGTGATAAAAACTGTAAATAAGTTTTATCGTTTCAAAAAAATACGGAATCATATTCTTAAATAGCCGAACTACTAAATTGTTTATGGAAATTGAATATAAAACTTCAAAACCCCGGTGAAATATTTTATTCGGTTTTCAAAATAAATTTCCACTTACTCAGAAAATAATGGACGGTCGAACACTTCACAACTATCAATTTTATATTTGCTTACTGCCAAATTATATCTCGACTCTACTAACTCTAACCCTTTCAAAACGCTCGGTTTTCGAATTTAAAATTTAATTCATACCTAAAATTTTTGGCGATAACGGTGGTGAGGGAATTAACTTGAATCGATTTTCTTACAACCAGAAATTTTGCTACTATACTGGACGGCTATGGTTTTAATTAAAATAGTTTATATACCGGGCGTCCTCGACAATTTAAATTTTGAAAAGCGGAATTTAATAAATTTTACATATTTCTTTAGATGGTAATTCATGGCTTCTGAATTAATAATGAAATAAATACTCAAATTAATATTACGGGACTGAAACGGTACCAGAAATCACAGTTGGAAGTAAGTAACGAGTTATATCCACTTGTTAAGATTAAAATACCACGAAATAAAATCAATCCAAAATGCTTCAAAAAAATAACTCGTTACAATATATATATATATATATATATATATATATATATATATATATATATATATATATATATATAATATTGGAAATGTTTATATTCTTGGGTTCATAGGTTGTTTTAAAATAATTAAAATACGATTGTATTTCACATTTTTCTATTGAAAATGGATAAAAATTTTAACGTTTCGCCTCCTCCTTGGAAGCATTTTCAAAACAATATCATTATAAGAATAAGGTACGATTAAAATATTTGTAAATAGATAAAAACATAACATTAGTAGGTTTTTTTAAAAAACATTAATAAAAACACAGAATTAAAATTGACGTACTCACCTTAGAATTTCAATGTAACGATACTATACGAGGGATGTTGAAATGAGTTAATTAATCAGCTTATAGTAAATTTGACTCAAGTTTTTTATATCTTGTCTATCATTCACAGAAAACTCATCTTGTTTTATGTGTATCATTTCTTTAATTGATAATTTCTGATAATTTGTGTCTTGAGCTAAGATTTTTGTTTTTTTATAATCAAATTCATGATTCTCAGTGCTTTCATGTTTGTGTAAAGCAGTTGATGCATTTTTTGTATATTTGTGACCATTCATCCTGCCCTCCAAGTACTGTGTAGTCATTCCTATATAATGCTTCGGACAATTCATGCATGGTATGGAGTATATAATATTAGATTTTTTATTATCTTTGGTTTTGTTTTTTAGTTTAGTAAAAAGTGGCGATAATGTGTTGTGGGATTTATGGCATACATTGATGTTATATTTTGATAAGATGTATTTAAGCTTTTCAGATAATTGATTTGTATAAGGTAGAGCTATATATGTATCATTTTCTTGGTTTGGTTTTATTTGTGTACTTGGTTTTATGTTGTTATTGTATAATTTATATGTACGTTGTTGAATGATTCTGTTAATTTGATTTTCTGGATATTGATTATTTTTTAGAACATTTTTAAGTTTTTTCAATACCTTAGGGCGATACTCAGGTGAAGTTAATTTGATAGCTCTATCTGTTAATCCTATAATGACACTGTTTTTTTGTGATTTGGGATGGCATGAGTTATAATTTAGATATCGTCCAGACCATGTTTCTTTTGTATATAGTTTAGTTTTTATTTTGTTTTTGGTTTTTATAAGTGTCATGTCTAGAAAATTTATTTTGTTATTGTTTTCGATTTCTAAAGTGAATTGGATACTTGGGTTGAAACTATTGAAAGCACTCAGGAATGCATCGCACTTGTTACTCGGAATTACAGCTAAACAATCGTCAACGTATCTTTTAAAAAATGTTACATCAAAATCTATATTATTTAATACTTTTTCTTCTATATATTCCATGACAATTTGCGCTAGACTTGAAGAAATTGGAGATCCCATTGTACATCCGTTTAGTTGTTGGAAAAAGTTGTCATTACAAATATACAAAAAATGCATCAACTGCTTTACACAAACATGAAAGCACTGAGAATCATGAATTTGATTATAAAAAAACAAAAATCTTAGCTCAAGACACAAATTATCAGAAATTATCAATTAAAGAAATGATACACATAAAACAAGATGAGTTTTCTGTGAATGATAGACAAGATATAAAAAACTTGAGTCAAATTTACTATAAGCTGATTAATTAACTCATTTCAACTTCCCTCGTATAGTATCGTTACATTGAAATTCTAAGGTGAGTACGTCAATTTTAATTCTGTGTTTTTATTAATGTTTTTTAAAAAAACCTACTAATGTTATGTTTTTATCTATTTACAAATATTTTAATCGTACCTTATTCTTATAATGATATTGTTTTGAAAATGCTTCCAAAGAGGAGGCGAAACGTTAAAATTTTTATCCATTTTCAATAGAAAAATGTGAAATACAATCGTATTTTAATTATTTTAAAACAACCTATGAACCCAAGAATATAAACATTTCCAATATTATATACAAATGGTTGAAGAAACTAAATGAATTTATATATATATATATATATATATATATCTATATAGATACATATATATTTTACTGGATAGATTTTAGCCCTACATTGAGGGCCATTTTTTTTAAACTGGATAGACTTATCCTTTGTGACAAAAAATATACTTAATATTTTATTTAGTTTAGATTTACTTTAAACTTTTTATTATTAGCCCGGTATATAGATAATTTTAAATAGGTGATAAACAATTTATGCTACTTGCATGAGAAATTTCTTATCTCAGGGTAGAGTTCAAGTATATAAAAATTAAACGGTTTCATTTTTTTTTATATTAGCGCCAAAATCAATAAATTCTTTATATTTTAAAACAAATTTGTTGATCGAAATATATTATTTACTTAATAATTATGACCTGAATACGGTCCTGCCCTGCTTGGAATCAAAACTCTGCACCATTCATAGATGTCAGTTCAAACTTCTGCCTATAGAAAATAGATGGAGCGGAAATCACCAGATGAAATGAAAATCTCAACGTACAGTTTTAAATCGTTCTTCAAAAGAAACAAAACGTTGTTTAATGTGATGAAAATAAATACATTACTCTTTTACAAGTGTTCTTGAAGAAATTCAACTATCTAAAATAATGATTCATTCATACAACAGACACATACTCTGGTGAGATATTAATTCTAAGGGTGAATTACAATTATGCAACTTGGTATACAAATGAATTATAGAAGATGGCGAACTATAAACTTTGTAGCGTCCATGTAACATTAAAGTTCAGTTCTTTACACAAATCGGTAAGTTCGTTTAACTTTTTATGTATTAATAAATTGAATTTAAATACCTTCTTCACTATACTGTTTTTGTTTATTCACCTCAATGATCAGTTCCTTTAATCTATTTTAGGTTCTCTCTCTCTTGGAATAAATCCGTTCTTCCTGTCCATTTCCACCAAATCAGGAATTGACGCTGTATTTCTTCCAACATCAAAACACTTTGGATGAATTCCATGATTCAGTGTTTTCTGAAAGGTATTGTCGAGACATTGCTTCCACAATACAACAATTGACCATTTATAAAAGAAAAGTCACGGTTAGTACCACATAATATATAACAATTCCTTTTTATATTTTGTAGTTATTAATATTTACCTAATTACTTACATTAACGTATATCTCGTAAGTATAATGTATTTGTTTCTTGAATTCCATAGCCAAAACTGATATTTCTCAAATATTTAAAATAATTTTCTTTACCAAAATAATTTTTCTTCTTCCAAATTTTTGCTACCCCAAAAAGAGGCTTCTTAGTGAATAGTCTACATAATCAACAACTTTTTTCATTCAAATTTTTTTATCATTAGCAACGTAATTGTCGCTGATGTGATTCTTTTAAACGTTTATTTACCAATCAAAATTGACTATCAATTTCATCATTGAAAACCTTCACTTCAAACAGTGAATCGTCCCTCCATCATATCAGGACATTCTATTCTAAATTTTTCCAATTGCTTAAACCTCATATATTGTTTTCTCCCAACAATATTTCATAAAAATTTTAACTGACATTTGTTAATCTCTAAGTGTGTATGTAGAATGAAAATTCTTAATATTTTTAGATGACAGCTGTTAACTTCAAATATATGTGCAAAATGAATATTCGTTTTGCATATGTCATGCTTTCTGAAATTCATATTATTATACAGCTTCCTATCTAGTTATGTCTAAACAGTTACCCTTTCTTATGTTAATATTTCTTTCAACAAATATTGTTTGGTTTCTTCTGACAAATTCATAAGATTATCTTAATTTCACAGAATAAAGAAACATTAGTTTTTTTTTATCATAAACAAAGTTCTGATACTTAATCTTTTGAATAAAAATTGTGTTATTTTGTTTCACATAATTTGTTTCTCGCACCTATTCACAATTTTCCCTACGATTATAGGGTCTGTCTTGTGTATGCCTTCTCTATCAAATAGTGTATCATACAGATTGTCTCCATTCAAATGATAAAAAAAAATTCAGACTTAAAAAAAATTCTTCTAAATTACAATGCACAATCCTTAATTTTTATTATTTAATATACAGGGTGTTTCGCTCTATAATATATATATATATATATATATATATATATATGTGTATCTATATAGATATATATATATATATTGTAACGAGTTATTTTTTTGAAGCATTTTGGATTGATATATATATATATATATATATATATATATTTAGGGAATTGTAGCAATAAAACGTATCCGTGTACTGTTTTAAGTGTTTAATCCAAGCTTTCGAGTGAATTTTCACCCATCATCAGGGAAGCTACATAAAAATATACTTTGTTAAAATAATCTAAAATGTTATACAAAACACTATTTACTTACAAACTTACTGAGATTGAAACGTGATTAACAGTGGTAAAAAATGGAATGGCCATCGACAGCACCAACAACTACGTCTATCATTAACTCACACTATATCACATTTCATTACAAAATAAAATTATTACACAATTTGAAAAAAAATTTAAATTCATTTTCATTTAAGTCTGGTTATCGACCACGTGCTTGAAATCTCAATCCCACACTGACAGCAAATTTACAAGTTTATACATTATAGGTTATACAGCCAAGTGGCCTGTACATATTCAAACTATTAAATTTTCAGTTTTATACATTATATGTTATACAGCCAATTGGCCTGTACCTATTCAATATACTAATATTTCTGATTTAAAATTTAACCATTGAGTTCACTCTATATAAATATGAAGAAAGCTTTCAGGAGATGCACCTTTAAAATACATTTGTATGCCTGTTGTATCGAGAGGACAACCTGATTGTCAAACAAAACTCTCCGACACAATGCGACCACCGCAGTGCGCACACCCCACAGCCATTTGACTGATGAGATTAACGGCTGTGTGCGCCCCCAATGCATGATCATAAGGACTATTCAGCTAATGAGACTGAGAGCCCCTCAATGCGCATAGAGAGGTCCACGACCCCATGCTGACCTCTGTCTTGAGCATCCAAATGCAGTAAATAAGCAAAAATATCACTGAGATGTCTAGTATCAGTTCTATGATTTATGTTGTCCGGATTTCTTTTTATATGCACCATTTCAAAAAAATTTCTTTTTGATTTGATATGTTCCGTATCCAATACCCTGACAGACTCATATTTCATTGAATGACCTGTTTTATTGACATGTTCCGCTAGAGCACATCTTTCGGGGTGCAATCTACAGTCACTTTTGTGGCTAGTGATTCTATCTTTTAAGTATCTCGAGGTTTGGCCAATGTATTTGGCATTACAATTTGAACAATCTATACTGTAGATCACATCTGACTTCAGTTTTTCTGTGGGATATTATCTTTTGTTTGTGAAAACAGGTTTCCTACGGTGAGTGCAGGTTTGAACGCTAGTTTTATGTTTGATGTATTACGAAACAGACGATTAAACTTTCTTGCTATGTCTCTATGCAATGGTAAAGTTATATATTGGGTTAAGTGGGTGTTGGTTTCATTTATACCTTCATCGCTACGTGGAGCCATCGTAGCTCCTCCAACTGATGTGTTGATTGTTTCGTTAATATTTATTGTGTTGAATAGGATCTTCTTAAGAAGTGGTTATGGATATGAGTTGTCCTTGAAAAGCCGAAATAAAATTTTTCTATTTTTCTGATGAAATGCTGCAATTCCCTAAAAAAATCTACACAGAAGTTACATTGTACCTGATCAGCAAAGACATACCTTCACATTTCATCTTCAAGTATGAGAACGATCCAGACAACAAGGCATTATACCTAAACACATCACAAATTGTACATTATCGGTCTCCAACCTGCTATATAATAACAACAATACACAAAGGACTTGCAGGTTCTTAATCTTGAGATCTCAGATTGTCACAGACAAATAAAATTTTCAGAAAATAAAAATGCAAAATTCAAAGACTTAATTACAGATTGTACAAGTAACATAATTTTTGAAAACTTTAAAAGCAAACAGATTAGATCATATAATCACTTATTTTACAAAACAAGGGAGAGAAATATGAGAAAGTTCGACAGACTAACAGAAGAACAGTTCAGACTAAAACTTAACACCAAAGAAAATTGGATTCGAAACATTTCGAACCATGATATCCCTGCTGACGTTCTCAGGTTTCTCTCACTTGGACCGAAGTTTAGTATCGAACCTATTATAGGTGTTCATGTTCCAATACGGAGGTTACTGGCGGACATTGATTTTCTTACGTCCAAAGTTTCAATACAAGATCGCAGAGACACTCTTTCAGCTCAACTAACAAATATCGTTACGAACATTTATCAAAAATCAACATACACTAGTTGTGGATTTTTTAGAAAATTATTTAACAAAACAAAAATCTTTCTTAAACAAAATCCACAAATTGTAGTTACTAGATCCGATAAGGGTAATGTAACTGTAATTATGGATAGAGATCAATACTTTCAACTTTCAGAAGATGTTATACGTGACGATAACTCCTACATAGAAATCAAAAGTGATCCTACATCCACTATTCAACAAAATTGCAATAAATTATTACAAACTCTTGCTAATCACAACATAATTTCCCCAGAACTAAAAAAATCGTTGATGAGTTATAGGGGGGTCTCGGGAAAATTTTACACGTTACCAAAAATACATAAACAACCATTAACTGTTCGACCAATTCTTGCCTCGATTGGAACACCAACTGAACTCATTACAAAGTCTCTTACCAAGGTATTGACGGAGTCATATGATTTTGAGAATGATTACTATATTAAAGACTCCTTTGGAGTCAATCAACTTCTTAACAGAACAACATTACCGGATGGTTATATTATTGCGAGTCTCGATGTAATCTCCCTCTTCAGTAATGTATATCTGAATATTGCCATAACGGCAATCACAAGAAAATGGCCTTCAATAGCGCCACATTGCTCCATTGATTTGGATTCTTTCGTCTCACTTCTCACTTTTGTGTTCAACAATAATTTTTTTGTTCTCAACACTACATTTTACAAACAAACCTTTGGAACACCAATGGGCAGTAAAATTTCACCCATAACTGCTAATTATGTTATGGACATGGTTTTGGACTTTGTTATTCAGGTTCTTCCCTTCAAACTCCACTTTATTAAGAAATATGTGGACGACATCATACTGGCTTTACCAGGCACTAATCTGTATGAGCTATTATATTATTTTAACTCATTCGATCCACATATACAAGTTACCCTAGAAAGGGAAAACCATAATAATTCAATCCCTTTTTTAGACACGTTGATTATAAGACAAAATAATAACATTGTGATCGATTGGTATAGAAAACCAATTAGCTCTGGTAGATATATCAACTATTGGTCATACCACAATCAAAAGATGCAAATCAACTTAGTCAAACAAATGAAACAAAGGGTCTTTGCCATTAGTGACATATAACATTTCATCAGAAAAATAAAAAAAACTTATTTCACCTTTTCAAGGACAACTCATATCCAGAACCACTTCTTAAGAAGATCCTATTTAACACAATAAATATTAACGAAACAATCAACACATCAGTTGGAGGAGCTACGATGGCTCCACGCAGCGATGAAGGTATAAATGAAACCAACACCCACTTAACCCAATATATAACTTTACCATTGCATAGAGACATAGCAAGAAAGTTTAATCGTCTGTTTCGTAATACATCAAACATAAAACTCACGTTCAAACCTGCACTCACCGTAGGAAACCTGTTTTCACAAACAAAAGATAAAATCCCACAGAAACTGAAGTCAGATGTGATCTACAGTATAGATTGTTCAAATTGTAATACCAAATACATTGGCCAAACCTTAAGATACTTAAAAGAAAGAATCACTAGCCATAAAAGTGACTGTAGATTGCACCCCGAAAGATGTGCTCTAGCGGAACATGTCAATAAAACAGGTCATTCAATGATCTATGAGTCTGTCAGGGTATTGGATACGGAACATATCAAATCAAAAAGAAATTTTTTTGAAATGGTGCATATAAAAAGAAATCCGGACAACATAAATCATAGAACTGATACTAGACATCTCAGTGATATTTTTGCTTATTTACTGCATTTGGATGCTCAAGACAGAGGTCAGCATGGGGTCGTGGACCTCTCTATGCGCATTGAGGGGCTCTCAGTCTCATTAGCTGCATAGTCCTTATGATCATGCATTGGGGGCGCACACAGCCGTTAATCTCATCAGTCAAATGGCTGTGGGGTGTGCGCACTGCGGTGGTCGCATTGTGTCGGAGAGTTTTGTTTGACAATCAGGTTGTCCTCTCGATAAAACAGGCATACAAATGTATTTTAAAGGTGCATTTCCTGAAAGTTTTCTTCATATTTATATAGAGTGAACTCAATGGTTAAATTTTAAATCAGAAATATTAATATATTGAATAGGTACAGGCCAATTGGCTGTATAACATATAATGTATAAAACTGAAAATTTAATAGTTTGAATATGTACAGGCCAGTTGGCTGTATAACCTATAATGTATAAACTTGTAAATTTGCTGTCAGTGTGGGATTGAGATTTCAAGCACGTGGTCGATAACCAGACTTCAATGAAAATGAATTTTAATTTTTTTTTAAAATTTTGTAATAATTTTATTTTGTAATGAAATGTGATATATTGTGAGTTAATGATAGACGTAGTTGTTGGTGCTGTCGATGGCCATTCCATTTTTTACCACTGTTAATCACGTTTCAATCTCAGTAAGTTTTTAAGTAAATAGTGTTTTGTATAACATTTTAGGTTATTTTAACAAAGTATATTTTTATGTAGCTTCCCTGATGATGGGTGAACATTCACTCGGAAGCTTGGATTAAATACTTAAAAGAGTACATGGATACGCATTATTGCTGCAATTCCCTAAAAAAATCTACACAGAAGTTACATTGTAACTGATCAGCAAAGACATACCTTCATATATATATATATATATATATATATATATATATATATATATATATATATATTATTATTAATTTTATATATAATTTTTATAATTTTATTTATTTATATTTATGGGCGCCATTTTATAATTATTCCCTTGATTGATTAGCTCAGATTTTTTAATTAATTATTTGTTTATAATGTTTATTTAATTAGTCGGAAGCATGAGAATCCTCCCTTTGAGTTCTGGATATACTAATCAAAGATTGAGGAAATATATTCTTAATCTTACCTTTAACTTACAACCTCTGAAAGAAACAATATCTGTTGAATAAAACGATTGAAATACGATAACAATGATATTGATAATTTAATCATGGATGTGAGAATAAAAAAAAATCAACACATATATGTAAAGCTGTTTAATAAAATAATTTGAAAATTTTTAACCTGATTGGAACATAATAAAATATTTTTGAAACTATTACTTTGCTTTGTACATTTATTCTTATGGAATTGTGCCACCCTATATCATACATGTATTCTCTATAACAAAATGTTCCCACTACGGCGTCGGCGCTAAATCTCCAAACGCATGCGCCACTACAATATACATGAAAGAAGGAGGTTTTCCTTCCATAAACAACGTTTCACAGTCAACACGACGCTAGCGTGCTTGTGATAAAAAGTTTTGTTAAAATTATCAAGTTTCTATAATCAATTACATATAAGTGATAATTTATAAACTATAGATGTGTGTGTTTAAAGTTCAAGAAAGTGATAGTTTAAAGTTATACATGCAATAGCTGGAAGGAAGTTATAAGATTTATTATAACATACATGATGCACGTGATATTTCAAGTAGCTAAATTTACAAACGGTGAGTACACTAATTTTATAGATTTTAAAGATATAATTCTCTATAGATAAATTTATGATGCATCATATTTTATTATTTTTGGCCTTTTTATGCGTTATGTGATTCGAATGTTCAACTAAAGATTTGAGTGTACACTTTGAAAATGTTAATTGGAATTCCAAATAAGTTTAAGCAAAATACACAGACCTTTTCTTTGCTATCACTGCCGGCTGCACTCGCATCTCCAAATTTTGCAGATATCTCATAAGAGACACGCTCCTACTGCACTATTCACTCCTTACACAGGATTGAATACTCCTATGATTAGTTTGATTTTACTTTTTTTTTTAGAATTTTAACTTTTAAACACTTTTAAAACAATTTTATACAGAGAGCAATCTTTTAACGACGCATCCTCTATCACCATCATAAATCGACCTCTTTTGTTTTCAAAATCAACAAGTCTTTTGGCTTCCCTAGTCCATAGCTCACTTATTTGTTTTTTTATCACTAAAATTGTTATTCTCCAGTCTTTTAGTTACTATTTTTAAAAACATAAATTTATTGTCCTGGAGGGTAATAACACTAATTCACTTATATTTCTATTGTATTAAGGAATTTTAATTAAGTCCTCTTTTCCTCCTACAATAGTCAATTTTCTTATATTCATGTTATTTAGCTAATATGAGAAATGTTTATTTTTACAAATTTTACAACCTATATTATTAATTAACCTATATGTAATTGATTCTATTTTAATTTGAGTCCTGTTTTATAGTTATTATACATAAACTCCTGATTATTTTTGTTTTTGTAATTAAATTTCATATATAATCAATAAGCAATGATTTTAAGTTGGTAATGAAAATTCCCTAGCAGGCATTACTTCTTGTAAATATTCATTTCCATTTTATACGTTGGGCTGTGTTCCAACTATCTTTTCCATCTAGTTTCAACCCTTTGCAATGAATGAATCAAACATGGTATTCTAAACCTTTGCTACTACAAAAAAAATTATGTAAACAATGTTAAGTTATTGTTAAACTGATTATTATTTTCTCTTAATTTAGGTTTCAAGCTATTATATGACGTTTCGTCCTACAGAAATTGCTATGGCTGTGTTCAGTGTAATACGTAATTCCGTGACTTTGACAACCAATCAGAATTACTGGTACAGGTAATATTTACTATCTATTTAACTAATATAGTGTTGGAATTTTTATTCTTCATCCCTTTTTAAAACATTCACATCAATATTTCACCCGATTTATTCATATTTCAATCTTTTTATATTTTAATATTTGACTTGTTATCAAGTTTATTCTAATGGTTGTGTCTTGACACTCCTTCCGTTATAATAAGACCTTTTTATTATGTTGATTTATTTCAATATATTTACAAAACTAGAGGACTAGTTCAATATATATATATATATATATATATATATTAATACATATTTTCTATCTAAAGTCTAAAGAAAACATTGAAATAAAGAAAAATTTGCTTATTTGGTTGTAATACTAGTGATACACACTGTATTATCAATAATTTGAAAGGTTCATTATACCAATAAAATTTGACATTTCAATTTCTTATGACATTTATGCAGAATGGACTGAATGATAGATAGGTTTTAAAAACGATTTGAAAACAAGAATACAGATGTCTCTGTTAGCAAAATGGCATTTATACTTAAACAATGAAAATCTCTCTTTGTATATGAAAACGTAAATTTGTATTTTTTTTTAAAAAAGAATTTTTGGTAATCAAAGAAGAGGAGAATTATTTATTGAAACAGTTTAGTTAGTTGATTTTGATATTCCCGAGAGACAACATCAAATAAGAGTTGTCTCAAATTTATTTAAAATTGAGTTGATTTTTAGATTCTCTCGAGACAACATCGAATAAGAGTTGTCTCAAATTCAATTCAGTATATCAGAGTAATTTGTATGATTATTATCAGTTTAACATATTTTGCCTTTTGTAAAGCCAGTGCGTGTATTATTCGCAAAGAATTACAGCGTTAAAGTGCGAGTGGTTTTTCCGGTTTCTAAATTATTGATTTAGAAATGTTGTTCCTGAAATTCTAAAAAGCGTTTTAGAATACGAACGAGTCTACCAGAACCTAGTTGGTGAGTGCAGTCCATATTATCTATATTATTTCTCGAGAATTAATAGGCCTTTAGTAAAAATATATTTCGAAAATAGATGCATCTTATGATTAAATACATACATTGAAATTATAGTAACGTTACTTATATAAAAAAATTCAACGTCAAGTGAAGACTATTTTGGAACAGACAATTTACAAGGAAATTTGCGCATTTTACATTGACATATATCAATTATAAAAGTAGACATTTTGAACTTTTGGTTAAATTATTTAGATAGGAAATTTCTAATTATAGGTTGTTTAATATTAAGTTTTGATAGAAAGTTCTATGTTTGGTTTATGGGTTTATATTTTTTGAAAAGTTTTGATTTTGTAATTGTTATCTGATAAT
This sequence comes from Galeruca laticollis, assembly GCA_963921935.1. NCBI lineage: Eukaryota > Metazoa > Arthropoda > Insecta > Coleoptera > Chrysomelidae > Galeruca > Galeruca laticollis. The sequence continues at coordinate 196,099,605 of OY998179.1, read as the reverse complement.
AGATTATATAAATTTGAATTCTAAATCTCTTTGGTTCTTTTTTCATATTCATTCTCATTATATTTGATAATTTTTTTATGCTAGAGAAAATTTAGTATAATTAGTGACATTTGGTTAATTTTCTGACAGTAAATTTCATATATGTCATAAGAATTTAATTGTCTTATAGTGTATTGGACAAACAGTTATTACTTTACATTTTGAATAGTGCAATACGTAATTTGGAAAATTATTTGGAAATTTATAAAATTTGAATTCTTATTTGAAATCTTTGATCCCTCCCTGAGTTAAGAGTGAGTTAATTGATTGTATATTGATTTATCTTTCATAATATAACATTTAATATTTATAGAGCCGGGCATATTAATTTGACAACTGCTGTCATAAAATTTAATAGGTTATATTTAGCGGTAAAGGTGTTTTCACATTAGTGTAATTACAATTAAAAATTGTGACGACAGCAACAAATAAAATTCATATATAAAATCATAATAAAATTGGTAAAACACATTAGATATATTAGAATTGTCAACCAAATATATATATATATATATATAAATAAATAAACGCTGACGTTGCATCTTCGAGACATTTCTAGGCCCGTATCTCCTCCATCTCTAAGACTGAAAAATAATGAAATTATTTTTCGGTTCCAAATGTCATTCTTCTAATTCAATTTCTTCTTTCTTGCTTTTTTCTAATCGTCTTTTCATCTTCATATATCTTCGTATGAAATAAAATATTGTTATAGCAATACAAATAATTATTATCGACGAAAATAGTCTAGCTGTTGTATGTGTTTTTGGAGTTTCTACTTCTATAATTGGCTTTACATTTTTTACAATTTTGTTAATTTCAGACAATCCTTCAAAATCAATTCTGCTTAAATTTGGCGAATGGTATGTTTGGACTTCTAAGAATTTTGAATCTAGTTTCGGTATTATAATTGATTTGCCCTTTCGAATCTGCATATTGTTGAAAATGTTTCTTCACCTATTTGAATTCTGGAATCTTATTGAATTCTAATATAATTAACGGATGATTTACTTCTAAATATTGGTCTGAAGTACACTTCTTGTTCAATACTGTTATTACTGGATTTGGAATGATCAAAACCTCATTCTTAGTTACTTGTTATAAGTATACTTCTTGAAGTTTTGCATTATTGGCGTAGCAGTAGGTACTTGAGAGAGTCTAATAAATTAACTTAGTGCAATTGTCTCTCGTTTTTATTTCTTCTCGGCAATAATACACGTTTTCTAATTTCTTTTTTATAATTCGCGTATAAAAGAGACTTCATTATAACATTGTTTACAGTGTCACAATGAAGCTCTTTGAACACTGTTATACTAATTTTTAGTGTACAGTTGGTTATTGAATTTAGTTATATTTTTATTTGACATTTGACTTTAACCTTGACACAAATTATAAATAAAATGGTCTAGCGTTGTTCTAGCTAGTTAATTTTTATATTAAAGTTAAATTAGAATGATTTATATATTAAAAATATCAATGGATAAAGTACGCTAACGTTTATTTATCAATGATTTGTCAATTGTTTATTTTTATATTGTATAGGATCATAAAAAACGTTCGATTTTTGGGATAAATTACCAGATATCTATGTGAAGATGTATTACAGAGATAATTCTGTTCATGATATAATATAAATAGATCGCAAGAGCATATACGAAGAAGCTCTTTTTTAAACAAATAATCATCCTTTTTTTGCTTAAATGAAAGTTTGTTTACAATTTACACAATTATTCGGTTATAATAAGTCAAAAGTCAGAAGTGCTGAATAAAACCATCTGTGATCTGGCCAATTAGGAATCTACAGAATTGCCAACTTAAATTCAAACCACTCCTCCTAGTTTAAAAACGGGGATTATATGAAATTCTATTTTATTTAAATAATTAAATAACTGCGAATTATGAAAAATATTGTGTAAAACTTGTGCCACAATGACTTTCTGTAGTACTCGTGATTTGCACAACTCACCGCTTCGCGGTTCGTTGTGCAAACTTCACTCGTACTACAAAACGAGTCATTGTGACACTTGTTTTACAAATAACCATTATTACTGGCTTCTTGTGCGGCTTTGACCAAGTAAGTTGAAGGAACGTATATTTTATGGTGTTGGATAATACGATATAAATGGTTTAATTTGGCGGGATTGAATTTGGAATTGGAAAAAGTTACTTGTGAGCTCAGATGTAAATAATATGTCAAAATGTTATTAAATTTTGGAGTTTGTTCCTCTTAATGAATTTTAAAAAGTATTTTATGATTTCTTGATTTGAAATTACTGAACTGTGAATAGAATTTAATTTATGAAAGGCAATTGAATTCTCAATATTATCAATTAATGTAATCATGCTTTGACAATTCAGATTGATCTGTGAAATTGTGCTTTAAAAAGTAACAAAATTGCTTAAAATAATTATTTTCTTTTCTTTTACACAACTGTAGAAGTTTAATTCTCATTCAAATAATCATTTTCAGATAAATATTTCATCAGCGTATATTGACATGATATTTTTGATTGCATTCTGTTTTTAGTTCTTTGTAAAGATCTAACTTTTTGTTGATGGTACGAAACTGTTGAACAAATTACTCGTATATTTCAACATTTCCTTACAGATTTTGGGTTTGTTAGATCTTTAAAAGTAATATCTCCAAAATACCTACCTCAATGATGATTTTGTTTGTTTATACCGTAATATACAGACAATTCTAAAATATAATCATAATTTCTGTTCACGTGAAAGTTGCCAGAAATTAAATCTGTACCCACCTCTTTTTGAGTTTTGTTGCTTTAAAGACTGCTCATTTTTGGACATATTTATTGTAAAAAAAGAGAGATTTTGCTGCAACTTTCTCTGGTTCTGTGGACTCCGAAAACACCTTGCTCTATCAGTTTATCTGGTTCAGAGGCAGTTTCTGTAGATTCTGAACTTTTTATTATTGAAGTAATTCCAGCTAGATGGAAAAATGTAGGAGTATTTTCCTTGTCCTCAACTTTGGGTCTACAAAAGGATAAATTTTGATGTTGTCATTAATATGTAGTACGTTCAGAATAATATTCTTTCATTTATTTTTTATTGTCCAAGACTGAATTGTGCGTATAATATATAGTACCTTTTAGGAAATGGCGATTGCATTGAAAAATAAAGTTCTTCTGAGGGAATCACGGTATCTGTTGAATCAGAAGACGATGCAAAACTTTGTTGCGAAAGAGGTGACTCTTGTACATTTAGAAGAATAATTTGTAAAATGTTGATTTTCCCAGTGGTAAAAAGGAATACAGCAATTATAAAGTTTCTTAAGTTATCTTTGAAATGTAAGCTTATAATCAAATGCTATTAAGTCCATTTTAAGTTGAAATCTACATTTTATAATATCACGTGCAGAATTTTTCATCGTGTAGTATAGTTTCTTTTTCTGTTCCATATGAATTTTATATTTTTTTTTATATTACTCACCTGTCTAAGGAAGTACAATAAATTTTTCATGGAAAATGACGTCAAAGCCCCTTGATTTAAAAATGTTTTGCCATGTGATGAACTAATTAAATCATGTCCTTTAAAATTTTCAGAACATATTTTAGTCAAAATAGGAATTTCTCGAGCTTGCTCCAAACAGATTCCCAGACTATTGACACAATTACTTAAAATAATATAATAGGTAACTAAATTACAACTAGTATAAAACTAAAATTTTCCAGGATGCATCGAAAAGAATTTTAGCGATTCACATATAAAAAAGTCATTTCCAATAAAATTACAAAGTGTCCACAAAAAGTAAATAGAATATAAAAAAATAAAAAATAAAAACTGTTTTCAAAACCCTTAGCCCACGACAATGTTTTATTTTGTTTACTTACCCATGAAAGGGAACGGAACTAGTTTTTACGTATTGTCTCGAACAAATAAAGCACTTGAATCATTTTAGAATCCAGAATAAAAACGACACTAAAATATCAATGAAATGTACCGAAATCTCACTAGAAAACTGAAGTAATCACCTAAGAAATCTAACAAGCTTCTACAAAATAATATGGCTGACAGATGTCGTCTAACGTCCCAATCACGTGAATAAAAGTAACCAATTATATTCGGGAAATTTCGGTAAACAATTTCTAGGTAGTGGGAGAGTAGTTGAAACAAAACAAATGTTGGCAGTGCGGTATATATTTATATTATTATTCTGAGGTAACAATTTACCAAATCGCAGAATTACAGAAGAAAGAAAAAGCAACAGAAATACTGTGAAAAGGAAAATAGTGGAAAGCAGTGATGAAGATGAACCACAAATATTTAGAGATAACAGTGACGATGAAGACACTACATGCCTATATTGTAACTTGCCTAACTTTTTAGCAGGTCAAGTATTCGTGAGATGTGGTTCAAGTGTCTGCCGTGTAAAATGTGAGTCCATGCTAAGTGCGCGGATTTACCAAAAAAATGCCAAGCAATTCACTTGCGAATTATGTATAGACTAAAATAACTTTTCACCCTTTCTTTTATGACTTGAGGGGTACAGATATTCTTTTTGTGATCTTTTTAGGCTGGTAGACATTATGTTTTAAATTATTTCTGTTTTTATTGAAGGATTTGTTAATTATTTTGCTTTTTTACCCCACATTAAGCATATTTTAAGGTACGCCATTTTGTTCGATACAGGCGGGCAAGATGGGTTTTTTCATGTTTTAGGTTATCACAATTTTTTCTTTGTTAATAATTCTATTTCTACCCTCTAAAATTAAAAGTAAACCTAATTGGTTAAAGACCCAATACATGTTGTTGTCTTCGATTTTATCCAAATAAAAGATATATATTTCCATAATATTGTATGCCATCTTGCCTTGCCTACCTTTTTCCTTTAGTTTCGGGTCACCAGCATTAATAATGGGTTGAAGCTCCACGATTTTTTAGACATTCCTTAATGCGTTTATCTCATGTCAAAGAGCCATCAGAGTTTGAGAAGGCCGCTGTAAATTTCTAAACCTTCTACCGAAATTTAACTACGATCATGCTATAAAACAAAAGTGCTAAGAAAATATGTAGTATGGTAAACAAAATGTAGTCTCTTAAAATTTCAAAGTCCTCTTGTTACTTTCGTATTATGCTGTACGATTTCATAAATAACTTATTTTTCTGTATCATTCTTCAATCCTTCATCCCACAGGGACATGGTGATATTATTTACTGATTGTCAGGATCGTCTGTCTCCATGCTTCTCTGTAATTCGCCGCTTCAGCGGCTTCATGTAATCCGTGGTCGATAATTGCCTCGTCTACCCATCAACTCGGCGATTTACCTCTTGGTCCCATTCTTTCAATCCTTCTCTCTATGATAGTTTTTTCTAAGTTGCTCTTTCTTTGTTTGTCTAAGCCATTTAATGCTTTGCTCATAATTAAAACCCGATATAAGATTCGCATACGTGTGCTTGAACGAGTAACATCGTCTGTGTTTTGCTCTTCTATTCTCGTGATAAATAAGTGAATTTATTTTGTACTTTGGTGCTATTAATTACATGTGTATGTATTATCAATAGTAGACTTTTTGATTCAGTTTCTTATCAAACTATTTTTTACTGAACAATTTATTTACATTGTTAATTACCTGGTTCAAGCCTTCTCATAAAACAGAGGCGTAGGTGAGCAGATTTTTCGTTATGGATAATATATTATCCAACGAGTTCACATAAACCCACAATAAACATAATATACTGCTTTTGAGTACAAGGGCAGGGCTATTCAATATTTTTCCAAAATGTCACTCAACAATTCAGTTCAAACATCTTACGTATCAGCAGTTAAGACAGCAGTTAAGACAGCACCTAAACAATGCTTTCCAAAAAAAGATCAAGCTATTGTGATGCATGCAGAAGACAATTTAAAGTTATTTGACTACGTTCAATGAATAGGTAATGTTATTGGTCCAAAAAATATCTCGTTTGCCTCCAGAATTTCAAATAATCGAATTTCTATATATCTTGCTAACTCCGAACTTGTAGATAACCTCCTCAAATCACACCCTGCAATAACAATAAATAACACGACCATAAACATTCGTAGACTCGTCTCTCCTACTAAAAGGATCATCATATCTAATATTTCCTCCTACATTCCGCATGAACAGGTCGAAAATGTAATAAAAAATCTTGGGCTACAACTGGCATCTCCGATCTCCTTTCTAAAGGCTGGAATACCAGGCCACGAATATGCCCATATTCTCAGTTTCAGACGTCAAGCTTACGTTTTCCCCCCTTCTGACAGCTTTGAACTCCAAATTTCCATAGTCATTTCATTTGATGGTAACGATAACAGAATTTTTCTATCAACCGATAATATGAGTTGTTTTATCTGCAAGCAATCCGGACACACCGCCTCAAATTGCCTAATCCGCCACTCGACGTTATATCAAAGCCTACACAGTCTACACCTGAAACTACCAATACAGCTGGAAGAACAAGTGATTCTCCACTCCCATCAACCAGTCTCCCACCAATGAGCGAACTTCTCTCGAACAAAGATACAACCCAATCCAGCCCTGCTCCCTTTATTGCAGAAAAACGTTGCCGTTCCGAAATCTCAAGTGACAAAGCCGGTTCTCCTGATGCTGACGATCAATCCAACGAAATGCTTCCCCCCCCCTAAACTTGTCTCCGACATTCAGAATAAAAAAAATAAGAAAGCAAGGTTTAGCTCCTCTGAAGAAGCTAATTTAACAGAGATAACAAAACAATGTTTACAAAAAGCATACCAAGCTAATCTTGAGACCTATATCCTTCCAATCGACAATCTTGAAGCATACTTGGAAAACAGCTTTGGTAGTCGCAATCCTTACCAGGAAGCCTTAAAGTATACTAGTGACATTAAGTCTCTTATCTCTAATCTAAATCTACTTTATCCAACTCTTACAGAGAGATCGATTAAAAACAGAATAACCCGAATAACAAGAAAATTAAAAGATCAGCTTCGATTGGATTTCAAGGAACATGAAAGTGAATCAAACGAAGAGGATTACAGCTCTGACGGTTCACATCAATCACAACACTCCACAGACTCACAAAATTCCACAGTATCACAGGTATCCCAAACATCGCAAAAATCCTCTTATTAATCACATAACTCCTAATATTTCAGTTTCACCCTAATTCAATGGAATTGTAACGGGTTTTACCCCAGTTTATAATCTCTACAACAACTCATTAATGATTACTCTCCTGATCTTATTTGTTTACAAGAAACGAATTTCCGAAATTCTCATAATCCGTATCTCAAAAGTTACACTGGTCACCATTTTATCAGACCTAACCTCTCACGCGCCAGTGGTGAAACCTCAGTTTTCATTTCTAACGATATATTTCACCAAGAATATCATCTGATAACTGAATTAGAAGCTATTGCTGTAACTGTATAGTGCCCTTACAAAATTGTCATATGTAGCTTATACATTCCTCCCAATTACGCTTTGAAAGAATCTGAGCTCAGCAATCTAATTAATCAACTTCCTTTTCCGTTTATATTAGTCGGTGACTTCCATGCTCATATAGGTAAATTCTCAATCAACCCTTCGAAGAAAACAGTTCCTTGGTGGAACGACTCCTGTTACCAAGCTGTGAAAAATTGCAACAGATCTCTTAACAAGTACTGCAGAACTAGGAACGAATTGGATAGAATTAATTTCAAAAAAGCCAAAGCTTAAGCTAGGAGAATACTTATGTCAAGTAAAAAAGATTCGTGGAACAAATTTACCAGTACAATAAACACAGACACATCCCCAGCTCAAGTTTGGTCTAAGATACGACGAATGACAGGCCAAAACAGCAGTACTAATAAAGTACCTGCTCTACTACACCAAGGAAATGTTGTCACAAACGACCAGCAAATAGCGGACATTCTTGCCCAATAAACTAAAATTAACAAACCCCCTTCTAACCGAATAAATAACCTAACCTAACCTTCATCCAATCAACATTGAGTTTATCTTAGATGAATTGAATACCGTCCTTTCCTCTTTAAAAAATACTGCAGCAGGGCTTGATAATATCCCATCAATTTTCCTCAAACATTTACATTCTACGTCAAAGATCAAACTACTCGAAGTTTATAATCGAATATGGTGTAGTCAGCAGTTTCCTAATGCATGGCGGGAATCGATCATAATTCCGATCAAAAAGAATAACTTAAACACGGCAAATTCTTTTAAACCAATATCGTTAACATGCATACTATGCAAGGTACTAGAAAAAATAGTCAACAGATGTCTACTTTGGTTTCTCGAAAAAAATAATATACTTAACCCTGCGCAGTCAGGCTTTAGAACAAATAGATCAACCATGGATAATTTAATTATGCTTCAAACAGAAATTTTTCAATCTTTTAGTGATAGAAGTGACGTTGTAGCAGTTACACTGGACATTAACAGTGCATTCGACACTGTTTGGCAAACCTCAATCCTTCAAAAACTAATAAACTTAACGCTTCATGGTAATATTTTCTCCTTTATATACAAAATTTCTTATCAAACATATTCATCAAGGTAACAGCAAATGGGCACACATCTTCTTCTTATTTTCCACATAATGGTGTCCCACAAGGCGCGATACTCAGCCCTACCCTATTTATTCTTAGCATTAACGATATATGTAATTCCATAATTGCCCCAGTTAAATACACGCTCTACGCGGATGACCTCATAATTTTTTGTCAGGGTAAAGAAACAGCGAGCATATGCTGACTACTTCAAAACCCTCTAAATTCCATCCATGATTGGTCTATAAATCTCGGCCTTCAGTTCTCGGCTTCAAAATCAAAAGTTATTCGTTTCAGCAGGAGAAATAGCACAATCTTTCCACTTTTATACTTAAACGACGCTCCGCTTGAACTTATTAACCACCAAAAAGTCTTGGGCGTAACATTTGACAAAATATTGTCATAGAAACAGCAGATTATAGACTTAAAAGGAGCTTGTCTTATTAGAATGAATATCTTAAAATCACTCGCTCATCATCAACGGGGAACTGAAGAAGAATCACTCTTACGGATCTATAGAGCTCTCATTCGCTCTAAATTGGATTATGGAAGCATTTTATACATGAACGCTTGTACTTCATACCTTAAATCTCACAACACAATTCAGAACACTACTCTACGTATTTGTATTGTTGTTTTCAGGCAAGAATCCAGGAAAATTTTACTTTCTCATCAGTTTGATAAAGTTTTGTTTACCGATGCATCAAAAAACGCAGAGGCTGTCGGTTGTGCTGTAACCGATGAATATTCTATAGTTGCAAAATATCGACTTGCCGACACTACCAGCATCTATACAGCAGAGTTATTTGGAATACTGAAAGCTTTGAACACTCCAACAGATAACAACAGCACTATAGCAGTATACACAGATTCTCTCTCATGGATACACTCAATGACAAACATTTATTCACTGCATCCAATAGTCCAACAAATTCACAATACCTGCCACCATCTTTATTCCAATGGTATTTTGGTTCACATCATCTGGATACCATCACACGTGGGAATAACCGGGAATGAAATCGCAGACCAAGCATGTTCCTCCGACTTAAAAATAGAAAATGTTTACCTCACCCAAGACATGAAACCCATCGTTAAGCAACTCACACTTCAAAACTGACAAAATGACTGGAACAAACTAGGTACTAGACTTCATTCAATACAACCCACCGTTTTCACACCTAAATTCTCCCCAATTAATAGGGAAAACAAAATTATAGTACACAGTCTGCGAATAGGGCATTCCCGCCTCACCCACGGATATCTTATGGCCTCCTAAATGCGAATTCTGTACATATACTCGACTAACAGTTGAACTGTTCTATTAAAGTGCCGCCAATACCAGATAGCTCGAAGACGTCATAATGTTAATGGAACACTTGGAAATATCATTGGCTCAACCAACAGATTTAGTGACGTGATTTATTTTCTTAATGACTGCCGCCTTCTCAACTCAATATAACTTTAATTTTTTAATATTGTAACACTGTTGTGTTTTACATTGTTATTTAATCTGTACTGTACCTTATTTTGTTCTCGTGTCAATGACCCTTAGATGTCGAGACACGTAAATTTCAATAAAAAAACCTATATAAAACACTGTTTCCTCGAAAAATAACAGCCAATAGAATTGTTTATACCTCAGTGGATAATACAAACGCTCATTTCATTTCCTTCATGAAAATACCAACGGGCTAGCTATAGCTTCAGGAAAGAAGTTTTTGGAACTTACAGTTAAAAATCCAAATCTATGAGTACGTTCACGTTAAAATCATATCTATATTTTCTCAATATTTGATAATAATTTTATAACAATAACAAATATTAAACTAAATAATTAATCAATGTTAAGTGATTTGAAATTTCCATAATATCCTAAGACTTCGTCGTTTTTCAATGGAGCTGGACGAAGTTTTTCGTTAACTTTCATTGAATCCAGTTTGTCAAACCTGACTGAATAATGATGCAACTTCCGCTTCCACAATTCTGTAACAAGAAAATGTTTTATTTTCACCATTTTAGCACAAGATATTTCAGTGGAATATCAGAGAGGTTAATATAACACTTGAAATTTATAAAGATGACTACATATCCAAATGAGAAGTTTTTGTGCGAAACGTATAATAATATATTGTAGCTATAGGAAATTGTAAAATTTCACACGTTATACAAAAAATTGTATTAAATCGCAAAAGTTTTGTATTATGTTGTTTTCTCTGGTAGGCAATTAAGCTCTACTTAAATAAGAAATGTCTTTCTGGTACTAAAAATTCAAATGTGACGGCTAAGGAAAAATGGATTGAAAACTCTGCTGTCACACATAAGAAAGATTGAGAGATTTAAAATACCTGAATTCAAAATTTTGTATGACGAATTGTGTGTGACTAGCTTACCATTAAATACCACATAAGAGGAGAAAGTAGCGACTTTTTCAGACTACCAACGTGGAAAAAGGGCAATCATTCTCATGTGTTCGTCTCACATTGTCTTAAAACGATTCTTGTTACATTTTTTGTTTCAAAAATAGGTAGTAAAAATTCCACTTTTGATTGAAGCCCACAGGTGCACCCAGACACACAAACTTTCTTCACCTCTTTCCCCTAAAGCACCAATGATTTTATTCGTATTTCATGCACATATGCACATTGAGGTTATACTTCGTCTGTGATTTGTGTTATTATAGAAGAATTATTAATTATCATTTTTTCAATAATTTCATTCATGTCAGAGGCATAGAAACAAGAAACCAAAAATCACAAATAACAACCAATAGAAACTGTCTCTTGAGGTTATATGATGCAAACGCAAGAGTTCTATTTAAATTTGTCGGGTCACTATCGAGGGCATCAGCAGTGTGGGCTGCTCGAGCCTGCAAATCGAACGCTACTATTATAATATTTGTAATGTCATATCTTCTTTTTTCTATTCATATTTTAGATACACGAAAAATGTATTTTTTTTTTGTGTTTGAGCATCGACATCTAGGTCATTGTGCTCGTCGATATATCATTGGGGTAATTTATATTTTATATTGTTTATATTGTTTTATATTGTTGACGTTTTTCGTTAAATATAAATACAATGCAACATTGCTGTTTTAAATGAAACTAACCGTTTCTAAATAATTCCACAATATATTGATAAAATGTTTAAAACTCTAAGAAATTTGACAAATGTTTCGTCAAATTCCTTAGAACTTTTAACATTTTATTAATGTATTGTAGAATTATTTACACAGTAATATGAGTAGATTCCACAAAGAAAGTGTCAGAAAGAAAGACAGCAAATTTTTTACATTGCAATATCTACTGAGACGTGACGTAACATTCGCTTTCGCGCATAATTCAAAGTAGATAGAATAAAGTGCAATAAATTTCGTTAAAAATTAGTTTATTGCTATAATAAGCATTTTTCGGAAATAGCAGATGTGTACCTACACTGTAGAAGGGGATTTCAAAATCAGTCATCATGCCTATTGTTGGAGTCCTGGACCATCCGTACATTTTCGATATTGGTGTTATACTTTAGGTAAACATTTTCATCCAAAAATTGGCGGTTGATAATGGTTTTACCAATTTCTTCTGTCAAACACAATTGATGGAATTTTTGGAAGAAAATATAATTTTATTCAGACGTTATGTGGTATTCGAAAATCAAGTAGCCAGAATCTTACATGAATTCAATGCCTTGAATTTCAATCTTCAATTTTCTCATGGAATAGAACGAGAATAGATTTTTTTAGATTTTTCAATAATTATAAGTAAAAATAAACGGTTTTTAAGATTAAAACTAACTTTTCCGCACTTATACACTCCGTGCTAAAAAAACCGAAATTTCTAGAAAAAATAACCAAAAATTTAGTATATTTGGACCCGATTGAGTGGCTTTGGTGAGCCGCAAATCAAGCGGGGTTCATTTGTAAAATGCTCTGAACAATATTCAATAATAAAATTGATCCCTTGTATATACTCCGGAGGCTGTATAATGCTAACAAACCGAAATTTCTTCAAAAATTTGGTATATCTGGATTTATGGGACCCGTTGTACCGGCCCTGGTGAGCTCAAAATCAAATTTTTTTATCTTTGAGATGTTCTAAAAAATATTCAATTTTAAAATTGGCACTTGTATCGTGTTAACAAACCAGCATTTCTTCAAAAATGACCAAAAATGTAGTATATCTGGTGTTGCGTTGGGACCAAAGATTATATTTATAACTATAAGTACTCAAACTGACTCACCTGCCTCTTGTAGCCAAAACACGGAGTGCACTCACAAAAGTAGTCACAATAATTATTTGCGTTCAGCGTAGCGGTAGTGTTAGTTTTACCTATATCGTTAGACTGGTTTAAATACTCCGTTTTGACAAAGACGATATGGCGATACATTTAAAACAGAGCCGGCTTGAGCAACTTTGCATACTTTAACTAAAAAGTATTGAGGCCATTTTAGCCGCAACATTTCCTGCCCGGGAAAAAGGTTTAATAAATAAACAGAAAAAAAGCAAAAAAAAATTAATATTACCTAACTTTACCCCCATAACCAATAAGTGATTTGTTTAGCGACTATTGGTATTCTAAACACTGATAAAAAAAAAATTAAAATAAATCTTAAAGAAAGAACAAAACAAAACAAAAGTGTTTGGCAACTACGGAACTATTCAAGAAGGAGAGGGCATAACTTGACCAATGGCCTTTTTATTTCTCCCTTAGAAGTTTTTACTGTGGCAACTCTTACTGTTTTGTCTTCTCCGGGATGCAGTTTGGTAATGCGTCCTAGTATCCACTCCGAAGGAGGTAAATTGTCTGCTTTAACAAGTACGAGCGTGCCGACGGTAGGCGGAATACTAGCCTTTAACTATTTAGAACGTTACTGTAAAGTATGTAAATATTGACTGTCTCGACCCTTACTTCGTGGAATATGCTCATATTAGTGTTTTTAAATGAAACCCACAATATGAAGTTGTCAATGAACAGTTAAATCTAGGGAATTCTCCACTAATAAACTGTCTTCTTAAGTGATAATTGTAAAGATCAACAGATATAGTTTTCCTGGTTTTCTATATCATTGCACAGTTATACTGATCTTAATTGGAAAAATGATATCCAGGATATCACCATAGGGCTAATAATATCTAAGCTTCAATATTTGTAATATCACATCTTCTTCTTTTTTCTATAAACATATATTAAGCCAATCACAAGTTAGGTTACTTCTTGGTCTAGCCAAATATAACTACTAAACATCAGGTAGGCATAAAATGAAATGTAGCTTCTGTCCTTCTGACGATGATATTGATTTATCGAAACAATTGTCAATTTTTTAGAATTTTCAATAACTTGTATTATATTGTGGAATTAACTTGAGACCTTGAGTTTCATTTAAAAACACTAATATGTAAATATTCATTATGCCAACGTCGCCAGAAGTCTTGATGCAGCTTTTGTAATAATTGCCACCGCGAAAGCCTATTGAGCGGTACATTGTTATAATCAGGAACAGGAATAGCTGACACTGGTTCCAATGTAAGAAAATGCGCAGGTGTCAAAGCCTGTATATCATCTATATCGGACGTCATTGGTATTAAAGGGCGCGAATTAAGAATCGATTCTATTAATGTGAAAACCGTATAGAATTCTTCATATGTTAATATTTGATCGCATAGCACACGATAAAGATGGTCCTGTCAACCATATAGCATGTGCTGATAGCTCAGAGGGTAAGGCTCCTCTGGAGACTACATCCGCAGGATTATTGATAGACTCAACATAATTCCAACATGATGAAGATACATTTTCTTGAATAAAGGAAACTCTGTTGGAAATGAAGGGTTTATATTTGCGGGGTGATCCATTGATCCAATATAAAACAATTTGAGAATCCGACCAGGCACACATTTGATCGAACTCAATATATCCAGCGAAACATTTCTGAACATAAATTAATAATTTGATGAGTAAAACAGCTGCAGAAAGCTCTAGTCTTGAAATGGTAAGCTTCTTGGTCAGAGCTATTTTTGATTTTGCACAAACAAAACTGGTATGGATAGTATTGGCTTGGTTACACATCCTTGAATAAATGACACATCCGTAACCTTTTTCACTTGCGTCACTAAACCCATGCAACTGATAATTGCAAAAATTATCTGAACTGAATTTATGTCCAGAAAATCGTTATATTTGCCAAAGAAGACAGATCTGAGCAATATTTTTTCCAGGCAGAAATCACATCTTCACAGGGGACATCATCCCAGCCGATACAGGACAGCCATAGCGTTTGAATAAGGTATTTACAATAGACGGTTAAGGGAGAAATGAATCCCAAAGGATCATAAACTTTTGCTAATTCCGATAATAAAGAGCGTTTTGTACATTTGAACTCAGGTTGTGTATTGATCTTAACAGAGAAACAATCACTTTGGGGATGCCACTCTAAACCCAGCGAATTGGACGAAAAATCATGCGGATGTTGAGGCAAGTGAGATTGTGGTAAATCAGAAAGCAATGTCAGATTATTACTAGACCATTTCCTTATTTCGAAGCCTCCCAACTTCATGAGTGAAACAAGCTCCGAAACCAACTTAAATGCAAGATTCATAGTAGTGCAAGACGTGACAATATCATCTATATAACAAAAATTGCGAATAAAGTGTGCGGCTAAATTTTTCACCTTCATCTTGAATTAACTGTTGGAGACACCGAAGAGCCAAAAACGGCGAACTGTTAAGCCCATACGTTAGTAGAGTTAAGCGATAATCTTGGACCTCTTCGTCAGGCGAAAACCTCCAAAGAATTCTTTGATAATTACAATGAGCGGAATTCACAAATTTCATGCGATACATTTGTTTAATGTCTGCACAAACAGTATAGCGATATAAACGAAATAATAATAAAATCGAGACAATATTCTGCTGGAGTTTTGAACCAACAAATAAATTGTCGTTTAGCGATGTTTGAGTGGGTAAGTGCGCAGTTGCATTTAAAACAACCCTAAGCTTGGTTGTGAGACTGTGCGGTTTTACAACTGCATGACGGGGAATATAATAAGAATGGGTAGGAACTGTCTTATCTTTGATCAATTCCATATGGCCTAAATCGAGGTATTCCTTTAAAAAATCAGAATATTGTAAATATAAATGAGCGCACTTAAGCAACCGTCATTCAAGCGAATAAAAGCGAGATAAAGCTAAAGTGCGCATGCCAGGAAACGTTGGCAAAAAATCTTGTTTAAAAGGAAGTGCAACCATATAATTTCCCTCCTTTACACGACTATGAGTTTCAACAAATATTTTTTCACAAATATCAACTTTATTTGTAGTATCGATTACTTCTGGAACACTTTCGACTTGCCAAAATCTCTTTAAAGTACTATTTAAAGCACTGTTTTCGACAAAGTTGCAATAAGTAGTGGTAGGTGAAGTATTTTGAGAAGTTTTACCTAAAATTACATAACCAAATATTGCATTGAGATCGTATGGAGTGGACTCATTTCCAGAAATTCGACCATTACAAATAATTTTTGAGAATACATCTGCCCCGAGAAGGACATCAATCTTCTCAGGCTTAAAAAAATTCGGATCCGCTAGGGTTAAGTTCGAGATATGATCCCAACCTTTTATGGCAATCATACAATCGGGAAGTTCATCACAGATTTTTTTAACTATTGTAGCCTCAACATTTAGTACCGGCGAGGGCAACCTTACTGGTTTGCATGCAAAGACTATTTTAGCAGTATCAAGAGTTGAGGACATAGAGCCTAAGCCCTTTATATCGAGAAGATAAGCAGATTTGGGAAGACCCAGAGTTTTAGCGGTTTTTTTGGTTATAAAGGAGCTCATGCTACCCGAATCAAGAAGGCACAGATAAGTATGATAATTTCCTAACTGATCCAAGACATCTAGGTAGGCAGTTGCTAGCAGAGTGCGAGAAGTTTCTGTGACAATTCCCTGACCAACAAAAGCAGTGTCGATATTTGGATTTGGCGGAATCATATTAGGATTAGTATTCGAATTAGCGGAAATGCGATTTTCAACATTGTTTGAATTAGTACTAATGCGCTTTGGCGTTCGATCAAAATGTAATAAACTGTGATGCGAACTAGAATTGCAATGTCGGCATCTGTGTGTCGAACGACAGTTTCTAAGATCATGTAACGAACTTAGACAATTAAAACATAAGCGATTTGCTTTACAGAAACTTTCTGACTGCGACTCCTTATTAAAATTTTCACATTTATATACAGAATGCGGTTGATTACACAACAAACAATTTCTTGCAGGCGATTTCCCGTTTTCATTAGCATTGTTACTCAAAAATACACGAGTAGCGCGGGATTGAGGTTTGTATTAAATTGCGGTTGGAGAAGAACCCGAGTGTTCACTTAAGAGGACATTATCATATGCTAGATATTGTTCCGTTAAAAAAGTTATTAAAGTTTTATAACTAGGTACCGTGGTTGATGAGTTAGTCGACTCAAAGCGTAACTTCGTCTCGTCATCTAACCTTCTAATAATCATCATCGCGAGAACAAAGTCCCATTGCGCCACAGGAAAATCCATGACTCCAAGAACTGCGAGATTTTCCTTAAAAGTATCTACTAATTTTTCCAGCGCGTTTGGATTATTTGCCTCAATTTTTGTAGTGGCTTCGATTTCATTCCAATGTGCTTGAGCACATTTTCTAGCATTGAAATATCGCCTAATTAGTGTATCATATGCAATTTTATAATTATCTGCTGTGTTCGGCAAGTGTTTTATTAAAGCCAGCGGCTTAGATTCTAATGAACTAATCAAATAATCAAATTTTTCTACCTCGGCCAAACTAGTTTTATTATGCACTAAATTATTAAAATGATCAATAAACGAACGAAATTCTTTGAACTTTTTCAAGTCAATTTTAGGCAGACGAATATTCTTTAATTTTATAATATTCTGTATGAAATGCTTCCTTCACAGCGTCTTCACCTTCAGGTACCGCATCGGGGGTGGCAAACAATATATTTAATAAAGCTAGTATTTTTGATTATATTAATATTGACGTTTTGAAAATAATTGGCTGTAACTGTTATTCAAATGAACTACGTCGTATTTACTGAATATTTAATTAATGTGTAATCCATAATAAAAATCTTTTTTAAACATTACGTATAATTTTTTTTGCTACTTGAACAACCGACGTTATTATTATTTTTTAAATATTCCTCTTTTATTCTAATTTTATAAAAGAATGAAAATAAGTTTTTTTATTTAACAATAAATATTTTATATATTTATAGAATTTTAAATGCAACCGCACTATTGTGTATTGAGTATTGAAATTCGCGTTAATTAGTGCTGACGTCGTAAAGGTGGGTTTTCGTTGAGACGTCCAGCGTTCGCGGCCCGACGTGGCTTCTGGCATTGACGGCCAGCCGTTGCGTTTGTATGATTTGCTTAAACGTCTATCGTCGGCGTTCGTCAGTCATTTTCTAGTCAATATGGATCGAGAAACATTAGCGGCACTAATTTTGGCAGAAGATGATGATATTATTAGGTTATTATTATGCCAACGTGGAAAGGAACGCACGAATTATACAAATCTAGAACTGAAGAAAGACTTTATAGAATTCTCATTAAAACTCACCTTGAGGCCGATGATGAAAAGTTTCGTGGGTTCTTTTTAAGTTCAACAGAGATCAATTTGATTTTGTTTTAAATCTGATTCATGTAGATTTAAAGAAGCTATCAACAGATAGTGTGAAATTTTCAATTGCTCCGGAGGAAAAATTAGCGTTAACTTTAAGGGAAAAAAGATTTTTTAGCAATTTTTTTTTATTATTTTTATTTCTAAGCATTATTTTACAAATTATTGTCGAAGAGATGTAGAGTATATATGGGTGTGTTGAACATATAAGTACTAGGTGTAGTTACCATAATACATGATGATGAGCCATTGGAATCTGAATGCGGATGTTCTAGGTTATAGAACGGACTGTTAGTACTTGACTGAGCCACAGATGATGATGGTGTCATACTAGATGGTTTCGGCATTGAACCAGCAGAAAAAGCTTGAAGATTAGTTACCAGAGTTAGTATTTGTAATTTTGCGTCTGCGGAGGAAGTTTTTTTAATGTCAATGCGATGCTTCTCATAAACAAGTCGATATCATCCTTCTCCTGCTATTGAGTCGCCAGTTGCGATACCATTTCCATGCGTCGATTAGATCGTTCATACAAATTTTGCAGCAACCTAGTTTTAACTGAAGAATGACTGGGAGTGGTGCTCGAACGTGAATGGTATGATGAATTTCTTTTATTTTCTGAATTTAACTTCTTCTTCTTCGGGTTTACCTCCGTAAATTCAGGTGTTCCGGGTTCAGACTCAATTTCGTTCGGGTTTTGGGTTCCACAATCACTAACTGCACCATCATCGGCCATAGTTTGCGAATCATTCGATTCCTCGTTTTGCTGATCATCTTCACAATTTTCAATGCGATTCCTTTGAAACTAAACAACCTCTAAAAATTGTGAATGTTGAAACATATGCCATTTTAATGGTCGTGCCGATGATGCAGAACCAGTTGGCAGCTTCAGTTTTCTTTTAAGTTGCAGGTAATTATCACGAATATGCTTCCAACGGAGTTTGCAGTCTTCAGCTGTGAAATAAATAAAATTCATGATATACCTATTAAATTATTGTTTGGGTTAATAAACTAATAATTTTATTTGTTTTAGATTTCTTGCAACAGGAGAGACATTTAGATGTGTTTCATTCGCTTTTCGTATATCAAGCAGCTACATTTCAATTATTGTTAAAGAGGCACTAGAAGCAATGTATCTACATTTGAAACCTATATTTTTACCAACACTAAATACCTTAAATATGAAAGAAGAAGCATTGGAAGTTTACATTAAATGGAACTTTCCTAACTGTGTTGCAACAGTTGATGGGAAACATATACGCATTTTCTGCCCTGAAAGAAGTGGATCACTATTTTTTAACTATAAGCAATATTTCTCCATAGTTTTGCTTGCAATGGTAGACGCAAACTGTAAATTTTTATTTGTGGATGTTGGTGCGTACGGTAAAGAGGGAGATGCTTCCATATTTTCCAGCTCTATAATGGGGAAGCAAGTTGATACAGGACATTTATTTCCAGCTGATGAAATTCTCCAAACTCAAACAAGAAGCTGCCATACGTCGTACTTGGCGATGAAGCTTTTAGATTCCATAAACATCTCATGAAAGCTTACAGCAAGTTGGCCGCGAGAGGTAATGCGAGAAAAACTATTTATAATTATCGATTATGTAGGGCTCGGCGAGCCTTTTGTGTCAAATTTTTCGAATCTATTATCCACCCAGACTTATGCGATAAGTTGATTATGGTCACTTGTTGCCTGCATAATCTACTAAGAGATGCATTTTTGGAAAAAAATCAGCCATTTTACGAATATGATCAACTGTGTTTTCAGACTGCCTAATCAATATATATTTTTTTTGTAATATTAAATGTACTTTACATTAATATTGCTATAATAAAGTATTGTAAGTTTTGTTTTAAAAAAAATCAAGATTATTGTATTTTCATTTTTTTTAATATTTATTTTTGACCCATGTAGATCTAGAGCTTAAAAAATATTCTACTTACCGCTCTTTGATGATACTTCGCCAATGTGACTCCAACAGTTTTCGCGAATCTGGAAATCCTTGAAGTCTTTATTTTCATGGTCGTATAAACAAGAGAACTCACGCTTTTGGTCTATCAATAATTCGTTATCAATATGCGAAAAATTTTTACACATTTTTTAAAATTTGTTCACCTATTCAGTATACAAACGAAAAGGTACTGGTCGGCGTTTGCGTCTGGACATGTTTTTGAGGAATCGCGACGCAGCCGTCGACGGTCGGCCGTTATGGTGTCTAGACGCACCGCTTTAAAGAAATTATTGCAATTAAAAACACACTGTAGTAGTGCTCCACGCCGAACACGACGGTGGGGCGCGAACTCTGGGCGTAGCGACGAAATCCCACCTTAAGTTGTCCAGTCGAGCAGCTGTCTATCGCAAATAAAGTAGCGTTCTAACTCCCTTCACTCTGAATGATGTTTAACTGGCAACTGGCAGCTGGAAAGCCCTATTTCCGGTTAATTTTACATAGGCAGTCGTAGTTTACCGTTTACACAAAAAAATTAGCTTTAATTTGATATATAATTAATGAATATATGTCATTCAACCATTCATTCAATTATAGTTCGGACGTTTCAGATAAAGTTCTGGGGTCTAGGGGGCCTGTTCCTTTTCCAGTTGGCGTAAAGTTGAACGGAATAGAGACACGGAGGGGATATGTTTTGCACGGAGAGCCCTAGGGCATTGCACCTCTTTAAACTGTTCCAAGACCGCTGGGTACTCGCATCATGATTGGGAGTGTATGATCATAGATCGCAACCTTCACATGGTGACCCTGTTGCAACTAAACTCAGCGGATATAGACCGGGAGGTCGATAAATATCCCCCAAGCTAACCCGTGAAGATACCGTGGCGATGGCTGTTTTGAACAGTTCCTTTGTGGTAACAGTTCGCACCCCATAGTATTTAGACCTTACCCCCGCACTGGGGGCTTTGCGGGGGTGGACTAGTTTCTCTAGCTACATGTGCGACAGAAATGGACATAAATAAATCAAAAAAAGATCGCTGAGTACCCAAAGCAAAATAGCAAGAGAACTCGGAAAAGAAAGAACAGGTTCCTAAGGCATTAGAGCAGGGAACATCTGGGGAAAAACTGCAGGCCATAAGGCCAGGATCGTCAAAAGATATATCCCAAGCTGATAAGCTAGAAACCACAAAATCTGTCCTTCCAAAACAGTAGATGAGGTAGATCGTATGACAAATGAAGAAGTTAATACTGCAAAGCTATCTGTTATCTCTAAAGCTAAAATAGGCAAACTGCTAAAGAAAGGACAAGATTTCATACAAGCCAAAAGGGCTTTAATCAAAGCCACCTTTAACAGATCTGTCGAGAAGGTAAAGGAGATACAGCCAGAAGTACACCTCCCGAATGCCAACGCAAAGGGAACAGGCCAAAAACCCAAGGTGTGACTTTCAGCGAAGCTATCACTTCAATTAAGGTAGCGGCAGTTCATACAGGATTTCCGGAGGTCAAGGTGGATATGGATAAGCTTAAAGGCGTTCAAAAATCCTTCATGGCCGCATATGATGCTATCCCGGAGGGAGGGCCACAGGTCCGCTTCTGGAAGAGTACACGTAAACCGGGATTTCTGGAACTAACATGTGCGGACGACACAAGCGCAAGATAGGGGAAGGATATCATCACGACTCCAAAGCCTAGGGAAAACCCAGCCCTTACGGCACTAGTAGGCGAGGAGATACCGAAGCTCTGTGCATGCGTTGTCTTTGTACCAGACGACGAAGAAGCAGAACGGCTTGACTTCAAAAGGATCCTTAATAGGTTAAGGATAAGTAACCATGGGTTCAGTATGAATCTCTGGAAAGTCTGGGGAAGTAAATCCTCTAACAAGGGAGTCTTGTTGGACCATGAGTACAAGGAAGAGCTTCGCAAGATAAACATGAATACTTTCTTTGGATTGGGAAGGCTAATTTTTCGACCTAAGGAAGGGAAGACAAAAATTTCAGAGGAAGAGGGTTCCATAAAAGTAGGGAATAATACCTCAAGCACCGAGCCACAAGAGGAGGAGTAACCTACCGGAAGTGGAGTCAGCCAGTCAAAAGGGCGTCTGTCCAGGAGCCGACTGCCCCCACGGAGGTAGAAGAGCTCACTGAGCCTGAACCAGAAATCTCTTCTCAGTGAAGAGGGAGGTGAGAATCCTGCAGGCCAACCTTCAGCACGCACAAGCAGCATCAGCAATACTTGTTAGAAGTCTGAAGCAAGAAGGCATCGATGTGGCAGTACTGCAGGAACCATGGAGGATAGGCGAAAATATTGCTGGCTTATCAACCTAACAAAGTAAAGTCTTATGTTTACCTAAAGTTATAAGGCCAATAACGTGTATAATTCACAGTAATAGGGTAAATTGTATACTAATGCCGTCACTTTGTACGGATGATGTTTTTACAGGTATCCTAACAATACCCACGGAAGAGGTAGAGAAGAGATTTGTGGTCTGGTATGTCCACCTCACACAATAAGCGAAATATTTGCACATTGTGTGAGAAAAGGACTGCGGCTAATCGTAAGATGTGACGCTAATGCACACCATACCATATGGGGCAGGACAAACATTATTAAAAGAGGCGAGTACTTTTTAAATTTCATCTTATCTGAGGGTTTAATAATTTTTAATATAGCAAATAAACCTACTTTTGTACCGGGTGATCCGTGATCCAATAAGTCGATCTCTCTGCTATATATCAGAAACTATTAATGTTATAACTTTAGGAGAAAAAATTCGTTCGTAAAAGTGGCCAAGAGAAATCGCTGGAAATAACCTTACAGTTTCTAGGTTAACCGCTAGCGGGCGTAACCTGTGAAGAAAAATTTAAAAACCAGTTTTTTGTGAAATAGGCCCAATTATACCAAGTGTTAAATAAGTAAACTAGAAAGAGGGGCCTACATTCCACACAAATGTGTTTAAGCACTTTTTTTTATTTTTCAAATAAAGGGTGCGGGAGAGTGGGGAAGTGTTTGTGGATAAATACTTTGGTTTGGATCAAACGATTTTAACGAAATTAGTGTCATTAGAAAGAGTGTAGATGAATTAATTACATCTACTATAAAACAATTGCATTTAGTTTTATTTGTTATAGGTAGAGATGAATTTCGAATGAAAAAAATTAAAATTTGTTTATCTTAAATATGTACAATGAAAACACCTAATTATTGTAAATTATAATGGAACTAGATTAAATTCGTAAGAAAATGACGCAAACCGCATGTTGATAGCTTTTGTTGAACTCCATACACCAATAGTCACAGTCACAGTGACGACAATAATAATAAAAATTGCGGAAATGTTGAAGATTTTTATCTTATTCAATTGTTATTACTATTAACAGGATAGTATTCTCCTACACTTCTGGATTTATGATTTTATTGTTATGGTTGTGACTATATGCAATGATGTAAACAGATAATTTGAATAATTTAACAATTTGGGTACAATCTGGATAAATATGAGATGAATTCTATGTTTTTTTCAACTTTTTATAATTTTTAAAATAATATTTACTTCGAGGTGCCAGTACAACACCTCTGTGAAACTGACAGAACAATTTCGGCAGAATCAAATCAAACCAATTACAATTTTTAGTACTAATTTTTTACTATTTTATACCACAAAAAATAATTTTGTACTTTAACCCATTAAGAAAAGAACATGGCGCTGCCAGCTTCATGTTAATCTGGAAAGCCCAAATTAAAAAAAAAATAAAAACATTAAAATAACTACAGAAAATTGAAAAACAGGATCTGTACTAATTTGTACCACAAAAGATATTAACGTCCACCCCCTCAAACAACCCCCGTTTCGATAAATTTAATAGTAAGCCTATTATTCTTCGATCTTTCCAGAACTTCTTGTAAAACGAAATATAAACCCAGGCAGCACAATCACGTACCTAAAACGTTCCCAGGATGTCCGTTATTGGACATCCGAAGTCCTAGGTACGTCCCTTTCAGACTCTTAGGTATCCTCAGGATGTCCTGGGGACATTCTTTGTTACTAAATCATACGTCCCTTGGAAGTCCTAATTAGATAATCCCAAGTACGTCTCTTCAATTTTGGTAATCGACCTCTCAAGTATATCTCCTTATTTTTTTAATGGACTTTCTTGGGATCATTTTAATGGGCACAGGAAAATCATCAAAAATAAATACCTTAATATCTCTATATAGGTACATTTATTTAAATATTTTTATTGTTCATTTACTACTAAATAAAGTTAATACTTATATAAAAATTGTGTATATTACATACAATGAGAGCACAAAAGTTAGAATATATTCAGTGCCATAAAAACAGCTTTTGAAAAAACTTTTTGACGGCAACAGTGCCTCTGAGTAAGAAGACGTGTTTTATTTTAAACCTTCAATTAAACCCGAAATTTCGAGAGTAGTTGTGCGAAATAAAATACAGAAAGTGAATAAGTAGATCCATTAAACCTTTGTAATAAGTAATTAATAGCTAATTGCAGATATCAGGTTAATATTAACTTACATTGAACATAAATCTACTGAATATGTTGAATATACAAAAGTGATTACTGATAAGACCAAAAAAAGAAACTGGATCTGCGAACAAATAATTAACACTGTTGCCAAACTGTAGAAAAATTCTTAGCATACACAAAACATACGGCACAAAGAAAGGTTGATCCTCCGAGGTGTAGAACCGGATGACAACCTTTATCGCTGTGCAAGATGGAAAAAATAAAAGAAATGTTTCACTTCATTGAGAATAAATTAAAAGATTTGGATGAGAAATCGGAAAATATTTCCTTAGAATCAAAATTAAATAGAGAAGAGAATATTCAATTGAAAGAAAAAGTAGAAAAACAAGTAAAGAGAATTGAATCATTGGAAAGAGAGATATGGAACAAAAATTTGATTATAAAAGGCATACCAGATGAGGAAGATCAAAAAGTAATACAAAACAAAGTTTCTATGATATTAAGAAAAATAGAAACAAACATTGACTTACAAAAAGATGCCGAAGAGATAAGAAGAATTGGATACAATAAAGGGAAACGGCCAAGACCATTACTTATAAAATTCCGGAACTTCGCCAAAAAAATTGAAGTATTAAAGCAAACCAAAAACGTAAAAGGATCAGATATATGCATTGAGGAGGATTATACAATGGAGATTCAAGAAGAAAGGAGGAATTTAATACCTAAACTTAAAGAAGAAAGAGCTAAAGGATTAAAGGCTATATTAAAATACAATAAATTAATATTGAATGATGAAATATATGAAACGAAAAGTAATGAACAAGTCGACAATGAAGAAACGGAAGAAAACAAATACGATAAAAACAAAAGAGCCGCAAGCAGTAGATCTCCAAAAAAAGACCCTACAACAGAACAGATACGAAAAATGACAGAATCGTGCAGTCCAAAAAACTAAAGAAAGAAGATAAACAAGGAAGCACCGGAAACCACATACGCTACGAAAATGGAAAAAACGAGACTGAAATCAAGAAAAAAAATAACATAAATAAAAATATAAATAATACTGAAAAAGAAATGAGTAAAAAAGAAATATGGAAACTTGCAACCTGGAATATACGAGGAATAAATGGAGAGGAAAACGAACTAATGTACGAATTCAACAAGGCAAACATCGAATTTTTAGCATTGACAGAAACAAAGAAAAAATAACACGGGGAAACCGTACTAGAAAAGGGACACATATTTGTGTTTTCAGGAGTAGAGAAAGAAAAAAGGGCAGCAGCAGGAGTGGTGGGTATCATAAATGGGAGATTTGCAAAAGGATTGAGAAAGTGGGAAAAACATTCAGAAAGAATACTCACAATAGAAATAAATATCGATGATGTAATAACAACATATGGGCCTAATGATGACGAGAAAGCGGTAGAAAAAGATAAATTTTGGAAAATGATGAATCAAGTAATCGAGACAGCCAAAGGAAATATATATATATATATATATATATATATATATATATATATATATATATATATATATATATATATGTCAAAAGCATAGTTCAGGGACATTTTGTTAGAACTTCATATATAGGTTAATTTAGTCATACATAACACTACTTTCAGAACGCTAGTTGAAATTTACAAAAATTTTGATTTTTGAGTTTGAGTGTTCGTATAGCGAATAGTTCCAGGACTTTTACTTATTCATATAACCAATAGTTTCAGGACGTTTGCTTATTCATCACGGGTTTTCGACATTATTTTAAATAACTATGTGATTTGTGCCACGTAATTCATTTGTAATGTCTATCTGAAATCATAACGAACTTTCCAAAGCAGATGTGATCATGCAGTATAATTTGAGCTGACCGCATAAAAATATTGTGAATACAAATCATAATAATAATATCAACTTTAAACCAATATTGAAATTTTTTTCTGATCCGTATACCGTTGGCACCGGCCACGCAGCACATGGTATAGGAACTCCCTTATTGAGAAATTTAAATAGGGCGATAGAATACAACTGGACAGTACCGTGGCAGAACAATTAAATACGCAGAATCTTGTGTTAGTAGAAAGTAACAGAAATAACTGGTGCCTATTATTTCGTCTATGTTATTTTGCATAATGCACAATATCGCTCTTCGTGGAAAAGAGTCCCAGGAAGACAATTTCGAAGATCTTATTAAGTTTAGAGTGGAAAACTGTGATGAAGTATCAGAAGAGCGTCTGAATAACTGTGAAAAAATGTCAAATATATATCCCACATGTGTCAAAATTAAATTATAGGAATATGTGGTGAACTGTTAAGAAATATGATCGTAAGCGAAGTAAACGTCTGTAACGCGTTTTCCTAATTGGCGGATGAAACCGCAGATATTTCCGGGCACGAAAAAGTATCTATTAGGGCAGATATGCGAATAAAAGCAATATTGTGAAAGAAGAATTTCTAGTGTTCACGGAGTTAAAATCAATGTCAGCTGAATCAATATCTGATGATATTTTGGAATATGCGAGGGAATGTGGTCTAAATTTAGAAAAACTGGTAAGATTAGGTTTTGATGGCTGTTCTACTATGG
The DNA here is from genome assembly GCA_963921935.1 of Galeruca laticollis. Lineage (NCBI taxonomy): Eukaryota > Metazoa > Arthropoda > Insecta > Coleoptera > Chrysomelidae > Galeruca > Galeruca laticollis. The sequence goes on along the minus strand of OY998179.1, from coordinate 196,072,361 downwards.
CGGGAAAGGAAAATGGAGTTCAAAAACTATTAAGGAACGTATATACTTCAGCAACATTTGTTCACTGTTCGTCACACCGGCCAAATATTGTTGTTAATGATCTTAATTCAGTTCCGCAAATTCAAAACAATATCGGAGTAATTAAAGACGTAATTAACTTTTTTAGAGACAACCTAAATTTCTCGGAAAAAATTTCAGTCACTTGACCTAGCTGCAAAATTGATGTGTGATAATGTCCCTGGCTTAACAGGCTGTCACGTGTGGATGCCAGAATAACAGAAGTGTAGAATACTTTCACAAATATTTATTATCCATTTCAGAATAAATAGATGTTACTTATTGTTTATAACATAAATATCAGTTATAATTGCAAGTGTTTTTGAAGTTCATTTTTCACTTTTTTTTTGTCAATGGCGAATAAAGTAAAGAGCTGTGGGTTTTCTTCACGAAATGTCTATGTTTTATGAAATAAAAGCCCGTCGGTGTTACAGGTTCTCTGTTGTTTCTCTCTAGTATAGTGAACTTATTCGCTAGCCAAATGAGCCGACGATTCAATGTAGCGATTAAATACAGCCGCAGCTGTACCCGGTTGGATTTACTTGATGATGATGACCTGCCATTCAGTATTTAATTCCAACAGAAACCAATAATCAAGTACTCAATTTCAACTTTTATTTAACTATCAACTCAATAAACTATCGCTACTCCTCGAATTATTCAAACCAACTATTCTTCATAAACTCACTCCGTAATTCGACCTCTCTCAATCACATACTCAACCCTCCACCGAACGCGCACACAAACCCCTATCTAAAGACACCCAACCCCCGCCCTGCAGAGGAACCGTATCCTATATCAGGGCCCCATCTCAAAAATCTCGAATATACCCAACCCTTAAAAACAAACAACCCCAAACAAAAAAAAAACTCTCGAACTTCTCGCTCTATTTCATGAAATAAAAGTAATACTACGATATGATTTTGGTTTTCTCAACACTGGATTAATGGTTGAAATATGGTATAATTTCACGAAGAATATTGCTTATATCTTTGAATAGATCTTCTTGTTCCAGATATAAGCCAGAATTGTTCACCAAATACGTTATATATTTTATATTTTTATGATACATTTAAGTCTAATATGGAGAATAATGTGAAACGTCATTCTGAAAAAGTGCTGTTGTCACAGCCAACTTCCTAGATTTTATGTTACTGCGTAAAATTGTTTTCCTTTGTCTCTAGTAGTATAATAGTATATTACGTAACGTGTGTTGTAAGAAGCATTTTACGCACGAACGGAAAAGTTACGCACGTAGCCGCGTAGCGGTGAGTGCGTAAAATGCATTACAACATGTGTTACGTACTATACTTTACCTACGACCTACTTGCACTTGTATTAATAACCCTATTAATAATACTTTAACAACATCAACTATACGATATTTTTAATAATTTTTATGTATAACATTAAATTACATAACATTATAATAATTGTTTATAGCAACAGTACAGTTGATAAATACAAAAACGTTTGTTAATTGAACAAAACTTTACACATACATACACACACCACTTATACGGTTAATAAAAGTTTATTGACAGCTCTTGATGTTAGTTTGCAAGCCGCTATCACAACCAACTTCATTTTGATGGTTTGACGGCTTATACCCTAGCTGCGTTCTTCTTGAGGCTTTGATGCACCAGGGCTTCTTATTCTAGTTCAATCATTGGCTGAAAAATGACAAAATATACCAATAATAAGTCTAGGATAAGCAGCCCCAGGGCTAGAAACTGTCAAAAAGAAAGCGGCTCTTAGGTATGTTTGTTTACTAATATTTTGATACAGCTAAAAGAGGCGAGTTAAAGGAACGAATTATTTATATAATTCGAAATAACTCTCAATATTAAATTCAATCCTATATCTAATAAATGTTATCTATAATTTATATATAGAATAAAATTCAGCGTTTAATATGTAAATAATGAATTTTGAATAAAATGGCAAGGTCTATTACCAGTTGCTAATTGGTCGCTAGGGAAGCTGTGCGATTTACTTTACAGCCGTGCGTTTTATTTTACCGTACGTTATAAACGTCTTACATTGATTGCCGACTGTGTGTTTTTGATTACTTACAGGGGTGGTCGTAGGTAAAAATATTTTTATAACTCTCGTCTACAATATACTATTATAGTATGAAGAAAGATTCCTACTTTTTTTACTAGGGCAAAGGGAAATTGAGAAGAAATCAAAACTATTCAAAATACAATGTTGGTATAAACTTTTCGTACTGAATCTCCCGCCGGCTTAAATTATTTTCTATGAATTTTTTTTCGGTTGCGAATAATTTAAAGAAATTTTTGAAAAATTTTCACTTCCAAAGAAGTTTCGGAAATTATTAAAGCCCTTGGGAGATTAAAAGTGAACATTTGGTTACTATGAAGGAATATTTACAAAATATATCAAAATGGATCAGAACTTTAATAGCCAGACTAGACAAAACGCAAATCGGTTATTTAATTCTACATCAGAACCAGTCTTTTTGACGAAGAATTATTTTTGTTAATGCCCTTTTTATTAACTACTCGTATATTATTAGTCATTCCCTCCAAATGACCTAGATTTATTTGAACTGTATGTTTAATTTACTATTGGATTTAATAAGATTTTGAGGATCAGGTAGTATTAACTAAATTACTTCGATTGAATTTATTACACTAAATAGTTTGTTGAGTATGATAATTTCAATATCTTTTAAATTATATTTCACTTTCATTTACTATTATTAAAAGAAACTGAACAATATTTTAAAATGAACAGCTACATGCTGAAGACGACAAAAAACTGTCACAAAAAAAACAATTTTTTCTACTTCTTTAAAGTACCTTGTATTTCATCGGTTTGCAGCGCTTAAAGTGGTTGTTTATGGTTAGAGTGAAAAAAAGTAAAAAAGCGTTAAAAATAGTGCCATAACGTTAACTTTATTTCACGGTTCCCATAAGCTAACACAATGAATCTTGGCTGGGCATCGAGGATGGACTTTCATGAAACTTTATGGTTAGAGCGAAAAAAAGTTAAAAAGCGTTAAAAAAAGTGCCATAACGTTAACTTTATTTCACGCTTCCCATAAGCTAACACAATGAATCTTGGCTGGGCATCGAGGATGGACTTTTATGAAACTTGGAATACGTATAATTGTAATTTATCGAAGGAGCTTAATTAAAATATCCCAAATTTCTATTTGAATTTTATTTTTTTGTATAGGGCTGTAGAAAAAATAATGTATGCAATGTATGTTGCATAAATTACTATTACGGCGAGACTGTTTCTGTTTCAAAGACGGACATAGAAATTGTTTAAAAATTTTTTATCGAACACTTGAAAAAATCTATGAACTATCCATTTATATCATGTTATGGTTTCAGACTTGTGAAGTTCTTCAATTTACAATTACAGAAGAGATTATTAATAAGCAAGGATGTATGTATTTATTATTAGACATTCGGATTATTGGACGCTGTTATTTGTTAAACGTAATTTTTTTCAACATTAGATACTTAGGTACAAAAACTGCACTATCTAATAGCCATACTCTTAACTTTTTTCATTATATAACTTGATACAAGTAAATATTAAATAAAAATACGCACAGAAAAAATTACCTACCGACAAGGGCTGTTTAAACAGAGCTGAGCCCTTTTTTTAACCAGAAACTAAAATAAATTCTTCACACACATAAAGCAAAATATTCTAGGTAATTAGGTAATAAGTAGGCTTGCCAGACGTCCTGATTTGACCGGGACAGTTTCGGCCGGTTTCCTTCACGTCCCGAAAAAAGTTAAGATTTTTTAGATGACCAAAAAAGTCTAAAGTAATTAATTGTGTTTGACGAGAATAATGTTGTCATTCAATCCTTCACTGAATGAAAAGTACAAACTATAGAATAATGATGGTTTCCTAGTAAATAATAATATTGTCATCGTATCGTCTTGTTCAGCCAACCGTGACTATACGCGATGGGATAGTCTCTCCGGGCGAGTCTAGTACAGGGTGGTAGCTCTAGCCTTTTAGCGCTAGTAGAGTTTTCGCTGCGCAGTACACCACCTCGTGCAATAACATTGAACTCGCCCATGTCAGCACTAGGCTTGCGATAGAGATGAAGATGAAACTCAGTCAGTTGTCAGTCCTTGCCAGCGGTGCGTGTTGTGTTAGCGAGCTAGCGCTGTTATATTTCTGTATTTAAGTTAAAAGTTTATTCTTTCTCTGTTAAAATTCCAAAATGGTCGTGTGAATTTACCAACGATTTACAGAATGAATTCCCTTTTTTGAAGAAGGTATGTACTAGTAATCAAGATCAAGATGATAGAGTTAAATGTTTACATTGTAATTCTGAGTTTTCGGTTGCTCATGGTGGTTGATCTGATATAAAAGATCGAGTAAACACAAAAAGAATTTAGCATGTGCTGCTAGCTCATCAAAACTGACCAGTTTTTTTAAGACTGCGAGTTCTTATGACAAAAACTAAGATTTAGCAGCAAAAGAGGCTTACCATACAGCAAATCATAGCTTAAGTTTCAATTCTAATTCTTGTTGATCAAAACTAATTCCTAAGTTTTTTTAACCTAAATTCTCACTCGTAAAAACTAAGTGTGAAGCAATAGTTTTAAATTTCATAGCTCCATTAGCTCAGGAAGAGCTTAAAGAAGACTTATTGAACAAGTCAAACTACATATCTGTACGTATGAATGCATCAAACAGAAAAGATATAAAACTTGTGCCAATTGTTGTGCGCTACTTTAATCCTAATTCAGGTGTGCAAGTAAAGCTGTTAGATTTCAAATCTGTGGAGGGTGAATCATCTGAAATTCTTATAAATCACTTATGCTCTGTCCTGTTGCAAAACGATTTGAACAACAAAGTCGTTGGCGTTTGTGGCGATAACCGCAACACTAACTTCGGTGGCGTGAAAAGAGCAGGGAAAAACAATGTTTTCAATCGACTCGAGAATAGCCTAGGACGAGATATCAATGGAATCGGATGTGGAGCACACATTGTGCACAACTGTGTGCAAACTGCAATAGATAGTCTCCCAATCGACACTGAGGCATTAGTGGTGAAGATTTATAAATACTCCTACATATACACAGTCCGTGTAACTAAACTGAAATCATTTTGTGAATATGCAGAGATAGAGTACCGTAAACTAATTGAACATGGAACACTCGGTTTTTATCAATGATGCCCCATTGGAAAGAATTTTACAGATGTTTGAAGGTCCCAAAGCATTTTTTTAGACCAAGAAATATGCCCATCGACAATAAAACGTTAATACACTAATTTACTGATTCAATGGGCGAGCTCTACTTGTGGTTTGTCCACGGACAGCTTGCACTATTTAACAAGGTCATCCTGGTAATGGAAAAAATAACACGACAGCTTTTGAGGTTGCAAAAGCTTACAAAGCTCTCAAAAGAAGCCAGACAGAAAGGAAGGCCCCAAACTTTATCCCTACGGGTGCAAAGAACATCTACAACAGTCTAGATGATAAAGTACGTAATAGTGTGAAAGATTTGAATTTGATGGCTTTTATGACAGATGCATTGCATACTTAGAACTCTGGGAGAACAGCTGTGGAAACGCTGAACAGTTTCCATGTGTCAATCTGACGAAAACAGATGCTGTTGATTGGGAAAAAGCTGAAACATCTGCTGAAATTATCAATAGCAGTCTTCTTGATGGAAATATGGAAATAAACAATGATCAGCTGTTTGACGAAGTTGTGCTTGCTAAGGAGTATTTGAGGTCAAATTAGGAACAGTGGAAGCAAAAAAAGACTACCAGAGACGTGATTGTTTCAAGCGACTAAAAATGGCTCAGGCTGTTTGGTCACTTCAACGAGAATCGCATAGCAGCCCCCAAACTGATCAATATTGTTGTGTGCCTTCTGCTTACCTAGGACATCAGCACCGGTTGAGAGAGTATTTTCTTTGATGAACAACGCATGGATTGATGATACAGGTTTGTTGAAGGAACTCACAGTTAAATGCTTCATGATTTGTAAAATTAACATTGGATTAGATCGTGAAGATTTTTACCATAAAATTAAAACCAAAAAACACTTTCTGAAAAAAGTCTTAGCTAATGAAAAGTACATGTAAATATTGTCCAAGTCTTATTCATTATTCAAAGTGTTTTTTTTTACTTTACTACTAATATAATAAATATTAACATGTTTCTATTTATTATTGTGTCATTTCTTATTACCCCTGGTTTAGGTTCCTAATCATTGGCGACATCCATAGCATTAGGAATATACTACCTTCTAAAACTCTAAAAACCAGCCAAGGGTGTGTACCCTTAAATACCGTAGAAGCTGGGGGAGGGGGGCCCGGTTGAACAGATATCTGGCAAGCCTATTTATAAGCAATCATCAACACAAACTCGTCTGAACTAGAATCAACATTTATTTGTATTATAATGGGTTGGACAGAGGGTAAAACCACATACTCATCTTCCATCTTCATAACACGTTTAACATAATTTTTCCAAATCTCTTGGTTGCTTACATTTTCTACCACCTTTACTCAGTTTTGGAGTTTGATTATATTTTCGTAATTCTGATTTTACTTTTGGCCACATGAACTCTATAGGGTTAACTATGTAATAATATGGAGGTAGTCTTAGAAGAGTTTGACCTCGTTCTTTGTACAGTTCGTCAATATCATATATTTTTTCTAGCTTTAAACAATGTATAACAGTAAGCAAATCTTTTTTTGTTGAACCTTTTGCACGATTGTTTGTAGGAAGAGTTATATTGTTGACATACATGCAATTATTTCAGTGCTAGCGAATTATCAGTTGACCCAGAAATATATTGGAAACATTTTGGGAACTATGTAATGCCGACAGTATGAATAAATATAAAAATATCAGCTTTTTAGCAATACAATTTATACTGTGACTTCTTGTATCAAATGTTGAATGTGAAAGGATTTTTCCATAGGTAAATAGAATTAAAACTAAATATAGAAACCCACATTAAAAATGTCTGTTTCATTGTAACAGCAAAAGAAGTTTGAAAGGATGTCGGAGAGTGTTGGCAATTTAATCCAGATGAAAATATGTTAAAATCCGTGGAGGTTAATCTATTATATGAAAATTTAAAATCTGGAGAAAATGATGAATTATTAAAATTATATTGAAATACGTATACATTCTTTTGTATTCCAATACTAAACTAAGTACATTATTTCAAATGTTCCTATGTTTATATACGCTTTATTTTCCTTAAATGTTTAATTTTATGATATTTAATTTTATTTTTCTACAACTGATGTATGATAAGTAGCGTATATATTCCTCATACTGTGATAAACATCATTTCTCACGGCACTTTGCTCACACCACATATTATATGGGAATCAACAAAACCCAACAAAATCTCAGTTGGCTACTATTCAGCTTTGAATAGTAGTCACAACTATCAGATTATAGAAGTTTTTTAAAATCTTAAGCTATTTTTCAGTCGTGCTTCCTAAAAGTTACAATTTCCATTCAATATACTTTTAATAAGATATAATTTACCTATTTAATAGTTAATAATATGTGAATACAGTAATGAAACGTTGAAAACAATACTAACTAACAACAACTAACTGTTTCTAATTGATTCCACAATATATTGAAACAAAATGCGAAAATTCTAAGATATTTGACGATTGTTCCGATATATGAAATAAATGTTCCTAATTGATTCTAAAATGTATTCGAAAAAAATTAGAAAAAGATTAAATTCACTGAAGTGTTAACATAAACAAATTTACAGTGTTTAAACTTTTTATTCACCTTTAATTCATGTTGCAAATATTTGAAAAAATATATGTTTTTCTATTGCAACGCATATCATGCGCGTAAGATATATTTTACAGAACTCTTATTTCCAAGTACGGACTCAGATATTGGCATTCACTTGAAAGAATTCCTAAAATATCAATAATTCACTGATTACCTAGTTTACTTATCACCTTTTGGATTAATATGTGTTTAGAATTCAATAATTTCCTATTGAAACTGAGGGATGTCACTAAATGAACCCACAAATTCGTGTTTTAATTAATTAACCAGGAAACTGGACGCATATATTAAACATATACTACTCTAATTTGATTCAACTTCAGTAACCATATTACAATTGAAATACATGAGTATTATTAAATAAACAACTAGGTTTCACTTTGTGTATGTATAAAATATAAGGTTGAGTTAACAATATCATGGGTGATTTCTGACAATAATCATATAACGAATAGCGAAATATTACAAAATATTAAATTCATAGACATAGGCAACACCGCTCAAGAGTCGGCTCGTTCCTCCCCTATTATCGCCCCCCACTTTATGGAAATTTCGAAGTCCGAATTCGAGCGAGCGGTGACTCTAAAATCCGGAGGCGCCAGCGTACGATGCAGATATATATATATATATATATATATATATATATATATATATATATATATATATATATATATATATATATATATATATATACTGTTGCAGGCTATTGTGAACTCCGTTATACCTGTAGTCTAATTTGGGCTCCTAGCGTATATTTCATGTATAGCACTATATAAGTTGACGTCGTATTGGGATCCGTTATATGTAGCGGTTACGGTAGGCTCCGTAGGTGTATAATTCCATACTTCAAAAGCAATGTAGGCTCCGTATATGATACATTTCAGGTAATATGGACTCCTTGCGGCGATGCCACATATACTATCGGCCAGTTAATACATACAATCAAAAGTGTAATTGCCAGTTAGGTATTGACATGCTATAAAACGATTGCAATCGGCTTTCTTCGTAAGAAATTTTAATCTGAGACTGCAATTGTTAATTTGAAACAACAACTATGAGAAATAAAAATTATAAATTAAAAACAATTAACTTATATTAAAGAGACTGAGATTGTTTATAACATGAGAGATTTAAAAAGTAATGATACCTATAAATTATAATATTTGCATATCATATAAAAACCTGTTGACGAAAATAAGCTCAATAGTCTAGCTTATATTATATATTTTCATGGAAATATACATTTACATTATTAATTGATGCATTTACAAGAATATGCTACTTTCTCCTTCCCATTTTATGCACACCTAATTCTTTTTGTATTAATAGCTGATCCGAATATGGACCCTGCACTTTTTATGGAAAGTTGTGACTGGTATCTTTCCTTGGAAACTTGATATGCATTTGTACAAGATCTAGTTACTTAAATTGCTGACAGGCTCAGCTTAATTCTAAGACTGGTGGTTAATGTCTGTAAGTTTTTGTTATTAGTTTTAGTACTCAATGAAAGTGTTGAATTCTTAAGATTTGCCTATGATCAGTTTTTAAAATATACATTTTTAAAGTCATGAACAATTAAGATTTTTTCATGATAATTCCCCGTGTAATACAACATAGAAAATATATTTTAGATGCAGTTATTGTAGATCACACACTGATATAAAAATATGCTTATTTATACAGAGTGATCTTAAATATATTATATAAGTAATTAATGTGTATTTTTTAAATTAACATGCTCAACACATAACTAAGGTATTTTTTTAAGTAATATTCAGTAATTCAAATCCATTATTGAATTAATTAACCGCTTTTTAAATTGTTTTCTTCGTATGAGTGATCAACTGTGGAATAAATAAGTTCTCAATAGCTCCTGTGTCAAAAACTAGAACATTTAAGAATTGTGGCTAAAATCGTAAATGAAAAACACCGCAGAATTGCTTTACACATAGCTATTAAATATCACTTATATAGTATAAAAAAATTAAAAAGCCACTGTATGTATTTAGCATGTTTTTTAAAAAATATCCATTAAATACCTGCCTCTTTTTATTTATATATACAGTTGTATAATATACAAGAAGTTAAGTATATTATGTATTTTGTATTACACGGTAATTATTGACGTGAATAAAATCTTGATTGGCACTAACTTTAAAACTGTATATCTCAAAAATAGAAGAATTCAACAAGTAACAATACTAACAGTAATAACACAAAAATGCAGAAATATACCGACGGAATTTCTAAATATAGCATCATTTATAAGATAATCACAACTTCGGAATATTTACCGTCCTCTATATTTTGTCTCACACTGTATGAAATAGTATTGCAGAAAATAGCAAAAAATAAGAGCTAGTAAGAATTTCATTTCAAATATTTTTTCACTAACCCTATAACTATCCATATTTTTGGGTCAAAAATCAGTCTAAAACTAATGCCGCATGGGTAAGGATTAACAGCCCTGCAAAATATTAATAATAAAAAGGCTTACCAAAACGAAATAGTACCTTCGATAAACCGCTACTTTCCAATTTAACGGCTTGTATCGTACATATTGTTAGGTCTATTTCAGCAATAATAATAAATATCTGTCAACGTGTTTAGAACTTCGCTCAGTCTTAGGCATAAAGGACCAGCCATAACCGTTTCACCTTCGATATGTGATCTTAAAGGTTTTTTGAGATCAGGATTCGAAGGGCATTTTTTTACGTGCCGCCTTGAAGACATTTTGGTATAATACCCTTTGCAAAATTCACAAGAAATACTACGGTTCACATTGCTTTTCTTGTTTTCGTTAATCGGAATTATAACGTTACAAAATCTCCATGACGTCAAATTTGATCCAAAGCGTGTTTTCGTAGTTTTGAACCCTTGTCTAGGAATAAAAAACATTGAACATCAAATTAATCAGAACCAAGAGGTTTGGTTTTTTCTGTTGAACTATCCAGTGCTGTATGTTTTACTTTTTAAGTGATGAATTATTTTCGGATATGAAAGAACATACTGGATCAAATTCAAATGAAAACGACATCTGTTCTATATGTGAATCGTTATTTTTTTAAAACGTAGAATCTCCCAGTTTTAAATCACGTGTTACGACTTCATTTTTGAAATTGTAGTGGGAATCCAAGGAAGAGTTTTGTAAAACGGCATAGGCTGTCAACGGTACCTTATTTTGTGGGATCGTGATACGCTCTGATGAGTCAAAAAGATTGTTTTCTCTATTTGAATTATTAGAAAAAAACTTTCCTCAGGTGGTAAATATTCAGAACCAGATGTTTCTGTGTTACTGAGATATTGTCCAGTGCTAACGAACAATGTCTTTTATGAAATTAGACAATTTAAATCATTTATGAAAATAATACAGTATCAAACTTTTGTCAAAACTACCAATTTTATGTTTTATGTCAATTGAGTTTCCATTTTTAAATTTTATGAATTTTAACGATTGTTTTAGTATTCACACTTCTTGTCAGTACACGAGATTAATTACTCATAATTAATCTGCACAACTTTAGTCAGTGTGCAAATTTAAAAGATGCCTGCTGTATTCTGTAAACAGATAACCCATGACTCTACATTTCAAAATTAAAAAAGTATATTGGAAGTAACCGCCAGAGGATGTAATCGCATACGGAATAAAAAGTAAATTCAAAAACTGAAAAAAGTATGAATCAAGAAAATATTCTCATCTATAATAGCTATGAACAAAATGTTGAATATTTATCGGCTATTAAGTAAAAACAGCTAACCCCTAATATATTATGATTCATGTTGCAGTCCACTTCGTTATTCCAAATAAAAAACCCAGTATATTTTTAACTTTCTAAATTGCTGATATAATTATCAACAACTTATCATGACAAAGTAATATACTTTAGTCTCATGGCGAGATAATAATAATTTTATTACGGAAATTCCCGTTTGAATGTTATTTATAAACTATAAATTTCATGATAAATTATAATTATTCAATTTCCACCATCTACATCGGTCATTGTTAGGTAACTCAATAATATCCCAGAAAAACGTGTTTAATTTTTTATACAGTGTGAAGAATAATTAACGTAAATTTTGGATAATGAATAATAGTAATAACTGTGTTTTTTTAAATGGCAAACATACTTTTTTGTATATTAATAGTCATTTTTCTACGCCCTATCTTCAAAGTACCTTTTATTTTACCGCTTTGTTGCGCTTAAGACGGATGTTTATGGTCACTCTGTACCATAATATTTCACAGTTCAATTTACTTCAGTTTCAGACCAGAAAAAATGAATATCTCGCAAGCTTATTAATTGTTTTCACTAAAATAATTTTATTTGATATATGAAATAGTGTACATACTCGTATACTTAATTTCGTCAACATTAAATTATTTTCACGACAAAGAAAAACAACACAGAAAAAGAAGATTTAAGCATATGTTTGAAGAATTGTAGACTTTTTTAGTATCTACAATTATTCCACTGGATATTTATTCGCACGACTTTACCTTTCACTGTAAATAGCAGGAATACCATTTTTCATTCCTTTTCAACCGCATACATCAACCCTTAACCCACCATATTTTTCAGGGTTACCACAAACCTTTTTATCATTCTCACTTATAAAAGTTCAGGGAACAGTTTTTCATTTTTTTTACTGAATTATTTATTCCGATCGTTCTAGGTAACTAAAGCTACATAAACTAAATACAGGCAAACACAGAACCTCTCACATCTACGTAAAAACGTCAGATTTAACATAATTTAGTGAAATTTTGACGTTATCGTAAAAAATGGTGTTTCTCACTTGTATAACAGTCATATTTATACAGGGTGGTTCATTAACAATTGTCCATATAGTAACTGGAGAAACCTTAGCACAAAATATGAAGATTCGAGAACACTTCAGTAAAATATTCCTTCTTACTGAGATCTAGGGTGTTATATCATAAATATTTTGAATGATTGTAGTCCATTGTTTTTACACCTTCTACTTTTTATATATTGGGATACTTCAATTAGTGGTATAATATAATTTTCCTCTATCACTAGAGATATGCGGTAGGGATAAATACTTCTTTTCCCCCCTACAATCTACGCCACTATCGTAAAAATGATTTCAGCATGTTTTTTCAATACTCCGTTACTACGTAAGTATTAACCTCCTGTCTCTATGCGATACAGTACGAAGTTTTCAAGTTATTCGAGATTAAATGGAATGTTTATAATACCTAATTTTATTTTATCTCTTATTTCGCACTAGTCAACACTATTTTGCTAATTTGGTTATGAAATTTATAAGTTTAAGTTGATTCCATCTCGAATGATCTTTTCATATTGATGTTTATCAAATTTTCACTCTAAGATGATATACATTAAAAACTATTATTTTTATTCTATCCTACTGGACGCCTCTGGTTATAGCGGAAATATGTTACCACTAAATGCATATATGTCAATTGTTTGCCAAGTACGCACAAAAATATTGGAAGGTGTCAAAACAACGGGATTAAAGCGTTTTATAATATTTATAATAAAACTTTCTGGGTATCGGTAAGGAGGTATAGGTACCTCCAGTTACCATATAGACAATTCTAAATGGTACACCCCATAAAAAGCATATACAGATGCTACATAATTTGTTAAAAGTATCTCGTGCTCGTAAGAAAAATTAAAATTCTGTTTCACTTTAGCACTATAGAAATTAAATACCTTGTTAAACCTTTTGAACTGAAATGATGAAATTTTTGAATATCTTCGTAAAGAGATTTGAAACTATCCGATTTGTTATTCATTTGGTAAAAAAATCAACCAATTTTGTCAAATTCTATTGAAATACACGGGTTATAATCATTCATTTATTTCGTCCTTCCGTACACCCATTATTTGAGGATTTTTTATTCAAAATAATTTAGAATTTATTGATGATAACCAAAGAGGTATTGTTGATATTGCCTAATACATAATACTTTAATTTAAATCCAATTTTCAGTAATTTCTCTATCAACGATTATCGGCTCTGCAGATACAGCCAGCCGTCCTATCTTAGTTGTAGACTCGATATGGAAAAGTTTTAAGAAGTAAAATACTTTGTTTTCCATTGGATATTATTGGATATTTTATCAATGTATTTAATTCTGACCAGCTTTGTAATAGCAGATTTTATATGGTACTTTAATCTTCCACAAAAATAATACTTTTTCAAAAACATTGTGGATGTGTTATATGATGGCTTTTGTTTAGCTTGAAAACAATGTAAGAATGTTTCAGAAAAATTGACTTATTTTCTAAAAGAAATAATATAAACATTATTTGTCATCACACACTATCATATAAATTAAACTTTGTAAAAATACTTATAATCTGAAACCCGATTTAAAGCCAAATTTAATATTCTCTTAAATCGAAATCTCATCGTGGACATTCTGACACAATACAGATAACAATTATACAATAAATGTTTCTAACCACGTGCCTTGTACAGTACATGCTTGTACACTGGAGCCCGAAATAACTGCTATATATACTGAAAAGATATCGCGCTGTTTTATGCAAAGAGGCGTCCATTTTTTGGGACTTTGGTATGGTATATTCACACTAGTTTGCTAGATATGAAGTAGTAAAGTTAAAAAAAGTAAAAAGTTTGGAAGTTTTTGAAACTTACGAGCTGAACTAAATTTATGTTGCGCACACACACTACTACATGCGTGGATATGTATAATTGCAAAAATTTATTTAAATTCACAATAATATATAATAATAAAATACCACTTTGCTTCGTTTTAAATATTGGATTTGTTTGAATTAAAAAAAAAACAACGAATTTTTTGTAGCAAGAAAAGTTACATATCAGCATAATATTTAATTTGACAATCTACGTCGACGAAGTCGCGGGTACAAGCTAATGAGTCTACATATTTGTGCTCCTTCCCTTATGTTCGGCGGGGTAACATTCATTTCACCATCTGATTCGTTTTTCATATTAAACTTTCTGGTAATTTTAATTCAGTATAATAATTAAAATAGTAGCTATCAGCTGTATTGTAATCGCGGCAACTGGGATTTGTTGATCATCAATACTTATTATTGAGTAGCGAATAACGAACGTCATCATTCTTAGAAAGCTCCACACGTAAAATGTAAACATTATCAATTATCAAACAGCCGTGGACAAATTCTATCACGATATGACAATTTAATTACTGCCAAAATTGTCAGAATCATTTGAAGTTATATTCAACGTTTCCAAAAGAAAGTTACTATTTCTGTAGTTGCTAATATTTGCTCAAGTGCAATAGTCGCTATTAATTATTTCCGATTGGTTTAATTTAAAATTTATGAAATTTCATTGGTCAATGGAATGTTATATTAATAGTCAATTTATCGAAGCCTTCGAACGGAAGCTCTCGATTTTTATTTAGATTAGTATTCCCAAAATTATGTCGAATCAACAAAAACAGAAGAGTGTTTATCAAGATCATGCTATAATTTGGATGCTAACCTTCAGAAATTAATAATTTGTTCTTAGTATTTCCCATTTTAAGAATCAGTGTAGCTAAGCATGATAAGTTTTTAGCTCTTAAAATACACTGGGGCTGAACAAGTATAATGTTTGTCATGGTATTTATAAACAAATTGAATTTTTGTTGTGTTTGAACACTTAAAATTCTCATAATTTCAGGACGCCAACTTAAAATGCTAGCATGAAAATTATATGAAAAAACGAAAATCGCGTAAAAGACTTTTGATGTTTACATCGTATGTGTACAAGAAATAAAAGCTAGAGGTGGAAAAAACTCTAGCTCAGTTAGGACGCAAACTAGATATATTTAGTAAATAATTTTTGGTATCGTGTATGTATGAATGTTTACTGGGGTGACATTCACTGAGACATAAGAGATCTATTATGCCTCCTTTTTTCTACTTAGTTCCTGAGGAAAGTCTGAGAGACTAGAGTATTTCTAAGGAAATTTTTAGGATATCCGAAGGCTCCATCTTAGGTAATTGTCCCTCTTCTTTGGTATCGTCCAACAGTCTCTATATGTAATTAACGTAATATTTGGTTATATTCATTATGTCTATCTTGCCATAAAATTAAAGCCGGTAGATATAATCTATAAACATAAGAAAAAAACCAGAATCTATATGCCAAATTGAACTCAAACCTAAATAGGAACAAAAAGCCAATGAAATAAACGTCGTGATTACTCAGCCATTTCTAAATTCAAGAAGAACTTATGTATTAAATCAGTAAAATTATAAGCCGAAAAAGTAGATTATTAATTTCACACTTTCTATTTACAATATAATAAAAATTGTTATAGCCTCGAGTCAATAAGATCTACAATGTAATTGAAGCGTTTTGAATATTTTTATTAAAATTACTTTCAAGATTCAAAATGACAGAGTTATGTTATCTGAATGAATTAAAGTAATTATAATTTGCATTCATATCTAAAACAAAAAACAGCCAACTCCAAAGCTCCCGTTACCGAATCGTTTAAAATGTCAAATTACTTGAGAGCCCTTGCATGGTATACGTATCTCATTCCTAAATATATATTTAAAAATAGACTCGTATCTTTGATTTTCTTGGATAATACTGTAACAAGAAATAACCGATGATGTAATTCTTCACCAATTTAGTAGAATAATACTAGAAGGGGCTCACTCTGACCGCTACAGTGATGGGGTACTCAACTGCAGTGGTGCCAAAGTTATCGGATCCTACTTATACCTACAAATATAACATAAAATGTATATCAAGTTTTCAACATATCGCCATCTAGAAATATACACGCGCACTACAAAAATATACAAATTCACGAAAACGGCCAAAATAAGCTCCTTCTAAAAACTATGCCAAATCAATCAAGACATAAATATAAGGTAGCTGGTGCTTTTTTTAGGACTTGGTAAACTGGGCTCCGTATACCGGAGCCCATTTTACCGCGGAGCTCACTTATACCTCAGATTTAACATGGGAGGAGCCCACCTTGTATGTTAACTAAATAAATATATATATATCTATATATATATATATATATATATATTTATATTTATATAATATATATATATATAGATATATATATATATATATTTATATAACAAAGAAGATGTAGGAATCTCGCGTGATATGTTAACAACAACAACAAAGAGATTCATGTGCAATTCACGCAAAATAAGGGCTGCTGAAATAGAGTGGTAACCGTGGACATGAATGTTTCTGGTTCATTTTGCCTCTTCAGCAACGGCATAACCAAATAATGATGTGAAATTTGGGAGCAAAGATGTTAATCGAAACATGGGAAAACACAAAATAACGGATTTCAGCAGGGAAACCAAACGCTCATTTGTGTCTTCAATTGGAAGATCCCGAGTTTTCAGGACAACAACTAACATCGACACGGAGGCGCATATAGCCCCCCCGCCATGAACCTTCCGACCCATAGTAAATAACAAAGAAGATGTAGGAATCTCGCGTGATATGTTAACAACAACAACAAAGAGATTCATGGGCAATTCACGCAAAATAAGGGCTACTGAAATAGAGTGGTAACCGCGGACATGCATGTTTCTGGCTCATTTTACCTCTTCAGCAACGGCATAACCAAATAATGATGTGAAATTTGGGAGCAAAGATGTTAATCGAAACATGGGAAAACACAAAATAACGGATTTCAGCAGGGAAACCAAACGCTCATTTGTGTCTTCAATTGGAAGATCCCGAGGTTTCAGGACAACAACCAACATCGACACGGAGGCGCATATAGCCCCCCCGCCATGAACCTTCCGACCCATAGTAAATAACAAAGAAGATGTAGGAATCTCGCGTGATATGGTAACAACAACAACAAAGAGATTCATGGGCAATTCACGCAAAATAACGGCTACTGAAATAGAGTGGTAACCGTGGACATGTATGTTTCTGGCTCATTTTGCCTCTTCAGCAACGGCATAACCAAATAATGATGTGAAATTTGGGAGCAAAGATGTTAATCGAAACATCGGAAAACACAAAATAACGGATTTCAGCAGGGAAACCAAACGCTCATTTGTGTCTTCAATTGAAAGATCCCGAGTTTTCAGGACAACAACCAACATCGACACGGAGGGGCATATAGCCCCCCCGCCATGAACCTTCCGAGCCATAGTAAATAACAAAGAAGATGTAGGAATCTCGCGTGATATGTTAACAACAACAACAAAGAGATTCATGCGCCTCCGTGTCGATGTTGGTTGTTGTCCTGAAAACTCGGGATCTTCCAATTAGACACAAATGAGCGTTTGGTTTCCCTGCTGAAATCCGTTATTTTGTGTTTTCCCATGTTTCGATTAACATCTTTGCTCCCAAATTTCACATCCTTATTTAGTTATGCCGTGCTGAAGAGGCAAAATGAGCCAGAAACATGCATGTCCACGGTTACCACTCTATTTCAGTAGCCCTTTTTTTGCGTGAATAACCCATGAATCTCTTTGTTGTTGTTAACATATCACGCGATATTTCTACATCTTCTTTGTTATTTACTATGGGTCGGAAGGTTCATGGTGGGGGGGCTATATGCGCCTCCGTGTCGATGTTGGTTGTTGTCCTGAAAACTCGGGATCTTCCAATTGAAGACACAAATGAGCGTTTGGTTTTCCTGCTGAAATCCGTTATTTTGTGTTTTCCCATGTTTCGATTAACATCTTTGCTCCCAAATTTCACATCATTATTTGGTTATGCCGTTGCTGAAGAGGCAAAATGAGCCAGAAACATGCATGTCCACGGTTACCACTCTATTTCAGTAGCCCTTATTTTGCGTGAATTGCCCATGAATCTCTTTGTTGTTGCTGTTAACATATCACGCGAGATTCCTACATCTTCTTTGTTATTTACTATGGGTCGGAAGGTTCATGGCGGGGGGGCTATATGCGCCTCCGTGTCGATGTTGGTTGTTGTCCTGAAAACTCGGGATCTTCCAATTGAAGACACAAATGAGCGTTTGGTTTCCCTGCTGGAATCCGTTATTTTGTGTTTTCCCATGTTTCGATTAACATCTTTGCTCCCAAATTTCACATCATTATTTGGTTATGCCGTTGCTGAAGAGGCAAAATGAGCCAGAAACATGCATGTCCACGGTTACCACTCTATTTCAGTAGCCCTTATTTTGCGTGAATTGCCCATGAATCTTTGTTGTTATATTTATATATATATATATATATAGATATATATATATATATATATATATATTTATATTTATATAATATATATATATATATATATATATATATATATATATATATATATATATATATATATATATAACAAAGAGCAACCAACAAGTGTTATCATGGGAAAGCACGCAAAAATAAAGAGGTTACTGAAGAGGAGTGGTAACCGTAAACATGCATGTTTCTAGCTCATTAGCCTTCATCAGTACGGTATAACCAAGTATGGATGTGTAACTTGGGAGCAACGATGTTGAATGAAACATGGAAGAACACTAAGAACAAAAATAACAGGACAACCAAACGCACATTTGTGCCATCAATTGGAAGATTCCGATTTTGGAAAAACAACCAATATCAACACGGAGGCTCATAAAGCCCTCCTGTCTGGAAAAAACCAACCCAAGGTATAGAAACAAGATCAAAACTGGATCATGCGTGAATTTAACAAAAACAAAGAGCAAACAACAAGTGTTATCATGGGAAAGCACGCAAAAATAAAGAGGTTACTGAAGAGGAGTGGTAACCGTAAACATGCATGTTTCTAGCTTATTAGCCTTCACCAGTACGGTATAACCAAGTATGGATGTGAAACTTGGGAGCAACGATGTTGAATGAAACATGGAAGAACACTAAGAACGAAAATAACAGGACAACCAAAAGCACATTTGTGCCATCAATTGGAAGATTCCGATTTTGGAAAAACAACCAATATCAACACGGAGGCGCATAAAGCCCTCCTGTCTGGAAAAAACCAACCCAAGGTATAGAAACAAGATTAAAAATGGATCATGCGTGAATTTAACAAAAACAAAGAGCAAACAACAAGTGTTATCATGGGAAAGCACGCAAAAATAAAGAGGTTACTGAAGAGGAGTGGTAACCGTAAACATGCATGTTTCTAGCTCATTAGCCTTCATCAGTACGGTATAACCAAGTATGGATGTGAAACTTGGGAGCAACGATGTTGAATGAAACATGGAAGAACACTAAGAACGAAAATAACAGGACAACCAAACGCACATTTGTGCCATCAATTGGAAGATTCCGATTTTGGAAAAACAACCAATATCAACACGGAGGCGCATAAAGCCCTCCTGTCTGGAAAAAACCAACCCAAGGTATAGAAACAAGATCAAAAATGGATCATGCGTGAATTTAACAAAAACAAAGAGCAAACAACAAGTGTTATCATGGGAAAGCACGCAAAAATAAAGAGGTTACTGAAGAGGAGTGGTAACCGTAAACATGCATGTTTCTAGCTCATTAGCCTTCATCAGTACGGTATAACCAAGTATGGATGTGAAACTTGGGAGCAACGATGTTGAATGAAACATGGAAGAACACTAAAAACGAAAATAACAGGACAACCAAACGCACATTTGTGCCATCAATTGGAAGATTCCGATTTTGGAAAAACAACCAATATCAACACGGAGGCGCATAAAGCCCTCCTGTCTGGAAAAAACCAACCCAAGGTATACAAACAAGATCAAAAATGGATCATGCGTGAATTTAACAAAAACAAAGAGCAAACAACAAGTGTTATCATGGGAAAGCACGCAAAAATAAGGAGGTTACTGAAGAGGAGTGGTAACCGTAAACATGCATGTTTCTAGCTCATTAGCCTTCATTAGTACGGTATAACCAAGTATGGATGTGAAACTTGGGAGCAACGATGTTGAATGAAACATGGAAGAACACTAAGAACGAAAATAACAGGACAACCAAACGCACATTTGTGCCATCAATTGGAATATTCCGATTTTGGAAAAATATATATATATATATATATATATATATATATATATATATCATATGTTTAGCTACTTTCTGTTGAGTTATTGGCACATTGTTCTGAGCATAGATTAATTTTTGCGACTTTAATATTTCGTTTTTCAAGAAACATTGAAAAGATCGAAGAAGAATGGGTTTGTTATTCAATTTATCGAAACAGGGGTTGTTTGAGGGGGTCGACGTTAATATTTTTGTTGTACAAATTAGTACAAATTCTGTTTTGCAATTTCCTGCATAGAATTTAATTTTTTTATAATTTACTTTTAGTTTGGGTTCTCCAGGTTTATACGAAGCTGGCAGCGCCATGTTTTTTCTTTCATGGGTAAAGGTACAAAATTATTTCCTGTGGTACAAATTAGTACAAAATCAGTACTCAAAATCGTAATAGCTTTGATTTTATTCTGCCGAAATGTTTCTGCCAGCTGCACAGAGGTTAGTACAACATGCGTAGAGATGGGAATTTCCACTTACACTGCTGCCAGTGGTCAACTTCTAAGTCGATTCACACTGTCCCATGAAGTGATACCAACTTAGCTAGGCGTTACTAGCGCCACTTGCTCAGTACTTAAAATATATCCTGCCTATGGTATAAACGGTTGTGGTTTAAAAGTTTAACATATCAGACATAACATCAAAAATGTTTGCTGCTTGATAAGCCTTGCACGGTATGCTCTGAATGTTCATGCATTCTGTTGACTATTTGAAATAATGGGTATATAGATTTATGCGAGAACTGTACCTATTGTTATTTGCTCTATCATTATTTCAAATTCTATTACATTCACTGGTGGACTCTAATTAATAGTGTTGTTCACTTGTGTAGCGTCTAGAATTGGCTATAAAACTTACACAAAAAATCTGGCTAATAACCCGAGTTGCATTAGAAAGCACAGTAAAATTTCAGTTCTATTATTATATTACCTTGAAAGTGATCCAAAGATGGTTCATTTCCTCCATAATTCTCAGGAAGAATATCCGCTGGAATTTGTTTTAAGAGACTTTCAGTCGAAGGATGTACTTGAATCTAAAAAATAATAGATATCAAAAAGATACATTTCCGAAGGAAAAGTTACAAGTTGACTTACTCTTGCAGATAATTTTGGTTTTAATACGGATTTCAAAAGTGTAACTAGCATATCTACACACGGAGACGGGTAAACCAGATGAATTTGTTTGAGTCTAGCTGCGTAAACGTTCTGCAAAAATAAGAGGTTTTATTAAAAGGGTATTGACATTGCACATAGAATTTGAAAAAATCCATATGAATAAACCAGTCATTAATAGATGCAACATTGCAGAGTTTATTGAAAGGCAAAATAAATGTCACTATGCAATCTATAACTCATGTTTATACGCAGCGTAGCGTTATATATAAACAAGACTGGAACCAAGGGAGACAAAGATTATGCTTTATAGACATGAAAATTTCATAAACAAAGAAGACAATAATAAGCAAAACAAATATTTCATACTTATACAGTATGAATCATTAGAAGTGGCGAATGACCAAATCTCGGAAACCGTATGTCCTTTAAATGTGTAACAAAATATACCCTAATTGCGAGGGTGCTGAAAAATATTATAACTATAATTGTTCTATACACAGACAAAAACTGAGGTTTCCGTATGCCTGAACTAATTTTCACAATTCGTATTTCAACTGGAAACTAGTAGATGTTGTGTAACAACTAACTCTATTTATGGTTTATTCCGGAAAACTTTGAAATGCAGCTTCATAATAGGATATTTGACTCATATAAAAATGTATTAAAAAATATTTAATTCATCAAGTATTTGTCCAGAGGAACCCAAATATATCGATATAAATTTATAAAAATTGGTAACGGTTTTAGAAATTTAAGTTGAAAATATCATAAATGCATACCGCCGAAAAAAATATCTGCTATAATCGTGATGTAATGACAAGAGTAAACAAATAAACGTCATCCGTATGTTGTATTTAGGGAATCGAATGATATTGAGAATCAATTACTCTCATGTCAAATAGCACAATAATGAATTACTTTCTAAAAAGTATATCACAAAATTTTGATGAAATCTGTACGATTTTTTATTCTTGACTTTCCAGTAATTTTAATTTTATAATAACTTGTATTGTTATGGGGCAAATAGGCTTTGACAACGTGAGTAGTGAGTACGAACACAGATTAGAATCGATTACTGTCCGACCCTTTGTATTCGAGTATCTCGTCAATATCCGTATGTCAATTATAATCTATATGTTATTGTATGAAATTCTAAGAAAATATGAATCTCTACTTCTTAACCACGTTCTACTGGACCGCCCTGTAGTTTCGCATCAGGCGCTTGAATGTGTCACTATTAACAAAGCAAAACAAACAACTTTTTTCTACAACCCCTATGCAAAACAATCTTTTCTACACAAATTTGTATACGCAAAGCTTGCCTTTTCTTAGCTATACGATGGAAAATAATAATTTACTGTGGAAAAGTACACGCTTTGACACTTTTCCGCACGGAAATATCAAATTATTTTTGACAATCTAGCATTATCTTCATAGTGAATTTCATTGACAAACACTAATATTACAATTAATGAAAACTTATTATCAAAAAAGATACACCAGACATAACAATTCAAAATTGATCATGTTAACCTGATTTTTCTATATTCAATATTAAATTTTTTAATTATTTCTGTTCAAAGCTTAAATAAAACATAATTTTATTTTTTCTCTCATTAATAAACGTGATGGTAGAAAAAAGATTATGTACTACTATTTGCTGACCCATCATCCGAATCTGATAAGGATCCTCAATACGTTTTCAGGGCGCATAGATAGTGACAAGCAGTTAAAAATGGAAAAGACGCTCAAAGGAACACTTAAATCGGTTTAAAGAAAAGATGAAATGACTTCAAGATACAATAGTTATCCTTCGGGATAAACTCCGGTTCAGTAAGTAATGCTACATTTTCGATTTTTATTTAGGTAAATGGGTATCAATAAATGGTGAATTAAAATGGAATGATTTATTCGTATTATTTTCATAATTATACATTGTCGGAATTATTATTTATGCAATAATCCCATGCATCGATATTACTTTTGTAAATATATAGTGTCAGACAAAATTATTGTTTATGCAATAAGTCCATAGATCGATATTATTTTTGTAAATATACAGTGTCAGACAAAATGAGTGTTTATGCAATAATTCAATGCATTTATATTATTTTTACAAAAATGCATTGTAAGACAGTATATTGGTATATTATTTCCTCTAAGTTGATAACAAATTAAAGTAGTTGTTTATGTAACTATCCTGTCATAAATTAAGGTAATTATCCCCCTTTTTCAAAATTTTTTAAAATAAAGTACAAATTTTAAATACTTAATTCTGTCTAGATTGAAGCGAGAGTAGCGACTCAGATAATATGTTCTCAAACACACCTCCAAGACAAAGCTCTAAAAGATTCAATAGAATAGCTTTAGATTCTTCTGATGAAGAAGAACAAGAAGGGAGACCCGTAAAAACTAGATTGGAAGTTCATGAACCTCCCAACTCAGCGACCTTGTCTAATCTTTCTAACGAGACTCTGCTGGGAATTCATCCCAAGAAGTTATTTAATTTTGGTCCACCATTGTATAAAGATTTAGTGACTAGATGGCAAAGCTTTTTAACTGGAGGTATAGACGAGGAAACGTGGGAAGAATTTGCCAAGATCCTTATTCCGGAAAATTGTCCTCTTTTAGCGGGTCCCGTTATAAACTCGGAAGCTGAAAGACTTTTATCCGCTATAGAGAAGAAAACAGATTCTTTGTTTGCCACCCTTCAGGATAAATTGGGACGTGGAGTATCTATATTGGTAGACGTGATATCTTCAATTATGACATCTGAAATCATCTCGGCGGGTGTAAAAGCTTCATTGGCCCCTAAAGCTGCCGACTCATCTAAGATGTTCTGTGAAGTGCATTATTTGTTATCTAATCATCGAAAGCATCAGGTGTATCTCTATATGAGTTAATCTACCCAAAAATTGTCTGAAGAGGTTAAAAGGAATACGATGTTTGGTTCAGTTTTCCAAATAAGCAGATCATTCGCAATTCTTAATTCTATTTAAACTCCCAGCGTCAAGTTCCAAGAACCAAGATGAAAACCTCTAATGCATTCAGACACCACAGGAAAGAAGAACCAGCATGGAAGACACGTCCAAGTTCGTATCACTAGGAACATTCTCGTTATGCCGATTTTATAATTTTAACCTGGGTTAAGGGTTATTCCTTTTAAATATAAACCTCCCCAATGAAAGAACCTTAAAGAAAAGACAGTCTCCAAATAAGAAGAGCGCATTTTAAATTAGAAAATTTTAAAACAGTAAGACATATTGAATAGATGAGGCTTTTACTCGATGAAGATGAAATGAAACAATTTAAATTGTTTAAAACTTCATTTATTTGAACTAATGTTCAATTTAAAGTAGTGACGCGCTTCGTTAACACAGTAGTTTTCTCAAACGCATCGTTTGAGAAATTTTTAAAGAAAAATCAGTATTTCCTAGTGTGACGAACCATAAAGACACTAATAGCTTTAGGAATTATTATCGGCGGCCAGTGAACTCGAAGGTCACTAATAAATTATAGGAAAGATATTAATCAGAACGAAATCACGACTGATTGCAGATATAATAATATCACGTTTTAATAGTATAAATAATTTAAGTACAGTGAGGTCAAATGAGACCATCGACTGTGTGTGTGTGTTTATTTTTGAATATATATGTATATATATATTATATATATATATATATATATATTTATATTTATATTATCATAATATCAAAAATTCAAATATTTACCAATAAAATTATAGAACGAATTTTGTATAAATGAATCAAATACTGAGATTAAATCAGAAAAGCAATTTGATACGATTACCATATTTTTCTGTATCTGTATCCTTTTCATAGCAATCAAATCAGCAATTTTGAAAAAATAAATCAACTGTGAGAAAATAGAAGGTATTAGTCAAATAAAAAAAGGTCAAAATTTATCATTTCGGCTAACAAAATTCAACGTCCTGTAAAAAAAATATAAACGTCAAAATAGGACTTGACAGATAAAAAAATTTTGGGATTTAAAAATGCAAGTAAAGGGATAAAAGGTATTTATTGGAAATATAAATAAAACTGTTTATCAATTAGTTAGTAACAATTATATACAATGTGGAACTTGGTGAATAAGAAAAATGTAAAAAAAAATTGTGACTGGTTGCAACTGAAGCCGGCAAAATTTGAGAAGAATCCATGGAGACGGATAATTTTTTTGACAGTGATTGATAGATTAAAAAAGAGACAATTCCTTCTTGTGAGAAATATTAGAGAATAATTAATAAAATAAATCGAATTGAACAGGAGAAGCCATCAAGCGCAACTTATATTATGACAAAACCAATCCTGTGAGTAAAATTTGAAGAAAAATATTCACCAGAATATGACTTAAATTCAATTCATGAATTAGCGAAATAGAGAAGACGTCAACGTATATAAGGTAATGACAATTTATATATAAATCTTATTCCCCCGCGACAAACTATTGACCATAAAAGACACTAAAGTGCATATTAATAGTGAGTAATTCAAAGACTAACAAAAGCAATACAAGAAAGAAAACTTCAATTTTGTATAGAGTAAGGTTAGGTTAATTGAGTATAGATATATATGACATTAGAATATAAAGTGTAAATTAAAAACGTAGTAAATTCAGGGTGGTTTTTTTTAGAAAGATTGGGGTTTATTGAATTTGAAAAGAATTAGATAATGATAATTTTGCAATTTGAATAATGTATAATATTGAATATTTATGATAAATACAAGTTATCACGTTTATTTGTACATTGAAGTTTAGTTGTTTATTTCACTAATTAATTTAGATAACATATACGTCCAACGGAACCACCTGAGGAAGATTATTGTGTTCTGATCCAACTGAGCTGTGAAAAGAAAAATATAGTAGGAGAGAAATACAGGTAACTGAAAAAAAGGCGCCCGGCACAACTTGACAAATTTCATTCTATAATATACCGGTTAAAATCAAAACAAAATTACATTATAACAAAAACTAACAAAATCATAACAAAATATATATACATATATATATATATATATATATATATATATATATATATATATATATATATATATATATATATATATATATATATATTATATATATATAATTGTGGATTGGTATTCCTGTGGTACCTTTATTATTGTAATGTAGTTTAGTTAATATAAATGATTAGTTTTGGTTTGCTCGGTATATTAGAAAAATTTAAAATGTCATAAAATTATTATACCTTACATGAAAATTCTATGGTCTCAGGGTTAGGTTCATATTGTAAAACGAAACTATTTTAATTTTAATTATGAGCATAAAAAAATAAAATCCTTGTATTTAAATAAAAAAAAATTAATCAAAAATACTTGCTTTAATTTCTTTATAAAATACTAGAAACGGTCCTGTATGTTTGATTTCAAAACCCCTCTCTGATTCAGAAACGTCTGGTCAATAATGCCAACTGTTGAACAATAGATGGAGCAATCATCGAGAAATGAAACTTTTCAACAATGCAATTTCAAGACTTTCAAGTGAAAAACGTTATTTAATATTTAGAGAAACAAATACATTATTCATTTACAAAAACTCATAAAAACAAACTATCTATGATGATCATTCATTCAACAACAACATACACTCAAATGAATTATTATTATATGTGATTACAAACTATGCAACATTATATACACATTTACGGACTATGTTACAAAATTCTCTATGAAATAAAATGGCGAATATATTGATGAATAAAGTGTATGAAATATCAAAGTTCAAATATTTGCACAACACAAGTGAGTTTATTTAACCTTTTTATTTGAATGAAATCGTTTTAAATACCTGTTCACTTTTCCTTTTAATTCACCTCATTGATTGTTTTTAGATTACCTCCTGGAAAACCACAGGGCCTGTCGTGCTTGGGCAGAAATCAAAATTGATGTTATGTTTCATCCACATCAATACATTTCAGAGGAAATTCCATAGTCCAGCTCTTTCTGAAATGTATCGTGGAGACACCATTTCCACGATACGATACTTTACTTGCTTATGCAGATCAAGTTTTACGGTTAGTATTCTATAATTTTAACCAATTTCTTATTAAATCTATGTTTATCTGCTTGATTTATAAATTTGTTGAGTTATATTTAAGAATAATGTATTTCTTTTAATAGTTACCACTCCAATGGGCTTCTATTCGAATAGTTTTTTAAATTATCTTCTCAAAATTTAGCATTTCACCCATTCACTCTGCCAAGAAGAATTCTACCTAGTGAATAGTGTACATTATCAACAACTTTTTTTATTCAATTTTTTCAGTTTTTAATACGCTTGCCGCTGATCAAACTATTTCAATTTTGATTCACCAATCAAAATTGACTATAAAAATCTTGTTGACAAATCCCACTTCAAGTTTTAAATTGCTCATCTATCCTTCTAGGACTTTCGATTTAAAAATTTTAAATGATTAAATCTGATATATTACTTCCTTTAAAATATATTCCAAAATATTTAGAAATGACAGTTCTTTTTATTTCAATTAGATCTATTCGGAATGACAATTCATTTCACAAACGTCATACTTTTATAAACTTAATGTTATTATTATTTTGACTTTTTACCTTGACATATACTAAATAATTATATGTTACCAGAGAATTTCTTTCAATATCTAATTATTATTTTTGAAAACAAATCATAATGTTTTGACTTTCACTGTGTGAGAAATAGATTGTTATAATTTATATAATGTAACGTTCAAAATTCTCTCTTTTAAAATCTAGAAATCATGTTATATATTTCACATATGTGTATTTACAAAAGTGTATTGAAAATTTCCTTCTTGATTCTTCAGCTTGATTATTGTTTATTGTCTCTATTGAATAATGAATGATACAGATTGTCTCTATTTTGGTCGATTAAAGAAATAATTTATAAATATTCGTTAAAATGATGGCTAATAAAGTACAAGATTGAAAAAATCAATATGACTTATTTCAGTAATACTATTAATCCTTATTAAATTGAATACAACCAAATGAAAGTGCTTCAATATATATACATATATACATATATACATATATACATATATACATATATACATATATACATATATACATATATACATATATACATATATACATATATACATATATACATATATACATATATACATATATACATATATACATATATACATATATACATATATACAGGGCCGGCAAAGGATGCACCGCATCGGGGCGCCTCTGGCTAGGGGCGCCAGACGCTAAATATACTTTGTAAATTATAGATTATAGATACAATTTTAACGCAATAAAAAAAAATATTAAATTTTCATTATACGAGCAGATAATAGAATTAATTTTTTATGTGTGAATGTACTCGTATGTGTAATGTTTATTGTTTAGCACAAGCCTTCTAAATGTAGGTAGTCGCAACATTTTGTTTGGTAATTTTTTTCCTACAACTTGACCTTATTCGTTGTCGGCTTGTTTAAGATCTTATTCACAATTCGAAGAAACATATTTCAAGTGCACATCTGGCATCTGGCAACAGAAAATCAGAAACAAAATTTTAGACCCTCCTTCATTTGAAATCTTCGGTTTTTACCTACATTCATTCACTGTGTAGTATTAGTAGCAACAGTATTGTTTCAAGTTGTTTGTTCCATTTTAACATTAATGAAATTATATTATTTTCGTTTTCAAAGGTAAGTCAAATTTTTGTTAGAAAATTTAAGTTTATTGGACGCTAAACGCCAGACAATAATTTTAGATGATGGTCAAACAAATGATTAATTATTTAAAGTAGAAAAACCTAACCTAATTTGTTACTAATTTCAAACTTTTGATGGAACTAATTTTCTTCAAAATTTAAAAAATTATTTTTGTTAATTTGCCTCACGGTTATAATGAATTAGAATTCAGTTTTAAAATATAACTATAAATAGTTATATCTGTATTTTCTTGGAGTTTGCATGTTTATAATTAAAATAACATAATATATTGTGAATAAAGAAACTCCGTTGTTGATTTGCGATAATAAATTTAAAAGGATATAAAATATTCTAATAAAATAAATCCCCATTATGATTGAATTTGTTTTATATTATGCACTATTTTGATCTGACTGTACGTGATTTTCGATTCACACTGGTTTAGTAAAGTTTCAAAACGTAAATATTTTAAAATATGTAAAGTGCATCGAGTAGTGAGATAATGAATTAATTTTTTTTAGTTTTTCTTGAAAAAATGGAAAAAAAGAAACTATCAGGAGCAGAAAATCGAAAACGAAAAGCGGCAAAAGAACTCGAGAAAGAAAAATTAAGGGATCAACTCCACAAATTTTTCAAAAAGCAAAACATCGGCGACAGTTCTTTATCTGCAAATAATAGTAGAGATCCTGATCCTGAAGATTCATGTCTAGCGCCTTTTGAAGCAACCGTTGATTCATCTTCGTCTACTTCATCACATCAACAAGCTGATCCACAAGCACACCAGTCTATCGCTTCCCAGTCGGCTTTACCTTCCTCATATCAACATCAACCAACAGCTTTAGCAACACTAGCAGTAAGCGAAAGCGACGTGACGTTATTTAAATCAAATGATCCAGCAACTTGGCCCAAATTTATTAATGACAAAGTTCGAAAAATCCTTATTGAGCACGGTCTGACGGAGACAGAACAAAAAAAAATAAATAAATCATATCCACAAGATGACTGCGGTCGTAGTTTTAGTAATAATTACTTTTATCGTAAAGTAGCGAACAACGATACTGTCCCACGGACATGGCTCATATATTCAGGTTCTGTAAACAAAGTATATTGTTTTTGTTGCAAATTGTTTGCATCTGAAAAAATAAGTCAGTTGACCACAGATGGCTATTCAATTTGGCAAAATTTGTCGAAAACTCTGACTACTCACGAAACAAGTAGGTCAGATTTGAACTCATTTATAACTTGGATGGAACTTAAAAAAAAGTTAGAAAAGCAAACTACAATAGATAGCGAACTGGAAAAAATATTTGAGGTTGAGAAACGACATTGGCGTGGAGTTTTAGAGAGAATAACAGAAATAATTAAATATCTTGCTGGGCAAAATTTAGCTCTACGTGGCTCCTCAGATGTAATTTTTGAGAGAAACAATGGAAATGTTTTAAAACTGGTAGAATTAGAAGTTTGATATTGTTATTGCAAATCACTTCGCAAAAATTCAGAAATCAGAAAACCAAACTGTTCACTATTTGGGAAAAAATATCCAAAATGAAATAATATCTATTCTTTCAAACCAAATTCTCTGGTTCTATTGTTCAAATTGTAACCAGTGCCCAATATTTTTTTTCGATAATATTAGACTGCACTCCCGACATAAGCCACACTGAACAGATGACAGTTATTATGAAAGCGCTAAGGTTTCCATAGAAGAACATTTTGTGGGTTTCATAGAAGTGGCTGATTCTACCGGAGAAGGTTTATCTATGTATATAATTAATAAATTACAAGAGCTACAATTAAATATCGAATATTTACGTGGGCAAGGTTATGATAATGGGCCAACATGCGTGGTAAACACAATGGGGTTCAAAGACGCATACTGAATATGAACCCTCGCGCCCTTTATGTTCCATGTGCGGCGCATACCTTAAATTTAGTAATCTGTGATGCTGCCAAAGTAAACACTGAAACAATAGCTTTTTTCAGCATTGTCCAAGAAGTTTATAATTTTTTTTGTGGTTCGACTAAGCGATGGGATGTCTTAAAATCATATACAAAAATTACCATCAAACCTCTATCTGACCCCCGCTGGGAATCTAGAGTTGACGCACTGCGTCCACTAAGAAATAATATTGGAGGTGTTCTAGATGCTTTAATTGACGTCCACGAAAACAACAAAAATGATGGGAACACAAAATATGAAGCCAAAGTTTTAGCTTTGAAAATTAAAGACTATAATTTGGTAGGATATTTTAAGTCGGGTCAATGTTGTGAGTAAAATGCTCCAAAATTCGAGTACCAGTTTAAATTAATCAACAAGGACTTTACAAAATTTAATAAATTTTTTTCAAGAATTCCGATCAGATGAACAGTTTACATCTGTACTTGAAACTGCAAAAACGTTAGCAGAAGATTTGGAAATTTGTCCCCAATTCAAAGAAAATACATTGCACAGACGCAAAAAACGTATGTTTGATTATGAAAGTCGGGATGAAACGCCGAATAATCCGGAAAAGAAATATAAAATTTCATTTTTTCTTCCAATTGGGGATACTGTACTCAATACCTTAAGTGAAAGATTTGAACTTCTAAATAGTCATTCCCAAAAATATTATTTTCTTACAAATTCTAATTAACTTTATAACATAGATGATGAAACTTTAAAAAGGAGTTGTGATGATTTACAAATTGCCTTAAGTGACGGCGAATAAAAGGGCATAAGTGCTCTAGAATTGTTCAACGAACTAAAAATATTTAAAGACACAGTAAAGGAACCAACGAACAACTACGATGCAATAAACATGTTGCAATATATATATATATATATATATATATATATATATATTCCAACGATTTATTTAGCGTTTTTCCAAACTTGGTAATTGCTTTAAGGATACTGTTGACACTTCCAGTGTCAGTAGCAAGTGGCGAAAGATCATTTTCAAGACTGAAATTAATTAAATCGTACTTACGGTCTACTATTTCCCAGGAAAGATTAGTTGGAGTATCAATGATAGCTATCGAAGGTGATTTGTGTGAAAAAATTGACATGAACAGTGTTCTGGATGAGTTTGCGTCTTTAAAGTCCAGAAAAGTTAAATTCTAAAAATTTTACGTAATTTTTTTTTATTATTTTACATTTTGTTTTTGTCTTCTAAACTTTTTGGTTAATTGTGATTTAAGTATATTACTTTTAGTACTGCCTTATTATACCTATACTTCAAACACAGAATTATATTTATTTATTTGTTTTAACTAAAATTTATAGAAAGGGCGCTGAAAAAAAAATTGCATATGGGCGCCTGAAACTCTAGAGCCGGCCCTGCATATATACATATATATATATATATATATATATATATATATATATATACATTGTATATATATATATATATATATATATATTTTGCTGCAATCCCCAATATTCACTAGTTTTATTCCTAACTAGTCAGCAAAGACTATCTTTCTTCTATATATATATATATATATATATATATATACAGGGTGTCCCACGACGATTAAGACAAGTAATAAATCAGAATTGGGCAATAGTAGATAATTATAATTTTGGGGGTGTAAATTAGAGCAAATGTTGCATCTTTTCTTGTTATTGTGTTACCCAATGAGGTATTTGTTTATGGTCATGTGACGTCGCATTCAAAATTATTAATGGGACAACCTGTATATTTGTGCCTTTCTGTGTTCCTCCCGATAAAACAATTCCAACTAACTAGCACACTTGGGGTCTAAAGTGATTAATTCAAGAGCTACAGGTACTTATAGGATTGTAAGTTAAAAAATTCATAATTGAATCCCCTGTAATTTTCGACAATCTTACATCTGTGTATATAATCCTTGCTTACATTCGTACGTAATGATTAAGACAAACCAATATCATAATTTTTAATAATACTTGAAAGTTAATAATGAATCGACTCGTATATCATGGAGTAAAATTACATAGAATTGTTTTTTTTTCCCACAAAAACTTGTTTACCTAATTAAATATCGTTAAAAAGTAGCATAGCAAATCTTATTGAAAAGACTGCCTATTGTCAAGTTTGCCATGATAATGACAAAAGTGCCAATAACTGTCAGAATAGTTATTTTTAAGTTGTGAAACGGTGAGTCAACATAACATGCATTTTCTTTATAGGGCTAGTGAATATGTTGATAAGCTTCTTATTTATGGTGAATGTGAAAGAAATTGTAGAAGAGCTAGATATTTATACAGAGCTCGTTATCCCAATCGCCGAATACCTGGTAAAGATACATTTAGGTATGTGGAACAAGAAATATGCAATGGTTCTTTTCCCAGTGGGAAAGCCAAAGTAGAAACATCTAGGACAAAGTCTGTACAAACTGAAGACAATGTAATTAATACTTTAGCATATTTACAAGCATATCCTCATACATCCATTCGACATTTGGAATCTGAACTGGGTATCAGCAAATCAACTATCCATAGGATATTAAAAAATCATAAGATCACCCCTTTAAGATACATTTTGTGCAAGGTCTGAATCCTCAAGATTTTGATCTATGATGTACATTTATTGCAGATATGCATGTACGGTTAGACGTTGAGTTATCTTTTTTGGATAAAATTCTGTGGTGCGACGAATCGAGATTTCATAATAACGGAATCGTCAATCGACATAATTGCCATTACTGGTCTGCAGAAAATCCAAAACGGGTGATGGAAACCCGATTTCAGAGAATTTGGGGGGTAAACGTTTGGTGTGGCCTATTTGCGAAGGTGGGCATCAATTTGAACATCTCCTTTAAGATTGTAAGTTTTTTTGTGACACTTAATTTGAATTATTATTAAAAATTATAATATTGGTTTTTCTTAATCATTACGTACGAATGTAAGATTGCCGAAAATTACAGGGGATTCAATTATAAATTTTTTAACTTACAATCCTTCAAGTACCTGTAGCTCTTGAATTATTCACTTTAGACCCCAAGTGTGCCAGTTGGTTGGAATTGTTTTATCGGGAGGAACACAGTAAGGCACAAATATACAGGTTGTCCCATTAATAATTTCGAATGCGACTTCACGTGACCAAAAACAAATACCTCATTGGGTAACACAATAACAAGAAAAGATGCAACATTTGCTCTAATTTACACCCCCAAAATTATAATTATGTACTACTGCCCAATTCTGATATATTACTTGTCTTAATCGTCGTGGTACACCCTGTATATATATATATATATATATATATATATATATATATATATATATATATATATATATATATATATAAACCAAAAGGCTATTCTTGACGGTATATAAATCAAAAATCTCTCTCTCAATACCTTAGGGATTCCCTATATATAATATAAATTTCGACTTTCTACTACACCTGTTTTAGTCGAAGTTTCAATAATTTCGACGTATTACGCGTCAATGTACTATGTATGCTCTTCCGCTATCAGTTGCGAATTACCACAGATGTCCGTATCGGCAAAATGGCCGATCAACGTCACGGTTTTCGAAGGGGATGTAATTCAATATTCTGTCTGGTATTAGCCAGGAATATAGTTGTTTTTCCCTTCGAAGAACGGTCAGGCCAATACGTCGAAATTATTGAAATCTAGACTAAAACAGGTGTAGTAGAAAATCGAAATTGATATTTCATATAGACACCTCGTATTTTATGAAATTATATTCATTATATATATATATATATATATATATATATATATATATATATATATATATATATATAACGAAAGCTGAAGGGTAGTGACCGTTGAACACAAAACTGCAAACAATCTAGTAGGGATGCGGTCAATATAGGGCTGATCAAAAGAAAACTATTTTTTGACTAGTTGAGCTTTCGGAAAATGTTTATTTCCTTCATCAGAACATCTACAATGGAACAAAAATTTTTTCAAATTAATAAAGCTGAACATATATTTGAAAAAAAACACAGTTGACTCACCAAAATAAGTTTTGAAAACTGTCCATCAAGAACATCAACCGGAGCATGAAATTAATTAACAAAAATCAAGACAAAAACAAATTTCTGACAGTCTAAACGATTAAAATGGTCATATCTACAATATCTTGTAGAACTGTAAAAAGTTTGAACTAACACAACAAGTAAAATAAAATACAGTCAGAATGAATATCAAAAACAGTTTTTGATTATATTATGCTGATACGAAGACTGCTCAATACATTTTAATACTGATATGATTAAACGAGGACTGTCCAATACATTTTGATTATTTTATACTTATACGAGGAGTGTCCAATAAATTTCGATTATTCCATACTTATACGAGGACTGCCCAATAAATGTTGATACTTTATGATTATACGAGGACTGCTCAATAAATTTTGATACTGATATGAATAAACGAGGACTGTCCAATACATTTTGATTATTTTATACTTATACGAGGAGTGTCCAATAAATTTCGATTATTTCATACTTATACGAGGACTACCCAATAACTGTTGATACTTTATGATTATACGAGGACAGTCCAATACGTTTTGATAATTTTATGCTGATACTAGGACTGTCCAGTGAATTTTGATTTTTTATACTTATACAAGGACTGCCCAATAAGTTTTGATTATTTTATGCTTATACCAGGACTGTCCAATAAATTTTGAAACTTTTGTGATTATACGAGGACTGTACAATGAGTTTTGATTATTTTATGCTGATACAAGGACTGTGAAGGTTATACTTCTAATGTGACTTCCAACAAGGTTGCGTTAAACGTTTAACGCTACCATGGAAGGGGTAAGAAAGCACTGTTGCGTTAAACGTTCGATGCTCCTGGAAAGGGGAAATAGAAAGAGGCAGAGCGAGAGTGAATGCGTGGCACTCGAACACTTGCGCGTAGTATACCTGTTACAGGCCAGCTAGTTATCATAATCCCATTGTAAATGTTATAGATTTGGATATTTCTCCACTCCAAAATGATAATTAAAAGATGCGATCAATTGTGAGTTGTAAGCAATGTTAATAAAATTTGTCATAAAGAAACAATATTATTTCACTAAAAATCAATTTCTACTCCTTCCTATATTTTTATGTATAGGTAATACACATTAATGCCGCGCAGAGGAAGTATATAATATTATATCTATATAAATGTACATCGCGCGAAATTCGATGATCAAACTCTTGATATAGTTATTTTTGTTCAAATTTTTTGAATGAATAATTGTTTTGGTGTGTAATTACACTATTAATACCTAATTATTTATACCCATTATTTATACCTAGATATTTTATTTTTATAGAGAAGAAGAGCATAAAGATCTAAAAAAAGAGCTAAGAAGAAATTGTGAACGTCAAAGTGTAAAACTCTATGCAATAGCTTTACCGCGGCAGTCTCCGAGTGCCACACGTCTTTTTCGAATGAAAAAGAATTACATATAATCCCTGTTTTGAAACTAGGAGGAATGGTTTGAATTTAAGTTGTCGGATCTGTAGATTCCTGATTGGTCAGATAACAGATGGTTTTATTCAGCACTTTTGACTTTTGAGATATTATGACCGAATAATTGTGTAAATTAGAAACAAACTTTCATTCAAGCTAACAGAGGCTGATTATTTGTTTAAGAAATAGAGAAATTGCTAAAAGAGTGTTCGAAGAGCTTGATTGTGACACTGTAAACAATGTTATAATGAAGTCTCTTTTAAACGCGAATGATAAAGAAATATTTGATGGTTTCTTCTGATTACTTCTACCATATCTAATATTTATAAATTGCTAGTAGGGGTTTCTAAAAGCGTGCCGACATACATAGACCTGTTGCCGTCGTTTAGACCTGATCATGTCCGAGAATGGAGTTTATAAACAGGCTGTCAGTTTATGTTAGTACATCAAATTCATTTATTTTAATATTTATATTGATTTATTAGTCAAAAATATATATTGAGTTTGAGAATATAATTATAATTTTTAATTATATATAATTTAGAGAAGTAAATGAAAAAAAATGTGCGGGGTTCGAGCTCACGACTCAGAGTTTTGCCGCTAAGCTATGAATCGTAGTAAATTTTTTTACTATAACTGCAATATAAGTTTCGAAGGCAAAACACATGCGCACAACTGTTTGAGAACAAAGAAGTGTGATAGAAGAATGCAGTTGATGGTTGTTGTCTCTGTTAATCGGCAACACTTCCACTTACAGGTACTAGCAATAAAGTAGTATATACCTATGACATCTACGCATTAAAGTAAATCTGAATGATCCCTGACTTGTACACAGATTTATTCAATGATAATTTGTTCAAATATGCGCTGTTGTAGCTGGTTGGAGAGTTTTAGAGTACAAAAATGTATTCAAAAATTCTACATTTTTATAACATCATAACGGATAAATTCATTCTCTACGTAATAGGAGAGTTATATATAATGGTGATGCTGCCAGCTTAACAACAAAAAATAACTCTATTTGAAGATAACAGGTGAGGCACATAAAGGGGCTATATTTTTATATTTTTTTTGGATTCTATAGTATATCCCAATGTCCTGTATACATAATATTGTACACGAGAGGAAACCTGGTCTTTTTAATTCAGGTTATTTTATATTAAACAGTTGAAAAAATGGTCGATGTGAATTACTGTTATTACATACTTGTTGTCAAAACCAGCACCATATTGTAAAATTGACATTCGATTTCAAGTAGCGCAACGATTTCTCATTTTGTAGCTTAACTCAAAATTAGAATATAGAAAATGTATTGTAACACATAATACTCGCTGATAAACAAGCTAAACGTCTTAAAATAGGCAAAAATCAAAAATATTCGACCGGAAACGATGGTTTGATACACAACATCTATTGTCAATTATAGTATGGAGGTCTGCATGAAAAATCGTTCTAACGCGAGTGTCGACGTAGCTGAACAAGACCGGTTTTTTGTAATGGTGCCAAAATTAAATTTCTGGTTTCCACACAGCTCGATCCATTTTTGACATTTACTACATCTTCCAGGTTTAGGAAACGGAATTAACTTTATGGCTTTTCTCATTCTTTCTTTCATCATACGCTATGTATTATTTTTACAATTCTGATATGCACAACTCTTCATCGTTTATCTCAGGCGTGTTTAGGATATCTAATATGTCTTCTCGTATATGTTTGCAATAACAAAAGCAGATCATAAATTTGTACAATAGTTATATGTGGAACAAGTTTCACACAATATTTTTTATAATTCGCATTTATTCAATTTTTTAAATAAAATAGAATTACATATAATCCCAGTTTTTAAACTAAGAGGAGTGGTTTGAATTTAAGTTGGCAATTCTATAGATTTCTGATTGGTCAGATCACTTTTGACATATTATAATCGAATAATTGTAAAGAAACTTTCATTTAAGCAAACAGAGGATATTTATTTGATTAAAAAAGAGCTTCTTCATATATGCTTGGGATCTATTTCTATTGTGACACAAGTTTTACAGAATATTTTTTATAATTCGTATTTGTTCAATTTTTTATATGAAATAGAATTACATATAATCCTAGTTTTGAAATTAGGAGGAGTGGTTTGAATTTAAGTTGGCAATTCTGTAGATTTCTGATTGGTCAGATCACAGATTGTTTTATTCAGCACTTTTGACATATAACCGAATAATTGTAAATAAACTTTCATTTAAACAAACAGAGGATGATTATTTGTTTAAAAAAGAGCTTCTTCATATATGCTTGGTATCTAATTTATATTATATGATGAACATAATTATTTCTATAATACATCTTCACATAGATATTTGGTAATTTATCCCAAAACTCGAACGTTATGTATACCTATATAACTATATATGGGATCGTATACAATATAAAAATGAACAATTGACAAATCATTGATAAATAAACGTTAGCGTACTATATTTATTAATTT
This sequence comes from Galeruca laticollis, assembly GCA_963921935.1. Lineage (NCBI taxonomy): Eukaryota > Metazoa > Arthropoda > Insecta > Coleoptera > Chrysomelidae > Galeruca > Galeruca laticollis. Next base: position 196,032,800 of record OY998179.1, on the reverse strand, counting down.
TTTTGTTATATTATTCATTCAAATTTACCTTTTAGACCATTCATTATAATAATTTGCTAGATAGAACAATGCTAGACGATTTAATAATTTCTTTCAAGGTCAAAGTCAAATAAAAATATACATTATATTACAATAACCAATTGTAGGATACTAAAAATTACTAAAAAAGTATTCAAAGAGACTTCATTGTGACACAATAAACAATGTTATAATGAATTATAAAAATACTTTCAAACAATGAGCACTAAGAAAGCTAGACAATAAAAATGCAACGGATATTCTCACTATTACATCTATGTAATGACATTAACTGGTATTGACAATTTTTACAACTATATATTATACCAAAAATTAGAAAGATCAGCATACTTTTCGTGCAAAATATAGTATATAAAAGAACCGTTTTACACGTACGAGAATTATTGTGAAATTTACTCTGAAAATAATATTGATAATTTTGATATGAATTTTAAAAATATTTCATCGCTTGTCTGCTTGACACATAATATTTTTACAAGAAAAAATTTCATAATAATTTATGTCATACGGGGCGGCGCAGAGAGATTGTTTTCGGAAGAAGTTGTCACGATTCGCATTCTTTAAGTAATCAGCTGTTTTTGAACCATTTATTTTAGCTTAGTTTGGGTATTTTGTAAAGAATTTCAAGTTTTCATATTATATAATCTGGCAATTTAATTGGTATTTACAGCCATGCCTGCAAGACAAAAAGAGTTGCTGTTAGGTGCTATAGCAGTTAGCCGCTATTTACTACTTTTATTAATTAAACGCAAAAAAACAAAGATTCAATGGTCAAAAATTGGCTTCAAAGAAGAGAATGTAGATGTACCTTTGCTCTACTAAACAAAGAATTAACGGTTGAATATCCTGATGCTTATAACCACACATGAGACCATTATTATTTTGATTTTATTTATGGCTTCTGCGTTGATTCTCGCGCACTTTCTAAATTATTGCCATTAAAATATAGAACACGTTCTATATTTTTACTTTGAAAATTTTGGCAATAATTCCATGGCGTGTAAAACAGCAAAAATTATTCTTACGAAAATTTTCAGAGCAAATTTCGCAATAATTCTCGTAAGTGTAAAACGGTTCTAAAGGAATATACAGTAACATCCAAAAAAATTTCAAAAATGTAGTTTCTTTATGAGCCCTACATTTTATCTGACATTAGTTATTTTTTGCTGTTAAGTTGGCAGCATCAGTCTTATATAGAACTCTTTTATCATGAATGCAAATGGGAAAACCTGAAACCGGTCAATTCGTAAATATGAAACTACGTATCACATAATAGCCTTGTTTGAGTTAATTGAATATTCAATTTGCAATTAAAAATATTACAAATATATCAAGATATACAGAAAGAGGTGTTACTATTGAAAATGCTACATCGTTTTCATTTAGAAGATAAGATGGAGAATATTTATTACCGATATCTACAATTTGTGAAGTTGAAACGAATATTTCATCTAATTTGTGTTTTAGTGCGTTGTCGCAGTATTAGGAGAGTATTTGCCTATTGTGAAGTTATTGTTCACTGAATGCATCTTTATCTCTGTTCTAGACCTACGTATATTCAATATACCAAGGATTGTTTATATAGAATGTTTGGTGAAGGTAGACATAAAACACTCAATAGATTACTCAAAATGGACAATTAATAAGTTCACACCAAGTTCTTTATATATACTTTATTTATATACAGTGTGTCCATGTCCAGGGATGGGGTATCCTATAGGTGAAATTTATATAAATTTCAGTTTTAGCGAAAAATGTCACTCTTTTGTTCTACCCCATAAAATGAAGTGAAATTCGACATTATCAAAGAATTATAATCACTATTAAAAATAACAATACAGAGAAATAATTTAAGAAAAACTAACATTAAACAAAGCACATCTATTCAACATATGTTCTCCTCCAACTTCAGAACATCTCTCAATTATCCTTCTAAATTCTTCATAAGCGTTTCATAGTATTTCTGGAGTAATTTCATTTACGGTATCATATTGTGACTATGATGGTACCTATAATATCAAAAAAGTTGCCAATTTTTAAAATTTTCATCATTTTTTATTATATTGTGGAATTATTGAGAAACAGTGTTTCATTAAAAAAAAATAGATTCCTCATAGACCCCACCCGTCTGAATGTGTCCGTATCGTCCACCCGTGGAACGGAAGGTTAAACATGTGATTGACGATCTTAGTGACTCTTCATCTACATCTCTTTTAAACTCAAAAAATATTTTTAAAAACTCATTTATGAAGAATAATTTAATATTTTATAAAAACCAATTATATGTTTGTATCTACAACTATTAAAAATTTAGAAAAATTTTGTATTCCATTAACGGAATCAGTAGCTCTAATTAGCCAGTTTGAGTAAAATTATAAGAAAGTCGGTGGCCAAATTGGACCGTCGTTCTAAATAAATTCAATTCTGTGGCTCAAAATAATACAGGCTCTCAAATTTTGAAAAATATGTCGAACAGTTTTATGGGCGAAAACGACGTAAATATACCAAATTTAGAATTAAACATCATTTGTAAATATAAATATGCTTCCATTACATCAGTTGATGTTGAACGAAGTTTTTCAATTTTTAAACACATGTTTTCTGTCAAGAGACAAAGTTTCCTCCTAGAAAACCATGGAAAACACATAATTATTAATAGTTTTTACAATATTTGTAAGTCGTGACTTATGTCTGTTTAAATATTGTTATTTTCTTTTATTGTTACTATAATAATTTTATTAGTACCTATATATTATATTATTATTATTAATAAAATCTGATACTTGATATAAATTTTCGTCGTATACCTAATTATTAAATCCCGCCCCCACTCCCTACCATAGTAAAATAATGAAATAATAGTATTATTCAACATTATAATATACATCATTTCTTCCATTTTTTTCTAAATTCCTTGCGTTTTTTTTCTAAAATCCTTGCATTTTTTCTCAATTTGTGATGCATTTAAATGCGCATATTTTTGGCCTTTTCGGTTGCATTTTTTCCGAGCTTTATAACGTGAGTGTACGTTGATTGATTTTGTATTTATTAAATAACTGTTTCTTTATGTTGTTCAGTATCCAAAATACTAACGACTTCCTCGTTAGAAATAGCCGTTCATGAACGACAGCCGGAAACGTGACATTGGGTATCAAAAGTTGTCTATTTTTGTGACATTAGTTATTTCGGTGGAAATCATGAAATTGATCGAAGGTATGGTAGTTATTTAATATTAAAAAAAATATACTTATTTTGATATATTCTTAGGGGGCAAAATAATCGAATTATGCGTTATTAAGGGATAATCTTAATCCTTTTTTCCTCCCAGAAAGTGGTCAACAAAAAAGAAACAGAATAACATTTAAAAATTTCTTGTTCAGACTTCAAATCGCTTGTAAACGAAACCTTTGCTGAACCAAATATTATTGAATAGACGCCTAATTGTGTGAATACTATACTATTGATAAATAATAATATCCACTGTTCGAGGTCTGATAAAAAAATAACCGCCATTTTCAATTTTTTCAAAAAGTATTTATTTATGCATCAATAACTATCTTGTCCCCTTCAAAGTAATCCCCCTCAGATATAATACACTTATGCCAGCGTTTTTTCCAATCCTCGAAACTTTTCTGAAACGCGCTTTTTGATGTCACCAACAGCTCCTGTTTCGATTTTTCTTTTATCTCATCAATCGTATCAAAACGCTTTCCTTTTATCGGTGTCTACAGTTTTGGAAAGAGGAAAAAGTCAGCGGGGGCCAAGTCCGGTGAATACGGTGGTTGAGGCATGATAATGGTTTTCTTTTTGGCCAAAAACTCACCCACAAGCATAGATGTGTGAGCTGGTGCGTTATCATGGTGCAAAATCGATGATTGCTTTTTCCCCAATTCTGTGCGTTTCTGACGAACTGCTTCGCGCAAACAGCGCATAACTTCAAGGTAGTATTCCTTATTGACCGTACGACCTTGTGGCAAGAATGCATGATGCACCACGCCATTGCAGTCGAAGAAAATAGTGAGCAAAACCTTCACATTTTACCAAACTTGACTTTCAAATGTCCTTGCGCATTTAATTTCATTTTTTACACAAAACTTAATATAGTTTCTTTGATCCATTTTTTCGAATAGTAAAAAATCGAAGAGCACACCAAAACACGACTAACCTTTCTATCTGTCAAAAACAAACTGACAATCCATAATGGCAGATATTGCCAACATATATAACAGACATGTGTACCAACATAACAAAAAAAAATACGAAAATCGAACATACGAAATTTGAAAATAACGGTTATTTTTTTATCAGACCTCGTATGTATGCTTAGACTACCAAATGAAACCCTAATAAATTTTTAACTTCACAAGTAATAAATTCTAAATATTAAACACACAGCTGTGTGTACCCAAAATACTGAAAAAGTATTATAACAAAGGAATGCAATAAAACCATTTGTTTGTCAAAGCGGACCTGTGACCTTGTATCAATGCCAGTGAATTTTGGACTATACCTATTTATAATAATATTATGATTTGATTCTCAATAGATGTTTGAGTGGGTATAACCCCATTGTGCCCATTCTACCTTCTCTAATCCGGGTCTCAAAAGGGTCGGGAATTTATGATAACCCAGTATTCCATAGTTGAGGAAACTCACATATTCACGCTCTTCTGTACTCAAAAGAATGAGTTTATTAGAAATACATATTTTTCTTCATTTAACTAGGTAGGTATTGTATCGCACTCTGGATGTACCAAAAAATAAAAGAGTACAAACCATTGTGATGAAATAATGAAATATTCCAGAAATTGTTATATACTAGGAAGCTTATCATATTCATTGTTGACTTCTACTTATTTCCTTAATGTTTCAGGCTATGTTTGTGAAAAACGTTTATTTGTGTTAATCAGAAACATCAACATATAACTTTATTGGAATTCACTGTTTCAACCCTTACTTTGCGGAATCTATTATTTTTTTTAAATGAAACACTGTTTCTAAATAATTCCACAATATAATAAAAAATGATGAAAATTCTAAAAATGGACAACTATAGGTACTATCATAGTCACAGTGTGATACCGTAAATAAAATTACTCCAGAAATACTATGAAACGCTTATAAAGAATTTAGAAGGAGAATTGAGAGATGCTCTGAAGTTCGAGGAGGACATATGTTGAATAGATGTTCTTTATTTAATGTTAGTTTTTCTTAAATTATTTCTCTGTATTGTTATTTTCAATAGTCATTAAAATTCTTTGCAAATGTCGAATTTCACTTCATTTTATAGGGTAGAACAAAAGAGTGACATTTTTCGCTAAAACTGTAATTTGTATAAATTTCACCTATAGAATACCCCATCCCTGGACATGGAAACACTGTATATAAATAAAGTATATGTAAAGAACTTGGTGTGAACTTATTAATTGTCAATTTTGAGTAAGCTATTGAGTGTTTTATGTCTACCTTCACCAAACATTCTATATAAACAATCCTTGGTATATTGAATATACGTAGGTCTAGAACAGAGATAAAGATGCATTCAGTTAACAGTAATTTCACAATAGGCAAATACTCTCCTAATACTGCGACAACGCACTAAAACACAAATTAGATGAAATATTCGTTTAGACGTTTCAACTTCACAAATTGTAGATATCGGTAAAAGATATTCTCCATCTTATCTTCTAAATAAAACGATGTAGCAGTTTCAATAGTAACACCTTTTTCTGTATATCTTGATATATTTGTAATAATTTTAATTGTAAAATGAATATTCAATTAATTAAAACTTTATATTGACATCGTGTTTACAAAACAAAATAATATCCTGACCTGATTGACAATTCTCCATTCAAGACAGTGACAAGGCTAATTCAAAATATAATCAGTGTTGTGGCGAATTTCTAATTCGCATGTTTGATTGGTTAGCAGCTGGACGTATTTTAAACGACAACCAATAAAAGGTTTGTACGTAAAGATGGCTTGTGCTTTCATGGATGTACCGTTTTTTCTGTCGCTTCAAACATATGAGTTAGAAAGAAACCCAAAAGTTATGACAAAGTGAAACAAGGCTATTATGTGAACCGTAGTTTCATATTTACGAATTGACCGGTTTCAGGTTCTCCCATTTGCATTCATAATAAAAGAGTTCTATATAAGACTGATGCTGCCAACTTAACAGCAAAAAATAACTAATGTCAGATAAAATGTAGGGCACATAAAGAAACTACATTTTTGTTATTTTTTTGGATGTTACTGTATATTCCTTTAGAACCGTTCTACACTTACGAGAAGTATTGCGAAATTTACTCTGAAAATTTTCGTAAGAATAATTTAGAAAGTGCGCGAGAATCGACGCAGAAGCCATAAATACGAGGCATGTTTTTTAAGTAAGTACCGTTTTGCGATTTCGCTGCCGTAGCGCTACGGTCGGCGTTCCGCGCATGCGCGCTGGTTACCTACATCTTTTGTCTATGCACTGACGCCATTACAGTCTGATTCTTAATTGTATACGTTGTTTACTGAGTGTTTAAGATGCCTCCGACAATCGTGAGTCCCGCCGATTGGGAAGTACGGGCTGTTATACGACTTCTTAGTGCGAAAGGCGTCAAACCGATCGATATTCATCGTGAGATCTGTGAAGTTTACGGACAAAACCTACGTCACACCAGAATAGAAACAACAATCCATGGAATGGCGACATTCATCATCACCCAAAAAAGTGAAGTTTAAGCAAACAATTTCTGCCCGGAAAATCATGTGCACAGTTTTTTGTGACAAAAAAGGAGTATTGCTAGTGAAGTTTCGCCTCGTAATGAGACAATCAATGCAGCGTCTTATTGTGAGACATTGAACAATCTGCGTCGTGCAATCCAGAACAAAAGACGTGGCAAGTTGAGGAGTAAGGGTATCGTTTTGCTGCATGACAGTGCCCGTCCACATGTGGCTAATCGGACCAAAGAACTTATCAAATCTTTTCAATGGGAAACTCTAGATCATTCTCCATACAGCCCTGATCTGGCGCCCAGCGACTACCATTTGTTCCTGCACTTGAAGAAACACCTGGGCGGTCAGCGTCTTCAAGACGATAACGAAGTCAAAACATTTGTGATACAGTGGTTAACGAATCAGGCGGCAGAATTTTATGAGGAGGGTATTCAAAAACTGGTGCCACGTTATGACAAGTGCCTCAATATTCACGGAAATTATGTAGAAAAGTAGATTAAGGTACAGGCTTTCATGTAAAAATAAAATTATTGCGATATCTTTGCACCTCTTTTTTTAATTCCAAAACGGTACTTACTTAAAAAACATGCCTCCTAAAATCAAAATAATAATGGTCTCATGTGTCGTTATAAGCATCAGGATATTCAACCGTTAATTCTTTATTCAGTAGAGCGAAGGTACATCTACATTCTCTTCTTTGAAGCCAATTTTTGACCATTGAATCTTTGTTTTTTTGCGTTTAATTCATGAAAGTAGTAAATAACGGCTAACTGCTATAGCACCTAACAGCAACTCTTTTGTCTTGAGGGCATGGCTGTAAATACCAATTAAATTGCCAAATTATATAATATGAAAACTTGAAATTTTTTACAAAATACCCAAACTAAGCTAAAATAAATGGTTCAAAAACAGCTGATTACTTAAATAATATGAATCCTGACAACTTCTTCCGAAAACAATCTCTCTGCGCAGGCGTATGACAAATTATTATGAAATTTTTTCTTGTAAAAATATTATGTGTCAAGCAGACAAGCGATGAAATATTTTTTTTTATTGATGCCTCATATTACCTTTTTAAAGCACGCGTCAGCGTGTTTAAATCGAACTTTCAAACACGCGCGTTTTTTAAAGTCCTCGTGGTAACAACAACAACTTGAGCAACGTAAGTATCAATCACAACTTTTTTTATTAGTTTTTAAATTGTATATTATCATTGGGAACCAATGTCTTATTTGGTTTTTTCTACAAAATGTATTTATATATTCTTATATACATTGTTTCCCTTTAAATATAAACAAAGAAACTTTTTGATTATTGATCAACTAAGAATAAATACTATTTGACGTTCAGGAAACTTGGCTGGGCATCGAGGATGGACTTCCATTTTTTTGTAGTAATAATATAATAATAATATTTTATGATTCCAAAGTGCACCAATAAAAAAAAATAGCGTAAAGTATTCGTGGATAACTGGTCTTTCAAACACTTGCTCTATTTCGAGCACTCGGCTGCGCCGTCGTGCTCGAAAGTCGCGCGTGTTTGAAAGACCTCTTTATCCACTTATACTTTGATATACTATGAAATTCATATCAAAATTATCAATATTATTTTCAGAGTAAATTTCACGATAATTCTCGTACGTGTAAAACGGTTCTTATATATAATATATTTTGCACGAAAAGTATGCTGATCTTTTTAATTTTTGGTATTTTATATTATATAGTTGTAAAAATTGTCAATACCAATTAATATCATTACACAGATGTAATAGTGAGCATATCCGTTGCATTTTTATTGTCTAGCTTTCTTAGTGCTCATTGTTTGAAAGTATTTTTATAATTCATTATAACATTGTTTATTGTGTCACAATAAAGTCTCTTTGAATACTTTTTTAGTAATTTTTAGTATCCTACAGTTGGTTATTGTAATATAATGTATATTTTTATTTGACTTTGACCTTGAAACAAATTATGAAATGGTCTAGCATTGTTCTAGCTAGAAAATTATTATATTGAATGGTCTAAAAGGTAAATTTGAATAAATAATATAACAAAAAAATTAATAAATATAGTACGCTAACGTTTATTTATCAATGATTTGTCAATTGTTCATTTTTATATTCCCATATATAGTTATATATGTATACATAACGTTCGATTTTTGGGATGAATTACCAAATATCTATGTGAAGATGTATTATAGAAATAATTATGTTCATGATATAATATAAATTAGATCCCAAGCATATATGAAGAAGCTCTTTTTTAGCCAAATAATCATCCTCTGTTTGCTTAAAAGAAAGTTTCCTTACAGTTATTCGGTTATAATATGTCAAAAGTGATCTGACCAATCAGAAATCTATAGAATTGCCAACTTAAATTCAAACCACTCCTATTAGTTTAAAAACTGGGATTATATGTAATTCTATTTTATTTAAAAAATTGAATGAATGCGAATTATAAAATTGTGAAACTTGTTTTACAAATAATTATTGTACCAATCTCTGATCTGCTTTTGTTATTGCAAACATCTACGAGAAGACATATTAGATATCCTAAACACGCCTGAGATAAACAATGAAGAGTTGTGCATATCATAATTGTAAAAATAATACATAGCGTATGATGAAAGAAAGAATGAGAAAATCCATAAAGTTCATTCCGTTTCCTAAACCTAGAAGATGTAGTAAATGTCAAAAATGGATCGCGCTGTGTGGAAATCAGAAACCTTATTTTGCACCATTACAAAAAATCGGTCTTGTTCAACTACGTCGACACTCGCGTTACAACGATGTTTCTTGCAGACCTCCATATTATTATTGACATTAGATTTTGTGTATCAAACCATCGTTTACGGTCGAATATTTTTGAATCGAATCGAATGTCAATTTTACAATATGGTACTGGTTTTGACAACAAGTTCGCGCATACGATTGCAACTTCAGATGGCTTCATCTTACGTGAAACGGTGTCTACTAGAATCATTGGACTCTATATACTAACTGGAAAGGACGCGCAAAGGGAAGTGTCTTAGGCAAATAACTGAAGTAGGCAACCCGCAGTAGTTTAGTATCGCTGTCTCTCTCACACTCATTAGGCCAAATACATTTATCAGACCGCGATCTAGTAAAATTTTTTTGGTAAAGTAATTAAAATTAATGTTTATTTGAATATGTAGAAGAAAGGCTGGAAGATTTGGACCAACATATAAGCCAAAGTAGGAATAAAAATGTATGAATTACTGAAGAATAAAATTAGAAAATAAAACTTACAACGATTATTCAGTCTTATTTATTTCCAAGCATAATAATACAAACTTAATACACAACATATACCTACATTATTTTGTAATCCATAAAGAAAGAAAACAATCAACAGTTTTTTGCAAAATTATTTTGGACAATTAGAGTCTAATTGAGGCGTCTTTACCATGTATCTTTAGGTTTACTAACTTCGAATGATGAACCATTCTGCGTTTTAAAAAAAGTTGAATACTTTTTCTAACTATTTGAAATTCATGACGCTTTTCGGACTGAAACTCTTGTATTATGGAATGTTGGGGTTTAAAAATATGAACATTACATGCAAAATGGTTAATTGCAGTATTTATCAATAGCCTTTTTACATATACATTTATATTTTTCAACAAATATCCTTGGTCTACTAAGTATCTAAATTGTTTTTCCGCGAAACTTATTATTTTAAATACAACATTGGATGAATATATAAGATCACCCCGAGTTACAGAATTAGTAAATTTCTTAAAATTCTCATCTGAGAAAACATAACATTGGTCATCAGTCATCATTGAGTCTTTTATTTTTATAAAGTAAACTTTCATCGCAGTGAGTACAGGTTGACCGAATTTATCAAATTTCGAACCATACAGCCTGAAATATAAAAAAATTCCTAATCCATAGGCCACACAGTTTAGAACCATTGTAATTTTATATCACAATTAACTAGTCCAAAAATAAAATAATAGTTTTAATAATTTTACTATCACAAAACAGCTATATTTAATCTCTAAACAGGAACACACTACAAGTGAAATAGTCCATTATCAGAGGTAAAAGAACACATTATAATTAAAAAGGTAATGATAAACGTTCAAGGTTTCGAGACGGACAAAGAAGCAAATACTAAACGTCGTTCATTCTCTCTCAATTGCCCCTGGCACACAGCTGTTTATTTCGTTAAAGCACACGGGACCTTTCCAATACGTAGTATATAGTTCAATGACTAGAATAAACATATCCGTAGGAATTCTGACTTGATTTGTGACGTCTATGAAATAACAGTGATTGACATCGACAATTTTTTCTACTGTATAATATAAAATGACCCAAATTAAAAAGACCAGGGGACTTCTCGTGTACAATATTATGTAAAGAACATTGGGATATACTATAGAATTCAAAAAACATACAAAAATATAGACCCTTAATGTGCCTTACCTGGTATCTTCAATTAGAGTAATTTTTTGTTGTTAAGTTGGCAGCATCACTATTATATATAATTCTCCTATTATGTAGAGAATGAATTTGTCCGTTATGATGTTATAAATGTAGAATTTTTGAATAAATTTTGGTACTCTAAAACCCTCCAACCAGCTACAACAGCGCATATTTGAACAAATTATTCTTGGATAAATCTGTGTACAGGTCAGGGATCATTCAGATTTACTTTAATGCGTAGATGTCATAGGTATAAACGTCTTTATGGCTAGTACCTGTAAGTGGAAGTGTTGCCGATTGACAGAGACAACAACCATCAACTGCATTCTTCTATCACACTTCTTTGTCTCAAACAGTTGTGCGCATGTGTTATGCCTTCCATACTTATATTGCAGTTATAGTAAAAAAAATTACTACGATTCATAGCTTAGCTGTAAAACTCTATACTCTGAGTCGTGAGCTCGAACCCCGCACATTTTTTTTCATTTACTTCTTTAAATTATATATATTTAAAAATTATAATTATATTTTCAAACTCAATATAAATTTTTAACTAATAAATCAATATAAATATTAAAATGAATGAATTTGAAGTACTAACATTAACTGACAGCCTGTTTATAAACTCCATTCTCGGGCATGAGCATAGCACTTCAGGTCTAAATGAAGGCAACAGGTCTATGTATGTCGGCACGCTTTTGCAAACCCCTACTAGCAATATATAAATATTAGATATGGTAGGAGCAATCAGAAGAAACCATCAAATATTTCTTTATTATTCGCGTATAAAAGAGACTTGATTATAACATTGTGTACAGTGTCACAATCAAGTTCTTTGAACACTTTTTTAGTAATTTCTCTATTTTTCAAACAAATAATCAGCCTCTGTGTGCTTGAATGGAAGTTTGTTTCTAATATACTCTATTATTCGGTCATAATATCTCAAAAGTCAAAAGTGCTGAATAAAACCATATGTGATCTGACCAATCAGGAATCTACAGAATTGACAACTGAAATTCAAACCACTCCTCCTAGTATAAAAACAGGGATTATATGAAATTCTATTTTATTCAAAAGAGATGTGTGGCACTCGGAGACTGCCGCGGTTAAGCTATTGCATAGAGTTTCACACTTTGACGTTCACAATTTCTTTTTAGCTCTTTTTTTAGCTCCTTATGCTTTGATCATCAAATTTCGCGCGATGTCCATTTATATAGATATAATATCATATATACTTTCTCAGCGGGGCATCAATGTGTATTACCTATACATAAAAATATAGCAAGGGGTAGAAATTGATTTTTAGTGAAATAATATTGTTTCTTTATGACAAATTTTATTAACATTGCTTACAGTTCAGAATTGATCGCCTCTTTTGATAATCATTTTCGAGTGGAGAAATATCCAAATCTATAACATTTACAATGGGTTTATGATAACTAGCTGGCCTGTAACAGGTATACAACGCGCAAGTGTTCGAGTGCCACGCATTCACTCTCGCTTTGCCTCTTTCTATTCCCCCTCTCCAGGAGCGTGGAACGTTCAACGCAACAGTGCTTTCATACCCCTTCCATGGTAGCGTTAAACGTTTAACGCAACCTTGTTGGAAGTCGCATTAGAAGTTTCACTTTCACTGTCCTCGTATCAGCATAAAATAATCAAAACTTATTGGACAGTCCTCGTATAGTCATAAAAGTATCAAAATTTATTGGGCAGTCCTCGTATAAGTATAAAAGAATTAAAATTTATTGACAGTCCTCGTATCATCATAAAATAATCAAAAGTTATTGGTCAGTCCTCGTACAAGTATATAGGTATTAAAACTTATTGGACAGTCCTCGTATCAGCATAAAATAATCATAAAAGTATTGAAATTTATTGGGCAGTCCTCGCAAGTATAAAAGAATCAACATTTATTGATTAGTCCTCGTATCATCATAAAATAATCAAGACTTATTGGACTTTCTTCGTATAGTCATAAAAGTATCAACATTTATTGGGCAGTCCTCGTATAAGTATAAAAGAATTGAAATTTATTGTACAGTCCTCGTATAAGTATAAAACAATCAAAATGTATTGAACAGTCCTCGTATCATCATAAAATAATCAAAATTTATTGGACAGTCCTTGTATAGTCATAAAAGTATCAACATTTATTGGGCAGTCCACGTATAAGTATACAAAAATTAAAATTCATTGGACAGTCCTCGTACCATCCACCATCCATTCTCCATCCTAGTACGTGAATGTTATTTATCACAAAATAAGTTTGAGGACAGTTTACCCGTCCTCAAACAAATGATACAATGTCCACAAACTACCCAGCAATGTCCTCAAACTACCCGGCAATGTCCTCAAACAAAGCGGACAATGTCCTCAAATAATATGTCCTCAAACTCGTAGTTAGCTGTATAATAAATGTTTGGGGACTGTCCCCGAACAGCCGTTTTGTCCTCAAACTGACAGATACAGGAACAAAATGTCCCCAAAGTGGTACTTGGGCATATATATATATATATATATATATATATATATATATATATATATATAGGAATTCCTTACGAGGAAAAATATTCATTTGTCAACCGTATCATGTTAGCAGTACGTGTTATGGTGTAAGTTGTCTGTGGTCAAGATTCTTGTTAATAATAGTATAAATATATGTCCTAGTGATTTCTGATATAATCTATGGTATTATTTATATCCCACCGATTGGAGGTAAGTGTTCTCCATCAGTAATGGTATAATGGACTAAGGGTCTAGTAAGAGGAACACTTACTTTTAATCACCACACTAGGTATGAAGTAACTTAGGATCCTCAGAGAGTTCTTGATTTTCTATCTACTCGCAGAAAATCACATTAGAATTATTAACTTAAAAGTTGGTTATGCTAATATCCCTACTTACTTCACACAGGGTTCAGACGTTATCGAAAATCAGATTAAGTGATATTAAGTTCTATGGCAGCGAATACAAAATTTTTATTTCTGAAATAATTGAGACTTCTTCGCCAAGGAGACAACAACGTGTTCTTATAATTCCACTTTCTAATGACAAGCCCAATATTACACTGGAATATTATTTAAATATAACATCTCCTACTAGGGAAGACACAGAATTTTAGTTTATAACACATAAAAGACCATTTTATAAAGCTCCAGCCCAAACCATATCGCGGTGGTTAAAGAATGTTTTGGGTAAATCAGGAGTAGATGTCGCATTGTTTAAGGCACACAGTGTAAGAGACGTATCAAGTTCAGCGGCATTTCGCGCAGGTGCTAATATTGAATGCATCAGAAATGCCGCTGGTAATAGAATCGACTTAATATCTCGTTTTTCAGGAAATATTGGATAGATAGGAGAAGTATGGGCTTGTTATCCAATTTATCGAAATAGGGGTTGTTTGAAGTGTGTTAACATCAATATTTTTTGTGGTACAATTTAGTACAAATTCAGTACTAACAGAATCGACTTTAATATTTCGCTTTTCAAGAAATATTGAAAAGATTGGAGAAGGACGGGCTAGTTATCAACTTTATGGAAACAGGGGTTGTTTGAGGAAGTTGACGTTAATATTTTTGGTGGTACAGATTTGTACAAATTCAGTTTTCAAATTTCCTGTATTAATTTTAATTTATTAAAAATTATTTTCAATTTAGGCTTTCCAGGTTAACATGAGTCGGCAGCGCCATATTTTTTTCTTTCATGGGTAATAATAAAACTATATTTTTTGTGGTACAAATGAGTACATATTCAGTTTTAATGGAATCGACTTTTATATTTCGTTTTTCAAGGAATTTTCAAAAGATCGAAGGATAACAGGCTTGCTATTCAATTTATGGAAGCAAGGGTTGTTTAAACGAGTTGACTTAAATATTTTGGATATTTTTGTGATACAAATTAGTACGAATTTAGTACTAATATAATCGACTTTAATATTTCGGTTTTCAGGAAATATTGAAAAGATCGGAGAAGAATGGTCTTGCTATTCAATTTATCGAAATAGGGATTGTTTGAGGGGTTGACGTCAATATTTTTTGTGGTATAGTTTAGTACAAATTTAGTTATAATAGAATGGACTTTAATATTTCGTCTTTAAAATTAATTGAAAAGACCCAACACATGAAGGGTATTTTTACGACATCTGGATCTGAATTACAAATGGTTTTTTCAGTAAATCACTGTCGCAAAATAAACATGTTATAGTATTTTTGCTTTATAATAAAAAGAGGAATTCTCGAGCTAGAATTAGCAGTGAAAAATTTCTCATCCGAGAAAGCAGTGATGAAAAATATATTATCCGAAGCGGACGCATATTAACAGTGTAACATCTCTTGAGAGTCAATCTCTTCGCTCAGAATAAAACTCGTAAACTAAACCGGGAAAATTACCATTTTACCTGATAGTATAAGAATATCTATCGTGTTACGACGCAAAATACAACAGTGATAACTAGAAGTGTTTTAGTTCAATAATAATCGGAGAGAAACACATATTTATCATACGATCATCTAATATCTGCGAACAATTGTAATCAATTATCTAACTATCAACTCGTCGCAACATTTGTTATATCTCCCTTAATATCTGCTTTTTGCAAGATTTGATATACGTTTGTTTATATTGTTGTACTTAAGTGTTTTCAATCAAAAGTTTCTTAAAATTACGACAGGTACTTCTTTCTAAAAACCCACTAATCTAGTTCATCTACATCAATGGGTAGAGATACAGGATTATTTTTTGTGGTCCAAATTAGTACAAAATGGGTACTAAAAATCGTAATAGGATTTGATTCTGACGAAATGGTTCTGTCAGCTTCACAGAGATTAATACAACATGCGCTGAGATGGGAATTTCCACTTGCACCTCGGCCAGTGGTCAACTTCTTAGTCGATTCACACTGTCCCACGAAGTTACACCAACTTAACTAGGCGTCACTAGCTCCACTTGGTATAGTACTCAAAATATATCCTACCTATGGTAGAAAGAGTTGTGGTTTACAAGTTTAACATATCAAACATGTTTGCTGCTTGATAAGCCTTGCATGGTATGCTCATAATGTTTATGCATTCTGTTGGTTATTTGAAATAATTTGTATATATATTTACGCGAGAAATATAGGGGAGACTGTAACTCGGAACACTTTTTATCATTTTCGTTCTATGTATTAAGTAAGTTAAGACTTTTTGCTTTGAAGTAACAAGAAATGTTTCTTTTATGTTGTGCCTCACATCATTAACAAAAAAAATATTCTGATGTGTACTGATTAATAAAAAAAGGGAGCAACCTGTTGCAGGGCACAAGATGTTTGTATACCTTGAAACCGGAGATCTTGTACCTTGGAGCATTAAATTCAATACTTTAAAAAATAAATTACTATCCGTTAACTTTTATTTCGAAAGAATAAAATACAGAAACATTTTATTTCACTTTATAATAAAATCATTGAAGTCAACTTGAAACCATAACTGCTCAGATAATCTTCCAGAACCTGTCATTGGAACTGGTTGAGGTAGCTTCATAACCAAATCACTGTCATTAACATATATTTGTTAAGGTTCTTTAATGAAATCATTGCTGTTCATGATCTGCTTATAAAATTCAATCTTTGAATTCGCTCTCGTTTCAATGTTTTGAGATAGCCTTTTCTATAAAGTGATCTGTCAAGCCCTTCTTTTTCGGGATTTGAGCGAGAACATAATCACCTATAATGTAGAATCGCTGTCATCATTTAGCAACACTTCCTCTTATCTATCATCGGAGTCATTATCGAAAACTTGTCGTTCCGCTTTCCTCTCTGCCTTTTATTTAATTTTTTCTTTTGATCTGGAAGACTTATTTTGTTTACGCTATTAATTTCTTCCATTTTCGGGGTATGAGTAACAATGGAGGTTTTTCCTGGTTTTCTACCTTTTTTAAAATTTATCCTGGATGCAGCCTTTGGATATGGTCAAATTATTTCCGGGGAAATAAAACTGGAATTATTTGAAATAGGACAGGGTGTTCTTTCTATGGTCCTGGAATTGCCTCAGGAGATATACCGTTATTACAATTGCCACTGGCGAGAGCACCAGAAAGAAGTGACTCCTTAGGACGATCGGATACATATGATACCAAAAAATCTTGCACCGAAAAAACCCAACAATTAAAGGGGTATATTTCAGGTTTTATCTATACTTTATAAACTTCAGAGGCTTCATGAAATTGACTGTCTCGACCCTTACTTCGTGGAATATGCTCATATTAGTGTTTTTAAATGAAACTCAAGGTCTCTAGAGACCTTGAGTTTCATTTAAAAACACTTTAGAGGCTTCTCTTAATGAAATTCCGTAACAGCTTTAACGGCTCGATCAGGTGAAGGAGCATCAACTGCCAGTCTCTTTTTTCCAATACTACTTCTAGGCATTATCATTCGGTAAAAAAATAATATTGATTGAAGAGGGAAAGTAATGTTTCAACACATATTCTATCTAGGAATACATGTCATGGCACACGATGTGGCTGTATTTCAAGGTGCAATAGTATGCATTTTAGTAAATAACCGCTTTTTATGTTTGCCATTTTAAGGTGAAAAAAATTATATACATAAATACTGGCCCAAACATATTGTTTAATTATTTAGAAAAACTAGTTCACCTGGTTTTCCACTAGTGGAAATTATGAGTTAAATTCTAAACCCTAAATAATTTTTTTACGATGGAAATATTCATCGTGTGATATGACACTGAATAACTGTTTGCCAATAGGTCAGAGATTTTCCGGTGTTTCTAACGAAATTAAAAGTATTTCCAATTTTCGTTCCAAGGTACAATATACTCAAGGAACAACAGTCTCCCCTATTGCTATTTGCTATATTATTATTTTAAATTATATTACATGCACTGGTTTGCTCTAATTAATAGTGTTGTTCACTTGCGTGGCGTCTAGAAACAGCGATAAAACTTACACAAAAAATCTGGCTAATAACCATAGTTGTATTAGAAGAACACAGTAAAATTTACCTCCAAAATCAAAATTGCTTTTCGAATATGCTGAGGAGTTACTTTCATAAAATGACCCATAGTGACATCTTGAAGATCTATTACCAATACATCACCCATATTCAATTCCTCATGACATCTAATTTCAAGAATATTCAACTGATGTGCAAAGACATTATACACATTGAAGTGTTTCGGTTGTCCAGTAATTTTGATGATATTTACTCTATACAAGTCCTCGGTTAACTTTGGAAGTGGGATACAATATCTGAAAAATAAACATATTAACTAAAAGTATGCTATATACCGCGTTATTATTTATAGAGGACTAAATGCCAGAAATTATTCAATAATAATGAACATTCTTTAGATTCCGTTTTTTAACAAATGTCTTTCTTCAAATGCGTGAAATATGTTTCTATACTTTTGATATAATTTGTGAAATGTTGGTTGAGTAACACATGTCGATAGTTTGAAATAGTATATGTTGAGAAAATAAGTCAAGTAAAAGTAGGTTGGATTATATGTTCTTCTTTGAGTGCCAATTCGTTGTCGAATATTGGCAATCATTAAAGCAATTGTGACTCCGCTTACTGTCCTCTAAACAGATCAATGGTTGTAGTATTTTTTACTCTTACTGTGTGGAGTCTACTCATATTACCTACTTTTTTAAATTAAACTACCTAACCGTTTCCATATAATTCCAAAATAGGTATAATTAAGAAATTATACAGATTCTAAAAAATTGACAATTGTTTCGATATTACGCAATATCGAAACAATTGTGAATTTCTTAGAATTTTTATAATTTTTTCATGATATTGTGAAATTATTTAGAAATAGTTAGTTTCATTAAAAAAAGTGATATCCTAAAATGTTTCAACTGGGAGATTATTTTTTTTGCCAGGACTGTCCTTCCTAGAACTTGAAGAGCAAGCGTACTGCATAAGTCCAATTGACAAATTTATTTACAAGGTAATTAATCTAATTCTAGATCAATTATTTCAATTAACCCCATTTGAAAGATGATGTAGGTAATTTTGATTCCAATAATGTCCACGTGAGTTCAAAAATTTATGGACGTTGTATTATATGTCGAAGAGTTTAATTAAGTTGATCAAAGATCCTGTATTGTCTAGCAAACGAAACTATTTTTATCAGATGCCAAATTGATATAATACTTAAATATTTACAATTTGTTACTATCTTGGAAGGAGTTTGCTTATTGTGGATTTTATAACATTCGATATACTCTTGTAGCATAAAGTCATATAAGTACATATAAATAAAATATACTGCGCCTAGAGGTCAGGGAAGCGTGGCGATCATCAGAGTGCCGACATATATATGTCTGCACCGTCTGTGGCCAAGATCAATACGCGCATGCAAGTCACGAGACGTTGCATTGTTTAATATCATTGGCTGTATCATTCCCGCTTTGACGCTTTTAGACCTTCAGGGGAATGGTGAAGGTTGTTAGCATAGATAAATAATATATTTCATTTTCTCTATGGTTGTTTGTTTGGACACAGCATAGTAATAAAATTAGGCTGTGGTGTGGATGTTTAGTGATTTTGTTATTTGTTTTATCATTGTGTTGTGATTTTTACGTGTTTCTTTTATTTAGATTTTTATTAAAAACTATGTCTCCATAACGGTTTATAAAAACAAAAATCATTCCATCGTCATTTGATTTGTCAATACGTATGGCCATATTAGTGTGTAGATATCGAAGAAATGATTTATAAAAATAATAACTCTAATCGGTTGTGTGCTCACTATATATTGAACGTTTATCTACTTCATTTATATGCCTTTTGAAGTAACCTAGACAACTATAATGGACGTTATTTGAGATTTATGTTAGAAGTGAAAAAATATGTAATTACATAATTGCACTTTATTTGGTCAAATCAAAAATCCGACATGAAATTTTTGTTGACTCAAATATCTTCGTTTAAAAATATTACAGGCGGCAAATACAGCACTTGCGCATAACTAACATGGCCACACAGAGTGTAGTCGGACCTCTCACTCTTAATAGAATGCATTTCGCTTATTGGTGATATAGGCAGTTAGCAGTATATTTTATTTATTACGTATATGCATAAAGTGCTGTTAAGCATCGATATGTTCTTCCTTACCTGTATATTCCTTTCGTGAATAGCTGAATTCTCACTTAGATGTATTTATATGTACTGCAGTGTCTGATCTTTTCAAAGTTTGACAGACATTCTACTAATTTTTTTCAATACGCATGTACTCGATCTTTTCAATATTTACATTCAGGCCACGTCTATCTTCCATAAGTTTATTGTAAAGTAATTTATATCGTCCACATATTGAGCTAGCTCGATTTGGTTATCAGTAAACGTTCAGTGGTCATTTAGAGGAATGCCCATATTGTTCAATTTCCATTTAGTTGTTGTTTTGATAAATTCAAATCATTTTTCCGGAGTAAACCCAGAATACTAGTACTAAATAATAAACAAACATCTAGAAGGATTTACGCAAGTAAAAACGCTGAACGAAGATTATACAGGGTGGCGCAAAACGATTGTTATGTTTTAAATGCTTTATAACTTTTTTACAACTCTTTTTTTTCTTTTGTTTCAGAATCTTGTGAAAGAGACTTGGGAAATTTAAAATGGAGCAGTACACAATAGAACAACGAATAAGAATCATTGAATTTTATTTTTCAAACGGAGAATCAGCTATTGTGAGGCAGCGTGCATATCGTCGATAATTTTAATGTGCGGACTAGACCCTCAGTTCCAACAATTAATCGCCTGGTTGCAAAAACTTCGGCAAGAAGGTTCAGTAAGAAATCTATCTGGTGGCGGAAAACCACGTACGATGCGCACTGCCGTAAATATTGAGCGTGTACGGGAGAGTGTCGAAGAAAGTCAAGAAACGTGAACCATTCGGCACAATTTGGGCTATCAAGAAGGTCTACTCAGAGAATTTTGGCCACACTGGACTTTTTCCCATGCAAAATCCAGCTAGTACAAGAAGTGAAGCCAGCAGAATACCAGCAGCTGCTTGATTGTATTATTGTGTTACAGCAAAAATCGGGAAAAAATCGCGATTACATCAACAATTTGATAATGGGCGATGAAGCCCATTTTCATATAAATGGTTTTATTAAAAAACAAAACAGTAGAATTTGGGATACGGAGAATCCATGCGCAGATCATCAGGGAGAGCAGCACCCACTCAAATGTACTGTTTGGTGTGGCGTATAGTCCAAAAGGATGTTTGGGCCATATTTCTTCGAAAAAGCAGCTGGCCGTAGTTGTCATCAATTCTGTTCACTATAGTGACATGTTGGAAACATTTTGAGGCCAGCTCCGGACTTTTTTCTTTGGGGTTCTTGTTCAGCATGCGTTTGAAAGAGCACGACTTTGAAAAACGGAAAATGGGCGACATTTGCAACATGCAATTTTTCATGTTTAAGTTGAAAATATTCCCCATTCATATGCTGTATTTGGACAAAATAATCTTAACAATTTATTCAAAAATAGAAATGTTATGAAACGTTTAAACCATAACATTCATTATGCACCACCCGGTATATTATGTTGTTTGTACTAATATGGTATCCCATCAATATTTGTCGTTGCGGACTTCTAATTGCAAACCGTGAATTTGTTTGTATTTTATACTTGAAATTTGACGGAGTTAAGTTTTTCTAATTAAGAATGAATATTTTGACTGACAGTTAATCGTCTTATAAAGCTTATTTTTGAAATAATTGACTTATTTTCCTTAATAAGTTAAATGCGTACTTACACAAACTTAGTAATATCCTGCATATGAGATAGTTTCGGATTTTTCTTATGAAATATTTCTGGAATCATTCCCCTAATGCTGTAGTAAAAGTCCAGCTTCTTTTTAGTCTTTTCAATACTAAACTTATTCATGACTAGGAAATGTTCTATCAGTAAATTACCTAGAAAAATCTTAGTTGACCTTATAAGTGAAAGCAGCAAGGTTTTAATTAAAGAGACATTATTATTTACATTGTTTCATTTCAGTCATTAGGCTGTTGAATTCAATGTTGCCAAATTTAAGTAGTTAGCTAATTTCGTATTTCCACTAAGGAGATCCCGTCGAGTCGATGATCGATCACTAGAATTTCCTTCTAAAATGACTTGCTCAGCACTGAATCAACAAAAATTAATGCTAAAGTTTATATATAGCGTTTATACACGAAATAACAAATAAGAAATATAATAACATAAAAGTTCACCAACTTTTAATTATCTATCTCACTTTATCTGAAAATGGATGTGCGCCATTACGATATTATTGATAATTTCATGTTTGATACACATAACCCTACTTGTAACACGTATTTTTGTGGTTAGTGTCATTAGGTATAGAAGCTGGTGTATTCGTAAGTAGCTAGATTCCTACTTTTTATTTTATTATTGTGTTTTGGTGCAGAAAAGTCCACACATACGTTTATCGTAGACGTGAAGAAGACGTGATTCTGGGAATGGACATAATGAATCTACATGATTTCCAGTTGAGACAGAGCCATTAAAGTGGGTTGAGGTATTACTTCATCCATATGAAGGCAGCACGGAGTTGGCAGCTGTACAGGGAGATACCTTTCTACCTGCACGGAGCGAAACCATGATAGTAGCGCGGCTACAGGGAATCATGGAGGAAGGTACACCGGTTATGATGGAGCCATGGAACTAAGACGAAGAAGTTGGTAAATGGATACTAATTGGAAAAGAATCCGTTACTTCGGCGTAGAAGATTCCAGTACGTGTTATAAATGTGGCCGATTACCCCAGTTACCATCAAGAAGGAATCAGGATTGGATCCTGCGTACCAGTGATGTCTATAGTTCGTCAAACAACGACAATTCGCAATTCTAATGACAGATTCGAACAGATGTTCTTAACAGTAGCTGGTCTATCCTTGAATCAAGCTGAGAAAAGCAAAATAAAGTATCGAGACCTATTTGTATCAAAAGTAGGGAAGACTGGAAGAACATTAGCCGTCAAGCACAAAATCAATACTGGTGATAATAAGCCAATCTCACAAAGATTTCGAAAACTACCACGAGGAAGCGTAAAGAATAATTCAAGAGTTGGAAGAAAAGAAGGTAATAGAACCATTTACTAGTCCATGAGTGTCTCCAGTGGTGCTCGTCAAGAAAAAGGATGGAACTACGAGATTCTGCGTGGACTATCGTCAGTTAAACAGCGGGACGAATAAAGACAGCTACCCTCTGCCTCGAATCGACGATGCGCTAGATTCCTTGGCCGGTAGCAAACTGGTTTCCACCTTAGACCTGAAGTCTGACTATTGGCAATTAGAAACGGAACCAGAAGACAAAGAGAAAACTGCTTTTACAACCGGATCCGGATTATGCCAATTCAACGTGATATCATTCGGGCCCGCGACATTTGAAATACTCATGGAAAATATCTTAGGAGGGTTATCTGGAAAATATTCCTGATCTACTTGGACGACATCGTAGTAATGGGGAAGACATTTGCGGAATACCTGAAGAATTAGTACAACAGTACTGATGGTGAGACGTGTTTATGTCGCTCTGTTAAATTGTATAAAGTAGTAGTGGTTTTGTAAAGTGAAAATTATTGAGAGTTGACAGATTTTGCACTTAATATACCAGCTTCATCTCAGTACCACGGGTGAGTCATATTGAGCCTTTAAAGTGGTTTCTTCTCAAGAAATAAATCAGAAGAAGGAGGTTATAATTATTTCGTTATCAGACCTCCTACCACTAGCACAAATCAGCTTACTGTGATTCGACGACCTGTCGACCTACACCAACGGTTTGATTATTTTATTTAGTATATACACTCACTTTCAAAAGTATTGCACCCCCCCTGTATCTTAGCGAAATATGTAGAAATAAATATTCTATAAAAGTATTTTGCTGATAAGAAGAACTTGTTTACACTATACCTCAAAAAACGTGTTTTGGATCGTGTAAATTCCGATCTGGTGAAAAATGCCTGTTTCTGCTTATCAGTTTATATTGTTAGTTGGTACGAATAAGTTGTATAAACGTTAAAAATGCCTAGAAATGAGTTGTCTGCTTTTGATAGGACTCGAATTATTGCTCTGTGGCAAGAAGGGTTGTCTCGTCACCAGATAGCCAATAGGCTAAATTTTGTGAGATCTACGGTTAGCAGGACCATTAGACGCTATGAAGAGACTGGGGAAGTGAATAGTAGGCCTCGAACTGGCCGACCTACTGTTAGTACTAGACGAAAAGATAGGTATATTGCTCAATTAGCCCGCAGAGAACGATCAGTCACTGTACCAGTACTAAGATCTCAATTCCAGAGAACGTTTAATCGCGTGATCTCGACCGCAACAATCGGTCGAAGAGTTTTGGCGTCAGGATTGAGGCGCAGAAGGCCTTTAAGGGTGCCTTTGTTAACTGTTCGTCACCGTACCGCTCGATTGCAGTGGGCAAGAGCTCATCAACATTGGTTATTACCACAATGGAGGAACGTTCTTTTCTCAGATAAGTCCAGGTTTGGATTAGTGAGTGATGACTATCGGGAAAGGATTTGGAGGGAGACAGGAGGACAAAATAGACTAGCAACTGCCATAGGTGTTGCCCCTTATCGTGGCGGAACGCAAATGTTTTGGGGTGGTATCAAATTTAATGGGAGAACACAACTCCTTCATATTCCAGGAACAATGACCGGTGCATATTACCTGCAAAACATAATTAATGCTATTGTTCAACCATTAGGTAATGCAATCGGAGCCCAGTTCATCTTTATGGACGATAATGCCGGACCCCATCTGACCAGAGCCGTTCAACAAGCCTTGCAAAACGGAAACATTGCAAGATTGGAATGGCCGGCAATATCCCCTGACCTGAATCCCATAGAGCATGTGTGGGATTATGTCTCAAGGGCCATTTTTAACCGAAATAACCCTCCAAGAAACACGCAAGAGCTTATTGTTGCGGTTACAGAGGAATAGGACAATATACCACAGGCAGTGATTAATAATTTGATTATTGGCATGCATAGACGCGTTGATGCATTGATAAGAAGTAGAGGTGGAAATACTAAGTACTAAATTTATTATAACATTCATCCTTTTTCCGTTTTTTTCTGAAAATATTATTTTTGTATTTTCAAATTTTTCCATTTCAATTTTAATTTTCTGTTAAACCAACCTATGTTATTCCAGTAAATAAATTTGTACGATTTCAATGTATGGTTTTATTTAATATTTAGCATGATGGGATTAAAATTAAGAAAAAAATAGATATAATCCCAATATAGGGGGGGTGCAAGACTTTTGAAAGTGAGTGTACATCAGCTGACTGTGGTTCGGGGACCTGTCGACCTTCACCAATGGTTTGATTATTTTATTTATTATACCTGCGAATAGCGCACTGGGAAGGTGTATAAGGAAGTATTCATCATGAATAAATGTCCGAATTGCAAATCGGCAATTGATAATAACAAAAATTGTACTCCATGCATGTCGTGTCAGGCTTTAATTCATTTTCGCTGTTTAGATATCGCTCAGGAGGAGGCAATAAGAATAACAAGGGCTAAATATAAGTCGGTTAGAATTGTTTGTAACAGATGCTGATCATTTGATGATAAATTGAATAAGCTAACTAATGTATTATCAAATTTGTCTGATAGATTTACAAAAATGGAGAATCATTTAACTGTCTTAGAAAATTCAACTCAGTCAAATCAGATACAATTTGAGGAATGCGTGCAGGAGGCAAATCTTCGCTTTCAAAAATCCTATAACTTGATCGTATATAAATTCCAACTATTGTGAACACTACGGAGGGAACTTGGTGCAAAAAACTATTAAAACTCACAAACATAAATATGATCTACACTAATATAGATTCTCTTTATGCAAAACAAGCCGATTTCTTTCCATTTATTTCATCTACCTCCAATATTCTCATTTTTGCGATAACAGGTTATGTGGTTATACCCTAGAATACCTAGCTCTCTTATTAACCCCAATGGATATAGCTTATACCGTAAGGATAGATTAATAGAATTGCAGGAGGTGTTTGCGTTTTCTTTCATAAAGAGTTCTTTAGAAATCGCATAATTAAGTCGATTCCACATGATCTGGAGGGAATTGAATCTCTTTTGTTTAAAATTGTCTTTCCTAACTCAGTCATTCTGCATATATTTATTATATATAGACCTCTTCTGTCATATGATCTTACAATCTCCATGCGTGAGTATACTGAAGAATGTAGTAAAAACAAAGAAAATCTTTTCATTCTTGGCGATTTTAATTTTAAAGGTTTGCTATGGCCTATTATTTCACCTCTTGATGGCAATAATCCTAGTGTGCCTTTTTATAACTTATTTTTTCAAACTAATCTGAAACAATTTATAAATCAGCCGACAAGGCTCCGTCAAGTTAATGAACCTTCACTATTAGACCTTGTAATCTCTAATGAAGAGGAGCTAATTTCCGACATTTTCTATCTGCCACCAATTGGTATCTCAGATCTTGTTGTTCTTCATACTAAAGTCCAGCTGGATATATCTAGTAATATTAGTGAAAAAATAAAAAAAATCCTTCACTAAAACCGATTATCAAAAATTAAATAACTATTTCAATCAAACAGATTGGCCGGTACTAGATGGTCACACCTATGAATTTGTGTGGGAAAAATATAAAGAAATTATATATAAGGGGATAGAAGAATGTTCCAAAACTTATACAGTAAAAACTGGACCTGGATGAATTATTAAAATGGTGCAAGGAGTGGAGCATACCAGTAAACTTTAACAAGTGTTGTGTTCTGCAGTTACAACAATCCATGTGTCACATATTATCTTGAATCAGAGCCTATAAAATCAGTTCTGGAAGTCAGTGATTTGGGTGTCATAATTAATACAGGTCTGAGTTGGTCCTCGCAGACTGCAAAAGCGGTTAACAGGGCAAATTCAGCTCTGTACGTGATATCTAAGGCATTTCCAATAATGAGTCCAGACTTGTTCTTGAGGCTATACAAAAGTTACGTCCGACCTCACTTAGAATTTGCTATTTCGGTTTGGTCTCCGCATCTCAGACGTTATATAAACATTATAGAGGGAGTTCAACGTAGAGCTACAAAACTACCACTAAATTTTTCTCACTTGAACTATGAAACAAGACTAAGCAGGCTCGGGCTGACAACACTATCTGAGAGAAGAGAGAGGGGTGATGTCAATATAACAGTTAGGATTCTAAGAGATGACTTTTGGGACACTTCTATCTTTTTTACATTAAATGAAGATAACAGGTTAAGAGGTCACAATAATTGTAAATTGAAAAAAGAATCTTTTAGATCTAGTGTTAGGCATAACTTTCTAGTAAATAGAGTATTCGATAAATGGAACAATTTAAGTAGTGACATCGTATCAGCTCCTTCTCTGAATAGCTTCAAGAATGGGCTGGACAGGTGTTCTTGATCTGGTGTTATGCTTGATTAGTGTTTTATAATTCTATAGTGCTACTATCGTTTTAATCTCAATTTATTTTAAGCTAAGTTTGTAAAATGAGTTCTGCTAACCTATTAGTACCTATGTAATTTGATTTTGTAATTGAGCCGTATAAGCTTTGCTTTGGCTCGTAATCACTGTGTAATAATAATAATAATAATAATAATAATAATAATAATAATAATAATAATAATAATAATAATAATAATAATAATAATAATAATAATAATTTAGAAGATGTATTCAAACGTGTTCAAACTGCCCACGTCATGTTGAACTGGAAGAAATGTCAGCTATTCCAGCACCTAGTCAACTATCTGGGTCATATAGTGAGCAATGAAGGAGTTGCGATGGATCCAGAGAAAATTGCTTCCATTCAGCAATGGTCGCAACTAACCGACGAACATCAAGTTAGGACTTTGCATATACTATCTAAGGTTTATAAGGAAGTTTGGAGATGTTGTGGGGAAGAATACTGTCAAACGGCTTCTGAAACCCTGAAGAAACATTTAACCATGGCGCCGATACTAGGATATCCATTACTAAAGGGAGACTTCATTCTTGACACTGATGCAAGCAACGTAGGAATTAGAGGAGTGCTCTTCCAGATCCACGGTAGACAGGAAAGAGTGGTGTCCATCATCAGTACCTTTTCTGACATATTTGCTGGAGAACTGCTTTAAGATGGAATGGGTTCGCTTATTTATACTGGTCGGTTGTTGGTGGGGTGTTGGTAGTGTGGTGTAGGCGAGGGTTATTAGGAGGGATTCATTGTCGGTTTGGGTGGGGTTACCTGTACCGGCGTGGGCTGGTTGGATATCTTTGATGTGAATTCTATCGTATTATCTACCGTTTCTGCCTCTTAATTGAAAAATTACTTTAGAAATCATTTTGTTGACTGTGTATGCGCCAGAATATTTTGTTGCTAATTTGGTGTTAAACTGTTTAGCGGCGTTTGACAGGCTATATTCTTTTTTCATGACTAGGTCTCCTATTTTGGGTATCTATTCTCTGCGGTGAAGGTTGTAGTGATGGATGTGTGTTGTAAATGCTTTGGCTAGGTTTACTTTTACTAATTCAAATGTTTCTCTAAGTTTCTCCCATTTTCTTGGAGATGGTTTGTTATCAAATGTTGTTATCAAATGGATCTGGCGAGGCAATTATTCTGCTGGGCAAGTGCAATTTGTAGCCGAAATTTAAAAATGCAGGCAAAAATCCGTTGGAGTCGTGTTTTGCGGAATTGATGGTGAACGTAAGTTCTGGAATTAGCGAGTCCCATTTTTTTGGTAATTATCGCAGAATTGGGCTATCATGCTTTAAATAACTCCCAACCCTTTCGACCGGGTTGGTTTATGGTGTGTGCAGCGGGATGTCATGTTTCTCAATCTTGAATTCTTTTAGAAGATTTTTAAATTCTATTTTCGTATGTGGTGGCGTTGTCTACTATTAGCATTTCGGACAACCGAATCTCATAATTATCTCGTCTTTTAATGCTTGGCATACTACGGTAGCTATGGCCCTCCTGACTGGTATTGCCTCCACCCATTTCGAGAATGTGTCTTGAAAAAAACGATGGTGTAACTGTAGCCTTTGCTCGACCTGGTCCGATTATATCGGTGGTAACGGTGTGCCATGGGTGTCCTGGAATGGTCGTAGAGTACATTTTACCGGCGGTTTGTTCTTGCAATGGTTTGTAGATCTGGTAGCTGTGCCATTGTCTCACAAACTTCGCTGTATCTCGAAACATGTTGGGCCAGTAATACTTCCTGGCCAGCCTGGCAGTTTCCTTTACTATGCGGGGATGTCCGGCCGTTATTTTGAATTTGTTGTATACACATACTATTTACATTAACGGGATTTCGGAAAACTGAGGAAGGTATTTATTTCTTAAAATTAACGCGTGATTGAGATAAAATAAAAGAAGGATCTGAGTGATCTCAACGCGAAAACTCAGCTGTAGGAATCCTCCACAGAGCTCAACACGTAATGTGGGGTACGGTAGGTAGTTGAAATGATCTCAACGCGAACGTTTCGGTAGCGGAATTGAATGGTCTCAACACGACCACTCAAGAGTATAGTGATGAACAATCTCAACGCGAAAGTTCAGATAGGGGGAGCGGACCGATCTGAAGTCAACACGTAAAAATCTGTCCTTTTACCAACAATTGTTCCGTCTATTATACTACTTTAAGTTCTATAAAAACGTTTTAAAAATTGTTTAACTATCAACATATGCCTGCGCTTTTAGACGATAATCCGTATTATCGTTACAAACTTCACATCAGTTTTCGCATTTCTCAGCAAATGAAAATTTTGTCAACTATTTTACCTACTCGCGTGTGGTAAAGTGTATTTTTCCTCACTCATATGCGAAACATACTTTACAGAAAAGACAATGTTCAAAAAGCAAAAAATAGTTTCTAGTTCCATTAATGGACAGGAAAAACTTTTATTTTTCAACCATAATTTGATTTACATTGGAAACATTTTAACGTGGTAGGATAGGTTAGGCCCCAATTACAATAATAGACCGTATGTCAATATTTTAATCAATACATTCAACATTAACAACTAAATACTGTTACGAAACAGCACACTGGTATAGACCCTAAATCCGACTCTGTCTAAGCCAGGTATGAAAATTAAAATTATGGCGGATACGCACTGATTTTTATAACTGTTTACGACTCTACGACTATCTTATGTAAACATTGATTTTGTGACCAGAGTTATCTAGAAAAGGCCAGAACCAATTGTTTTTGTTTTGTGTAAGCCGCAGCCCAGAATTCTCTAGTAAAAAAGGCACTAGTATATAAAAAGGACCGATCAGCGGACCAGTTAGTTGATAAAGTGATCTCGAGAAATAAACAAAAATACACCGAACAGTGAAGTGCTAATATAAAGTTTGTGTGCATATAATTTAAATTTAAGTGATTAGTTAAGTATATATAAATTAAGTGTTAGTTAGTTGGTGTTTACATAAATTAGTAAGTAGCCATACCGTGTGTTTAAAATTAATCCCACCCGTTTATTGTTTAAACAAATTAGAAAAACATTACATTGGTGTCAGGTGTGGGGTAATATAAATAAATATCTACGTAAAAATGGCCAAGAGATAGTAGAGTATGGGACACTTTGGACTGGGAACTTTTTGTGACGTCACATGACCACGCCCTCTTTTTTGGGGGTTTGGCCCGGGCCAATTGCCAAAATTTGGCACGTGCCAATTGCCAAAATTTCGTGACCTTGACCTACTTTTCGTGACCTTGGCCTACTTTGGGGGGCTTCCGGGTTAAAGGTCAATGACCTAACATGACCACACTCTATGACGTAACATGACCACGCCCTATGACGTGACATGACCACACCCTATAACGTCACATTGTCTACGTACCGTAAGTGCGTTCCGTCGTATGTGTCATCCGTCAAATGTCTCATCTGTCATATGTGACGTACGTGCCGTATGGCCATCCGTCAAATGTCTCATCTGTCATATGTGACGTATGTACGTTCCGTCGTACGTGTCATCCGTCAAATCCTTGCCATCTATCGTCGTCGTCGTCAACCTACATTATCCAACAGGTGTCGGTAATACAGTTACCTTGTCCTGCCATCTATCGTCGTCGTCGTCAACCTACATTATCCAACAGGTGTCGGTAATACAGTTACCTTGTCTTGCCATCTATCGTCGTCGTCGTCAACCTACACTATCCAACACATGTCGGTAATACAGTTACCTTGTCCTGCCATCTGTCGTCGTCGTCGTCAACCTACACTATCCAACACATGTCGGTAATACAGTTACCTTGTCCTGCCATCTGTCGTCGTCAACCTACACTATCCAACACATGTCGGTAATACATTTACCTTGTCCTGCCATCTGTCGTTGTCGTCGTCAGTCTACATTATCCAACAGGTGTCGGTAATACAGTTACCTTGTCTTGCCATCTATCGTCGTAGTCGTCATCGCCATAACGGCACTAATATATATCCATATGTTATTCACCAGAGTGCCAAAACGGCCGTGGGTAGCTGGGGTAGCGAAGCTACTTTTTCCGTATACTGCGCATGTTTTCCGTTACATATAGGCCTAAAAAGACACATTTCAACGTTCTGCGCACGTACTAAAGGCATTTCCCCCATATCTCTGTTATTATTTGTCGGATTGGAGTCAAATAAACGGCAATATGATTATTAGAATATTATCGTATACAAGATGTACAAAAAAAAGATGC
Source organism: Galeruca laticollis (assembly GCA_963921935.1). Classification (NCBI taxonomy): domain Eukaryota; kingdom Metazoa; phylum Arthropoda; class Insecta; order Coleoptera; family Chrysomelidae; genus Galeruca; species Galeruca laticollis. The sequence goes on along the minus strand of OY998179.1, from coordinate 196,000,867 downwards.
CATTAGGGCACTAACGTATATCTCTGCTATTAATGGTCGGATTGAAGTCAAATAAACGTATTCAGTATATAATAAATCCCCATATTTTGCTATAGCTACCCTGTTTGAATTCAGAAGTGTAAATAAAACAAAATAATTTCAATCAATCAATTGATTAATCAAAATCGTTCACAACTTTAGGTTTATAGAAGTATATAAATTCTCTAATGGCCACTGCCATTATACTATTACTACAATCACAAATGGTGTACAATAGTTCAAATTTACTCAAATGTCCATTATTTTGAGTGAAATTCCTGATAATTTCAATCACATTTTTATAGAATTCACAAAAATTTAGAGATTCTAAATGAGTGAGACAATGGGAACTCCTTAATATAGAGCAGTGGTGACTCAACCCGCTCTTCGTCCCAACACTCTTCCTTATGTTGATTGGTTGACATGATCTACAACAACAGAAAAAGGTAGCTAATTCACTATTATATATGAGCCTTTGTACAGTGTGTTAAATAGGAGATAAATCACTCGATGTATCTACATTGGTTTCGTCTAAAAAACTTACTTACTTCAAATAAATCCATATTATCGAAACAATTGTCAATTTTTAGAATTTTCAATAACTTTTATTATATTGTGAAATTAACTAGAGACAGTTAATTTCATATACATATGTATATATATATATATATATATATATATATATATATATATATATATATATATATATATATATATATATATATATATATATATATATATATATATATACAACAACAGGTAAGACATTTCCCAAAAAGAATATAACTAATACAATAAAAAACAGTTTAACATATAAATAACACATAAAGATGGGGGAATTCTGAAAAAAACTTACTTTTTTCTTTTATGATAGGGTTTCAGGAACAAACAACAATCCTATCAGAACGATCTTGTTTGACACAAACTCCTTATTCTTACTCGTATTTATATGGATAAAACTCACTCTATAATTTCGGATACAAAGTTACAATTTGCTATTGATAAAATAGAAATGCAATAAAAAAACGAATCATTTTGACCTTTTGGATACACCTCCTGTTACTATGTATATCAAATATTAATAATAATTAACTCATTTCAATACATACAGGATATATTATATAAATAAAAATTCTATAAAATGTAAATAACCGCATTCATTATTAACACTTCAACTATTTTTAATCTATTTTCAAATGTGTAACCTTTAAGAGAATGCAATTACACTGAATAATTATCTTGCATACAAATTCCTCCTATTGCGTAAGAGTATCTGGCACGTTGATTTTTTATAACTATTTGCGTTGATCTCGCTATAAAGGAATAAATAAATACGAAGGTGAGGTTCATTACACATCATTACTGTTCTAACTTCGAGTGTGTGTGCGAATTTATGGGTAAGTTTTTTTTGAGATTTTTGATATTGGAAAAATTTCATTTTTTTTTACCAAGCTGTTTTTACTCTTCTGTCTGATTTGTAATCATTTTGGAGTCGAAATAAAAAGTTTTTTCGGGTTAATTTCATGAAGATGGATAACTTTCAAATTATTAAGGATTTTACCAAGAAAATACGTAAATTCGGTGTCCAGGGGCGGACTTTGGAATTTAAAATTAAACTTATACCAAGCGAAACGACGGAACCTGTAGAATGGATAAAAAAAGCCATACAGGATATTATTTTGAAGGGGACGGAAAATGTGGGTTCTGAAGATTATGTTGGATTTACTTTTTGTTCCAAAGACTTTGCACGAGGTCAGGAATGGATGCGGTTTAGACCTGCGTCGGAAGTGACAGTTGATGATGTTTGGGAGAACATTTCTTCCATATATCAATCGAATTCTAAGGGGTTGAATACGGAAACCTTTTGTTTGGGGATTACAACTGTGAATATGCCATATGGAAAATGTAGAGGAAAACACTATAATAATTTTAATGAGGAATGCAGCAAAAGAAAAGGTATTGTTTTAATAAAAAACAAAGATAATATCTGCCCACCTCGTGCTCTCATTGCCGCTATGGCTTTTAGGAATCCCGGATACATAAAGATTCGACGCGATATTGGAAAACTCCAAACAGCCAGAGCCATGGAACTGTTGAAATCCAGTGGTGTTTCTATCCCTCCAGAGGGGTGCGGGATACCCAAACTCCGACAGTTTCAACAGTATCTGAATAATTATAAAATAACGGTTTATCGATACGGCAGCAAAGGACGTGAGGTCATTTTCGAAGGTGATGGTAATGGTCCCTCGCTGAATTTACTCTACCATGAGGGTCATTATAATGTAATAACCTCCTTAACTGCAGCTTTCTGTTGTGGTTACTATTGTGAGGCATGTCACACTCCTCACAATAATAAAGATGAACATAGATGTGGTGGAACATGTTATGCGTGTAGGAGATCACCGGTGTGCCCTAAAGACGTGGTAAAACGTGGTTGCAATGAATGCGGGAGAAACTTTCATGGTGATGAGTGTTTTAATGCACACCTGAACAGTGTCTGTAGTAAAATAAAAAGATGTGAGGATTGTTTTAAGATACGCGCCAATAATAAACACGTATGCGGGGAGGTTTACTGCAAAATTTGTAAATCCAATCAGTTAGAGGATCATTTATGTTATATGCAACATGATAGAAAATTCCCCAAAATTAAAGACTTTTTGTTTATTTTCTATGACTTGGAAACGACACAAGAAAACGCATTAACTGATGGAATGTTCCAGCAAGAACCCAATTTATGTGTTTATTCAAAAGTATGCCATAGATGTATAAATGTAAGATAATTAGTATTTTGTCAGAGTTGTGGATTCAGGGAAGAGATAATAAGAGATAATGTAATACCAACATTCATGGAGGGGGTACTAACGTTGAGAAAAAAATTTAAAGAAGTAGTTGTTATCGCTCACAATGGTGGAGGTTTCGACCATCAATTTGTTTTAAATTACATTTTGACTAAAACTGTTTTGAAACCTGATCTGATTATGCGTGGTACGAAACTGATTTTAATGACTGTGGGAAACGGTAAATTTCTGGATTCACTCAACTACTTTCCAATGCCTTTGTCTTTGCTACCGAAAGCTTTTGGTTTCTCAGAGTTGAAGAAAGGATATTTTCCACATCTCTTCAACAAAATGGAAAATCAAAAGTATATTGGACCGTTGCCTGCTTTGGAATTTTACGATCCAGACAATTTAAAAGAAGACGCACGCAATAAATTAATTGAATGGTACAACGAAAGAAGCGCAGAAGTGTTCGAGTTTCAAAAGGAAATTGTGGAATATTGCGTTTCGGATGTACAGATTTTAACACAGGCTTGTCTCAAATTTCGTCAGCAACTTATGGACACGTCAAACGTCTGTCCCTTCCCCGAGGCAAGCACCATAGCCTCTGCGTGTAACAAGGTCTTTCGACGAAACTTTCTGGACTCAAACACTATTGGAATAATACCTAAAGGCGGATATAGATTCAAAGACAAGCAATCGAAAATAGCTCTACAGTGGTTAGTATGGGAGGAAGAGCAGAGAAATATCAACATTCACCATGCCGCCAAGGGTTCAGAAGCTGTTGTGGTAGGTGTAAAGATAGACGGCTTATTTGAAAATCAAGTGTTTGAATTCCACATGTTTGAAATACAACAGAGATAAACCGTTAGATGATGACTCGTACGATTGTATGGAAAACCGATACGATAGAACCGAAAGAAAAATAAAACATTTAGAAAATAATGGCTTTGAAGTGATACAGATGTGGGAGTGCAGTTTTCGTATAACCCCCGAAATTGAAAAATTTACAGAAAATCACTCTTTTTTGAAACAATTACCGTTAATCCCTAGAGATTCGTTATATGGGGGCAGGACGGGGAATACCGTCGAGTATTATAAAGCGAGAGAAAATGAGAAAATTAAATATGTTGACGTATGCTCCCTCTACCCTTGGGTGTGTAAATTCGGCAAATTTCCTATTGGTCACCCTAAGAGAATTTACGTAGGAGAAGAATGTAGTTTAGCAGACATTTACCAAATGTCGGGTGTAATAAAGTGTAAAATATTACCACCTACAAATCTGTATCATCCTGTACTTCCGATCAAAATGAATAACAAATGTATGTTTGTTTTGTGTGGTTTAGAAGGTACTTGGGTGATTGAAGAAGTTGTAAAAGCTATCGAAAAGGGATACAGGATGATAAATATTCACGAATTGTGGAGTTACGATACTATTCAACTCAGTAAAGAATAAGAAGGTTTATTCTCTGGTATGATGAACAAATTTATTAAAATTAAGCAACAGGCCTCTGGATGGCCTAAGAATTGTGTCACTAAGGAAGAGAAAGACCATTACATTGAGGAGTTTCTTCAAAGAGAAGATATATTATTGGAGTTTTCTGAAATAACTGAGAATCCGGGTCTTAGATCGTTGGCTAAATTAATGTTAAATTCGTTTTGGGGTAAATTTGCTCAGCGAGAAAATCTACCTAAAACATCAATAATTAGAAATCCTGCGGAATTTTATTCGATGATGACGAACGATAAACGTAAACACTATTCTACCTGTAAATGAAGAAACGTTAATCGTAACATGGGAGTATAAAGAAGAGGGTTATGACCTTTCCTCTACTGTGAATGTTGTTTTAGCAGCCTACGTTACAGCTTTAGCCAGATTAAAATTATTTAGCTACCTGGATTAGGTGGGTGAAAGAGCTCTGTCCTATGACACAGACTCAATTATTTATATTTCACAACCTGATTTGTCCGACCTCCCCACAGGTATTTGCATTGGAGATTTAACAGATGAATTAAGTGGTGGGTACATTACAGAGTTTGTAAGTGGTGGGCCAAAGAACTACGCATATAAATATATAGTTAATGGGGAAGAATTAGTTTTATGTAAGGTTAAGGGTATTTCACTAAACTACAATGCTTCGCAATTACTAAATTTTGGAAAAATAAAAGAAATGGTATTAGAAAAATCGGATGCTATTTATATAACAAACAAACAAATCACCCGTACTGGAGATCATCAAGTGATTACGAAATTTGTTCAAAAACGTTATAAACCGAATTCAACTAAGAGAAAATTTCTTCCTGACCACACTTCGGTACCTTTTGGACATAAAAAACGGAAAGTAGTGATAAATCGTGAGTAGTTTTTTGAGAAATAGAAACAAAAAAATTAAAATTTGAAATGTTTAAACTTACGCCTGATATATTTTTTTCCTTGCATTTGGATTCTACACATTGGATTTATAATATCTAGTTTTCAGGTATGATTTGTCAACATCTGCTGCCCTGCTGCGAAAAATATGAGGGAACTTTTTATTGTAGCCGCTGTGAAAGCAGCTTTAAAAAAAACATGTAAAAGATGGTTAAAAAGATCCAAATACTAACACACAAAAAAAGATGATCTTTTTTAATCCTAATTGATGGCGAATTAAAGAACCGTTTCGATTAAATTCGAAATAAGTGTTCGTGATGCCATTTGAACTAACAAGAAAAAAGATGATTAAAAGATCCAAATACTAACACACAAAAGATGATCTTTTTAATCCTAATCGATGGCGAATTAAAGAACCGTTTCGATTAAAATTCGAAATAAGTGTTCGTGATGCCGTAGGCTTCTGTAAATTTGAGAAGCGAGTGTGTGTGTCTGAGTTAATAAATTTCGTTTCTTTGAGTTTAACTCTAATCGATGGCAAATTAAAAAAAACCGTTTCGATTAAATTCGAAATAAGTGTTCGTGATACCTAAATATTTGTGATTAACATGTAAAAGATGGTTAAAAAGATCCAAATACTAACACAAAAAAAGATCTTTTTAACCCTATATGGCGAATTAAAGAACCGTATCGATGAAATTTCGAAATAAGTGTTCGTGATGCCATTTGAACTAACAAGAAAAAAGATGATTAAAAGATCCAAATACTAACACACAAAAGATGATCTTTTTAATCCTAATCGATGGCGAATTAAAGAACCGTTTCGATTAAAATTCGAAATAAGTGTTCGTGATGCCGTAGGCTTCTGTAAATTTGAGAAGCGAGTGTGTGTGTCTGAGTTAATAAATTTCGTTTCTTTGAGTTTAACTCTAATCGATGGCAAATTAAAAAAAACCGTTTCGATTAAATTCGAAATAAGTGTTCGTGATACCTAAATATTTGTAATTAACATGTAAAAGTTGGTTAAAAAGATCCAAATACTAACACGAAAAAAAGATCTTTTTAACCCTATATGGCGAATTAAAGAACCGTATCGATTAAATTTCGAAATAAGTGTTCGTGATGCCATTTGAACTAACAAGAAAAAAGATGATTAAAAGATCCAAATACTAACACACAAAAGATGATCTTTTTAATCCTAATCGATGGCGAATTAAAGAACCGTTTCGATTAAATTTCGAAATAAGTGTTCGTGATGCCGTAGGCTTCTGTAAATTTGAGAAGCGAGTGTGTGTGTCTGAGTTAATGAAGTTCGTTTCTTTGAGTTTAACTCTAATCGATGGCAAATTAAAAAAAAACCGTTTCGATCAAATTCGAAATAAGTGTTCGTGATACCTAAATATTTGTGATTAACATGTAAAAGATGGTTAAAAAGATCCAAATACTAACACAAAAAAAGATCTTTTTAACCCTATATGGCGAATTAAAGAACCGTATCGATGAAATTTCGAAATAAGTGTTCGTGATGCCATTTGAACTAACAAGAAAAAAGATGATTAAAAGATCCAAATACTAACACACAAAAGATGATCTTTTTAATCCTAATCGATGGCGAATTAAAGAACCGTTTCGATTAAATTCGAAATAAGTGTTCGTGATGCCGTAGGCCTGTCTTTTTGACGGGGAATCTTAACGAGGCCTTAAACATCTCCTGTAATCCTTATGCTTACCGTCTCCTGGGTAGGCCATGGAAAGAGATGAAATTTTTTTACTGTACATATTTTGTGAAAACCTGTAATATTTTTTATAACGAAATCATAGTAATCATAATTAAACAGTCACGACATCATCATGCTTAATTATTCATCTTTATGTATACATATGTAAGCAAGCAAGCGGTATTTAGATAATTTTTTTTGTAATAAGATGAAGAATCAAACTACCACATCCTTGCTCACATATGTATACAGAAAGATGAATAATTAGGCGTGATGGTGTGGTGATTTTTTAAAAAAGTTGTTACTGTATTTTCTTTCCAGAGTCAGCAATAATACAAATAATAAGAGGCTGTTTATCGTCTACTCAACGCGTAAGTGTTTATCTAATACATTTTCAAAGCGTTAATTATTTTTCATTACACTTCAATCAACTATTTTTTTTTTAAAGTTTCATAACCTTGTCTTCATTTTTTTTGTTTCGCTGTTTGTCATTATTACATTTTGCTGTATTTTTAAAACTTTTGTTATATCTGCATTTCAATAAAAAATTTGTTGTATTTTTTAAAATTTATGAGATATTTTTTTCGTTTTTTACAGCGAAAACCAACCTATCTAATGTTCGGAGGAGGAGGAGGATGAGGAGGAGGTACTGCCCCAGAGGGGTTTCAATACGCGGGGGTAGTGCAGAAGCACACGAGAATATACTACAGGGATGCCGGCCCCTATATAGATGTGTGGTGTTTGAGCGGATGAGGTATACTGTTATTTAAATTTGTATAGAATTTTATTTATATATATATTTTTTTGTTATTTACAGAGGACAATAAAAACTTTTTGAAATTTCATATTGACTTTTTTTTTAAAAAATCTGCTTATAACCCCTGTATGTATTGAAACGAGTTGATGATTAATATTCAATTTATCTTTGTGGATGTGTTGATATGATTATAAAGAAATTATACAAGGTGATGATGAAACGAGGACAATTGAATATGAAATCTAAATGGTTATTTTTAAAAAAAAATATGAACTGATAATATAACTATAGGTAGGATTTGCTAGTAATAGTTGAATTTTTTATTACTGCTAGAGATTTAAACAAAAAAAATGTTGGAAGTATGTTGGATGCTCCTATGGAATTATCGAAATATACAAAGTAGTTGTTAACACGAGAAAACGTTTGAAACATGCTTTCATGAAAGTAGTTTGGTCATTTCTCATACGGTAGTAGCAGTGGTAACTATATATATTTTCAAAAAAAAACGTGAGATAACTTTTGAAACATCAATTCAATATAAACATATTTAAAAGCTATGATTTTTTAAGAAAGTATTTCTGAAGGTATATTTCTGTAAATTAAAAAGTTAGGGATGTTGATGGAAAAATAAAAAAAATTCATAACTAAGAATTACATTTTTTATTGATATATATTTATAATTTTGTGTAACAGAGTTTTTAATTGATTCAATAGCGCATCTTCAGGGCAGGATACTTCAAAAAGGCTCCAAGTAAATGGTTTCGCATCAACAACTTTACGAATATATTCACTGTATTTGTAATATGTGTCTTTGTAGAAAAAGTAAATGTGACCATCTGTATAGCGAAATGCAGACGTTACACCTTCGGGAACTCCTGGAAATACGTCATGCAAATGTCCTCTATTAAGGATATGTCCTTCTACATTGAACTCAATGTAGGAATTGTTATTGTACAGCAGATACATCTGTTCGCTATTGGTTTGAAATAGAGCATTAATTATGGCATATCGGGGTATGGGAAGCTTAAAAGAGTCGTATATATTTAAATTTGGAAATGCCGCTGCATAATATTGATTGTTGCTGAATGTAACTAATTCCCCCACGGTGTTTTGGAACACGTGAGAGACATCTGAGGATGCCAGTTCTTTTGGTAGGTAATCAACAATTAATTCTGGAGTTTTTGGTATATGCATATCATTCAAATCCAACTTCCATAAATATTTTTCGTATCCCACATACATTCTATAGTTTGGAAAACGTGGAGCCATTGCGAGAAACATAAAGTCCGGAGTGCGAATTTCACACAGGTTCTTTTTAATTCCTCCTCCTCCTCCTCCTCTTTCGGTTGACATAATACTTCTTCTGGTTTCAGGTTGTAGCGTTGATTTTACTGTAGTCGTCGTCGTCGTCACCGTCGCATTGAAAGTAGAATATTTTTCGTAAACCCCATACAAATCTATCATCCCGTTTTTATCATCTTCATCCAGTTCTACTATATCCGTTTGATACCAAGGGTACATGATGGCTGTGTTAACATTGCTGTGTGCTAAGCCGATAGCATGTCCAATTTCATGAGTTAGAACCATCAAAAAACTAACCATTCCTTCCGGAACCTTGTAATCATCTCCAAAATACCATTTTTGGTTGATATCTAGATGGATTTCAACACATTTACTGTACGGGCTGGGATAATAAGCGTTACCCAACACACGATCACCAAGATCGAATGAACATTGATTAGTTCCTTGATAATCGCTTCGAAAATAGTGCTTTCTATTGGTTAAGGTTATAGTGATATCGGGTTTTAATTTAGCTATTCTTACATTTTTAAAGTTCAAATTGGATGCTGATTGCCATATATCAAAAGCGTGCTTCGCTGTTTTTAAATGTGTGTCGGTAGCTTGCGGAAAATACCAAAGTAATTCTGATTTGTTCCATTTTGAATGTGCAACATAATTATTATCGCTCTTTATACATCGTGGTCTCTGCATCAAATCAATAGTTTCTTTATTAGGTGTTCCATCCACAGGAAGATTATACTTTTCTTGAAAATTAATCAGAACGGATTCAAGGTCAGTTAGTGAATTTTGACTTGAATTCATGTAACCATACTTTTCTAAAAATGATGATGCGTACGACGCATCATCATCATTTTCGGCGCATGAAGCTGTAGAAACTAGGATCAATACGTATATACTCTTCAACATCTTGAATGATACTAATCATTAGAGAATACAAAAACGGTATTTTATGGAATGATTTACATTTTTTTTAAAAAACCCCGTATATACTCAATCAATCAGTATATTATATGAAAATACTGGACCATTTCTGCCAATCCAGTTATCACCAAATTTATTGGAAACAGAGTTTTTAGCACATTGAATAATTATTTGCATACATAATTTAATCTATTGCGTAAGACTCTCACTTTGCATCAATCGGACTTATTTTTTATATGCGATAACATTGAATAATTATCTATTGCGTAAAACTCTTACTTTGTTGGCATCAACCGGACTTATTTTTTTTATAACAGGATGATGTAACTTTTTTATTACTTTCGTTCACATCGAATGAATTTATACAGGGTAGCCTTCCGCAAATAGTTTCTTATATACTTAGTGCATTTTAAATATTTGTCTGTCAAAAGTTGTACCGTGTATGTCTACGTTTTGATCTGAGGAAACAATGTCTTCAATATGGTCCAGTAAATTTTCAAATTAATATTAGAAGCTGTTTTTTTTACTGACAGACTAATAATAGCAGAGATATACGTTAGTGCCCTAATGGCATCTTTTTTTGTACATCTTGTATACGATAATATTCTAACATTCATATTGCCGTTTATTAGACTCCGATCCGACAAATAATAACAGAGATATGGGGGAAATGCCTTTAGTACGTGCGCAGAACGTTGAAATGTGTCTTTTTAGGCCTATATGTAACGGAAAACATGCGCAGTATACGAAAAAAGTAGCTTCGCTACCCCAGCTACCCACGGCCGTTTTGGCACTCTGGTGAATAACAAATAGATATATATATATATGTTAGTGCCGTCATGGCGATAACGACGACGACGATAGATGGCAAGACAAGGTAACTGTATTACTGACACCTGTTGGATAATGTAGGTTGACGACGACGACGACGACGACAGATGGCAAGACAAGGTAACTGTATTACCGACACCTGTTGGATAATGTAGGTTGACGACGACGACGATAGATGGCAAGGATTTGACGGATGACACATACGACGGAACGCATATACGTCACATATGACAGATGAGACATTTGACGGATGGCCATACGGCACGTACGTCACATATGACAGATGAGACATTTGACGGATGACACATACGACGGAACGCACATCCGGCGCATAGACAAATGTGACGTCATAGGGTGTGATCACGACGGAACGCACATACGGCACATAGACAAATGTTACGTCATAGGGTGTGGTCATGTTACGTCATAGGGCGTGGTCATGTTAGGTCATTGACCTTTAACCCTGGCCAAAAACTGGGTCAAGGTCACGAAAGGTCATTGACCTTTGACCTTCCAAATTTTGGCAATTGGGGTAATTGACCTTTGACCTTCCAAATTTTTGCAATTGGCCGGGGACAGATTTTGGCAATTGGCCCGGGCCCACAAAAAATTTTGGCAATTGGCCCGGGCCAAACCCCCAAAAAAGAGGGCGTGGTCATGTGACGTCAGAAAAAGTTCCCAGTCCAAAGTGTCCCATACTCTACTAGAGATTAAGGGATCTGAAAGTGGCGGAATTAAGAGCAGAATTGGTAGATCGTGAGTTGGAAACGTCCGGCAAGAAAAGTGAATTAGTAGAAAGACTTAAAGCGGCACTGGAAAATGACGGCTTTGATCCAGAAACAGTTTTATTTAATGACGAGGCTTCCACCTTAATCTCGTCAATTTCTGCTAACATGGACGAGAAGATTTCTGCAATGGAAGAGAACATGGACGGGAAGATTTTTGCTATGAAGAACGACATTTCTGCTAATATTTCTGCTAACATGGACGAGAAGATTTCTACTATGAAGAATGATATTTCGGCTAACATGGACGAGAAGATTTCTGCCATGGAAGAGAAGATTTCTGCCATGGAAGAGAAGATTTCTGCTATGAAGCACGACATTTTTGCTAATATTTCTGCTAACATGGACGAGAAGATTTCTGCCATGGGAGAGAACATGGACGAGAAGATTTCTACTTTGAAGAACGATATATCTGCCGATATCTTATTAATGAAAAACGACATTGCCGCTGACGTTGAAAATGAAATTTCGTCCCTAAAATCTGAAATCGAGGATAAGATGTCAACGATGGACGAGAAAATCGAGAATAAAATGTCAACAATGGACGAGAAAATCGAGAATAAGATTTCAACGATAGACGAGAAAATCATGGAGAGAAAAAGATTGCCGATTCAAGAACGCGAGGCACGCCAGAGGAAGAAATGGAGACCGAGCAAACGAAACCTTGCAAGCCAGAAACACTACCTAAGTTTGAAGACATTGGCAGTTTTACCCGAGTCAAGGCCCCAACGTTCGATGGAAAAATGTCGTGGACCAATAATGTGAAACAATTTGAAGCAGCCGCTAGAGTGAATAATTGGTGCGATAGAGAGAAGGCAGTGAATTTAACCATCGCGCTTCGCGGAGATGCCTTAGATGTACTTCAGACGATACGACTTCGAGCAGCTGAAGAAGAGGTTGGACATGCGATAAGGTCATGAACATTTATACCAATCTCAGCTGGAGAACCGAAGGCAGAAACGTGATGAATCCCTTCAAGAATATGAAGTGGACATCGCCCGACTAGTTCGATTTGCTTATCCGTCAGCACCAGAGAACATGGAATGTCTGGGCATTCAGGCCTTTATTGATGGCTTACGTGACCCCGATATGCAGAGGACACTTCGTTTAGCCCATCCGAAAACATTAGTCGACGAATTAACAGCGGCTCTTGAATATGAAGCAGCAACGAAGGCTTCAGGATATAACAAAATTAGGACCATCCAAGAAGAAGGTGACGAAGACAGATTTGACCAGTTCGTCAGTTTCATAAAAGGTATGACGAACAAGAAACCGAGAAAAATCAGATGCTGGAATTGTGGCGACCTAGGGCATGTACGTAGTTCGTGTAAGCGCCCCAAGACTCCTGCAAACCAAGAACCCCAGTCACAGGAAAACTAGAATGGGTCGGCTACGAGGGGGCAGCACCGACCCATGATCGTTACAAAGACCCTCTCATACTGATAGCTTCGCTCAGATGTCGCAACGACAGTGTATATGTGGATGGCGAAGTAAATGGCAAGAAATATGCTCTGCTGGTTGATACTGGAGCAAATAGAACCATTATACGACCAGAGATAATAAACCCCAAGAAGAAGCTTCTACCAACGAGACTGCGACTGCGGACCGCCACAGGCGAGAGTGCCAACTTTCACGGGGAAACACAAATCCAATTGGGATTTGGAGCAGAAAAGTTCACGCATACGGTAATCGTAGCTGACATTGAAGAAGACGTGATTCTGGGAATGGACGTAATGAATATACATGGTTTCCAATTAGACTGTAGGAACAGAACCATTAAAGTGGGCTCCGAGGAGGTATTCCTTCATCCACATGAAGGCAGCGCGGTGTTGGCAGCTGTACAGGAAGATACCGTTCTATCTGCACGAAGCGAAACCATGATAGTAGCACGGCTACAGGGAATCATGGAGGAAGGTACACCGGTGATGGTGGAGCCAAGGAACCACGACGAAGAAGTTGGCAAAGGAGTACTAATTGGAAAAGGATTGGTTACGCCGGCGAAAGAGATCCCAGTACGTGTGATAAACGTGAATGATTACCCAGTCACCATCATGAAGGAAACTAGGATTGGATCCTGCGTACCAGTGACGTCTATAGTTCGCCAAACAACGACCACTGAAAATTCTATTGCCAGATTCGAACAGATGTTATCAGTAGCTGGTTAATATTTGGATCTAGCTGAAAAAAAGAGAATGAGAGAATTTCTCTTGCAGTATCGAGACTTATTCGTACCAAAAGGAGGAAAGACTGGCAGAATATCAGCCGTCAAACACAAAATCGATACTGGTAATGCTAAGCCAATTAGACAATCAGCTCGAAGACTTCCACGAGCGAAGAGAGAGGAAGCTGAAAGAATAATTCGAGAGATGGCAGAAGAAAAAGTGATAGAACCATCTACTAGTCCATGGGTGTCTACAGTAGTGCTCGTCAAGAGAAAGGATGGAACTACGAGATTCTGCGTGGATTATCGCCAGCTTAACAACGTGACGAAGAAAGACAGCTATCCTCTACCTCGAATTGACGATACGCTAGACACTTTGGCCGGCAGCAAACTGTTTTCCACCTTGGACCTGAAGTCTGGTTATTGGCAAGTAGAAATGGACCCAGAAGATAAAGAGAAGACTGCTTTTACCACCGGATCTGGATTATGGCAATTCAACGTCATGCCATTCGGGCTCTGAAATGCGCCTGCGACATTTGAAAGACTTATGGGAAATATCTTAAGAGGGTTGTCTTGGGAGACATGCCTGGTTTATTTGGACGACATCGTAGTACTGGGGAAGACATTTGACGAACATCTGAAGAGTTTGGAAGACGTATTCAAACGACTCCAAGCTGCCCAGCTCATGTTAAACCCGAAGGAATGTCAGCTGTTCCAAAACCGAGTCAACTATCTAGGTCATATAGTGAGAAATGAAGGAGTGGCGGTGGATCCAGAGAAAATTGCTTCCATTCAGCAATGGCCGCAACCAACCGACAAACATCAAATTAGGAGTTTCCTTGGACTTTGCACGTATTATAGAAGATTTATCAGGAAGTTTGGAGATATTGCCAAGCCTCTAACGCGACTTACAGAAGAAGCAAGAGCTTTCCAATAGAACGAAGACTGTCAAACGAGTTTTGAAACTTTGAAGAGGCAGTATTCTTGACACTGACGCAAGCAACGTAGGAATTAGTGGAATTCTCTCACAGATCCAAGTAGGGCCAGAAAGAGTACTGGGATATTTCAGTAAAGTCCTCTCCAAACCAGAACGAAACTACTGCGTCACAAGAAGAGAACTTTTGGCAGTAGTGAGGTCCGTGGAACACTTTTACCAGTATCTCTATGGTAGCAAGTTTTTAATCCGGACTGATCATGCAGCACTCAAGTGATTGATGCAGTTCAAGAATCCCGAGGGCCAGATCGCTAGATGGATTGAACGACTTCAAGAATATGATTCCAACATCGAACATCGAGCCGGTGTGAGCCACCGAAATTCCGACTCCCTGTCCACACGGCCGTGCCCAACAGAATGCTCCCACTGCAACAAGGTGGAATCTAGGGAAGCTGCAGTTTCAAGAACTACTGTAGTCAACGAGGAAGGGTCACCCACCAGGATCAGAGAAGATCAGGAGAATGATCCTCACCTGAAGATGATCCGGCAATGGAAGAAAGAAAATCGGCGACCTACCTGGCAAGAAGTGTCAAAGTTTTCACCGAAACTCAAGGCGTATTGGGCTCAGTGGGACTCTCTTGTCCTAGAAGAAGGGCTGTTGAAAAGAGTCCTTGAAAACGATGATGGTTCCGAGATGAGGAGACAGCTAGTCATCCCGAGAACAAGAGTAGCTGAGGTACTGAAGAAGTTACAAGACAGTCCATCGGGAGGTCATCTGGGAATGAAGAAAACCCTTCAGCGAGTCCGTGAAAGGTTTTATTGGATGAACAGCTCCGACGATGTGGAGGACTGGTGTAAGAAGAGAAAAGCACCTATGAAACAATATAATGTTGGGAGCCCCTTCAAAAGGATTGCTTAAGATATCGCTGGACAGAAAATGGTAGCAAATACCACAACTGTCGTGGATGTATTGGTGAAAGAATTCATCAGTCGATATGGAGTGCCTTTGTGAGGCCACAGTGACCAGGGAAGAAATTTTGAAAGCCATCTATTCCAGGAGATTTGCGACAAGCTGGGAATGAAAAAGACCAGGACAACAGCATTACATCCACAGTCAGATGAAATGGTCGAGAGAATGAACAGGACTGTTGGAAAATACCTGTCCAAAGTAGTATCCAGCGATCAAAGAGATTGGGATCAGTATCTTTCCCTATTCGAATTGGCTTATCGATCTGCCGTCAATGAGTCCACGGGTGATACACCGGCGAAAATCCTGTTTGGACGTGAAATGAGGCTTCCTTGTGACCTGAAATTTGGTTGTAGGCCTGGAGAAGATCTAGCAGGCGAAGACTACGTGATCCAATTGAGAAGAAGGCTGGACGATATTCATGAATTAGTTCGAACAAATCTTCAAGTTGCCAGCGACAGAATGAAAAGTCGGTACGACACGCAGGCCACTGAAGGCGGTTTTAAAGAAGGGGACAAAGTATGGTTACACAACCCGACGAGGTGAAAAGGATTTTCTCCAAAATTACAAAAATCCTGGGAAGGTCCATACTTAATCAAGAAAAGGATCAATGATGTTATATATCCCATAAGCAAGATCCCCAACGGAAAACCAAAAGTAGCTCACCAAAACCGACTAGCCCCATTCGAAGGAGACCATGACCTAGAGGAAGTAGTAAACCTTATTCAAGATGTGTCTGACCCTACCTTCGATGAATTTATGGGCGCGTATGGAGGTACCTGGAAAGCTAGATATGGAGTCACTTCGGAACAACAACAAGATTTGTTCACTCTCCCGGAAGATTATTGACTGGCATACAAGATCCCCGCCCGTATCACGAACGCACGAGGGTTGGCAACCGTCTTTCGAAAGAAGTTCGGGCAATTAGAAAAACTTGAAGACCAGATTCCAGCCCCTGGCAAGACACTGAAACTGAAACATAATTCGCGGTACGTCTTCTACGTGGTAACTTAAGATGAATTTGAAGATCGATCTACCTACCGCGATGTGTGTGAAGCACTTCGTAACCTCCGAGACCATGTGTTAGAATCCAGCGTGAAGAAACTGGCTATGCCTAAGATAGCGAGTAACCAGTTGGATTGGCGAGTTATCAGGAACATGGTAGAGGTTATCTATAGAGATACCGGTGTCCAGATATTAATTTGCAGCTACAACCCCCGTTATCAGTATCCGATGAAGACGGTGCCCTGCTATTTCCATAATTTCGGAAAGTGTAGAAATGGGGCCAGTTGCCGATTCAAACATCCAGTCTCGGCTACACAAAAGTTCCAGGAGGAACTTCCATTTAAGGAGGGGGTAATGTTACGAAACAGCACACTGGTATAGACCCTAAATCCGACTCTGTCTAAGCCAGGTATGAAAATTAAAATTATGGAGGATACGCACTGTTTTTTATAACTGTTTACGACTTTACGACTATCTTATGTAAACATTGTTTTTGTGACCAGAGTTATCCAGAAAATGCCAGATTCAATTGTTTTTGTTTTGTGTAAGCCGCAGCACAGAATTCTCTAGTAAAAAAGGCACTAGTATATAAAAAGGAACGATCAGCGGACCAGTGGGTTGATAAAGTGATCTCGAGAAATAAACAAAAATACACCGAACAGTAAAGTGCTAATATAAAGTTTGTGTGCATATAAATTAAATTTAAGTGATTAGTTAAGTATATATAAATTAAGTGTTAGTGAGTTAGTGTTTAAATAAATTAGTAAGTAGCCATACCGTGTGTTTAAAATTGATCCCACCCGTTTATTGTTTAAACAAATTAGAAAAACATTACAATACCAAGTTTTAATAACCCTTAGAAAAAGTTTCATAAAAAATCGCATACAGCTAAAAAACATAACAAAATCTAAAAGTACCATAAAAATAGCTTACAAAATAAACTTTTCTTTTAATTCAAATAATTGAAAACAAAAATAGAACAAATTCACATATTTTGTATTATTTTAGGATTTGCACCCAAGAATTAATACACAGTAGCCAGCGGGCGGAGTCATTGTTGAGTATATTACGGTGTTTTCAGATTATTAAACAGGCTTTCGAGGAAAGTCTTTTTGCTCAGTAGTCGGAATGGACAAAAAATCACGTACCATTTTCGCCAAGATACGAAAATTCCTCTGGTGACATTTCCACCATTGTAAGATATCTTCGTTGCTCACGGCTCTGGACTGACTAAAGTAATCTTCTATTTACTTCCTTCGGTTTTGAGACTGATATGTACTAGTATCTGATGAAGTAGATGGTGCTGAATATAGCTTATTAAAATCTATAATATCATCATCAGATATACGGGCTTCAACCGTCTCCTCTGTTTCTAAATCTGGCGCTTGTTCCTCGCTACGGTACACGCCGTATATTGACTCAAATTTTCTCAAAGTTTTTTCTTCTAACTAAGCCCCCCATGAAGTCAAATCAAAAGTCTCTGCTTTATGTGTGTAATCAAGTATTACAGTTAAGCAATAGATCCAATATGTTTTTTTATAAAGCTTCAAAATTTTGTCCCGGGCAGCTTGGAATGCCAAAATTAGCTTTTCGTCGACTTCACTTCGATAAACATTCTCATCCATTTGTTTAATGATATGTTCTATTTTATCTATAAATAAATTTATAGAAACTGTCACAAGGGGAAGAGTGGTATATTTGTCTACCCCAAGTTTACTTGTTAGTATTTTAAAGTTTATTAAAAACTTGTGAACTTTTTCGATGATTAACCATTCTTTTTCAATCAATCGGAATTCGTTAAGTTTAGGCACAAGATCGCTACCGCACAAGGTGTTGATGCCATCTTTTAATTTTAAAGCCACTCCAAACATGTCATGTGTGGATCTCCAAATGTATAGAAATCTAAGATAGGACTTAAATCTGTGGGTATGCCAGCTGTCTCACATGCAGAGCGAAATTTATTTTTTAGCATTTCGCTTCTTTTAATCTTGGAGATTACTGAAAGTAATTAAGATACTGGTGTACTTGAATAATGAATTGAGGGGGATTGCCTTCTTCTTCGTTCTCACTACTACATTCAATTTCCTTTTCTCCTAGTAACATTAGCGTTTTCATCATATCTTGAATTCCTAGGTTCAATATGTGCGCCATACATCGGAAGTGCTGATCATTGGGATAAAAATCTGGAAGTATTTTAAAAAGTTCATTCATAAACTCTGTATTGGCGGAGGCATTGTCTACAGTTATCTCTTGTACTTTATTTGACAATTTAAAATCCACTAAACATTTCTGAGAAATATTTGAGATATCTGCTCCAATGCGTAGGCCATTAGATGGAATGACGTCAAGAACCATTGACTGGTAATTCCAATCGTTATCTATGAAGTGGATTGTGATCCCGTAGTATGTTGTTCCTGCAATGGAGGTCCTTGAAAACTTAGACTTATTTTCTTTTTGCTGCTGTTCCACCCGAGATCGCAGCTGATTAAACCGACACTTAAAATGCCTCCGGAGAGTAAATCTTTTTGGAAATTTAAAATTTGGGGTCCACCATGGCTGTTGTAAAATCGCTAGTTCAAGAATGCAAAGTTCAACGCAAACAAAATAATATATATATATATATATATATATATATATATATATATTGTAGTCAAAAACAAAAAAGACCTCTTCGAAAACTTGATGCAATTTTCCAAAATTCTTTTCGCCAGGCGTAGAAATGCAAAATGTTACGGACCACAATTTAATAATTTATACAGGTTCTTCCAAAAAAAAATCCAAAAAGATATATGTCAAGTTGTGTATTTTTAATTGAACATAAATTAAGAAAGATTATTTGGTGAGACGACCGGAAAACCAAATTAAAACCAAATTTAACAGAAGTAATACACAAAAAACAATAATTTGTTAGCTAAAAAAATAGAAAGTACATAAGAGACACTCATATAAATACTCTTTCCATTTTCAAACGAGGAAAAAAACTTTGCTATGCTTGACTCCGACTTTGAACTCTTCTGAGGAAATAGTTTTTGGATCTCATTTTTGTGAATAAATAGTAAATGTTCTTTAAGTCCAAAAGTATTTCTGTTTTTCATTTTAACTTGGCTGTTTTACTTTTATAGAAGTTACATAACCCATACACAGTTCCTTTATCGTCACTGGAAATGATATTAAAAAAATCACTAAAATTGCTCTTGAACTTGGGTGTAGGCGTTGGCATATGTGTATCCAGTGTATCCTATATTTTTCATTTTTTCTCGTTTTTTTATGAAGCGGATATCTTTTCAGTTTTTGAGAGGTCGATGTTGCTACATCTTCATCACTTTCTGAATAACTTGTAATTGGTAAGTAACTATCACTGTCACCAAACACACATTGAGGATTTCAGGTCCGTGGTTATTTTATTTTTCAGTGTAACGACGTTATTACTCTGAGAGATAGCTTAATACTAATCTGATTCCCACATAATTTAAGAAAATATATGTTTGTTTAAAACCCCAGTATTCAGTACTCTTGGCAAAATCTGATAAAATATCAATATAACAATTATTTGCGTAGTATACCGCGCCGAACACTCTCTTATTGTTTGATGAATTATGGCTCCGTCGGCCTCCGTTTGAGAGTACGGTTATTATTGTTTCGACAAAAATCGTGCTTTGCTGTTGGTTAAAATATTATGAAATGTTTTTAGAAATATGTGACCAAAATCGAAGCAGATGCATATAAATCGTTTTATATGGGATGTTTAAGAGTTTTTTAGATCTGTAAAAATATTATTAGGGCCACTTTTTCATATATTTTAAAAATTATTTTAAGAAAGAGACCAAAATTTATAATTTAAGTGGAGTTTGTGTGTTTGTAGGATTATTTGTTAGGTTATAAGTCAACGATTCGTATTATATTAACTTTCATAAGGGCTCTGTGTAGAGGAGAAAGCTAGTCTTAGAACACTTAGTTCAATTTTACAATTTGATAACAAGTTTTAAAACGAGAGCTTTACGTCCAAAGACAAAACCTTTTTCAGGTACTACTTTTAATAATTAAAAAAACATCGTCCAAATTACACAGCGTAGGTGCGTAGAACAAGGACGACTGTTGAACTCTTTACTATATTTTATAGGTACAAACAAAAATTTAATAATTATATAAAACCAGCAGCGTTTACAAATAATTTATTTTGTTTAATTATTGTTAAAATTGAAAAAAGATAAATTCATTATGAAATTCATTATTATGAATTATTAAAATAGAATTGAACTGAAATTTACTATTTCTTCTTTTTTCTATTTATATATATTAAGTCAATCACAAGGTTTTCCTGGTTTCCTACATTATTGCACAGTTATACTGATCTTAAATGGGAAAAGATATCCAGAACATCCCCATAGGACGAATAATATCTAAGCTTCAATATTTGTAAAATCCTCTTCTTTTTTATTTACATATCTTGGTCTATCCAAAAATAATTATTAAATATCAGGTAGGCATCACATGAAATGTAACTTCTGTCATTCTGACGATGATAGCAATATCGACACAATTGTCAATTTCTTAGAACTTTTAACATTTTTTCAATATAATGTGGAATTATCTAGAAACAGTTAGTTTCATTTAAAAAAGTAAGAGAATTGAACTACCAAATAAATACAACGTTTTTTTTCTATTATGGTTTTCAAGATCCCAAAAACATTCTTTTCCTATGTGTGAATAACCCAGGCCAGGATGAAGTTTTAATTTATCAATTTTTGACAAACTCAAAAATGTCGACCCTAGAATTAAGGGCAATATTTAAACCAATCAAAATTGCGGAAAAAACCGCAAGGCGGCAAGAGTATTGTATGCTTGGTCTTGGTCTTGATCTCGGTGTTGCCAACCCAAAGCTGGTTTTGGTCTTGCCATTTCTGCAAGACCAAGACCAATACCAGTCGCACTCATCACTAACCTTCATTTTGCATATATACCTTATTATCAAAAGTGAAATAATTCTGAATAATACATACATCAAATAAATTGAGTATATCTGATATTATCCATGGATGAATATTTTTATCTTCTAGTAGTAGTGTTAGGTATTCTTTTGGAGGAATTTTAGAGAGCAGATTGTTAACATCAAATGAAATGAGCTAAAAGTTATCTTGTAAGTTGTATGTTTTTTATTAGTGCTATTGAATTTTTAATTGAGAATTTAGATATATATCCATAGTTATTAAGTATGGTGTTGAGTTTTTTAGCTAATTTATTATTAGAAACTACAGGTCTAATTAATTTAACGGTTCCATATAATTGTGGAGATTGAAGATTTTTATTTATGATGCATTTGTTTTCATAAGTAATTAATAGATAATTTGATTTTATTAACAATCTCTCATCATTAGAAAACCTTTTTGTTGGGTCTCCTCTTAGAATATGTACTAGATTCTATAAAATTGTTCACTTTGGATTTTAATCTTCCGTTTTCAATAAGACAGTGGCGTTACCTTTGTCAGATTTTGCAATTGTGAGGTTATAATCTTCTATTTTCTTTTTTATTGAATTTAAAGCTGAAATGTTATTTTTTGTTTGACGTTTAATATTGGTGGGTTTAATATTTTTGATTAAATTGGCAATTTGTAATTAATCAAAAAGAAAATTATTTGAATGTACGAATTATATTAAACAAATACTAGCCACAGAATCAGAAATAGCTTTAAAATCTAATTCAAATAGTTTTTTTCATTTAAAAATTCAAAGAGTTAATAATATACTTGATCATTAAATTTACAGAAAACCAATATACACTGATATGATTATACCATATAATTCCAATCATCTCATGTCATATACATTATCAGCATACAATTCACTTATACATAGAGCATTTTTAGTTCCTATGAACAAATATAATTTTGATACAGAAATTAATACAATTTAAAATATAGCCACATCCAACCGTTATCCATTACATATAATGAACAAATTACTTAATGAAAGAGAGAAAATAGTGGCATTACAACTAATATTTCCTGACCAAACTAAAGATACAAAATTACAAAGCCATTACATATGCTTGTAATATTTCTAATAATATTTCAAAGATAGTATATTTAGCAACAAATACAACAATTTCTTTTGAAACAAAAAGTAATGGTAGTACAAAATAGTTAAATGTTGAAACAAAAACATCCCCGTTACAAAAGTATGGTATATATAAATTTAAATGTCAAAATTGAGTAAACCATTAACAATTAGATTGAAAAAAGATGCAAAATTGACAATTTTTTAGAATTTTCAATAACTTGTATTATATTGTGGAAATAACTAGAGACCTTGAGTTTCATTTAAAAACACTAATATGAGCATATTCCACGAAGTAAGGGTCGAGACAGTCAATTTCATTAATTCTTATATTATTTCTAAAGAACAATGTACTTCTTTTTGATTTTTCAATACTACCCGTCAACAACTTTTTCTTTTTCTCCCTACGCAACCACTTTTTTCTAAACAAGAAACCTCATTTTTCATTAGCCCTCTCTTCATTGAAATCATAAAAATATTTGTAATCAATCAAAATAACTCATAGTAGTTCAGTCAATAGATTTCATTTTATTATTTAAGATATTAACTTTTTAATTATAAAACATACTTTTTAACAATTCTAAACAAACAATTCATCTATTTATCTTTTGCATTTTATTAATTCTTAAAATTTTTTTAGCTGTCATCGACTTTGCTCTACCCAGCTGACACATACTTCCAGAAGTCAAAGATTTTATAACCCTAATGTTTTTATTTGGAATTTCACCTTTGGATATAATACAAGAAATATTTCTAGGGCTTCTAAATAGTTTAAGGGTATCTAATAGGAATTTAAGATAATGCATAAACATTTAACGATTTCAATTGAAGAGTGGACTCATTCATTTCATAACAGGTGATGTTTTTTTTTAAATTTTTCTCTTAATTAGTTTGAATCCTTATTATATTGATGTCATGTATATATGTACAAAGTACATTATAATGTTTGAAGGAATTTCTTTAGTTTAAATTTGACTCTCGAATAGTTTTTCCTTCAATAATTTTATACTCGTTAACATCTCAAATTGTAATTAACTCGTGTTAGATATATGTACAGTGTGTAGCATTATTTTTCCACATTAACATCCCCTAAATTTTTCGTTTATCAAATTTTTTATTCTAAGAAAAATTTTATGAACGCAAATTTTACTTCAAGTATTTTATTTAAATATTGTCTTTCGATTTGACTGATAATAAAATTTCTTTTTATTTCAGGTCGCTGTTGTAAGATGATCCTGGAATCCTGTGTTGCAGTATCCTCTTCAGTTAGTTTTAATTTATTTATAATACTATAATTAAATGTATACAAATTCTTAGTTTGCTTTTTTATCAATTTATGTACAACATGATTATTCATGGAGACTTTTATTATGGAAACTTCCATTTCATTTTTTTCTATGTATGGTGATATTTGTATGTCATGTATATTAAATATACCTCTAATCCTTTCTCCGTCTGTGTATTTTAACACATAACTGTTCACTCCATCTTCATTTTCTACAATATATGGCCCTTCAAAAGGTAGTTTTAGCTTAGCACATGTTCTCATGTTTCTGTCTGATACTCTTAGAGCACGTACTACTACTAAATCTCCTTTTTGAAACGTCGTCTTTACTTTCTTCTTCTTGTTCATTCTACTTAAATATTTATTGGCATTATTCTGTAAATTTTTGTTGACTTTTTCCAAAACCTCTTCATAATTTTTATTGGCTTCTGTCTCCCATTTTCTTTCAGGTGTCAATTTTTTCATTAAATATATTGGACTTTCCATGGTGACAGTGTTAGGTACATTGTTTATGTAATTTTGAATTTCCTCAATATGATTCTCCCAATTTTCATGAGTCTGGTCTTTCAAAGCTATTCTTAGGAATTTTATTACTTCTCTGATGTATCTTTCTGAGGGGTTTGCAGGTGGATGTCTGATACTAATTGTTTTTACATGTATTTGATTTTCATTGCAAAATTTCTTACAAAATAAGTTGCATTATCTACTATGCATTTTTCTGGTTTTATAACCTCCTTCATGTAATCAGACAATTTTTCCATTACAATTTTGCACTTTGTCGTTTTAGTCGGATATAATTTTATTAATTTTGAAAATAAATCTACTATTATTGAAATATGAGAGTTCCCCTGCTTACTTTGTATTAGGTTACTAAGAAAATCCATTGCAACTATTTCACCGCATCGAGTTGTTAAAATTGTTTTTGTGATGTTTTCATTTCTTTTATTTCTACTTTTTTCCAGTTGACATATATGACATGTTCGAGTAATTTGTTTGGCAAGGCTTTGGTCCCCTTTACAAATATAATTTTCCCTAAATAACAACCATAGTTTTCTAGATCCTATATGCCCATTTTGTTCATGCAAACTTTTCAATATTTCCCTAGTTAAACTTTCCGTAATGATGAATACTTCTGACTCCCCAATTTTCTTAACAAATATATTATTTTTTTATATCCCCTTTGTTTTTCTTTTTCAGTTAAATTTATTTGATCTCCTATTATTTCATTTGAAGAAAATATCCCTTTTAAATCTTTCATCACATTCACCCCAATTTTTACAATTCTCTTATTTATATTATTTTCCCCCTTACTTTCTCTACTCAAAGCATCTGCCACAACATTTGTTTTTCCTGGAATGAATTTTATTTCAAAATCGTACTCTTGCAAAATTAACCCCCATCTATGAACTCTACTATTTCCAAATCTGTTTTTTAAAATTGTTGTTAATGCAGAATGGTCCGTTTCTATAGTGAATTTTGCCCCTAGTAAATAAAATCTAAATTTGGTAATATAGAAAATTATGCTTGCACCTCTAATTCTGATACCCCATAATTCCTTTCATAGTTTTTTGTGACCCTTGACACGAAACATATGGGTACTTCCATATCATTTTGTATCTGTAACAACACCCCTGCAAATCTCTCTTTGGATGCATCAGTCCGCAATATAAAAGGTAGGCTGTAATTTGGATGATACACTCTTAATTGCTTTTGAAATGCTTCTTTCAAACAGTTGAATGCCATTTCCCTCTCTTGAGTCCATTTCCATTTATTATCCTTTTTCAAAAGTTCTATTAAAGGTATCTGTTTTTTACTTAAATCTGGTATTAAACGTTTGAAATAATTCATCATTCCTAGAAATCCTCGAAGTGTTTTCAAATTCGATGGTGTTTTGTATTCTATAATTGCTTGAATTCTTTCTTCATCCATCATCATTCCATTTTCGTCTATTTTGTATCCTAGGAAGCATATTTCTTTCTGGTAAAACCTACATTTGTTTTGGTTTATCTTTAAACCTGCCTTGTCCAGTTCTTTTAGAATAATTTCTAAATGATTCAAATGTTCCTCCTCATCATCAGAAAATATTAATATGTCATCTATATAATGTAACGCAAAGTCTTCAAATTTATTTAATATTTGGTGTAATGCTCTAACCAAGGCTGAACAAGCACTTTGTATGCCATATGGAGCTACACAAAATCTGTACAACACACCATCAATAGAAAAACCTGTATAGTCTCTACTGTTTTTATCCAAAGGAATTAGCCAAAAACTGTGTTTCAAATCAATTTTTGAAAATATTCTTGTGTTCGTTATGCGTCCAAAAATCGCTTCCACATTCATCGGAGCCTCGTATTGTGGTACAGTATATTGATTTATGTTTCTGGCATCTAGACATAATCTCAATTCACCATTTGCTTTTCTCACTACCCGAATAGGATTTACATATCTTGTATTGCATCTTTCTATAATACCATCTTTCAACATGTTTTGTATTTCTAATTAAACCTCTTTTCTATACTTGTAAGGTATGGGATATGTTCTTACTCTGAAGTTCTCTATTCCTCTAACTTCCATTTTATGCACATAGTTCTTTGCCATTCTTATTTCTTTCCCAATCAATCCTTTATATTTATCTATTAAATTCTTCACTTTCTCTTCATATTCTTTATTTCCACACACTAATTCCAATTCTTCCATATTTCCACACCTTTCTATATTCCACAACTTCTTATTGTCCTCTTCAATTGCCAATTCTTCCAAATTTTCGTTTCCAAATTCAATTCTATTTCCATCAATTTCTATCTCCATGTTTTCAAAATCAAGTATTACTTTAAACTTTGTTAATTCATCAATTCCTATTACTATGTCTGTTTCCAAATTATACACTAACAGTAATTGCATTTCAACTTCTTTCCCATCCTTCAATTCAATCTTTTGTATTATAGACTTATTTACTTCACATAGCTTCTTTCCACTTGCTCCTATCAATGTAGTTTTTGGTATTTTAATTAATTTATTTTCATAATTTTCAATGTTTTCCTCTATTAGTTTTGTTTTAATTATGGACGCTTCCGAACCTGTATCTATTAATAATTTTATTTCTTTTCCATTTAATTTCCCTTTAATATTTATCAATCCCATTATTTCTTTTAATTCTAATTCTTCCCCAAATTTTATATATTCCCTTGGATGTTCATATGTACAGATAATATTTTTTTTACATTTGGTATGTGCTCGATCCAAAATTTTGATCGGGCTCTGTTTCAGTGAATATTTCTGGTTCTATGGATATCACTCTTTCTTTCTGTCTTTGTATATTGTTCACTTTTCTTTGTTCTTCATTTCTATTGCCTCTTCCTTCAAAATTTCCATTTGTCCTTTCTGTATTATAGTCTCTTCTTTGTTCTCGTTTTTCATCTCTTTGTCTGTTTTCATAAGATCCATTCCTATTGTTTCCTTCAAATGTTCTATTTCTATAATTATTGTTATTATTATGATATTGATCATTTTTGTTGTAGTTGTTTTGAGCATTATTGTTCCTGTTATAATTATTGTTTCTATTATAATATCCATTGTTATTATTTCTGTTAAAGTAATTGTTTCTGTTTTGTTCATAATTATTCGTTCTATTATTTTGATTGTTATGATTCTTATAATAGTTTTTATCATCGTAACCATTATAGTTTTTGTTTTCATTTTGATTCCTGTTCCTGTTCTGGTTATTGCTTATCTTGTTTCTTTCAATTCTTTGTAGATAATTAGTTAACTGCTCTATGTTTTTGATATTTTGAATAGCAATTGTTTCAGTGATTTCAAATTTAAAATGTCTCGAGATAAACATAATAATTTCCTCTTCTGGTATAGGTGGATCTAAAAATTTCGCATTCATGAAAACCTTCATAGCGTAATCATTCATACTATTTCCTCTACCTATCTCAAATTTTCCAGAGTAAAGTTTTTCTCTCACTCTTGTTTGCGCATTGTTTCCCCAGAAATATCTCATGAATTGAGCTTCGAATTCCTCAAAATCTTTTAAATCCTCTTCCTTACTTGTATACCACACTAAAGCATGGTTATCCAGATTTTCCCTAATCATTTCCTTCATATCTTCATTATTTCGGATATTTTTCATCTTATTCCTTAAGATTTTTATAAATACTTTTGGGTGTATTTTTCTATTATCCCCTTCAAATTTGTGTTCCCCTCTATTTCCTATATAATTGTTTATTATTTTCGTCTCCATCATTCCATTTCTCACTTCTTGAAAACTTCTACCCTCTGTGTGGTCATACTCTTCCTGTAAGTAAACTAGTCTCTTTTCCATGTTTTCCAATTTTCTTGTCATTTCCACTGTTTCCTTTGATTGCTCACCATTGTGGATTCTACTTCCAGTTTGCTCAATTCTTCTTCTCAGAGCTTCCATCTCCTTCTGTATTTCCTTAATCTTCTTTTCTGTTTTCTCTTCCTCTTGTTTTTGTTTCTCTATACACGCTTCTTCTACATTTTGTTGAAATTCGGTAAGGGTTCTGTCCCATTTTCCCTCTAATTTTCCCATTCTCTCTTTGGTGTCTTGAACTCCCATTTTTATTTCCTTAACTTCTCTCTGAATCTCTCCTTTGAAATCCTTTTCTTTCTCCTCTATTTCCTTAATTCTATTGATCTGTAAATTTTCTATTTCCGTGATCCTTCCAATCACCTCTCCTCTTATTTCTTGTTTGGTGGATTCTATTTTATTTTCCATGTATGTGTTTGATTCCTCCAATTTCTTCTCAACATGTCCCAATTTTTCTTCCATTAATTTTATTATCAGTTCCTTAGTTTGTTCTATTTCTTCCTTATTCTGGTCCATTTTTGTATTCATTTCTTCTCTATTTTTATTCATTTCTTCTCTATTTTTATTCATATCTTCCCTAATACAATTCATATTCTCATTTTGTTTATCCATTTTTTTATCTTGTTTATCCATTTTTCCCATCATCATTTTTAACATACTCATTACGCCCGTTTCCTCTTTTTCTTTTGATTTTTGTTTGTCCTCTTGCCTGTTTCTTCTGACAATGGTACATCTTCTTCTTCCTGTCCTGGTTCTGCAATACCTCCCTCTGAATGTTCTCTCCTCTGTTCCAAGTATTGCACCTGAAAATCTCCTCTACCATTACTCCTTTCTTCTCTTTCTTCGTCAGATCTACTTTCAACTCCTACCTGCTTTCCATCCCTTAATGTCATTTTTCTTTCCATTTTCTTTATTAAATTTTTTATACAGTCAATAATTATTATTTCTGTCCTTTTTTATTATTATTTACAAAATTTCTATATTTGCCCCACGTTGCGGTGACATTTTATTGTAGTTTATTTTATATGAATTTAATTTTCCCGGTATATTTAAGAAATTATTTTGTTCAATAATGCCACACAATGCACTTACCTTTACCTCTTATTATTAAATTTTTAATGAGCACTCAGCTTCTCAGAATCTTGGGTTCATAAGGTTAGATATTCATATGATTTTTCTTTTAGTAATAAGCGCCAAATATCAATATTGAATTTGTGATTTAAAATATGTGATTTAAAATATTTGTATTCAATAAATTTTTACAAACCGGCCCTGCAAATTCTGTTTCAAACCCCCTCTCGAGTTACAATACGCTCCATCAATCCTGCCAACTGATAACTGATAAATCAAACACTAAGAAATGCAGTCTACAGACAATATAATTTGTTCTTCCAAATGGGAAGACTTGTTAATTTATATATTAAAAATACATTATTCTTTTTTTATCATCAATTAAAAAAAATGAACTTATCTACAATGATCTTTCACACGATACGCATTCGCACAAATGAAATTATTCTAAATACATGCAAGTATGCAACTTATTATACGTTATATACAAAAGAACACAACTTTATATTCATAAAAAAAATTCCCGTTAGAACATCGAATGAGAGTGATATTCGGTGCGTTATAAAATGGCGGAAAGTCATAAAACACACGTTGTCAGTACAGTTTCAATATCTAATGTTCAATATACACACGGTAAGTTTTATTTAAAATGAAACAGTTTTTAAATACCTTTTATCATCCGCTGGTTATCAATAGATTTGTCAATTTATTCTACTCTCTCTTCTTTGTAGGCTGCTTCGAAAATGTCGGGATTGATTCAAGAGTCCATTCGAATCAATTTAATTTTGAAGGCTTTCCATGCATAGATTCTCTTCAAAGATCGTGGAAATTATTGTTCCCACGATACGGGATATATAGACTTTTTAGGATAGTTAAAGCCAATATTCTCTGCATAGGATATTACCTCTCTTCAGGAATGCTTTCTGGAGGTTAGTATCACTGCTTTTAATCTTATTTTACTTTAATTTTAACAATTCTTATATTATTTCTAAAGAACAATGTACTTCTTTTTGATTTTTCAATACTACCCGTCAACATCTTTTTCTTTTTCTCCCTAAGCAACCACTTTTTTCTAAACAAGAAACCTCATTTTTCATTAGCCCTCTGTTTATTGAAATCATAAAAATATTTGTAACCAATCAAAATAACTCATAGTAGTTCAGTCAATAGATTTCATTTTATTATTTAAGATATTAACTTTTTAATTATAAAACATACTTTTTAACAATTCTAAACAAACAATTCATCTATTTATCTTTTGCATTTTATTAATTCTTAAAATTTTTTTAGCTGTCATCGACTTTGCTCTACCCAGCTGACACATACTTCCAGAAGTAAATGATTTTATAACCCTAATGTATTTATTTGGAATTTCACCATTGGATATAATACAAGAAATATTTCTAGAGCTTCTTAATAGTGTAATGGTATCTAATAGGAATTTAAGATAATGCATAAACATTGAACGATTTCAATTGAAGAGTGGACTCATTCATTTCATAACAGGTGATGTTTTTTTTAAATTTTTCTCTTAAATAGTTTGAATCCTTATTATATTGATGTCATGTATATATGTACAAAGTACATTATAAAGTTTGAAGGAATTTCTTTAGTTTAATTTAGTTCAAATTTGACTCTCGAATAGTTTTTCCTTCAATAATTTTATACTCGTTAATATCTCAAATTGTAATTAACGCGTGTTAGATATATGTACAGTGTGTAGCATTATTTTTCCACATTAATATATATATATATATATATATATATATATATATATATATATTCATTTCCTTTATTATTCAAGTTGTTGTTTGGTTTTAGTGGTTAAGATACTTTTCTTTAGCATTGTCAGTTTAATCATTAGCTTTGTAGCAAGTATTATAATTTTAAGTATATTTTGAAAATAAAGTTATTTAAAAATAGTTTTCCGTGATAAAAATATATAATTTAGTTAGTTTTGTCCGTTAAAGCGATCGACAAACCAGGTAATTTGTACTTAATAAAAAAAGTTTCTAGAATTGACTCATTTACCCTTAACTATCTATCATTTATCGTAAGTGAGCTCAATATTAATCTTTAGTTATCTAAGTATTTGGAATCACATCTTCGACACATTCCGATAACACTCGGGTTGCTCGGCTAACCGTTAAGTTGGTTTCAGACAAGAAATAGCATCATTTGATTTTTAAAATTCGGTAAGACAGCAAACAAACAGCACGTGTGTAGTGTAGTGAATGTCTGAACGATCTTTCTTTGTGCGGTGAGTGGTTTCTGGTTTCAATATTAGGCGAGGCCTACAATCGAATACAAGCAATGTAATTTCCTTTAATGAACATATGTTTGCATATGAAGTTAAGATAACTGATAATCTATCTTGTTTTTCATAGGTTCAATTTTATTTTCAGATGGTCACTTTGAATGTAAACTCTAATAGCAGAACTTACATTACTTTTTTTCAAATATTTTCTTATAATCTACGTAAGTTAAAACAAATCTTCATACAGGGTGTCACACGACGATATAGACAAGCAATATCTCGGAACTGAACAGTAGTACAGAATTGTAATTTTGGGGCTTTATATTAGAACAGATTTTGCAGCTTTTCTTGTTATTATGTTACCAATTACCTTTTTGTACCTATATCACATTCGAAATTATTAATGGGACAACTTGTATATTTTTACATTTCTATGTCACGATTCCAACAAACTAGCACACGTGTGGTGTAAAACGACTAATTTAAGAGCTACAGCTAATTAAAAATGTTTGTCCCATGCAAAATGAACTGTGTGGTTCTGAGAGATTGCTTGTCTTATTTGTTGAGGAACAAGCATTTTTAAGCAGCTGTACCTCTAATTAATCGTTTTAGACCACAAGTGTGCTAGTCGATTAGAGAGATCTCTAAAACCAATTTTCAGATTTAAAATCCTTTTGGATCTCAAGATTTCTCTAAGCGACGGTTTTATCAGCCGTACCCTGTATAGGATTTTTTTTGTATGAAAATGTTCCTTATTATTTTTATTTTGTATAATTTAAAAAAAATTAATAACTTTAAAACTTACGTGTTCTTATATGATTTGTACTGTACTTAGACTGAAAACGTTCCTTATACTATTTTTAACTTTTAATTTCGTCTTTTTAGTTAATTTAAGAAAATTAATAAGTTCAAAACTTACATGTTTTTGAATTGTCGGTACCCAGACTGAAAACTAATTCCTTACTACTTTTAAGTAACTTTTAATAATTTCGTATTTTTTGTATGATTTGTATCATTGTACTTAGACTGAAAACGTTCCTTATTATTTCAACTTACTTATATTTTTGGTTAATTTGAGAAAATTGTATATTTTGAAAAGTTATTTTTTAATTGCTTAAAAAATACATATGTTAATTTTTTATAAGTTTAAAATAAATGTTTTTTATAAATTTGCTTTTTTTAACCCATTTCTGAGTGTTTCGCAAATATGCAAAACTAATGTTGGAAAATATATGAAATTTGAAGTTTGTATTCCAAATCTGTAGTGCAGAATAGAAATATGCGGTTTTTACTGAAATTTTTCATTTTAGTACAAGTTTTGGTCGAATAGATTGTATTTTTTTCATCTCTTCCGATTATGTCAAAACAAAAATGGCGGATTTTTACAATTTCCGTCAGTTGCTAACCGATTTTGAAAAGTTTCCATCGCTATATAGGTGAAGATCACTTATCAAAGTACAAAAAATATACTGGTCGATCCATTAACAAAGTCAATAAAAAAAATTGTCTAAAATTCGCTATTTCTGTTGTTTCGTAAACGAAAACAATAGAAAAAAATCAATCTATTCAAACGAAACTTGTAGCTACTAAAATGAAACAATTCCGTGAAAATCGCATATTTACCTCCTAAACTGTTTAGAATTTATAAGCAGATAAAATAGGGGAAATATAAGTGGACACCCTGTAAATAAACTTTTCAATTAGTCCTGATAACCTGTATTACTAAATATACATTTTATATAAATCACTAAGGGTAGGTATACAGTATGTCAGATTTAATAAACGATATTATATTAAATAGCTAGTAGCAAGTTATCTAGGTCGATTACTGTAAGAGACTAAATAATTTACGGTAAATAAAATAGACTACTTGAAATATATCTTTATAAGTGATCTCTATATTAACTGTAAATGTTTAATTTTAGCAATAAGGTTTATTCTGTGGTAAATGAATAAATCATTTGTCCCCTATTTAATCGATTTTTTTTGCTGCTGCAAGTGAATATTCACTAATGGCTAGCCAATTTTTTCTCTGTGTTGTAAATAAACATTTATGTATTATATAATAAGGTGGCTGTATGTTAGAAAATCATCATTCAAACCTGTGTGAACATCGTCCAGCTGTTTTCAAACAATCAGAAACTTATGTATGATCGCGGAGAAATGTATTGCGTAGAATCCTGACCGTTTCTGATGGTTTGTGACTCCTGTGAGAACAAACCTAATGTGAAGTGAAAATTGTCAAGCTGTGTGCACGTTCCAATGTAATTGGATGAAGAAAAGGTAAGTATTTCGTGCAGAATTTTAATTTATAAAATTATAGCAAAGCGCTTTCGACAAATAATGTCATCATCAGTGCGTACCTGTAAGTAAGTAACATTGAATTGAATTTCAGAAATTATGATAATGAGAACGTTGAAAATTGAAAAAAATTACTGACTCGTCAGGTGTACAAGAACCAAACCAAAAAAATACGATGTGTCCAGAGGACCATGTGAATATTTAAAAAAGGGACATCATAAGAACATTTTAAAATTTACTTATACCAGGATTAACCTGGATAAAAGTTTCAAAAAGCGCAACACATGTCTGCTGAAACTTAGTCCACTATATAACTAAATAAACAAATGAAAATTGACATTGTGTCAGAAGCTGCCAATGAAGTTTGGCATAGAACATGATATATAAAAATAATGATCTGTGTTCTGAAAATTGATAATAGACAAATTAGTCAAATTGATCTTACTATTTTAAACGTCTACGAAGGGGAAGGTACGCTCTGTTTAAATTAACTTGAGTGTTGAGACAAAAATCATTATTTAGTAATTCCCTGTTAATATGTAAATCTTCAAGTAAATCTAATCTATTGTAATTTTTAGAAGTCACCTCATGTAAAATTCTTGAATTCCTATTTGGACTAAAATTGTGGTTGTTAAATCCTAAATGTTGACCAAAAGCTGAAATTTTGTTGGGATTTAAATGCTCGGTTATACGGACCCTGCAAGTTCTTCCAATGTAGGCCGCATCACAATAATCACAATTTATCCTGTATATGCCACCCTTTGAAAGTTTTTCAATTTTATCTTTTGTGTTGACCAAGTATCTGTTGAGGCTGTAGTTGGTTTTAAAAGAAATTTTATTGTTATCTGTGTTGCTTTTAATGTAACCAGAAATTTAATTAGAAATATTGTCATTTAAAAAAGGAAGTGAAACAAATTGTGCTATTGAATCTACTTTGGGGTAGGCTGCATTAAGCTTTTTTTTGTTTTTAATTTTTTGGATCAAACTATTAATAATGTTCAGGTTATAATTATTATTTGAAGCTATTTGTTCAATGATATTCCATTCATTCTGATAATCAACTGCAGAAAGGGGCACATTCAAAAGTCTATGAATGTAAGAATTGAAGGCTGCCATTTTGTGTTGATGAGGATGATTGGATATGCTGGGTATGACGTGATCGGTTTGTGTGGGTTTTCTAAATATGCTAAACTTTAAAAGATTGCTAGTTTTATGGATTGTGAAGTCTAAGAAATTTAATTTATTATTTGGTTCTAATCCAAGTGTGAATTTGATACTTGGGTGGACTTGGTATATTTTTGTTCGAAAATTGTTGACAATGCCAATGTCACCATCCACAAATACCAAATAATCATCAACATATCTAAACCAATGTAAACTTTCTGGATTATTTGCAGTGATTATGAATTTGTTTTCTAAATTATTCATAAAAACATCTGCTAAAAGAGGTGATAAGAAACTACCCATGGCAAGTCCATCTGGTTGTTTATATAACTTATCATTAAAAACAAAAAAGTCCTGTGAAAGGCAAAAGTTTAACAAGGTCAAAATGTGATTTATGGAATTGGCACCAACTTGGGCAAGGTTTAAGGCCTCACTTACAAGTGGTAAGGTTTCTGTATTCGGAACTGAAGTAAAAAGATTACTTACATCAAAGGAAATCATCAAGCTTTTTTGAGGTAAATTTAAATTATTCAATTTGTTAATCAAATCTAAAGAGTAACTTACTGCATATTTTGGAGTGAAGTGTGTTAGGTCTTTTATAAGCCTGTAAATAAATGAAGCTAAAATTGAAACCGGAGTGTTAGTGAAGCTAACTACTGGTCTTATTGGTATGTCGATCTTGTGGATCTTAGGAAGTCCATAAGTAGTTCACTCCACAACTTAACCCCAAAGTTGAACTGAAAATGAACGGTCACAGTACGGTTCCAGAACCGACGATGCCGTTTTGGGTCGATGACCCCTTCTCAGTTAATAATGTGTATAATGGGGTGGTGGGGGGTGCCAAAAAGGCACGGACGATGTCGTAAAGACAACGATGGTATATTCTGTGCTAATAGGAATTAGGTGAGTTTATTTTACAATTTTATTTTGGTAGGTTATATTGCCTAATTTATAAACAGTAAAAGTACCTACCTACAATAAAAAAGCTTTAAAAAAATATTTTCTGTATCATACACCAGGGATATATAAACACTAATTAAACACCTTTTTCCATGGCCAACCCAAGAGGTGATAATCTATGCTTAGATTATTATAGGTGTTTGTGGCTTCATTTTAAGGCTTAATCCTAGGAATCCCCGTTTGAAATTTCATATACTAAAATACATAAATCATCAAACAGGCCTACCGTATAGTACAAATAGTCTTATGAAAGACTTCCATTTCTCCAGACTTCGCCTCTCGAGTCTGGCTATTCTGTTTTTCACCAATACGAGATTGCTTTCTCTTCTCATGCCTTTAAGGACCAAAATTAAAATATTAGTATTTTATTTAGGTAAATTCACCGTTCGAAAGCAACTCTGTGGCCTTAAATTTTAGCTTATTTTTTGTGTATTTTAATTATATTTTTTTTATTTTTTTTGTACAACAGTCTCTCTTCATGGGACTTCATCTTAAGGTACTTCGGGAAAATATGTACTATATACAGGGACATCTAAGTACGATGCAATACAATACAATAAGTTTGTATACTTATAATAAAGGAACAAAATCTCTCTCTCTCTCTTAACAGAAAAATTATCAGGAAAATACACTACGACAATAATACTAGATCAATATAAAAAACAGAGTTTAAGTAAATAGATTAGAAGCCCCAGGGTAAGGTATCGATAATATCAGTATTATTATCAATAACACACCTTTTTTTATAATCCATTCTAAATGTTTTTGACACTCGTTTTCTAGTCCATAAATCTTTTGTTTTTGAATTACGTGTAATTTGATCAAATTGAAGTGTCACGCTATATTTACAATCTTCTATTATACTCTTCATAGCGGCACTATTCAGTATTTTACTATTTTAATAATTCAAAGTGAAACCTTTAATTTTAGTGACCTCTTTACCTTTAAGAGTTTTGTAGTAAAAGCTTTTTGGTCCTGTCGATATCCATTCGGTGATATAATCATCACTGGAAATTTCATCGCTCCGATCACCAATCATCTCGCCTGTAGGTACGGTATTTTGGCCATCATCAATATAAACTATGTAATCAGTGTCGTAGTAAACAACAGCTTCACCTAGCTTATCTAACATATCATACAATCTGAGGCGGGCATTAGAGGTTATAAAACTAGCTATAAATATATTGGTGGCTGTTTTATCTTTGTAGAATAAGTCTTTGTGATTAAAAGTAACTTGTACCACATCATCATTTATAAAAATACAATTTGATATATTTACTTTATCATTTAATAATAAATCATACCAGTTCTTATGGTTGTGACGCATTTACACTCACACAAGTTAGTTCTCATTCCAAAACGGCCCTACAAGCTATTGAGACAAATCTTTGCAACAGCACGCTTCTCAGGGTTGCTCTTAATCTGATCAATATCCAAATCAATATTCATCTGTTCTTTAATAGCCTGTTCGTATGCCTCATTCGAATCGTAACTATGGGGGCTTGTTTCCAATTTAATTTCCATGAAGTCACGTATGTACCCTTTGAACAGGTCGTTGGTTTTTTGTGTAAAGTGCCAAACCTCAGATATATCAATAATTTTGTATCCTCTCTCAATAGCTTAATTGACTTCCATAGTTGTCCAAGTGCCTGTAAGCATACGTTCTAAGTCTGTATGTGTACATACACCTGTATCATTTTCCATACAACTTCTGCACAGAGCAAATGTTAATTTTGTTGTTTTTACAGGCAAAACAGGGTGATATAATTTACGAGGAGGTAACGTAGTACACTTTATCAAACCAAACCACGTAGAGTCATACACAGGTGGTTTAGTAATTTTTGTAGCTTCTCTAATCGGATAATAATTAAAATATTGTACTGTTGGGTAAAGAGACACAATATCAATATAGCGTAGTTTTTTACCAGTCACTTTTAATTTTGTCGCGTTAGTTCTACCACCGAAGAAAGAATCTCTAGGATTTAAAGGTTCAACAAATTGTACAATTTCAGCCTTTTTAAATTCATCAGATTTTAACCAAGCACATTCCCAAATCTCTACTAAATTGTATCCAACATCTAGAATTTGTTGACTTCTACGTCTTGTTTTCTCGTAGAGTTCCTCCATAGTGTCATGATTTATCTTGTTAACAGTTATCGATGTGAAACACTTGGGACAACCATGCCAAAAGCATCCATGATACTGATACACCGTATTAGTTTCTTTATTGTAACCATCTACTTTTAAACCGCAAATGTGGACCTCTCCACCATTAAGAGCGTGTCTGACGTTAGGGTACTGATTTAACCAAGTGATAGAAGCCTCACTGAAAGTATCTTTTTTCTCGTTAACTGCAATGGTTATTGTATTATTAGGCAAATATTTAGAACGATAGATGGCCATACAGACACTAGCGATGGTTAGATATTGAAGAGGATCAATGTTAGCGATATCTAAGAATTCCTTGCCGAATTCCAAACAGTTCCTTCTCAGAATATCTACGTCAGAGTCACAATATGTGCGTATCTCCTTTTTAAAATCAAACAAATAATTTTTGGCTACTCGTTCAACGTGCCAATCTAAAAATAGATCTCTAGCGCTTTTCTTTCCTGGTTCCTTTGTATCTTTCATGGCATTAGGTCCATAATATTCAATACTGGGTATAGGGCCTATGTAATTTTGATTTTCGGGAGTGTTAAAACTGAGGAAAATAACCCTTCTCAACTCTTTTAAACCAAATGTTTTTTGGAAAAACAGACAAAGGACCAGCGACAAAGTTTGAGCTATCTATAACTTTTAATTTAATTTGAGGGATTTCCAAAAGCATTATTAATTTAGAGCCGTTGTAGATAGTGTATGGCTTAATTGTATTTTCAACACAATATTTTAAAATAAAGTATGAGTCATAACCTTTAGCATTATGGGCTATAGCTGTATAATTACGGTGTTTTCCAGATATTAACCAACGACAACAATCGTAATTGTTGTCAAATATAAATTTATTTCCTTCAAAGTCGTGTGCTATCACTAGATTAGGAATATGTACACTTGTATCTTGTGAAGCTTCATAATCGAAGAAAATGTATTTCTCGCTATAAGAACAGCGTGCTATTTTGTCTGCAGACAGACCGTTATTGCATTGTGCATAGTGCATTGTTCTGTACAAATTGTTGAATCTTTAATAAATTTATTATATCGACAACCGCGATTAATTTCATCGTTTCGGCCATTACATACACACGGTACATTACAAATACCTCCTTTAGCTGATTTCTTAGCCATATAACATTGATGATTGGCTGTTTCTACAAAATCATCGCTATTTCGACAATACGAAAATCCACACTTGTGAAATTTTGTGCGACTCACAATCTTGTTGCAATCTGTACATTTATATACTTCTTTACAGACTTCATCGTGATTAATGATACACTCGTCATTGTAACAATATCTGTTGCATTTTTCACAAATAATTTTGTTTTTAGTGTTGTTATCGTGCTGTGACTTGTTACATAGTGTACATTTGGGTGCTTTTTTGCATATATGTTTGTTTTTATTGTCATAGCCTGTGTCACATTTATAACAATAAAAATGGCGGCCATAAAAGCCTGTTAAATTATTTATCACGTCGAAGTGATTTTGGATTTTGTACAAGTATAACTTTGTGGGCTTTTCTATACCTTCGTAAATGACTGAATTAAATGATTCGGCACAAATGACTTTAGTTTGAACGTCTAGTAGCTCTTCAGCTTGCTTTATGACTTCTAGTGAAAAGCCATTATCGTATGAGTCACCCAATAGGTTACACAATTTTAAAGCTAATATTTTTTGGAACATACGTCCTTTACGTATATCATTAATATCTCCTACAGGCAATATCGTCCCTAATATTTCATTGCTGTGGTATGTTAAAGCTGTAATTATGGCTCGTGCCCCACAAAGGGTATCGCTGTTTTGTATGCGGGTAATATTTTTTTTTGTTAAGCGATTCTCGGACAGATTTATGATTTTTGAAGAGATAAGAACCACGAGGTATTTTATATATTTGAACGTCTAAAGTTTTGCCTCTAATATCTACTTCCTGGTTTGATGTGACTATATTCTCGACTTGCTCCAAGACGTTATCAACGGTCACATTTGTGGACGTTTCCGTTGATATAGGATTATTAAAGACATCATTCTTAACAATGACCCGTATTTTATCGCTTTTGACGTAATTACCCTGCTTTTTAGCTGCAGCCAAACCTTCTTGTAAAATTTCACCTAGCCTACGCTTTTCAGCAACTAGGCCACCACCTATTTTACCAAATTCGTTATTAAACTGAATTTGGTATGTTGTTAAATAAGTGTTGAACTTTTTAATATATTTTTTAGATAAAGTGTTTAAAGGCCAATCGCAGTTAGAGGACATGTTTTTTCAATTTGTAAGCCTGTTAAAAGTGTTTAAAATTTTGTAAAAATACCTTGCCAGGCAAATGTTTAAAATGTCAAAATTCAACAAAAATTCAAAATACTTTTTTAAAAATGTAACAAAGTTAAAAAACTCATAATTCGAAAAATTTCCAAATACCAAAAAACTAAATTTTTTTGAAAATAAAAACAAATTTTAAAATAAAACACACCGCAAGAGCTGATAACTGATCGCGACGAAAGCAACGATACAAATGACTGAGCTCCTGAGACGGAACTCTTTTATAGTTTGAGCAGAGCTGCTGATGTATGAGGGGTAAACTTCTAGTCGGTCGGAAGACTGAACGGTACCATTATTTCTCAAAAAGACCCGCGATTGAGGATTGATTTTAAAATCTCTTTATTCACAATAAGTTATAATTCCCTCAAGTACAAATCATTCAAGGATAAGAAGAGCCGATGATCTGGCCATTCTTGAAATCCTTGTGTTGGACGTCCTGGGAGTGTATATGGCTCCTTGCGTACAACGCATTATCCATATGTTTTGATTCGTATAATAACTTTGTCCCCGGTATATGTTTCTAGCTCCTACGGTGTTTCGGCTGGGTTTTCCCTGAAAACCAGCTGAAAAACAGGGTCTCAATAATTGATAGGGTTTTTAGATTTAGAGAAACGCAACATGGCAGATGATTTTTGGTATTTTATGAAGTTTAACCTAGGGGGTACTTTCGATTCAGTGTAAAGGGCTGAGCCGAAGTGAGCTACCCGCTTTTGATGATTGGGTTTCGGAGTACAACCATATTATAATTTTAGCGTACCATGCAGAAGCCGAGACCCACTATCATGAGTTGCTTCTGCGCGATTTACGGCTTTAAGAGTTATTCGAAGATTTTCTGGCAGACAGTTTTCGTAAAAAAATTTTGAGATTGTAGTTACGAAGTCTTTGATAGTGGGTAGATCTGCTTTGTCATGTAACCATAAGGTTCTAAGGAGGTAAGGATAAGGTAATTGGTATTTGATTGCCATTCTCAGACACTTGTTTTGTACCACCTGCAGGGTGTGAAAATTGCGTGGTGTTCCTGTGAGATAGACTGGTGCAGAATATGTAAGTATGGGACGTATTATTTGTTTGTAAATAGTGATTTTGTTTTTGGTGGAGAGTTTACTTTGTCTACTTATGAGTGGGTATAGCTGGCTCATTGCAATCTTAGCTTTCCGGGCTTGTGAGCTAATATGCGCATTTGCATTTGTGTTCCCTTGAATTATGTAGCCTAAATATTTTATTGTTGAGCTGGGGGTAATGTTATGTCCGTTTATACAAAGCTGAGATTGCAATAAGCCAGTTTTAGTGGTTCGCCTCCTGAGTAATAAATACTCTGTTTTAGAGGCATTTATTGTAAGTTTTTGTTTGTTGAAGTATGGTAGAATTTTCGTGTTAATGTGTGTTTGAACTAAATTGAGTGCGTGATCGGGGTCTTTTGCCGATGCTACAAAACAAGTGTCATCGGCATACATAGCTGTTAAAATGTTAGGGGTGGTTGGAATGTCGTGGATGAAAATTGAATAAAGCAAAGGAGATAGAACTGAGCCTTGAGGGACGCCAGCATAAATACTATATGGTCCTGACAAGGTTCCTTCAATTTGTGTAAAAACATTTCTATTTGTTAAGTATGATTTTAAGGATTTTTATTAAATAGTCTGGTGTATTTATTTTAATTAATTTGTACAACAGACCCTCGAGCCATACGGTTTCGAAAGCTTTTTGAATGTCCATTGCTAGCATTACGGATTTGTTCTGAATGTTAAATCCTTCTCTTATGTGATTCAGTCCCTGAATAGTTTGGGCAAGGGTACTATGTCCACTTCTGAAACCGTACTGCTCCAAGGGTATGATGTTATTTTCGTTTATAAAGTTTTGAAGTCTGATTAATATGATTTTGTCTATCACCTTTGCAATGTTATTCAATAAGGAGATCGCCTGTAGCTAACAATATAACACGGTTGTTTATTAGCTTTTGGAACTGGAATAATGTTGGCAATTTTGAGCATATCCGGATAATGACCAGATTTGATAATGAAATTGGCAATATATATTAATTGAACAATTGCCTTTCGTGGCAAGTTTTTAATAAGTATATTATGTATCCCATCGTTGCCTGGGGTTGTTTTGATTTTTTATTTATTTATTACTGAAACAATTTTAGAATAAGTAACCAAATTCTGTGACTCCGAAAAGTTTAAGTTTTGAAAGTATTGGAAAACAACTTGTTCTATGAATTTATGGTGCGGTAAACTCGGGCAATTATTAATAAAATTATTTTGAAAGTACTCTCCAAATAACTCTGCGATATTCTTAGAGTCAGTGTAGGAGCAACCGCCTTGGTTGATTTTGTTGATGTTTTTACGTTTACTTCTGAAATATCTAGTGCTTTTCCACAGGAAATTGTCTTCAGGTTTTAGCGTGTTCAAAAAGGTGGCCCACTTGTAATTTTTATACTCTTTAATAAGTGAATTAATGATATTGTGGTATTGTTTTAAAATATTTTTGTCTTCCGGGTCTCTAGTGTGCTGCCACCTCTTTCTGATTTTGTTTTTGTCGTTAATTATTTTACCGATATAGTCGGGGAGTGAGTTGGGGGAGGATAAATTGGGTTTTACGGTGGTAGATAGATTCCTAGCCGTTATGATGGTTTCTTGTCAAGTTTTGATTGTTTTAGTTAGTTGTTCTTCGTTTTCCATGTTGTTTGAAATAACAGTATTATTGTTTACGTGTTTTCTGAACATTGCCCAGTTCGTGGTGTTGAAGTCGTACCTCTTGATTGAGGGGTTGTGAAATTGATGGGGAAGTTTGAGGTTGATAAGGACAGGATCGTAATCGGAATTTAGGTCGGTAAGGGTTTTTATTCTTGAAATGTTATTTAAATTTTTGACGATGGCTATGTCTGTAGTACTGAGGGCGTTGTTAGAAAAAGAGAAGTAGGTAGGATCATCGGTTGCGTAAATGTTACAATCAGAATTATCGCAGAATTTTTGGAGGGTACTTCCATTTTTATTAGGACGCGAAG
Organism: Galeruca laticollis; assembly: GCA_963921935.1. Taxonomy (NCBI): domain Eukaryota; kingdom Metazoa; phylum Arthropoda; class Insecta; order Coleoptera; family Chrysomelidae; genus Galeruca; species Galeruca laticollis. Next base: position 195,957,417 of record OY998179.1, on the reverse strand, counting down.
CGTAGTTATCCCATAAGGGATGTTTACAATTGAAATCCCCAACCAATAAAACTTTATTATGAGTTTTCATTATGTTGGCAAAATCTAATTCTTTTAATTTATTACGAGGTGTATTATAGGCAACAACAATTTTTATTTTATTATCTAAAAGAATCGGGATATGCTCGATTGAAGAATTATCTTGTTGCAGAGTTTTGAAATTTATGCCCTTTTTGATTAGTAGAATGAGACCGCCCCCTCTGGCATCGGAGGTGCGGTCTTGTCTGAGAAGACGATATTCTGGAATTTTAAAGTTAAAAGTTTTGTTTGGTTTTAGGAGCGTCTCAATTAGATTGAAAATATCAGGTTTATGAATGTCGAGAAAATGTCTGATTAAGTGGAGTTTCGATAAAACTTGTATATTACAGAAAATGATTTTGAGATTAAAACGATTTTGAGAGCCTGTTTTACCACCTACCTGCCTAGATGTCATAGCTTTCTATACCGGCAACGAAGTTATTATAGATGGTTAGGTTACAGTGAAAACTTCGCTGAAATCGGTAAAACTTAAAGGTACGTCTATACATAAAATTTCTTAAAAACATCAAAAATGGTCGAAACTTTCCGCTCATAAAAAAATCATAACAATTAAAAAAAGTGACAAGGAATCTCGCGATTCAATTGTAGTAGACGAACCATGTCGTCCTGTAGCTATTGTAGGGCTGACTGATCCTAATTTTCAACAAGAAATAGAGAGAATTAAAAATAAAAAGGCCGAATTAAAAATTAGAAATCAAAATTATTTAAAACTAACTTATCTAAACGAGGAATCGATATCCTCTGAGGACACGTCCACAGAAAACGGCAATCAAAGTGTTTTGAACTATTCCGATAAAACGATCATTCCTGACGAAATCATCGCGTCAATTGACTTTTCTTTAATAAATAAGTGTTTAAATAACTCGTCTAACAATAATCCTGAGCACACAACATTACATCAACCAAATATAAATAATAAAAAGTGTATAGAAAACTTAGAATAGTGTCTAGTATCAAATAATAAAAAGTGTATAGAAACTAGACAAGAAAAGTGTCTAGAAAACACTAATTTTTACAAGTGTATAGTAACTGACAATTCGGTAGAAAATGAGTCACAAACGCATAATTCGCACAGTTCATCGCTATCAATCCCCAAATACAGAGGCAACAACGACAGCATCACCTCTACGCCGAATCAGCTTCATATTGACAATCACGACTTAGAAAAAATGGGAGAAGATACAATCGGCCCCAATATGCAGAATTTAACGTCGGATGATGAAGAAACAGTTACCAACCCCCCTCCTCAAAGGGTGGAAGTTGAATTTCACAACCCTTCTACCCCATCTTGGGCGAACGAAGTAGAAGAAAGAGATAATGTAAATCAAAATCCCCAAGATCAATTCACATCTCAATACGCCAGTTTAATGAAAAACAAACAAATTACAGCTAGAACGTTGAAAATGACAAGCGTCAAAAAACAAGCGACACTGGAGGATTTAAATTCCATCATAACCATCCCGCAGTCACAGAATTCTAGTCAAATGGACACAATTCCGCCCAGTTTTGAAATACCGAAGAAAGTCACCACCTTCAAAAAAATATTAAAACAAATACCACAAAACACTAAAATAACCACCACAAACAGGTATGAATCGTTATCAGACGAAACTGAAGACGAAGCCACACACACTAATACCCAGAAAAAGCGCAAGAAGAAAACTTTCCGCAAATTCGATCAGACAGCCTCAAGCTCGAACGACGAAGAAATTGCCGGTCACGCGAAGAGACCTAAAGAAAACCTAACAAAAAGTGTCAAGAAACCTTCCTCATACCCCCCGATTGTCATCGAAGGTAATGTGTCAGCTCACAAGGAGATGATTGTCAAATTAAAAGAAGATGTACAGCAGGAGTTCGAAATCAAATACACTAATAAATCTTCCATAATTTTTACCAAACACGTTGAAGACTTCGATAAACTAAAAGCGACACTAAGAAGTGAAAAAGTCTAATTCCACACATACACCAAACGTGAGGACAAATCCCACGCCTTCGTGTTACGTGGATTGGCCGAAGGTTTACAAATTTCTGATGTCCGGGAGGAATTGGAAAAAACATACAAAATCACAGTCAAAGATATATACAGAATGAGCACGAAAGGACGCTCATTGTACCTCGTCGTCACTGATGCGAAAACCACATTAGATTATCTCAACAAAAACGTACGAGTAATAGAATATACGAGAGTGCAATGGGAATACAGACGACAGGGAAAGCCAATCATTCAATGTCATATCTGCCAATTGTGGGGGCACGCTACCTCAAATTGTGGAAGGACACTGAGGTGCCTGAAGTGTACCGGCAACCATCTGACGCCCGAATACCCTAAACAAAGGACCACCCCGGCCCGATGCGCGAACTGCAACGGAGATCATCCCGCCAACGCAGAGGTCTGCCCGGAATACATAAAACGTCGAACATGGCTTGAAGAGAAGCGTGCAATTCACCAAAATTCTTATCCTATTACCACAAATAAATCTATCCCAGCTCCCATCCCCACAACAAATCCATGGACTCGTTCATACAACAACCAAGCCGAATATCCTAGCCTCCCTCACAAATCTCTCCCTTCAAACAATCCGCAAGTTATTCCCAGCACAAGTACAAACAGAAATACAAACGCTAATATTGCAATCAATCAAAATTTAAACGACTTTACTGAACTAAATAGCAGATTCCAAGAACTTCAACAAATGGTCAATCTACTAGAACTCATGAGAGCAGTCACCGATCTTACGGAACAGATGCGAACGGCGAAGTCGAAACTAGAAAAATTTACCATTTCACTGTCACAAACGCTTTTTTAACACGATATTATTTGTTGCTAAACTATCACTGGTGACGATCTCGGGTTGTTTGGCATTGAGATTTTGGATTTTTTCTCGGAGGCGACGGGTATACTCTGTGGTGAACGGGATTGTCCCCGTTGTTGGGGGTGAAGGCAGAGTGAGATCAATTGAGACTATTCAATGATTTCCTTGACAAACGCTTCAAGATTTAACGATAAAATAAACTATTTAATGATTTAATATCTACAATGATACTTTATAACTGTTAGTACCAAAGTATGGTAAAGGAATCCGCGATTGAGGAAATTTGTGTCTGTTTTCCCATAAGAAAGCACGTAAAAATGATGCATTTTAAGCTAATTGAGCAATTCTGGCACTTTTTCAACCGTAATATTTGAGAAAGATATGCTATATTCTAGTAATGATTCCAATTAACAAACAGTGATTGAAACAAGAAGTTTATGATCTGTATCCGCAGGCTACGATTTAGCTAGATCACAAATTCTATTCCGGCAACCTTCAGAACCATTGATTACAAGAAAAACTATGCCACCATTCGAGGAATTTTAAAAGAATAATAAATTACTTTTAAATTGAAATCCTGAATTTGTTGATTACGAATTGTTTATTATTTTTCTATATTATCTATTTACCCATGGTTAAACATATACTATTAATCATCATCTATTTTTCATATGTGAGGTCGAAGGAGATTTTTTAATAGCCTTTAGGCGACAATTTTCTCTAATATGTGTGAAAAACATACAGAAAATACTATACGCACTTAAGCTAATAGATAACCGCATGTTTTGTAGGCACGTCTTACAGATATCCTAGTTAAGTACTTCTCCCACAGTGTGGTAACTGGCGTATTTCTGTGTAGAAAAAAGTCGATCCCCCCCGTTTAATACCCGAAGAGACCTCAATAAAAATACTTGTATAGTTAAGAAGAATCAATATTTTTTTCCAATAGATAATTTTCAATTAAATCAGAATACATCTCAAAATTTATATAAAATTTACATATGAGGTCATAGGCACTCTTCAATAACCTTTAGGCGACTCTACCCCATAAACAGAAAGATATTGTTCATACATAACTCAAAAGGTGACAGCTCGGGTTGTGATGGAGTCTAACCGACACCCTAAGTTTTTCGTACTTCTCCCACAGTGTGGTACGTGGCGTATATCTGTGTAGAAAAGTCGGTACCTATGAGTACACCCTGTATAAAATTGCATCTTTCATGACTACACCCTGTATAAAAAGAAAATGCACAAGGGTGCTTTAGTATAATATTGAGATAAAAATAAACTTTTGATTACACTCGTATGTCGATATTAGTATTGTAATAAAATAAGACACGCATATATATATACATATATATATATATATATATATATATATATATATATATATATATATATATATATACAGGGTGATTCTTAATATATGCGACAAACTGTAGGAGCTGATTCCTGGGGTTATTTTGATCATAAAAGTTCATAAGAACATATGTCCAAAACCGCTTAGTTCAGAAGTTATAGAATGTTTAATAGAAAGTCAAAATAATAAATGGTTTTATTATAAATTAACAAAATAATTAGTAAAACAAAATTAAGTTATAGTAACTGTTGAAAATGACCGCCTCCAACTGTACTACAAGCTGCTATCCTCCGTCGTATTGACTGACGAGTCCGTTCGAAAATACCAGGGGTATTTCGAATTGTTTCAAAAGCTGCTATAATACGATTTCTTAGTTCATCGACATTTTCCATGGGAGTCGTGTACACTAATGTTTTAAGGTAGCCCCAGAGAAAAAAGTCCAATGAATTTAAGTCTGGAGACCGAGGAGGCCACGGCTGTGGACCTCCCCGTCCTATCCACCGATTTGGATACGTACTGTCCACAAACTCGCGAGCAAGTAAACTAAAATGCGCTGGAGCACCGTCATGCATAAAATACATTTGTAATCTTAACTGCAACGGAACTTCTTCCAGCAGTAGTGGTAACGCCTCTTCAAGAAAATTGCGGTATACATCGGCATTTAAACGCATCGGTAAAAAATGTGGACCTAACAAGTGATCTGCAACAATTCCGGCCCACACATTGACAGAGAATTGATGCTGATGACGGGCATTCATTATTTCTCGCGGATTTTCTTCGGCCCATATGTGATTATTATGAAAATTAATAATCACGTTTCTAGAGAAAGTAGCCTCGTCGGTGAAGAGTATTTGAGCCAAATGGTGAGGATTTTGTGCGACTTCGTGTTGCATCCATTGACAAAAAGCTAATCTTTGTTGAAAATCTGCTGGCAATAGAGCCTGCACCCGTTGAATGTGATATGGATACAACAGTTGATCTTTCAATATTCTCCAAACTGTGGCCTGACTCTTGTTCAAATCAAACGCAATTTTTCTGGTGCTTGTTGTAGGATGTTCCTCAATTCCATCTAATACCATTTCTTCAACTTGTGGAGTTCTCACTGTAGATGGGGGCCCGTTATCAGTCGTCCGTTTTTTAAAACTTCCCGTTTCACTAAGACGTTGATGAAGACGGGCAAACATGGAATGATGCGGTATGATACGGTTCGGGTATCGTTCTGCATAAAGACGTCTAGCAGCACGCGTATTTCCATTGGCAAGACCGTAAACGAAATGAATATCACACATCTCACCATTCGTATAATTCATTTTAGAAAACAGAAACTGGCAATAAACTGAATGAATACTCTGACACTATTGACAGATATTGAAATGACAAATAAACAATTCCAAAATACCGTACATAATCACAACACGTGCTTCTTGAGCGACTGGTAAACACCGACTGATTAGCATCGACAACGCGACCACTACGCATATTAGAGAAACAGGCACAGACTTGTTTACGAGCTTGTATTACAGTTGGAGGCGGTCATTATCGACAGTTACTACAATATTTTGTTCTTCTAAGCGCATTATAACTTGCTGTTTAGCGATTTAGTCCATTCTGCTGATAATTAGCTCTCTTTATCGAGAACTGGGAACAATAACCGACATTTAGATATATTGAGCCTAATCTAGCACTATACAGGGTGATTCTTAATATATGCGACAAACTGTAGGAGCTGATTCCTGGGGTTATTTTGATCATAAAAGTTCATAAGAACATATGTCCAAAACCGCTTAGTTCAGAAGTTATAGAATGTTTAATAGAAAGTCAAAATAATAAATGGTTTTATTATAAATTAACAAAATAATTAGTAAAACAAAATTAAGTTATAGTAACTGTTGAAAATGACCGCCTCCAACTGTACTACAAGCTGCTATCCTCCGTCGTATTGACTGACGAGTCCGTTCGAAAATACCAGGGGTATTTCGAATTGTTTCAAAAGCTGCTATAATACGATTTCTTAGTTCATCGACATTTTCCATGGGAGTCGTGTACACTAATGTTTTAAGGTAGCCCCAGAGAAAAAAGTCCAATGAATTTAAGTCTGGAGACCGAGGAGGCCACGGCTGTGGACCTCCCCGTCCTATCCACCGATTTGGATACGATATTGAAATGACAAATAAACAATTCCAAAATACCGTACATAATCACAACACGTGCTTCTTGAGCGACTGGTAAACACCGACTGATTAGCATCGACAACGCGACCACTACGCATATTAGAGAAACAGGCACAGACTTGTTTACGAGCTTGTATTACAGTTGGAGGCGGTCATTATCGACAGTTACTACAACTTAATTTTGTTTTACTAATTATTTTGTTAATTTATAATAAAACCATTTATTATTTTGACTTTCTATTAAACATTCTATAACTTCTGAACTAAGCGGTTTTGGACATATGTTCTTATGAACTTTTATGATCAAAATAACCCCAGGAATCAGCTCCTACAGTTTGTCGCATATATTAAGAATCACCCTGTATATATATATATATATATATATATTGTTTCACTTTTATTTGTAGCATATCTTTTAAAAATAACATACCACCTATTTATTAACAAAAATTTTATAAAAAAACTTAGTAACAGTAACATAATATTATTCTGAAATTTAGAAGTCCCAATCGAAATCCTGTAGATTGTCACTAAAAAATAATACTTTTGCTTCGTTGTCGTCATCGTGAAGGACACCGGTATTATCTTTTGTTTGAATGCCATGCCGCGTATCTTTACGAACCATTAATTTTAATTGGATTCCAACAAGTCCTGACAGGATGTAAGAAATAAGAAATAGAGAAGGGTCTGCATATATATAATTACGAACACAGATGTGATTATCAGTTAGTATCGTCTCACAAGCGTGTGTCATTACCTCAGTCAAGTGTTTGCATTGTGATAGATTGCAATTTTGTTTAAACGAAGAAAGAAAAGAAATTACTGTAAGTACTAACAAGTGTTCTCTACTTATAATAGTGTTTTTACTAGAAATCTCGTTTTTCAATTTTTTTTCGTAGATGGATCTAAATGTATTAAACGCAAAATGTTTTAGATGTATACATGTGTTTGGGGTTAAAATATATCTTTGAACCACTAAATATCAGTTAATGTATGAAGATATGGGTATATAGCTTGTTTTTTAGTAATAAGTTCATAAAAAAGTTCATACGTACGAGGGATGGGGGTAGACGATAAAATTTAATTTCGCTTCTAATAGACGTATACATGTGTTTGGGGGTTAAAATATGGCTTTGAACCAGAAAATATTAGTTAATGTATGACGATAAGTCGGTATACATTGTTTTTTAGTAATAATTTCATTAAAAAGTTCAAACGTACGGTGGATGGGAGTAGATATTAAAGTCATATAAAACGAAATTCAACTAAAATCTTGTCGAGACTTGCTTGCTTTGCCGTCACCACCTTAGAAAAGGCGCGTTTTCAATATCTCAGATCTTTTTCATAAATATTTCGTAATTCTGTCTTCGTTTCGACTAAAAAAATATTTAACTATTTTGTGAATTGATGATCTAATTGTTTTAGGGTGTGATCTTGACATGAAATATAGAGAGTAATATACATTTTGTAATTAGCTGAAATTCAACAAATTTGTTTAGATATTTTTTAATGAGGCTTTAGTTTTAATGTTTTTGTGTATGATAATTATTAGTTTGATTAGTAAAAATCTCCCCTCTAAGGTGATTATGTAGATATAAAAAGTTCAATTGAAAGTTAATTGTTGAAAATTTTGGTTAGTAAAATATTAGACTAATACATTTATATTTCTAGTCTAACGTTCGAATTGATATGCTCTTCCAAAATACCGATAACGTGTGGTACACAACAGCTCGCGCCTGATGTGAAGACCGCTATGATAGTTGCAGGAAGTAGGTGAACGAGTAAGTATATTTTGAGTATTTATCTACGAAAATATTTACTGTTTTAGTTGCGATATATAATTTTGATAGCATACCCCTTCAGGTATAAAAAAGGGGTACCGACTTTTCCTACACAGGTATACGCCAGGTACCACACTGTGGGAGAAGTACAAAAAACTTAGGGTGTCGGCTAGACTCGATTACAACCCGAGCTGTCACCTTTTGAGTTATGTATGAACAGTATCTTTCTGTTATGAGGTAGAGTCGCCTAAAGGTTATTGAAGAGTGCCTATGACCTCATATGTAAATTTTATATAAATTTTGAGATGTATTCTCATTTAATTGAAAATTATTCATTGGAAAAAAATATTGATTCTTCTTAACTATACAAGTATTTTTATTGAGGTCTCTTCGGGTATAAAACGGGGGGGATCGACTTTTTTCTACACAGAAATACGCCAGTTACCACACTGTGGGAGAAGTACTTAACTAGGATATCTGTAAGACGTGCCTACAAAACATGCGGTTATCTATTAGCTTAAGTGCGTATAGTATTTTCTGTATGTTTTTTTACACATATTAGAGAAAATTGTAGCCTAAAGGCCATTAAAAAATCTCCTTTGACCTCACATATAAAAAATAGATGATGATTAATAGTATATGTTTAACTATGGGTAAATAGATAATATAGAAAAATAATAAACAGTTCGTAATCAACAAATTCAGGATTTCAATTTAGAAGTAATTTATTATTCTTTTAAAATTCCTCGAATGGTGGCATAGTTTTTCTTGTAATCAATGGTTCTGAAGGTTGCCGGAATAGAATTTGTGGTCTAGCTAAATCGTAGCCTGCGGATACAGATCATAAACTTCTTGTTTCAATCACTGTTTGTTAATTGGAATCATTACTAGAATATAGCATATCTTCCTAAAATATTACGGTTGAAAAAGGGCCAGAATTGCTCAATTAGCTTAAAATGCATCATTTTTACGTGCTTTCTTATGGGAAAACAGACACAAATTTCCTCATTCGCGGGTCTTTTTGAGAAATAATGGTACCGTTCAGTCTTCCGACCGACTAGAAGGTTACCCCTCATATATCAGCAGCTCTGCTCAAACTATAAAAGAGTTCCGTCTCAGGAGCTCAGTCATTTGTATCGTTGCTTTCGTCGCGATCAGTTATCAGCTCTTGCGATGTGTTTTATTTTGAAACTTGTTTTTGATTTTCAAAAAAATTTAGTTTTTTGGTATTTGGAAATTTTTTGAATTTTGAGTTTTTTAACATTGTCACATTTTTAAAAAAGTTTTTTGAGTTTTTGTTGAATTTTGACATTTTAAACATTTGCCTGGCAAGGTATTTTTACAAAATTTTAAACACTTTTAACAGGCTTACAAATTGAAAAAACATGTCCTCTAACTGCGATTGGCCTTTAAACACTTTATCTAAAAAATATATTAAAAAATTCAACACTTATTTAACAACATACCAAATTCAGTTTAATAACGAATTTGGTAAAATAGGTGGTGGCCTAGTTGCTGAAAAGCGTAGGCTAGGTGAAATTTTACAAGAAGGTTTGGCTGCAGCTAAAAAGCAGGGTAATTACGTCAAAGGCGATAAAATACGGGTCATTGTTAAGAATGATGGCTTTAATAATCCTATATCAACGGAAACTTCCACAAATGTGGCCGTTGATAACATCTTGGAGCAAGTCGAGAATATAGTCACATCAAACCAGGAAGTAGATATTAGAGGCACATCTTTTGACGTTCAAATATATAAAATCCCTCGTGGTTCTTAACTCTTCAAAAATCATAAATCTGTCCGAGAATCGCTTAACAAAAAAAATATTACCCGCATACAAAACAGCGATACCCTTTGTGGTGCACGAGCCACAATTACAGCTTTAACATACCAAAGCAATGAAATATTAGGGACGATATTGCCTGTAGGAGATATTAATGATATACGTAAAGGACGTATGCTCCAAAAAATATTAGCTTTAAAATTGTGTAACCTATTGGGTGACTCATACGATAATGGCTTTTCACTAGAAGTCATAAAGAAAGCTGAAGAGCTACTAGATGTTCAGATTAAAGTCATTTGTGCCGAATCATTTAATTCAGTCATTTACGTAGGTATAGAAAAGCCCACAAAGTTATACTTGTACAAAATCCAAAATCACTTCGACGTGATAAATAATTTAACAGGCTTTTATGGCCGCCATTTCTATTGTTATAAATGTGACACAGGCTATGACAATAAAAACAAACATATATGCAAAAAAGCACCCAAATGTACACTATGTAACAAATCACAGCACGATAACAACACTAAAAACAAAATTATTTGTGAAAAATGCAACAGATATTGTTACAATGACGAGTGTATCATTAATCACGATGAAGTCTGTAAAGAAGTATATGAATGTACAGATTGCAACAAGATTGTGAGTCGCACAAAATTTCACAAGTGTGAATTTTCGTATTGTCGAAATTGCGATGATTTTGTAGAAACAGCCAATCATCAATGTTATATGGCTAAGAAATCATCTAAAGGAGGTATTTGTAATGTACCGTGTGTATGTAATGGCCGAAACGATGAAATTAATCGCGGTTGTCGATATAATAAATTTATTAAAGATTCAACAATTTGTACAGAACAATGCACTATGCACAATGCAATAACGGTCTATCTGCAGACAAAATAGCACGCTGTTCTTATAGTGAGAAATACATTTTCTTCGATTATGAAGCTTCACAAGATACAAGTGTACATATTCCTAATCTAGTGATAGCATACGACTTTGAAGGAAATAAATTTATATTTGACAACAATTACGATTTTTGTCGTTGGTTAATATCTGAAAAACACCGTAATTATACAGCTATAGCCCATAATACTAAAGGTTATGACTCATACTTTATTTTAAAATATTGTGTTGAAAATACAATTAAGCCATACACTATCTACAACGGCTCTAAATTAATAATGCTTTTGGAAATCCTTCAAATTAAATTAAAAGTTATAGATAGCTCAAACTTTGTCGCTGGTTCTTTGTCTGCTTTTCCAAAAAACATTTGGTTTAAAAGAGTTGAGAAAGGGTTATTTTCCTCACTTTTTTAACACTCCCGAAAATCAAAATTACATAGGCCCTATACCCGGTATTGAATATTATGGACCTAATGCCATGAAAGATACAAAGGAACCAGGAAAGAAAAGCGCTAGATATCTATTTTTAGATTAGATACGCACATATTGTGACTCTGGCGTAGATATTCTGAGAAGGAGCTGTTTGGAATTCCGCAAGGAATTCTTAGGTATCGCTAACATTGATCCTTATCAATATCTAACCATCGCTAGTGTCTGTATGGCCATCTATCGTTCTAAATATTTGCCTAAGAATACAATAACCATTGCAGAAAACGAGAAAAAAGATAGTTTCAGTCAGGCTTCTATCACTTGGTTAAATCAGTACCCTAACGTCAGACACGCTTTTAATGGTGGAGAGGTCCACATTTGCGGTTCAAAAGTAGATGGTTACAATAAAGAAACTAATACGGTGTATCAGTATCATGAATGCTTTTGGCATGGTTGTCCCAAGTGTTTCACATCGATAACCGTTAACAAGATAAATCATGACACTATGGAGGACCTCTACGAGAAAACAAGACGTAGAAGTCAACAAATTCTAGATGTTGGATACAATTTAGTAGAGATTTGGGAATGTGCTTGGTTAAAATCTGATGAATTTAAAAAGGCTGAAATTGTACAATTTGTTGAACCTGTAAATCCTAAAGATTCTTTCTTCGGTGGTAGAACTAACGCAACAAAATTAAGAGTTACTGTTAAAAAACTACGCTATATTGATATTGTGACTTTACCCAACAGTACAATATTTCAATTATTATCCGATTAGAGAAGCTACAAAAATTACTAAACCACCTGTGTATGACTCTACGTGGTTTGGTTTGATAAAGTGTACTACTTTACCTCCTCGTAAATTATATCACCCTGTTTTGCCTGTAAAAACAACAAAATTAACATCTGCTCTGTGCAGAAGTTGTATGGAAAATGATACAGGTGTATGTACACATACAGACTTAGAACGTATGCTTACAGGCACTTGGACAACTATGGAAGTCAATAAAGCTATTGAGCAAGGATACAAAATTATTGATATATCTGAGGTTTGGCACTTTACACAAAAAACCAACGACCTGTTCAAAGGGTACATACGTGACTTCATGGAAATTAAATTGGAAACAAGCCCCCATAGTTACGATTCGAATGAGGCATACGGCACAGGCTATTAAAGAACAGATGAATATTGATTTGGACATTGATCAGATTAAGGGCAACCCTGGGAAGCGTGCTGTTGCAAAGATTTGTCTCAATAGCTTGTGGGGCCGTTTTGGAATGAGAACTAACTTGTGTGAGTGTAAATGCGTCACTACCACTAAGGACTGGTATGATATATTATTAAATGATAAAGTAACTATATCAAATTGTGTTTTTATAAATGATGATGTGGTACAAGTTACTTTTAATCACAAAGACTTATTTTACGAAGATAAAACAGCCACCAATATATTTATAGCTAGTTTTATAACCTCTAATGCCCGCCTCAGATTGTATGATATGTTAGATAAGCTAGGTGTTTACTACGACACTGATTACATAGTTTATATTGATGATGCCCAAAATACCGTACCTACAGGCGAGATGATTGATGATTGGAGCGATGAAATTTCCAGTGATGATTATATCACCGAATGGATATCGACAGGACCAAAAAGCTATTACTACAAAACTCTTAAAGGTAAAGAGGTCACTAAAATTAAAGGTTTCACTTTGAATTATGAAAATAGTAAAATACTGAATAGTGCCGCTATGAAGAGTATAATAGAAGATTGTAAATATAGCGTGACACTTCAATTTGATCAAATTACACGTAATTCAAAAACAAAAGATTTAGAGACTAGAAAACGAGTGTAAAAACATTTAGAATGGATTATAAAAAAAGGTGTGTTGTTGATAATAATACTGATATTATCGATACCTTTTACCCTGGGGCTTCTAATCTATTTACTTAACCTCTGTTTTTTATATTGATCTAGTATTATTGTCGTAGTGTATTTTCCTGATAATTTTCTTGTTAAGAGAGAGAGAGAGATTTTGTTTCTTTATTATAAGTATACAAACTTATTGTATTGTATTGCATCGTACTTAGATGTCCCTGTATATAGTACAGATTTTCCCAAAGTACCCTAAGCTGAAGTCCCATGAAGAGAGACTGTTGTACAAAAAAAATAAAAAAAAATATAATAAAAAAACACAAAAAATAAGCTAAAATCTAAGGCCACAGAGTTGCTTTCGAACGGTGAATTTGCCTACATAAAATACTAATATTTTAATTTTGGTTCTCAAAGGCATGAGAAGAGAAAGCAATCTCGTATTGGTGAAAAACAGAATAGCCAGACTCGAGAGGCGAAGTCTGGAGAAATGGAAGTCTTTCATAAGACTATTTGTACTATACGGTAGGCCTGTTTGATGCTTTATGTATTTTAGTATATAAAATTTCAAACGGGGTTTCCTAGGATTAAGCCTTAAAATGAAGCCACAAACACCTATAATAATCTAAGCATAGATTATTACCTCTTGGGTTGGCCATGGAAAAAGGTGTTTAATTAGTGTTTATATATCCCTGGTGTATGATACAGAAAATATTTTTTTAAAGCTTTTTTATTGTAGGTAGGTACTTTTACTGTTTATAAATTAGGCAATATAACCTACCAAAATAAAATTGTAAAATAAACTCACCTAATTCCTATTAGCACAGAATATACCATCGTTGTCTTTACGACATCGTCCGTGCCTTTTTGGCACCCCCCACCACCCCATTATACACATTATCAACTAAGAAGGGATCATCGACCCAAGACGGCACCGTCGGTTCCGGAACCGTTCTGTGACCGTTCATTTTCAGTTCAACTTTGGGGTTAAATGAGGTCATTGTGGAGTGAACGGGCTTATATTATACTACTTCCATACAAGCGAGGAATGACTGGGTTGCTGCTAATGAGAGAATAAGGGGCTGAATGTTCGATGAAAAAATCTCTATGGATATTTAACTGAGTTTTCAATTTCCTAATAAAATTATTAAATGGATTTGATGATAAAAGTTTGAAATTATGTTCAGAAAGGAAATTCTCCACTTTATCAATGTAATCTGACTTGTTTAAAATGACTAAACAATTACCCTTGTCTGCTTTTGAAAATATGAGGTTATGGTCTTTGATCTTGATTTTAATTTTCTTTAGAATAAAATGAAAATGTTTGTGAGGATGAATCTGGAAGTGTTGTTTTATATAAAAAGTTATGAATATCATTACGAATGATCTTTTTAATATTATAATCTCTAGAGAGCTGTTCAATAGCAACATCAACCTCCACTGCAAACTCAAAGAGGTTTCTCTCAGAAACTTGAGAGCCCAAAGAAAATTTGAGTCCCAACTTCAACAGGTCCTTTTCATCATCATCAAACACAACGTCTGAAAGATTTTTAAGTCTATCATGAAAAGTGATATCTGAAAATTTCTTATTATTTCTTTGTTTATTTTTCCAAAAATCATGTTTTTGTTTAATCAAATATTTGAGCTTTCTATCAACTTTTTCAAATTTAATTCTCTTGGCTTTGTCAACTTCAGTGTTTACTTCGTTAAAGAAATCTTGTAAAAAAGCAACATTGATTGATCTGACTAAATTATCATAACTATTTTTTAGCTCACAATTAATTAAGTTGAGTTTAGAATAGTGTTTACAGATAGTTTGCTCAAGTAATCTTAATTCCGTTTCTGATTTAATGCTGTGACTGACATTCCTAGACGTTTTAATAGTAGCAAATGTAGGGATCTCCTGTTCCTTCAAGCAGTTGTTCACAAACCAAATGTCTAGTTGAATCATGAATCTCTTTATGAAAAGCTTCTTGTATTTAACAGCCATGTCTACCATACTATAGTCACTTAAGTCAAAATTGTCAAGCTGTGTGCACGTTCCAATGTAATTGTATGAAGAAAAGGTAAGTATTTCGTGCAGAATTTTAATTAATACGAAATACTTACCTTACCAACGGCTACTAAACCTTTCCAAATTTTGCATTTAGACACGATAACCTTAGAAAATAGTAAATATCTTACGATGATAGATTCATTTTCTAAATATGGTCAAATGTATGAATTAAAATCTAGACAAGGGATAGAAGTAGCTCATAGTCTAATTAAACATTTTACACGCCACTGTATTCCAAAACAAATTATTTTTTAAAATGGAAGTTAAAAAATTGTGTTGTAAATGAATTATTAGAAACGCATAAAATTAAAATTCATTTAATAAGTTTTCAACATCCAGAATCGAACGGAATTGCCGAAAGATTCCATTTTACGATTATTGAACACATCAGACTTTTGAATTAACAAAAAGATTATAAAAATGAGGCCATTGAAAATAAAATACTTTATGCATTATTAGCCTATAATATTCTGCAACGAAATTGAAACCTAACGAAATAATTACCGGACACATAAATAGTAATACACCTTTCGATATAGAAACAGATCGACAAGTAGTTAATAATTATATACAAAATCATAAAGATAAAATAAAAATTTTATACTCGAATTTGAATGAAAAATCACAGGAAAATAAATCAAAAGTAATCTGTAAAGCCAATAAAAGCCGTGAAGAATTACCAGATACAATACCCACCAAAGTGTATGTACGTAATAAACAGGCACAATGCAAAACCAAAATGAGTATAAATATGAAGAAATTAAAAGCAAAAATATCCAACTAAAAACAGCTGAAATACTTCAGAAAATATTCATCTTTCAAACAGAAAACGTCCTACAGATAGTCCGTATAGATTCATTTCAGGTTCGTCGCCGTCGAAGATGCTACAGTCAAAATAAAAGATGTTACCCAAAACTTGGGAATACTTCCTATAAAGCTTCGATATGCCAAGCTGCAGATATCCAGTCATATTTTCATTCATTTTTATAGTTTAAGTCCACTACTAGTAGAATATAATATGTTAAGTATACAATATAATCACGTTAAATATAATATATCAATTAATACATTTTTTCTAACTGAAACAGAAAATACTGTAAATCTAATAGAGAATATTCATTCTACCTTCTACCAAAGAAAAGGTTAATTAACGGATATGGATCAATAGTAAAAGCAATTACGGGAAATTTGGACTCTGAAGTTGGAGGAAGAATTAATTCAATTATGGAACGTTTAAAATAAAATAAAGAAAACTTACAACAAAATCAAATTAAAATGCAATATTCTGTTAGCCATCAAATAATTGATAATTTTAATAAGACAATTCAGGACATTCAGTATAATGAAAAAATATTAAAAACAAAAATATTCGAGATAAGAGATATTTTAGATTTTCAAGCAAATGCTGGAAATATTATTTATTTGAAAGAGCTATTCAATGTAATTTTAGACATTCTAGAAACCGTTGAAAATTCTTTATCTTTTAAGCGGAATTACCTTTCGAATTAAAAGATAAATTTTTTTTAGAATTTGAAGCCGTCATAGACGTAGTTGGTTATGTAGAAAATAATCAAATACAATATTTTTTATCGATATCTATTAATTATGATATTTTATTTAATCTTTTTTATATGTTATCTATACCTATAGAAATTGAATCAGAATACGTAACATTAATACCTAATTCAAAATTTTTACTAAAATCAAATAATGTCATTAAACCTCTAAATAACATTTGCACTCGCGGCAATATTTTTCGATGTCCTAACCATTTGTAAGACATCAATAATTATGGGTGCAAAGAAAACATATTGCTAGCAAGAAATTCTACATATTGTCAGTATACAAAAATTGAAAGAATAAAGAATCGGATTCAAGTTATTCCGGTTATTCCGGTCAATTTTTTGCAATATTACCAGTCGAAAAAATGTTAATCATAAAATGTAGGCAGAAAACTGAAGTGAAAACTCTTTGATATGGCACAAAAGAATAGGATATGGCACAAAAGAATAGTCTATTTTTTTCTATATATAAATCTTGTTAATGGATTGCATAATAAGTTAATCTTATCTCATGCACCGGCTGGTTGTAAATCCTTAAATCTTCGGTGAAACACTCGTAGCTATAGGGTAAGATAGAGTAGGTAAAATGGGAATCAATTTCACCTTTTCCCGTAATTAATTATAATAAAGTTAATGATAACCGGTTAGTCGATAACTACAAGCGACGGAATTTTAAACAATGTTCTCTTCGCTAGGTACGAATATCTACTACTACTACTATTGTTCAACGAACAAAATGATATTAGGTACTAAAGTTATAAATACGCCAAAATTTTCTTTTAAAGGTATTTATTTAATAAAAATTTCAGAATATAAAATTATATTTAGAAATCAAGAGTTGATATTTCAACAAAAAACTTTTGAACAACCTTTTGTAATAAATGAAGTAAATTTGAAATTAAATCAATTACACGTTTCTCCAATGAAGGCTGGTTTGAAAAGTTTAAAAATAAAGGATATTCCAAATCAACTGGTAACGCCAATATTCACGTAAAACAATAATTTTCACATTCCCAGTATTTGGACTATTCTTCTTTAAACAGCATTAATATTGGCCTTCTTGTGGATCATGTATAAGAGGAAACATTCAAGAAGGATAAGTAAGAGTCATCCGCAGTCAAAGGAAGATGGGATCCAGCTTCCAGGAGAAGCTTCCTTCTAAAGGGGGAGGTGTCACCTACGCTATTGCCCTTAGATGGACAGTATATTGTGCTTTATGCTGATTAAGGACTTATTTTATTGTTTAATTGCTTAGTTTGCGTTTATTAAAAAGTTATTTAATTGCATGTTTGTAATAAAAATATTAGTCTTGTATTTGAAATTGTTACTAGAGTTTTGTGTTAGAAATAAAGTTAGTTATTAAAAACACGTTTTCAGTTAATTAAAAGTTAAGTTATATTAAACAATTGAACATTGATTTTTCTTGTTACAGCATCCAAAAATAATTCGTTTTAAATTGCTGAATAGATTGAAAACCTTTTTAAACACGGTATCATACGCTACCGCATTTATAAGGGTAGTTATTAGCCCTAGGAGGTTGAAGGAGCAGGTGAAAAATTTTAGTCATAAATTTTATATTATTATTCAATAAGCCCTTATTGTTTATTGAAACACAAAAATCAATCGCCCAAATGAATTTTTCATTAAATTGTGAAGCATGTTTCTTATTTTGTAAACATATTTACTATAGGTACTTACTAGGTATTTCTGGTATATGATGTTGTGATTTGAACCAATCTCGGATCTGACAAACATCTTGCAATAAATCTGCTTCAGATTTTTCAAAAACTTGTAAAACCTTCTCTTTGTTCTGCTGAAACAGATTGCTGGTCATTCTTCAACTGTAAATGTGCAAACATAAATTTTATAAAAAAAATGCACGTTCAGAAATAACGTCGGTGGTAAATCTTGTTTTATCTTGTTGTGTAGATAAACTTTTTCGTAGAGGTCAAAAAATTTCTGAAATCTGAAGATTATGCAATAATAAATTTGATAAGTGAGATTCATATGTGAGGTAAATGGAACAATCAGTCTAGACATACAATTGAATTATTGAATCTTTACCCGTGCGTCATTAATATCCGATAACATAACTGACATAATTATTAAGTGGTATCTCTTTCTATTAATAGTGAAGAACAGAACAAAACAATTTGACATTTGTCGGTTATCTTATCAGATATTAATGACGCACGGGTAAATATCCAATAATTCAACTGTACATTTGTACACTTGTTGTTATTTGAAATACCTGAAATATGCCTTATACATAATCTTTTAGTCCAGTAAATAAGGGCAATAACCTCCCAACCAGCAAAGTTGTTTTATAATTTTTGGCTTGTACAACAATTTTATTTTAATATTGATTTATGGTTGCTTTCAAGAATGCAACGTATTATATTAAGTTTCCATAAGATCGTGTTTAGCTTTTAGTAACAAAATTGTTATATAAATGTATCACAGAAACATTATTGCAACAAAATTGTATAATATTTATAAAGCAATTTTATACGTGTTATGTAAGAGCTTCATAAAATATTTATTGTTTATAAAATTTAGTTGTTTTGTCACACTTTTTTAAGAGAGTTTGGTAGTATTTATCAGGTATAAATACATTATAAACACTTTTTGCAGTTTATAAAATAATTTTATGAAAGCGACAGATGCTACAATTTTATTGCCATTGAAAATTGTAGTCACAGTTACAGATATAAAACAATTATGTAACTATTACAGTGGAAGCTGCTGTTATATAGCTTTTATAAAATAACTAATAAATATATTAGATTTGGCTTGGCAGTTTTAAGAAAACAAACCGCGTAGAAACTCTATGAAAATGTCGGGATGAAAGGAGTGGAAGAAAATCAAGAAGAGTGGAGACTTTCGGCGAAAACTAAAGAAAAATTTTGAAAATATTATATATTTCTTTTAGAACACCATATTATAATATATATATATATATATATATATATATATATATATATATATTATAACACAAAAGAATTATCAAAGTAAGTTTCATAGCAAACTGATCTGTTAAAGGTCATTAAAAGTGGCACCATAAGACATGCTCCCTGAGTGTAGGCAAACATAAATGAAAAGACCAATTGTCATAAAAAAACTGTACATGATACTATTTAATAATAATTCAATAGATGATGTAATTTCAAAACAATTCGTTGAAATTAAAATGAAATTTGAAAGAAACAGACATTTGATACAAGACAAATTTTTATATAGTTAGCAAATATGTTATTTAATACAAGATATTTCAGGAATTTTTAATAAATAGTATAAGTTATGTTAATATTTATATGTATAACAATTTATCAAAACAAAATCTTCATCTATGTATATTCATTGAATTTTTATTTTAGTCCATTGAAAGTTAAAAGATTATTATAATTTCATTGTTACATATCATCACAATAATTTTATAAATAACAATGATTCGAATTTTCTGATGTGACAATACTAAAATGTTATTTCCATGATTCGTATGTCTTAAAAAGTAATGGTTTATTGTAAGGTGCACAGCGAATCGTCGTCAAAGACATTATGTTTGTATAATTCATACTGCATAGAAAATGTTTCCCTAGCAACGCTTAACGTTGTTGATTATGGATGGAATGAAAAATGTCAGTGGGATTTAAAAACGTCAAAAAAGAGTGAAGTGATGTTAGAATTGATTTCGATAAAAAGGACGAGAAAAAACGCTTGCATTGAACAAACAATGAAAATTAAACCAATTTGATGATCGTAATAAGAATATAAAAGATAATTTTGTATCCAGTTGAAGTACATATAAGTCTGGGGTTGTAATCGAGAAACTTGAGAGGAGTTTGTCAATAAGGTTTTTGGACAATACAGCAGAAGGAAGTTTAGAGTGAGGATTGGTTTAAAAGGTGACGGAAGCTTAGAAAATAAAAGGTACATTTTAGAACATTTTATTAGAGATCTCTAAAATGAATTAGACTTTTATTTAAACTTGAGGAATGCATTCATATTCAAACTCATTGTCATAAAAATTGTATTTACTTAGACATAGTACATGCACACAAATTTTCTGTTAAAAAACTTCTATTATAAAAAAAATAATTCCTGAAATCATCAATTGTTCATTTCAATTTCACGATCCATTAATTAAAACCATCTAAAGCAATCAAAGTAAAATAATAGTCTAGGCAATAATAAGAAATATTTTTTTTATAAATAATTTAATATTGAAAATAAGACTACAATTGGTATAATCAAATTATAAATTATATTATAATAAAAGAAAACCAAACCAATACAATTTACAACATTTCCCCAGAATCTTCAGAACTTATTTATAATTTCAAATTGGAAATAATTCTGAAGATTTTGTATTATAAATTATTATCGTCTGAATAAGATATATGAAATTAGCTAGGTGTCTGAATAAGATATATGAAATTAGCTAGGTGTTGGATAAAATTTATATATTTGAGAAACGTGAAAAACTCCTCTAATGGCGTTGTCAACTGGATTTCTTAGTTCATAGCTATTCACACCTTGTTCATTATTGATTAGGTAAGGACCTTCATATACAAGTTTTAATTTTGCACATTGTTTATTTTTCCGGTTAGAAGTCCTTAGTGCTTTGAGGATCACCAGCTCATTCATATTGAACGTAACATGGTTCCTAATTTTTTTATTTCTTCTTTCTATACTTTTTCTTGCCCTCTCGGCAATTCTGTTGTTAACCTTTGTTAAAATTTCCTCATATGGTATATTGTTTCGCGTTATCCATGGTCTGTCTGGTAACTCATTTTTTAAAACAAGTATAGGTGGTAATTCAGTTGTAGTGTTCGGAGTTTGATTCAAATAGTAAGTTATATCTTCCAACCTATCTTCCCAATTAGTTTGTTCATAATGTACTAGAATTCTTAGATACTTTACTATTTCTCTAATTACTCATTCAGCGGGATTTGGCATGGGGTGTCTAATGCTGGTGTACAAGTGTTGTATGTTATGTTTCTTTAACCAAGTCTTAATTTCTCTATTGTTGAAATAGGTGGCGTTGTCCATTATAATGTTGTGTGGGATGCCTATAACATTAAAATATTCTTCTAGGAAAGTTTTTACTTTTTTAATATTCGTTCGACGACATGCATAAGTTACTACATATTTTGAAAACAAATCAGTGATTATTAAAACATGTGAATTGCCATGGTTACTCGGAACTAAATTTGATAAAAAGTCTATTGCAATTGTCTCTAGAGGTTGTCTCGTAATCAGTGCCTTGGGTAGGTTTTCATTGTGAAAATTCTTTTTTTTGGCAAATTGGCATATTTCACAACTTCTAATCATATTTTTAATATTCGACAAATCGTTCTTACTAATGTAGTTCTCTCTGAAAATGTGAAATAATCTTTTTACACCTATATGGCCGTATTTTATATGTAATTCCTGAGCAATTTTATTTGTTAGCCTCTTGGATATTATAAAAGGTTCAGAATTATTTATTTCTTTATAATACAAACCCTCTTTTACAAGACTCTTTTGTTTTCGTTTATCTGTTAATAATTCTTGATATTTTCTTATTTCTTCCGTAGAAAATATTCCTTCTTCATATTTCATAAAATTTATACCTACTCGAATATCCTGTTTTTTTTGTGAGATTATCCATTCTGGAAATTGCATCTGGTATAATGTTTGAAATTCCACTAACATGTTTAATGTCGAAATTGTATTCCATTAATAATAATGACCATCTATGTATTCTATTATTTTATCTTTCAAAAGTTGTTGTATATTTTCTTGTACTTTATTTGTTAATTTATATGGTATAGGGTATGTCTTACTTTTGAAATGTTCTATATTTTTATTTATTTTAATTTTGTGCATGTATTCGGCAGCTACTCTTGCTTCTTCTCTTATTAATCCTACATATTTTTCTAGCAATCTGCTCACATCATTTCTATTTTCCTTACTACACGTGAATTCCATTCCATTTATATTATATTTACTTATATTAATATGTTTTCCAACTTCATAAATCTTCGTCTCTTTTCCCGTCAATTTCCTTCTCTCTTCGCTCATATAATATTTATTATTACTGGTGTTTTCTTTATTTATTTTACCATTTATGCTTTTTAATTTATCCTGTTGCCTTTGTGCACCCTGTTCATTGCTACTAAATTCCATCTCTATACCATTAAATATAAAAAATTTCTTCTCATAGTTTATGATAGCATTGTTTTTTTCTAGTTCGTCATTTCCCAGAAGTATATCATATTCTATATTATCCAATATCAAAAGCTGCATATCAGTTATTGTATCTTTCAACTGAAGTTTTATTATAACTGCCTTGTTTACTTCTGTCAATTTTTTTGAGTTGATACCAAATAAGTTGACTTTTGGAATTTTAACTATATTTTGTTCTAAGTTTTTTTTTGATAAGTTTACCATTTATTAAAGACGATTGTGAACCTGAATCTACTATAATGTTTACCTCTAACTGTTCAATTGCACCCTTTATGATCACTAAATTAAATTGTTTTCATCTAGATCTTCGACATCTCTTAAGAATTCCCTTGGATGCATGTAGTTATACGTTTTGGCTATTACATCGTTTTTTATTGAAAATCCTGGGTGTCTTCTACTCCTTGGGTTGTTGTTGACGGATACTGTTCATTTCCCTGTATTTCCCTTCTATCTTCTGATCTTTGTTCGTAATCATCTGTCCTCTCCTGACTTCTCGTAGTTCTCCCAAAATTAACTCTTCTTTCATTTTCTCTTTCGTCATTTCTGTTTTTGTGAATTTGACCGTCTGAGTTACGTCTAGGTCTATGTCTATTGTCGTGTCTATAGTTTGTGTCATTATTTCTATAATTGTTATTATTAAAATTTCGTCTGTAGCTAGCATTAGTAAAATTATTTCTTTGATTATTGTTAGTATAAGGATAATTATTTATGTGATTCTGTGAACGTTGTTCACCATAACTATTTTGGTTTATATTATTCCGTGTCCTGTTGTCTTGATTAAAATTCTGATTCTTTTGGTGATGTTGATAACTATTATGATTATTGTAAAATGAGTTAGAATTTTGTCTAAGATTATAGTTGGAGCTCTGATTTCGAAAATCGTTATTACCTTCATTTTGATATCTGTTGTGATTGTTATTCCTTTCTATGCGACTTAAATAATCGTATAACTGTTCAAAGCTTTGCATGTTTTGAATCGCTACAGTTTCTGAAATTTGGCTCTTATAGTGTCTAGCGATAAACATTACAATCTCTGATTCCTGTAAACCTGGTTCTAAATATTGCGCTTGTGCATATAATTGGAGTGCATAATTTGTTAACTTATCACTTTTATTTTGGTCAAATTTGCCAGAATAAAGTCTTTCACGCACAATTAACTGATTGTTTTCACTCCAGAAGGTTCTAAGGAATGCGTCTTCAAATTCAGAAAAGGAATTTATACTGGCTTCTTTACTAGAAAACCAAATCTGAGCTTGATTAAGTAAGTTATTACGAATAACCTCTCTAACGTCACCAAAATTACTGAAATACCTTATCTTGTTTTTTAAACTCTTGAGAAAGACTACTTTGTTCCTAAATCAATGGAAATATTTTGATTTACAAATTGAGGCGTATTTATTTTTTCTTCTAACTCTCTTCTTATTTTCTCCATTTCTATTTTGTATTGTTCTTCCAATTTCTTTTGTTTATCATTTATTTGTGTTCTAATACCGTTGAGTTTTTCCAGGACTTGTGTGTC
Source organism: Galeruca laticollis (assembly GCA_963921935.1). NCBI lineage: Eukaryota > Metazoa > Arthropoda > Insecta > Coleoptera > Chrysomelidae > Galeruca > Galeruca laticollis. The sequence goes on along the minus strand of OY998179.1, from coordinate 195,932,854 downwards.
TTCCTTATTTAGTGTTAGGTTAAAAATTTTTCGTTGTTCGTCATTAATTTCTTTTTTTAAATTGAAATATCTTGTATCATTTTCTTGTTTATGGTTTTGAATCTCTTCCTTCATGTAACCTATTTCTGTCTCTTGTTTTCTTACTATATTCAGTTGTTCCTCTTTTATCTCTCGTATATCTTCTTGTCTTCTTTCGTTTTCTTTATGTACAACTTCAAATTCCTTGCACACATCCACTTGAAAGTCTTGAAACTTGCTCAGAAAGTGTTTCAATCTGTCATCCACTTCTTGTGCATTTTTATTTATCGTCTTGGTTATATCTTCTTTAATTAATTTTGTTTCTTCTCTACATTTTTCTATATTTTGTTGAGTTTCCTTACGTGACTCTTCTATTTTATTTATTGCTAACATAAGCATTTCCATCATTCTATTTTCATTAGGGTTTTCCGGTTTTTCTTTAATTGTTCTCGTTTCCACAATTTCTTCTTCCCCCGTATGTTCTTTATCTTCCTCCACATCGAATAAATGAACATCTGGATCTAGATTTTCTTCTATCATAACTTGTCGTAAATCTTCTTTCAACTTTTTCTTTTCTCCTTCTCCGTCTTTATTTCTTTTGATTAATTCTGTTCGTAACTCGTGTTTACTCAGCTGCTTTAAATTTTTTTGTATAATTCCCCGTGTTCCTGGTGTTTTTTCCATCTCTTAGATCCATTTCAATATATTAATTGTAAGAAATTATTTAAACGGAATCGTTAGCTTTGCAAAACGAGATAAGTTAATTTTGAATAAATTTTCAATAATTTAAACCTGATCTGCTAAAAGGTCACACGTTGGGCTAGCCAAATTGTATTGGTTTGGTTTTCTTTTATTATAATATAATTTATAATTTGATTATACCAATTGTAGTCTTATTTTCAATATTAAATTATTTATCAAAAAAAAAATATTTCTTATTATTGCCTAGACTATTATTTTACGTTGATTGCTTTAGATGGTTTTAATTAATGGATCGTGAAATTGAAATGAACAATTGATGATTTCAGGAATTATTTTTTTAATAATAGAAGTCTTTTAACAGAAAATGTGTGTGCATGTACTATGTCTAAGTAAATACAATTTTTATGACAATGAGTTTGAATATGAATGCATTCCTCAAGTTTAAATAAAAGTCTAATTCATTTTAGAGATCTCTAATAAAATGTTCTAAAAGGTACCTTTTATTTTCTAAGCTTCCGTCACCTTTTAAACCAATCCTCACTCTAAACTTCCTTCTGCTGTATTGTCCAAAAACCTTATTGACAAACTCCTCTCAAGTTTCTCGATTACAACCCCAGACTTATATGTGCTTCAACTGGATACACAATTATCTTTTATATTCTTATTACGATCATCAAATTGGTTTAATTTTCATTGTTTGTTCAATGCAAGCGTTTTTTCTCGTCCTTTTTATCGAAATCAATTCTGACATCACTTCACTCTTTTTTGACGTTTTTAAATCCCACTGACATTTTTCATTCCATCCATAATCAACAACGTTAAGCGTTGCCAGGGGAAACATTTTCTATACAGTATGAATTATACAAACATAATGTCTTTGACGACGATTCGCTGTGCACCTTACAATAAACCATTACTTTTTAAGACATACGAATCATGGAAATAACATTTTAGTATTGTCACATCAGAAAATTCGAATCATTCTTATTTATAAAATTATTGTGATGATATGTAACAATGAAATTATAATAATCTTTTAACTTTCAATGGACTAAAATAAAAATTCAATGAATATACATAGATGAAGATTTTGTTTTGGTAAATTGTTATACATATAAATATTAACATAACTTATACTATTTATTAAAAATTCCTGAAATCTCTTGTATTAAATAACATATTTGCTAACTATATAAAAATTTGTCTTGTATCAAATGTCTGTTCCTTTCAAATTTCATTATAATTTCAACGAATTGTTTTGAAATTACATCATCAATTGAATTATTATTAAATAGTATCATGTACAGTTTTTTTATGACAATTGGTCTTTTCATTTATGTTTGCCTACACTCAGGGAGCATGTCTTATGGTGCCACTTTTAATGACCTTTAACAGATCAGTTTGCTATGAAACTTACTTTGATAATTCTTTTGTGTTATAATATATATAGTTTAAAGTTTTAAAAATTTAATTAAGAAAGTAAATTAGAAGAAACAAATAAAATAAATGTAGGACATGTCATATAAACTAGCGGCATATAATTCAATGATACATAAAGCATTTTCAGTTCCTATGAACAAATGTAATTTTGATAGAGGGATTAACACAATTGAACAAATAGCAACATCTCATTACATATGATAAATAAACTAATCAATAAAAAAGAGGAAAAAGTGGCATTACAACTAATATTTCCTAAACAAACTGAAGAGATAAAAAGTTATAAAACCATCACATATGCAGGAAATATTTCTAATAATATTTCAAAGATAATATATTTAGCAACAAATACAACAATTTCTTTTAAAACAGAAAGTAACGTATGTACCAAATTGTTAAATGTAAAAACAAAAATATCCCCCTTAAAGAAGTCTGGTATGGTAAATGCCTTCAGAACATCGGCGGAAAAATATAACATGCAAGTATCAACCACTAAGACCAAAACTATGCTAACGGCAAGAGAACCCAGACGATGCAAAATTGTAATTGACGATGAAATAATAGAGCAGGTTACAAAGTTCGAATACCTGGGTATAGAAATATCCAGCTACGGAGAGCTAAAACAACGTGTACGAAAACAAGCAAATAAGGCATCTTACATATCAGGTTGTCTGAGGGATGTTATTTGAAGAAACAAAGACATGAGACCGGATGGGAAAGTTTGTATATATAAGGCATGTGTTAGACCAATATTGACATATGCAATAGAAACGAGAGCCGACACAGCGGAAACAAAAATAATAGCGAGAACAACAGAAATGAAAACTTTAAGATCAATCGCTGGCAAAACATTGAAAGATAGAATTCCAAACAATCAGATAAGAGAACTATGCAAGGTACAAGATGTTGTACGATGAGGAAGACAGAGAAGACGGGAGTGGAGTACACCACTTATTACACTCCTTCACAATACACGTTGACATTATCTCTTCAACTAATAATGATAAAATAATAATAAAATAACGACACAACAAATAAATATTACAATATAGCAATTAAAATATACACCAAAATACCGAAACCAAATAATAACCTCAACACTTGAACTAAGAAACGATAACAGATAACCCAACGAAACGATCACAACAGGATAAACGAAAATGATTGGATGAGCAATATGACATCGCGCATACGCAGTTATAGAAATCAATGAAATTTGATTACTAACGACGCTACAGTTTTCGTTAATTTTTAAAATCCACCGATTTTAATTACTGGACAGGCTCTTTATATGGCACGGTCTGCAGTGTCCCTAGCCTGATCGTGTCTGCTTAATTGGCTCTAATGTTATGAGACCACAAAGATGTGCGTCTTGAAGGTTTTTTGTTTCGACCTTGTGAAAACTTTTCAAAATAAATTGACTTTGTGTCTCTGATAATGCGTCTAAACAGTTATAACGCACACAACTGCAATAATAATTGTGATGTTAGGAACAATAAATCGTTAAAACCGTAAAAACTTATTTGCAATTATCACCAATTTGCCTTTCTGTAATAGTGTTTCCCTTATGATTAATGCTCGCGTTTAACTTTAATTTTTTTCACTTTTTTGCTTTTTCCAAAGGAACGACGTGTTCCGTGGTTTTAAATTTAAACACTAACAGCAACAAGTTTCCGTCAAAAACAGCACATGTCTGTGCGATTTTTGCGGAAACCCTTATACTTCGCCATGCAAATCGTCTTGATATATGTGGTTTTTGCTAGAAATAATTTGTAGAGGCAACAATATGATATTTTTTAATACAGTGTTGCCAATTACTGAGGAAGTAAATTTCTTGACAAATGTTGTTTTTGCTAGAAATCGTTCATTTGCAAAACAAACCAAATATATACAAAATTACAATACCATAACATATGCTGATAATTTTTCTAATAAGCAACAAATGTAACATTTTCTTTTAAATCAGAAAGTAATATAAGTGCAAAATTGTTGAATATGAAAACAAAAATATCCCCATTAAAAAAGTCTGGTATATATAAAAGTAAATGTCCAGAATGGAATGCTGTATATATAGGTCAAACACTTAGAAATTAGATACAATGAATACTTACGAGCAAACAATTTAAAACAACCAAAGAAATTCCATTATGTGAAACATCTACTTGACACCAAACATACATTAACACCTAACTAGAAGTACTACATATTTTTGATAAGAAACAAGAACTAGATTTCCTTGAATAATTAGAAATTAGAAAAGACTTAAGAAACCCACAATATGAAGTCGTGAATGAACAAATAAATCTAGTAAGTTCTCTACTATTGAACTGTCTTCTTAAGTAATAATTAAAGACCTTGGTGCAAAAACCGGACGGACAAGTCCATTTTTGTGTGAAATGACTTTTTTTCGATACATTTATGTATTAAACTATGCCAATCGGTTGGTAGAAGAATCAGGCAAGTCCTAAAAACAGCAACGTTGATATATGACTTGGTCGCTCACCGTATTGGGTGCAAGAATCAGCCAAGTCCAGGACTTGTTCGGTTTTTGCACCAACTGCTTCAAAACGCGGAGATGATTTGGCTAGGCAGGGGAATAGGCAGTATGATGTGGTTGCTGCTCAGTTGTTGCTGGTTTAGTTTCATTTATTCAGAGACTGTTGTGTAGTTTAGTGGTTCACGTTGCTTGTTTAGCGCAAAGATACGATGTCGTCTTCCGACGAGTCTGAACTGTTTCAATCCTCTGGCAGTAAGTACGTACCTAGTGACGAAAATATTCCGAATACCAGTGGTTTGAACAAAAGGAAGAATATAAAAATACCATCAACAACATACAGCATTCAAAAACAAAAGGGTGAAAAAAAGACAAGGAATGGAGAAAATTGACAAAGAAATGTCAGAAAAACAAAAATGTCCAGAGGAGAAACGCATGTGTTGGCAAAGATGGGTAAAATAAAGCATAAAAGAAAAGTGGGAGAGAATTGTAAGTGCCGTCGCAGATATTTTTTAAACATAAGTGAACAACAGAGAAATCATATTCTGCAGCAATTTAATGCTTTAGCTGACAAAAAAAACATGATATTTAAGTAGGCGGCGTGATTACTGCAAAATATATTTCTAGCAAAAGAATAAGATTTGGAACTGGTAAACAATAGACTGGAACTATTTTCTACAAGGTAATATTTTTATTTATTTATGGTTTTATCATTATTATTACAAGCCTTCATTTAACTTCACTTCGTCGATTTTGAATGACTTCTATACATTCCATTGACCTCAAATTTGGCATAATTTATAGTTCTGATGACAAGTGTTTTAAGACTTTCCTATTTTTTGTACTTTTTAGTATATTCAGTAAAACATTTTAATGCATTTAATAAAAGATTGTTTTTAAACGTTTTGTTTAAATATTATTTTATTCTTTACAGGTTCGTGTCGGCGGCAGTGAATTTGTGGTATGCAGAGCACTTTGTGCGATTCATGGTATCAAGAAGCATCGACTGATCCGTATAGCCACTGCTTTAAAACTTCAGCTCAACCAGATATGAGAGGTAAGTACTCATTCAGGCCGATCAAAATACCTTACTTAATTTTAGCTACTATTGACAATCACATTAAAAGTTTACCACGTCGCTCTTCGCACTATAGTAGAAAACAAATTAAGCAAGATCTCACTTATCGTCTGAACTTAATTTTTCAAAAATGCATTCGCTATATCTACAAAAGTGTGAGTCTCATATTAAAAAAAATTTAAATGGAATGAGAAACTTAACCAAGTGATACATATGACTTTTATTATTGTCGGATTTCAGATCGCCCCGGCCAGATACCTGCCAAACATGTGACAAACTACAGAATGCCATTCAAGTTGAACAGGACGTTGATGCGAAAAGAGCTTCACATACAGAGAAAGAACTTCATATCAGAAAAGCGGAATCATTTACACTGCTTTAAAAGAAAAAGCAAAGCTGGTTAAAACAGATGAATCTATACGAATACTTTGTTTTGACATCCTGCAAAATCTACCGCTGTCGCACGTTGCCACTGGAGATGTTTTTCTATAAACGCCAAGTATGGCTGTACAGCTTTTGCATATATTTTGGAAAATTTGGTATGTCTACTTCTTACATGTACGATCAGGTAACATCTAAGAAAGGCAGCAATGAAGTAATCAGTTTTCTACAGCATTATACTCGTATTGATACATTTTTGCCAGATACCTTGACAACGCTGAACTTGTTTTCTAAAACCGCCTTAGCAAAAAATAAAATTTACATCATAATCAAGTACTTTTAAATTAAACAACAAGGGATCCACCAATACCCAGAACCCGACCACAGTTTCTTGCCCTGTGACCGTTCTTTTGGTTTGATAGAAAAATAAAAGAGAAAAAAGTAAAAAGTACACGTCCCAGAAGAATGAAAGGACTTACTGCGTAAAACATCCAAACAATTTCGCGTAGTAGAAGTGAATCAAGAGATGGTTAGGGACTTCTCAAACCATGTTAAACCAATGATTAAAACTATCTTTTCTAGCACAGACAAGAAGTTGAAATTTCTCGTTTCTACTTACCGCTTATTTAAATACGAAAAAGGGTCTAACTTAATTGAATGCAGTCTTGCTACAAGGATACCATTGTTTACTAAATTTTCCGCAATATAACCTGGAACTATTTTGTCACTACCAACATCTAAAATGGCCCAAATGCATCCTTTCCCCTCAATGAAAAAATACCAAGGACGTTAAGCCCTTCGCAGAAAAAAATATACCAGCCGAAGTTCAGTGGTACAACACACAAATTTTGGGAGATGAACCGACTGCTGAAATACCACGTGAAAACGAAGTAGTTGAAGATGTAGCCTATGATTCTGTTTTTTCGTTAGATTTAGTTCCTATTTCATGTTATACAGTTTGTCAAATAAAATCCTTAAAATATATTATTTACATTTTTATTTATTTATGATATTATTCTTGGGGCAAAAACCGGACAAGTCGAAATTTTCAAAAATAGTTATGATAAATTGGCAGCTGTTCGTAAAGTATTCGACCGATTCGTAGAAGAGTTATTCAGTTAGCCGATTCATAATTGTTGACAAAAAGTTAGAAGGTTTTCGAGGAAGGTGCTCATTTATTCAGTCGAAACCCAACAAATATGGAACCAAAGTGTACGCTCCTATTTGCGCAAAAACTTTTTACACGCACAAGTTGGAAATCTACGCAGGACAACAGCCAGACGACCTCTACAGTAGCAAGCCAAAATACCTGGTTGTACGACTTGTGGAGCCTTTATATGGATCAGGTCGTAACATTACTTGTGAAAACTAGTTTACCAGAGTATAACTATTGTACACTCTCAAAGAGAAACGATTGCCATTGATAGGTGCTTCACAAAAAATAGCGCCAACACCCCTCTGAATTCGTTAACACCAAAGCTAGAGCTGTGAGCAGTAACCTTTTTGGATGTGGTAATGGAGGTACGCTTGTGTCACACGTTTAAATATTCGTAATCATTAGATAATTTTATGTAAATTTGCTCCGGTACTTTCTCCCCTATCTTGTAAAATAACTGTTAGGGGTGAGTGGGAAAGATGACTCGATAAAACAGTTGTAACTTTTGTTCCGCTTTATGAATTTTGATAAACTTAGTATCATTTGAAAGGGAGCCTTAAAAAGAGATAACAGTATAATTGACTGGGAGGCATTTTGAGGTTATGTGAAGTTTTTATTATTGCTCATTATTTAGCGAATTGTTTGGATCATAGACCAATTTACTGTTAAAATCAGTTCTTTTAAAAGATGTATTAACCTTTTTAGCTCATTGTATATTGGTGAGTATAGATTTAATATATTATTAACTTCTAACCATATGTTCTTTAAATGATGTCTAAAATATTGTGAGACGGGACCATTAGAATGCATATTTTACAAATTATGTTTTATAACTGTCTCGACACTTACTTCGTAAAATCTACTCATATTAGTGTTTTAAATGAATATTGATTTATCGAAACATTTGTCAATTTTTTAGAATTTTCAACAATTTTTATTATTTTGTGGTATTAACTTTCATATAAAACACTAAATTATTAATTATAATATGGTGTACAATCTTGTATAATCTATAAATTTTTGTGGAACTTTTTAAAATTACATTAACTAAATACTTGATGTAATCCAGTCAATTTAGACATCCGAGGTTACAAAAATTCGCACCCAGCTAAAACTTGGTAGGGTTATTCAAAATACCATCATAAATGGAATCTAAAAAGTCCTCATCAATCGATACCTAGAAAATAATTTACACGAGGCCAAAGGTCACAAAAACTTTAGTACTTGAGCTACTTTTTTTCTCGGAATAACTAGCTGTCTCCTCATCTCGGAACCATCATCGTTTTCAAGGACTCTTTTCAACAGCCCTTCTTCCAGGACAAGGCAGTCACACTGAGCCCAATATACCTTGAGTGTCGATGAAAATCTTGACACTTCTTGCCAGGTAGGTCGCCGATTTTCGTTCTTCCACTGCCGAATCTTCTTTTGGCAAGGATCATTCTTCTGATCTTCTCTCATCCTGGTGAGTGACCATTCTTCGTTGACTACAGTAGTTCTTGAAACTGCAGCTTCCCTAGATTCCGCCTTGTTGCACTGGGAGCAGTCTGTTGGGCACGGCCGTCTAGACAGGGAGTCGGCATTTCGGTGACACACCAGCTCGATGTTCGATGTTGAAATCGTACTCTTGAAGTCGTTCGATTCATCTAGCGATCTGGCCCTCGGGATTCTTGAACTGCATCAACCACTTGAGTGATGCATGATCAGTCTGGATTAAGAACTTCCCACCGTAGAGATACTGGTAAAAGTTCTCTTCTCGTGACGCAGTAGTTTCATTCTGGTTTGGAGAGGACTTTACTGAAATATCCCAGCACTCTTTCGTGTTCTCATTGGATCTGTGAGAGCACTCCTGCAATTCAAACGTTGCTTGCATCAGTGCCTCAAGAATAAAGTCTCTCTCTGGTAAAGGGTATCCTAATATCGGCGCCGTGGTTAAATTCCTCTTCAAGGTTTCAAAAGCCGTTTGAAAGTCTTCGTCCCATTGGAAAGCTCTTGCTTTTTCTGTAAGTCGCGTTAGAGGCTTGGCAATATCTCCAAACTTCCTGATAAATCTTCTATAATATGTGCAAAGTCCTCCTAATTTGATGTTTGTCGATTGGTTGCGGCCATTGCTGTCTGGAATCAATATTCTCTGGATCTACCGCCACTCCTTCTTTGCTCACAATATGACCTAGATAGTTGACGCAGTTTTGGAATAGCTGACATTTCTTCGGGTTTAACATGAGCTGGGTAGCTTGGACTCGTTTGAATACGTCTTCCAAATTCTTCAGGTGTTCGTCAAATGCCTTCCCCAGCACTACGATGTCGTCCAAATAGACCAGGCATGTCTTCCAAGGCAACCATCTCAAGACATTTTACATGAGTCATTCAAATGTCGCAGGCGCATTGCGGAGCCCGAATTGTATGACGTTGAATTGCCATAATCCAGATCCGGTGGTAAAAGCAGTCTTCTCTTTGTCTTCTGGGTCCATTTCTACTTGCCAATAACCAGACTTCAGGTCCAAGGTGGAAAACAGTTCGCTGCCGGCCAAAGTATATAGCATATCGTCAATTCGATGCAGAGGATAGCTGTCTTTTTACATCACGTTGTTAAGCTGGCGATAATCCACGCAGAATCTCGTAGCTCCATCCTTTTTCTTGACGAGCACTACTGGAGACACGCATGGACTAGTAGATGGTTCTAATACTTTTTCTTCTGCCATCTCTCGAATTATTCTTTCCACTTCCTCTCTCTTCGCTCGTGGAAGTCTTCGAGCTGATTGCCTAATTGGTTTAGCATTACCAGTATCGATTTTGTGTTTGACGGCTGATGTTCTACCAGCCTTTCCTCCTTTTGGTACGAATAGGTCTCGATGCTGCAAGAGAAATTCTCTCATATTTTTTTTTCAGCTCGATCCAAAGATTGACCAGCTACTGATAACATCTGTTCGAATCTTGCATTGGAATTGTCAGTGGTCGTTGTTTGGCGAACTATAGACGTCACAGTTACGCAGGATCCAATCCTGGTGTCCTTCTTGATGGTAACTGGGTAACCATTCACGTTTATCACACGTACTGGGATCTCTTTCGCCGGCGTACCTAATTTTCCAATTAGTACTCCTTTGCCAACCTCTTCGTCGTGGTTCCTTGTCTCCATCATAACCGATGTACCTTCTTCCATGATTCCCTGTAGCCGCGCTACTATCATGGTTTCGCTTCGTGCAGGTAGAACGGTATCTTCCTATACAGCTGCCAACACCGCGCTGTCTTCATATGGATGAAGGAATACCTCCTCGGAACCCACTTTAATGGCTCTGTTTCTAAAGTCTAATTGGAAACCATGTACATTCATTACGTCCATTTGCAGAATCGCATATTCTTCAAAGTCAGCTACGATTACCGTATGCGTGAACTTTTCTGTGCCAATTCCCAATTGGATTTGTGTCTCACCGTGAACGTTCGCACTCTCACCTGTGGCGGTCCGCAGTCGCAGTATCGTTGGTAGAAGCTTCTTCTTGGAGTTTCTTATCTCTGGTCGTATAATGGTTCCTAGTTGCTCCAGTGTCAACCAGCAGAGCCTATTTCTTGCCATTTACTTCGCCATCCACATATACACTGTCGTTGCGACATCAGTATGAGAGGGTCTTTGGAACGATCATGGGTCGGTGCTGCGCCCTCGTAGCACCCGTTCTAGTTTTCCTGTGACTGGGGTTCTTGGTTTGCAGGAGTCCTGGGGCGCTTACATGAACTGCGTACATACCCAAGCTCGCCACAATTCCAGCATCTCATCTTTCTCGGCTTCTTGTCCATCATACTTTTGATCAAGCTGACGATCTGGCCAAACTTGTCCTCGTCGCCTTCTTCTCGGATGGTCCTATTTTTGTTGTAACCCGAAGCCTTCGTTGCTGCTTCATATTCAAGAGCAGATGTCAATGCGTCAACTAATGTTTTGGGACGGGCTAAATGAAGCGTCCTTTGCATATCGGGGTCACGTAAACCGTCAATAAAGGCCTTTATGCCCAGACACTCCATCATGTTCTCTGCTGCTGATGGATAAGCAAATAGAACGAGTCGGGCAATATCCATTTCATATTCTTGAAGTGCTTCATAGCCTTCGGTTCTTCAGCTGGTATTGGTACAAATGTTCTAGATGTTCGTGAACATATCGCATGTCCAATCTCTTCTTCAGCTGCTCGAAATCATCCGTTCCTTCCAGAGGTATCGTCTGAAGTACATCTGAGGCATCTCCCCGAAACGCGATAGTTAAGTTCACTGCTTTCTCCTTGTCGGACCAATTATTCACTCTATCGGCTGCTTCAAACTGTTTTACGTAATTGGTCCACCACACCTTTCCATCGAACGTTGGGGCCTTGACTCAGGTTGAACTGCCAATATCATCTGTCTTGTGTTGTGTTTCTGGCTTGCAGATCTCGATCTTCTTTTCTTCTGCTGAAGTGTCTTGTGTTCTTAAATCGGCAATCTTTGTCTCTAACTCCTTGATTTTCTCGTCCTTCTGATTTTCGATCGTTGTCATCTTATTCTCCATGTCTGATTTTATTTTTTCGTTCATCGATGTCAGCTTATTCTCAATGTCCGATTTTAGAGACGAAATTTTATTCTCGACTTCAGCAGCAATGTCATTTTTAGTTGAAATCTTCTCTTCCGTGGCAGAAATATCGTTCTTCATTGCAGAAAAATCATTCTTCATATCAGAAATTGACGAGATTAAGGTGGAAGCCTCGTCTTTGAATAAGAATGTTTCTGGATCCAAGCCTTCACTTTCCAGTGCCATTTTGAATCTTTCTATTAATTCGCTCTTCTTACCGGACGTTTCGAACTCGCGGTTTTCCAGTTCTGCCTTTAATTCCGTTACTTTTAGGTCACTTAGTCTCTTAGCCATTTTCGTGTAACTATTTATTTAAATCATCCCACTTCTGACACCAATGTATTGTTTTTCTTATTTAATTAAACCGTAAACTGGTGGGATAGACTTTAAACACACGGTATGGCTAATTACGAATTTATTTAAACACTAAACTACTCACTAACACTTAATTTATATACACACAAACTTAATTATTAATTTATATCAACACTTCACTGTTCGCTATTTCGGTGTGTTCTTGTTTATTTCACGAGATCACTTTATAAACTAAACTCTCTCACTGATCGGTCCTTTATATATTAGTGCCTTTTATACTAGATAATTCTAGATTGAGGCTTACACAAAAACAATTAGCTCTCTGGCATTTTCTAAATAAGACTGGTCACAAAACAATGTCTAGGTAAGATAGTCACAATCGTAAACAGTTCTAAGAACTCCCTGCGCATCCGCCATAATTTTAACTTCCATACATGGCTTAAACAGAGTCGGATTCAGGGACTATACCAGTGTTCTGTTTCGTAACAATCATTTAAATTTTACGAGCACCCGATATGTATGCAAAATTTTTACGAAATAAAATTATTTTTACAGCGTATTCGGGTTTCTATGCCAATGAGTACCTATAATTGGCTTGTCTCTGTTAAATCTGCGTGTATTTTACCGAATCTTACAGAAAAAGTATTCTTCCATAATGATGTCTGCTACACTTATGTAATTCTGTTTTCATATTTTCACGCCCCTTAAGATTATGTAGGCACACTTTGTTTATATTGTAAATATCATTCTGTATTAGATTGCAATATCTTCCATCGATCATCTGGAAAATACCAATACTCAAAGCCAATAACAAAAAAATTAGTACAATGCAGGTTTACCCAAATAATCGACGAATGCAAAAGGTTACAAACTTTTCGTCGCTTAGTGTAGATTACATTTTATGTAATACCTCTCATTTATTAGAAAGAAAATCATGTTAACCTTGTTATAGCAAAAATAGTTTACCACAAAACAGTAGGGATAAAAAATTTGCACAATATCTCATTATTATTTCTTAGATCCACATCATAAGTACCCAGTTCACATCTAACTAGAAAAGTGTGTTTTTCTATTACAATAATACCTTATTTGATTAACCTTGCCCTGTTACATCTGTGTCACCAGCAATAGCAAGTAAGTATATGTGCTAGATTTAATTTTTGCGTTTTAAAAACAAATGGTATAATTGTATTCTTTTGGGCATTCGTAAATTTTTTAATTAAAAAAATTGGAATAAGAAGAAAAAAGTACTTATAATCATTTTATTATATATTTATATATTGAAAATTCATTAGCGCAAAATAGTGAAAATATATGGACTTTTTCACAAATTGTTCGCCTTGTATATGAAAATCACGTCATAGGATTCCGTTGAAAATTTTGTACGATATGAATGAAAGTATTTCGAGTTCTCCTATGAAAAAATATCGCTACCTTTTCGGACTCCCTTATGAGATATAGGGTGATGAAAAAAATCAAGGTTTTTATTTAATAAAGATACGTAATCTTTCAAATTGACGTCATTCGACTCTGTACACGATGAAACACTTCATTTAACATCCTTCACGAGAATTTTGTCATTTTCGGTGGGTTTATTACTACAAGGTGTCCGAAAAACCAAAATTCGTTATTTTTGTATATTCGTGAATCATATTGTATGAATTGTATCAACTGTGATAAAAGATGAAATTAATTTATAATATTATGTGATAATTCAACCTTTTTTCGCATTTTCTCTTTATAAAACAACAAAATTATGAAAGTCTCAAAATGGCATTATTATCAAGTGAAATCGCCCTGTAATACGAAAAGATTTGTAAATGAATTTGTCATACAAGGATGTGATGATAATACCATCAAAGATAAATCAGAACTTGGGAGATACGGAGTGATCAAATGTGAATATTTCTCATATTCAACACCCTGTACCTCGAAAACTAGTGTTAGGATCGTGTTGCGCCCATTGAAACATTTCACCAGAATTATCAATTCTACAACATATCAAAAATTCAAGAAATTTGACGGAGAGCCATTTTCCCATATAAGGTGTGCGAGGTCCTTTTGAGAAAAATACCATACCAATTGATATACACTGATTTAATACATCATTATGAACAAGCTATATTTTATACGGGGTGTCAGTTTGAAAACGTACCACCCTCTATATTTCGGCCCTTATAGAAAATTTAAAGATAGAAGATACGAAGCCACGTCACACTTTTTCTTTACGCTGGTTTTCAACTAAATTACATCTACTCTCTAGCGAGGGCGGGCACAACCCCTAAAACCCGAAATGGAAAGATGTTTGACTATTACCTCATTTTAAAGGTCGTTTAACTAACTTCTCAGAAATACCACATTATTGACCTTTTTTTAGCAATTCTCGAGAAACTGTATACAAGTTTTACGTATCAGAAACAACAGTTTCTGATATTATTTTAATGAATAAAAATGAGTTCGCATTACATAACGGTAAATTTTTAAGGTATTACTTTTCCGCCCAACCTATCTAATATGCGAGAAAAGTATTGGTTTACCCCAAAAAAAGTTGGAATTTTGAAAAAAAATTTTGAGTTATTTTTACGTTTTCCATCAACAACACGAAAAAACGGTTTTTAGAAAAAAAATCTTGTGTGTATGTCGTCGTCGTCGTCATCGTCGTTATCGTCGGCCACTTTTCCTTACATGTCTTGTTAGCACGATACAGCCTCCGGAGTGCAATAAGTCACAAGTTTGATGATGGAATATTGTTAAGGACATGTCACATATGAACCCTATTGATATTAAGCTCACCAGAGCCAGTACAGCGGGTGCTATGGTACTTGAAGTACTATATTTTGTCATTTTTTGAGAAATTTCAGTTTGTTAGCACGATACAGCCTCCGGAGTTCAACAAGTCACCAGTTTTATGATTGATTATTATTCAGAACAGCTCACTGATAAACCCTATAGAAATTCAGCTCACCAGAGCCAATACAACAGGTGCTACAGTACTTTAAGTACGATATTTTTGTCATTTTTGGAGAAGTTTCCGTTTGTTAGCACGATACCGCCCCCGGAGTATATACAAGTGACCAATTTTATGATTGGATATTATTCAGAGCGTCTCAAAGGTGAACCCTATTGATATTAAGCTCACTAAAGCCACTACAACGGGTGCTATGGTACTTGAAGTAACAAATTTTTGTCATTTTTGGAGAATTTTCAGTTTGTTAGCACGATACAGCCTCCAGAGAGTATACGATTAATCAATTTTTTGATTGAATATTGTTCAAAGTGGCTCACAGATGTACCCTATTGATTTTCAGTTGACTAGAGCGAGTATAGCGGGTCCTATAAATCCAGATATACTAAATTTTTGGTTTTTTTGGTGAAATTTCGGTTTGTTAGCACGATACATCCCCCGAAGTGTATACAAGTAACAATTTTATGATAGAATATTGTTCAGGGTCACAGATGCGGAAAAGTTAGTTTTGCTCTTTAAAACCGTTTATTGTTGCTTCTAATATGCAACAAAATAATAAAAAAGCATAATATTCAGTTAAAAATTATTATTAGACATAATGTAATTTACCTAAACTAGTAGTCGTACAGGTTATAGTGTAGAAAAAAGAACGCGGGAATTATGGATTCTCTTTTAATGATTCCGTTTTTAAAAACTATTATATAAAGTGTATTCAATAAAAATACAATATACTGTTACGAAATCACTCACTGGTGCCCCTGAATCCGACTCTGTCTAAGCTATGTATGATAGTTAAAATTTTTGGCGAATGCACAGGGATTTCTCCGAACTGTTTACCATTATTTTTTGTAACTATTCTTATCTAGACATTTCCAGTATGGTCCATTATTTCTGTGAGCCGCAAGCTAAAAAGATCTAGAAAATAAGGCATTAAATATATAAGAGAGGTTACCTACCAACGGAGTCAGTTTATAATTTGTGTGTATATAATATAAATTAGTGAATAGTTTAGTGAATAAATAAATTAAGTGAGTAGACTTACCGAGTGTATAAATTTATCCCTCCCGTCAGGATAAACTGTTTTAAATAAATAAGAAAAATATTACATGGGTGTCAGGTGTGAGATAATATAAATAAAGATCTACGTAAAATGGCCAAGAGACTAAGCGACCTGAAAGTGACGGAACTAAGAGCAGAATTGGAAAATCGTGAGTTGGAAACGTCCGGTAAGAAACAGTTTTATTTGATGACGAGACTTCCACCTTATCTCGTCAATTTCTGCCATGGAAGAGAAGATTTCAACGAAAGTGAAAAACGATATTTCTGCTATAGAGAACTATATTTCTGTTATGAAGAACGACATTTCTGATAATATGGACGAGAAGATTTCTGCTATGAAGAACGATATATCTGCCGATATCTTATTAATGAAAAATTACATTTCCGCTGACGTTGAACATGAAATTTCGTCCCTAAAATCTGAAATCGAGAATTACATGTCAACGATGGATGAGAAAATCGAGAATAATATTTCAACGACGGACGAGAAGATTGAGAATGAGATGACAACGATGGACGAGAAAATCAAGGAGTTAGAAAGAAATATGACATATATTAGAACTCAAGACACGCCAGCGGAAGAAAAGAAGACCGAGCAAACAAAACCTTGCAAGCCAGAAACACACCCCAAGTTAGAAGACATTGGCAGTTTTATCCGAGTCAAGGCCCCAATTTTCGATGGAAAAATATCGTAGACCAATTATGTGAAACAGTTTGAAGCAGCTGCTAGAGTGAATAATTGGTCCGATAGGGAGAAAGCAGTGAACTTAACTACCGCGCTTCGGGGAGACGCCTTAGATGTACTTCAGACGATACCTCTGGAAGAAACGGATGACTTCGTGCAGCTGAAGAAGAGACTGGACATGCGATATGGTCACGAACATCTAGAACATTTGTACCGGTTCCAGCTGAAGAACCGAAGGCGGAAACGTAACGAAACCCTTCAGGAGATTGAGCTGGATATTGCCCGACTAGTTCGATTTGCTTATCCATCCGAACCAGAGAGCATGATGGAAGGTTTGAGCACCCAGGCCTTTATGGACAGCTTATGTGACCTCGATATGGAGCGGATGCTTCGATTCACCCATCCCAAAACCATGGTAGATGTGTTGACCGTTGCTCTCAAATATGAAGCAGCCACGATGGCTTCGGGATATAGCAAAGGTAGGACAATGCAGGAAAAAGGTGACAATGACAGACTTGACCAGATCGTCAACTTGTTGACAGTTATGGTAGACGGAAAGCCGAAGAAGATCAGGTGTTGTAATTGTGGCGAGCTAGGCAATGTAGGCAGTTCGTGTAAGCTTCCTACGACTCCTGCAAACCAAGAACCCCTTAAATGCAAAGCAGCCACGAAGGATTCGCGGTACAACAAAGTTAGGACCATGCAAGAAGAAGGTAACCAAGACAGACTGGACCAGATCGTTAGCCTGATAAAGAGTATGGTGGACAAGAAGCCGAAGAAGATCGAATACCGGAAGTTTGGCGAGCTAGAGCACGTACGCAGCCCGTCTAAGCGACCCAGGACTCCTGCAACCCAAGAACTCCAGTCACGGGGAAAACTAGACAAGGGCGAACATCAAGCTGATGTGAATCACCGAAACGCCGAGTCTCTGCCTAGACGGTCATGCCCTGTACACTATTCTCACAGCAATAAGTCGAAATCTAAGGAAGTTGCAGTTTCAAGAATTACGGTAGTCAACGAAGAATGGTAACGCACCAGGATCAGAGAAGATCAGGAGAACGATTCTCACCTAAAGAAGATTCGGCAATGGAAAGAAGAAAATCGGCGACCTACCTGGCCAGAATAATCAAGATTTTCACCGACACTCAAGGCATATTGGGCTCATTGGGACTCCCTTGTCTTGGAAGAAGGGCCGTTGAAAAGAGTCCTTGAAAACGATTATGGTTCCGAGATGAGGAGACAGCTAGTTATCCTCAGAACTAGAGTAGCTGAGGTACTGAAGAAGTTACCATCGGGAGGTCATCTGGGAGTGAAAAAAACCCTTCAAAGAGTACGTGAAAGGTTTTATTGGATGAACAGCTCCGACGATGTAACGGACTGGTGTAAGAAATATACGACTTGTGCTACGAGTAATGGACCTCATTGCAAGAGAAGGGCACCTCTGAAACAATATAATGTTGGAAGCCCTTTCGAAAGGATTGCTTTAGACATCGCTGGACCATTTCCGACGACAGGAAATGGTGATAAATACATCCTGGTAGTAATGGATTATTTCACAAAGTGGGTGGGAATTTATGCGATCCCGAATCAAGAGGCCACAATTGTCGCGAATATACTGGTGGTGAAAGAATTTATCAGCCGATATGAAGTGCCCTTAGGAGTCCACAGCGATCAAGGAAGAAATATCGAGAGCCATGTATTCCAGGAGATTTGTGACAAACTGGGAATGAAGAAGACCAGGACAACAGCGTTGCATCCACAGTCAGATGGAATGGTCGAAATAATTAATACGACCGTTGGAAAATACCTGTCTAAAGTAGTTTCCAGCCACTAGAAAGACTGGGACCAGTATCGCTCCCTATTTGCGTTGGCTTATCTATCCGCAATCAATAAGTCCACGGGTGAAACGCCTGCGAAAACACTGTTTGGACGTGAAATGAGACTCCCTTGTGTCCTGGAATTTGGCTGTCGGCCTGGCGAAGATCTAGCAGGAGAAAATTACATGATCCAATTGAGAAGAAGGATGGACGATGTGCACGAATTGGTTCGAACGAATCTTCAAGGCTACAGAAGGCAGTTTCGACGAAGGGGGCAAAGTATGGTTACACAACCCGACAAAAAGCAAAGGATTTTCTCCAAAATTACAGAAATCATGGGAAGGTCCGACGTAATAAAGAAGAGGATTAACGATATCATCTATTGTATAAGCAAGATCCCCAATGGAAAACCGACAGTAGTCCACCAAAACCGACTAGCGCCATTCGAAGGCGACTATGACAAAGAGGGAGAGGTGAACCATCGACAACAACAGTCTGACCCAACCTTCAAAGAATTTATGGACGCATACGGAGGTACCGGGAAAGACAGATGCGGAGTCACTACAGAACAAAGATAAGATTTGTTCACGCTCCCGGAAGAGTACTCACTGGCATATAACATAAACACGTACGAGGTTTGGCAACCGAATTGGACAAATAGATAAACTTGAAGATCAGATGCCAGCCCCTGGCAAATCACTGAGACTCAAATAGAATTCGAGGTACGTCTTCTACCTGGTAACTAGAAACGAATTTCCCGATCGATCCACCTACCGGGATGCGTGGGAAGCGCTACGAAGCCTTCGAGATCATATGCTGGAATCCCACGTGTAGAAACTAGCAAATGCCCAAGATAGAGAGCAGCCAGTTGGATTGGCGTGTCGTCAGGAACATGATAGAGGTGATCTTTCAAGAAACCGGTGTCCACATATTAACTTGCAGCTATACCCCTCGTTATCGGTTAAAATTTTGGCGAATGCGCAGTGATTTCTCCGAACTGTTTACCATTTTTTTTGTGACTATTTTTATCTAGACATTTCCAGTAAGGTCCATTGTTTTTGTAAGCCGCAAGCTAGAATGATCTAAAAAATAAGGCATTTAATACATAAGAGAGCCTTCCTTCCATCGGAGTAAGTTTACAATTTGACATCGCGAGATAAACTGTAAACAAGTGAAAATAAATTAAGTCTAAGTAAATAAACACTAGTGAAGTGTTATTATGAACTAGTGAAAGTGAATATACTGTGTATATAATATAAATTAGTGAATAGTTCACTGAATAAATAAATTAAGTGAGTAGACTTACCGTGTGTATAAATTTATCCCTCCCGTCAGGATAAACTGTTTTAAATAAATAAGAAAAATATTACAATACTATATACGGAAACTGAACAAATATACAAACAGGTAATGTTGAATATTAAATGAGAGGTGTCTGATAAGTGAAGTAACAATAGCAATGCATTTAGTTTTATTAAAATATAAATGCTGATCAGATAATCTTCTGTCTTCTTATGCTTCGCCATGTGCATAGTTTCTGGGCATATAACTCCTCCATCCTTGAAAGACTGAAACCTAATGGAGTTAAACATATATATTTTTAATGACCGTAAATTCTCAATTTCTTATATTTTCATGGGTTTCGGTCAGAAATAAAATCACTTGCTTATAGTGGTTACGTTTCGGTCTATTTTATTTAAACCATTTTCAAACCTTTCTAAAAATGTTTTGAAAACACAATACATTTATTAAAATACATATAATTAGAAGATGTTTCTTTAAAACTTACTTTTTGATTATGCCTCCGTAGAGGCTCGTCTACTACTGTGTGAAAATAAATTAAGTCTAAGTAAATAAACACTAGTGAAGTGTTATTATGAACTAGTGAAAGTGAATATACTGTGTATATAATATAAATTAGTGAATAGTTCAGTGAATAAATAAATTAAGTGAGTAGACTTACCGTGTGTATAAATTTATCCCTCCCGTCAGGATAAACTGTTTTAAATAAATAAGAAAAATATTACAATACTATATACGGAAACTGAACAAATATACAAACAGGTAATGTTGAATATTAAATGAGAGGTGTCTGATAAGTGAAGTAACAATAGCAATGCATTTAGTTTTATTAAAATATAAATGCTGATCAGATAATCTTCTGTCTTCTCATGCTTCGCCATGTGCATAGTTTCTGGGCATATAACTCCTCCATCCTTGATAGACTGAAACCTAATGGAGTTAAACATATATATTTTTAATGACCGTAAATTCTCAATTTCTTATATTTTCATGGGTTTCGGTCAGAAATAAAATCACTTGCTTATAGTGGTTACGTTTCGGTCTATTTTATTTAAACCATTTTCAAACCTTTCTAAAAATGTTTTGAAAACACAATACATTTATTAAAATACATATAATTAAAAGATGTTTCTTTAAAACTTACTTTTTGATTATGCCTCCGTAGAGGCTCGTCTACTACTGTACAGTAGTATTAGTTAAATTTAAAAAAAAGACAATTAATGTACACAAACACAAATAATACAAACAATGAACTATGTTAAAAATGATTAGAATGTATTTACAGAGTGTCCTAATTAAAATAAAATTAGAATTAGAAATCTATTTTTTAATTTTTAATAACTAGGTAAGGTGTAGATATTCGTTTATAATAGTAAGTTCGTATATATACAGCTTAAGTTGTCTATGTCAGCTCTGAAATTGACTGAGTCAGGATTCTTTTTAATATTTATCATTTCTTTTATCAATCTTTTACTATTATTTTTTTTGTGGTTATTATTTCTACGTTGTTGAAATTAAAAGAGTGATTTTCATCAAGTGAATGTTTTGATAGTGCAGTACATTCATTGTTATTTCGAACTGATTGCTGGTGTTGTTGAATTCTCTTATGTAAATACTGGCTAGTTTGACCTATGTAAGTACCATTGCAGTCAGAGCAATTTATTTTATATATTGAGTTTATTGTGTTCTTATTATCTGGTTTGAGTCTAGAAAAAAGCTTATTTCCTGTAATGTTATTTGGTTTATCAGCAATTTTAATATTAAATGGTGTTAGGCATTTTTGTAATGGTTTATCAATATCGGGAATGTACGGAAGTGAAATATATTTTGATGGATTACTTTGGCTATGAAATTTTAATTTATTGTAATAGTTGTCAATTCTCTGTTTAATAATGGGCTCATAAAAATGTTTAGGATAATTATTTAAATCTAAGTTATTTTTGATTTTTTTAATATTATTAGGCCTGTGTTTTGGATGTGATAATTGTACCGCACTATCAGTGAGGCCAGTGACAACACTCTTCTTGTATTTTATGGGAGCGTATCAATTATGGTTTAAATATCGTTGAGACCATACCTTTTTTGTGAACCAATTTGTAGATATTCGACCGTTGTTGTCATATTCTATATTAATATCTAAAAAGTTAAAAGAACGATTTTCTATGGTGAATTGTAATTTTTTATTGAAGTTGTTAAAACGTTTTAGAATATTTTCAGTCTGGTCATATGGTACACAAAGGATACAGTCGTCGACGTATCTTTTGAAAAAAATTGGTTTTTCTGGTAACTCTGCTAAAACATTGGATTCTAAATATTCAAGTACTAATTTTGCAATCGGAGCAGAAATTGGAGATCCCATTGCTGTTCCAAATATTTGTTTATAGAAACAGTCACCAAATTGAAAATAGGTGGAATTCAAACACAAATCAACCGCCTCGCAAAATGCATCTTAGTCTAACGGTGTGAAGTTCTTGATTATATTCCATTTATTTTTAATACATTTGATTGCAAGATCCGTAGGAATGTTTGTGTATAAAGATACAACATCTAGTGAAATTATCCGGTGATTTGGAGGAATGATTTGCTTTTTAATAAAATTGCAAAATTCCCACGAATCTTTTATATGATATTCTGTTAGTCCAATTACAGACCGAAACGTAACCACTATAAGCAAGTGATTTTATTTCTGACCGAAACCCATGAAAATATAAGAAACTAATGGGAGTTATTTTTCGGTTCTGAATTACTTTCTTCTAATTGAATTTCTTCTGTCTTGTTTTTTTCTGGTCTTCGATTTTGTCTGTATTTTCGTATCCAGTATAACGTTGCTAGAGCAGTAAAAATAATTATTTTTGTTATTAATGTACCAACTATTGTACGTGTGTTAGTAATGTCAGCTTCTTTGATTGGTTTGATGTTTCTTGCAATTTGGTTAATTTCGTTGAGGCCGTCAATTCTCGTCAAATTTGGAGAATGGAACGGCTGGACTAGAAGCGTTGAGTCAAGTTTGGGTAGAATAATTGATTGGTTTTTGTGAACTTGCACATCATATGCAAATGTCTAGTCTCCTATTTCAAGTTTACATATTTCAGGAAATCTGATCATTGTTGGTTGATTTATTTCTAAATGTTTGTTTGACGTAGATTTAGTTAATACTTTTATTGTAGGATTTGGAATAATTAGTATTTTCGTTGCTAGTTATTTGTTCCACAATGGATTCTTGCAGGTTCGCATCAGTGGCGTAGCAGTGCTTGGGTGAATGGCCTTCTAGTAGTTCCAAGAAGGTGTAGTTGTCTTTTGATTTAAATTCTGGTCGGCAGTAATACTATTACCCCACACCTGACACCAATGTAATGTTTTTCTTATTTATTTAACAGTTTTTATTTCAACGGGTAGGGTAAATTCATACACACGGTAGGTCTATTCACTTAATTTATTTGTTCACTAAATTATTCACTAATTTATATTATATACACAGTATATGCAGTTAAACTAATTTATATAAACACTTCACTACTATTTATGTTCGTAGACTATTTACTTGTTCACTTGTTTATCTCACGAGATCACTGTATAAACTGACTTCTCCCACTGGTCGATCCTTTATATATTAGTGCCTTTTTTACTAGATAATTCTAGATTGCGGCTTACACAAAAACAATCGGCTCCCTGGAATTTTCTAGATAAGACTGGTCACAAAAACAATGTCTAGATAAGATAGTCACAAAAAATCGTAAACAGTTCTAAGAAATCCTTGCACATCCGCCAAAAGTATAACTTTTATACATGGCTTAAACAGAGTCGGATTCACGGACTACACTAGTATGCTATTTCGTAACATTACCCCCTGCTTAAATGGAAGTTCCCCCTGGAACTTTGGTGTAGCCGAGACTGGATGTTGGAATCGGCAACTGGCCCCATTTCTACACTTTCCGATCTTATTTGTTCGAACTAATTCATGAATATCGTCCAGCCTTCTTCTCAATTGGATCACGTAATCTTCTCCTGTTAGATCTTCTCCAGGCCGACAGCTAAATTCCTGGTCACAAGGAAGCCTCACTTCACGTCCAAACAGAATTTTTGCAGGTGTTTCACCCGTGGACACATTGACGGCAGATCGATAAGCCAATGCGGATAGGGAAATATACTGGTTCCAGTCTCTCTGATGGCTGGAAACTACTTTGGACAGGTATTTTCCAATAGTCCTGTTCATTCTCTCGACCATTCCATCTGACTGTGGATGTAATGCTGTTGTCCTGATCTTCCTAATTCCCAGATTGTCGCAAAAATTTATTCTCTGGTCACTGTGGACTTCCAAGGGCACTCCATATCGGCTGATAAATTCTTTCACCAATACATTCGCGACAGTTATGGCCTCTTGATTCGGGATCGCGTAAATTTCCACCCACTTTGTGAAATAATCTATTCTAACCAGAATGTATTTAACACCATTTTCTGTCGTCGGAAATGGTCCAGCGATGTCTAAAGATATACTTTCGAAAGGGCTTCCAACATAATACTGTTTCATATGTCTATTCTTTTGCGATATGGTCCATTACTCGAAGCACAAGTCGAACATTTCTTACACCAGCCCTTCACATCGTCGGAGCTGTTCATCCAATAAAACCTTTCACGAACTTGCTGAAGGGTTTTCTTCACTCCCAGATGAGCTCCCGATGGACTGCCGTGTAACTTCTTCAGTACCTCAGCTACTCTCATTCTAGGGATAACTAGCTGTCTCCTAATCTCGGAACCATCATAGTTTTCAAGGACTCTTTTCAACAGCCCTTCTTCCAGGACACGGGAGTCCCACTGAGCCCAATATGGCTTGAGAGTCAGTGCAAATCTTGACATTTCTTGCCATGTAGGTCGCCGATTTTCTTCCTTCCATTGCCGGATCATTTTCAGGCGAGGATCATTCTCCTGATCTTCTCTGATCCTGGTGGGTGACCATTCCTCGTTGACCACAGTAGTTCTTGAAACTGCAGTTCTCCTAGATTTCGACTTGTTGCATTTAGAATAGTCTACAGGACATGACCGTCTAGGCAAAGAGTCGGCTTTTCGGTGATTCAAATCAGCTCTATGTTCACCCCTGTCTGATTTCCCATGTGACTGGAGTTCTTGGGTTGCAGGAGTCTTGGGACGCTTAGACGGACTGCGTAAATGCTCTATTTCGCCACACTTCCGGCATTTGATCCTCATCGGCTTCTTGTCTGCCATACCTTTCAACAAGTTGACGATCTGGTCAAGTCTATCATCCTCACCTTCTTCTTGCATGCTCCTACCTTTGTTATAGACCGAAGCCTTTGTTGCTGCTTCATATTCAAGAGCAGCAGTCAATGCGTCAACCAATGTATTAGGATGGACTAATCGAAGCGTCTTCTCCATATCGTGGTCACATAAGCCGTCAATAAAGGCATGGATGCCGAAACATTCCATCATGTTATATGGTGCTGATGGATAAGCAAATCGAACTAGTCGGGCAATATCCAGTTCATACTCTTGAAGGGTTTCGTCACGTTTCCGCCTTCGGTTCTTCAGCTGGAATCTGTACAAATGTTCCAAATGCTCGTCACCGTATCGCATGTCATGTTCTTTTTCAGCTGCTCAAAGTCATCCGTTTCTTCAAGAGGTATCGTCTGAAGTACATCTAAGGTATCTCCCCTAAGCGCGATAGTTAAGTTCACTGCCTTCTCTCTGTCAGACCAATTATTCACTCAAGCAGCTGCTTCAAACTGTTTCACATAATTGGTCCACGATGTTTTTCAGTCGAACGTTGGAGCCTTGACTCAGGCAAAACTGCCAATATCATCTGTCTTGGGTTGTTTCTGGCTTGCAGGGTTTTATATGTTCAATCTTCTTTTCTTCTGCTGGCGTATCTTGTGTTCTTAAATCTGCAATATTTCTCTCTAACTCCTTGATTTTAGAGACGAAATTTTATTTTCGACATCAGCAGCAATGATAAGATATCTGCAGAAATCTCGTACTTCATAGCAGAAATATGGATCTTCATATTCGTTGAAATCATCTCTTCCGTGGTACAAATATTGTTCTTCATGGTTGAAATCTTCTCGTCCATATTAACAGAAATATCGCTTTTCATTGTGGTAATCTTCTCGTCCATATCAGCAGAAATATTAGCTGAAATTGACGAGATTAAGGTGGAAGCCTCGTCATTGAATAAAAATGTTTCTGGATCCAAGCCGTCATTTTCAAGTGCCACTTTTAGTTTTTCTACTAATTCACTTTTCTTACCGGACGTTTCCAACTCACGATTTTCACTTTCGGGTCACTTAGTATTTTGGCCATTTTTACGTAGCTATTTATTTATATTACCCCACAATTGACACCAATGTAATGTTTTTCTTATTTATTTAAAAGTTTTTATTTCAACGGGTGAGATAAATGCATACACACGGTAGGTCTATTCACTTAATTCATTTGTTCACTAATTTATATTATATACACAGTATATGCACTTAAACTAATTTATATCAACACTTTTCTATTATTTATTTTCTTAGATTATTTACTTGTTCACTTGTTTATCTCACGAGATCACTATAAACTGACTTCTTCCGCTGGTCGGTCCTTTATATATTAGTGTCTTTTTTACTAGATAATTCTAGATTGCGGCTCACACAAAAACAATCGGCTCCCTGGAATTTTCTAGATAAGACTTGTCACAAAAACAATGTCTAGATAAGATAGTCACAAAAAATCGTAAACAGTTCTAAAAAATCCCTGCGCACCCGCCAAAATTTTAACTTTCATACATGGCTTAGACATAGTCGGATTCAGGGATAAACTAGTGTGCTATTTCGTATCAATTTTATGATTTTGAATAATTGGAAATAGGTGATAGAATTAGCTGTTTCAGGATTTAATGTAGTTACATAGATAGCAAAGATTATTTTGGAATTAGAGAGGGGTACTTGTGAACCCAGGAAAAGATAATATGTTGAAGTATTTTCAAATTTCGGAATTTGTTTTTCTTTATAAATTGAATGTAGGTATTTTACCATTTCTAAAATTTCTTGACTGGGTATTACCCAACTATGACTAGAGTTCAATTTGGAAAAAGTAATGGCGTTTTCAATTTCCTCAATGTACGCAATTAAGTTTTGACAATCTAAATTAATTTGTGAAATTGAGCTGTAGAAAGTAATGAAAGTATTGAAAGTTATTAATTTTTTTTCTTTTGACGAAATGTTTCTAGACTATCTTGGAGTCTTTGTTGATTTTGCCATAAAGTTGTGAGAGATTTATTATAATGATGTAATAATTTCCTATTTAAAAATATTTGAAAATTAGTTTAATAGATTATTTGTTTTGATTTTGTTGTAAAATTACTTTATCGTATATTGCTTCGTCATCGGAATCAAGATTTCCGAAAAGCCATTTATTAAGTTGACCTATGCCATTTATTATCCCCCTCTTTGACCTGACATGTGGATAAATGTTTAATGAATTCGCATTTCGCAAATATATTTACTAAATTTTTTGTTCTTTCTATCATTTGCTCAGCTAAACTATGATAAGAAATAGGATTTGTTGCCTTAATAGCTATTAAATTATCTCTTAAAGTATAAAAATATTGTTTTACGGTTTCTATCTGCTTAATTACTGCTCTTAAATCAATATAATATATAAACGTGTGTTTGGAGTAAATAAGTTTACAAGGTCCTAAGCTAATTGGTAGTAAAGGTTTGTCTAGCTTAGTCACTTGAATATCTTCTGCCTGGGATCACATTTGGAGGGTCAGAAGTACCACTGTGATTGTTGTCCAGGTGATTTTCATCATCCTGTAACAATATTAGAGTGTTACTTTTTGGCTTTTTAATTATGTACTTGTGATAATTCCCTTTGTTAGTTTCTAGTATTATATCAGAATCTTTTATTTCTGCTTTTATGAATTTTGCTAGTTTTTTGTCTCGAAATTTTGTTTGTATGTATGCCTTATTTTGATTTGCATATGTAAGAGGTTCAGATCTTTTTTTGTTTCTTTTATTGATAATTTCCTCTTTAGTTTGAGAATTTTTCTCTCGAATTTTTTGGTAAAGACGTTTAAAGGCTTCTTTATGATTCTGTACATAGTGTGAAAACACTAAGTGATCATTCAAATCGAAAGGGTGTGAATTATTGATGTGTCCTTTTACTAATTGATCAGGGGTAAGATTAGTTTCTCGGAGACATCGAAAATGTTCGATTAGGCCAATAATATTTTGAACTAAGTGAAGCTTTCAGTTCATTTATTCCTCTATGTTCTTTTTTGTATACGTGGTTGTATTCTATTTGTTCATTTTGTTCTTCTAAAGTCAAAATATCTTGTAATATTTTTGTACAATGTACGCATTTGAATGAATTGTTTTTGAAAAACTTTTGAACAGTAACAATTTGTTCATGTTGTTCTTCTAAAGTCAAAATATCTTGTAATAGTTTTGTACAATGTACGCATTTGAATGAATTGTTTTTGAAAAACTTTTGAACAGTAACAATTTTTTAGCGTTTAGAGATTCTCTAAAATAAAAAGCATATATTAATTTCAGATCAATAAACTCTTCAACGAACGGAGTTATGCTTTGTTCTAACTTTATATGAGACAATACAACGAACACACGTGTGTTTTCAAAACATTTTTACACATGGTTTTTATATGAGTTTAAAGCTCTGTTCGTGATAAGTATTTCGAGAATTAAATTGGATTTTTTAGGATGCATGAATTGTTTCTATGTCAGTGTAGTCCCGTACTGAATTTTCATCTGGTGGTATTATTTGAACAACTGATATTATATTAATATTTTCGTTATTCCCTAAAATATTATCGATCTCATCTATTGTTAAATTACGTAGTGCAACAATTTGTTCTAGAGCTAATTCTGTTTGAGTTGATAAATAGGTAATTTAATTTATCAATTTCTCTCTCAATGATAGAGTCAAGATAGTGTGTCAAAGGCATTAAGATCACAGTTAGTTTTTATTCTCGATAAATAATCGGCTGCTAAATTAAATTTACCTTTTATATATTTTATTTTATAATCAAATTTTTCTAATTTTAATATACACTTAACTAAGCGTGAGTTTGGCTCTATTCGTGAAAATAACTACTGTAGAGGTTTGTGATCTGTTGAGATCAGGAATTCGCGACTGAATACCTAAATAAGCTCTGAAATATTTACAACCCCAAACGACTGCTAATAATTCTTTTTCTATTGTTGAGTAATTTATTTCAGCACTATTAAGGATTCGCGATGCGTATGAAATTGGGTGTCCTTCTTGAGACAACACAGCTCCAATATTAAAGTTTGTAGCATCGGTTGTTAGCTCAAAAGCTTTGTTAAAGTACGAGTATGCTAGTACAGGTTCGGAAGTTCATAAATTTTTACATATGTTAAAACAATTAATAAATTCTTTAGTATGTTCGACTTTGTTATCCTTTTTTAAACAAGGTGTCATAGGTTTGGTTACTTTGGCAAAGTTTTTTATAAATTTACGATGGTAACCTAATAGACCTAAAAATGTTTAATTTTCTTTTTGTGTACGCGGTATGGGAAAATGTTTATAGCTTCGAATTTTTTCGGCTTTGGTTTTATTCCATTTTGAGTAACTATGTGACCAAGAAATTCAACTTCTTTGTCTAACATTTCGTTAACTCGTCGTTGAACTTCTTCTTGATGTATATATGGACACTTGTAATATTTCACATATATCTCGTCGGTAGTTTTTATTGTATGTTTGATTTTCGAAGAGAACGTTAATGGATCACCTGGTTTTACAAAAATACCAGAAAATTTGCGACATATTTTAACGACGCTTTCTTTTGTTCAGAGTTCATATGATTAGTCCTTATTAAATTATTTACATCTATTTTTTGAGTATTATTATTTCTGTTTTTTTTTCATTTAGTCTATTGATGTAATCAGAATTGAATAAGCAAAAATTGGGACTATTTAAAACTATAGAAATCGTTTGATCACTCTTATTAATTATTCCTACTATCGCATAGCCATTTCGAGCTATTGTTAATGTTTCCGGAATATAAAATTTACCTAAATGCGTTTCGTTAATTACATTTTTTCCGTCTGTTATATTTACAGATAGATATTTCAATTGGTTTTCCGTTGGTCCGACGGAAAATTCAAATTAATTGTTTATTGTTGAAGTCTACATTTGAATTCATTTTAATCATATCTTCTATCATCTCTCTCATTTACTCCAGGATAGAATAGGTACAGAACTAGAAATAAATATTAGAACACGCCAGAGTTCACACTGAGCGAATAAGTAGTGTACGAAAAAGGAACTAGAATACTTATTGGTATTAGGTATGTTCCAATCAACACAAAAACCGTACATGTACGGTACAAACCCAGTTGACCTGCTGATTAGTGAATATAATAAGTCTGTGTATTTTACATACGTTACTGAGATAGTACGGTACAAGAACGGTATTTACTTCGGTTGGAACAAACATTATGTGTTCTCTGCAGCAGCTGATAATTGTCTACTGTCTGACTATTAATCTATAATTTGGCAAATGAAAACAAAATATTGCCACCATGAATTATGATCGAATGGCTTTGGAATTAAACATATTATTATTACTTATAATTACACGAGAGCTTATTTTTTGAGTCGAAGTAAACTTGACATGTATCAATAAGAATTTTGTTGCCTGGCAATTCAACGAAAAAAACTGTCTCCGAAAAAAGTACGAGTCCGTAGGACCAGTAATTTTTTCTGGCAGTTTTTTGAGTTGAATTACCCAATGGCAACAAAATTCGAATTGTAAGTGTCAAGTTTACTTCGACTCAAAAAAAGCTAGCGTGTAATTCGGTAAAACAATTTAATGAATATGTAAATCAATAAATTTAAAAATGAGATGTAAATTAGTTTATTTAATTCAACGAAAAAGTACAATTGTTAAAAACACAATTATTAAAAATAGCTTGATTTTCAGAACTTTCGTGTCTTTTGTTAATATTTTGATGCATGCTAGTATTTTGAGCGGCAGTAGTAATTGTTTCCTGGATGATAGTACGAATGAAACCAATGATTTCTCTATGATGTTCTTCATCTAACTGAAGGTACGGTTTTAATGACGATGGGTTGCTATGTCCCGTAATTTTCACAAGTTTTTGTTCACCTATACCACTCCTGGATAATTCAGTTACGGCGGCAGCTCGATTAGAATGGTTCGTAATTTTCACCTGCTCGATATCAAGTCCAATATTTTTCGCCGAATATTTGGCCCATTTAGATATTTCGTTGATCCCAATAGGGAGAATTCTTATACCATCCTTTTGAATTTGTTTTTTGTCAGAAAGGATTTGGAGTTAAAAAAATTTTTCACATGTGACATGGTTTCCCCGTCTTCCCATAATTTGTTTAAACAATCTTACTGAACATACACAATCTTCTGCAGTGTTTGCTACCAACCATTTACTGTCGGCCAACCTCTGATTTCCCCCTTTCGTAAACACTGGGTTATATTCAACTCATCCGGTCTCTCTTCCACGGCTGTCTGTCTCGATTTTAAAATAGAATACCTTACAATTTGCTGCTTCTCCACCTCTCCAAGACAATTTATACGCAGCAATGTGATAAAATTTTCTTTGGGAGCCTACAGGTTCTTCTTCACTCCAGGACAGTGCCATTTCAAAAATTTCTCGTTTTGTGAGAGCATTAGAACTCACCTTCCCTTTTTCTGGGATTGTTTGTAAGATTTTGCGTTTTGTGTCGCGTGCATTTCTCGCTTTCTTAAACTGTATGTGTGTGAACGGATTGAAAATTCTTTTATAATCTTTAAAGTACTTCTCTTGTAACATTTTGGCAGAAGTGTTCCAAATCGTCTTGACTGCACTCTCTTTATAATCTTCTCCATTGTTCTTCTTCATGTTGAATGCCCAGTCACATAAAATAGAAGCTAACTCCTCAGTGGAAGTTTCTGCAATGAGTTCATATTTTTTCCAAAAAAAAAACATCGTAAATTGCCGCCAAATTGATGTAGTTTAATTCACAGTATTGCGAGGCACATTAGCATTGATGGATTTTTCAATTTCTCCACTCGAAGACTCTCCAAATCGCGACATTTCCACAAATTAAAACTTTTCTGACAACTAAAGTTTGAGACAAATTGACATAACGTCATCAAAAATTTGTTTACAATGCTGATTGTCATGCTTTCAAAAGTTATGTTCAGTTATTGTCGCTGGAAAAGTTCGGGCAAACTTTTTTCGCTGTCATAATGACAAAATCACGCAGCTTATGGGATTTTTTATAGACAAATTGAATTGTCAATGAAAAACAAATACATAATAATACAATAGACCAAAAAAGCAATGACGTCATAAACATAGCCGCTGACAGTTACTGAAGGAAAACAAAT
Source organism: Galeruca laticollis (assembly GCA_963921935.1). Classification (NCBI taxonomy): domain Eukaryota; kingdom Metazoa; phylum Arthropoda; class Insecta; order Coleoptera; family Chrysomelidae; genus Galeruca; species Galeruca laticollis. Next base: position 195,900,472 of record OY998179.1, on the reverse strand, counting down.
ATTTATTTACGTTCACTTTACGTTTGTAATATGCTTAAACATGGCTATTGTTAACTTGTCGATCATTGCGGAGCAGTTTTGTAATGGAATTAAAGTGTTAGAAAAATGTGGAGATAGTTTAAACAGTGTATATGTCGTAGAGATATATAAGAGAACCTCGGGTAGTGACCGTAGAGAAAAAACCAAACAACTTAGTAGGGATGCGGTCAGAGGAGGGCTGAATCAGAAGACTCCTTTTTGACTAGTTAAGCTTTCGAAAATGTTTATTTTCATCATCAGAACATCTACAATGAGTGATAAATATCATTAGTGACTTATAAACCATTATAACAAACGATTTGACTTACCAAAGTGAGTTGAAAAAGAAAGACATCGTAAAAAACTTTAAAATTTTCAATGGACATACATATATGTATTTAAAATTTACATTGATTAGGAGAGCAATACACAAAAAACTCCAACAAAAGGCCGATAATAAAACAGCCCTGAGGTAAAATCTCTCACATTATACCAACAAGGTTAGATAAAAATTAACATTACTCAACAATTACAACTCTCACTAATAACTATTGCTCTACTGACAAAACTGAATAGGAAAGCGAAACGTTTTAAATTATTTTGTATAGTTCAGGTTCTTATTAAAGTAAAAAAGTGGATATGTTATTATCATGCATTAGACCAACAAACAAACAATTTTGATTTTATTCGAAGATTTAGAAAACAAATAATGGATCTCTAACACACAGAGAGAGTCAAAAAATTAAAATAGAAAACAGTTCTCCATCCAAATTGAAATGATGGAAAACAAATTGCTGGATCAAAAAATATTTAAAAGGATTCATGAATACAGGGTGGAAACCAAATGTTTATTAAATTGAGTCAAGGTGTGAAATTGTCTCACTTTTAGTAATAGATAAAAGATAGGTGTAAAACTTATAACATCCCTACTAAGTTGTTTGGTTATATATATATATATATATATATATATATATATATATATATATATATATATATATATATATACATCCTTCATACCAAGTCAGCCCATTAGATATTTCATAATATACTGAGCCATCACTTTGTAATATCAGTAGAATAAGGCTGTAGTCAATTTCGTGTTTAAATCATCTATGAGGTAATGAAAAATAACAAATATACAAATAAAATCCTTAAAATAAAAGATTTGTATATTACCATGAAAAACGAGGTATTCTTGATCCATCCATAGTTTCATACAATTCCGAACCAAAATATATTTATATATTTACTGTTACGGAATAAGTTAGACCAAGCAATGTTGCCATGTCGTATTCAAAGACGAGAAACTCAGATAACTCTGTTTATGATGAAAACACCTTCTGTACCACTAACGCAAACAAAATTTTCAATTTTCTCGCATTTTGCACATCAAAATCTTCGTTTCTGATGATGTACACTTGATTTATAAAGCGCGCGTTTTAAAATAGTGTCTGGTTAGTGTTAAAAAGGTTATTTAAACATATTATCTAGTGTTATAAGCATTTTATTAATAATTTTATTTTTCACCTCATTTGTGTTAATGAGCAATAAATTCTACCCGGTCTTTATTTAGAACGGTTCTTAATCGTGGAAAAATAGTTTTATAGAACATACGTATTATAAAATTTATTGTTTGAAAATAACAAAATATATTGAGTACTATAAAAATAGATATATGACATATATTTTGTTTTGCGATACAATAGTTATTTGTGCAACCAGTTGGGAAAAGCACTATTTTTCGTAACGAGCGGATTTCTGCACAAAAGAACGCGAGTTACGAAAAATAGTGTTTCCCAAGGTATTTCGCACAATATTTTTAATTTTGGATCGGATGTGACTATTTGAATTCAAATTAAAAGTACTAAAAACGTCCTATGCACATTCTCTTCAAATCGTCAACGACTATTCTCCTTGCGGATTCTGGAACTGATTTGCTAAGAATCAAACAGCATGGGGAATGGAAGTCTTGTACAGATGCTGACGATTATGGAAATAATTCCATAATTAATAACATATGATTGCCACAAACATCCTTGGCGAAAATTACATGAAAAATACGCAAATTAATGCTAAAATGGAAACTATGTTGTCAACTGGGGTCAATATCAGTAATATAATAATTGCTTAAATTGTGTTACTAATATTCAACATTTAGGTATAAATATTTATAAATCTTTATAATATTTATGTAATAGATCAAATTTAATTGCAATAAACAGGTAATTGAAGTAGATTTAGTTTTAGAATTATTCTTTTCGAAATTAGTGGTGAAATTTACTTATCAACACCAGTTAGGAAATATTTTACTTTTCTTAACTAGTTACGAAAAGTAAGACGTTTTATAACGTCAATGAGTTTTAAAAAGTGTTACTTTATATGTCAATATTAGAAAAAGTATATTATCCGATAAAACTTTCTTGTAAGAACTAGTTTAATTTATTAAAAATGACAATACATTATTTGTCTAAACAATGAGAAATTGAAAATATATTAGATTTTGTCCACGGTCCTTTAAAGGTTAACATAAATATTGCTTTTAACCCTTTTTTGGTCATTGTACCGTTAATTCATTAATTGATACTTAGTTGCTTCCGAAAGAAATAATAACTTCAGTAAAATTATTATATTAAATTCAAATGCTACAGCCGTAGATCACCGATCGCTGCGTATCAGTAAGGTTTCAGGTATAAATCACCCTAGTCGACTGATAAAGATGGAGTCTTGACACTATTATTAATGAGAATATTTTCTACTACTTAATATTTAAATAAACATTTTTTTATTAACGCAAAAACTAGTTCAAATTTAAGGTTGTGGTTGCAATTAAAGAACTGTACATGATATTAAGATTTTATATTATTCAAATATCAAAACATACATTTCACTAATTAAAGTTCATTTTTAATTTTCCAGTATACATATTGAATACTGCAGCTTTAATACTGGTCCACTTCTTATTACCAAATTTTTCGGGATATTGTTTAATTAATTCATTTATTTCGTGTTCCTTTGGGGGCTCGTTTCTTTTTAATATGATCAGCGAAATATTCAGCCAATATTTGTTTCTGTTTGATGGTCCAAGTATTTCTGATTTTATGCTTATAAGGTTTGTTAATTTGTGGTATGTTCAAACTTGACTCTACTTCATTTTCTATATTTTCCTCGTCAAATTCTATATTCCTATGAGTAATATCCGACTCTTCTTCAATGACTGGATCTAAATCCAGATCAATTTCATCTAAATTTCGTCCCTTATACTGATCAATTCCACCTTCTTTCATCAACAGCAAGAGCTTTGACACCTTAGCCGTTTGGTACATATTGTCTGAGAGACGGTACACATTACAGTGTGTTTTTAACGTATGGCCCATAAATTGGGAGAGCTGTTCTAGATCTTTCTCGCCAAACTGAAGTAATTGCGTAATTGTAGCTAGATGCTTTCGTAATTTTGTTGCGCTTATACTCTTAGGGTTTTGCACGCCACTTTTCAATGCATATTTGTGTAACATTTTGGTTCCATCTATAAAACCTTTTACGTTTGTGTGAATCACATATGGATTTTCTTGTATAAATTTATCTCTTACCGAAAGAAGATACTGGAAATGATTTTGCATAAGTGGAGATAGTAAAATTGGAACACCTCGCCCCCTTTTTCCACGAATAACAATTCTTGTATAGGAATTAAGTAAAATCTTTTCTGTTTCAGTGGAGTTGATTGAACACAGAAAATGTATATTTGTTGTAAAAATAAAGATTAAATTTAATAAACACAAGTAGAACTATGAATTTACCTGATGTACATGGAAGGTATACCAGATACGTTATGTAAAATTTGTTTATGGTAAATTTTCTAAATATTTGTTATTAGAGTGTGTCTACTTAAGTTCGCAGCATAAATATTATATTACGAAGAAAAGTTATTCTTCATAAAAAGTTCTGCATGATCTAAAACCTAAAACACAACCATGAGATATTAGAATTTTTCAGTTGTATACCAAGTATTTTCAAAAATATGAATTTTGCTCTATTGTCTACCCTAGAACAGTAATAAATGCCTAAGTACATTTTTAATTAAGTTGCCATGATATTCACAAATCTGATATTAAACGACAAATACGTATTTGAAAATTACAATAAATTCTGAGTAAAGATGATGGCATAGAATTTACAAGACAGTATAAAAATTGTACTAATTGTGGGTGAAAATTATAAAACGTTTCGGGAAGCAGCTGAAATATTTGAAAACAGACATCGAAGAAAAAAGATACCTAATACAAAAGTAATGAAAATTTTAGAAAAACTCAAAGCATATAGAGATCTTGAAAGTTAGTCTACAGTGCAAAATCATAAACATTATCTACCCAAGACAAAAGTTGGGAAACTCAAAGGTTATCAAATTTTTTATAACATATGGGTTAACTGTTTATTAGATACCAGTTTACAATTTTCTTAATAACAATTTTCGATATTATAAAAAATGAAGGTACCTTACTTTTGATCAAAATTCATATTTTTTTAAAATCTGATGGTTGCATTTCAGGTATTAGACCATGCCGAACTTTTTATGAAGAATAACTTTTTTTGGTAATATTAATAATAAAAAAGTTTCCCATATGCTGCGAATTTATGTGGACACACTGTATAACAAACAAAATTTGCATAGCTAATAAAAGATACGCAGATTTCAAGTTCAAGCTAAAAATTATCCTTTTTACCTATTTTTCCCTTATATTCGTAAAATATTATCAATCTGATACACCGAAATTCGTGTTAAGGTAGGAACAACTGCAGTGTAGTTACTTTAGTATAGCTCACGTGTTACCCTATTAATCACAAGATTGAGCATAGATATGCTGAATAATAACCAATAAAAATCTTGTCCATACGATGTAGCCCTTTTAAAACACACTGCTTACATATTTACATATTTTTTCACATATTATATTAAAATAACATCATTTTTTTTTAATTACAGTTCATAAACTTACCTGTAGGAGAATTATTTTCACACATGGATAATATTTTCTGCACTCTAGTAGATGTCATTTTTAAAGTTATTTTCACAATATTACGATAACAATTGTTATTTTTCTATTTTCGTAAAATGTATACCGAAAAAACGAACCAACATATACCCTGGCAATGACTACTTTATATATGAACTTTGTTAGGGGAATGTCACCGCCATATAAGATGAAATAGAAAAAAATATTATGTTGTACCAGACCTGCCAAAACTAGTAGCACAGCTAAATATTTAAAAAAAATTTAACATCGACTTATTGACTACTGTATACGCTGACTTTATTAGTTTTTAAATTCGAAAAAAAATTGCGGGAAATATCCGTAAGAATACAATATAGAATAAATCGTTGTTGCCAGTTGTACTGGCTCAGGTTTGTTTATTGAAAATATATACAAATAGAACAACCAGCGCTTGAATATTAATTTTTCGTGGATTATGTCGGAACTAAAAAACGTATCTTTAGTATTAAGTTGAGCCAACTAGGTAATCCCCTTCCTGAATATATTTGCCTTAAATACCCACATCTCTATATAACATTTAGTAGATTATAGCACGACGCTTACGTATAAATAAAGCCGACTCTGGAAAAATTAAAGTTTCGGGTATAAATTTGAGTAAAACAATCCTGAACCATATATACGGCTCAGGATGGTTTTGCTGGTTCGAGATTGTATATTCATCTTGCTATCAGTGGCTTGACTTCATATCAAAGATGAATATATATATATATATATATATATATATATATATATATATATATATATATATATATATATATATATATATATATATATGTATATATATTATTATATATCTCGACTATGTTTTTAATTATAATATATTATATTCTATATTGTTTAATCGTTGAATTTATTTGTAGATGTAACTACACTAATATGAAAACACCTTTAGCTAAATATAACCTATAAAATTTTTAATGACAGCAGTTGTCAAATTAATATGCCCGGCTAAATAAATATTAAATTATATATCCTGAAAGATAAATTATTACACAATATCAATCAACTCACTCTTTTCTCAGGGAGGGATCAAAGATTTCAAAGAATAATTCAAAATTTATAAATTTCCAAATAATTTTCCAAATCACGTATTATACTATTCAAATCGAAAGTAACTGTTTGTCCAATACACTATAAGACAATTAAATTATCCTATGATACATATGAAATTACTGTCAGAAATTAAACCAAATGTCACTTCGTGTACTAAATTTTCTATAGGATGAAATTATCAAATGTAATGAGAATGATTATGAAAAGAGAGCCAAAAGGTGATTAGAATTCAAATTTATATATTATATTATCAAATAAACACTAACCTAACCTAACCAAGAGAGATTTTCATTATTTTTTATAAGTGCCAATTTGCTAATAGAGACATCTGTATTCACCGGTGTGAAGATAGCAGCCAATTTTAGCTGCAAAAATGTTGAGAACTGCTCAATTCGCGGTTTCAGTGGCGTGCAGAATATAATATTGAATCGAATTCATATTTCGGAGAGCCACCTTTATATTCAACGAGTAGGGGTATATTGGAGTAGAGGATATACTGATTGGAGGGATTTTGCTTACGATGGGGAAGAAGCGTTGCAACGTCACCCTGAAAATTGAAATAAAATGTAACTTTCAAAGTAAACCAGAAGCCAAGTTGATATTTGGAGGGTAGACGCATTATAATGTTGAAAACACACTGTTTAAAGGAAATTTGCTTACGACGTGGAACAAGGGTTGACATGTCACCCCCAAAAGTAAAATAAATTGTAGCTTCCAAAGGAAATGAGAAGCCAAGTTAATATTTGGAGGGTAGACGCATTATAATGTTGAAAACACACTGTTTAAAGGAAATTTGCTTACGAGGGAGAACAAGGGTTGAAATGTCACCCCAAAAACTAAAATAAATTGTAACTTCGAAAGGAAACGAGGAGCCAAGTTAATATTTGGAGGGTGGACGCATTATAATGTTGAAAACACACTGTTTAAAGGAAACTTGCTTACGAGGGGGAACAAGGGTTGAAATGTCACCCCCAACATTAAAATAAATTATAACTTCCAAAGGAAACGAGAAGCCAAGTTAATATTTGGAAGGTAGACGTATTGTAATGTTGAAAACACACTGCTGGAAGGAAATTTGCTTACGAGGGGGAACAAGGGTTGAAATGTTACCCCCAAAACTAAAATAAATTATAACTTCCAAAGGAAACGAGAAGCCAAGTTAATATTTGGAGGGTAGAAGCATTATAATGTTGAAAACACACTGTTTAAAGGAAATTTGCTTACGAGGGGGAACAAGGGTTGAAATGTCACCCCAAAAACTTAAATAAATTGTAACTTCCAAAGGAAACGAGAAGCCAAGTTAATATTTGGAGGGTAGACGTATTATAATGTTGAAAACACACTGCTTGAAGGAAATTTGCTTATGAGGGGGAACAAGGGTTGAAATGTTACCCCCAAAACTTAAATAAATTATAACTTCCAAAGGAAACGAGAAGCCAAGTTAATATTTGGAGGGTAGACGTATTATAATGTTGAAAACACACTGTTCAAAGGAAATTTGCTTACGAGGGGGAACAAGGGTTGAAATGTCACCCCCAAAACTAAAATAAATTGTAACTTCCAAAGGAAACGAGAAGCCAAGTTAATATTTGGAGGGTAGAAGCATTATAATGTTGAAAACACACTGTTTAAAGGAAATTTGCTTACGAGGGGGAACAAGGGTTGAAATGTTACCCCCAAAACTAAAATAAATTATAACTTCCAAAGGAAACGAGAAGCCAAGTTAATATTTGGAGGGTAGACGTATTATAATGTTGAAAACACACTGTTCAAAGGAAATTTGCTTACGAGGGGGAACAAGGGTTGAAATGTCACCCCCAAAACTAAAATAAATTATAACTTCCAAAGGAAACGAGAAGCCAAGTTAATATTTGGAGGGTAGACGTATTATAATGTTGAAAACACACTGTTCAAAGGAAATTTGCTTACGAGGGGGAACAAGGGTTGAAATGTCACCCCCAAAACTAAAATAAATTGTAACTTCCAAAGGAAACGAGAAGCCAAGTTAATATTTGGAGGGTAGAAGCATTATAATGTTGAAAACACACTGTTTAAAGGAAATTTGCTTACGAGGGGGAACAAGGGTTGAAATGTTACCCCCAAAACTAAAATAAATTATAACTTCCAAAGGAAACGAGAAGCCAAGTTAATATTTGGAGGGTAGACGTATTATAATGTTGAAAACACACTGTTCAAAGGAAATTTGCTTACGAGGGGGAACAAGGGTTGAAATGTCACCCCCAAAACTAAAATAAATTATAACTTCCAAAGGAAATGAGAAGCCAAGTTAATATTTGGAGGGTAGACGTATTATAATGTTGAAAACACACTGTTCAAAGGAAATTTGCTTACGAGGGGGAACAAGGGTTGAAATGTCACCCCAAAAACTTAAATAAATTGTAACTTCCAAAGGAAACGAGAAGCCAAGTTAATATTTGGAGGGTAGAAGCATTATAATGTTGAAAACACACTGTTTAAAGGAAATTTGCTTACGAGGGGGAACAAGGGTTGAAATGTTACCCCCAAAACTTAAATAAATTGTAACTTCCAAAGGAAACGAGAAGCCAAGTTAATATTTGGAGGGTAGAAGCATTATAATGTTGAAAACACACTGTTTAAAGGAAATTTGCTTACGAGGGGGAACAAGGGTTGAAATGTTACCCCCAAAACTAAAATAAATTATAACTTCCAAAGGAAACGAGAAGCCAAGTTAATATTTGGAGGGTAGACGTATTATAATGTTGAAAACACACTGTTCAAAGGAAATTTGCTTACGAGGGGGAACAAGGGTTGAAATGTCACCCCCAAAACTAAAATAAATTATAACTTCCAAAGGAAATGAGAAGCCAAGTTAATATTTGGAGGGTAGACGTATTATAATGTTGAAAACACACTGCTTGAAGGAAAATTGCTTACGAGGGGGAACAAGGGTTGAAATGTCACCCCAAAAACTTAAATAAATTGTAACTTCCAAAGGAAACGAGAAGCCAAGTTAATATTTGGAGGGTAGAAGCATTATAATGTTGAAAACACACTGTTTGAAGGAAATTTGCTTACGAGGGGGAACAAGGGTTGAAATGTTACCCCCAAAACTTAAATAAATTGTAACTTCCAAAGGAAACGAGAAGCCAAGTTAATATTTGGAGGGTAGAAGCATTATAATGTTGAAAACACACTGTTTAAAGGAAATTTGCTTACGAGGGGGAACAAGGGTTGAAATGTTACCCCCAAATCTTAAATAAATTGTAACTTCCAAAGGAAACGAGAAGCCAAGTTAATATTTGGAGGGTAGACGCATTATAATGTTCAAAACACACTGTTTAAAGGAAATTTGCTTACGAGGGGGAAAAAGGGTTGAAATGTCACCCCCAAAACTAAAATAAATTATAACTTCCAAAGGAAACGAGAAGCCAAGTTGATATACTTAACCATTCCAAGGTACATAGAACACAGCGTAACATAACTTATTACTTTTCCATATTTCCTGTAGTTCTCTTATTATTCAAGATTATTCATGTATTTGATTTTTCATACCTACCTTACCAATTGCGTTAGACAAATTTTATCGAAATTTAGTTTTCTAAAGTTTGTTATCGCTTTGTTTCGGTAATTTAGACCACTTTTTCTCTATAACATTTTTTCATATTTCCAGTAGATTTCTTATTATTCAAGATTTCTTAGTATTTGACGTTTCATTTTCATATACCCACCTAAGGTGCTGCGTAAGACAAATTTTATCGAAATTTATTTTTGTAAAGTTTGTTATCGCTTTGTTTCGGTAATTTAGACCACTTTTTCTCTATACCATTTTTTCATATTTCCAGTAGATTTCTTATTATTCAAGATTTCTTGGTATTTGACTTTACATGTTAATATACCTACCTACCTTGAGAATTTCGTAAGACAAATTTTATCGAAATTTATCTTTCTTAAGTTTGTTATCGCTTTGCTTCAGTGTTTTAGACCACTTTTTTTCTATAACATTTTTTCATATTTCCAGTAGATTTCTTATTATTCAAGATTTCTTGGTATTTGACTTTACATGTTAATATACCTACCTACCTTGAGAATTTCGTAAGGCAACTTTTATCGAAATTTATCTTTCTTAAGTTTGTTATCGCTTTGTTTCAGTGTTTTAGACCACTTTTTCTCTATAACATTTTTTCATATTTCCAGTAGATTTCTTATTATTCAAGATTTCTTAGTATTTGACGTTTCATTTTCATATACCCACCTAAGTTGCTGCGTAAGACAAATTTTATCGAAATTTATTTTTGTAAAGTTTGTTATCGCTTTGCTTTATTTTAGTTTTGGGGGTGACATTTCAACCCTTGTTCCCCCTCGTAAGCAAATTTCCTTTGAACAGTGTGTTTTGAACATTATAATGCGTCTACCCTCCAAATATTAACTTGGCTTCTCGTTTCCTTTGGAAGTTACAATTTATTTAAGTTTTGGGGGTAACATTTCAACCCTTGTTCCCCCTCGTAAGCAAATTTCCTTCAAGCAGTGTGTTTTCAACATTATAATACGTCTACCCTCCAAATATTAACTTGGCTTCTCGTTTCCTTTGGAAGTTACAATTTATTTAAGTTTTTGGGGTGACATTTCAACCCTTGTTCCCCCTCGTAAGCAAATTTCCTTTAAACAGTGTGTTTTCAACATTATAATGCTTCTACCCTCCAAATATTAACTTGGCTTCTCGTTTCCTTTGGAAGTTACAATTTATTTAAGTTTTGGGGGTAACATTTCAACCCTTGTTCCCCCTCGTAAGCAATTTTCCTCCAAGCAGTGTGTTTTCAACATTATAATACGTCTACCCTCCAAATATTAACTTGGCTTCTCGTTTCCTTTGGAAGTTACAATTTATTTTAGTTTTGGGGGTGACATTTCAACCCTTGTTCCCCCTCGTAAGCTAATTTCCTTTGAACAGTGTGTTTTCAACATTATAATGCTTCTACCCTCCAAATATTAACTTGGCTTCTCGTTTCCTTTGGAAGTTACAATTTATTTTAGTTTTGGGGGTGACATTTCAACCCTTGTTCCCCCTCGTAAGCAAATTTCCTTTGAACAGTGTGTTTTCAACATTATAATACGTCTACCCTCCAAATATTAACTTGGCTTCTCGTTTCCTTTGGAAGTTATAATTTATTTTAGTTTTGGGGGTGACATTTCAACCCTTGTTCCCCTCGTAAGCAAATTTCCTTTGAACAGTGTGTTTTCAACATTATAATACGTCTACCCTCCAAATATTAACTTGGCTTCTCGTTTCCTTTGGAAGTTATAATTTATTTTAGTTTTGGGGGTGACATTTCAACCTTTGTTCCCCCTCGTAAGCTAATTTCCTTTAAACAGTGTGTTTTCAACATTATAATGCTTCTACCCTCCAAATATTAACTTGGCTTCTCGTTTCCTTTGGAAGTTACAATTTATTTTAGTTTTGGGGGTGACATTTCAACCCTTGTTCCCCCTCGTAAGCAAATTTCCTTTGAACAGTGTGTTTTCAACATTATAATACGTCTACCCTCCAAATATTAACTTGGCTTCTCGTTTCCTTTGGAAGTTATAATTTATTTTAGTTTTGGGGGTGACATTTCAACCTTTGTTCCCCCTCGTAAGCAAATTTCCTTTGAACAGTGTGTTTTCAACATTATAATACGTCTACCCTCCAAATATTAACTTGGCTTCTCGTTTCCTTTGGAAGTTATAATTTCTTTTAGTTTTGGGGGTGACATTTCAACCCTTGTTCCCCCTCGTAAGCAAATTTCCTTTAAACAGTGTGATTTCAACATTATAATGCTTCTACCCTCCAAATATTAACTTGGCTTCTCGTTTCCTTTGGAAGTTATAATTTATTTTAGTTTTGGGGGTAACATTTCAACCCTTGTTCCCCCTCGTAAGCAAATTTCCTTTGAACAGTGTGTTTTCAACATTATAATGCTTCTACCCTCCAAATATTAACTTGGCTTCTCGTTTCCTTTGGAAGTTACAATTTATTTAAGTTTTTGGGGTGACATTTCAACCCTTGTTCCCCCTCGTAAGCAAATTTCCTTTAAACAGTGTGTTTTCAACATTATAATGCATCTACCCTCCAAATATTAACTTGGCTTCTCGTTTCCTTTGGAAGTTACAATTTATTTAAGTTTTGGGGGTAACATTTCAACCCTTGTTCCCCCTCGTAAGCAAATTTCCTTTGAACAGTGTGTTTTCAACATTATAATACGTCTACCCTCCAAATATTAACTTGGCTTCTCGTTTCCTTTGGAAGTTACAATTTATTTAAGTTTTGGGGGTGACATTTCAACCCTTGTTCCCCCTCGTAAGCAAATTTCCTTTAAACAGTGTGTTTTGAACATTATAATGCGTCTACCCTCCAAATATTAACTTGGCTTCTCGTTTCCTTTGGAAGTTATAATTTATTTTAGCTTTGGGGGTGACATTTCAACCCTTGTTCCCCCTCGTAAGCAAATTTCCTTTGAACAGTGTGTTTTCAACATTATAATACGTCTAACCTCCAAATATTAACTTGGCTTCTGGTTTCCTTTGGAAGTTATAATTTATTTTAGTTTTGGGGGTAACATTTCAACCCTTGTTCCCCCTCGTAAGCAAATTTCCTTTAAACAGTGTGTTTTCAACATTATAATGCTTCTACCCTCCAAATATTAACTTGGCTTCTCGTTTCCTTTGGAAGTTATAATTTATTTTAGTTTTGGGGGTGACATTTCAACCCTTGTTCCCCCTCGTAAGCAAATTTCCTTTGAACAGTGTGTTTTCAACATTATAATGCGTCTACCCTCCAAATATTAACTTGGCTTCTCATTTCCTTTGGAAGCTACAATTTATTTTACTTTTGGGGGTGACATGTCAACCCTTGTTCCACGTTGTAAGCAAATTTCCTTTAAACAGTGTGTTTTCAACATTATAATGCGTCTACCTTCCAAATATCAACTTGGCTTCTGGTTTCCTTTGAAAGTTACATTTTATTTCAATTTTCAGGGTGACGTTGCAACGCTTCTTCCCCATCGTAAGCAAAATCCCTCCAATCAGTATGTCCTCTACTCCAATATACCCCTACTCGTTGAATATAAAGGTGGCTCTCCGAAATATGAATTCGATTCAATATTATATTCTGCACGCCACTGAAACCGCGAATTGAGCAGTTCTCAACATTTTTGCAGCTAAAATTGGCTGCTATCTTCACACCGGTTCTGTATTCTGGTTTTTCAAATCGTTTTAAAATCTATCTGTCATTAAGTCTATTCTGCAGTAATGTCATATGAAATTGGAATGTCAAATTTTATTGGTATATTGAACCTTTCAAATTATTGATAATACAGTGTGTATCACTAGTATTACATCTAAATATGCATATTTTCTTTATTTCAATGTTTTCTTTAGAATTTAGATAGAGGATATGTATTAATATATATGATGGGAGTTTAGAAGCGAAGCAATAAGGCATACTTACTTGATAGTGACTGCAGTGTCACTTTACAAATGAAAAAACGAATAAACTTTTAAAATATTACAACGGTCAAGACAAGAAATAAGTTAAATAATTGATTTGTTTTCCCTCAGTAACTGTCAGCGGCCATGTTCTGACGAACACTTTTTCGGTCTATAACGTAAATAGAAAAATTACTATTAGATCTATTTTTTTGGATGCATTGACGTTGTGACGGAACTGGTAAGGCTGCGTTTAGAATAAAATTTATACTGTCCGTAATATTATTTGGCTTATCGATATATTTCAAACCAACTTCAATCACAATGTTGGATGGAGAAATTTATTTGATACCATTTAATTACTTAATTTTGTATCCGAATGATAGTGTCTTTTCATTTTTGGGTTATGTGTAGTTCAGCCATTACAAACTTAATAGAATTATAAAAATACTTGCTTTCAATTTTTAACAATTTTTATTTAAAATGATTATCAACGTGAAGTACTGAGAAATATACAAATACTTGGTAAGTGTACAAGATGACCTTACTAGTGTTTTAATGTGACATTAAGTTGATAATTCTATAATATGTAATGTCAAAAGTTTAGGAACTGTCACATAGGAGATAATTGTTTGGTTATATATCACAGTGACATAGATGTCAAAAGAGTCTATGGAAATGAATAATACAACAAATCGAAAGAGAAGCAGAAATCACAGAACTTTATATTTATTGTGTCAGGAAATATATGAATTTTGTTGTTGAGTAAATAAAGCTATTATTTAGGAATTAGAAAATAGGAATACAGGATAGTTTATGTAAAAGAATAATAATAATTTGGTAGAAAGAACATTTTAAAAGGACACAAACCCAATTTAAAAAAAATTAACACTTAAGCATTAGAATCAGCACACATATGATTAGGGCATAGCAACAAAAAACAATGGAAGTTTGTTGATGAGGAAAATGAAGTAGGTATGACATATTGGAGAAATGATAAGAAATTTTAGATAAAAAAATATCAAAATTGTATAAAAGTGTCCTGAATGAACAGTAGAAGCGGCAAATAAAAATATATAAGAAGGAATATTATAAAGAAGCTACATATAAAAATATATAAAATAACAATTATTGGAGTCCCGGCAGTTCTGTATGGTGTGGTTTTCAAAGACAGCACTTGAAGAAGGAGTATTAGTGGGGTAGTGAGGACCAGGTTAGTTTTTTTTTTGTCTTTGTTGGTACCAACATTTATGTTAAAGATATAAAACAGATCTGATAGAAGTAATTACAAAAACATTAGTACTTACGAATTTCTATTTAACGTTTATAATTCATCACTTTGTTTCTTTGTTCCAATTTAGTACTTGCGAATTTCTATTTAACGTTTATAAATTTCGACTTCTCAACTTTTATATTAGCATAAGACGTTTCGTTCCTTTGTTGAAATTTATAATACATATTTTCTGACCAATACAAACTAATTCATATTAAATATTATTGAAATAATTGTTTTCTTAAATATCATTTCAACGGATACGAATTGACATCTGCTATTACTGTGAGATCTGGAATCGACTATTCTAATGAGAAATTTTAACCATAGGCGCACCAAATAGTATAAAAAAAAATATTAAAAATTGTTTGAATGAATAAAAGATAAAATATTGGAGATAAAGTGTAAAAATAACTGGAACCCAAAAAGTAGATAGAGTATCTCATTCTCTCCGCATAAATAAATACATAAAATTTTTCTTTTCCTTTTAATGAGCTAGCCACACTAAAATTTAATAATTCAAAATAGTAATACAATAATATTGGAAATTCCTCTTGTACACACAAGTATTACAATATATATATATATATATATATATATATATATATATATATATATATATATATATATACATATATACATATGGGGACAAAATTGGTGAGCCAAAATTGGTGAGCCAAAATCGGTAAAAAGTCAAAATCGGTAATAAGTCATAATCGGTAATAGACTTGCCAAGAAATTTTGCCCTACTAAATATATACTGAAATAAAAAAATAACATCCATACAAAATCGTACTAGAGAAAATGAGAAGTATCTAGAACACCAATTTTCCTTATGGATCTCCAAAAATTCAAAAATTTATAAATTAAACCACCTAACAACTAACTCCATTGGTGTAGACACCAATAAATAATCAATACTAAATATTTATGTAATTCATAAATGTTATTACACGACGAACAGCTTAGCTCAACTAAAAATTACTATAAGTATACCTTATATACAAATTATACAAAATTTATTCTGAGTCACCTGAGGGAAAACTTCCCTCAGAAGCGCTGGACTCTGAGCCTTCATAAGCTTTCAGGTCCTTTACGTGCCAACGGCCAACATTATTACCATCTATATCAGTCAATTCATAAACTAACATAGATAGTTTTTTCTTCACAAAAGAAATAATGTATTTGGGAGCAAGCTTTGTTGTAAAGCTATTTGCTGCATTTGAGAGCACTTTATTTCAGCGCCAAACCCTGTCTCCAGTTTCGAAAGTGGCATCCCTTTTACGAAGATTATATGCTTTACAATTACACTCATAAGCTTTATGAAGCTTCCCCCTGACTTCATCAAAAATTTTCTCTAAATGTTGGAGAATTTCGGAATAATATTTCCTATCTCCAGGTAATATCTCAAAATCATCTTCAGAATTAAAATCATTATAAACTTTTCCTGAGAGAGGTGGTACCAAAGACTAAACATGAGGGTGAGAACCCAGTGACTTCGTGTTTTGCTGTGTTAATTGCTTGATGAATTTTATAAATTTCCTGATCCCAATTTTGGTGTTCGTCAACAGAACTACTAATCACAGTTTCAATAGTTCTATTATTCCTCTCAACAAAATTTACATGTGGTGAATAAACTGCATTATACCAAATTTTTTTGACTTCATATTTTTTACAAACGATTTTTCCAGATAATTGACTACCATTATCACATATAATGTATTGCTGAATACTTCATTTTCCAAAATTATTTCAATCTGATGAGCTTTAGCTTTAACGTGTGAGAAAACGGAATGCTATAATGTTGGAAATAACTTCCCCATGCTTCTCCCTAACTAGGATTGCTAGATTATCCGCATAGCATTTGATCTCCAGCCCCTGTTTAGAGAGTATATTCAGCAGGTCGTCTACCAAAATCGTCCAGAGAAGGGGTGAAAGTACACCTCCTTGGGGATATCCTCTGGCGGGCCTGAATCTGACCGTCTCTCCTTGCAGTGGTGCTGAGATGTTGCGGTGTCTCAACATGTTGTTGGTCCAATTACAGATTAGATGTTCAACCGCTTTCCTATGAAGAGCCGTGGATTGAGACTGTGGGAGGGCGTTATCGAATGCACCTTCAATGTCTAGGAAGGCACCCAGCGCGATATCTTTGTTTTCAAGAGAATGGTCAATTTTGCCTACAAGGTTGAATAGAGCAAGGTCTGACGACTTGCCTGCTTGATAAGCGTATTGGTGGGGATTTAACGGAAGATTCCTTAGGGGCCCCTCCCTATCTTGGATCTTCTCTAAAGTTTTGATGGGGAATGATGTTAAGCAGATAGGACGGACGGAGTTGGGTAGAGAGGTATCAACTGCCTTCTGGATGAATATAACCTTCCCGGTCGTCCACCCTAGTGGAATATAGTTCCAGGCTAGGCTAGCTCTGTAAATTCTCACGAAAACCGGCACCAGGATGTCTAGGCCTTTTTAGAGTGGAGCGGGGAAGATTCCATCCTCTCCCGGTGATTTAAAGGGAGGAAAATAGTTTACCGTCCATATAACTGTGTTGGGAGAAATAATGTTTGCCGCGAGTCTCCACTCGTCTCCACTAAGTGGATTAGCTGGCCGAATGGGGGCGAGTGAGCACTGCGGCTTGTTCTCCAGAATCTGACTGCCTGGGAAGTGCTTCTGTAACAGAATCTCTAACGTCTCCTTTATAGAGTCCATATGGGTATCGTCGGGTCGTTTCAGAGACCGCACTTCACTTCACGTCCCGGATCTCTTGAGATAATCTTGTGGATTCTAGCACTGGCAGATTATCAGTTATACTTTGACAGAACCTCCTCCAGGACTCACTTTTTGCTTTTCTAATGGTTGTATTGTACTCCGGTAGAGAGCTGCGATATTTGCCCCAGTCGCCTGACTGTTTAGCCCGGTCGAAGAGGTGCCGGATCTCCTTTCTTTTTAATTGTAATATTCTGCTCCACCAAGAGGTACCCCTATTGTCTCTTCTTTCCCTTATAGGGAAGTTATCATATTAGGTAGATCTGAGAGCTGTTTGGAGTTGATCATTAGCTACTTCAAGTTCTACACTATTTCTAATGAGCCTAATGAGGTTATCCATAAGGGACTGAATGGGTTTAGTATATCCTCTCCAGTCAGTTTTTTTAGGGTCGCGAAATTTAGCTAGAATTAATCGGCTATTCCTGATGTCAAAACGAATGTGTGTGTGGTCTGACCACGAGAACTCGGTTTAAACAGTTAACAATGTCTGCAAATATAAAAGTAGTGGTGGTTGTGAAGTTATAGACATATAACTTCACTGCGATTTTTCGTAAAAAAAGTTGGTTCCGAGACTATGTTGTTAACCATAAGCCCTTCCCCGATTATAAAATTATAAAGTTACTCACCTCGTTTGTTGATATTGGAGCTACCCAGTCCCTGTGGTAGGCGTTAGTGTCGCACCCCAACACGAGCTTCTTGTTGCTTTTCCGGCAGAAGGCGCACGGCTGCAGAAGGAGGTTTCTGAAGTAAGCGGCGCAGATGACTACGTTTTTTCTTCTTGTCTCCACCGGAACGGATAGATGAACAGCAACCACGTCCTGGCTACAGGACTATGGTAACATAAAAAATGTTATTTCTGATAAGTAAGCACGCTAACCTGAGTTGTTTCACAGACCTATTATGCCCCCATTTCTGGAAATACAGGGCTCCTGGATGCGTGCAATGTCGATTTCCTCCTTTGCCAATCTCCTGCCAATGGTGTAAGAGGTCGCTTTGGCATACTGGAGGTTTGCTTGGAGGAAACGTAGGTGGTGTTTTAGGTTGAAGGTAAGGATGGTGGGCTAGGAGGGATAGTGGTCTAGGTGGGGTGGTTTTGGCAGGGATATTTTCCCCACTGCCATACTTACATCTACCATTCTTTGCAGGGCCATCCTGCTTGCTGGGCTCTTTGGACTTGGGCTTTGCTCTTGCCCAACGAGGAGGTGGGCCGCTACCGTTTTCTCCGGTCGCTCTTCTCGACCGCTCCGACCATGGAAGTCTTATTTGAACGTTCCACATTCTTCACGATCTTGTGGAACGATCGAGAGATGGATACGCCTGCTTGGGAGCTTTTGTCGAGGACGTTCTCTGCGGTCCTTGCGTGAACTCTGAGCCGGAATTGCACCTGTCCAAAGCTACAATAAGGCCGGAAGTTGAGCTCCTCCAGCACTCCCATCGAGGCTTCGTGTACTTACAGCGTCTAGGTATGTCCCGTAGGTCCTCTCGCAGTCCGGTGTAGACAAGTCCACTCTCCAGTGCGCAAACCGTGATTCATCATCCTAAGACGCTTTTTCCTGGATCCCATGTAAGTGCGGGTGAATTTGCATCATTTGGGATATACACCATGCACACGTGGAGTTTGGGTATTTCGTTCCGCTGGAGTAGATGCAGTATCTCGTTCTCCCACGGGTGGAGGTTATTCTTGATCTGTAATTAACTTATAGTGACTCTCGGGTGAAGACAATGTTCCTGCATAAAATGCAACTGCTCTTTCGACTTGTGAGAATGTAACAAAGTTGAAGGCATATATGCCAATTTTAAAAAATACTGAATAATTACTGGCAGGTCCAGAAGAAAATCTTACTCTTAATCTGTTGAAAAAGTACAATTGCTTCCTTAGAGAGAGAAAATCAAGGGTAACGTTTTTTAAAATATGGATAATGTGGAAATAGCCCAAAAACACACATCAGAGAGAAAGTTTTTAGGTACGTATAGCTTCAAAAGTGATCACGATCATTTAGGGTCTAGCGAATATTATTTTTACACAATGTGTATGCAAGATCATCATTTCCTCCTGGTTGGCTGTTTCTACCTTGATTTCAGTTTCTTAGTATGTTCTTTCTCCTTTTAGTTTTTCTATTTTGATTTTTAGAATTACAAGTTATCCCCTAAGATGTGTAATTCCTTCCTTGGTTTCCAGAGTTTCTTCTAGGAGTTCTGTTTGGTATTGATAAAGAGAGAAAATAGGACAAAATTTGATTCACATTATTTAGGTCCATTTCAGGTTACAAAAATTGCTCTTATTTTCTTTATTAAATCTGCAGACATCTCCTTACACTTTTACTCTACTATGCGCTGTCTTTTATTAAGGTACTAGTATATACTAGTTAACTATGTATTACTTTCTCCCTTTAATGTGTCTTTAGCAATAAGCACACTTCACTGATATTTATTGTATTGGGATAAATCCATTACCATCAGTTTCCTTCAGTTACCAAAACTCCAAACTCTAGACTAATAATTACCTGAAAAGTGCGAGAATATCAACTTCAATAAAATAAATGTATTGATTGGAAATATGTTTAAGCTTTGCATCTTCAATATGGGCGAAGTTTTCTCCAGCTCCAGAAACTCGTCTGAAGCCAATCTATTTAAAAATAATACTGTAACACTAGATGTACTCCTAGTTACGGCACTAGGTATTTTACTAATATGGTTTGTGCAATTCTTGTGGGAAAGACGAAAACTCTATAAATTTGCAAGTAAAATTCCAGGACCACCAGCATTGCCATTAATTGGTTCTTCCATGTACTTTATTGGGAATAGTTATGGTAAGTAACATACACTAACTCCAATTATATCCTAAGTCATCATCAGTGTTGTCAGTTTTGTCACAAATGTTGATAATCGATAACTAATTGTAACAATTTTCTGTCTTTCTAATATTCTTTCTTCGGAGTGATGTAATTTTTAAAGACGACAATAAAGCATTTTTTTACTCCCTACTCGTAATGGTGCTCGTATAAACAAAACACGTTTGACAGTATTTACTACAAATACTATAGGCATTCGAAATTAACATCGGGAACACTCTGCCGTTTTTGCATATCTCTTCATATAATAATTAAACAAGGACAAAACTATTTAATAGGTTCCCCCACACACACAAAGCAGGTACTAAAATTTTGAGCAATGTTGCCACTTTTAGTTACCTCAAATACTTGTTTAGAATTTATATAATATGCGTTTATTAAATAAAATTCAAGTACATTACGTTACGTGACAGTAAACTTCGCAAATAGTATTACAACAATATCGATCACAGAACTTACAGATTTATATACGATAACTCACATTATCTTAGCAATTACGAGAGCTCAAACTCGCAAAGACAACGCTCAAAAAGTGAAGGATCTTATACATGAATCTAGGCAGAGGAATTGCCAAGGCAAAAACCTTCAGTAGTTAAAGTTTTAAATAATTTAGAGGCTCATAAATTGCCAATCCTAAACCTTGAAGAAAACCGTGTCTCACTAAGGATGAGCGTAAAGATCAAGAACAGGTTGAAATTTAGCGAAGCCTTACATACCGAATTATACAACTTCGACTTAGGACAAACATTGGAGCAGCTTGGTAAGCTATCGGTAAAATATGATGTCCAAGAATTTAGAAGTGAAATTAATCATGTATTATTAAATGTACAAATATACATTTGCGACGTGCCAACGTGGTAGAGAGAAAAAAAGAAATACGAAGGATCCTAGTGAGATATCACAACGATTCTATGTTTGGAGTACATGTAGGAAATAATAGATTATTGAAGAAAATACGAGCAAATTTTAGATGGAAAAAGATGTGAGAAAATACGTAAAAAACTGCCACGAATGTCAAATAAATAAAGCGAAGCCAAACCACAAAGAGAAATTTGTCATTACAGACGCAGCGATAAAACCATTCGATATTGTGTACATAGACAAAATAGGCGCTTTAGTTAAAAGTAATAGAAATAATAATTGTATTACGATGCTGTGTGAACTTACAAATTACGCAGTTATGATACCAGTAAAAGACAAATAAGCACAAACAATAGATAGAGGAATATTCGACAACTTCATACGTATTTATAGACTTATGAAGGAAATAAGGTCGGATCAGGGAACATAATACATGAATCAAATTATGAATAAATTGACGGAATTGTTAAACATGAAACATAATGTTACGAAACAGCACACTGGTATAGTGCCTAAAACAGACTCTGTCTAAGCCAGGTATAAAAGTTAAAATTATGGTGGATACGCACTTTTTTATATATAACTGTTTACGACTTCACGACTATCTTATGTAAACATTGTTTTGTGACCAGAGTTATCTAGAAAAGGCCAGAGCCAATTGTTTTTGTGCAGCCCAGAATTCTCTAGTAAGAAAGGCATTAATATAAATGAGGACCGATCAGCGGAGGAGTTTAGTTGATAAAGTGATCTTGTGAAATAAATACACCGAAATAGCAAACAGTAAATATAAACTAGTTAAGTGTTCAAATAAATTAGTTTAAGTGAATATACTGAGTATATATAAATTAAGTGTTAGTGAGTTAGTGTTTAAATAAATTAGTAAGTAGCCATACTGTCTGTTTAAAATTTATCCCACCCGTTTATTGTTTAAATAAATAACATAAACATTACATTTGTGTCAGGTGTGGGGTAATATGAATAAATTGCTACGTAAAAATGGCCAAGAGACTATGTGACTTGAAAGTGGCGGAATTAAGAGCAGAATTGGAAGATCGTGAGTTGGAAACGTCCGATAAGAAAAGTGAATTAGTAGAAAGACTTAAAGTAGCACTGGAAAATGACGGCTTTGATCCAGAAACTGTTTTAATTACTGACGAGGCTTCCACCTTAATCTCGTCTATTTCTGCTAATATTTCTGCTAACATGGACGAGAAGATTTCCGCCATGGAAGAGAACATGGACGAGAAGATTTCTGCCATGGAAGAGAACATGGACAAAAAGATTTCTGCTATGAAGAACGACATTTCTGATAATATTTCTGCTAACATGGACGAGAAGATTTCTGCCATGGAAGAGAACATGGACAAGAAGATTTCTACTATGATATCTGCCGATATCTTATTAATGAGAAACGACATTGCCGCTGACATTGAAAATGAAATTTCGTCTCTAAAATCTGAAATCGAGGATAAGATGTCAACAATGGACGAGAAAATCGAGAATAAAATGTCAACGATGGACGAGAAAATCGAGAATGAAATGTCAACAATGGACAAGAAAATCGAGAATAAAATTTCAACGATGGACGAGAATAAGATTACAACGATAGACGAGAGAGTCAAGTAGTTAGAAGAAAAGATTGCCGATTCAAGAACGCGAGGCACGCCAGAGAAGGAAAAAAAGACCGAGCAAATGAAACCTTGCAAGCCAGAAACACTACCTAAGTTTGAAGACATTGGCAGTTTTACCCGAGTCAAGGCCCCAACGTTCGATGGAAAAATTTCGTGGACCAATTATGTGAAACAATTTGAAGCAGCCGCTAGAGTGAATAATTGGTCCGATAGAGAGAAGGCAGTGAACTTAACCATCGCGCTTCGCGGAGATGCGTTAGATGTACTCCAGACGATAACTTTGGAAGAAATGCATGACTTCGAGCAGCTGAAGAAGAGGTTGGACATGCGATATGGTCATGAACATTTAGAACATTTGTACCAATCTCAGCTGAAGAACCGAAGGCAGAAACGTGATGAATCCCTTCAAGAATATGAAGTGGACATTGCCCGACTAGTTCGATTTGCTTATCTGTCAGCACCAGAGAATATGATGGAGTGTCTGGGCATCCAGGCCTTTATTGATGGCTTACGTGACCCTGATATGCAGAGGACGCTTCGTTTAGCCCATCCGAAAACATTAGTCGGCGCATTGACAGCTGCCCTTGAATATGAAGCAGCAACGAAGGCCGAGAAAGATCAGATGCTGGAATTGTGGCGAGCTAGGGCATGTACGCAATTCATGTAAGCGCCCCAAGACTCCTGCAAACCAAGAGCCCCAGTCACAGGAAAACTAGAACGGGTCGACTACGAGGGGGCAGCACCGGCCCATGATCGTCCCAAAGACCCTCTCATACTGATAGCTTCTCTCAGGTGTCGCAACGATAGTGTATATGTGGATGGCGAAGTGAATGGCAAGGAATAGGCTTTGCTGGTTGACACTGGAGCAACTAGGACCATTATACGACCAGAGATAATAAACCCAAAGAAGAAGCTTCTACCAACAAGACTGCGACTGCGGACCGCCACAGGCGAGAGTGCCAACGTTCACGGGGAAACACAAATCCAATTGGGAATTGGAGCAGAAAAGTTCACGCATACGGTAATCGTAGCTGACATTGAAGAAGACGTGATTCTGGGAATGGACATAATGAATGTACATGGTTTCCAATTAGACTTTAGAAACAGAACCATTAAAGTGGGCTCCGAGGAGGTATTCCTTCATCCACATGAAGGCAGCGCGGTGTTGGCAGCTGGAGGAAGGTACACCGGTGATGATGGAGCCAAGGAACCACGACGAAGAAGTTGGCAAAGGAGTACTAATTGGAAAAAGGATTGGTTACGTCGGCGAAAGAGATCCCAGTACGTGTGATAAACGTGAATATATTACCCAGTCACCATCAAGAAGGAAACTAGGATTGGATCCTGCGTACCAGTGACGTCTATAGTTCGCCAAACAACGACCACTGACAATTCTAATGCCAGATTCAAACAGATGTTATCAGTAGCTGATCATTATTTGGATCGAGCTGAAAAAAAGAGAAAGAGAGAATTTCTCTTGCAGTATCGAGACTTAATCGTACCAAAAGGAGGAAAGACTGACAGAACATCAGCCGTCAAACACAAAATCGATACTGGTAATGCTAAGCCAATTAGACAATCAGCTCGAAGACTTCCACGAGCGAAGAGAGAGGAAGCTGAAAGAATAATTCGAGAGATGGCAGAAGAAAAAGTGATAGAACCATCTACTAGTCCATGGGTGTCTCTAGTAGTGCTCGTCAAGAAAAAGGATGGAACTACGATATTCTGCGTGGATTATCGCCAGATTAACAACGTGACGAAGAAATACAGCTATCCTCTGCCTCGAATTGACGATACGCTAGACACTTTGGCCGGCAGCAAACTGTTTTCTACCTTGGACCTGAAGTCTGGTTATTGGCAAGTGGAAATGGACCCAGAAGATAAAGAGAAGACTGCTTTTACCACCGGATCTGGATTATGGCAATTCAACGTCATGCCATTTGGGCTCTGTAATGCGCCTGCGACATTTGAAAGACTTATGGAAAATATCTTGAGAGGGTTGTCTTCGAAGACATGCCTGGTCTATTTGGACGACATCGTAGTACTGGGTAAGACATTTGACGAACATCTGAAGAATTTGGAAGACGTATTCAAACGACTCCAAGCTGCCCAGCTCATGTTAAACCCGAAGAAATGCCAGCTATTCCAAAACCGAGTCAACTATCTAGGTCATATAGTGAGCAATGAAGGAGTGGCGGTGGATCCAGAGAAAATTGCTTCCATTCAGCAATGGCCGCAACCAACCGACAAACATCAAATTAGGAGATTCCTTGGACTTTGCACGTATTATAGAAGATTTATCAGGAAGTTTGGAGATATTGCCAAGCCTCTAACGCGACTTACAGAAGAAGCAAGAACTTTCCAATGGGACGAAGACTGTCAAACGGCTTTTGAAACTTTGAAGAGGCATTTAACCTCGGCGCCGATATTAGGATATCCATTACCAGAGGGAGACTTTATTCTTGACACTGACGCAAGCAACGTAGGAATTGGTGGAGTGCTCTCACAGATCCAAGGAGGGCAATGAAGAGTGCTGGGATATTTCAGTAAAGTCCTCTCCAAACCAGATCGAAACTACTGCGTCACAAGAAGAGAACTTTTGGCAGTAGTGAAGTCCGTGGAACACTTTTACCAGTATCTCTATGGTAGGAAGTTTTTGATCCGGACTGATCATGCAGCACTCAAGTGGTTGATGCAGTTCAAGAATCCCGAGGGCAAGATAGCTAGATGGATTGAACGACTTCAAGAGTACGATTTCAACATCGAACATCGAGCTGGTGTGAGCCACCGAAATGCCGACTCCCTATCCAGACGGCCGTGCCCAACAGACTGCTCCCAGTGAAGCTGCAGTTTCAAGAACTACTGTAGTCAACGAGGAATGGTCACCCACCAGGATCAGAGAATATCAGGAGAATGATCCTCACCTGAAGATGATCCAGCAATGGAAGAAAGAAAACCGGCGACCTACCTGGCAAGAAGTGTCAAGATTTTCACCGAAACTGAAGGCGTATTGGGCTCAGTGGGACTCCCTTGTCCTGGAAGAAGAGCTCTTGAAAAGAGTCCTTGAAAACGATTATGGTTCTGAGATGAGGAGACAGCTAGTTATCCCGAGAACAAGAGTAGCTGAGGTACTAAAGAAGTTACACGACAGTTCATCGGAAGGTCATCTGGGAGTGAAGAAAAACCTTCAGCGAGTTCGTGAAAGGTTTTATTGGATGAACAGCTCCGACGATGTGAAGGACTGGTGTAAGAAATGTACGACTTGTGCTACGAGTAATGGACCACATCGCAAGAGAAAGGCACCCGTGAAACAGTATAATGTTGGAAGCCCTTTCGAACGGATTGCTTTATATATCGCTGGGCCATTTCCAATGACAGAAAATGGTGGCAAATACATACTGGTTGTAATGGATTATTTCACAAAGTGGGTGGAAATTTACGCTATCCCGAATCAAGAGGCCACAACTGTCGCAGATGTATTGGTGAAAGAATTTATCAGCCGATATGGAGTGCCCTTGGAAGTCCACAGCGACCAGGGAAGAAATTTCGAAAGTCATATATTCCAGGAGATTTGCGAGAAGCTGGGAATGAAGAAGACCAGAACAACAGCATTACATCCACAGTCAGATGGAATGGTCGAGAGAATGAACAGGACTATTGGAAAATACCTGTCCAAAGTAGTATCCAGCCATCAGAGAGATTGAGACCAGTATCTCTCCCTATTCGCATTGGCTTATCGATCTGCCGTCAATAAGTCCACGGGTGAAACACCTGCGAAAATCCTGTTTGGGCGTGAAATGAGGCTTCCTTGTGACCTGGAATTTGGCTGTCGGCCTGGAGAAGATCTAGCAGGCGAAGACTACGTAATCCAATTGAGAAGAAGGCTGGACGATA
The DNA here is from genome assembly GCA_963921935.1 of Galeruca laticollis. NCBI lineage: Eukaryota > Metazoa > Arthropoda > Insecta > Coleoptera > Chrysomelidae > Galeruca > Galeruca laticollis. Next base: position 195,873,636 of record OY998179.1, on the reverse strand, counting down.
TTCATGAATTAGTTCGAACCAATCTTAAAGTTGCCAGCGACAGAATGAAAAGTCGGTACGACACGCAGGCCACAGAAGGCGGTTTTAAAGAAGGGGACAAAGTATGGTTACACAAAGCGACGAGGAGAAAAGGATTTTCTCCAAAATTACAAAAATCCTGGGAAGGTCCATACTTAATCAAGAAAAGGATCAACGATGTTATATATCGCATAAGCAAGATCCCCAACGAAAAACGAAAAGTAGTTCACCAAAACCGACTAGCGCCATTCGAAGGAGACCATGACCTGGGGGAAGGAGTAAACCTTATTCGAGATGTGTCCGACCCTACCTTCGAGGAATTTATGGGCACGTATGGAGGTAACGGGGAAGCTAGATATGGAGTCACTTCGGAACAACAACAAGATCTGCTCACTCGCCCGGAAGATTATTCACTGGCATACAACATCCCCGCCCGTATCAAGAACGCACGAGGGTTGGCAACCGTCTTTCGAAAGAAGTTCGGGCAATTAGAAAAACTTGAAGACCAGATTCCAGCCCCTGGCAAGACACTGAAACTGAAACATAATTCGCGGTACGTCTTCTACGTGGTAACTAAAAATGAATTCCAAGATCGATCTACCTACCGCGATGTGTGGGAAGCACTTCGAAGCCTCCGAGACCATGTGTTGGAATCCAACGTGAAGAAACTGGCTATACCTAAGATAGCGAGTAACCAGTTGGATTGGCGAATCATCCGGAACATGATAGAGATTATCTTTCAAGATACCGGTGTCCAGATATTAATTTGCAGCTACAACCCCCGTTATCAGTATCCGATGAAGACGGTGCCCTGCTATTTCCATAAGATCGGAAAGTGTAGAAATGGGGCCAGTTGCCGATTCAAATATCCAGTCTCGGCTACACAAAAGTTCCAGGAGGAACTTCCATTTAAGGAGGGGGTAATGTTACGAAACAGCACACTGGTATAGTCCCTAAAACCGACTCTGTCTAAGCCAGGTATAAAAGTTAAAATTATGGCGGATACGCACTTTTTTATATAACTGTTCACGACTATCTTATGTAAACATTGTTTTTGTGACCAGAGTTATCTAGAAAAGGCCAGAGGCAATTGTTTTTGTGCAGCCCAGAATTCTCTAGTAAGAAAGGCATTAATATAAATAAGGATCGATCAGCGTAGGAGTTTAGTTGATAAAGTGATCTTGTGAAATAAATACACCGAAATAGCAATCAGTAAATTTAAATTAGTTAAGTGTTCAAATAAGTTAGTTCAAGTGAATATTCTGAGTATATATAAATTAAGTGTTAGTGAGTTAGTGTTTAAATAAATTAGTAAGTAGCCATACTGTGTGTTTAAAATTTATCCCACCCGTTTATTGTTTAAATAAATAACAAAAACATTACAATAACTTATCTACAGCTTACCATCATGAATCAATAGGGAGTTGTGAGAAACTTCACAGAACATTTAATGAATATGTCAGACACTTCATAAATGAGACGAATGATGATTGGTGCGAGTATGCTAGAATGTTTGCTTATTGCTACAATACCACACCTAATAGTTATCACGGTTATACACCCTTCGAGTTCGTGTACGACAGAAAAAACAACTTACCAGAAAATCTCAATACGGGAATAAAGCCACGTTTCGATTTTGAAACGTATTAAAATGAACTTAAATATAAGCTTTAATTTGCACACAAAACCATGAGAAAAGATGAAAGCGATCAAATAGCCTCTCCTACAGATTTCAAAGAGAGAAGATAGGACAAAATTTGATTCACATTATTTAGGTCCATTTCAGGTTACAAAAATAAACGGTGTGAATTGCGATACTAAATTAGATTCGGACAAGGTTAAGACAGTTCATAAAAACTGCTTATATCAGTGTTAGTGTAATAAACAATACCAATTTAAAAATAGGTTAAGTGTAACTATAAAAATTAGAGACTAATATACAAAAATTTTCGTGATTTTTTTTCCATAAGAAGGGAAAATGTAGCGAGTGTTAAACTCATAACTTGTTATTTTTAAAGTATGAGTTGATTTAAGGTTACTGAAAAAAGACAATGTCAACTGTGCTCGGATTTTAAACAAGTCTGTGTAGGTCGAACGTGTCAAAACGTAATTTTAGTATTTAAGTCAGTGACACAGGGTATTAAAGATCATTGTACAGTACTCTATTTCCAATAACAATGTAGTAAGATAGTGTCTTAATCAAGTATTATTTAGTATGTTGTAGAACAAATAAATCCCAGTGATTTGATTCCTCCCCAGTCCATTCTTTGGTACGTCAAACTACACATATATCATAAAGAAGTCTTGATTATAACCCTTCTTTTCTTATGTTCGAGGACTTAAATACGAAATCCTTAGTTCATTCACATGAAATTAATTGTCGAGGCAAACTCTGGAGGTAAATATAAAATACGGCTAATTTTATAATTGGTCAGAATAATGTTTTCTTTGACATTCGAAAGTCCTTTATTGTAAGAATTAGAAAGGTATAAAAGTCGGAGAAGGCCGCGTAGAACATTTAATTTTAGTAGGCTCTTTTTGCTCTTTGCTCTTTTTATGTTTAATTATTTTTAAGTCTTTGCCGATTAAATGGGAGCCTCTTTCGTTACAACTTTTTATATCGTCTGTTATTTGAAATCTCATTCTCTGAAGCTCTGGAACTGTTCAATTGCGTTTTTCTCTAAAACGGGTGAAAGTATCATGTTTAAACAGATGTACCAATAATACGTAGAAATAATGTATACATCATATTTTCTAATCAACGACAATAAAAAAATTCGTCAAAGGAAGCTACCACTTAATTTTATCCTCGTAAATTATTCACGAAGCGCCCTCTGTAAGAAATTGTGAAATAATACATAAACTAATATTCCTTGTCCAAAGATATGCTCCTTTGTAATTTTTTATAACAATTGATAAATATACAGTAACATTATCAAAAAAAAACGAAGAAAAATTCAACTTTAAATATTATTCCACAGTAATATTGTATTAACGTATATTTGGTCTTATCAGCATATTTTGGTCCAAATAACGTACCCCTAGTATATGTCCCAATATTTATTAATCACCTTTATAAAAAATTGTATAGATTAGTTTGAGACAAATTAGTCTGGGAGAACTTGTATATTAGTGAACTAATTATCAATTTATTTGTTTAGATATATTTCAGAATGTTTCCAAAATGTTTGACACATATCCTGGCGTTTTCAAAGTGTGGCTTGGAGTTAGATTATTCTATGCTGTTTCTGAACCAAAATACTTCGAGATTTTGTTCACAAAATGTTTAGAAAAAGAAAGTCTGTATCATAAAGCGGACGTAGTGGTCGGAAAAGGATTATTCACAGCTAGAGGTAGGTATGAAAGATGTAATTATAGTTGGTAAAACATAAGTTTCATGAAAATATTAAGAATATATCTCCAATCTCATGAAAATGCTCAATTCATACATTGATACGACTATTTGAATTTTTGATTTACAATTGGAAGAATGGGGTACCTGCAAAACGAGGTCACTTGCCATACTTCTGACTTATCATGGCCTCCTAGAAATTCTGATCTCAGTTCACTTGACTTCCATAAGAGCGCATGAAAAGTGGGGTATACGAAAATAGACCAAAGATAATGACGCAATCAAAGCAGAATATCATAATGGCAGTTATATTGTAAACCATGTGCCAACGCTTTCTTATGAAACTCTGTTCGAGATTAGAGGAGTGCCAGCCGAGTAACGGTTGGCACATCGGCAACATTATTTTTTTTAAATAACTTTGCAGACCCTACGATGCCCATAAATTAAACTTAAACAACCTATTTGATTGTATTTTTTATTCAACCACGAAACCTCAGACACATTTTTTGGATGACTTGAATATTGATTAATTAAAACCAAAATCTTAAATTAACAAAAAATATATGAGGAGACGTATCTTAATTTTTGGAGCTATTTTAATCCCTACTAATTAATATGTATAATTTTGAATAACATAGGTTTTAATTCTGTTGTAGTTCCTTCTTGGCGAATTCATAGAAAAATGATAGCACCAACATTTAACCAACAAATTTTAGATAGTTTCGTTGAAGTATTCTCAGAACAGAGTGAAGTTCTAGCTAATATATTGGAAAAGTATTCTGGAAAAGGGGAGTTTGACGTATTTCATGTTGTGTCAAGATGTACTTTGGATTTTATTTGTGGTAAGATTCAGCTTAAAAACATTTATACGTGCAAAATTTTTTGATTCATTTATTTGTGGGAGGGATGAATATGTTATAAGTGTCTAAAGTCTATTAAATAACGCGTCCCACGGAAAAGAACCTACATTTTCTTGATAATTAATCGGAATATGAGTTCAACACAGTAGTAATGCTTGGAAGTATCGACTATCAGACAGAATACAATGCGTCCATAAAGTAACACATATATTAAATAGTAAGATGAAGAAATCTCAGATTCCCTCTCTCAAACAATGCATGGCAAGAATTTCTAGTACTTTACATTGCTATAATGCAGTAAAGCTTGTTGACTAGTTTGCATGTCAAACTGGTAAAACCATGTCTCATTATCACATTAAATAACGCGTCCCACGGAAAAGAACCTACATTTTCTTGATAATTAATCGGAATATGAGTTCAACACAGTAGTAATGCTTGGAAGTATCGACTATCAGACAGAATACAATGCGTCCATAAAGTAACACATATATTAAATAGTAAGATGAAGAAATCTCAGATTCCCTCTCTCAAACAATGCATGGCAAGAATTTCTAGTACTTTACATTGCTATAATGCAGTAAAGCTTGTTGACTAGTTTGCATGTCAAACTGGTAAAACCATGTCTCATTATCACATTATCAGATACAACGCGGTCTATGAGTGTCAGATTGGACTCGTTTAGCGAACCTTACGCGATTAAGATTTCCCAGAAAATTCAGGTCTTTCAGAGCAATCCGAGCCAAACAATCGTGTAAGATGATACGAAACTCAAGGTTTCCTATCAAAATTTGGCCGCGCATATGTTTAATTGAGATATAATTAATTGATTTATTGAAAATTATGTGATTCACTTGTTGTTAAAATAAATTGTAATCTAGTTCACAGCAATCGCTGTATGGAATATGAGGATGACCTGGGTAGGAATAGATGAAGAAATTAAAATAAACGTATCAGAAATCGGGAGGAGAAAGCAAAAAAACTCAAAGAATATGTAATTTTTAAGAATAACTTGTTCAGATTTTAATGCTCAAAATATCCTGCAGAGGATATTTAAGAACGCGAATAAGGGAATGGAGATGCTAAGCTAATTAAAAAATACTGCCATAAAAGTCACTTTTTAAAAAGATACATTATTAGACAGTAATTACACTATTTAATAACTAAATTCACTGTGTATTATATGAATTATAAGTCGATCTTATATACTAAAAATAATTGCTACTAAAAGAAAAAATATGCACAGCAATATAGTCAGTTCAATGTACTACAAATGTTTGTTGAATCATGGATCAGCAAATTGTAATGGAAACGGCAGCCCAATACCCTGAACCATGGGGGTCAGCGAGCGATGCCAGTAAAATGTATTTTATCATTTGCGAATTGATTGTTTACTCTTGCATCACTGGTCAAAGCTATAGAAACTGTAACGAGTTATTTTTTTTGAAGCATTTCCGATGGTATTTTAATTTTAATAAGTGGATATAACTCGTTACTTAGTTTCCAACTTTGATTTCTGGTACCGTTTCAGTCCCGTAACATTAATTTAAGTATTTATTTCATTAGTAATTCAAAAGCCATGAATTACCATCTAAAGAAATATGTAAAATTTATTAAATTCCGCTTTTCAAAATTTAAATTATCGAGGATACCCGGTATATAAATCATTTTAATTAAAACCAAAGTCGTCCAGTATAGTAGAAATATTTCTTGTTGTGAGTAAATCGATTCAAGTTAATTCCCTCGCCACCGTTATCGCCAAAAATTTTAGGTAGGAATTAAATTATAAATTCCAAAACCGACAGTTTTTGGGGAGCTCAATCTAGATATCTCTCGCTGTCTGCCTGTGGCCGTTTAAATTGATAATTTTAAAGTCTAGTGTCCGACCGTTCCTTATTTTCTGAGTAAGTGAAAATTTATTTTAGAAAACCGAATAAAATATTACGTCGAGTTTTATAAGTTTTATATTTAATTTCAGTAAACGATTTAGTAGTTTGGCTATTTAGGAATATAATACCGTATTTTGGTAAGCCGTTTTTTTGAAGCGATAAAAACAAAATTTATTTACAGTTTTTATTATTGCGTTCTTTATATTGTTCTTTGGAATTCGTGTCTGAACCTTCAATACACTGAAATAGCATTTTGATTTTAATTTTGCGATTTAGATTGTTATACCTATTGTCCTGTTTCAAATTACCCAAATACAAATTAGATTTTTTTCTTCCTTTTTTCCGATAATTGGATATAGAAAACTGATTGTGAGGTAGAGCAGAGGCTGTACCATTTTCAGCCAGTAAAAAAAACATTGTCTATTTCGACTGTGGTCTTTTGTTTTTTATTTAGGAATAATTTCTTTGCTATACAATATTAGCTCGTCGATATTTGAAAAACTGAAAACCGACTGTGGGACGGATCAGAGGCTGTAGCCACCAGCCGTCTCCCTTTCGGAACGGGCATCGTTTTCACTAAGTTGCCTTTGATTTATATTAGTTCTAAATTATATATAGTTTTGTCTGACCGACAATTTGAAAAATTTAAAACTGATTGTGGGGCGGATCAGAGGCTGTTGCCACCAGCTGATCCACTCTCAGCCGGTAATAATTTCGTTTCATTTTTATCTATTCTGAGACACAGTTGTTTTATTTTGCTTGTATTTGGGTAACCGCTGTCCTATCTTCCGACCAAAATTTTAGAATAATTTTAACCGATAATTTGAAAATTTAAAAACTGATTACGGGGCAGATCAGAGACTGTTGCCACCAGCTGCCCAACCGTCAGCCGGGAGTAACTTATTTTATTTTCACTCATTTTGTTTAGAAAAGTGTATTTTCTCCTACAATAATAAGATTCTCAACCAAGTCTGAGGCTGTTGCCACGGGTTGATTGATAATCTAGTTTATGTTCATTAGTTTTTTTGTTATAAACTGGTCTGGTCGCATTTTCCCACCTATCCCGATTGACCATCCCTACCGCGAAGATAGTTATATCCCGTTTACTACTGTGATCGGTAATTATTGTTTTACTGCTGCTTACCGCATAATTACACACTGCTTATACCCCTTGCGCTGTTATTAACAATTGCATTTGCTTGCTTACACCTGGTTTATTGTGTCATTGCTCACATTCCTTAATACCGGCAAATTTCGCGTGGTGCATTACATAAGGCTTGAACACATTTGGATATTGTATATATTTAACTGATTCGGTACCGCTTGTTTCTTCATATCCCGTAGCATTGCCGTCTAAGGGTTATAGTTTTGTAGACGTGTTAAATTCAACGAGACCCCGTAACCTCCATCTGAGGCTACCTGGAACTCTTGACGCTAAGGGTCAAGGGGCCGTGGAGTAAACCACGTAAAATGATCTGGCGCCCGAGCATTTGTTTCAAAAACTTTGCATCGAGGGTGTCCAAAGTGACGCGTCAGTTAGTAAGAAGCTGTGTGAGGTGAAGGACGCAGCGCGTCACAAAACAAATAGTTTTAACGTAATATTAATATGTTAATTGTCAATGTGTAATCTGACCAAGCGGCAACTGAACAATTTCTGCAATTTATAATTAGATTAGATTAAAAATGGTCTTTATTAGAAGTTTTTCACTCCCTTGTTACAAAATACTAAAAATAGGTACAAAATACTGTGCCGATGGTCTGGCAATTTTTAGTATAGATGTGTTTGTCGTGTCATCCTTTATGGTTCCTTGCTCCAAGAGCATTACCCATATCTTGTCGCTGTTTATAATAACTTTGTGCAATTTATAATATATGTTTTCAATTTTGAGGATCTACTCTGAATTTTGAATCGTTTCAGGAGCATCCTTTGTATCGCTAAAATGTATTAATCTTTAATATCATCAGTATTGTTCTTATGTATTCGTTATCTTAATAATTACATCGTTTTTCCAAAGTAATCTAAAATAATGTTGATTTTTATAATAATGTGCCTTGTCGTTATTGAGTTACTGGGTGCTCATTATATTTATTATTTGAATACAAGAAATAGAAATAGAAGAACAAACCGAAATTTCTCCAAAAATGTAGTATACCTGGATTTATAGGACCCGCTGTACTCGCTCTAGTCAGCTGAAAATCAATAGAGTACATCTGTGAGACACCTTGAAAAATATCCAATTATATAATTGGTCACTTGTGTACATTCTGGAGGCTGTATCGTGCTAACAACCCGAAATTTTTCCAAAAAGGATCAAAAATGTGGCACTTCAGGTACCATAGCCCCCGTGGTACTAGCTGTGGCGAGCCAAAAATCAATAAGGTTCATCTATAAGACGCCCTGAATAATATTCAATCATAACATTGGTCCCGTGTATACACTCTGGGGGCTGTATCGTGCTAACAAACTGAAAATTCTCTAAAAATGACAAAAGTTCGGTACTTCAAGTACCGTAGCAGTGGTTGTACTGCCTTTAGTGAGCTAAAAATCAATAAAGTTCATCTATACGACGCCCTGAATAATATCCAATCATAAAATTGATCACTTGTATATACTCCGGAGGCTGTATGGTGCTAACAAACTGAAACTCCTCCAAAAATGACAAAAATGTCGTACTTAAAGTACTATAGCACCCGTTGTACTGATTTTGGTGAGCTGAAAATTGATTGGGTTCATCTGTGAATTATCCTGAACAATTTTCAATGATAAAATTGGTGACTTGTTGTACTCCGGAGGCTGTATCGAGCTAACAAACTTGGTCACTCGTATGCACGCCGGTGGTGGTATCGTGCTAAAAACCCGAAATTTCTCCAAAAATGACCAAAAATGTGGCACTTCAAGTACCATAGCACCTGTTGTACTAGCTCTTCTGGTGAGCTAAAAGTCAATGAGGTTCATCTATAACACGCCTTGAATAATATTCAATTATAAAATTGTTCACTTGTATACACTCTGGAGGCTATATCGTGCTAACATACTGAAATTTCTCCAAAAATGACAAAAATTTGGTACTTCAAGTACCCTAGCACTCGCTACACTGGCTTTAGTGAGCTGTATATCAATAAGGTGCATCTTTGAGGTGCCCTGAATAATATCCAATCATAAAATTGGTCAATTGAATATACTTCGGAGACTGTATCGTGCTAACAAACTGAAATTTCTTCAAAACCGACAAAAATGTCGTACTTAAAGTACTATAGCACCCGTTGGACTAGTTCTGGTGAGCTGAAAATCAATGGGGTTCATCTGTGAGATGTCGTGAACTCGACTGATTGTTTTTACAAGACATATAATACATCCTAGAGAGGAAATCTGGGACGACGTTCTGTGACCCTTTCTTGTGTACTATGTCGAACGTGTATTGCCGCAGCTTGCTAATCTACCACAAGAATCCTAGGATCTTAAACCGGTTAATCAACTGTAACTAACTATGGTCCGTTAAAAGTTTAAATTGTACTCCTTCAATATATGGACGACATTTTTCGAACAAAAATATTAAACTCAAAAGCTCTCCTTCAGTCACACTGTAATTTCTGTCAGCTCTAGAAAGTGATCTTAAAGCATACGCAATCACACGCTTCTCTTTATCTATTTCTTGATAAATAAACTCACCTAATCATCGCTTGGATTACACCCTATAATGGAAGGTTTCGAAAAATCTTGCGAAGCTAATATCGGTGCTTCTATCAACAAGGATTTAATTTTCAGAAAAGCTTCTTCTGCTTCTTAGATCCATTCCGTTTACTCTTCTTACCTTCCAACAAAAAGTTGATGGGTAACATTAAGGAAGAGTAGTCATGAATAAATCGACGATATCAAGAGCATAAACCTATGAAACGTTTTATTTCTGTAGTCATTTTGGAGCGAGGATAATTTACCATAGACTGCACTTCAGAAGGGTTCGTTCTCAAGCCTTGCTTATCTACATAATCATTCAGCCGATACCGGTCCACTGCTTGACATAGGCCTCCCGTGTGATTGCTTCCACATCTCTCTACTTTGCGCCACCTATATCTAATTTGTATGAATACGTTTAATATCATCTGACCAACTAGTTGGTGGGCGTCCCCTACTTCTATAAGCCTCTTGTCTAGGCCACCACATTATAATACGTTAAGTCCATCTGTTACCCTGCATTCTTGCAACTTGCCCTGCCCAATTCCACTCTAATGTGTTATTTTCTCTACTGGATCAATCAGTCCAGTTCTTCTATGAATTTCGACGTTTGTAATATGATATCTGAGAGTCAGCTCTAATATTGACCTTTCCAATGCATGTTGGATCACTTTGGTTTTCTGTACCTTTTTTGTTAATGTCATAGTTCCGTATGTAAGAACAGGCAAGACACATTGATTGAACACCCTTGTTTTAACCAGATCGGCATGCCAGATTTGAACACGTGCCTTTAGTTTCCAAATGCAGCCCAGGTCAATCCTATTCGCCTAATTTGTGCACGTGTCTGATTATCTCTACCTATACTGATCTCGTCACCAAGGCACTTGTACGTGGTTTCTTCAACCTGAGGAGCATCCACTTACCCACCTTCACCATGTATAAGGTTAGTCATGAGCTGCGTTTTTGTCAGATTAATCTTAAGTCCAACCTCATGCGAGGCGTTATTTAGTTGTTGCAGCATGGTTACAGCAATGCGGTCTACTACCAGAACTATGTCGTCCGCAAATCTAAAGTATGTAATGTTTTCACTGTTTATGTTGATACCAAGATTATCGAAACTTACAGATTCAAGCATATATTCAAGCAGATTCGGGAATATTTTCGGCGAAATAGTATCACACTGCCGAACTCCTCTATTTGTGATAAATTTATTTATGCTGTCCAGTATTCTCACGTTAAACGTAGCATTTTCATATATGTACTTTATTATTTCAATATATCGATGGTCTATTCTACTGTCGGGCAATGACTTTAACATTTGGTGTTGGCTTATTGTATCGAAATGTTTTTCGTAGTCCGCTAATATTAAGACGACTGGTTTATTATATTCGATGGACTTTCCTATGAGGTTCTTTATCACTTGTTCGTTTTGTTTGTGTTAAAATGCCTTTATTCAATAGATTTTAACATATATTTAACAATTGTAATCAGAAATAAAAAGGCCGATGTTCTGGCATTCCTGGTACTATTGTTTGGATCGTGATTGTATGTATATGGCACCTTGCTTAAGTGCATTATCCATTTATTGTCGTTTGGAAATTTACTTTGTCCCGTATTCATAAATATGACTCCACTGCTATTTCGACTTGTATATCCCTGAAAAGCAGCTGAAAAACAGGGTTTCAAAACGAACAGAATGTTTAGTTTGTGAGGCAGCAACATGACAGTTGTTTCAAATAATGAGAGATATGCTTTGTGAGATGGATATTTTTTACTTGATTAGGGGTAACTATGTTAGCCTCTAAATCGATGTGTTTGGTTTGGGAATTTAAACAACTTGTTATGTGAATAAATTACCATGCAGAAGCGTACACCCATTATCACGGGAGTCTTCTGCGCGACTGGCGACTCTGAGTGTATTACGAAGATTTTTGGGTATACAATAATTGTAAACATTTTTAGAGATTTTTGATATAAAGTCCTTGATAGTGGGCATGTCTGCTTGTTCATGTAACTACGAGTTTTTAGGAAGTTTTGGATATTTTGTTTTGTAGGGTATTGCCATGCGTAGGCACTTGTTTTGCATCACTTGTAGTGTGTGAAAGTTATATTTAGTAGCAGCGTAATAAGCAGGTGCGGCGTATGTTAATATAGGTCTTATAATTTGACGATATATCTGCAGTTTTTTGGGTGTGGAGAGACAACTTTTCTTGCAAATCAGCGGGTACAGTTTGCTCATTGCCATTTTTGCTTTTTGTACTTGCTTCATTATGTGCGCGTTAGCGTTGGCGTTGGCATTGGTATTGCCATGCACTGTGTAGCCCAAGTACTTTAATGTGCTACTGGGTGTGATTGTTTGCCCATCTACACATAGCATCGATTGCAATGAGCCCCTGTTCCTCGCTATCCTCTTGAGTAACAGGTACTCTGTCTTGGAGGGGTTGATTGAAAGTTTGTTGTCTCTCATGTATGTGAGAATTTGTGTGTTAATATGTGTTTGAATATTTTGTTATGCTGTGTCTGGTGTTGCTGCAGTGATACAAAACAGGTGTCGTCTGCATACATAGCTGTTAGGATTTGTGGTGAGGAGGGTAAATCATGGGTGAATAGGGAATATAACAAAGGTCTGAGAACTGACCCTCGCGGAACTCCGGCTCGGATGGAGTAAGGTCCCGCCAAGCCATCGTTCACACATGAGTAAAATTTTCTGTTTGTTATGTATGATTTGATTATTTTCATTAAGTATTCTGGAGTTTTAAGTTTTATTAATTTATACAATAGCCCCTCGTGCCATATAGTATCGAAGGCTTTCTGTATGTCGATGGTGACCATTATTGATTTCTTTTTTCTATAAAATTCCTCCCTAATGTGACTAAAGACTCGGATAATTTGTGCAACAGTACTGTGTCCGCCACGGAAACCGTACTGTTCTTGGCGAATTATATTTCGTTTGTCAACAAAATGTTGAAGTCTTTTTAGAATTATTTTATCAATCACGTTTGCTATCTTATTTAATAGTGAAATAGGTCTGTAACTATCCACATAACAGGATTGTTTATTAGCTTTGATAATCGGGATAACATTGGCAATCTTGAGCATATCAGGATATATACCGGTTTTGATTATGTAATTAACAAGTAAGTTGCACTATTGCTTTCTTAGGTAAGCTTTTAAGAAGAATATTCGATATGCAGTCAGTCCCCGGCGCGGTCTTGTTTTTAAGTGAAGCAATGATATTAAGAATTTCAGAAGTAGTGGCTAAGTTTGATTTGTTCATTGTTTGTGTGTTGTGTAGATAGTCTGTTACTGTTTGTAATATGTTAAAATGATGTTGAGTATTTATTGTGTTATTAGTGAAATTGTCCTGGAAGTACTCTCCAAAGGCTTCTGCAATATTATATTTTTGTGTAAATATTTTACCATTTATCTCACTTTTTGTTATTTAATGTTTTTCAGATTTTTAGTTAGTTTCCATAATGAATTATCTTTAGGGGATAACTTCTCTAAAAAAAATTTCCATTTATGGTTTCTGTGTTCATCAATTAAAGGGTTTATTAAAATTGATAGTATTTTAAAGTTTGTCTATCGTTATCTGTTCTAGTAACTTGCCATCGTCCTCGAATATTATTTTTCTCGTTTATGATTTTTACAACATAATCTGGGAGGGAATTTAGTGATTTAGGTTTGGGTTTAAGGGAAGTTGTTTTGTTTCTGGCTGTAATTATTATGTTTTGTAGATTCTGTATTGTGCCTGCTAGTTGTTTTTGATTTTCGATGTTGTCTGTGATTATTAAGTTTTCGTTTATGTGTTTTCTGTATAATGTCCAGTTTGTGGTTGTGTAATCGTGTGTTCTAATAGGGGGTGAGTGTATAGTGTGTGTTATTTTGAGTTCTAAAAGGATGGGGTCGTGATCGGAGTTGAGGCCAGGGATGGTTTTCATTTTAGTTATAGTATTATTGTTTCTACCTATGGCTAGATCAATTGTGCTGGAAAAGGGAAAATGGGTAGGGTCATCAGTACTGAATATATTACAGTCGGAATTATCACAAAATCTCAGGAGAGTACTTCCGTTGGGGTTAGAGTGTGTAGCGGAGGAATCTCATAATGGGTGCTTACAATTTAAGTCGCCCACTATGAGAACCCTGTAATGTGTTCTTGTGATATTAAAAAAATCTGATTAGCAGAGTTTTTCTTGGGCGAATTGTATGTCCCCACTACTTTGAGTTTATTATCTATAAGTAACGAGATATGCTCAATAGATGAATGGTTTGGTTGCAAGAGTTGGAAATTTATGACTTTTTTTATTAATACTGCGAGGCCGCCACCGCCGACATCTGCGGGGCGATCCTATCTGTATAGACTATAATTTGAATTTCTAAAATTCACGGATTTATTAGGTTTGAGGAGCGTCTCGATTAAGAAGAAAATATCAGGTTTATGAATGTCGAGAAAATGTCTGATGAGTTGGAGTTTGTTGATTACTCCATATACATTACAAAAGATTATTTTAAGATGATTTCGTTTTTGAATTCCTGTTTTATCACCTACCTGCCTAGATGTCATATTTATTAATCCCGGTGACAAAGTTGTTATAGATCGTAAACATTTCTAAGTTGTTTGTAGCTGTCTTCATCTCATGGAGAAGGTCAGCAACGGCCCTAGTAAGGTTATCTAGGTTGACTGTAGCTTGTAGTTCTTGTATCATGTTGTTTAGCTGTGTGAATTTCATTATTTGAGTAACAGGAGCATTATTTGTTTGTGGGATGGTTCGAGGTTTGGAAATGCTTTGTTGAGGGTGGGGGCAATGGTTGTTTCTAGGGTAAACTAGGAAATTCTTGTTGGGATGAGGTAGTTTTGTTGTTCCATGGGTTTGTTGTTGGGATGGGTGCTGGGATAAATCTGGCAGCTGTACTGTTAGTGGTTTTTGTTCTTCTCGCCTCGAGCCATTCTCTCCTTTTGATGTACTCCGGACACACTTTGCCAGTAATGACCTCTCCTTCGGGCACTCTGGGGTGAGGTGGGGGGCGGCACATTTAAGGCAACTTGGAGCCCGGCCACAGTTTGAGGTGGCATGACCCCAGAGTTTGCAAATATGACATTGCATGATCGCTTTTGTTTGTCTTCGATATTCCCATATTACTCTTGTATGTTCCAGTACCCTTACATTTTTATTTAAATAATCCAATGTTATTTTTGAATCAGTAACAATTAGATAGAGTGGCCTTGCTTTAGTTGTCATGCGGTACACGTCTTTTATATTAAGTTTGTAAGTTTTTGTAAGTTCGTCCTTTATTTAATCTATTTGCAACCCTTCGGCGAGTCCTCTCAGCACGAACGCATGGATTTTCTCGTCCTTTCTTGTGTACGTGTGAAATGGTACCTTTTCTGCTCTCAGTATTTTCTAAAGATTATCAAAATCTTCAGTCTTCTTAGTGAATATAATTGTGGAGTTCGTCGTGTGTTTGATTTCAAATGAATTGGTGACATAATCTTTTAGTTTCTGCACCATATCTTTATGTGCTGAAACATGACCATCAATCACGATGGAAAGATATGAAGTTGCGGTTTATTTAGCTGTTTTTGTGATTGGTTCTTTTTGTTTCGAGCGTTTAGTATTGTGATTTTTATTTAGGTCATCGGAACTATCGTCTGTAACGTTGAACTTGCGAAATTTTGTTTTTTTTTCATTTTTTTTTGCTGTACCACTGGAACCTCGTCGTCAGAGTCTTCGGATAATGTCTTGTATTTATTATTAGTTGTTGTTATCGACTGTTTTTTCGTTTGTTTAATCAAGCTGTTGAACGATGTGGTTTTATTCGGAAAAATGAATTCTTCTTGGGGTGTTGTAATATCCATATGTTCAGTAGGGATTACAGATATGGCATTAATGTCTTCTGTTTGTTTCTTCTTATTTGTCATATCTAGTGTTCTTGGTATAATATTTTTGTTTGTCATATTCTCATATTGTAATACGAAATTACTTGTATGTGGCGTACCCTCCTCGAAAACCAGCCTGTTCTCTTGTTTGATAGAAGTCGAATTTAACGCATAGCCTGTTTGTGATAATTCGCGTGAAAAGCTTGTACATATGTGAGAGCAAAATTATAGGACGACAATTTGCCAATTTTGTAATGTCCCCTTTTTGTGTTTTTATTCCATTGCTATGGTGTTTTACCCTGTGTAAGACGTCTTCGTCATGGGTACATGGGTTTTATTATTTTTCATATCAGAGATAGACTTTTGGATCTCGGGGATTGTGATTCCTGAAATATCCTCTGAGCACTGATTCATAACCTTCAACATCAATTTCCTCTGTACTTGGTACATATAGTTCTCTGTAAAATTATTTTCAGGATTTCTCTCTAGTCGGTTTTAATAATCCTTATTTACTGCGCAATTTACAGATCTCTTTCTTCCGTTTAGAGACTTTCTGTCTCAGTACTTTCAAGCTTCTGTTTTCTTCAATTGTTTGAACAATCATTTCTATGTTCGATGTTCCGATATCTTTTCTAATTGATTTTGCTATTCAGATTTTCAGTCAGTGAAAAGTTTGTGTCGTATGTACCCCGTTTTTTATCTTCGCACAGTTATTTTGTTTTGCTTTTTTTATGGAATCTACTATGTTCTTATTCAACTCATCATCTCATTTAGAGTTACCGTTGCTTTTTGTTCAGATATGTATCTATATCATTTTGATGTACTTGTGTATTGTTTAGAGGATTCAACTTCTTATTACTAATCCTTTTCACCATCTTTCTTCATTTTCCTCTAATGTTTATGGATATTTTTGATCTAATTATTCAATGATCACTGCCTATAGAAAAGCTTTTTAAAGCTCTTATATTATGGCCTATTTCTTTTTGGTTGAAGATGATAAAATCTAACTAGCGTCTACGGGGACCGAGATACTCTGGCAAATTGGCTTCTTGACATATTTGAAGCATGGTCATTTTTTACTTAGATTTCGCGCGTTTAGTCGACAATTTGAATGTTTTTCTTCACGTTGTATATCGTTGTGGTATATCTATTATAACCAAAGAAGTGACAATTCATTATCCTTTCTTATTTTAATAATTATACAAGGTGGTTTAATTCGATGTAGATATTTCAAGGACGTATTGTTGGGATCGAAATAAAACTTACCCAAATAAACATGTGTCCTAAAACGCACCCCCTTCGAACTACATCCACTGTTAGTTACGTAAATAAAATGATAAAAATGTAGACCCCTGCTAATCCCCCAAAACAGGATTAACTCAAGTATTCAAGCAATATTATTGTTAAAAAATTATTAACATACCAATGGTTTGTGCTTGAAATATTTATTTTATTTTATTGCAATTCAAACAGTCTTGAGAAAATAGAATTTAGTCATTTGTTTTATACACCTTTTCAAAACCATCCGTTAGGACAAACCTCCGCAATTCCTTTTTATTTCTAGCTTTTTTTGCAGCCTCTGACCATGTAATTTCTTTTTCCCGTAGAATTTCTGCTACTGTGCTATCCCATGTTTTCTTCGGGCGTCCTCTTTTCCTCTTGCTTACATCTTTAGCTTGCCAGATTATTTTTGAGGGTCTGTTGTTCTCCATTCTGCAGATGTGCCCCAACCATCTAAGATGTTGTTTGTCAATTGTTTTCAGTATAGGTTCTATGTTTAAGTCTTCCCTTATTGCTTCATTACGTATTCGATCTTTTCTGGTGACATCCTTGACTCTGCGTAAGTACTTCATCTCGGCTGCTTGTTAGTATCCAACTTTCACTACCATGCATAAGGACTAGTCGAAAAACTGACTTGTATACGTTCAATTTGGTTTTAGTTGTGATTTCTATTCTATTCTATTAACGAGTAATAAACTTTGATTGATACACTTATTCTTTCGTTCACTTCTGCCTATTGTTTTCCATTGTTCTGTATGTCGACTACTAGATATTTGAAACGTTTCACTTGTTTTAACTGTATTTCATCTATTTCGATATTAAGGTTCTCTGCTTCTTGTCCCATCACCATTATTTTTATCTTCTCCATATTTATGGTCATGTTTCATATTTTTAATATGTGCTTCCATATTATTAAATTATGTTTCAATTCGTTTTCGTTTCTAGCGAACAGTACTAAATCGTCGGAAAACACAAATTCGGATATTCCAACGATTTCCATATTTCTGTATCCTATTTGTATTTGTTTAACTTTTGTTTTAACTTCCTCTAGTACATCATCCATTATCATGATGAATAACGCCGGACTCAGCAGTACTCGTCCCTGTCTTAACACTTCTTTTGTCATGGAGTCATCGGACTGTTCATTATCTTTTCTTACCCGGTTCCTGATTGTTTCATAGAAGCATTTAATATTATTTCTCAACTTTGCTCCAACTACTCTTTGTTGTAGACTTTTCCATATTTGACTCCTGGAAACACTGTCAAATGCTTTTTGTATATCTATAAAACCGAGGTACAGTTGTTGATTTGTCCTCAGTTTTGTGTCTATTTCTTGTTTCAATATAAATACATGGTCTTGCGTACTTCTTCCTTTGCCAAATGCCAAACGCAGCATTTGTGTCATCAATATTGGAATATCTCGAATTTTCGAGACAATATAGCCCTCCCGTCTGGCCTGTTGAAATCTGTTGTATTTTCTCAAATTTCAGTCAATAGCTTTGCACCCAGGTTTTACACCCTGACATACCGTACTGAGGACGACTAATGAGCAAGAAATATGCATGTCTGTGGTTACCATCTTTTCAGTAGCCCCTTTTCACAATATTTAAGAAAGTTTTAAATGATAAGCAAGAAAGTAATAGTGAACGGTACATTTCCGTTAGTATTTAATTTTTTTACAATCAAATAATATTCTTCTCATCCTAAAAATGAGTTTGAAAAGAAATAGCTTATAAATTATTATTCATGGTTTATGTTAAAATGTTTATGAATATATTGTATAATAATACATATTAATTATTTAAAAAACAATTATTTCAAAAGTTTAATAGCAGTCTCTTGAATGTCCATAAATGATGTTTTTTTAACGTTTGTTTTCATTGTTTTTTTCTTTTTTGTGAAAAATAGTCGCCTCTGTTCTCGTCATATATGTCAAGAAGCCAATCTGCCAGAGTATCTCGGTTCCCGTAGACGCGAGTTAAAATCTATTTAATTTTTTGTATTTCCATCTGGACTTATCGAAGTCCTTTTGTTGAAGTTTCTTATTGAAAAACGAACTCATAGAATAAATACCGTTTTCTTGTAGAACAGTAAGAAGTCTGTCATCTCCCTCATTTCTTTCTCCATGTCCATATTTTCCGAGTGGGTTTTCATATTCGTTTTGTTTCCTTCTAAGCATTGATGGCATTAAAATCTCCCATCTATAGCGTGTAAATAAGTAGGGCATGTTTTTGGGCTTCATTTACGTTATCATAGAAAATCTGTACTTCATCTGCTTCCGTGGTTGACGTGGGTGCTTATCTATAATGAATCCTAAATACTTGAGCGATGTCTTAAAAAATCACATTTATTCAAATTCACTGTGAGTTAGACATCTAAAAGAATTTTCTTAACTTCATTCAAAAGGTTAACACGTTCTTCGAAAGTGGAAAAGGTCACAATAATATCATCAAGATTAGTCAAAGTATCTGGTTCATATTTGGGGCCAAACAACTAACCTTTGTTGTGTTTGAGCACTATTGCAATAAAGACCAAAAGGAACAACCTGAAACTCAAACAATCCTCTACTCTACCGGGTGCTCTAAATACTGTTTTCTCCTTATATGACTCGTCTAAAGGGATTTGCCAAAAAGCGTTTTCCAAATCTATACTAGTAATAAATTTTGCATCACGTATCACAGAAAGAATCCTTAAGAGATAGCTGTCCTGCTTAGTAATGTCGTAATGTCATTAAGTTTTCTATCGTTAAAACAAAATCTAAGTTCACCTGAACTTTTTTTAACTAAAAGTACTGGACTAATCCAAGGACTTTTTGATTCCCTAACTACTCCTAACATTAACATTTTATTAAGTTCTGAATTTTAATGTTGAAGCATATACGGGAACATTAAATACAGTCTCTCTTTAAATGGTTTTGCGTTTCCCTTATCAATGGATAAATAACTCTAATTTGTTTGTTCTGCCAAGCCTGAATTTACTACTAATGCTTGAACGAATTTATTACATTTTGCATTCTTGCCCGTTCTAGACTACTTAATTCATTTAATTTAAAAACATTCGTTAAGTGTTCCGAATTATCTACATTTATTTCTATTCATCAAAATGATCTTAAATCAATTATTAATTGATACTGGAAGATCCACTATGCCTTCAATTGATTGCTCGGTTCCATCTACTGTGGATATAGATTTGGAATCTATAGGTAAAATATATAATTTCAATTTATTCAACCAATAAATACATCTATTATCTTTCACTGAAACATTTGCACCACTGTCAAGCAATGCTACAATTTGTGTTGTCTTCTGATTTAATAATTTATAAATATCCCTAATAGTTATCTCCCATCATCTTTATCAAAATTATAATTTTTAGTTACTTTACTTGAAGAAATTCTATATTACTGGGTAAGAGCAAACGGTTTCAATTTTTGACCATTATTGATTCCTGAAAATTTTGCTTGAGGTGTAGACGAGTCTAATCTCACCTCACTAAGTAGTTTAAATTACAGTTACTACAATTCTTTAAGACTACATCTGGTAAACCGCATTAAAACAGAATGTCTTTTTAATGCCTGGTCTGCAATATCTGTGGCTATGATTCAATTCATTACAACGTCAACATCTTAAAGGTTCTCTATTTTGTTTACCTGAAGTAACTTTGACTTTACTATGATTTGTAAAATGTTCCTGTCTGACATTTTAATTACCCCTGTGATTAGAATTTAACATATTTTAATTGAAGTGAAACTTTTTATGGGACACTACATGAATTTTTGGATGAGAATAATTTCGTAAAACTAACAATTTTGTTAAACTTTTTGTTTGTACTCTTCTAATTATTATATACTTAAGCTGAGCAATAGACACGCAAAATGCTGTTCTTCCCTCCTGTTACATTACTCATAAAATATATATGTACTGGACCAACTAAGAACGGCCGTCGGCCATATCTCAGGAGTGGATTATAGCACAGGTTCGGGAAAAAAATTTTTATAACAAAAGTGGCCTCGAGAAACGCCTGGAAATTATTTTCAGAATTGTAGGTCCACCGCTAGAGGGCGCATTTGACAATTAAAATTTTAAAATGCAAATTTTCCAAAATTTAGTCAATTAAAGAGCATATTAATATAATCAGATTCCTCGACAAATTCTGCATATTTTTAATATGACAAGTTTAAGTCAATCTCTTCAAATAACGGGGGGGGGGGAGAGTGGGAACCTTGTTACGAAAAAACGTCTGTAATTCTGGTCCTAAGCTGCATGAATGTTACCATTATCCTCTACAGTTAACTAAAAACTGCAATATTTTTTAATTTTCAATAAAATTTCAAGAAATATATCAAAATATATTACTCAAAATTAGCTTGATATTTACAAAATTCTTCCACAAGGTGGATGTATAATGTTGGCCTAGTATCTTCAGATACTAATGGGTATTTCCAACAATTACTCAATCACTTGAAAACAAATCTACACAGAAGTTAAGATAACTGAAATGTATTTTAATAATTACTTAAATATATTCCAAACAGCCTTATCAAATCAACTGGATCTGTATGTATACTTAAAAGTGTTCGTGTAATCGCCAAAAATGTTACTGTGTGTACCAAAATTTATCCAAAAATAAATAACTACCAAATATTGTGTCTAGAAAACTGGATTCTAAAAACAATCCTAGAGTAGCTAGAGCCCAAAGTTGGGCGCCAATTTGTAGCCGTGAAAGTTTCCCTATACTTCTTGAAGTCGTGAAACGCTATAAACTCGGTAGCCCGATATCTATATGGAATGTACACTTCAATCCCTATCGTGAAACAAACTTTTTGCCGGTAGAGCAGGTGAGTACATTGGATTTCAACAAATTCATATAGAAGTCACTCTTGGGCTGTAAGCAAATTTATAAGAACACCTCCTTTCCATGGTTCGTCGTAGCAGAGGAGACGACGTTATCAACAAAGTAGGTATATAGATTGTATTACAATTGTATAGGTAAGTATATAAAGTGTATGAAAAATATATGGGACTAATTACAAACGCGTATAAGTTGACTTAATTCTGGTTGTTAATTTGATAGGCTAACTAATAATTTATAAAAAGTAAAGAGACTGGAGAGTGGAGACTTTAACAGCTTGAAGTAAAGTTAATCAGTTAGTCTTTGAATCCAATAATTGATCTGTACACTGTACCTGCAGCGTTTATGGATCGCAGACCTCAGACAATGTGGTTAGAAATATAATAATGATATTAAACTTAATTTAAAACTCAACCAAATTCTTTCAGATTATGAATGACCGCTATACTAAGATACAACAAAAAATTGAACAAAAAAATAAAAGTGTTGAGAAAATTGGTAGTGGCAACTGAAACTCAAGTGACGGACAAATTCCAAATTAACACTGCTTAATTTTCTAATTCCATACAGTACTTATTATAAAAAACTCTAATAGTGGCAATATTCACCTAGTTAAACAAAAATAACAGCCACGTGGACCAAGTTGAACAATAAACCAACTACAAAAAACTGTACTGTACCAATTTTACAAAGATTTCAAATGAATATTATAAAAAACGTACTCAAATTACAATTACAAGAAATTAATTATTCAAAATAATCAGCTGGATCAGCTGAAAGTATTATACTAACTAAAAGTAATATCTCATCCATACCTCAAATGTGACTAGTATTACAACAATGAAAAACTCAAAGTCAAAATGTCACAAATTTATTTTATTATACTGAAGTGCTGAGCTACTAGTTTCGGCCCTCAATGGCCATATTCAGGCTAAATGATGATAATTATCAGTGGGGCAACAAACGTCCACACATAGCGCTGATGAAGGGAAGGATGTAATTTATGTTATTGGAAAGCGCAACAACTATAAACGCATGTTACCCCCGAAAAAAAAATTACAGCCTTCCCTTCATCAACGCTATGTGTGGACGTTTGTTGCCCCACTCATAATTATCATCATTTAGCCTGAAGATGGCCATTGAGGTCCGAAACTAGTAGCTCAGCACTTCAGTATAATAAAATAAATTTGTGACATTTTGACTTTGAGTTTTTCATTGTTATTATACTAACTGTTAATTCTTCAATCTTAGGATCAATCGCGATCAGCAAGTGCGATTTAGAGAATATCCAAAAACCTGTCTTAAAACTTGGTTATTCGAAGTAACAGTTTTCACTGCAGTAATCTAAATTGTTCAATCTACCAAGCTTCCCTATAGTTAAAAATAACAATATGTTAATTTAGGCAGGCTTGAATCAAAGAGGTTTATCGCTTACCTAGTGAAGGGGTCGGGAAAATGGAGACCACTTTATAACACGACCAAAATAAACTTTAACGACCAGATCCAAAAAACATCAGACCGTTTCTGGCGCAGTGTGTTTTAAATATGCCAATTTAATTTGAAATACCACTTCATAAGTGAATTCAAAAGCACTCAGTGAAATATTAACACTACTAATATGACAGACTCGTATGATACGATTCTTCTAAATTCATCATTGGGGTTGTGTGGAGTGATTTCAAATATCCCCTCATACAAAAAATATGAGGAATTGTGCTAAGCAGACCTTGGGGGCCAGGGGTGTGGAGATCCTGGTCTTATCCAACAGTGTAGAAAGACGTTATTTTCTACCACCTTAAAGAAAAATGTACATTTCAAGTGCGTCTTGGAATAAGAAAGCTACCACGTTGTAATACAGATTTTCATTTCCCACGACTTTCATGAGCTACTAGACTGTCATTATATTAACGAATTTTTTGATCACATGCTGATCCCGATATGTAAAGTAGTCATTGCTTTAGAAGGACATCGCTCACTGTCCTGGTAGATGCAGGAGGTGATATTACTTCTTTAAAGAGACACGATCGTTGATAACTTTTTCCGCAGGTGAATTATAACGATTTTTTCTGCATGAAGTATTTTTATTTCCCAGTTGTCAAAATTTGAAAATTTTAAACGTTTTTTGTTTCACGACCTGGGTAGGTACATGTACAAAAAATATATGGTTCATTCAACGGGTTAAGAACCCGACTTAATAATTTCAGAGAAAAAACTCTGTAAACCATGCAACAATGACGGAAGGAAAGTTTATAATAAAAATTGTTATGAAAAATATTACAGTTTTGTTCATAATTTATGATGGCCGTAGAAAAAGTATAGTGTACAATTTGCATGAAATGACCCATTTCCAACTCGTACGTATATGAAATTTCGTAGTTCGAGCGTAGTTGATGGGAAATGTATGTCATTTCATGATCATTGTATAATATACTATTTCAGGCATCATATTAACATTCTGTTTCTCACGCCTGTATTACTTAAACAAATGTACGGGTCTTAAATAAAGCACAGCAATCACTTATCACTTGAAAAGCCCGAGAAGGGATATTCGGTAACATATTAGATTAGATTAGATTAGATTTTAAAGGGGTTACAATGCACTGACACCTAAGGTTTATTGTGCTCCCCCTATCAGAGCTGTTATCGCTACTATTACAGCTCGCCTTCCAGTTCCAGGGTTCTAATGAACTCTAGTATTTGGGACGGCTTCAACGAGGTTAGATCCTCACTCTTACAAGTTTCTTGTCAAAAGCATTTCTTGCGTTGGCTTGCAATGGCGAGGCATTCTAGAACTAGGTGATCCGGAGATTCATCCTCCTCTCCACAGAATCTTCACTCGTTAATTTCTGCTAGACCTATTCTCATTAGGTGCTTCCTAAGGCGGCAGTGTCCTGTAAAAAAGCCCGTGAGGAGATGTAGCTTATTTTTACCGAGGTTCAAATATTTTTTGGATCTAGCAATGTCAAAGTTCCGGAAAGGAACGGAA
Organism: Galeruca laticollis; assembly: GCA_963921935.1. Taxonomy (NCBI): domain Eukaryota; kingdom Metazoa; phylum Arthropoda; class Insecta; order Coleoptera; family Chrysomelidae; genus Galeruca; species Galeruca laticollis. Next base: position 195,848,851 of record OY998179.1, on the reverse strand, counting down.
AAGAACTTTTTGGAATGTCTCAGCCCGTGAAGGCACCGCCAGAGTGCTTCTCTTTCGGCTTCCTCTTTCTTTCGAAACTCTTTCTTATAGGACCCTTTTCCTACACCACAGAAAGGCTCCGGGCCAATAAAGGGCGTTTGTGCTCCTTTCCTGGCAAGTGTATTGGCCTATTACTATTACTATTTGTCAATTCCAATCCGTATTACATCAATTAATTATAAGTTGCGCTCTTTATGCTGTGACTGACTAGTTTTTAATAGATTCTTAATACTTATCAATCTGTACTGGAGACGAATAACACAACATTTTGAACTGCTATGTCCCATTATCCTCACTGACCCATCCCATTTTTTTTGTAAGCCTCAGGTAGAATTGACCCTAGTTCAAACAAATGAAAAGGACATACCTATATACGCTGGATAGATTTCGTTTCTGTACTGTTAGAACATATACTTTTCAAAATGTCTATGAAGTTCGGACCAATTTGTGCGTTTTGTAAACAATGCGCACTATTAACTATTAAATAGAAGTCTATCAATTATGTTCTGTAATGCGTCAACAACATCATCAGGAAGATTGTTCCAGACATCAAACACTCTGTTTGGTAAAAGCTGTTGCCTTACTCGGGATGTAAATGACTCCTTTTTTAAGTTTAAATGGGTGACCACTCAGTCTAAAATCAGTATTGAGTAGACACTTAGATTGAAGATCACCAAAGTTATGCTTAATGATTTTATAACTCAAAATTAAGTCTCCACGAAGTCGACGGTTCTGTAACGAGATGAGCTTCACCCCAATCAGTCGTTCCTCATATGAAGTCCTTACGCGACCGAATTCATGTCTAGTAGCCCTCCTTAGCACACATTCTAATAAAAAATGGTCGCGAATAAGATCAGCACCCGCATATTCTAAAATATGTCACACGTAACATTTGTATAGTTTACAGTAAGTTTCAAATGATACTTTAGAGAACGACTTTTGGATCAGATAGAGCTTGGATTTCGCGCGGTTGCATACGGACACAACATGTTCACTCAGCCATAAATTTGAGTTCACTAAGATACCTAGGTCATTATGGCTGGTAACCGTATTTAGTATCTGCCCATTTAAATTGTATGATTAATTGGGATTGGTCTTGTCAATATGGAGTACATTACATTTATTAATGTTCAGGGGAAGCAACCAGTCTAAACATCAATTATGTATAGTATGTAACTCATTTTGGAGGGTGAGATGATCTCTTCAAGGGTTAGCAAACATTTTTGTGTCGTCGGCATAGAAAGAAACTGAGTTTGAGACCCATTTTTGAAAATCGCTTGCGTAAACAACAAACAGCAATGGGCCGAGGACGGAACCCTGTGGAATACCACTAGAAACTGGCCTGTCATTGGAGAACTCTATGCCGATTCTGACTTCAAAAGTCCTGTCCGATAAAAAATTGGAGATCCATCAATTCAGGCTACTCCGTATGCCAAAGTGTTCTAACTTATATAATAGTTGTCTTTTTGGGACTTTGTTTTAATGTTAAACAAACTATCTTAGTATCAAATTACTAACTTTTTGCAAGATTTGTTTTAATTAACGTGACAGAAAAAATTACACATTAGCAAACCATAGTCGTTCAGTTTCATTTTTAAGAGGTGTTGAACTTTAAATTAATTAAGACTTTTTTGCAAAGGCGGTGTAAATATCGAAAGAAATCGTTGACAACCATTACGTCTAAATACTCCATCTAAATGCCTTTCTAATGATGTGCTACACATGGTATATTTACTATTTAAAAATAAAGGGATGGGGAAGTGGAAGGGAGGGGGTTGACAAATGACAGATAAAATTGTGTCCTCCTTAGGACAAAATTCGCGCGTTTCGGTATTTCCTTGAAATCTAAAGAATACTGCCAAATATCGGGGTGGACTGTTTTCTGTGACCCACTCTGTATATTCAAATATGGCCATTTCATAGCAACGCTGTGACTTTTTTAATTACATTGAGCTGCTGTGGATTTAAAGCAATAATATAATTGTTTGTAATTATCTAGTTAAATAATTTGCACAAAAAATATTGTCTATACCTCGACGGTAACTTTTCTTTCGATACGCTAAAAAGATATTTCGTGGTCTAGCTATAGAAATATCGATTTTGAATATACCCATCAGTCTTTTTACTAATACTCACTCGTAAAATAGTGAATTGAGAACCTTGGTTTTTCGGTTGTCCAATAATATCCGCTGATTAAGTTGCAACAAAATCAGTATGATGAAAATTTTTTGTTTGTTTATAAGTTGGCTCTTAGGCTTGACTCGTTAATTGTCAATATTCCTTCTTCTTCTTCTTTGCTATCCATTAATGGATGTTTGCGACTACTTCTGACCATTTCGTTCTGTTTAAAAGGCGATACTGTAGGGCAGTTTTCTTCTATGTCAGTTTAGCATTTTTAATTTCTTGATGGACATGTTCGTTTCTGTTTTCATAACAGTATATTTCGATAATTTGTCATCTTGACTAATTAATGAATCAGTTGTAATTTTTTCTTTCCAAGCAATTAGCGAAGAATTAATTTTTCCAACTACAACGCATCTCAAAGTAGACTCCGTTTCCCGAGAGAAAAAGCAAACAGAAGTTGCAGTCGTATGCTCGAACTTGTTGTCAAAACCAATCAGCATAATTCTTCGTTCTACGCCATTGGTCGTTACTAAGCGACGTAGATAAACAAGAGAGAATTTGGTTTCCGCGATTGTCAATATTCCAAGTTCAGCTGGCTTTTTTTCTCGTGAACAGGACACTATCCACGTGGTACTCTCGCTTACAACTGATAAAATAATGTACTACCAGCCGCACAAGATGCGTGGGCCCCTTCCATCGTAATTCGAGACATCCCGAAATTAAATCTAGCCAGTCCCCATTCCCTGCAAGCAATCAGTAACTACTAACCTACGCCTAGTAAAAACGCGTTTTAACTGAAAATGTCAGTAAATAGCAGAATCAAAGTTTAAATTCGATATTTTCGTAAGCATCATAGTAATTACGCGTTCTTGAAAGTAGTTGCCGATAGTTCTAGGTACATGGGGTTCTTTCTAGTTATTATGAATAATAACGGATTTCGGGAATTCACTGTAACCTACTTACTACATACAATTAGGTAATAGTGATGAGTTGAGTATACCGTTCTTTAGAAGTAGGGGTAGCGAGAGGACATCAACTCCCCACTCGCGGTAACAACTTCATTGTAATGCGACTATAAATGTAATGTAATTATAACCTACACCTCAATATTTATCATATTTTATAAAATATGCCGAATAAGTATATAGTTATCTAAATTTTAATTAAATAAACAAGTACCGATTTATTGTTGTTTATTCTTTCAGAAACTGCAATGGGTCTCAAAACTAATGCGCAGACAAATGACTCAAATTTCGGGAAATGGATAGACAGGTAAGAAGTATGATATGGATAAAATTGATTATTTCGGTTACTGTATATAATCATAAAAACTATCTTCCAACTGACACTTCGTTACTGTTTCCGATCTATCAGCAATTGCGGTTTTCTTTCTTTTATTGATAACGTTATTGGGGATCTACTTATGCAATCCGCATATCCCATTTTAGAGCCTCGACGATATTCAATTTTGAAATTAAAATCTTGTAGTCTGATCCAAGTGGATATGCTAGGCGGGCTCTGGAATTTTTTGACCAAACCAAGGTAATTACAGCTATGACGACATCAACCATGCGCCGCCGCCTGTGGCATCTGTTAATATTTAGTTTTCAAAGTATAATCTTTGAACGTTTGAACTGTATGTATATAAGAGTCAAAATAGTTATTAAACCTTCATTGTTAATTGTGCCGTCAATACTGTTTTATGTCTTCGTCGATAAAAACAGCAACACCATATAATAATCTTTATTAAAAATACAATTTTTCACATTGTTATAAATAATCGTTTTAAATCCATGTGAATAAACACATTTTCAATTGATTCATCTTTTTTCATATATCATTCTTGGTTTCTAACGATAGAGCAGGGATGTCTAATTGTGATGTCAATAAATGATATATATGATGAATCTAAAAATTAAATAATAATTACCTTTTCAATAAACTCAAAGTCAGATAACTCACTACTATTTTCATCAACAAGAGACTCGATATATTCGACATTATGTACAATATTAAGTGCTAAAATGATTAAAAGTTTTGTCTTACCAGACGCCAGCGGCGACATTGTCTCGACCCCGACTAGTGTCAACAAAAAGGATATCTTTTGATAAGAAATACACAAGAAATCGTGCGTGTATTGTAGTGAAATACATATACATTTTAACAGAAAACATGTACTTTAACTATAATATGCCTAATATATATTATACAAGGTATTAATACAAAATGCACTATGTAGTTCGTTGATTATACAGGATTGAATCGTAAATATTTTCATTATACAGGGTGTAAAATAAGTTCAATTTATAACCGTTGATATGTGCTAGAGTAACGGTAAATAAATAATTTGCGTTATGTATTTAGTCGAGTGAAGACGACGAATTGAGGAATTTATGATGAAAATAGATCGATTGAACAAAGACGTTGCTTTTTATAAATATAAGAGAAAAGCTATGAAACAAATTGAAAAACTATTTCTGGCTCTGACTCAAGTCAAAAGAAACGGGAAAAGCTTACTATAAATTGGGTACCTGAAGAATTACAAAATTAGAGACAACAGAAGGAGATTTCAAGTGCTGATGATTATATCTTCAGACGTCAGACGCTACAAACAACATGTCCATTAAACCGAATCCCACGTACAAGACTTCAATATGATCGACAACAACACAACCTACAGCTCCATGAAGGATGAACTTAACAATATTTTTTCAATGGCACGTATAATATTAGTCCCAATAAACATTTTCATTTATGTAATAGTAACCGTAAAGTTATCAGCACTATTTTATAAAACCGTAATTAAGCTAAGCATAGTAATATTTCTGTAACTCTTATAAACCCTTTACAACACTTAAATGGAGCAATTTGTGAGAGTTGCGAACACCTTTCTTTAGTAACGTTGTAAAACCTATAGGTATAGTTACAGAAATATTTCCGGTACCTTTATAAGACTTTCTATAAAACTTCTTCTAGGAAGAGGATGGAATGATATTTAGTTTTATTACTGACTTAGTTACTTTTATAAACTCTTCCGATAGAGTTGTTGGTAACCTTACCATTACTAAATTATTTCTCTGTCAAGCAGTCATCTGTCACATTTCCATTATGTGTTTTCTCTTTTTAGCATACATTGGTTATTATATTACGTTTCTTTTTGTTAATTCCACAATTTCAAACATCAGACAGTATAGTAATTAATTTTTGTCTCCATGTTTTTATATGATATTAACACACATACAGTTAGACCAAAATTATATTGCCAATCATTTTTTACTGTAAATGCTAGCAAGGCACTTCTAAAAAATTCATTGGCCTTTCAAATATGTATGATTAAGAAAATTATTATTGAATTTAAAAAAATAATTATATTGATTTTTTTAAATTTGTTTATAAAACGGAATCATTGACATGTTTTTATAATATAATGTAAAATAAGAGTCCAATATGAAGTCAGTTTTCCAAAATTATGTTGAATATTTAATTTTTTATTCCTGTTTATATCTGCGTTTTAGATAATTATCATGGCGGATAGAAAAAACACTCTTATAAAAATTAGTTACCACAAAATTACTGTCGGTAACGCTATAAAACTAAAAGTTACACTATATATCCAGAAGTGGTGAGTCTATAAAGCTTTACAACTATTATAAATCCTTAAGTGTTAGTTGAATGTCACAGCACACCACAAGTGATGGTTAGAGAACTATTGGTGGTGATATTCAACGGTGAAGAAGAAAAAGAAGACGAACTTAACCTCGAAAAGCTGTACTATGTTTACTTTTCTCTCTGTGTGTTGGTGTTGGAGCCAGACAAAACAAATGTTCAAAATTGTGCAAAGAAGAGAACTAGGGCGAAAAGGCCCATCATTAACAATTGTACCATAGGCATGGGAAAGAGACGGAACGTTATTTTGGCCCCCAGCCAAGAAGAGGATGGGTCTACTTTCGAAACTAATTCGTGACGGAAATTCAAGACCTGAAACAGATTGGGTACCACATCCCTGTCATACCAAGCAGCCGATTTAGAGTTAAGTGCGATGATGCAACAAAGTAATAGTGAGATGGAAGCTACTCCGTCATCACTACCTGAAAAAAGACTAGACAGTCGACAGAGGAAAGAAATTGGTAGGGTTTCTCAGGCTAATTTTAACTATCTAGTAGCACAGTGCAATAATGTAAGTATACATACTTTTCTTTTTTGATTATACCTGCCACGTTACATAATCATTTTTTTCAGGCTATAATAGATGATAGTGAACTACTCGATGAACATACAAATAGTCCAAGTTGCAGCAGTTCTGTTAAAGTCTATCCACAAATGATAACTATGGTAATTATATACAATTATTAAAAATGAGCAACCTTTAAGTATTATTTACTGTTCTCAGTCCAATCAGGACAGCATTTTGCGCCCTAACCAGGTGTTTGTAATAAGTGAAAAACATAATGAAGACACTGGAGAAAAGCTACAGTGCAAACAGATAAAGAAGAATCTTTATGTGAGGAACTAGAAGTAACCTCTGAAAATGTAAATAGTCAAATTATAGAAAACCAAAGCACTATAATTGACAGCCAACTCAAAATAATGGAACAATTGAGTAAGCAGGATACAATGCTGGAAATTATTTGCCAACATATTACTAACACACAATTAGTACCATCAACCAGCCATCAAGTATTAGACATAAACGGCAGAAACATTAAGAATGCAATAAAATCTAATTTGCTGCCCGTTGATTCACTTAAACAAATGGAGGAGCTAGATTTGCTTTTGTTAGATGAAAATGTTATGAAACAACTTGTAAGTTATTAATAATTGCACAGTGAACAATAGAAAAGTTTAGATTTAAACTAAAGTTAACACGTTCCGCTGCCTATCTGTTGCTGAATATTTTTCTTGGGTGTCGACCATGTTTTATTATACATAAGATGCAATGAGTAAAATCACGTGCTAGTGTGTTATCAGCACTCTATGGAAAAACAAAATCACGGGATGGTGCGTGATCGGCAGCGACCGTATTAACATTACAAAAAAAATGTATTTTCAGTTCTGTCCGTTCTGTCACATATAATTTGTTTTTTAGGTTGAAAGTAATTTGCACGTGTGTGGAAGCTCAGGAAAAATTAATGGTATTAATTGCAGTTATACTTTGGTAGACCATTTTTTTACAAGAGAGTTCCTAACTCTATTTTCATAGAGTGGAGGGAGCAGAAAAAATGAAGGTAAAATGCCCTTCAGAATTCATAAAAATGTTATGAAATTGTTTCACAATATTATTAGTAAGGCTGATAGTCAGTTCTCAGAAATAGAGTGCGAGCATTTTTTTAAAACTGTCATCAAAAATGCCAAAAGAAGGCATGAACTTTCAACGATTAATGAAAAAAGGAGAGCGTCAAAGGGAAAACATAGACCTGCAAATTTAACCTACAAAGAAAAAGAAAGGGTTGAAGAAAATTTAGAAGATACTGAGAAAGAAAATTTAAAAGAACCGGAAGAGGACTTGAATGCTGAAGCAGCCATAATGAATGAAGACTCAGAGGAAGACTGAATTTTTTAATGTTGTTTATTACTAGTATCTCGCTCCTCGGTTAAACCGGTTATTTTCGTTATTGTTGTTTATTGTTTTTGTTCTGCATTTTTGTTGTTCTTTTCTATTTTTTATGTTTGTTTTAAATAAATAAAACATTCAGTAATTATAGAAATGTTTTATTTTTTTGGTGCATACATTAGTTTTTTTTACAGTAGGCATTCGATTTTCTATTATAAAGTATGTAAAAGTGGTATAAAAACAAAAGTATTCAAACTATAGTTTATGCAAACTAACTCACATTTTATCATATCCAATGAATATCTTTTTGCAACAATTTCCTTACAGTTTGAGGCATAAATGTTTAAGTGCGAAGACTTGATTGGAGTTTCAAAAAATTTTATAAATTTCTTTCAATCTTTATCCATATATCCAAGTATTATTATCTTCAACTATAACATTTTTGATACCCACAATTTCCTTATTTCTCCTTAAAATCCATTTGTTTTCATTGTCTGTATTTAATGTTAACCCATCAGCGAACTGTGATTAATAATAAAATTTTGCGGTACGTTTCGTTGTTATATTTACTTTTTCGCCATTATTTGGTTTCTTTAAGATTGGACAAGTAAAATTTGTTGAAATATTTTTGTTTTCTATCGAATGATATTCACATATTCTTTTAGGGGCTTGAACTAAAGGAAATCTTGCATTTCTTAATGTATTTTTAATGTGATATAACTTATTTTCAAATGGGTATGCGTTAAAAGTTGATAAAATCTCAAATTTTCTAACATCCTCTATTAAATGAGATAAATTATGAACATTGCTTGTAATGTATTGCTCTCCATATATTTCTTTGTATTGTTCAATGTAATACTGCAAGTTTTCATCTGCTAAATCAATAAGTTTTGAATGAAATGTTGATGAACATATCGTGATGCCACAAAAAAGGAGCAAAAAATGTTCATATTCATCATAAGCTAAATAATCTTTTAGTATGACAATGCTGATGTAGTAAAAAAATGGGCGATATTCGACGCCTTTCCAGAAGGACATACAATCAAGTCCTCTCACGGCACGATGTATTTCAAGAGGAAATTTACAACTAAGTAAAAATTCTGAAATATTTTTTACATCAGTTGCTGACCATTTCATTCTAAAATTGCGAAAGCTACCATCTTTCCACCCCATTAGACATCGTTAAGAGAATCTGCAACTGGAAAGTCATTAATCATATTAACTTGGAGTTCTTCAAGACGTGAATAACACTTATGATGGGAGCCATACTCTCTTGATCTGAATTCTGCATCTGTTCTTCGTGGACACTGAGTATTTGGAAACATATTACAATTAGTAATGTATGAATATTCGCCTACAGTTGTACATTTTGTGCACCCATGTTGACCATTGAAATTGGCAATGCCTAAAATATTTAAGTTTGTTTATTTAAATATAGATTTGCATATAGTTATTACCTACCTTCAATAAATGCTCTCATAACACTGTCTTATGGAAACTTCTAAACCCTGGTGCCAATGCTGGCCTTCGCCCATTTGTTGAAGTGTAATTTCAGTCGGTGTTCCAAACAATGTTCTGGGATCTAGTGGTAAATTGTTGTTTGGCACATACTTATTGAAAATCTTCATTAGTTCCTTTAAAGATCGCTGTGGAATATTATAGTTAATTGCCAATTTTCTCAAATCATTTATAAATATTTCATTTTCTTCTTCTAATTCTACATGTTCTGAATCAAGAATACGTTCTTGTTCTGCATCTTCAAATTCTGTTAACCACTTTATTCTATAGTCATCATTATTGTCATTAGCATTCTCATTATTTTCAGAAAACACTGATGAGTTTGCAGTGGTCTCAATTTCATTATCAAAACTTTTCTTTTCTGTGTCATTGGTTGATAAAGTGGAACTGAAAGATACCTGTCGATTAACGAAAGTGGTACTTTTTAATTTAACAGAAGATGCTGGCACTATTTGTGTTATTCTGGAAAAACGCCTAGAAACTTTCCGGCAAAATGTACTGTACTAGATTTTTTTCCACCTATTAGTCATAGTTATATTCACAATTATGTACCTATACACAGAGTTGATTCAGACCACTCCTATTTGAGGTTAACTTATTACTGAGAGAAGAGAGAAAACATCAGTTACTCAAAGTTTCATAACGTATTTATAAAAGAACTTGTTACTAAAAGTTTCATTACGTATTTATAAAAGAACTTTAGTATCTGAAGTTTTAAAAAGGCAAACAACGATGCTATTATAAAACTCAGAAACCATTAGTTTTATTACGGAAGTAACGGCAAACCTTATATAAATTTGTTATATAAATTGAGGTAACTATTAATACAAGTTTTATAACACAGTGATATAAATAGTTACAACACTTCATTATAGATCTAGAACTTACAGTAATGGCATAAAACCCTAATAAACCTAATTTACTATAAGTGTTGCAATAAAACTTCAAAGCATTTCCTTATATAATTGTGTAACCTTTATAAATACTTTATAAAAATATCAGTTACTATAAGTCACGAAAATTGTTTATTGGGGTAACAATATTTATTATTTAAAATTTTATTAAGAAGTGTTAAACGTAAATCGACATGTGTAATATAATAGTTTATAGCTACAAGGTGTTTTAATAAAAACCCCATTCATTTCAAAAGCAATTTTTTGTTAATAGATAATATTTACAGAAGTAATACAGTGTTTAAAAAGCATTTTATTATCAATCATTAAAATATGTAATTTTTTCTAGTAAAGTCTTCAACTGCTATTTCAATTATTCATCTGGACAGGGTATTCCAAAGCAATTCTAATTAAATGATCCTGCTTGCACAACTTTCTTTGTGTATTCACTATATTGATGATATGTATCAGCCTTTTTAAAATATTTGTGTCCATCAGTAAACTTGAACGTGTTATGTCAAGAGGCAGTCCGGGAAACTGGTCGGTTATTCGTCCACGCGTCTTTATTGAAAAAGAAGGATTGAAGATGAATTCTATATAATGATAAGTATCGTAACAAATAAAATTTCTACCTCTATTAGTTTGAAATATGGTATTGACTTGCCTATATATTTTTTATTTTTTTATTTACAATACAATCAGCAATCAGAAAAATTACATTTCCATAAGCTAATATTATGATTGGGATTATGGCATGATGAGAATTTGTCCATTGACAAAACCTCAGGTACTTCACATCAAGTCTATTGGCCAGTTTCTTTTGAGTCGTCTGTTGTCTTCTCTTGTCAGTAGGGGTTCTAAAGTTGGATTTTCGTGGTTTTCGATTTTAGCGTGGTGGTAGTTGCTTCTTTGTTGGATGACATTTCTCACAAGTTTTATTTTGAGGTCGTTATGTATTGTTTCATTGGAGATAAACCATGGGGCATCTAATATTGTTCTTACAAATTTAGATTGGCGTCTTTGGATTATAGTTGTATTGGATTTGCTCGCACAACCCCATAGCTCAATTCCATAGGACCAGATTGGTATGATTATTGTCTTATAGAAAAGTATTTTGTTATCCACCGCTAGTTCGGATCTTCTACCTATTAACCAGTTTATGTGTCTAGTTGTTAAGTCTATATGTTTTCTTTTCTTGGTTATATGTTGTTTCCATGTTAATTTACTGTCCAAGGTCATTTCTAGGTATTTTGTTTCTTGTTTTTTGGGTATTAGGACATTATTGATGTGAACTTCAGGTGTTGGAGTTTTGCGTAGTGTAAAGGTAATGTGGCTGGATTTATTTTCATTTATCTTTATTCTCCATTTTTCAAACCAATTTTGGAGGGTGTTAAGATGTTCTTGTAGGTTTATTGCTGATCTTTCAGGGTTATTGTTCACCGATAATATGGTTGTATCATCGGCAAATGTCCCAAGTGTAGTATGTCTGGAGGTTGGCAGGTCCGATGTAAAGAGAACATACAGCAGTGGCCCTATATTTGAGTAATTGGGAATCACCGATATACCCCTTAAAACGCAAATTGGGAAAATATGCTATAAAAAATCCTTCGATCCTGTTGTTGTTGGTAATGTGAAAAACGAATAGATCATCATCAGAATTTTGATAAATATGTGAAATTGACGTAGACTTGAGATATGTAGGAAGGTAATAAAGTAGAAAATCAGGTCGTGAAGGAATACGCATATCATTCAAATCAAATTTCCATATCTTATTTTGATAACCAATGTATAAACGAGAGTTGGGAAAGGTCGGAGACTTTGCCAGAAACATAAAGCTAGGTGTTTTTATGTCACATAAATTTTTGCTCGTACTATTAGAATGTTCAATATTTGCTATTGTAGTTGTAGTTGTTGGTGATGTTGTAGTTGTTGGTGACGTTGTTGTTGTAGTTGTTGTTGGTGATGCTGATGGTGTGGAAAATTTATTTTTAGATCCATAGAGAGCAACCATATCCATAATATCATCTTCATGTAATTCTTGTGTATTATTGATACCAAGGAAACATGATTGCATCTTGAATATCACTATGAGCCATACCTAAGTTATGTCAAATTTCTTGAACAATAGCCATCAGAAAACTGACTTTTCCATCAGAAGTAGAATTTGATTATATGTAATCCCAATTTTCATCGGCAACTATATGAAGCTCAATACAATTATCATCGCCTGTTGGGTTAAAGGCTTGAGCGAGCACATGTCCACGACCATCAATTGTAAATTGATATACATAACTTCCTTTGCAATCGGCGCGGTTTTGATGTTCTTTGCGTCCAAATGAAATAGTAATGTCGGGTTTAGGTTGTGCTGGAGACGTCATCTGTGTAAATTTTAAATTGGAGGCTTTTCCCACACACCAAAAACGTTTCCTGTTAATCGTTGCAATGTAGAATTAGCTCTTGAGAAATACCAATATATCTGTTTAGTAAATAGTATACACAAAAATTCAGAGATTCTAAATGAGCGAGACAATGGGAAATGAGGCAATGATCGGCTTATAGAATTTGATAAACATCTTGTATTCTTAACTGATGTGTTTGGTCACCTCCAACAATTTAACACAATCAAATATTACTTGTCGAATGGTGCAGTAGTCTCCACAGGATAACACCTCTGCTTCTTCTTCTTTTTTCGTGAAATGCTGGAACTGGTGTACTAATGAATGAATTATTTACGAGTATGTTGATAATGTCAATAAATGGCAGAAGATAGATATCTAATAGTATTGAAAATATATCATCAGCTTAGAACGTGTGAGTGCTTACGAACCATTTCGTCAAAAATACAACTTGTCAACCAATCCACAAACCGGTAAGTAAAAATTATCCGCGCAGGCGTACAATTATCAAAGGTATAGATGATTTATGGCAAATGGATTTGGCCAAAATGCGACCTTACGCACATCAAAATAAAAAGCCATAAAATGATACTAGTCGCTATCCATTGTTTTTCAAAGTTTTTGTGGACACGTCCATTAAAGACAAAGACCTGCAAAGAGCTAGCTCGTGCATTCTCAGACATTCTCGTTCTCATAAGACGAACATCCAAAAATCTTCAACCGGACCAAGGAACGGAATTTGAAAACAACAAGTTTCAACTATTAATGAAAAAATTTGGAATTAATCACTATGTGTATTTATCACGATAAATGCATTCAATCGCTGAACGGTTAATAAGAACGTTGAAATCAAAACTGTATAAACATTTCAGTATAAATGGCACCTATAAATGGCACCTATAAATGGATAGACATTCTACCTGAAATTACTTAGAAATGTAATAATACAAAGCATTCAACTACCAAGTATAAACCTTCCCAAGTCAATAAATCCACCGAAAAAGCTATTTTAAATAAGACCAATGTCATCTAAAGATAGCTGGACCGCGAAAATTCAGAACTGGTGAATGTGTACGTATAAGCAAGTCGAAGCATGTCTTTGAAAAAGGAGACACACCCAATTGGACAACTGAACTATTCAAAATCATTTAAGTTAAAATAACCAATCCCACCACGTATTTGCTTGAAGACTTGCAAGGTAATCCCGATCAGTGGAGGGTTTTACGGGAAGAGCTGCAGAAAACATCAAATCCAGACATTTACTTGGTGAAAAAAGTGCTTAAAAGAAAAGACTACAAGATGTTTGTTAAATGGTTGGGTTTAGACAAAAAACATAACAGTTGGATAGAAAACGTGGATGTTGTTCTGTAACTACTTTTCGCTTCACTGCGCATAAATACAATGTTTTGCAGCAAGAGCTAGGAGTGGGTATAAATTGGAGAGAGCTGCATGTTAGATTCTCAATCGTCAATACGTGTTCTCAAGGTAGTGGTTATAGGAGTAGTTGTGCTACAGAAAGTAATAATTATGGTGCTGGACTAGATCATACTTTAGAAATGTATGAAATAGTTGCCAAAAAGGACTTACTTACTGTATACACAGTATTTTACAGATACGGATTTTCGAAATGGATGTGGTTTAAGTCCAACAAGAGCGTTAAGTAGTGCAATCACTCTATCATACGTCGATAAACCTACGAAAATCTCCTTCATCTCTTACGAATGTGCCACATTTATCGACATTTTTAATAATAACTCATTCATAAGTGCACCAGTTCCAGCATTTGACGACGAAGAAGAAGAATCAGAGGTGTCATCTTGTGGAGACTACTGCACCATTCAACAAGTAATATTGGATTGTGTTAAAGGGTTGGAGTTGACCAAACACGATATACGTATCCCTTTAAGAAAACAAGATGTTTATCAAATCCTACAAGCCGATCATTGCCTCATTTCCTATCGTGTCGCTCATTTAGAATCTCTGAATTTTTATGAATACTAAAGAAGTGTGATTGATATTATTAGGACTTTCGCTCAAAATCAGTCAAATGCTGGCACTAACTAAATTTGATGTAATGCACTATGGTTACATAAACTACCCGACAATAGCTCAAGCACCTTTAAAAGTGCATTAGAAGCCCTTCAAGAACGATACAATCTTCACGCAAATGTTGAATTGAATAATGAGACAGTACGTTTACTATCTCGACCTCGATGTGTTCAAACAGAAAACAACTATAAATTATTTAATAAAAGGAACAAAACAGATATATATCGGTTTTTCTCAAGAGCTAATTCTACGTTGCAACGATTAACAGCAAACGTTTTTGCTATGTGGGAAAAGCCTCCAATTTAAAATTTACACAGCACAACATAAACCCGACATTGCTATTTCATTTGGAAGCAAAGAACATCAAAACCGCGCCGATTGCAAAGGAAGTTATGTATGTCAATTTACAATTGATGGTCGTGAACATGTGCTCGCTCACGCCTTTTACCCAACAGGCAATGATAATTGTACTGAGCTTCATATAGATGCCGATGAAAATTGGGATTACATAGAATCAAATTCTACTTCTGATGGAAAAGTCGGTTTTCTGATGACTATTGTTCATGAAATTGGACATAACTTAGGTATAGCTCATAGTGATATTCAAGATGCAATCATGTTTCCTTGGTATCACTAATAAACACAAGAATTACATGAAGATAATATTATGGGTATGGCTACTCTCTATGGATCTAAAAATAGTTCTTCCATACCATCATCATAACCAACAACGACTACAACAACAACATCACTTACAACAACAGCCAATACCTTGCATTCTAATATTACCAGCAAAAATTTATGTGACATAAAAACACTTTATGTTTCTGGAAACGGCTCCGACCTTTTCCAACTCTCGTTTATACATAGGTTATCAAAATCATTTATGGAAATTTGATTTGAATGGAATGCGTACTCCTTCACGACCTGGATGATCTACTTTCCTACACATCTTTCGTTTTCCAAACCATCAACAACAACAGTGTCAAAGGATTTTTTTACAGCATATTTTCCCGATTTACGTTTTAAGGGGTACATCGTTGATGCTCAATTACCCAAATACAGGCAAATCAATACCATCTTTCAAACCAATAGCGGTAGAAATTTTATTCTTTACTATATTTATCGCTGTATAGAATTCATCTTCAATCCCTCTTTTTCAATAAAGACGCGTGGACGAATAACCGACCAGTTTCCCGGACTGCCTCTTGACATAACATACGCGCTCAAGATTACTGATATACACATATATTTTTTAAAGGATGATACATATTATCAATATAGTGAATACACAAAGAGACTTGTGCAGACAGGAAAATTTAGTTGGAATGGATTTGGAATACCCTGACCAGATAAAGAATTGAAACAGCAATGAAGACTTTACTAGAGAAAATTACATCCTTTTATGATTGATAATAAGACCCGTTGCAAATATTATCTATTAATAATAAATTGCTTTTGAAATGAATGGGGTTTTTATTAAAATATCTTGTAGGTCAACTATTATAATTCACATGTCGATTTACGTTTAACACTTTTCAATAAATTTTCAATTAATAAATCAAATATTGTTACTAATATTTTACATGTCAGTTAAGTTCATCCTTCATGGTGCTGGAGGTTGTGTTGTTGTTGACCATATTTAAGTCTTGTAGGTTGGATCCGGTTTAATGGATATGTTGTTTGTAGCGTCTGACGTCTAAAGATATAATCTTCAGCACTTGAAATATCCTTCTGTTGTCTCACGTTTCATAATTCTCAGGTACCCAATTTATTGTAAGCTTTTTCCGTTTCTTTTAACTTGAGTCAGCAACAAGAAAAAGGTTTTCAATTTGTTTCATAACCTTATCTTCATAAAAAGTAACGACCTCATTCAATCGATCTATTTTCATCATAAATTCGTGAATTCGACGTCTACACTCGACTAAATACATAACGCAAATGATTTATTTACCACTATACTAGCGTTGTTAACAAGCGACAAAATGCCATTCGCATTAATACCTTGGTGACATATGAACAATAAGCAACAAAGAGATTAGTGGGTATTGCACGCAAATAGAAAAAGGGGCTACTGAAAAGAGGGGTAACCGCAGACATGCATGTTTCTGGCTCATTAGCCGTCCTGAATACGGTACAACCAAGAAAGGGTGTGAAACCTGGAAGCAAAGGTGTTGAATGAAACATGAGAAAATATAACAGAATTCAACTGGATAGTCAAACGCAACATTTCTTGGTTGTCCGTACTGAGGACGGCTAATGAGCCAGAAACATGCATGTCTGCGGTTACCACTCTTTTCAGTAGCCTCTTTTTCTATTTGCGTGCAATACCCACTAATCTCTTTGTTTCTTATTGTTCATATGTCACGCACTATTCGTACATTTTGTTGTTATTTCATTAATTTGGGTCGAAATTTTCAGACGGGAGTGTTATATGCGCCTCCGTGTCTATGTTGGTTGTTGTCTCGAATATTCGAGATCTTCTAATATTAGTGACACAAATGTTGCGTTTGACTATCCTGTTGAATTCTGTTATATTTTCTCATGTTTCATTCAACACCTTTGCTCCCAGGTTTCACACCCTTTCTTGGTTGTACCGTACTGAGGACGGCTAATGAGCCAGAAACATGCATGTCTGCGGTTACCACTCTTTTCAGTAGCCCCTTTTTCTATTTGCGTGCAATACCCACTAATCTCTTTGTTGCTTATTATATATATATATATATATATATATATGCACAGACTACAGTTTGGGTACGAAAACATCAACCCACACGACAGTTTGAGGACAAGTGGTCAGTTTCGGGACGGTCCCGAAACTTCTACCGTTCATCTTCCATACAGTTTGGGTACAATGTCCCCAAATTACAGTGTGGATAATTTAGAGATTAGTTATCGTACATTTTCAGCCCAAATGTAACAGTGAATTTTAAGAAAATATATATGAACCACTGGATGTTGGTTCCCATCAAATATATCATAAAAAATATAATGTTATAGTTGGAGTAGGGCTCTTGGGTCTAGCATACTTCCATATTTGATAAAAAAAATTTAAGGGCGGGAGTGGGGGTGACTTTGTGAAATACTTTGATTTGATATTTTTTCACGGGAATGTATTGATGGATGATTATCTTTCATTTTATCCTAAATCAGTCATCCCCCACCCAACCACTAAGGGCGGGGGTGGGGATGACTTTGTAAAATAGTAATAAAAATAAATTATTGAATTCGGAATCAAATTGTACGTAGTTTTTTACGTATACACCTGGAATTTCATTTTGATGGCTTTTTTTATAAAGTTATGCAAAAAAAATGTTATCAAAAAATTGATTATTCAATGGTGTAGAGCTCTCGGGTCTAGCATACTTCCATTTCCAATTTCACAGCAATGTATTGATGGATGATTATCTTCCATTTTAAACTGAATCAGTCATCCCCCACCCACCCCCTAAGGACGGGGGTGGGGGTGATTTTGTAAAATAGTCGTAAAAATAATTTTTGAATTTGGAATCAAATTCTACGTAACCTTTTACGTATACGCCTAAAATTTCATCTTGATAAATTTTTTTTATAAAGGTATTCAAAAAAATTGTTATCAAAAAATTGATTATTCAATGGTGTAGGGCTCTCGGGTCTAGCATACTTCCATATTTGATAAAAGAAAATGTTTTACGGGAATGTATTGATGGATGATTATCTTTCATTTTAACCTAAATCAGTCATCCCCCACCCACCCCCTAAGGGCGGGGGTGGAGGTGATTTTGTAAAATAATCGTAAAAATGCTTTTTTGAATTTGGAATCAAATTCTACGTAATGTTTTACGTATACACCTAAAATTTCATTTTGACAACTTTTGTTTATAAAGATATGCAAGAGAAATGTTACCAAAAAATTGATTATTCAATGGTGTAGAGCTCTCGGGTCTAGCATACTTCCATATTTGATAAAAAAAATTTCACAGCAATGTATTGATGGATGATTATCTTCCATTTTAAACTGAATCAGTCATCCCCCACCCACCCCCTAAGGGCGGGGGTGGGGGTGATTTTGTAAAATAGTCGTAAAAATAATTTTTGAATTTGGAATCAAATTCTATCTAACCTTTTACGTATACGCATAAAATTTCATCTTGATAAATTTTTTTTATAAAGGTATTCAAAAAAAATGTTATCAAAAAATTGATTATTCAATGGTGTAGGGCTCTCGGGTCTAGCATACTTCCATATTTGATAAAAGAAAATGTTTTACGGGAATGTATTGATGGATGATTATCTTCCATTTTAAACTGAATCAGTCATCCCCCACCCACCCCCTAAGGGCGGGGGTGGGGGTGATTTTGTGAAATAGTCTTAAAAATAATTTTTGAATTTGGAATCAAATTCTACGTAACCTTTTACGTATACGCCTAAAATTTCATCTTGATAAATTTTTTTTATAAAGGTATTCAAAAAAAATGTTACCAAAAAATTGATTATTCAATGGTGTAGAGCTCTCGGGTCTAGCATACTTCCATATTTGATAAAAGAAAATGTTTTACGGGAATGTATTGATGGATGATGATCTTTCATTTTAACCTAAATCAGTCATCCCCCACCCACCCCCTAAGGGCGGGGGTGGAGGTGATTTTGTAAAATAATCGTAAAAATGCTTTTTTGAATTTGGAATTAAATTCTACGTAATCTTTTACGTATACACCTAAAATTTAATTTCGACAACTTTTGTTTATAAAGATATGCAAGAAAAATGTTACCAAAAAATTGATTATTCAATGGTGTAGGGCTCTCGGGTCTAGCATACTTCCATATTTGATAAAAGAAAATGTTTTACGGGAATGTATTGATGGATGATTATCTTTCATTTTAACCTAAATCAGTCATCCCCCACCCACCCCCTAAGGGCGGGGGTGGAGGTGATTTTGTAAAATAATCGTAAAAATGCTTTTTTGAATTTGGTTTCAAATTCTACGTAATCTTTTACGTATACACCTAAAATTTCATTTTGACAACTTTTGTTTATAAAGATATGCAAGAAAAATGTTATCAAAAAATTGATTATTCAATGGTGTAGAGCTCTCGGGTCTAGCATACGTCCATATTTGATAAAAAAAATTTCACGGAAATGTATTGTTGGATGATTATCTTCCATTTTAACCTAAATCAGTCATCCTCCACCCACCCCCTAAGGGCGGCGGTGGGGGTGACTTTGTAAATTAGTCGTAAAAATCGATTATTTTAAAAAAAATGAAATCCCAACAACGTCATCGTTTTCATAGAATTTTTTTATATACGGTCCTAAATTTTCCTAATTTGATCTTGAACTTGAATTTTTTCTCAGGTATTGACAAAATTTCAGAGAAAATGCGATGATTCTGGATATGAGGACACTCTGTGATATAAGAAACGGGAAGACATGAAGACATCATTTTCGGGATGCGTGAAATCTCAAAAAAACACATTCAAAAAAAAATTCTCCCTCAGGGGTGGTCTTTTTGGGTATTTTTGGCAAAATGAAATTCCAACGACGTCATCGTTTTCCTTGAATTTTTTTATGTAGAAAAATTTCAAATTCAAGATAAGATTATGAAAATTCAGGACCGTACATAAAAAAATTCTATGAAAACGATGGCGTCGTTGGAATTTCATTTTTTCGAAAGATAATCAATTTTTACGACTATTTTACAAAGTCACCCCCACCCTCGCCCTTAGGGGGTGGGTCGAGGATAACTCATTTAGGAAGTTTGCTAGACCCGAGAGCTCTACACCATTGAATATTCAATTTTTTGATAAAATTTTTTTGCATAACTTTGCATAACAAGATGAAATTTTAGGTCTATACGTAAAAAATTTTTACGACTATTTTACATATTCACCCCCACCCCCGCCCTTAGGGATTGGGTGGGGGATGACTGATTTAGGTTAAAATGGAAGATAATCATCCATCAATACATTGCCGTGACTTTTTTTATCAAATATGGAAGTATGCTAGACCCAAGAGCCCTACTCCAACCTGCAAAGTTGTATATATAAGAGTTTATCTAAATGCTTTATGGGAAATTGCTGTTTAGAGTGCTAAGAATAAATTTTTGAAATGTCCCTGAATAAGATTTTCTAGAAACACTATTACAAAAATCAAAAAATCGCTAACTTCAAAAATAGTGAAATTAAACAAAATGTGTCATTTAACTTCTTAATTGTAATGCTTGTAAATAAAAATAAAATTAAGAAACAATGTAGATTTAATATTATGATGTAACATTTAAAATATCAACAGGATAAACTAAAGAAAAAATGGAATACTATATAATTATTGTATACAATACAGCCAAGTCAAATTGTTTTGTATATCAATCAATAATGTAAACCCTTCTCACAGAAAACAATAATCGTAAAATTGCATAATCTTCGCTTCAATTCAAAGTTAAATTATATACGAAATTATATAGGTACATTAAGATATTATATTCATAGTAGGTATAAACCAACTACAAATTAGAATAAATCGTGGGATAAATTAAAAAATATTACCACAATTTTTTGTCCCTGACTTTATTTTTGTACGACTACCAAAATTTTAAGAAAGAAATCGGTGAAGTACCAGATTTGCTATGATATTTCTCGAATTTCCACACTCTGCATACTCATTTATTTCCTGACATTACACACACTTTATTAAACATTTTATACTTAAATTGGCTTATAAGGGACTGATTAACCAAATACAAAAAGTCGTGGCCTTGTTCTTGCGTCCAACCTTCTGCAGAATACACGGAAGCGCATTTCGCTTTTACTTCGATTTTCGAATGCATTGAGTCGCACTCCATTTCCGTTAGACCAGTTTTATAAAACTTATGATCTATTTGGCTTAGAGTAGGATAACTTGAGACAATTTGAAGGCACATAGCAGCGAAAATGGAATTTTTTGTTGGCCACCTCGCCCATCGGACATCATTCGAACCTCTTTAATATTTTGATGTGCTAGAATGTAACCGTGAATATAGGAAGATATTTCAACTGATCCTCTTTTTCCTTGAGTTTCCTCGCAAACAACAGAGAATATCTTGGTTTGCAAAGCTGTAAACTGAAAAATTGTAGATGGTTCATATGCTCAAATAAAGGTTTTAAACTGCTGGATCTTTGGGTGTTGTAACAACTGCCTGTAGATCGAAATTTGAAGATAAAACTTCCGTATTTTCCTTTACAATTTTTTTGTCGTCATCCTGGACTTTCGAGCTAATGGTTTTCTTTCTAAATATTCTCGACATTTTTTTTCTCCTTTTATTATTTCAATTTCTATCATTGTTTTTTGCTCTAATCACAAGACAACACTGATCTTGCAACGTTGAATACAGGACAGTGCAATGTTTTCTGGCATTTATGAAATAATTTGCAGTTACAAAAGCGCGAAAATGTTACATTCACGATTATTTATAAAGTTCATCGAAAAAGATAATCGCGATACCGACAAATTCGCAAGCATCTAAATAATTGTTTGCAACGTCAGACACGCGAAAGTGGTACATTCAGATATTTTGAATAATTGTTCGCAAAGCCAATAACGCAAAATTGTGAGTTTGTCATGGATAATATGGTTCATTTTAAGACTTATGGTGCACTTAGGTCAAAACGGCCAATTTTGCACATTCATGGTTTTGGCATTGGACCGACGATATTTGAAAGATAAACATGTGTAAGAAATAAAACATTTCTAATGTCTACCATTTATTTGTTTTAAGTTCTTCAAATATATTTAGTGTAACCCCTTTTGTTTATTTAATCCAGTATTAGCCCAATTGCGGTACATCAGTAAGGAACTGGCTTAAGCATTGGTGGTACTCAACGTGTTAAATCAGATATATTTTCACAAATTATTTATGTATCAAGCAGAGCTTTGTTAATATTTTTTGCTAAAGGAAATAAGGCATTTTATACAAAGCCGTTTTGATTCCCAGTAAGCAAAATAATTACTTGTTTTCCTCTCGAGCACAGCGCATTTATAAGACACAATTCAGTTAATTGTCGGCCTAACCGCATTAAACGACATCGTGAGTGTCGGACCACGGTTCATCTAAATAAACATATTTCTATTACTTTCCCTATAATTTAAAATCTGACTGAAACAATTATGACATGACGAAGTACCACAATACGGGGCGATTCCATAACACGCATTCGACTATCTAATTTTTTATACTTATCGTAAAACCACGCTCTATTAAAATTGGTCGAAGTGTTTCTAATGATGTATATTTAAAATATTCAAAACTCTTGCATTTTATTAAAAATAATTTTTAATGTTGAGACTTGATTTTCTTTGTACGTATTGTAAACCGTTCGTTGAATCACATCTTTAGATGAACTGTCTACCCGACGACTGACGATAAGCTTTCGTTTTATATCGTGTTCAGTCACAACACCTCGTTTAATTACTAAATAAATTGTGGAATAAGTAATTTTCGTTAACTTGCTTATTCTTTTAATTATTTCATCTTGAGTTGAATTGACATACTTAGCTTTTAAGCTTGATTACATATTTAAAATTACTTGTTGAAAATGAATATGCAAATCTCGATTTTCAAATTCCCGAAATTGTGTCTCATTGTTATTAATTAGAATTGCATTACTAAGATGTATTTCATCATTAACTTGGATAATATCATAACTTTGAATTACATTATTAGCAGGAATTTCATTGTTAATGTGAATTACCCCAAAAGGTCTCCAGAAAACCATTGCACAAAACAAATCAAAGACAACTGTATATAAAATAATTAAACCGCATTCAATAAAAATCTCCTGAAGAATATTGAGATATTAATCTGAAAACGGCGCGCGCTGTTGCTCTTTAAAAAAAATGTTATCTTCTTTTTCATAAAGTAATTACGACCTATACTCCAACACCTCTGCCGACGACCGGCGATTTGAAGAATGCTTTTTAGCTACGTTGATATTCAAAAGTAAGATGAGCTTTCCGTAGCTTGTAAAAACTGACCACCGATATGTATTGATAAATTTATCGGTATTACTTAGTATCTACTTAAAGCGCTTATTAACGAAATATCGCAGTGCCCTGGTAAAATGATATTTTTTATACTGACTTTGGAAGAGGTATAAGTATTTTTCTAAAAAAGTCAATTAAAATTTGTTGTTCAACTCCACGCCACATAAACATTATTTCTGAAGGTACAGATCATCCCACCCAATTATTTCTTGCCATCATCGATAGATTATGATTTTTGGTCGAGTTATAACAATGCCAAGCGAGTCAAAAATTTTAGAAATCAAACCTAATATTTGTGTTTTAGTGAAAATATCTTAATTATGTTTATCACGGGTAACTACATACTCAAGGTCTTCTCCTATTGTATTCCAGAATATTCTCAATGTTTTAGAACTATCATTTTCAATAAAAACGATCCCAGATTGATAGAAGAACTACCCTCCAAATTTTGTACCACACAATTCGAATTTCATTTTCTCAAATTAAAACTTAATGTTTGAGAAATTTTCTTTGCTAAAATAATCAGTTCAGATTCCGACCTATACTTTTACATCTGGTTTATCCCAATTATTACTCGATATTTCTTTTAAAACAACGGGTCGCTATGAATGAGGCCGGACCTGCTCGGTATGTTACTAAAATTCTCTTATCTGTACGATTCTCGACCTTCTAAAGTCTCGCAAAAAAGGGTGCTTTTTGTTAGAGAAAAAAAGTTTAGTTTTCAAGCATGAAGATGTTTCTAGTTATTAATGTATAATTCGTTTGTGTACACAAATACACTGTAGTTTTTAGTTTATTAATTCAGTATTTTTCCTATATTAAATCAAACAGTAGTTAGTGCCCGACGTTGCGTTATATAAATGCTAAAAATTAGTCTCCAAACTATTTGGGATGTATAAGAATCAGCTGGAACTGTTATACAAAAACAGTGTACCTATAATAAAGCTACATAGCATGATAAGGAGTTTTGAAATAGGTGATATTTTATAATCGAGCACTGTTCCAACAGTTTCAACCCATACTTTCTGGAATCTATTCAAGCTGTTTTGAAATAACACTATTTATGGATTTCGATTAAAAATTGCTGAACAACTATTTATTTTATAGAAAATTCGATCTCACATTTGAGAATGTTGACTTTACTGAATACTGTGCTTATCTATTATAAAAAAGTTCCTAGTATGTAGGTATGCATTTACTATAGATGAAGAGGGCCTTGCCAAAGTTTAAAATCGTGTTTGTTTACTATTTACGTTAACTAACTTAGAATTTTGAATACTATTGAAATTAATAATTAAATTCAATTAACTGTCTTGACTCTTACTTCGTGGAATCTACTCATATTACTGTTTTAAATGAAACTTCTGTTTCTAGATAATTCCACAATATATTGAAAAAATGTTAAAAATTCTAACAATTGTCAAATTTCTTAGAATTACGAATCTTCAGCTATATACAATAATAATATGACTTGGGTGTAGAATGTTAAAAGTTATAAATGATTAGATTGGAATCGCTCTATTCTAAAATTATCAATCGACTGTTGAAGCTCCTGTGAAAGTACTCTTGTTCTTATAGATAATGCTAGGATTATTTTAAATATTCCGCTAAGGAAACCAGCAGATCAGTATCGGTTTGTAATAATTATATCTGTGAGATAACTGGACGATCCCAATAATAGTATATTATTTTATATGGAGGAAAAGTGATACTTTTCATGACGCGCTCGTGTTCAACAGTCGAACGGAGTGAGGCTGGTAATAGAGAGCAACTCATGAAAAGTAGCTTTTCCCCCAATTAAAATATGCTGTTTTTTCTTCAAATGTCGACAAATTAATGCAAAAACGTCTCTTTTTGATAGTAATAATTTTTCAACATAATTGGGTTCGCAAGGCGGTTTAGACCGGTGTCGGTGAGTAGGAACAGGTTGTTGCTATAGTGATGTAACATAAAGCTGTCAGTGGACACTGTCAACAATATTAATTTATTTTTTACAATTATTGCGTCTACGGCTGCTTTTCTATCTATGTTGCTATGATAACACTTTTCCCTCCGCTGGCGGGAAAGTGAAAACTAAAGCTCCGGCCGAGGAAAAATGAAACGCCTACACAGTCGAAAACTGACAGATTTACTGACGTTTGAAGAAAAAATAAGTTTTCTTAGACTCTCTCAGAAAGTTTATCTACACATAGTTACTTAAAATTGTCCTCTAAATGTAGATTTTTTTCATTTCTTGCAGCACTAAATAGACTGTTAAAGATTGTATATAACATGTGATCCTATTGTGGCCAACATTGAAGCGATCGTTTCTTATTAGATAACAGCAGCAATTTTCTTAAAATTGTCTTAAAAAACTGGAAATCATTAATGAAGAGTATAACAATTCCCCGCGAGGTTTTGGTCAGTATATAACTCGAAAACTATTTGAAGTAGAAAATTAAAATTAGGCAATTATAAACCGTAGTATTACACATTTCAAGCAAGCAGTTACTTTGCTGCAACGTCATGTTTCGGGTCACGTGGTATCATTTTTAAAAAACTTAATGAGACAACCTGAATATTGTTCCACTGCTGTAAAGGTATCTCTCATACTAATTCGGCGATACCTATTTTTGTGTGTCAGGTACTTAGAAACGAAAAACAAATTTTTATAAGGTTTTTTATTTGAAAAACAAAGAGAGCTGAGAAACAAAAAACATATTCTAGTAACAGCTATTCTAGTTGTCAAAAGCTGTCAGCGTCAGTGAACAATCGGTCACTGTATTATTGTTGTTAAAAGTTTTGTGACTTGAAACTTACCATGCCTTTACGTTTCACTTATGACGAGTATGTCGATATGCTGATGATCTATGAAGAATGTGGAAAAAATACCAGACGAGCTAGAGATTTATATAGAAATCGTTTCCCCGACCGAACAACTCCAGGAAAAAATAATTTTACTTATGTAGAACAAAAATTAAGACACGGTTCATTTCCAACCGGAAAACAGCAAAATTCTCCACGTTAGCCTATTCTTACGGAAGATAATATTATTAACATTCTTGCTTATATCCAAGTCAATCTCCAAATTTCAACTCGATGTCTGCAATAAGAATTAGGAATAAGTAAATCTACTATTCAGAGGGTGTTCAAGCAATACAAATATCATCTTTTAAAAATACATTTAACGCAAGGTCTAACTCCTGCAGATCCAGAAAGAAGTGTCAATTAAAATCGTAGAGGACCCTTTTTTCTTAAATAAAATATTGTGGAGCGACGAAAGCCGTTTTCACAATAACGGTGTAGGTATCGTTAATAGATATAATTGTCACTACTGGTCGGCTGAAAATCCCAGCTGGACGCGAGAAACGTATTTCCAAACTATTTTGGGAATAAATGTTTGGTGCGGTTTGTTTAATAGACGCTTGATTGGGCCGTATTTTTATGAGGGGAATTTGACAGGCGAAAGGTATTTAGATTTTCTCCAGAATATTCTTCAACATTTGCTTGAGAACAATCCACTAAAAGAGAGAGCGACTATGTGGTGGCAACAGGATGGTGCAACTCCTCATTTTGCTCAGCGAGTAACGTCACATCTGAATGTGTATTTCCAAGACAGCTTGATTGGGAGAAATGATACAATACATTGGCCGGCTCGTTCACCACATATAACCCTGTTAGATTTTTTCCTTTGGGGATATTTAAAAGGATTCATTTCTGTTACAGCTCCTACCGATGTAGATAATTTAAAAAACAGAATCAGAGCAGCTTGCCAATCTCTTACACCAGAAAGTATTGAAGCAGCATGCACAAGAAATTTACTTAGATTTGAATGCTGCATTAATGAAGGTGGACATAAATTTGAGCATAAACTGTAGTAAAAGTGTTATTGTTTTCCAATTCTTTTTGTTTTTCAAATAAAAAACTTTATGAACATTTGTTTGTCGTTTGTATATACCTAACACAAAAAAAATAGGTGTCGCCGAATTAGTATAAGAGAGACCTATACAGCAGTGGAACAATATACAGGGTGTGTCATTAACTTTTCTAAAAATTATACCACGTGACCCGAAACGTGACATTGTAGCAAAGTAGCTGATTGCTTAAAATGTGTAATACTACCCACAGTTTATAACTGCCAAATTTCAATATTGTAGTTCAAACAGTTTTCGAGATATATACTGGCCAGAACCTCGTGGGACACCCGTATATAAAAAAACTATGACAAGCGGTATTTGTTTAATTAAAAAAATTAAAAACGTAAAAAGTTCTTTTTTTAATAAATTAACACGTTGAGTGCCGTATGTATCCAACACGGATACACGAGATACGGTGCTTCCATCGCCGTATGTATCCGCGGCTGATACACAACTATTTCTGTTATTTCAGCCGCATGTATCGAGTTGGCTGCATGCCTTGCATATATCTCTATGGGGACTATCGCACTACGGCCTGGCATACCCAAAACCTTATTTGGCCTGTATATTTTATCCTTAGTTTTTTCAGGACACCATTTTTTCAGTTAGTGGGTTAGTGGGCCATACACATGAAAAATGGATTTGGCCTGATATACCCAATTTTCCGCTTCCACGGTAGCACTCAACGTGTTAAATATTAATTAATTAATATTTAATCTTAATAAATATAAGAAACGTCGTACATTTTAATCTTTGAAAAAAAATGTAAGTCATCAGTAATCCAATTTCGAAGAAGTTTTTATTTTTCAGTGACTCTCAACCTTATTCAGTTATTGTTATTTATATTAAGATACACTTTTAATAGGTTAAGCACTCTTGGGAATGCCCTTAAAATTTATGGTTAGTAATGTTTATTGATAGAGGTAACAGTATTTACTCACGACAATTAAGAGATTTATATTTAATTTACGTTTCAGAAAAACAAGAGTACAAATCTTTATGACCGAAGATGATAATATAATATACAGTTTGAAATTTGATGGACGTGTTTTTGTGTGTCTTCTCGAAACTAGACTCGCGTTAAATTGTTATTTGTCAGTTTTTCCTAGTCTTCAGCATTCTGATTTTAAAATATTATTGAGTTTCCACTTTTAATAATAATGGCACAGTTTACTGAAAATACAACAAACAGTACTTTAAAGAATAATAAATTATTACTCTGAACAACTTGTTAGGACTGAATAATCCTGGAAACATTATTACTGATACCTAGTAATGTTCTTTTATTCCTGTAACTTATACCATATCTAAACGATTTTGTAAATATTATTTTCCACGGACCTTACATAGGTACTTCACCAAACGGGATCTCAAATTATGCCCTAATTTTCTAAGAATTGATAATTTTTTTTGTAATAGCTTCATATAGTGCAATGAACAAAAGCCGTACCAAAAAAGATACAATACACCGATGCCACATTATAACGGCTTGATGTAATCGCTTATTGATACCTATACTCTGTTTCATGTTTATCGTTGGTAATTTATTAGTATTACTTTGAAAGGTCTTCAAAAAGGCGTCCGTATTCTTAATTATCAATGACTAATTAAATATGAAATATGTAACGGGTGCCCCAATAAGAATGGCTTTCGGCCATATATCAGAAACCGTTCATGGTACAGCTGCGAGTACAAAAAATGTAACAAAAGAGATAAAAAACTTGAGAAGCCAAATTTTTCAAAAGGCGGCATAACAAAAGCAATCATTGCATTCTTCAAAAAATTCTGCGTATATGTACTTGATATTTAAAGTTTCAGTCTATCTACTTAAATAAGATGTGGGGGAGAATGGGAACTGTTATGAAAAAAACACCCATAACTCCGGTTCTTAACCGATTATTGCAAACTTAGTCATCTTGAAAACAGCTCTTTTCCACTAACATAAGAGTGAAAATTTGGACATAACCTAATGAGTAACTTTCAAGCGAGGGGCGCTAATTTTTTTAAAATCTAGTTATCTTTGGAAAATATTAAATAGGAGCATGCAATTTGAATCGGGATTATAAAAGTAGGCTTAATTTGTAACATAATGGCGAATACCGCATGCCGATATCTTTTCCGGTCCCGACATATCTTAAAAATTTATGAGTCAGTTGAAAACTAACAGCTTTAGAAGTGAAACTTATTATGTTACGCAAAAACTGTGAATGAGTGTACAAAAACTATTTACAATAAAAGACAAACAAAAGTAAATATTCTTTTTCAGAAATTATTTTATTAAATGTTCAAACAAACCACAATCTTGAGCCAAACTTTATTTTAATTCCATTGCTTCAAGTAAATGCATGAATATTTTAGAAATAATCAGATATACTTCTGTTCAACATTACCGACATTGTTGAATACATTAGCAGAATGGATTTATAGATGAAAGAAAAATTAAATAGTTTACTGACGAAACCAGGTATCCAACCAACGACCTTTAGGTTTTCAGTCTAACGCTCTGCCGACGAGTCTATTTCGCTTAGTAATATCATGGAGTCTACTGATGTAACAGAAGGGGAGAACAGCATTGCGTCTCTCTCACTGAGCTTAATTAAATAATAATTAGATAAGGACAAGGAGTTTAACAAATTTGTTAGTTTTACGAGTTTACTTTTACGCCAAAAATCCTGTAGTGTCCCATAAATTGTTTCACTTCATAAAGCGTAAATTTTAAGCATTCACCTATGAATATAGATTACCTACTATGGGGTAGTACGGAAAGGATTTTAACAATTTTGAAATAGTTGCAATTGACATTCCTTGCCCTAATAATAATAATTTCAATATAACTTTTAATCTGACTGTGAAACGGCGTTAAGGAAGTTAAAGTAGAAATATATGTATGTTTTTTTCCATGGCCCACTACTTCTTTTTATATATTTCCACTTTAACTTCCTGATCGCCGTTTCCCAATAACATCGAAATATTAATTGAAATTACCATCAATCAACTTTAATTCGTTCCAAATTATTAAAATATGTTCGGAACCTATAGCCACAGTAGGTAATCTATATTTAAAGGAAAATAATTAAAATGTATACGTTTTTTACGATATGTCGGGATAGGAAAAAGATATCGACATGCGGTAATCGGTATTCTGTTACTAATTAAGTCTACTTTTATAATTCTCGATTAAAATTGTATACTCCTATTTAATATTTTCCAAAGATAACTAGATTTAAAAAACAAAGTCAATAGCGCCCTCTAGTGTGCATGCTACTCATTAGGTTATGTCGAAATTATTAAACTTATGTTGATGGGAAACAGATGTTTTCAAGAAGACTAAATTTGCAACAATCGGTTAAGTTGAACCCGAGTTAAGGGCGTTTTCTCATATCAATCTCCCCGTACACATTATTTGAGTAGATAGACTGAAAGTTTAATATCAAATATACGCAGAATTTTTTGAAGAATGCGATGATTGTTTTTGTTATGCCCTTTAATTGAGTTAATTTTATGAAAGTTGGCTTTTTAATGTTTTTATCCAATTACGCCCTCTCGCGGTATACCGAAACTTTTGTTATATTTTTTCCCGCAGTTGTACTATTAACGATTTCTGATATATGGTCTAGAGCCACTTTTATTGGGACGCCGGTTACGTATGTAGTTTTTTTAACGAAAAATTTTGAACGCGGAAATCAATCAAACTTTAACAATTCGGTAGGTAGTGGAATGAATGGCAAAAGGTCAAAGGGAGAGCTATCTGTTATTTTTTTTTAAATGAATTAAGGGTTATGATGTTGGTTGATTGAAATTTATATCCTCATGAAAAGTTTATTTGGATTAGACCGCAGGGCTGCCAGTTAGATTTTCATTTCATCAGTAAAAATCTTGTCAAAAATTGAGTAATTTCAATAGATTTATTTTATGCTATAGAAATTTCAAAAAAGTATAATGAACTAAACTTATGACCTCGAAAAAATATGTATTATTTGAAAACAAACTTTTCATTTAAAAACAAATAAAGTAAACATACAGTGTCCACCATGTTCGCTACATATGGGAACAATTTTTAGTTGTTGTATATAGGAAAATTTAATATATACGATCGATTCTGCATGGTCGATAATCCAAAATTACATCTTGACATCAGTTACATGAACACTTCATGGCCACAAATTGGAAAAATTTGACGTGGAAATGCGAAAAGTGAGGTTAGATGCCAAAATACCGAAAATTGTTATTTAGAAAAAGTGATTAAAATGATATTTTAGGAGTACGTACAAAATTTGAAGCAAAAACAACAAAAAATAAGAATTTCCTTATTTTTCTCCACTACGGTCTTCTGAAATGATATTGCCTCAATTTCTTTTTTGAAAGAGTTCAATTAGCACCGTATGTAATTTATAAACGTAAAACTATTCAAAATTGGTCATTAAAATCATTCCTGGAGAATTAAATGGAAATATTAGTTGAGCATTTGAAACTTTCCTGTAACAATACCTTGTCCAATGTTGTCAGTTTGTGAAGTTTAAAATAATTTAGTACTGATACCACAATTGAAAAGAACCGTTTTTGATATTTTCAATAAATATTTCATTAAATTATTAAAACTCATTAACTAGTCATAATAATAATAATAAATTGAATTAGTTTACCAACGTATTACTATTAGTGTTTTAAATGAAACTCACGGTTTCTAGTTAATACCACAATATAATAAAAATTGTTGAAAATTCTAAAAAATTGTCAATTGTCAACAATTGTCAACCGTGAGTTTCATTTAAAACACTAATATGAGTAGATTCCGCGAAGTAAGGGTCGAGACAGTTAATTTCATTAAGTTATTACTATTTTTTGAAACAATATTCAACAGATTACCCACTAACTCATTACTAATAAATAACTTAGTATTCCAAAACACAAATTCAAAATGTCCTCCATCTCGTTCCATACATTTCACCGTCCCGGAATTCGTTTCTCTTTGAATATTTCGGTGCGTACCTTGGTTAATAGCATATACGCAATCCCATATGCATTGTTCTAAATGTGCGACGTCTCTGAAGGGTGTTACTCGATAAATTTTGTTATTTGAATAGCCCCATAATAAAATGTCCAGAGGGCATAGGTCCGGGGACCGTCTTGTTGGAAATGAAGATTGGCTCGCTTAGCCAGTGGGATACCATCCAAAAATTTGGTTAATTCATTTTCCAACAAAGTTGAATAACGCCTGGCATTCAGGTTTTCTCTAAAGAAAAATGAACCAATAATTTGACAATTCCAAATTCCGCACCATACATTAACCTTGAGTGGGAGTTTGTGTCTGCCCATCAACGACAGTTTTGTGAGCTTACTGTTCCATTTGATGTGAAAGTAGATTCGTCGGAAAATAAAACATTTTCTGTGAAATTTGGATTATCTTCTATAATTCAAAAACCAAACCGGACGTCAAAATATTTTTCTTCAGAACTTGAATAAATTTAGGCTTGCACGGGTGAAATTTGTTTGTCGCATTGTTTTGATTAAGATGCATATAGTTAATGTCGTATCAGTCATGTGATGGAAAAGACTTAGCGTTTCTACTTGTAGTTACCTTAAACTTCTTTAATAATTTTGCTACATTTCTAAAATGGACGTTTTTGCTAGGATATTTTTGGTTATAAATATTAGCAGCTTCTCTTGAACATTGATAATTTTCTCCGCAAATTAGAACCAACTCTATTTTTTCTTCACGTGACAGTATAGAAGGCATTTTTAGTTATAGATAGATAGATAGATATAAAAATATCTTTGCAGAATGTGTAAATAGAAGTAAACTTAACGAAAACGGAGAACTACGGATCAAATGCAACAATGATGTTACACGAGTATTCGTTTATGATTTTAAAGCCCACTTAGTTAATTTGAAACTTTGTATTGCGGCAAAGTATTTGAGGAAAATGGGTTCTAGGATGATGAAAGTATAAAACTAGGAATCGTTGTGAAATGTATGCAGACCTTTCAAAGATAATAAATTATCTTGTATTCATATTATCGCATTGTTTTTTTATAAATATTGTCCAAACATGAATCATTACGCTTATTAAATAATAATTATTAATGTAAGTTGTCATGTTCTGAAACTTTGATGAAATATTACATAAAAAAAATTAATATCGGCCCTTTTCAATTGTAATATCACAATTAAATTGTTTGAAACTGCACAAACTGACAAGATACAAAAAAATTTCACGCGTTCAACGAATATTTTCATTTTATTATATATGAATGACCTCAATCAATATTTCTGAATTGTTTTACCCTCACACATTAAACATGGCGAGAAGTACGGATTTTTTTATTTTTTTGTTTTTTTTGCTCGAAATTTCATAAATGGCCCTAAAATATCATTCTAATCACTTTTTCCAAACAACTTTTTCGATATTTTGCCTCCATGACAGTGGCATCGTGAGTGACGTCAGAATGTCTTTTCAGATTAGCGACCATGCAGGGTCGATGGCATACATTAAATTTTCCTATATCCTACAACTAAAAATGTTTGCCATATGTAGCGAACATTAAGGGGGATACGATATATTAAACCTACCTACTGCTTCATTTTAAAAATAGTAATCACAAAATAAAGTTACGTAGATACTCATCAGGTACGAGTATATAAAAAAAATAGAACGAATAGTAATGAACAACAAAAATACAAAACAAATAAAAAAACAAATGTAAGAAAATAACTGTTATAGGTATATAAAAAATCGATTTAAATCTGAATCTGATAAAGTATTATCCTTTTTTGGTATATACATATCATTAGTATGTAAATGTATTACTTCTTTTGTAAAGTTAGCATTAGTACAATTTGCTTTTCTCGACTGCAAATACATAATTTTGTGTGTGTAGATGTCTCACATACTAGTTGTGGCTAGTTTGTTTCTTTCGTTAGTTTTCATTAGATAGGTAGGTAATAAGAGAAATCTCTTAAATTAATTTAAACAGAGCGTTTGGAAATATCATGCGAGATATGATTAATTAAAAATTAATAATAATAATAAACAAGTGTCATAATTTTTTTCATCAATATGCAAATCAGTAGATCTCCTGAAAATATAGTAAAACCGGCAACCATGTAAGACCGTTTCTATTTCAGATTTTATGAAAGACTAAAATATGTTATCTAAGTATGTTTTTATAATGTCTGCTGTGGAATCGCCGCCTTAATGTTTTTGCTAATAGCGGCGTTCTTATAGTTTTTTTTATTATTTCCAACATGTAGTTGTTGGGTTAAAAATATTTATACATATAGATTAGTTTCTATAGAAACCACATAAATGCAATATACCTTGAAAATAATATATTGAATTGAATTGTGATGGTGGAGCAAAATGTAAAAAATTCTTGTTTTTTACATTTTTCTCTTGGAATATTGAATTATATAGATACGTTTTTATAATCATTTAATGCAATAAAACGTATTTTAAAAAAATAGCAGATAGTGTACACTTTGCCATTTCACTACCGAATTTTCAGAGCACACTCTGATAGATTACAGAAATCATCAGAAATGTATTCTGGACTGAGAAAGATGTGTCATATTTGCTGTACCTATGTTTGTACAGGAGCAATATTAATATTATCTAATACCTATGCACTATTTAGAATCAGTTGTCTTAGCGACGGGCCTGGCTCAGTGGCGGATCTAGGGGCGAGTGGGCCTCAGGACATTTCTTACAGGTACACTGAGTAACACGTAAAAAGTAAGAAAATTAAAACGTTTTCCATTCAGGACAAAAACTAATACAAAACGAAAACTTAAATTTTTTTGTATCATAAAAAGTGTCAAAACAAAAATATGTTTTATTCAGCTACTTAATTCCAAACCAATATCTAGATTGGTATTTTCCGTATTACATTGAAAGGAAATAAATGAAATACTTTATATAAAATATAAAAACTAATAATAATCTAAAATCTAGAACTACGTTCTTTTTCTGACTTTAGTATTGGCAAAGTAATCTATGAGATCTTTTAAATCTAACTTCGCTGCGATATTATATTCTACATTTAAAATAGATTGATCACGATCATTGTTGACCTAATGCAATTTCTTAACATTTTCAATTTACTAAAGGATCTTTCCAATTGCGCAACAGTTACGCACAGGTAGGGTAAGAAATAGAAGAAACATAACATAAACTTCAGGAAAATCAAGTTTCATATATGAATACTATTTGGAAAAGTTTCCTCTTCATATCTTTTTTGAAGTCATCTCTTTAACTAGTTCAAGTAACATATCAATATTGATTGACAACACCGTTAGTAAAAATTTCCCGATGTTTTCGAAATTAGTATTGTTGCAACAAATAATATTCATTTGATTGATTGCATAGCAGAAAACCTCTATTCAATTTGATTGGTATTGGTATCAATTGAATAGTAATATACCCGGACTTTGAAGTAATCTTCTCTATTATCAAATTGCTATTCCAAAGCAAGCTCAACAATTTGTTTTGGTACTTTTCGTTGCCTTTTAAATTGAAATACTAGCTCTATATTGCATTTAATTGCAAGAGTTATTGGTTCAGATATTCAATCATTATACGCTTCTTGAGCTCTTAAAGCAGAAATGTAGGTCAATGTATTTCTTAAGACTGTTGCGCCGCCGATATAAATATCAATTCTTTGTAAAAATCTTGATACGTGGTTTACTTGAGATAAAGTTTTGAAGATAAAAATATTAATAAAAACAAATTCAAAGTTGGCCATTTTCTTTTTCAGATTTTTAGCTTCCATGGTTGCTTCCTTTTTCTGCGATTTCGATTCAATATCTGAAGAGCTTTTAGAATATCGAACAATCGAATTTTTATTGCCATAATTGATTGAATACTTCCTGACCAACATGTAGGGTTAAGTAATTTCTGATTCCCCAGTAAAAGAAGACGAAAGCTCCCATCGTTTGATAATAGATCCAAAAAACGACGATCGACGAAAATATGATAAATGAAATCCCCAATTTCCGCATATTTCATAAATTTGCAAAAAATGAATTTTTTGATTATATCGCAGTATTACATAGAAACATAATTGTTATTATATTTGGAATAAATTGTAGCAACATAAAAGTCAATGACATTCAATGATATATTTAAAAAAAATTCCAAAATGTTTCGTTTACGCAACGTTGGGGACTAATGGGTTAATTAGAAAATTTATTACAATAACATACCATTAAAGCCATTCTGATTACATGAATGCAAACATTCTTCCATGTTTCTGGTGTGACTCTAGCAAATGTGTCATCTGTCAACTTTAACACGTCACCTACCTTAAAAGTTGTATTACGCACTCCAACTTCATTTTATAATAGCCCACATCTTTTCTATTGGATTCAATTTTGGATCAGGTGGTGGCAAACGTAACACGGAAGGACCGTGTTCAGCTAACAACTTATAAACAACATAATTTTTAAATATTGGTTTATTTAGCTGTATTTTCCTGTAAAGTTCCGGCTTAATATCAGTATAATCAAAATGAATACTTCTTTCCCGTAACCATATTTGCATATCTGCCTTTTTCCAAGTAGACGTTGGGTTACGTTCCACAGATCGTTATATGATTCATTATTAATAACTATTACAAAGTATTTACTATCTCGACCCATACTTCGTGGAATCTACCCATATTACTGTTTTAAATGAAGCTTACTGTTTCTAGATAATTCCACAATATATTGGAAAAATGTTAGAAATTTTAAGAAATTTGACAATTGTTTCGATATTAAATATCATCGTCAGAATGACAGAATATACATTCCATTTGATGCCTACCTGATGATTAATAATCATGTTTGGATAAACTTAATATACGTTAATAGAAAAAAGAAGAATATATGATATTACAATTATTAAAGCGTAGATATTATTAGCCCTATGGGGATATCCTGGATATCTTTTTTCCCAATTAAGATAAGTATAACTGTGCAATGATATAGAAAACCAGGAAAACTATATCTGCTGATTTTCAAAATGATCACTTAAGAAGACAGTTTAAAAGTGGAGA
Organism: Galeruca laticollis; assembly: GCA_963921935.1. NCBI lineage: Eukaryota > Metazoa > Arthropoda > Insecta > Coleoptera > Chrysomelidae > Galeruca > Galeruca laticollis. The sequence goes on along the minus strand of OY998179.1, from coordinate 195,811,352 downwards.
ACTCCCTAGATTTATCTGTTCATTGACAACTTGATATTATGGGTTTCTTAAGTGTCTTCTAATTTCCAATTCTTCATGGAAATCCAGTTCTTGTGTCTTATTTGTGAATACAATTTCAAAAAAAATTACAATATTGTTTAACCTGAAATTGACAATATTGTTTAATCAATTTATTATTCTCGAGATTCTATATTCTACTCACATTACAGCTAGAACTTGCTATCAGAGCCTTTAAAAAGACATTTTTACGATAATGTTCAGAAATACAGCATAAAAGCAACTACAAAAATATAACAATATACGAAAAACGATGTTTTGTTGTTGTTCAATGCCGTCAGCCCTGTTATAAGAGGCGGATCGTTTTCATTTTCGTCGTTTGTGCATCGGATATTACGAGATAATCAATCCCCAAACTTATATTAATTGGGTTGCATACTTGGTCTAATGGTCTTGCATTCGGTACGTCAAACTTTATACCATGGAATAATTTCTTTGCTTCAAACAGCTGTGTTTATATCAAAATCAAACAAAATAACGTTAAGTTTAAAAGTTTTTTTCAAAATGAATGAGAAATCAGTGTGTACTGGGTGCAAGTCATCTTTCAAGCGAATATATGGGTTGCGGAAACAAGTAAAAATATTTCAAGAGGGAAGACTTGATGATCTAGCTCCACTTAATAAGTGTATAAAGACTCACAACTTCAGTTGTGATATCTACAAGAAAAATTTCAACCACAAGAATCATCTCCATAAAAAGACTCATGGCATTTTATCAGTAGATTCCTCAGAATCATCTCCAAAAAATGCAAAGAAGTGCCCTCTCTGTAGTTTCAAAAATTCGGCTAAAATACAATTACACAGTCACTTTAAGGAGAACCACGACATTGAAACGTCTACTGAAAACTTTGTTTTTGCGACAAAGGACGATTTTGAATCAAGGAAAAATGAAATTGTATGATCTGATTTTAATAAACTTGCACATGCTTTTCTTATTCAAACTGTGAAACTGTTACTAATAAAAACTGTCTATGGTTTTTAAAATTAGTTTTAGAATATGATTATGATTGATTTTGAGTATTATACTTTTTTAAATTAAGTATTACATTGTTCCCACTTTTTTCATATTCTACACATGGATGCATTTTTATTTTATTAACATCAAACTAACATACTTCCATATTTGATGAAAAAGAATTTTTCACGGGAATGTATTGATGAATGATTATTTTTCATTTTAATCTAAATCAGTCATCCCCCACCTACCCCTTAAGGGCGGGGGTGGGGGTGACTTTGTAAAATAATCGTAAAAATAAATTTTTAAATTTGGAATCAAATTCTACGTAATTTTTTACGTATACACCTAAAATTTCACTTTGAAATCTTTTTTTTATAATGTTATGCAAAAAATTGATTATACAATGGTGTAGGACTCTCGGGTCTAGCATACTTCCATATTTGATAGAAAACAATTTTTCACGGGAATGTATTGATGAATGATTATCCTTTATTTTAACTTAAATCAGTTATCCCCCACCCAACCCCCTAAAGGTGGGGTTGGGGGTGACTTTGTAAAATAGTTGTAAAAATAAATTAGAATTGGAATCAAATTCCACGTAATATATTACGTATACACCTAAAATTTCATATTGGTAACTATTTTTTATAAAGTTATGCAAATAAAATGTTATCAAAAAATTGATTATTCAATGGTGCAGGACTCTCGGGAAGTATATATTTGATAAAAACATTTTTTTCACGGGAATGTATTGATGAATGATTATTTTTCATTTTATCCCAAATCAGTCAAAATGTTTCACGGAAATGTATTGATGAATGATTATCCTTCATTTTAACGTAAATCAGTCATACCCCCCCCCCAACCCCTAAGGGCCTGGGATGGTGACACGATTTATTGAATATCTTTGGCAATAATGAAGAAAAAATATGAAAATTGGTATACATACTCAAAAAAGGGTTTATGATTCGATGACACACTCAAAATCACCCCAACCCTAATATTTCCCAAACACCCGCCCCCTCTACCCTTATGGTATGAAATAAGCGTGTAATCATTTTTTAATTTGAATTTTATTTTATTAAATATACATATGCCAAATAGTAAATTTTAATTCTTATTCGTAAAGCCGCAATAGCGATTTTTATTTTCATTAAAAAATCAATTTTTTTATTACATTTTTTTTGCATAACTTCATAAAGAAAAGTAATCGAAATGAAATTTTAGGTGTATACATAAAATATTACGTGAAATTTGATTCCAAATTCAAAAATTTATTTTTACCACCATTTAACAAAGTCACCCTCGTCCCCGCCCTTACGGGATGGGTGGGGGATGACTGATTTGGGATAAAATGAGAAATAATCATTCATTAACACATTCCCGTGAAAAATTTTGTTTAGTAAATATGGAAGTATGCTAGACCCGATAGTGGTGCACCATTGAATAATCAATTTTTTAATAACATATTATTTGCATAACTTTATAAAGAAAAGTTATAAAAATGATATTTTAGCTGTATACGTGAAACATTACGTATAATTTGATTCCAAATTTACAAAGTAATTTTTACGACTATTTTACACCCCCGCCCTTTGCGGGTGGGTGGGGGATGACTGAGTTAGGTTAAAATGGAGGTAATTCATTCATCAAAACATTCCCGTGAATTTTTTTTATCAAATATGGAAGTATGCTAGACCCCATTTTTCTTGCATAACTTTATAAAAAAAATAGTTACAAAAATGAAATTTTAGGAGTATACGTAAAAAATTACGTGAAATTTGATTCCAAATTAAAAAAATTCATTTTTACGACTATTTTATGCCGCCTTATGGGGGTGGGTGGGAGATGACTGATTAAGGTTTAAATGAAAAATAATCATTCATCAATACATTCCCGTTAAATTTTGTTTTTACCAAATATGGAAGTATGCTATACCCGAGACTCCTACACCATTGAATAATCAATTTTTTGATAACATTTTTTGTGCATAAATTTATAAAAAAAAGTTATCAATATGAAATTTTAGGTGTATAAGTAAACAATTACGTGTAATTTGATTCCAAATTAAGACATTTATTTTTACGACTATTTCACAAAGTCACCCCCACCCCCGCCTTTAGGGGATGGGTGAGCTCTGACTGATTTAGGTTAAAATGAGAAATAATCATCCATCAATACTTTCCCGTGAAAAATTTTTTTCTATCAAATATGGAACTATGCTAGTCCCGGGAGTCCTACACCATTGAATAATCAATTTTTTTATAACATTTTTTTGCATAACTTTATAAAAAAGTTATCAAAATGAAATTTCAGTAGTATACTTAAAAAATTACGTGTAATTTGATTCTAAATTAAAACATTTATTTTTACGACAATTTTACCAAGTCACCCCCACCCCCGCCTTTAGGGGATGGGTGAGCTCTGACTGATTTAGGTTAAAATGAGAAATAATCATCCATCAATACTTTGCCGTGAAAAAAATTTTTTTATCAAATATGGAACTATGCTAGACCCGAGAGTCCTACACCATTGAATAATCAATTTTTTGATAACATTTTTTTTGCATTACTTTATAAAAAAAAGTTATCGAAATGAAATTTCAGTAGTATACGTAAAAAATTACGTGTAAATTGATTCTAAATTAAAACATTTATTTTTACGACAATTTTACAAAGTAACCCCCACCCCCACCTTTACGGGGGGGGGGTGAGGGATGACTGAATTAGGTTAATATGAAAAATAATCATTCATCAATACATTCCCGTGAAAAATTTTTTTCTATCAAACATGGAAGTATGCTAGATCCGAGAGTCCCACACCATTGAATAATCAATTTATTGAAAACATTTTTTTGCATAACTTTATAAAAAAAAGTTATCAAAATGAAATTTCAGTAGTATACGTAAAAAATTACGTGTAATTTGATTCTAAATTAAAACATTTATTTTTACGACTATTTTACAAAGTCCCCCACCTTTACGGGGTGGGTGAGGGATGACTGAATTAGGTTAATATGAAAAATAATCATTCATCAATACATTCCCGTGAAAAATTTTTTTCTATCAAATATGGAAGTATGCTAGATCCGAGAGTCCCACACCATTGAATAATCAATTTTTTGATAACATTTGTTTTGCATAACTTTATAATTAAAAGTTATCAAAATGAAATTTCAGTAGTATACGTAAAAAATTACGTGTAATTTGATTCTAAATTAAAACATGTATTTTTACGACAATTTTACAAAGTAACCCCCACCCCCACCTTTACGGGGTGGGTGAGGGATGACTGAATTAGGTTAATATGAAAAATAATCATTCATCAATACATTCCCGTGAAAAATTTTTTTCTATCAAATATGGAAGTATGCTAGATCCGGGAGTCCCACACCATTGAATAATCAATTTTTTGATAACATTTTTTTTGCATAACTTTATAACAAAAAGTTATCAAAATGAAATTTCAGTAGTATACGTAAAAAATTACGTGTAATTTGATTCTAAATTAAAACATTTATTTTTACGACAATTTTACAAAGTAACCCCCACCCCCACCTTTACGGGGTGGGTGAGGGATGACTGAATTAGGTTAATATGAAAAATAATCATTCATCAATACATTCCCGTGAAATTTTTTTTTCTATCAAATATGGAAGTATGCTAGATCCGAGAGTCCCACACCATTGAATAATCAATTTTTTGATAACATTTTTTTTGTATAACTTTATAAAAAAAATTATGAAAATGAAATTTTAGTAGTATATGTAAAAAATTACGTGTAATTTGATTCTAAATTAAAACATTTATTTTTACGACTATTTTACAAAGTCACCCCCACCTCCGCCTTTAGGGGGTGGGTGTAAGGGATGACCTATTTAGGGTTAAATGAAAAATAATCATTCATCAATACATTCCCGTGAAAAATTTTTTTATCAAATATGTTAGTATGCTAGATCCGAGAGTACACTTCGAGGACAACTTATACAGTATAAGTTATACTCAGTATAAGATATACTCGTCCTCAAACTGAAGTCTGTGCATACATATATATATATATTAAGCATATTTAAAGTACATGTTTTCTGTTAAAATGTATGTGTATTTCAATATGTATATTTTTTTTCTACAATATACGATTTCTTGTTTATTTCTTATCAGGAGATATCTTTTTTGTTGACCCTAGTCGGGGTCGAGACAACGCCGCCGCGGTGTCTGATAAGACAAGAGTCTTAATCATTTTAGCGCTTAATATTGTACATAATGTCGAATATATTGAATTCTCTTGTTATTGAAAATAGTAGTGAGTTATCTGACTTTGAGTTTATTGAAAAGGATATTATTATTTAATTTTTAGATTCATCATTTATTGACATCACAATTAGATAGCCCTGCTCTGTCGTTAGAAACTAAGATTGACATATGGAGAAAGAAGAATATATTGAAAATGTTTTTATTCAGACGGATTTAAAACGATTATTTATAATGTGAAAACTTGTATTGTATTTTTAATAAATATTACTATATGGTGTTGTTGTTTTTATTAACGAAGACGTAAACCAGTACTGACGACACATATTTGACAATGAAGATTTAATAACTTTTTTGACTCTTATATACATACCGTTCAAAGATTAATCTTTGAAAACTAAATCTTAACAGATGCCACCGGTGGCGACGCATGATTGATGACGTCACAGCCGTGATGACCTTGGTTTGGTCAGAAAACTCCAGAATCGATCTTAGCTTTTCGCCATGTAATTTTACATAAGAAATGGTCCCGAACCCGTCTAGCATATCTACTGATCTACCATCTTGCGACTCTAGTATGCAGATTATTATCCAAAGCTGTAGCCCTTACTAAATTACAGACAGTGAATACTATAAAAGTAATAACATACAAGTGTATCCTAAAACGCTCTACACATTCAACAATGGCGAGAGTATCTAAATCATATAAGTGATACTTTGATTTTGTTTCTGTCGTAAAAAACACATTTTTCCCAGTTAAAAGAAAATTCAGCACTTTTATAAGCCTCCATAACTTTTCTATGGTTTGTGATGCTATCATTATAGCAAGATACATTTGTGCGACATTTTCTGTAAGGTTATACAAGGGTTTATCAATCACTCGTTGAAAACTAGCCGGCGCATTGGCAAAACCGAATGGCATTCGACAATACTCACAAAAGCAGTATATTTTCTTGAACCTCCTACTTCGATTTGGTGAAAACCTGCTTTCATATTCAGAGCTGTAAAATACCTTGTTTTCCCAAATCGTCCAGTTGATCATGTAAATTTGGAATAGGAAATATGTCTTTTCTGGACGAATACGATTGGGCTTTCTCTTATAATTCCTTCTTTTAATAAATTTTTGACTATATTTTTGACCCGAATTTGGGTGTTGTTTTCTGGCTCCTTCCAATATATTTATAAATCGAGATTTTGTTGATCGTCCAATTCTGACACTTCAATTTTATTTATTGGATATATCATGACTTGAATGCTGGTACTAAGTCGAAGGTCTATGCCATGTTTTCGACGAATAATTTCTAATCTTGGCTGCCTAATAACATCCTAGCCTATGAGAACATTAACTTTAGGAATTGGAATAGTGAAATCAGATACTACACGAAAATCGATCTCCATTCTAGCTTCTTGAAAGGTCACTAATGAACCACATTTTCCCGAAATGAAAATTGTCTCATTACAAAGTCCGGAGAGTGTTATTTCATGAGGCACCATAATGCAATTTAGTTTTCAAATTATATGCTCGTGTTTGATAGACAAGTCAGCTCCGCTATCAACTAAATATGAAAAAGATCGCGATCGATTGGCACATTGAATTGTGGCCTGTGGCACATAAAACGCAAGGCTTTCCATTCCAGTCATTTTAATTGTGTCCTACTCTTTTGCAAAATGTACATTTAGGTGTTGCTGATTAGAAATTTTTGTCTTTTATTTTATTCCCAGCTTATAAATATCGGCACTCTTTTTGTGACCCGTTTTCCCGCAATTATAACAATCACCAGTAAATACAGATTTGCTTAAAAGGAGGTACATATTATCATCGTACGTTCGATCTTTTGGAGCTTTTTACTTTAATGACTCATGCATTCTTAAAATTAACATAAATTCAGTAAAATTTGCGGGATTCTGTACTCGGATACATAAAATAAAACGAAATAAATCTCTAATTTTAATTCCAGCGTAATCACTAAAAGTTTCAAACGGATTTTACTTCAATAGCCCTCCTAAATTTACTTGCCCATGATTTATGAACGGAAATGCAAAATAAGTCTCATGTACGAGACAAGCGAGCCCACGAATAATAAAATCTTCGCCCCTCACCACGAAGAGCCTATCCTGCATTAATTGTAACTAAACTATCATCCACCCTGTATTAAATTCTTATTCTGTTTACTTAATTCAACCATTCTCCAGCCGAATAATTATTTTTATTTAAGTCATTGCAAATGAAATTGAAATTTAAATGTTCTCTTACCTCATTACAAACTGTTACAGGTAAGGAAGGTACACTACCTACGACCGATAGTACTGGTAGATTAGTGGAGGTCGACTTTAACATAGCTATCTCGCAATGTCGCCTGCATACTAAACAGTGTCGTTCCCTGCTCCTAGTAAACTACTCTCACTAAGGCGGCTGCACCTAATCACTGACACTGGGCACCCCATTAGGTTCAGTCACTTGCGAATTATGTTCCTCGTCCGCGGACATTTTTGTATCAAACACGTAGATACCTACCCACACAAAAATTAAAATGTTTTTCTAATCCCTTTTTGTAGGTTCGGTAAAAACTGTTTTTAAACGGCGCATTTAGCAACTATTGAAAAAAAATCACTTTGTTCCCGAGTAAAACAACGGAATACAACAACAAAAAACGTCTGTCTCATTTTATTTGGAAACACGGTATATCCCACTTCTGATGTTATCGACGTTGAAATAAAACAACGGATTTCGTAAAAAATACCACTTTTATTAACTAACGTGTTAAAAATCAACATTTATTACATGAAAATAGTTCTAAGTTTAATTCATCTGTTCTTTCTATTGAAAAATAAAATCGTACAATCTATACCCTCAACCTTTTCAGACGAGACTGTAATATTTTATTACCTAAACAACCAACATCTAAATACGACGTCTTTACAATTCCGCGTATACGAGGTAGATAATATTATCTATTCTAACATGTATGGTTAGCAGAAGAATAAATTGTAATATCCAAATTCTTAAAAATTATTTAATATGTTGATATTCTGGAAGAGGAGTATGGAACCGCTAATGACTCAAGCGATAATATTAATAATGGTGTTTAATTCAAAAATATATTTTACATAATTATAAATTCACTTGGATTTATTACACTTGTTTATTTTTCAGAATGATGGAAATAGTGTTCTTGAGAATATTTGTACTATGGTATCAGAACGATTTAATTTTCAACTTATCACCACTAGGGAAAGAAGCTCGTCAAATAACGAAAGATGTATTGGAATTTACTGGAAGGGTAAGTCTACGATTGGAACCTTCATACATGCGACTTCAATATCCAACTGTATGAATGAGTAATGGTTTAACACTCTAATAGAGTTCCACTCTTCTGCTTTCTAGATCCACTTTCATGGAATCGATTTTTTTAGAATTTGTCGCAAATTTTCATCCCAGTTTTTGTATGTTGTAGAAGGTTTGAGCCCTCACGTTGTTTTTTATTGTTATTGTTTCTGTAAGAATATCCTAATTCCCTTTTCCCTGATGGCATTTTTGTAATATACTGTTAAAGTTGACTGTTAAAATTATAATTACTCGTTGTCGAGCTCTTGTTATACCGCTTTTATCAATGAAAGTTTATTTCTGCTTTTGTTTTAAATTGTAAAAAAGAATTTTCCATACAAGAAAATTAAAGTATGTTATCCAGTATCTGATAGGGTACCTATAGCTCCACATGTCCAATGATTGGTGGTTAGTTCATTCACACAAAATTTGGAATGTCAAAATTCTAAACATTATCATGCGTGAACATAAATTTGATGCCTATGTGGTAAAACATATGTTGGAATAAAAGAAAATGAAACAACAGATAATTTAACCAAACAAACAACTCCTTCAGATAATTATACTATTATTTTATCGTATGAATCATTCAAATAATATCTATAACCAAAAAGAAAATCGCAAATCGCAATTACCAGTATGAGACTAAAGCTTAATTATGGTAGACTCCCTCTACATTTTAATGTTGTTTATTACCTTCCCTTATTCTACTGGATATTTTTTTCTCGCAAAAACCATCAAATGGTTATTTGCAAAATAAGTGTCACAATGACTAGTGTTGTTGTTTTTCTGGATTGTTTGTCTTCACCCCAATCAGCATCACACATAGCAACCAATCCTGTATTGCCTTTCTTGTACAACAGTGCATAGTCTTTTGTTGTGATAAGGGAGCGTAATACTCTCTTCACTATATTCCAGGTACCGGCAGTTGGTTTATGGAATATCTGCTCAACAAGAATACACTTCGACTGATATTAGGTCTTGTTGTTAGCGAGATATACATCAGGCTACAAATTAATCTTCTATATGGAACATTTTCTATGATTTCTTATTCTTCGTGTTCACTAAAATTGACTTCCATTGGAGTCGCCATGCATACAGTTTGTTGCATACCAAATGCTCTATAAAGTATTGTTACGGGTTCATTATATTTTTTTGACTGAGTAGGGATTTAATTAAATAATACTTACAATTTATTATAAATTCTAATAAAGATCAGCTAATTATTTATTGAAATAACCTGTAGTCATTGTTTACATTGTTTAATGTCGATTGACCTTGAACTAAAATTCTTCTTGAATACAAAATATAAATCTTACTCTAGTTCTGTGAGTACTATGGAATTGAATGTCACCAAAAATTGCCTAGCTAAGGAAATTTTCAGGTTGTATATCTCTCTTCCTTCTGTCTTTTCTTTTTTCTGGGCCGAATGTAGACCATGTGGTTTAATTAAAATCGAATTCTATTTCGGATCTAAGGAGCCCTAGTACAAAGAAAGTAACATCAAAGAGAGAGTGCGATTGACATCAGTTGATGCACATATTCTGTGGATTTACGTACCTTTCTTTACACGGCCGCTGCCCATATTCGGTAAGATACCTTGATTTCCGGAGATGCTCATCTAATCATAAATATTCGCAATTTCAGGCCAATACTGGAATGACTAGTTAAATAATTAGCTGCGAACTATTTACCAGCAATCTGTCCATTACATTAGTTCCAGTAGCATCTAACACAGTCACAAATTATACCAACGTACAGCCTGCTGTAAAGGTAGAGTCGCACCACCTGGAGTAAGAAGTAAGAGATTTCAATTCTTTTCTTAGTTCTGCATATTGTGGCTGGGTCCTGCTCCCGTACCAGAAATATTGTCTGGTCAATTAGTTGTTAGAGTTATATATTATTTAGTCCATTAGTTTTGCTTTCAAGATGAATATTATTTAGAAGCACCTTATATATTTACATATATATATATATATATATATATATATATATATATATATATATATATATATATAGCACTATGTACACCGTGTAGTACTACATGGGGCCATATTACCTGTAAATAAGCAACTAGACAAGTTGGGTAACTAAGCTGTTCAGTGTGAGGATTATAAAGAACCCTAGAAATCTATTTCTTTTATTTCTGGCTCCTCCACGACCCACTCTACCGGTCCGAATAGAACAACCGTATAATTTCGAGCTAGTCAAACCTATGAATTAATTTGTTAAAACCTTTTATGTTTTCCTAGTAACAGTGGTGAAGTACTCTAACTGATACCCACGTAGCAGTATTTCTATCATTCTTCTCTGGTGTATTTTCAGTACTTTTTCTGTAGGTTCTATTTGTACACCTAAGAATGTGTGAATTTGCTACATTCTTTTGACTTTAAATTTATCATAAAGACTTTGAATTATTGATTCTACAATATTTTCTTATTCAATTATCAAAGAGTCATATCAAGATACAAAGCTAACTAGACATTTTCGTTACCAAGAAATAGTAATTATAGTCAGATCTTTTAAACTGCTGGCATTATTTCATTAAATTGTATGTTCCAGCATGTTGGAGTTTCTTAAGCCGCATAAAGCTCTGTTTAATTTAAAACATCGACTTTTACTTGCCAATCCTTCAGGGTTTTTGATACAAATTTCATTGTTTAACTCACCATTTAAAAATTCTGTTGGTACCTATATTTGTTTGATAGTGTAGTCTCTTTCCGTTGCAATATATAACATCATTCTTATAGATGAGATTCTATAAACTGGCGCATAATCAAATTCCTCTCCTTCGTAGGGAACTTGAAGCCCCTTTTCAACGAATCTTGTTGCTTGCCATTCTGATTGCTCGATAGATTCTCTGAATGTTTTTGGTTCTTTATTAGCTGAAGAAAGAAGGCAATAAGCAACATACACATCATAATCTTCCATGTAAGAAAACCTCTTTGTAGATCTTCCTGTTCTTATGATTCTTTCTTCCGGAATCTCAGGTTTATCTTGAAATTCATCTTCTGAGCTTTCTGAAGAAATGCTTGATTTGAATCAATCTCATTATGATCATTGTTGTCACCCTCTGAATGGTTAGGTTCCCTTTCTAAGGATTTTGTTACTTCTACAGGAAAATATAATATATTTTGCGTGCTTTCTTTATTTGTTTCTTCTTTAGCCTTGTTTCTTTCTTTGAATTCCATGATCGATTCGTCAAACTTTAGATCTATTTATCTCTTGCTCCTCAGGTAACAATAATCTCCATCCTCCACCACAATAACCAACCAACACTGCTCTTCTTTGCTCTAGCATCTAATTTATTACCTTTTAGCGACAATACTGTATACCATGAACGATAACCGAATAGTCTTAGTTACTCAGTACTTAAGTCATGTCTACAATGCCAAATCTGGGATGGTGCTATTCCTCTTGGTAAAGCTCTTGTTGGTAAGCGATTTAATTCATAATGCTTCACACCACAAATATTTGGGTATTTGGGATTCAACTAATTTTGTTCTGATCTTATCAAGTAATGTCGTATTCATTATTTCAACAGTCCCGTTTTCTTGAGGAGTGTATGGCATGCTACATTCTAATATTATTCCCTTTTTATGATTTAAAAGCACTTGTATAAATTCACCATCATTATCTAGTATTGATTTTCCTCTTTATGTCTTTCTGCTTCTTCAATATAATCTATTAAATTCTGACCTGCTTCATTCTTGGTTTTTATTGTTTTTACCACTACAAAATGTGAATTATTATCAATTATTGTCTGGAAGTATCCCGACCCATCAAAAGCTAGTGGATTAAAGAGGCCACTAACATCTGTGTGGATTAATTTTACAATTTTTGTGGTTTTCTTTTCACAATTTTTAAAACAACATCATACGCTTATGCTTGCATGTTGAGAATATTTTAGTTTCTGTGAGCAACTGTTACTGTACCAAACTATCATTTCCAGGATGATCTCAACTTCTGTGTCATAACTTTTCTTCTACTATAACATTGCACTGTTCAAGTTTATATTTAATTCCTGTTTTATCTATGATTAGTAGATTTTGTCTTTATTTGTCGTTTTCTACAATGATCTTGTGTCCTTTCGATGTCAATTTTGATGCTGACAATAAGTTATGATTTAAATAATTATAGCAATGCTTCTATTGAAATATTTTGTACTTGGCATTCTGTTTTCAGTATTCCAATTTTATTAGCTTGTAATATCTCACCATTTGCAATATGTATTAATACTGGTCTTTCTAATTTTCTAATAATCACCATGTATTTTTCTAATTCTTCTTTTAAGAAATGATTGCTCGCACCTAAATCAGGAACCATTACTATTTTTCCATCAACTTCTGAACATAAGTGTGCTGCTTATAGCTGTATCCTACTCTCATTCTCTTCTGTCGCATGGGCTTGCACTGTGTTTTGTCTTCTACATATTTCAGTTTCTCTCGAGCCTTGTCCTCCCTCTTGTATATCTATTGTAGCAACCTCTACCTCTTTTAGGGCATGCTGCAAACCAATGTTGTTGAGTCCCACATTGGTAGCAACCACCTGAAACTTTAAAACTATTCACTGTTTTCGAATTGTGTGTTAAGTTTGGGCTCTTCATCCAATAATCTGTGTTTTGCAAAATCTATCTTGACATATTGTATAGTTTCTAAAGCAGTTACTACATCGCCATATTTGGACGGTAGTGATACAAGTAATGATCTCATTCATCTAGTACTGATCCTCTCTCTTTGAATTCTCTTATTGTTGTATCAAATCTCAAGAATAAATCGTCCAGTCTATCAATTTCCTCATATTTCAAATATTTTAACTTTTTCCTCAATGCCAATTTAGTTAACGATGTGGTTCCTGCAAAAAAAAGCTCTTAAATCTTCGACCTGTTTATTTGCACTTGTGCTTTCGTTAATGATATCCAGATGCTTATCTGAGATATGATTGATTGTACTTTTACATCCTCTTGACTCCAATTATCTATATCTGTCTGACTCGCCGATGCTGCAAGAAATGTACCATATATGGCTTCGATGCATCCTTCTTTTCTAAATTTTTCTTTTATTTTAAACAGCCAAGTTTTAAAATTATTTGCTTCTAACACTGGAATCATCGCATACGAATTCATTTTTGCCGGTTTTCTTTGTTAATATTTTAAGTTTTGTGTTTTCACCTTCCTTTTTCCTTGGGTCCTTGATATAGAATTGTCGATTTTATTGAACCTTTTATTTCTCCAGTATTTCCACAGCTGCTTTTTACTTTTCTTGTGTTCTGGGCCCATAACCTGTTATTAACTGGGCTTTTGGTAGTGAAATATCCTTTCTTTATTTATAAACTTTATTCAAACTGAAAACGACTTTTCATTTAAACTTTTTATTATTACGTCAGAACTGTCACTCTGTTAACATTCAAAATACCTAAACCTAAGACCTATGATATGAACTATTAATTATATCGGAACTGTCTGTGGATATGGTGTACACACTAGATGTAAATTGAGTGAATGCAAACGACGAGTACTCAGTGTGTACTTAATAGCCGAAAGCGCTTAGCTGGAGATTAATAAACACACTTACACTGAGTACTCGTCGTTTGCATCCACTCAATATTAATTATATGCCACCCTACATACTTATAGTTCTATATTCATCAATGTATTTATCATTAAATACATAATAAACGCTTAACGCACATTAGTAGCAAGCTGCCAGATACACATGCTGTTTCATTTTGTCTTCCTACTTTACTTGTTAAAGGAAATCTTCATCTCAGTCCGATTAACCCTCCGGTAGTCGTGCCGCTGTCTGTGAGACCGGGTCGTCACTTTTTGCGTCGTAATAAATCGGCTTTTAGTCATTTTCGGTTGAGCTCTTCAGTACCTTCATCTATCGTTACAGTTGACCTTCAGTCGTGTTTTAGTCGTTACTGGGTGAATGTGTGTACAGAAATAATCATTTCGGGTGTCTGAGACCGGCGCGACCTGCTGTGATACAAAATTGTAAAAAGGTATTTTTTTGTTTTTTATGTTATTTGATCACTGTAATTAGAAAAAAATGTTAAATTATAGCCATGGCTTGCTATGAAAAGGACCAAGAATATTTTCAAAATCTTCTGGATGATATAGGACTGGGTGATAGTGACAATGAAGAAATTGTTTTCGAAGATGAATCAGATGAAGAGGAACAGGACAATGTGGAACTTGTAAATCACCAAAGTGATTCTGAACAGGAAATTTCTGATTCAGAAGAAATTGTTGAGCATCCAATTTCCCCACTTGTCTACATAGGTTTTGTAAAAAATATGACAAAAATTAAAATAACTATCCAAAATTTACTGTTGTTCTTTTAGGCAAGAATGGTACCATGCGTTGGAAAAAGCATCCCCCGCGCCCAAAAACTGTAAGAACAAGGCAGGATAATATAATTATTCGCTTACCAGGGCCTACACAGGCAACCAAAAATTTGAAGACTGCAGAGGAAATTTGGAATTATTTCTTCGATGATACGATAATTCGAATTATTGTTGACAGTACAAACAAATATATATTGTCCATCCAAGAAAATTTTTCAAGAGACCGAGATGCTAGTCTAACGGACAACATTGAAATCCGGGCTTTTATAGGACTACTATATTTATCTGGTCTTGGTCACTCCAACCACTCAAATGCTAAGGATCTTTGGAGGAGAGATGGGTATGGCATAGAAATGTTTCTCCTTACAATGAGCCTAAAAAGGTTCCGATTCCTTTCACGTTGCTTACGTTTTGATGATAAAGCAACGAGGATAAATCGAATACAATTTGATAAACTAGCTCCAATTCGTGTAATATTTGATCAATTCGTCAGAAATTGTATGAATGGTTATAATCATTCGGCGTTTGTTACCATTGATGAGATGCTTCCGGGGTTTAGAGGTAAATTCCAATTCCGTCAATAACTACCCTCGAAATCTAACAAATACGGCCTGAAGATTATAGCAGTTTGTGACGCGAAAGTCTTTTATACTTCCAATTTGGAAGTCTATGTGGTATCCCAACCCGAAGGCCCATATAAACTTTCTAACAAAACCTATGACCTGGTTTTAAGAATGTGCAGACATCTTTCTGGTTCACGAATTAACTTGACCATGGACAATTGGTTCACGTCTATTCCTTTGGTGGAAAAATTACTAAAGGATTACAAAATATCTGTAATTGGAACAGTGAGAAAAAATAAAACAGAACTTCCAATTGAATTTTCAAGACCAACTAAACGCCCCATCTATACAAGTATGTTTGGCTTCACCGAAGATCTAACAATAGTTTCATATATTCCTAAAAAAGGGAAAAATGTTATATTAACATCCAGTATGCACCACCATGACGATATTGACCCTGATAGTGGTGAGAAATGTAAGCCGGTAATTGTTACTACATATAATGAGACAAAAGTGGGTGTCGACGTCGTCGATCAGTTGTGTGCTTCATATGATTGCTCCCGTAATAGTAGAAAATGGCCCATGGTGATATTTTACACCATGTTGAATGTTGCAGGAATCAATAGTCAGGTAATATACAAGGCTAACAATCCCAATGAAAAAAATTTACGTCGGCGAAATTATTTGAGAGAAATAGCAAACGTACTGATCCAGCCTCAGTTGAAACGGAGAGCAGCTCTTACCAATCTTCCAAGAACACTAAAGTGCAGACTTTTGGAAGTTACTAACACAGAAGAACGAGACCTTCAAGACAGACAGTTACCACCTGGAATATGTGCCCCGTGTGGATGGAGGAAAAATAGAAAAACAAGATTTTATTGTTATAAGTGCAGTACCTATATGTGTTTAGAGCATATTATATGTGTTTGTCAGAACTGCAGGGCAGCACAGTAATAATAGTTGGCTCTAGGTATTTTGTTACAATATGTTCACTATACTGAAATTAACTGTCTCGACCCTTACTTCGTGGAATATGCTCATATTAGTGTTTTTAAATGAAACTCACGGTCTCTAGTTAATTCCACAATATAATAAAAGTTATTGAAAATTCTAAAAAATTGACAATTGTTTCGGTAAATCAATATCATCGATGATATTGATTTATCGAAACAATTGTCAATTTTTTAGAATTTTCAATAACTTTTATTTTATTGTGGAAGTAACTAGAGACCGTGAGTTTCATTTAAAAACACTAATGTTCACTATACATTTAGTTACCATTTTTAAATTTTGCTGATCTCAATAGAATATGCCATTTTTTTAGTTAGGTTATATTTGAATGTATGTTTTTTTATGAGTCTTTTTTTCAAACCAATGTTAAGCATTTGTTAAATGAGTTTTAATAAAAAAAATACACTAAACCTGTGTATTTTTCATTATATTACCGTATTCTTACAAAATAAAAAATTTAAAAAATCATTTAATATTTTTTTTCCACCTGGTCTCAGACACCGGCGCGACTAAACTTGAAAGAAAAATTCGCGCGACTACCGGAGGGTTAACTAGCTTATTTGCAGAACTGTTATTTTAAAAAGTCATAATTTAGAACTAACTAACATGCTTTCGTAAATCTCCTGTACTTGAAGCACTTACAAATATTATCATTGCATGCTTTTCTCAATTACCTACCTGAAAATATCCTTTCATACCAAGTAACTATAGAGCAAGTATTCAATATTCTGTTATCTCAATAACTTGGTTCTCGTTTCATTATGGACACCAACTATATATTCTGTCAGTTCTTAAACCATATATCGAGACGTCTGAAAAATATCCGATTAGACTGCGTATACACAAACTACCACTTCTGTTTTGGTAGGATTACATAACGCGGAAAAACTTCACCGAAATGTTTCTATGTGCATCAAATTCGTACTCGTATATGTTTTCGCTTGACTAGGGTATATTTTACATGAATTAACTTATTGTTTGTAACATAATGTCATGTTTGTTGCATCGATTGTACGAAATTTCTTTATTGAATTTACTGTTATCTGCTCTACTTTTATTTTCCATGAAAATGAATAAAGCATATTCTATCATGAATTATTTTTTGGTTAAGTGATCATCAAACTTTATTAATATAATATTAGGATATAATATACCCTACTGATTTTTTTGGATTTCTTATCTATACTAGGTACTCTCTATGTTCAATTTATCTACATATTCAAATGAGTAACCCCCCATTTTTTCCTAGAACCACTTTTATTCTCATTTCTCATAATATTAGTCTTCAAACAAATTCATTATAAATCTTAAGGCGGCAAAATGGTTGTGTATGAGAATATGCTCTTCTCAAAATATCCCATGTAATATGAATATTTGAATTGTAGGTAGTTACAGAAAAGAAAAAAGCTCGTGAAGAAACAAGAGACAATTCACAAGATAGATATTATGAAGGTAAGATAATATATCAAATAAGTTTTGATCTATGGAACATAAATTTACACTTCCGATGCCGTTCTGTTCGTTTTTTGATATTAAACAAAAATCAACGAATATTGTATACATAGGGTAAATGCGTATAAGAAAGCGCACTTAGTACAATATTGACTGAGAAATTAATTATTTTTTTTTCAGAAAAAAGGTTTGCACATGCCTACATATGTATTGACGATTGATGAAAGTAATTATACTTGATTAATGGGAAAATTCTAATAAAAAGAGACATAATTTATATTTTTCGGTGCCAGTGCAATAGCGCACTCTTAAACACAGATGTGCACAAGAGTACGCATATTAACGCATAAAAGTGCGAAACGCTTTGTAATTCTAACAATAGCGGTAAAAAATGTTAAAATATAAGCGAGTCAGAAATTTTAAAAGCAACATTTATCCTTTAATTGACAAAAATAACATTATTGCCTTGAAAATATCAAAATAAACATTTGTTATTCGATTACTGCTTTAAATGAAACTTACAATAGGTATATTGAAAAAATGTTAAACATTCTAAGAAATTTTACAATTACTTCGATATTAAATATTATCGTCAGAATGACAGAAGTTACATTTCATTTGATGCCTACCTGATGTTTAATAACTATTTTTGGCTAATATATGTTAATAGAAAAAAGAAGAAGATATGATATTACAAATATTAAGGATTAGATATTATTAGCACTATATTTTTTGCTCCACTTTATTCACACAGTGAGCATGTAAATGTGCCTATCACGTATGTAGTGCACGAATGGTGCCAACAGTTATTGCATTCAAAACACATTATCCAGTCCTCGATTGGGGAATCTTTATAATTCTCGCCGCAACCTGGGCAGCTCACGTCTTTGTCACACTTTGCTTATTTCTCCTTCCTTTTCTTTACTTGTTTTTCTGGCATTTTCAGCTTCCTTGCTGCTGCTTTTATTTTCTTAGATTCTTCATTTCTTTGCTTCACCCGAACACTTTCTTCTAACTAGTTTGCAAATGATGTGCTTGAAAGGATTTCAGATCGCTCAGATTTTACACCGCAATGGCGGTTCTTTTATAACTGGCAGTGGTAAAATTTCGCCTATATGAACCAATTGATTAGAACAACCTTGTATCTCTGTAGGTTCTTCGCATTCAATATCCAAGTTCATAAATCTAATGTTTCGCAATTGCGTTTGAGAAGAGGATATTTGAAAAGGCAATTCTTGCTGCGGTGATTTTTGAGGCCATGGTGCTTCAGGCGATGGTCTTTGAGCCAGTGACGTTTGAGGCGGTGGCGTTTGATATAGTGGTGTATCAGACGGTGGTGTTTGATGTGGTGGTGTTTGATGTGGTGGTGTTTGATGTGATGAAAATGTTTCTTCTAATATATTAGGTTCATCATTTTCTACATCCTGTGATCCACCCGGGATTACAAGGAAGTTTGCTGGTCTTTCAGTGATGCTAATGGGTACATCAGATACTAGCGAAGGAGGAAAGTCAGTTGTTCAGGATTGTATGGAAAAACTCCAGCTGCACGAAACGAAATTTGAGCCTTTTCAATATTTGTAACACTAGCGTAGGAAGCATTAAACAATCCCGAGATCTGCATTTGCGTAATTACCTCACAAGGATTGCTTAGCATCCAGTTATCGCATTCTCTACTGAATGCATTTTCCAGTGGTTGCAACTTTTGGCTCGCGTGTGGTGGTCAAGTCAATAGTTCAATATTATTATCCTTGCAGTATTTGATGACGCCTAAATCTCGATGCGAGCTATCATTATCCATATTCAAAAGCACTGGGTGGTCAGGACTTGGCTACTATCATTCTTAAAATGGATTATCCATTGGTGAAATAGAACCGGATTTATAAATCCAGATTCGGAAACCATTTTAAGTGTCCAGGAGGTGCTCGCATAAAAAGTTCCTGCTTCATCCGCTTCCTTGGGAATATTAACTCAGGTGGAATATACATTCCGGAGGCGCTCATACAGCACATGGCAGTAATAAGTTGTCCATATTCGGCACTTGCTTAAATGAAACTACTGTTTCTAAATAATTGTACAGTATAATCATTTTTTCATTATACTGTGGAGTTATATAGAAACAGTAGTTTCATTAAAAAAGGTAAAATGATTAAAAATAATATAAAATATGTTATTGTTCAAAATGTAATACAATCTCATAGAAAATGGACTGAATATTTGACATGATTACAAAATGCTATACTAGAATGACACATGCAATAAAATTAATAATGCATTAGAGCAATAAAGAACTAGTTTTTCCACTAAATAGAGTTCAATAGAGTTTAGTTTTTTGCATGAACGTAACAAAATACCATAGTTTCAACGTTATAAATACGTTTGAAATACAATCAATGTGCCAACAATAAAAATTCAACAAGTAACATAAAACTGATTATATACTAATGCCCGTATTCACCAAGCGTCGTTCAATTTTAACAAGAGAAGGCGTTAAATATAACGAAGCGTAATATTGCATATTCCCTACAATAACAATTTTAAATGGTTAGCTACAACTACGCCATGCTTTGTAGATTTAGACGAATGTAGTAAACTAAAACGTTACTTACCCTGAACCGATAGAAGTTTTACAGCAACGACAACAATAATAACCCACACACCGTTCTCACCAAAATTGAACAGCTATGTTACCCAACAAACCAAACGCCATCGGAAAACATACGGCCGCCAGTCGGCACGCACGGTACTCTGGTGGCTGAAGTAGCCATGATCTGGACCTCCGTCGGCCCAGTTCGGATATACCGTTCCTAATATACAAAGAATCGGCTTTTGCTCGGCAATTTAACGGCGAACCGAGAGCGGCTGTTATGTTTTCGGTCCGGAAGTGGCTACTCCTCGGACACTCGCTACCGGGAGACCATATTTCGTGCCAAAACTGATCCGCAGGATGTTTTGCAGGCTATATCCGACTCCGGGCCGCGTTCGTTTAGCAAGCCGTAAAGTGGTACCAAATCATTCGCGTTTAAATTTCGCGCCGCTTCATTTGACGGCCATTTTGCTTATATTTTGTATTTTTGTGAGGTTATTGTTTATTGTTGTGTTGTGTAACTCAACTATTACTCTTAAACTAGGAAAAAAGAGTCTTGTTTTATGTTGTTTTTATATTTTTTGTCGATTTGCATAAAGTATCGTGAATCGTGCTGCCGTGATAATACTCGTAGATTTTCAATTATATTATTTGATCATTTTTGTGTTTCTCCGCTGCCAGTTAATTTATTGTTATTTCAAGAAAGTGTAGGCAGAAGACAAGTGTAAAAATAAATAATGTGTCAGTCGCATTTACATGATGGGCAAAATAATTTGTAAGTACAAGTGTGAAGTATCTTATGGTACAAGTGATTAACGTAACAATCTCAAGCAAATGTTACTTAGCTTAAATTTTAAAAGATGTTAGTTTGCTGAATTCTATTTTAACCTATATAATTATAGCGTATGTACATAAAATAAGTAAGAGACAAGAGCGGCGTTTGATTGCCACGCAATTGCAATCAATATTAAGTGATTTTATTTCTATAAACGAGGCTTTGAGATCTGAATGTTCAGAGCCCAAGACAGAATCTTCAATCTGTGCATTCATTTCGAACAAGATGTTGTCTATAATTCCCCAAGTAATTCCCAATATGATACTAATTTGGAGACACAATCTAAAAGTTCCAGCATCACTTCTAACTCCAGTTTCATCGATAGTCGCCGATTAGCGAAATCCAGTGACTGTATTGAAGCACAGGCAGGGCCTTCAACAGAAAGTGTGTTATCAGAGACAGAGTTTGATTACATATTTAGCTCAGATTCTGACTCTGATATCGAGAAATCTAACAATGAGCATGGCAAAACAGATAATAAGAATAAAACTGACCCAATTGGCTCGAAAATGCTCCAGATAGAGCAGGAGGAAGAGCCAATCGAAAAAGTAAAAAAATAAGAGATTTATTGTATTTATAGATTTTTATTTCAGGCGATTAGTCTATTTTAATTTGTTACTTTACTTAATGCTAAATTAGGGTATTTTGTTTTAGTTGTTCAAAACTGCGCCATTTAATTCTTACTATTAAAATATTGTTTATTTGTTTTATATATCTACATTCTGTCATATGATATGTGAACTGTGAAAAATATGTATAAATTTTAGACTTCTTTTTTTATTAATACCATAGCAGGGGATGTTTCCCTGCATCTCTGTCATGCATTTTTAAATGTTTTTTTTTCACAATTGCTAAAATAATTTGTCTGTTAATTTAAAATTCCAATTTTTATTTGATGCATCTATATACAAAAACCATTATTATAACCTTTCACATGTTGTTTTTCAGATGATATATTTTGCTGATTTCCAATATTAACATATTTAAGCTAGAAATATCAATTTTATACATAATAAAATACAATTATCATTTCTTTCTCTTAGTAAAGGGTATTCAATAATTATCACATGGTCACAGTCGCCTATGGATTACAAACCATATTTTATTGAACAGCCGATAGAAAGTTTATCATAAGAAAAAACATTTCTCAATCAAATACAAATATTTTGGGCGTCTGCGCATATTCGTCTGGCCGATAAATGGTGGCTCACAAGAGGATTGCCTCTTTGCGAGCCACCGATGGATTGCCGTGCACTTACCGGCTATCTACCATCGGCCCGTCGTCGGTTATTCAAAGGTGTTGCCGAGGTTGAATGGTTGGCTAGCCTACTCTTAGCCACCTGACGGCGTGGCGGACATGCCCTACCTACACGCCGAGTCGGGAGCTGTAAGCGGGCCGAATGCGGAAGTTCGGCAAACCACTTTCGTCCCATTATCGGACCAGCCACTCTGTGTTTGTTGGGTACATAAACTATTGTAAATTTGTAATGCAAACCTACTAACTTCGACTTGTATAAGGAACGAATGCTGGCAATTTCGCTAGGTCGCATGCGCGGTACGTTAAAAACTATACGAGCAAGCCAAGTTGATTTCACGCAAAATAGTATAAATAATGTTAAGAATACTACGTTAAAAAAACGGACATAAAAAGCGTTTTTGTGCATGCATATGAGTTCAATTAATTCGTGGTTTTCGAATTTGAAAAAGCGTTGTATATACAACGTGGTAAAAACATTGCTGTGTAACTATTTATATCACGCGAAATAGTATGAATAATGTTGAAAATACTACGCGTTTTTGTAAATGCATATGAGTTCAATCGAGTCGTTGTTTTTAAATTTGAAAAAGCATTGTGAAAACAATATAGGTATTATAAACATTTACTGGATGACATTGTATATCACGGAATATAGTATAAATAATGTTGAAAATATTACGTTAAAATAACGGGATTAGAAAGTAGAAAGCGTTTTTGTAAATGCATATGAGTTCAATTAAGTCGTTGTTTTCAAATTTGAAAAAGCGGGATTAGAAAGTAGAAAGCGTTTTTGTAAATGCATATGAGTTCAATTAAGTCGTTGTTTTCAAATTTGAAAAAGCGTTGTATATACAACGTGGTAAAAGCATTGCTGTTTAACTATTTATATCACGCGAAATAGTATGAATAATGTTAAAAATACTACGTTGAAATAACGTGCAGAAAAAGCGTTTTTGTAAATGCGTATGAATTCAATGGAGTCGTTGTTTTCAAATTTAAATAAGCATTGTGAAAACAACATATTATAAACATTTACTGGATGACATTGTATATCACGGAAAATAGTATAAATAATGTTGAAAATATTACGTTAAAATAACGGAATAACAAAGCGTTTTTGAAAATCCATATGAGTTCCATTAAGTCGTTGTTTTCAGATTTAAAAAAGCGTTGTATATATAACATGTTGAAAACATTACGGTATAACCGTCTATATCACGCGAAATAGTATAAATAATGTTGAAAATACTACGTTAAAATAACGGACTTAAAAAGCATTTTTGTAAATACATTTGAGTTCAATTGAGTCGTTGTTTTCAAATTTAAAAAAGCGTTGTATGTACAACGTGTTAAAAACATTTCTGTATAACCGTCTATAACTCGCGAAGTGGTATAAATAATGTTAAAAAATACTACGTTAAAATAACGACCATAAAAACCGTTTTTGAGAATACATGTGGGTTAAGCTAAGTCGTTGTTTTCAAATTTGAAAAAACGTTTCGAATTCAACCAATATGTCAACGTTGAAAATTCAACGAGTAACGTTGAAATAACATTAAACCGTTATAAAGACGTTTTTTTACGTAGGTGTGTTTATTGGGTAGGTACTGTTGAGAGACCTGTTTCATCCATATTGAAAATTGAATCTGGAGAATAATGCTTGTTTTCGTACAAACTTCTCAAATTTTGGAAAAATCGTTTCACTTGAGCTTTATTAAAGCCCATAACCCTACCCATCGAACATTTTTCTGGTTGCCGTAGGCTGATATTATGTCGCTTACAAAAACCACTGACCCAGGATTCTCCAGCAATTTGTTTATCCTTGTTAATGGTGTTGGATGCTGTTGGATTTTGCAAATTTGTACGCTGCTAGTTGCAAACTCTTTTTTGTGAGGCCATAAAAACGGTCATCTAGATCGCGCAACTGCTTCAATTCAATTTCCATTTTGGCGGGGAATACGTTGGAAAATCGTCGTAACGATACGGGAATATTACCACATTTGAGGCGTTTTGCAAGAGTCGATTCACCAATTCCAATCTCGGCAGCTACCCGTCTTTTACCAACACCCTCAGCAATTCTACGTTTTGATTTGGTGAGATTTTCTTTCGTAAAGACCAACTTCCTGTTAGTTTTTCTTCTATATCTACTCATTCTGTGTTGAAAATAGGTAGCTGAAAAAGAAAGAAGTTATTAGAACTGAAATTTCAATCTTAATTTTTAATTATCTATCGTTTGACACCAATTTCTGATTATACCAGAAGTAGCACTAAGCGGGAAATCTATCGCGTCCTGTTTACCCGGAACTTGGGGTCAGACTATAGATAATTAAAAATTAATTCCGGAAAGTTCAACTCGTTTTACTCTAAGTGCAGTCATTTGGATTCTCTTTTTGAGAATGGTCTCTGATTCGTCAAAATTTGTCGGAAGCAGTTGTATTTAAAAATATGTTATGCAGAATTCAAAAAGGAAATAAAAATAGTGTGTTCGATTTAAAAAACAAAATCGGCATTCAGTTTGCTTGTTTAAGATGCCATGTATATATTAAAACAAAAGCGTGTGCAGCAGCACATTATTTTAAACAACTTTTGTTTGGAATATTGGTTTTTAATTTCAAAAATAGAGATATTTTTATTTAATGGGTTATCTGAATTACCTTGTACAATGCTTGAAGAGTTTTGCACTGCGGACTCTTGTGCAAATTTAAATGTGCACTCTTGTGCATTGTTACATCCACGATTTTTTCCAATTATCCTGTTTTTATAGGCATTATTTTGAGAAAATTTCAATGATGTCACCATTTTATAGACTCTAAAGCATGCGAATACAGCTATGGAGATATAATTCTGGTCGTAAATACCTGCTCTATCACTAAAACTAGCACGAGCGAAAATTACATCAGCCGACTGCAAACAATTCACATGTCATTTTGAAAGAATTGGTGCCAAATATAGAAGAACGCATTGTTGCCAGTGCTATAGTTTAGAATCTGGTCCGTAATAGGAATTATTACGGTATTGCAGATATGCGACATAATATATGAATACATGCATTGCGCACTCTTATGCAGTGCGCACTCTTATACGCATTTACCTTATCTGGTGCTTTTCATATTCTACTGCATTATTTAATAATTGCAATATTCATTCAAAATCGCAAGATACACGTATAAAAATAAACTCATTTACGCACTCACATGACTAATATTACTATTCTAAAAATAAAATAGTTTTAATGGGCACTACAGTTAGAGACTAGATATAAGCGCAACTTTATCATTTCCTACTTTTTTAGAGCAAGGAACCCTTGAAGGCTAATACTTTTAATGAAAAACTAAAATTGATATATGTTTATAGGTCCTCTTCTGATTTTTATTTCTTCTTCCATTAATAAATGTAAATTATAATAGGTTTCTAGGTGTCTAAGATTTTCTCAGTATTGGAATTACAATCCGCTACACTTACTCTATCTATTCTATTTGCCAGATCAGAATTTTAAACACGTTACTAGGGATGTTGTTTTATTCTCTAACTACTGGGAACAGATTCTTTTACCTTTAACTTCGTGAATGGAGCTCCCGTTAACTGCTTAATGTATTATTTCCATCTCCTTAGTTTAGGATCCATCTCTGAATCAGATTTTCATTTTCATCCTTGTCATTAGTATTGTACTTATTTATTTTTCCTATAGAGATTCCTTTAATCTTCTTATGCATTTTGAAGGAAAGTTGTCTTCTGCCTACAACTACTGTCGGCTTCCCTTTTGTATATGTATGCAGGTGCGCATATCAACGACAAAACAGTCTAGTGACGTATCCTCACTCTCTCTGTCTATCTCGCTGTGCGGGGGATGCTGTCGTCGTCGTAGACAAGACAGTTCCGTTTCAGGTGTGTGTCGCGACGTAGACAAAACAGTCTTAAGTCAGACTTGTCTATGTGAGACAAGCCTGTCTTAGAACTGTCGTGTATTTGGCCTGCGCTCAGCCTTATAACCCGTAAAATATAGCTTGTTCGTTTTGAC
The DNA here is from genome assembly GCA_963921935.1 of Galeruca laticollis. Taxonomy (NCBI): domain Eukaryota; kingdom Metazoa; phylum Arthropoda; class Insecta; order Coleoptera; family Chrysomelidae; genus Galeruca; species Galeruca laticollis. Next base: position 195,784,694 of record OY998179.1, on the reverse strand, counting down.
AACTGTATCTGCAATCAGGCCTAAAAAGTTCTGTGTTTATTATTAGCAAAATTAACAATGGGAAATGCCATACCCGATTGCAGAATAGTGATGATCATTTCAGTAATATCCAGTGCGATATCGGACTTAAAAAAACGCAAGAATCGAATGATCCTACTTTTTTTAATAATATTATTCAAATTTAGTGTTTATTACAATATTAATAATTGTTCAATTATGTAAACCTGAAAAATTCACAAAATGAATTAAGAATTGAGTTTTATGTAAAGAGGAATACATAATCGTATTCGCAGTAGTAAGTGGAGCCAATAAACCTTTTCATCACAATTTTTGTGGTGCGCATGCGTCCACTTCAGCCATATTTTTCGTACTGTTCTGTAGATAAGCATGTTAAAATACCTGTGTACAAGTAGTTAACGTCAACAAACATTAAATAAATAATACATATTAAAAAGATATTAAGATAAAACTAAAATAAGGTATCTTAATTAAAAAATAAATTTTTTCTACTACTATTATAGAATATCTATATTCCGACGTAGTTTTTGATTATGGAATAGCTTAATTCTAACCCTAGGACAATAATATTCATTCGCGCCCTTGGTATGGAATGAATACTTGTGGAGCCCTCTATAGGTGACAGTTCATTTGACAGAAAGAGAAAATAGGTGTGTTCCGTTTTCTACACCAACTGAACTACTCAGAATAGAAGTAATGCAGAAATATCAAAATGCTTAAAAAATACTCTAAAGTGAACGGAAAATGACTAATATTGTCGTTGAGTATTAATTGTTTTAGCCAGAAGTGCAGCATAAGTGTATTTTGTGGCATTTTTTAAGAAAAAAATAGAAAACACCATTTAACAAGAATTGTCAACTGTCAAAAATGTCAAAGCTGTTTAATTATCTATTTTTGTGAATTTTAGAACATAATTGATTATTACTTCATAAAAAGTAAGTACATTTATATAATTCTATTTAAATCATAGCTATTATATGGCTTCATTCCTTTTCAGTGTTTGATACTGACAGCAGTGATGATTTCACTCCAGAAATGAAGGAGTTAGCAATTCAATATATGTTGTTTTTTAAATGTATAGTCGTAGAAAAAGTATAGTCTAAAACACGGGTGGAATTCAAAATTCTACACTCCTAGGACAAATCTACTCGTGTAGAAATTTGTTTATTCCACCCTTGATATAGAATATACTATCTCAAGTGGACTATATTATCTGTACGAAAAGTAAAAATAAAACGGTGTTTTTATGGAGTGTGTAAGAGTGATACATGTTATAAATTTTTTAAAACCAATACATAATATATATTATTTTCCAAATTTTCCTTGCTTGTAATATAGATGTACTTAATATATACGCGTAATCCTATGATTAAAAATATAATATGTTTATATCAGAAAATTGTTAAATTTTAATCTTAATAATATTCATTATCAAACTAGATGTTAAGTTTCTACATGTGCTAACAATAAATTATGATGTAACGATTAGTCGACGAGGCCTCTGACGGCAAAAATAGAAGAAGAGCAGAGAGATTGTCAATTTGTCATTTATATAAAAAGTTCGCCATTTTGGTATTTCATATTATTCTTTATTCCTGCGTAATTATTTAATGTTAATATATTATTTCTTTAGTTTAAAGTGTTCCTTTCAAATATGTGTGTGTAAGACAACCTACAATTAAACACAGATTACTCGACTTCTCCTCTGGTCGGCAAAAATAAACCGGTGCTATGTAACGTGTGCTAATTGTTTTAAAATTCTAAACAGACACTGTTCGGCTCGTCAGTACTATTTAGAACGTTTGTTGTTTCCTTAACACTCCATATTTGATCACTTCAGGAAATAATTTTGTTGGAATTTTCGGTAGTGACTATTGAACTCTCAGTTGCTTTTTATAACTTTTATAATTAACTGCATGTTATGTAATGAAATCAAGCCGTAAGAAGCAAGACAGAAACATGACAGATGCGATTCAGCAGATAGTAATGTCACCCGACATGTTGAAAACTCTCATCGAAAGCATTTGTATCAACATAAAAGATAATAATCAAACAATAAATACTGCTAATTTCTCTGCATGCAAAGCTAGATTTGAGGGATCTTCAGGACCGGATGTGGATGCATTTATAGATGCAATCACAAACTACAAAGAACGTTTGAAGATTTCAGATGATAATGTTATCAAAGGTCTCAATATGTTGCTATATGATGCAGCAGCTACATGGGGGCAAGGGATCAAAGGATCCATTACTTCTTTTGATGAAGCAACTAAGGCTCTTTTACATGCTTATGGATTTGCTAAGCCCGCATACCAAATATTTAGAGATATATTTTCCACTGCTCAAGGTAACGAGAAAACAGATATATTTGTGAGTCAAAAACGTGCCGTATTTTCAAGATTACAAGGTGATTCAATTGTCTCTGAACACGTACAGATAGATATGCTGTATGGATTGCTAAATCCATTGATTACAGGTAAAATCTGTCTTGATCAAATTAATGATTTTCGCGAATTTATTGAAGCAGCTCGAAATGCGGAAATGTCTTTACCAGACAACGGAGCTTTAAAACCTGTTACTTCAAATCAGAACTCACACAATTATGTTCGAAAACAAAAACACTGTTCTTATTGTAAAAATTATGGACATAATAAAGACGAGTGTCGTAAGCTATTAACCCGTGAGAAGAAAGCATCTACTGACACTCCTAATAATCAAACCATTTCTGATACTAATGGTTCATCCAAAGTTTTAATTTGCCATGGTTGCCAGACACTAGGGTATATACGAAGCAACTGTCCAAAATGTTCAAAACCATCAACGTCAACTCGACCAGCTGAATTTTTGTGCAGCTCGTTTTATCAAGCTTCAGGTAACTTGCGTCCTTCAGCATATATTACAGTTGAAGGTCATACAGGCAAGACATATCTCGATTCGGGTGCTCAATCCAGTATAGCAAGAGCAAAGCTACGGGAAATTTTACTCAATGACAAGTTCCTTATACTACTAGACCCATGGAAATGATACTAGCTGATGGAAAAGTAAGCTTGGTAACGGCTCTGTTTTTTGAAGTCTCCTTTACACGTCAAGACAGACAACATAATTTAATGAAATTGACTGTCTCGACCCTTACTTCGTGGAATATGCTCATATTAGTGTTTTTAAATGAAACTCAAGGTCTCTAGTTAATTCCACAATATAATACAAGTTATTGAAAATTCTAAAAAATTGACAATTGTTTCGATAAATCATTCTGACGATGATATTTATTTATCGAAACAATTGTCAATTTTTTAGAATTTTCAATAACTTGTATTATATTGTGGAATTAACTAGAGACCTTGAGTTTCATTTAAAAACACTAACATAATTTAAGTCTAATTTCAATTACTGAGCATACTTCTAGTAGAACGCTACTCGGCTCTGACTTTTTGAAATTACGCAACATTGTTTTGGATATTCCACGTGGTTGTTGGTGTTATGGGGATGCTCCAGAGAAATTGTATCCATTTGTAGAAGAACGTCTCAACCAGTATTGTACGTTGAATGCTATAAATATCTCAGAAGTCAATCTAAGAGAATCCGAAGCGACTAATTTAACTCCTGCTCAAAGAACTGACCTTCACAATGTGTTGCAGGAAAATAGCGACATCTTTGAGGAAATTGTAGAGTCTACACCATATGCTGAGCATTCCATACAATTATTGGATGATACACCTATTTCAGTCCCTCCATACAGGCTCTCGGAATATAAGAAAGAATTACTTCGAAAGGAAATCGATAAATTGCTGTCCATGAATATTATCGAAGAGTGCGACTCTCCGTATGCAGCGCCAGTGGTATTGGTTCCCAAAAAGTATGGTGGGGTAAGGCTTACCGTAGACGATCGTAAACTTAATTCAATTACCCGAAAGGATAAATATCCTCTGCCCCGGATTGATGATATAATCCACAGTACGAAACAACTCGAGTAAATAACTACGCTGGAGTTTTAAAAGCTGGTTATCATCAAATTCCTGTAAAATTATCTGATAGAGATAAGACTGCCTTCATTTGTCGATATGGTACCTTTAGGTACACTAGAATGCCTTTCGGTCTCTGCAATGCGCCAGGGACTTTCCAACGTCTCATTGACCGCTTCCGGTCTGGCCTTCAAGACGTTAATATCCTGGCATATTTGGATGATCTGATCGTCCTTGAAATGGGTCATGTCTCTCAGATCACCTTCAGGTCGCTTAGCACGCTGTAGTTTAATTTTGCAATCTTATGATTTAAGAATTGAATATACCCCAGGCCGTTCAAATGTTGTAGCGGACATGTTGTCTCGCCCAAGTGTGGCGGAAGCCACTGAGACTAACCTGGTATCAGTAGATATGCCCAGACAGCCAGTTAGCGAAATACGCAAACTGCAACTGGAAGATGAAGATCTTATTAAAATTATTATCTCTTTCGAGAGCCTATCAAATAATGACCTTGACCTCAAGAGATGGCTAGAGAGAGGTTATGTGATGAATAATGGGATACTGTACAGATATGTTCCTGAAGCCGACGAAGAAGAGGCTCAGCAGGTTGTACCCAAAAAGCAAATCCCATCCATTTTAGCAGAATATCATGACTCAGAACTGGCAGGCCATTATGGTGCTGAAAGGACTTATCGAATAATTGCTAAACGATATTATTGGCCAGGAATGCGAACAACTATTGCGAAATATGTGTCAAACTGTATTGAGTGTCAGCGCTACAAAGCAAATAACTTAAAACCGGCTGGATAATTGCAAACACCTGTTCAGTCTAGAACGTTTGAAACCCTATCAATTGATCTGTTTGCTCCATTACCGAAGACTATGGATAGTTACAAGTGGGTTTTCATTATAGAGGATACTGCCAGTAGATGGGTTGAGCTACTCCCTCCACAGAAGGCCACTGCAGAAAGGTGCGCTCGATGCTTAATCGATGAAATAATTTTAAGATATGGAACTCCAAGGAGAGTTATTAGTGATAATGGTATGCAGTTCGTAAGTGAAGTGATGCAACAAGTAGCCCATGTCTCAGGCTTCAAGCTGTGTATCACCCCGCAGCTAATCCGGTCGAACGAAAAAACCGCGACCGCAAGTGTCAGTTGTCAATTTTGACAGAAAAGGATCATACCCAGTGGAAAAACAAATTACCGGCGATACGTTTTTCAATGAATTCAGTACAGTCGCAATCAACCGGTTTTAGTGCTGCTTACCTTACGTTCGGGCGCGAATTGAGAACGCCAGATGACGCTAATCGCGACTCTCGTGCTATACTGGATTGTGACAATTTTGTACCCGAGATATCACCATATCTACAGACTTTAGCAACAACCTTAAGTGTAGCCCGAGAAAATCACGAGAAAGCTCAAGATCGTGCCAAAGACTATACCGATAAAAGTCACCGACCTGTCGCTCCATTCCAAGTAGGTGATACTGTACTCGTAGATGTACATGCACTTAGTAAATCCAAGGACTCATATACTAGTAAGTTCGCTCCGCGTCGCGATGGACCGTACCAAATCCACCGTATGGTTACTCCGACAACTTACGAGGTTGGTACCGTTAGCAAACCTTTTGAAGTGGTTGGAAAATATCATGTATCAGCGTTGACTCCATACCACAACCTTGCTAATGCTAATGTTTTAGTGCCGGTACGACCAATCCGAAAAAAGAGGTCCACCACGTAATAATCCTTTGGATACATCAGAGACGACTGTACCGGAAACTGAGATATCGACTCCCACAACTCCAGTTATCTTCGTTACCTCTGTTCCGGAAGATATGCCGCAAGAGGATACCTCGGAAGAAGAGTCTCAGACCCATCCCGTAAGCCCTCCAAATAGAAGAATCGCTAAACCCAAAAGTTGCTCCTGTTGTTTAGCGACCTCCAACTTCCCTGCTTCTACTCTCGAGACGATTCGTGAAGCAGAGGGGGAGAATTGTAACGATTAGTCGACGAGGCCTCTGATAGCAAAAATAGAAGAAGAGCAGAGAGATTGTCAATTGTCATTTATACAAAAAAGTTCGCCATTTTGGTATTTCATATTATTCTTTATTCCTGCGTAATTATTTAATGTTAATATATTATTTCTTTAGTTTGAAGTGTTCCTTTCAAATATGTGTGTGTAAGACAACCCACAAATAAACACATATCACTCGACTTCTCCTCTGGTCGGCAAAAATAACCCGGTGCTTAAGATCTTCGCATCAATGGTTAATTAAGATAAAATTAGTTACCTTTTAGTTATATGATAATTATTTACCTAAATTTATTTACATAATAGATTGTATTGACAGCGAACCTCTCAAATAGCAGACTCATTTTGTCTTTTTGAGAACACCTAGAACATTTTAACCACATTTTAATCGTTCACAATTATACGCTTTAACTGAGTTAACAAGTACAGATTCATCAATATTTTGTGTTAATGATGGATTTGATTGTGGAGATAATTATTACATCTCGAACCATTTTTGCAAAAAACAGTATGAAACTTTTAAACTCATGCTCTTCCAAGATGGCGACTGCGCTTGTGTCTGTCATGTGATGATTTGCCCCCGAACTCGAATGTCAGTTAAACAGTTGTCAAAAGAATCAAGCTTTATCTTACATGGATAAAGGATTAATTTCTAAACAAATATTTTTAAACGTATATTGTTACATCAATCTAATGTCATGTCATTGCCGTTCATGTCATGGTTTATGACATATGTCAGTACCGAAAAGCACGACTAAAAGATTTACAAGAATAATAAAGCATCAACTTCAGTTTCCAACAATGATCCGCTGTCAAATTTACGACCAATGAATGAAAGTAAATAAATAAATGTTTGAAACTTACCACTATCTATTCTTCCATAATATAATTTTCAAAATTTGGAATTCTTTTTTTGAAAATTTCAATCCAAAAAGCTGCCCTTGCGTCCGGGTTTTTGTAAAGTTCGTTCTACTTGTCATACAACAAAGGACGATAGTGCAGTTTAAAAATAACTCTCTCTGTATATCAATCTTCATTTTTGTTCGCGATTAAAATAAGCGTACTATTAATGACTATGCGCGCAACCCGTGTCACAGTAAATCAAACACTGAAGGCAGAAGAGCGCAGCCCGCATGATAGGAAAAATATGTAAATGATGGCATGCGGACAAGATCCGCGCGCGGGCGAAAATACGCATGACAGGAAAACAGCACTTGGCAAGCCTGGAGCAGAAGTGATCCAACTAACATTTTCTTCAAAATGGAGTTACCATCATCTCTGTATTCTTAATGATGACATTTATCATGTGCAAAAGTGATCCAAGTGCCGGGACAGATTTTTATAGTGCAACTGTTTCAATATCCCTTCTGCTCTTTGGTAATTTAAAAGTGTTCGGAAGCAGAAGTAGTCCATATGTCGAAATGATACATAGATCTCTTTCATATTCTCAGGGAGTGAGTGCAGAAATGATCATTGTATTGTAATGTAATTTGGAGCAGTTTTTATACTTAAAATAGATTTGCATAAATGATCTAACTGAATGTACTGTTAGTTGGATCCATTTCACTCTGGATATTAAAAATAAACTATTTTTATCATTATATATACAAATTACTAGGAATTAATATAATTATTATTATTAATCACATTCACCATAATCTGTACTTATTTCGGAACGCATTTAGTTCAACATTAGAGTAATATTTTTCTGAACGTACTAAAGCTTCTCAAACCAGCAGTGATTGTTTGTGCTGCAAGTCCGCCGATCGTGTTTATTGTGGCGAAATGTCTCGTGGTAAAAAATGTGTACAAGCAGCGTTGTTGATGAATGACATGATGATGAAAAATGTCAAGAACATGGTAAAAATCCGGCCAAAAAAGTTTTCATGGCTCAGTTTTTCGCACATACAATTTACACTTTTATATCCCGAAAAAAGATACTTGTGAGACCTGCGACATCTTGAATGTACAAATTTAACACGAAACCAGCGTTGATAAAGAGCTGGATATTAAACAACATCAAAAGAACCATCATCCTCTGGCAGCTAAAGCTAGAGATTTATTAAACCGGTACAAACAAAACTCTCTCTTAGAAAATAGTACATCTTGCTTAATTACTTTTGATTTACAACGTCCGCTACCAACTCCAATGATGCAAACTGGTGATGTTTACTATCTACGACAGCTTCAAACCTTAAATATCGGCACTCATCTTTATTCGTCAGCTGGTGAAATAATTACTATGAATATGTGGTATGAAACTAAAGGAGGTAGGGGATCACAAGAAGTTTTATCAAGCCTCTATTACAATATAAAAAGTTCCGTTCCTGAAGACGTCAACACTCTTTATACTTTCAGCGATTCCTGTACTGGACAAAATCGGAATTGGATAATGTTTCATTTCATGATATATATTGTAAATTCTGTTTTAAATTTATCAGAAATAATAGTTTGTTATCTTGTCAGCGGACACTCCTTTCTACCCAATAACTTCGATTTTTCCGATATTACAAAATCTCAAAATAAAAAAGAGTTTATTTATATTCCAGAACAATGGATGACACTTGTGAAACAATGTAGAAAAAAAGCCATTCATTTTAAACAAAAGGTTGGAAAAGTTATTGATTTTAAAGATCTTTCCAAGTTAATGCCTAAAGATGGACAAAGCGTTAATGGAAATCGTGTGTTAATTTCTAAAATTCGAAAAATTCGTTTTTTAAAAGAGGACAATAAAATCTACTCCAATAGTGATTACTCCGATACTTACGATACTTTAGAACTAAACAAATCAGAGAACAGTAAGAACTTTTTCAATACCTTGCAGTCTTTTAACCCACCGCAAGCAACGAATAATGCCAATTTCTTATGCAAAAATGCAGGACATAAAAAAATGTTGCAGTATGGGCCACCTATTTATCACCAATTTTATTTAAAACTTGCCACACGTTTCTCGTAGAGGTCAAGCTTTTCAAGTAGAAGATGATACCTGTCTACCTAATCTTATGGGAGATGAAGATGATGAAAATACTTCAGATTAATACAAAGATTAATGTTTTTTCTATTTTGTATACTAACATTAGGATTTAATGCTTAGGGATGTTTGAAAACATATTCCTTTGTATTAAAATTTAATAAAAACCTTTTTGTATGGCATTGATTATTATTTGGAGAATAAAAAGTTTATTACCACTATTATTGCAGAAACAGAAGTGATCTAAGTGAGGATTTTAATTTTTTCTGCAACACAAACATTTTTCATTAATAAAGCACGATAAGCCAAAGTTAATATTCCTTGTTGGCAATATCCTAAAATAAAAAAGTATTGAAAATCTACAAAAACACAGACTTAATTTTACAAAACACGTGTCGCTTAATATCTCAAAACAATTAAAATGATACATAGATCACTTCTGTTCCAGGCTAGCCACTTAGAATATTTGTTTTAGATACGTTAATCAAAATCAGGTTCATATCAACTAAAATAAACTCGGTAACATCGTATAAAGTTTTACTTATATCTTGTTCCTGACTACAGAACCCTCAACTTAATTTATAAAATAGTGAATATAGGGCCGTTTAAGATGAACAATTATATTTTTACAGAGCCACGTAAAAGAAGAGCTTTCTTGGATTATTTGCTAGAGGTTACAAATGATGAGAACAAAGCATTCACGGAAAAAGAGCTTCAAGAAGAAGTCAGCTTATTTATTGTTGCAGTAAGAATAGTTAATTTAAGTTATAAAAAAATGTTTGTCTAATACCCACAATTAATTACAGGGATCTGATACGAGTGCGTCTACAAGTTGCTATGCGTTTATTATGCTTGGTCTTCATCAGGAATATCAAGTGAGTTAGAAAGGGACAACAATATTGACTAATTGTTTTTTTACATAGTTTGTAAAACAGTACCTACTTGATTCAGATTAACCATTCGATACTAGACTCGCTATGAAATAACGTATTTTTGGAAATTTTAGATTTGGTTGAAATAAAATCCTTTTTCAGAAATCACTCAAGAATGTCTATTTCCTCGGTGCAACTTCAGACCCCAAAATAAGCTATTCTAGTATTCTAGTCCTTTGCTATGCATTGAACTTTCCCGGATCGAAAACGTTCCGGCAATATCTTTGTCGGCTTAGACCGTCAGAATCGGTCCCGGTTTTTTATATGCATTGAATAAATATGTACACGCAAACCATCTCGAATTAAGAACATTTATTAAATACATTATTGCACATTTGGGACGTGTATGATAACTATTTTTGTATTTTTATAGTTATGCTGCAGTTTGTACAATTATTAAACATAGGGTGAACTCTACCTGAGAAAATCATTCTCTAGACCACTTTCTCATCTAATTTCATCTGTTATTCTACCTGAATAGTCAGCTTCTTCGGCAATAATGCTAATAGTATTAGTCAAAAACATTCAACTAAAGAATAGACGAACCAAGTCATTCATAAATCCATAGAAAAGGCGATCAATTGTTAGGTTTGGGGAGAAAGTCATTTTATATTGCTTTGGCAACGCTGCACTAGGCACCACATCAATATCTTCTCGCTCGGCGGGCTTTGTATGTTTGGTTGGTAAACAGAAATGGCAATATGGTCGTCAAATAATTAATGAGAGTACCGAATGGTTTGTTTACGAGAGTATTTATTGCAAGATTGTTTCGTTGACGATATTTTTTTTCGGCATAAATCTATAAATTCGATTTATTTTTTACTAGCATATAATAATATATGCATTCAATAGAAGGCGGCTTCAGAATTAACAAGTATTCTTGCGTTGTGAACAATTTAACTCTTAAATATGCACTAATTTGGGAATTTTGTGATTGTTTTGTCCGTGTAAATACGAGACATAAACCAAAAAGTTAACAAGGTAGGAATAGAATTTTCTGAAAATTTGTTGGCGTGTTTTTATTTAATGGTATTACCAATGAATGAATATGAAGGTGTTTAATATCGTGGCATGACTTTTTGTATAACGGCTATAAACGAAGGACCAGCTCAAAGAGAGCAATAAATAAATGGCTGTGTGGATGAAGGAACTGTTATGTGCTTGATTATATCATAAATTCGTGACGAAAATCCAATACTTTCTATAAAAATTTTATTTATTCGTTTACCGTGACATATATATTTTTCATGACGTTCTGTCTCTATTGACATTACATAACAACTTTCTTTTATTTTTTCACAACTCGCTTGCCAACACAATCGACAGTCGATAAAAAAGTTTTCTTTAACAATAAATACAGGTTGACAGCACTCGGCTGACACTGTTGCCTTTTCATAATATAACAAAAAATATAGAACAAATATAAACTTAACATGCCGCCCGCCTTGAAAAGCCCACTTTTCAATGAAGATAAGTATGATAGAGGATTGCGGCACAACAAAACAGTACATATATACATTTCGATTAATATATATATTTGGAAATCAGTTCTCGATTGGTAGCGCGCAAACTTTAGAAATGTTTCTTTTCAAAACATTACCATTTGCCATTCGAACCGAGACTACGCGCACCACATTGTCAGTACCATAATGTAATTCCACAACACGAGCGAGAGGCCATTTTAAAGAAGGTAAGTTATCTTCAATTAGAACGACCATGGATCCAACTTTTAAAACGGGTTCAACATCAAGCTTCCATTTGGAGCGAGTCTGCAGCTGGCTTAAATAGTCCTTTGACCATCGGTCCCAAAATTGTTGCTTGAGTTGTTGTAGTCGATAGTATCGATCCGCTCTGGAAATTTTAGCTTCTTTGAGGTCTCCTTCTGGTAAACTTGCTAATGAGTCGCCAATAAGGAAATGAGAAGGAGTCAAGGGTAGGAAATCGGTAGGGTCATCGGATAAAGGGCTCAAAGGACATGAGTTCAAGCAAGACTCAATCTCCACCAGTAGCGTGTACATTTCCTCGTAAGTTAAATGTGATTCACCGAGTACGCGTTTAAGATGGAATTTTGTGGACTTAACCGCAGCTTCCCACAAACCACCCATATGAGCTGATCTGGCTGGATTAAAATGCCAATTTATTCTGTCACGTGCCAAAAAATTTAAAACTGAATCGTTATGTTTTTTATCATTGAGAATATCATAAAGCTCACTAAAATAATTGTTAGCTCCTACGAAATTCAACCCATTATCGGAGTAAATATCACTAGGCTTTCCACGTCGAGAACAAAATCGTTTTAAAGCATTTAAAAAACTATGTGTTGTTAAATCTTTAACTAACTCTATGTGAATTGCGCGAGTAGCGAAACAAATAAATATACAAATATAAGTTTTAACTAATTTGCTTCTTCTTAACGTGCCTTCTTTAACTAAAATAGGACCGGCGTAATCAATACCGCAATTTGAAAATGGCCGACTTGGATTTATTCTTGAACTAGGCAAGTCACCCATAATAAATTTACAAGGTTTTGGATGGGCTCTATAACATCTAATACAAGATTTTACTATACGTTTTACTGCATTTTTTCCATTAAGTGGCCAGAAATTTAAACGGATAATAGATAATAAATTTTGAGTTCCTGCGTGAAGATACTTTAAATGTTGATCTAAAATTATTAAATCAGTGAGTTTATGTTTATAGGGTAAAATAATTGGGTGCTGTTGATCAAATGTAATTAAAGATTTCGATAATCGACCACCCACTCTTAAAATATTTTGACTGTCTAAAAACGGTCGTAAGTTTAAAAGTTTACTTTGTTTATTTACGTTTTTTGAATTTGTAAGATCTGCAATTTCTTGTTTAAATATTTCATTTTGAGCTAATTTGATTAATTTGTTTTGTGCTTCACTCAACTCTTGGGTAGTTAACACCTGAGTCTTAACGTTATTGTTGAGCTTTTCTTTATTTAAACAACGATTTTTAAAACGCAAAATATAAGCTGTTACGTTTAATAATTTATAAAAATTTGAATATTTTTGAAAAATGTCAAATTCGGTTTTTTGTTCTTGAATTATTAATGAAATTGGTTGATTTTTTAATTCGAGTAAATTTTGAACATCATTAAAATTAGATTCACGACCATGTTTGTAAATTAAGTTGCTCTTTAAAAATTCGGGCCCGTTTATCCAAGACTTATGTTCGAGCCAATCTTTAGGACTTAATCCTCGAGAAATTATATCTGCGGCGTTATCCTTTGTGTTTACGTGTTTCCAATTATTCACGTTTGAAATTTCAGTAATTTTTATTACGCGGTTTGCAACAAACGTTTTTAACTTACAAGGTTCAATCTTTAACCATGCTAATACAATCGTCGAATCTGTAAAATACGTTATTTTGTCAATATGAATGTCTAAGGTATTTTTTATTTTAAAAATTAACTCAGCTAATAAAAGAGCACCTAATAGCTCTAAACGTGGTAATGTTTGTTTTTTAAGTGGAGCAACTCGAGACTTTGCTGTAAACAATGTTATTTCTTTTTTGCCATTCACTGTAGATGATAAATATACGCACGCGCCATATGCTTTTTCAGAACTGTCACAGAAACCATATATTTCAATTATTTTTGCGTTTGTTAACAAGACGTGCCTATTAAATTTTATTTCATTTAAATAACCAATTTGTGTGACAAATTCGAGCCATATATTTTTTAGTTCTGCAGGTACATTTTCATCCCAGTCTAATTTTAGATGCCAAAGTTGTTGCAAAATTAATTTCGCTGTAATTATCGCTGGACTGATCAAACCCAACGGATCAAAAATTTGGGCAATTAACGACAAAATCGAGCGTTTGGTAATACTTTTTTCATTTACATCTAGCTTTAATGAGTATCTTAATACATCCTCATTAGCGTCCCAAATTATTCCTAATGTTTTTAATTGTTTTTCATCTTGAAATAATACAAAATTTTTATCTTGACTGCTGACTGAATTCTTTATATAAGTTAAAACTGATTTGTTGTTTGATGACCATTTCCTTAATTCAAAATTTGCGCCCGTTAATATTTTTGATAACTCATGGTAAATTTCTATAGCTTCTTGTTTAGAATCTACACTGGTTAATAAATCGTCCATGTAAAAACATTTTTCAATAATTTGCGATGTTCGTGGATATTCTAATTTATTCGGTGCACTTGAGGTGCCATACGTAACCGTGTTAAGTTCATAAATTTTGATAGGTTCATCTGGTTTTTCTCGCCAGATTATTTTCTGAAAACAACGTTCGCTTGGATCTATATCTATGCATCTATACATCATTTTTATATCAGCGCTCAAAACATAAGCTCTTAAACGTAATCTGAGCAAAATGGAATATAAATCCTCCTGAATAGTCGGGCCTGCTAACATTAAATCATTGAATGAAATATTTGTACTTGACCTTGCGCTTGCATCGAAAACAACTCTGCATTTCGTGGTAACTGCCGAGTCTCTCAAAACAGCGGTATGCGGTAAGAAAAATGTTTGTCCTTCTATTGAAGTGTCCGATTCTAATAATCCTTTAAATGTCATGTGTCCCATGTTTTCATAGTCTCGCATGAAATTGATATATTGCGATTTTAAACCGTCATTTTTTCCAAGACGTACTTCCAAATTTTTAAAACGATTCAAAGCCATAATTTTTGTATTTCCCAATAAATCATGGCATTCTGGATTAAAAGGGTATTTTACGATAAATTTTCCGCGTTCGTCTCGTTTTGTGGTTGCCTTAAAATATTCTTCACAATACTGATCACTTTTTGACAACAAAATTTTAGCATCCAGCTCTTCAATTTGCCAAAATTTGGTTAAAGTATCATTTAATTGCTTATTCGATATTTTTGTATTAACGTTACAAACTTGCATTTTATTTGATTCCTTATTTAAATGAAGTTTCCGCTTATGATCCATCCCAAAGATGTTTCTTGTAGTACAGGTTTATTTTCTCCTAATTTTAATTTACCTTCTTTTAATAAGTCAAAGAAAATACCTGCTCCGAGTAATAAATCTATCTTTTTTGGTACGTTAAATTGTTCATCTGCTAGTTCGAGTCCTTTTGGTAACTTTAATAGGGTTTTATCAAAATTAATTAACGGTAATTTTGAAGTAATTTGAGATAAACCAAAAATTGTAAGTTTAATTCAAAGTCTCCATTTTTTGATTTAATCTTTGCACATGTTCTATAATTTATTTTCGTTTCGATTTGATTTATTCCAGCTAACGGTATATCAATTTTTTGACATTTTAGGCTTAATTTTTCTACTAAGGTTTCACTAATTAAGTTCGATTGACTACCTGAGTCGAGTAACGCAGTACATTTAATCCATTTTTTACTATCGTTTTGAATAAGAACCGTTGCAGTGGATAATAAAACTTGATTCGAATCAGTAATCGTGTACGTGTGGGTTGCTTGTATATTTTCTTCATCGAAATTACCATTTTGTGTATAATTTTCATCTGATTGATTTATTTCTGATGATATATTCTGGCTTCTTGTCGATATAGTAGGTCTTGAGTGTTGTGACGTTTCATTTTGACCAGGAGCGCAGAACGTGCTTGTTTGCTGATTGACCCTCGAATCGGCTGATTCTCTTGGCTGCGCATACGCCTGACGCGACGATGGTTGTTGCGAGGCAGCGTTGCCATATTGTGAACGTTGTATCGGATTTTGAATGTTTTGTTGAAATTGTCTGTAATTATCTACGTGTAATGCGGTGTTATGTTTTAAATCACATTTTTTACATCCTCTGGATAAACAATCTTGTTTAAAATGACCAGATCTTAAACAGTTGGTGCATAATTTGTGTTTACATAATTCCTGATATTTTTTCTTAATATTTAAATTAATAAATTTTGGACATTGATAAATAAAATGATTTTTATTACAAGTTAAACATGTGTTTTCATTTGATGTGTTTATAGGTGATTGAACGTGTCCCACTATCCTTAAGTTTGTGTTTTGTTTTCTGAATGGTGTTTTAATACGTGAAGAAGTGAATTCATTTGAATTATTGTGTTTTAAACTATCCATAGAATGAACGGCTTCTAAAGTGAAGCACTTTTTTGTTAGAAATTCAGTGAATTCTGACATTGTTGGCAAACTTTGATCATTTTGTTTGTTTTCCCATTCCTTTTTCGTTCGGTCATCTAATTTTTGCAAAACTATTGGAATCAATAAAGCGTCCCACATTTTAACAGGTAATTGCAATTTTTCCAATGCAGATAAATGTTGATATAATAAATCTAACAATTTTCTTAACATCGATGAAGATTCTCGTGTAATGTTCGGTAATTCGAACAATAATTGACATACGTGCGTGTTTATAATAGCTCTACGATTTTCATATCGTTTTCTTAATAAGTCAAAGGCAATTGTGTAATTGTTGGCCGTTAAATCCAAATTTTCTATCAGTTTCAATGCGTCATCCTGACAACATGATTTTAAATACATTAATTTTGACACCTCGCTAATATCCTGTCGGTTTTCTACCAAAGCTTCAAATTGATCGCGAAAACTAAACCAAGTTTCATATTTTCCGTAAAATTTGGGCAAATTTAAATCAGGAAGATTGGCAACAACGCTTTTATTTTGTAAATTAGGACTAAAAGTAGTTTGAAATTGAGACTGTTTTATATTGAAATCATTTAATTGATGAAATTTAGCAATAATCTTTTTTGATTTAGAAATTTCCATGTAAAATAACGATTCGGTGTCTAACCTATTAGCCTTTTCATTGGAATCTAAATATTCTAAACGCGTTTGGACCCTATCAAACTCTAAAAAATTGTCTTCGACGCCTTTTAATCGACATTCGATTTGAAATTGGTCAAGGTTTTCTTCATTTTGCGATAAATAATTTGAAAACCGATCTAATCTATCCCTAATAACCTGTCTTACGTGCGATAATTCTGAAATTTCAACTTCATCAGAGCTAACATCTATGTTACAGTTTTTTTTATTCTTTCGCGGCATTTTTCTTGGCATATGACGAGAATGATAGCTAATTTACGTTTATAATGTATAAATATCCTAAACAATAACGAGAATTATTTTTTCTTTAGAAACGAGTATCTTAGAAGCGTGTTTAATTTGCGAATTAATGTTTGACAGGAATGTCACTATTACTTGAATTAACAAATAACGATGTAATTATTACTTTTATACTAAAATAAGACGTGCGATTGATTTAAATTATCGATTTAAAATCAATTAATAACGAGAAAACGTACGATACGATACGATAGAGGCTAAGCTGATTTTACACACTTTAAAGGAAAGGAATGATTGGCAGGAATTAAAGCGGTTAAATAATTAGAACGAGCTCACCGGCATTATTGTTTCTATATATGTTCCTCCAGGTCCACCAGGTCGCTGTAGTTTCAAATCTGGCTCGAAGCTTCCATGTTTAATATCGTGGCATGACTTTTTGTATAACGGCTGTAAACGAAGGACCAGCTCAAAGAGAGCAATAAATAAATGGCTGTGTGGATGAAGGAACTGTTATGTGCTTGATTATATCATAAATTCGTGACGAAAATCCAATACTTTCTATAAAAATTTTATTTATTCGTTTACCGTGACATAAATATTTTTCATGACGTTCTGTCTCTATTGACATTACATAACAACTTTCTTTTATTTTTTCACAACTCGCTTGCCAACACAATCGACAGTCGATAAAAAAGTTTTCTTTAACAATAAATACAGGTTGACAGCACTCGGCTGACACTGTTGCCTTTTCATAATATAACAAAAAATATAGAACAAATATAAACTTAACAGAAGGATTAGTTACAAATTTGGAGCAATAAGGAGGCAAACTGTTTATCAAAGATGTTAAATCGAAGTTGTTACTTGAAGAGAAGAGATTAAGAAGAGGCATTAGTCATAAAACATGTAAATTATAAAATTTGGAAGAAACCTGTCAATAAATTTGAGAATTATAGAAGTAATATTCGAAATAACAATTCTGAACTACACTCATTATATTTTGTTTTTCATGCGGTGGCAGGGGTCATATTGCTAAATTTTGTAAAAAATCTAAACAAAAGGTAGATTAACAGTGACAAGAAAGAAATCAAAGGAATCCGGAGGAAAATTAATGAGTTGCAGCCACTGCAAATTCAAGAGAATACATAGCACTTTGTGCAAAGGATAATGAGAATGAACTAAATGTTAATAAATGGATTTTTGAATCAGGTGCAACATGTGCATGACTCATTTTAAAGATATTTTATTGGATTTTATGGAATTAAATTTTGGAAAAGTAGTTACAACTGAAGGAAACCATATGAATATAATAGGAAAAGGAAGACTCTTACTAAATATAGAATAAATATATGGTGGCTGGGATATTGAGCTAAAAGAAGTTTTGTACCTACCGAAGTTAGAAGATAGTCTTTTATTATTAGGTAGAGTTGAAGAAGAATGTTTAAAAATGATTATAAATGAAGGAAATAACAGTATTTTGACAGCAGTGAAAAGAAGTATTTTATACATTCTTGAATATATAATGGATGTAATGACATAGGAGATTTGGCCATGCTCATATGGAAGCAATAAAGATAATACCCGGATTAGAAAATTTGAAAGAAGATTGTTCAAAAGATAGTAATATTTTTATTAAAGGAAAAATTAAGAGAAAAAGTTTTCCAAAAAATCAAACTGAGAAGTCAAAACAAAATTTGGAACTGATACACACTGATATTGTTGGAAAAATTTCACCTAAATCACTGGGGGGAGCACAATACTTTATTACGTTTTTATGTGATTATTCAAATTACCTAACGGCCCGAGTCATCAAGGAGAAAAATGAACCACTAATGGAATTTAGAAAGTATCAAAATAAAGTAGAAAATATACAGGAGAGGAATATAAAGCAATTACAAAGCGACAATGGGGGAGAATATATTAGGGTAGCATTTGAAAACCATTTAGAAGTACAGGGTATTGTTCATTTGAGTAAATTTTCCTGTTCTATCCAGTGTGCTCCCAGGTATCAAACCCTGAGATTCTGTAGTGCCTTGCATTCAGCAAGTATCTGGGTTGATGTTTAATCCTCTATCCCACAGAATTTGCATCCGTCTCTTTCCACCAGCTTGAGGTTTTTGAGGTATCCGTTCAGGCGACAACGTAATGTTAGATCCCCTGTTAAAACGCTTAATGCATCCTTCCGATCTTTTCTGGTCATAGTTTCCCAGTAGTAAATTCGCTTGTCTTTGTCGTACTATGTTGTCCCAGTAGTCTAATATTTTCTTTGTTTATTTTTTCCCATTTCCTCCAATATTGTATCGGTGCTGGTTCCACAAAACAGTTCTGGTTTCCAGAAGGGTGTTTGTGCAGAGTAACCATGTTATTTCTCCCTAGTTCATTGGGTATGCCTAATCATTCCCAAACCATTTCAGAACTGATTACAGATGAGCACAGCGCTTGAATGGCTGCCCTCTGCTATATGTCTTCGTCTGAGGAATCAACTGGTGACTGTTTAAAATCAGTTGGGTGATTGCTATGGGCCGAAGGGGCATCTGATTCATATTCATCCAACCGCTATTCATCGTTAGAAACGTCATTATGTGCCACGAGCCATGGAATATTGGTCGCTAGTAAGATAAATACAATAAGCACCAAATTATACTATTAATCAATAACTTATCATTCAATTATTTTCTGGTGACTCCAAAGCCATCTGCACTAATCATTTCCCTCGACTCATTGTATATTCAATAACAGTAAAATCGCAATATGCCTGACTCAAAATGATGTGCGGGCGTACTGCCCGGAACTGCACCATATTCATCGCTTAAGGAGGCATATAAACCCACCTAAACCAATGGTCAACTTCAATCAAGTCGGCGTTGCCAGACTGCAATGTCCAACAAGAACCAGAATCAAAAGTGGGGTTAAGTGGATCCTAAGCCTGGGAAATTTGGAGATCATCTTTACTAAAGCAATACAAAATCGTAATGTAAAGTCCGCTTAGGCTTAAGGTAACCTTAAATAATACCCGTGCAAATAGCTGTTGACTTATATTTTTGAGAACCTGTGGCATTTCATAACCTCCAATAATACCAGCCGGTTTTACGCAAATAGGATGATGTTAGCGTCTCTGTCTAATATTTGTACCCTTTTTTTAATATAATTGCCAAAAGTGCCAAAAGTTTAACTTTTTTACACTGGGGTGCAAAAAGTATCTTACTTTTACGCAGTAGTGGAAAGAATATTTAATAATTGTCAATTTTTTGGTAATTTTTATCAATCGCCAGCACCGAGAATCGAACCCAAATTTCTTGGGTGGGAGGAGGATATTAACAAATATTTAAGTATTGACAACCCAATGGAATACTCGGGACATTGCTTTCGCAGATCTTCTGCAATCTTGTTAGTGGAATCCTGGGCAGATATATTAACTTTAAAACGTCATGTCGGATGGAAATCGTCAACTTTAGCCGATAGTTACATTGAGGAGTCAATTTCTAAAAATCAGAAAAAGCTGTTACATTCTAGAAGGTGAACCAAGTACCAGTACCGGAAGCTTCACAATCCGAAAAAGAGCTGTTTTAAGTAAATAACATGATGAGACATCCACAAGCAAGAATGAAATCAAAACTGAAAAATCAGTGGAAATCAAGCTTGACCGTCACTAACGATCATTAATTGCTCGAATTGCGATATCAAAATTGAAATTAATTCAAAAAAGTGAAATTAATACTAATTTCTCTTGTAAAATAGTCTAATAAAATTTGATTTAAAATCATATTTCGATCGTAGAAAAAAGTTTGTGTGTAGCATGGGCAAAAAGCATATTTGTTGCACTCAGCATGGTTGCAGCTCGAGAAGTCAATTTCAATAGATAAGCAGGGGTTTACCGAGTTACTGGGTGAACGTATGCTTGCTGGCACTGATCATGAAAGCGTGTCCAAAATATATTCTAGAAAGAGAGCGCTCCAGTACAAATCAATTATCGTTTCAGTCTGTTCCATTTATAACACTAGTGAGATCAGATATTATCGTCCTTAAAAACGAAACAATCACCAATAGCTGCTTAGCTGTAGTCTCACGCGGGGATGCATAATTCTATTAATTACCTGCCCCCTACCTTTGTTTTATCATCATGAATATATCTTGGATATAGGTACTTATTTTGTCTTATAAACCAAACATCGGAAAGAATACAAGGCCAAATTATTTATCTGCTGATGCTCAAAATTATGATAGAGCAAGAAAATTAATGTTTGAGGTAGAAAAAAAATTTTGCAGGCTATTTTCAGGAGCACTGTTTAGGGAAATATGTATAGAATAACCTCCTAGAAGTCTCATGAGACTGCCGTAATTTTTTTGTTTTTTGTAAATATATGGAAAACGATCGTCTTTTTGAAAACGTATGTGCACGTAAACTGATAGTTAGCGCACTGTTTTTCCAATTTGTAATGTTTTTAGATAAATAAAAATCAAATTCGGACACTATTACTATATTTACACAGAATTATTACACTATTCCCACTTATTATTAATTGTACAATGTTTCTTTGCGGTTGCGAAAATTTGCTACTTAATGCGTACTCGTTTACTACTCGAGAAACCGAGAGAAAAAATTGTGAAAGTTTCCCTAGGTTGTGTAACTCAAATAGAAAAGCTCGCTATTTATTCAAAGAGAGAGAAGCGTAAAAATAATAAAATAAATTACAAGAGTTACTTCAGTAAACTACTGAGATACAACTTGAGCGTAACTCAAAGCTGGATCGCTTGAATAAACATGCACAACTGAGGGTTAAAAATGATATCTTCTTGTAAGAAAGATCGTATGCCACAAATAACTCGTAATTCCGTAAATGGTCACACGCAAATCTTGCAACGCAAAGAGATATTTGCTTTTCTAGCTAAGGTTATAGAGCCTCAATAAAGAGAGAATAACTATCTTTACAAACTGTTTATGAAATCTTTTATGAGAGGAAATGCGTCAGGGTATACTTCGAATGTGGCCAATAAACCTTGAATATTATGATAGGACACTACAAGTGATCACAGTGGTTCATGCCGCGCGTACAAAAATTTTTAAAATACAAAAGGGGGTTGTGAATATATAGCAGCAAAAAAGGTTGTAAATTTGTTACAACAGAGAATTTGAAAAATGTATTTTGGAACACTTCAAAAGACTATTTTTAAACAGCTAGAAAAAATACACATTAAAATATATTTTATGATACCTTAATAGTTATTTAAGTTAATGGCAACATAAAACAAAAACTAGCTCAATGATCTACAAACGGATGTATTAAGACTTTAAAAACCGATTTTAAGCAAAAATGATTTTTTTTCAAAAGAGGTCACTAGCATGAATTTAAAGAACATGTAATTTTCTTCTTCATTAGCTTTAGCTTCAGGTATTATAGATTTGTTGCGGCAACTTATAACAAAACATGGGTCACAATTAGAACACTTTAATCCAAGGCTTATACAAGAACAGATTTTACCACAAGTTCCATAGTTACAATAGCAAAAGACCATTTTTAAAATATCTTGTGAAGCATTTTTGGAACTAGACTTTCATGTATATACATTTCCCAACCCTACTCCAAAGGGCTTATGCTTCAACCATACCATTCTTGAATCTTAAAAAAGAGCAAAAACATTAACATTAACTATTAAAATTTCTTTGGAAGAGAATTAAATCATTTACCTGATAATATACCCTAAAAATATGTTTGCTCGGCAGCATCTCTAGCTAGCTATTCTGTTATATAAAGTGAACCTAAAATCAGCAACTACTAGGGTATTTTTCACTGGTTGATATAGTTTTGTAATAAACTTTAGATCAATACCAATTAGGTTTTGTCTGTCGTGGTTTGGATCCAAAAATATTGTAACGTTGTTGCATAAATCAATATATTTTTGTTACAATATTTCTTGCTCTTTTCAATAATGAAAGAAGTCGTATCGCAACCTGACAAAGCATGTAAAAAAAGAATGGATTTTTTCAAATGGCCCAATTTCATCTGAAGATTATTACTTTTCCGCCCAACCTAACATATCCAATATGCGAGAAAGTATTGGTTTACCCCAAAAAAAGTTTGAATTTTGCATTTTTTTGAGTTATTTTTACGTTTCCCACCAAGACCAACACTTTTTCGTGTTTTAAAAAAAATCCTGTGCGAATGTCGTCGGTCACTTTTCGTAACATGGTCTTGTTAGCACGATACAGCCTCCGGAGTGCAACAAGTCACCAATTTTATATCATTCATGATATCTCACAGATGAACCCTATTAATTTTCAGCTCACCAGACCCAGTACAACGGGTGCTATGGTACTAGAAGTACGACATTTTTGTTATTTTTGGAGAAATTTAGGTTTGTTATCACGATGCATCCTCCGGAGTGTATACTTATGTTAGTTTTAACCTTTAAAACCGTTTATTTAATACATAACTATGATTTCTGATATATTAGAAAAAAAATATAGTAATTATAATTACTGTACAGTACCAGAATGTTAAAATACATCTATCAAGACGCCAGAAAAGTTGTGGATTAGAGTACCCAGCGAAGTAAATATACTTTATTACTTTTCCGCCCAACCTTTCTATATGCGAGAAAAGTATTGGTTTACCCCAAAAAAAGTTGGAAATTTGAAATTTTTTTTTGTTCAGGACATCTCACAGATGAACCCTATTGATTTTCAGCTTACCAGAGCCAGCACAACGAGTGCTATGGTACTCGAAGTAAGACATTTTTTGTAATTTTTGGAGAAATTTCAGTTTATTAGCACGATAGGGCCTCCGGAGTGTATACAAGTGACCAATTTTATGATTGGTTATTGTTCAAGGCGTCTCGCAGATGAACTCTATTGCTTTCAGCTCACTGGAGCTAGTACAACGTGTGCTATGGTAACTGATGTGCCACATTTTTGGTCATTTTTGGAGAAATATCGAGTTGTTAGCACGATACAGCCTCCGGGGTGTATACAAGTGACCAATATTATAATTGGATATTTAACAGTGTATGTCACAGATGAATCGTGTTGATATTCAGCTCACTAGAGCGAGTACAACGGGTCTTACAAATCCAGATATACTACATTTTTGGTTATTTTTGGAGAAATTTCCGTTTGTTACCACGATACAGCCTCCGAAGTGTATGAAAGTGACAATTTTATGATAGGATATTGTTCAGGGTGTCTCACAGAAGCAGAAAAGTTAGTTTTGATCTTTAAAACCGTTTATTCATATTTGTAACAGTGCGAAGCAAAAGTATGTTATTTTGTGTACAGTGATGGACTGCATCGACCGTAACACTTTTTCCATTATTTGACACTTGCAATGCAGTTTTAACAATTAAATAATCTGCATCCCTCTCCACTTTAGTCACTTTGATGCATTCTGTTTCAAGAAATGGTTATAAAACTTCGATTAGTTTTTCTTTGTTACGTCCGTTTCCCAAAAATTCCTCTTGTAGTGTTACAATTATGTTCTCTAATTTTACTAATACCTCTATCGCATTTTGTATCCTCAAATTTTGTGTTATTTCTTCAGTCGATAAATATGTTGAATCGCATTAATCAAAAACCAGTACGCATTGATTACCATGTGCATGCTTTGGATAATGTATGTACTGATCGCAAATCATCTGAAAAGTAGCAGGTTTTTGCCATACAACTTTGTGTAAGAAGAATCTTCCATCTACGACGTGTACTGATCCTGATTGTGGAATAAAATTGGGATAATATATCCTAATAGTTATTTACGTACCAAAGGCGTAATATAGGCAATTATCAACGTTTATAGAGAGGAGGTTGTCTGGTAACTCTGAACCAATGAGAATCAAGCAGAAAAAGCGCGGGAGTGACGTCAGTCTGGGTGCCACATTTGAATTTTATTATTAGGACGAGTATTCGCTCGTTAAAATACCACTTGTAACTAGAACACTGAAATAATATAAAACTACTTCTGATAGGTTTTGGTTTTAAAACACAATATATTCTCAAACAAACACATATTTTTTGCAGCATTTGTTAATTTAAGTACATATATTCAAATGAAAAAAACTCAAATATACTATGTACATATTAATAACGTATTAGATTTTATTTGTATTGTAACATATTATTACAAATACAGTTCTTTATTATTAAAAACTATAAAAATACATATATGTGTTATCTGATGTATGAAATAAAACCAATAATTTGCACCACAACACTTTATTTACCGAAAATACGATCAATATTATTAATATACAAAAATGGCGACTTGCTTATAACAAAACTGTTGAGAGAATGTCCCACAAAATATCTAAATATCTTACGTCTAGGCGAAAACTTCAACATGTTAATGTTTAACTTGTTTATCTTAACAGAAATGTTTATGAAATTAATATGATTTAGGTCCTAAAGAAATAGTTCATTTATGACACTTAAACAGTATCCAGACTGATGGTGCATGAGTGACATCATGGCTGCAACGAATACTAGATAAAACAAATAATATACAATCTTATCTATCTACTTACTACTTTTAATGTAAGAAACCAATATTACTCTAACATATGTAACAAAAATAGTACACAACATAGGCAAGCCTTTTTTCTCTTTCTTTCCTAACTTAAGCTGGATACTTTAAAAGTTACTTATATTTGGTATTGAAAGAAACTAATTTTACCTTGAAAACCTATATACAAAAAAGTTTATTAACAACAAAAGGTAAAAAATAAGTGATATATGACAATCACTAAATTCATTTGACAATTTTTTTCATTTTTTTTTATCAATTTATTCCCTTTTTCTTTTGATAAGGGAGATTTTCTCTTTTTTGTTTTTCTACAGATTCTTTTAAATTTAAAAATTTTATTCTGACAAATATTCTTTGTCGACTAAATGATTTAACGAGCTCTTTTTGGATCTCTACTAATTATAAAATAACTGCAACACAACAGTAGTAAAGAATATACAACGATAATATTCTGTGACGATGGTTCCAGTTGCATTCATAACAATACAGATGAGTCTACTTCTTTTGTCTGTACTCTATAATACACAAAATACAAAAAGAACAACAATAAATACTAATAAAGAAACAAGAACCCGATATAAACAATAATATGCACTCCTACTTCTATAAATTCATACAGCCTTGTCAAAGCTGGCACCCACAGTGACGTAACGATCCCCTCTTCCGTCTGCCCCGCCGAGTAGTTATCAGGCAACCTTCTCTCTTCTATAAACGTTGGGCAATTATGGCCCGCGGCGTAAATTTTGAAAAGCGGAGAGCTTTAACTACGCTAAGGGACATAATTGTATTACGCCCATGGTATATACAAGATGTTATGTGGAACCGCAAAAAATTATTAAAAATAATAAAAAATTTCAAGTGAAATATTATAAATATTAAACGCAGTTCTGTCAAAGTCAAACTAAAAAAATGGTAACAAATCATACATATTTGCAGGTAAATTGGTAGCTAATGCAGCGGGCCATAAAGTATCACATTACACAAATACGGGTCAAAAAGTGCACTTTATGCCCCGGTCGTACATAAAAATAAAAAATGGCCGCCATTTTTTTTAATTTGCCATACCCGAATCTCATGGGACTTCTAAGAGGTTATTCCAGGCATACTACCCTAAACATTGCCACTAAAAATGGCTTGTAAAAAATGTTTTGCACCTTAGCCCTTTTATTCATGACATGAAATTTGCTGGCATTGAAATAGTAGATAATTATCATATTTTAATTAAATTTTGAATTGCGAAAGAATGTGATTAAGATAAAGAAGATATCCGTAGTTATACATATTTGAAGAGAGTCGCAATTAATTTTTATGTTTATAGGAAAAATTATATAATGAAATAATGGAAGTCATTGGTCCTGACAAACAACCTGAAGCAGCAGATTTGCCAAAACTAAAATATCTGGAAAGATTCCTAAAAGAAACCTTACGATTGTTTCCAGTAGCTGGAGTTGTAGCAAGAGCTGTAGATGAAGATATCGATATTGGTAAAGTAAACTGAATTATATATCTTTCTATTTTAGTTAAAAAGATGCTTATATGTGAATATCGAAGAATGCCAACATACTAAACTTATTTAAAGCTTGGTATGGCAAAAGTTCAGTCCATGAATACGTTTTTAGAAAGACATTCGGTAGATAACCAAATATTCCTTAATAAAATTTAGGAATAGATTATCAAAGCTAACAATTCTACAAAATCTGAAATTCAGTGAGCTTCGTTAAATTTGTTTATAGATAAATGGTGTACATGCTCCATCGGTAAACGAGATGACCGCCATCAAAGCCATGAAAGAAAGGACAACGTGGTAAATGTTATATTCTGTGTTACATAGGTTCAGTAATTTATATACGTAGTTTTAAATATATGTTGTCCCAGTGAGTTTTGATAAACGATGTTATTTATTTAACCCTAACGAATGGTTCAAGTGGTAAGTGTTTCCCGAAGATGAATGGTTCGATGGTTCAAGAAGTACATACGAGGGGCACTTGCTAAGTAACCATCACATGGCGATCCTGCAAACTAAAATGGTAAATGGTAAATAATCCTGCAAATTAAATGGTAAATGATCCTGCAAACTAAAATGGTAAATGGTAAATAATCCAGTAAACTAAATGGTAAATGATCCTGCAAACTAAAATGGTAAATGGTAAATAATCCTGCAAATTAAATGGTTAATGATCCTGCAAACTTTTATTTAAATTTTGGACCTTGGAGAAGCAAAACTATGGGTGGTGCACCCACTAAGCAAGAGGTACAAGAAACTGGTACCGTAAACAATAATTTCATGGTACAGCAAGATAATTTTACAACACAGGTAATGGTCTTATTGTATATAATAACGGTAGCTTTCATTCTTCATTCTGAAATTCATGTGGTCCCTATGAAAAACGCATCGAAGAGCGTTAAAAAGAGACATCAACCGAGGCATTGCAGCGAGGCAGACGTCAGGAACTTCTACTGTATAAAATTGTAAGTACTTATGCACTCTGTTTTTATGAACGAATGGTACATCTTTTAAATGTCAGTAACATGGGAAGATTTCGAAGATAAGCTAAGGGCAATGGTAGAATAAATAAATAACCAGGGAAAAGGGTTTTGAAGAAGGAAACTCCTAAAAATCCAGATATACACATTGAAGTAATTAATAGTATAATAATTCTGTATAATAATTTTGCTAAGTTGATAGGTAAAAATTGGAAAAACTTAAGTTTAGTACAACAAGAAAGTTGTAAAAATTATTCTGATAAGATTAGGGATAAAACTGTTAGGGCATTTCAAGCGCTGAATTGTATTGTTAAAATACCTACCTACCTCTATATTTGAGGAGATCGATACGGGTGTATTACAAGCAATAAGCAAACAGTTGAAAATGGCGACAAGTATTAACGAGTTTTTTAATTTCACGAGTTAGGTCTTACCTACTGAATTCAACGGAGAAGCAAGCAAGTTACAATCGTTTTTAGACTCATTAGACTTGTTACAAATAAACGCGACGGGTAACGAAGAAAATGCGATTCTGCTAATTAAAACAAGATCTTCCGGAAAAGCTAGAAGCTTGATCACGACAGAAAATTATATCACAGAAATTAGGAACAAATTAAAATCAGGAATAAGAGGAGATAACCCAAGCCTTCTCTTAGCGAAACTTAATGAAGTAAGGCAAAATGGGAAGGACATAATGCAATACGCGACAGAAATAGAGAAACTGGCAGAGAAGCTACAGGCAGCATACGTGTCAGAAGGGATGCCAGAGCGTCTAGCTGAAAAATGCACCAAAGAAGCAACGATTAGGGCAGTGACGATGAATGCCACAGCGGACGCAACAAAAACGATCATAGCAGCGGGAAGCTTTGAAAACACGCTGGTATCAGTAGAAGGCATAGTAAGTCAACAACAAGTGTTGCACATGAAGGACAATAAGAATTTCTTCAGGAAATCAGATTTTAACTTCAGGAACAATCATAGGAGACGAAGTAACAGCCGACAATACAACCCAGGTAACGATTATTACAGATACGTAGATTACAATGAATTTAACAGGAATAATAATTACAACAACCGCAATAATACCGAAAGAATATGCAAGATAGAAGAGAAAATTGAAGAAATGAGCAGGCAAATAGCACAGTTAAAAAAAGAAAACTTCGAATTAAGGATGGAAAATATGGATCTAAAGGAAAAAAACACAGGTATTGCAAGGAAACATGACGCAGACCCAGAAAAATTTTAGAGAGAAGAATTTGATAATAGATAGTATAGAAGAAGGCAACGAAGAAGATGAGGAACAACTATAAAATAAATTAGAAGATGTAATGAAAAAGGTTAATAACACAGTAGATGTTAAATCAGATATTTTGAAATGTAAAAGAATAGGAAATAAAAACAGTAACAAAAATAGGCCAGTACTAATAATGATAAAAGACGTGAATAAGAAAGTAGAAACTTTGGAAGGACCGAATAAATTAAAAGGAACAAAGATATATATTGATGAAGATTACCCAAAAGATATATTGGAACAGAGAAAACAGCTAATAAGATATATGAAACAGGCGAGAAAACGTGGAGCTAAAGCTAAAATAATCGATAATACATTAATGATAAATGATAACGTATATAGTCTAAAAGAACTGGAAGAAAGAAAATATCAATTAGGAATACATACAGGATGAAATAAATCAACATATAAGAAACATAACGAAACTAATCCGAAAACTTTGAATAAAATGTTCAGCGATAAAAGTTTTAATCAACTAAGAGGTAAATAAATTGTCTAGGAAAAATGTGAAATTTGATTGATTTGGAAGAATACGATTTTGAAATACAGTACGTCAAAGGTGTAGCGAACTACGTAGACAGTATATCAAGAATATCCATAGAAGAACTCAAGGATTTATACATAAATAATTCACATGTCTTGGCAATCACAAGAGCACAAACGCGGAAGGAGAACGCTCGATCAGGAAAGGATCTAAAGAATAAAGAGGAAACAGAGGATGAACGAATAGAAAAACCTTCAGTAATAAAAGTTTTAAATAATCTAGAGGCACATAAATTACCAATTTTACACTTTGAAAACAACCGTATCTCGCTAAGGATGAGCATTCGGATCAAACATAAATTGAAATTCAGTGAAGCCTTATTTGCCGGAATACTCAACTTCGATCTAAGACGAACGTTGGAAAAGCTTGAGGAACTTTCAGGTAAATAAAGCAAAACCTAGTCATAAAGAGAAATCTGTCATCACGGACACATCTATAAAATCGTTTGATATCATTTATATAGACTCAATATTATGCGAATTAACAAAATATGTGGTCATGATACCGGTCGTTAACAAAGAGACAACCACAATAGCAAGAGCTATATTTGGCAACTTTATACCAAACTACGGGTTGATGAAAGAAATAAGGACAGATCAAAGAACGGAATATAAGAACGAAATAATGAAGAACTGAGCAGAACTTTTAAAAATAAAATACAATTTTTCAACAGCATACCACCACGAAGCGATAGGCAGTTGTGAAAAATTACACACAACGTTCGATGAATACATAAGAAACTTTATTAAAGATTCTAGAGACAACTGGTGTGAATTTGTAAAAATGTTTGCATATTGTTATAATACAACACCAAACACGTATCACGGATACACTCCTTTTGAGTTGTTATACGGTAGAAAACCCAACATACCAGAATTTCTAAATGTAGAAATAGAACAATGTTACAATCTTGAAAGGTATGATAAAGAATTGAAATATAAGTTACAGTACGCGAATGAAAGAGCCAAGCAGTTTTTGATAAAAAATAAGTTAATTAGAATAAAAGCGAAAAGAAATCTTCACCCGCAAATTTTAGGGTAGGGGATTCAGTCATTCTGGAAAACGGAGAAAGAAATAAGTTCGATCCATATTATTTAGGTCCGTTCAAAATAACGGAAGTAAAAGGAGTAAACTGTGAGATTATATCTCAAAACAATAAAAAACAAATCGTTCATAAAAATCGATTGTATAAATACCATAACGAAAGTATTTGTAATCAAGTGAGGTGAGATAGTAAACAAACAAACAGACAAACAGTGTTTGAAAACGAGACAATTAGTGTTATAAATAAACAATGCGAGAACTATTAACGTTATAAGTAGTATCGAAAATTTATCAAGGATAATTTTTCTCTTCCAAGAGGGGATGATGTGATGATCCCTAAAGACATTATTAGATTTAATTAGATATTAACTTCAAATATTGCTAGCGGCCAGTGAACTTGAAGGTCACTGGCAAGGTGTAGTAAAGTCAATAACGTATTAAAGAGTCACGACTGTTTTAAAAATAATGCGTCGACAAGGTCGAGGAACAGAGCGTTGACTGTGCTAGTATAACAATAGAACTTTCTTATATATAGACAGAGTTCATTTCTCTTGATAATTATTAATAGTACAAATGTTATATTCTGTGTTACATATGGTCAGTAATTTATATACGTAGTTTTAAATATATGTTGTCCCAGTTTTGATAAACGATGTTTTTATTTAACCCTAAAGAATGGTTCAAGTGGTAAGTGTTTCCCGAAGATAAATGGTTCGATGGTTCAAGAAGTACATACGAGGGGCACTTGCTAAGTAACCACCACAAACGTGTCCAAGAAGAACTATAACATAAGCAGAAGAAAACCTACAACAAAATATGTTCAAGGAAATTATAACAGCAAATCTAAGGATTATCTAAGTCCAAATGTCACTAAGACGCGAAAGTATCGCTGCAGCTTTGTAAAAATTAATATGATACTCTTTAAGTTCGATCTACAAGGCATCTTTTAACGTACTTTTGTGTATTTATTTGGATACGCAGGCCCTTCGTGTTGGATTCCCAGTAAACTCGAAATGGATAGACAAATT
Source organism: Galeruca laticollis (assembly GCA_963921935.1). Taxonomy (NCBI): domain Eukaryota; kingdom Metazoa; phylum Arthropoda; class Insecta; order Coleoptera; family Chrysomelidae; genus Galeruca; species Galeruca laticollis. The sequence continues at coordinate 195,752,854 of OY998179.1, read as the reverse complement.
TGGGTATTATAATAAATTCTAGATACATTTCTTAAAATTGTCACTATGAACTTTCCCCGGCTTAGGGACTGTTACACTATTTTTATTACCTCAATTGGGATAAGATGAATCAAACACAAAAATTTCGGGAAAAATGAATTTATTTCAATACAAAAACAAATTCACATCAACCATGTATTCACAATACAACACCAATAAAAATCAGCTTGACAATAAAAATGTCCAACTCAAGATTTTATATATATCGAAAATAAGTTTAAGGACTTATCTTGGAGAAAACCGGGATATACAGCTCTCAGGGATAGCAGCGGATCTTGAATAGCCTGGACTGGTCTATGGATGTTGGGGAGTTCTGGATGGTTGGCGACTTCTGGGTATGGTCAGCTTCAGATGTCAATGCTTCAGAGCTGTAGGAAAACAAAAGAAAAAAAGGAGAAACAGTAGGAAAAACTGAAAATTGAAAAGAACGAATAAGATGAACAGATTAGGAGCTTATACTCCAATACTTAAAAAAATTGAATTTAATTTTTAAAATAAAACCACAAAAATCTGTTCATTCTTATCCGTCCTGTTCTCAAAATAATTAGAAATGCAAATTTAAATCAGATAAAAATAACCAGACAGAATCTGTTAAAAATTTGCCTCACAAAATAAAGTTGGACGCCACCTAGTTTTTTAAGAACAATAATAACGGTGAAAAACTGGAAACACCAAAACGTTTGCAAATGATCGAAATATATTAATACAATATAAAAATCAGAATATATTGATTCGTAAGCATACAACTACAATTTGAAAAGAAGTAGAAAATACTTACCAGCGAATTAGGGTACCACCGTGAACAAAATATAATTGTCGGCTGACTAAATTAGACTTCTTAGTGAAACGATACAGGAAACAGAGACCGATTCGACTGGAATTGTAGTTTAAATAGGGACTTTGCGAATGTAAAAAACGGTCATTCGACGAGTTATTAACATATCGAAGTAAAATAAGTTTGAATTAGAAGTGGGAGTAGCTGAAGAATAAGTAACGTTCCTAAATAACTAATGAAAAATTGAAACATGTCGCGATGACATGTTACAAAATACATTAAGCCCAGAAAACAAGAAATTAAATCATAAATAATATTTAATAGAACACAATCAAAATACAAAATAATATATTTTTAATGAAATAAACCAACAAAATGTATAGGTACTAATAATACTAGGTACTAAATAATTCAGGTACCTACAGCAAAAAAATTCCTTTCATTGGTTATATTGACAAAATATTATTGTTTAGGAGCACTTCTAAAAAATGTACTAATAAAATCCCTATTTTTATAAATTTTAAAGGTTTATTCTTCTTTTTCTCTAAAAACTCCACCACGGCTGTTCTAGGATCAAAATGAACTGTTCCAATTCCGTTCAATGATCCTAAAAGAGAATCATATGATCCTAAAAGAGAATCATTCATTGTGTTTTCATTAAGTGAAATTATTCCCAGTTTTTATTTAGTTGAAATGTGTAATAATCTTCTCATTAGTCATTGAACGAGATTAATAACTTTTGCAAAACTCCTATGGTGCAAACATTCAGATTTCCTAATTTATTAGCATGCCTTCATCGGAAGTATCAATATCTGGAATTTCTTGAATTAAAGGCCAGCAATCACATATACTATTCGCAAAATTGGTTACTTCCTCTGGACCAAATAGATTTTCAGCTAGTGGTCGCCCTGCAGTTATCATTTGAGCTTCGAACTTTGCAGAGATTAAACTAGGTACGAAATTAGTCAAGAAAAATATAAAACAGGGCTGCCAGTGGCAATTGGGGGGAGGTCGTGCTTAGGCATAACCCCCCCTCTTCCCCAAGGAGTCAAGAGGGCTTTTTGGAACAATGGATATACAGTAAAAGATCACTAAAATATACATTGACGATCTGTACACGCATGCTTAGATATTACAGTTTTATTGTACTTCTCTATGGTGTTCAATATGTTGACTTATCAAAGAATGCAACGCATGTCATGATCGAAACATCGAAGTGTTTGAAACGAGATGGGATATTCAATGATGTTTTTTCGTTTTGCGCTTGATTTATTTTCCAGCTGTTTTTTGATATTAATCCAACGCTTGAGTATTTGATTATTAAAGCTGAAGGTAGTTTTTGTTATTAAAATGCTTATTCCACTAACACTCACTTATTTTCAATTTTTATTGTGTTGCTTACTTTCGACGCGCCAATTAAGAAATTTATATATGTTTTACGTTTTTAGTATGATAAATATGGCTCTTTGGTCGGTTTAGTATAGGTTGAAATTTTTAAGGCATTGTCTCAGTGAGGATTTTACGTGTATGAGATACGGGCGGGATACCACGATTCCAGCCGTATCCCCAACCATTCATTGATAAATTCGATTTGTTATGAAGCAAATATCAATTTGTAGGCTAAGTAGGGTGCGATGTAAGATGAAAAGCGACGAGGGGATGATCGCCTGAGAAGAACCGTCACAGAATAGGGTATATCTTCTGTCACGACGTCGTCTTTAGATGAAAAATATGGCGATAACTGTTTACTATGCATACAACTGCTACGCTAAGGTTTCCTTGAATGAAAATAGACTTATCGTATGTAAAACACAGCTGTCTAGTATTTATTCGAATCTTGTACATACAGGATTTATTATAATGTAGTTCGACCAGTATTGCGTTTATTAGCTGTATTAAAATGTAAAAAGTCAAATTAATTTAAATAATAATTAAATAATTCCTGATACATTTGAAATATAATTTTTTTTATTTCAAATTAACGTGCTCGGTATCTATTGCCACTTGCACAGGAGCGGTTACAATATATTACGTATTGCAGTTCATAAATACAATATAAGTAGGTACACAATAATTACACAATTGTTCAATAGTTTGTGGTAAAGCTGCACATCTTTCAGGAACTGAAGTAGGTAGGTTATTTGATCCGAGTTGTTTAGAATATCTTTGTAGCTCAATTTAAGCTTAAACTGTTGTCTTTGGACGGCATATTTGTGACACTCAGTCAAAATGTGTTTCACAGTTGTATGGAATTGCAGCTTGAACAATTGGGTCTAGACGTAGTAGACATTAGTGTACGAGAAGGGAAATTCGCCTTAGCGATATTTCGCTGGTTCCTATAAGTTTTGATTGGTTGATCCTTTCCTTCCCGGCATGTTTTTGAGAATTTTAGAACAAGAACATTCGCCAACCTTTTGTTGACGGGAATGCTGAAATTGTCGTTGAGAATAAAGGTGTAATAAAAATACGGGCCACTCACAATCCCTCTATTTGAATTCTTACAACTTGAACAATTTCTTTTATAAAATGAACGAAGTACCAAACTTTAGTATCGGATACGGCAACAGCGCTAAATTACCGTTGAACCGGTCTAGGCGACCATGCGGATTTAAACAATAATTTATAATAATAATAATAATAGTACTTACAATACGGAAATTCACCGATCAATGTCGGAAAAACATCATATTCCCATTCTTATTTGTTGCAGTTACATGAAATAGATTAATGAAATTAGGTATGTACTTAAACAAATGAATTTACACTTGAACATGTCGTCACAAGAGTTGAGCCAATACTTACTGATTGCCTTTCGTTGGCGGTAATTTTGCGGCAAGTGGCGCGGGAGGTACCAATTGGTTCTGTGAACATGAATAAAAGGCGCGGAGATTTAAACTTCTAACCTTAGACTTAATGATGAATTAAGGTGCATTGTAGGAATTTATGGGAAATTCCTACAATTAGGTATTCATGGGTAAGTCTTGAATGACCTATTCTGAATCTTCTTATCACAGCTAAATTTTGCATTGAGAGACTTATGAACCTACTTGGTTGAGGATGACCTACCGAGTGCTGTATTTGGCGTAAGGATCTGCCGACGGTCTCCCAAATTAAAATATGATTTTAAATCCTTACAAATGGCTATATTGTCGTTGACAGAAAATGTAGAAGCAATTATTGCCTATTGGTCTGCAAGTTCGGTGCCTATGATGCCATTGTGGGATGGTAACCAAATTATAGTAACTGCTATTTGTTGGGATGTAATAAGTTGCTAGAGGTCATGTATAGATTGGACAATAGAATGGTCGGTAAATAAATTTTGGATCGATGAAATTGAAATGATGCAAGTGAGTCTGTACATATGGCTTATAAAGTGGGGAGATGGAATTGATGGCCTGGAATATGCTAAATAGTTCGACAGTATGAGCCTACAGGGTGATTACATTAGGGACGATTTTATAGAAGTTCGAGATGTTGTAACAGCACAGCCTACTCCTGTTTCATTTTTGATTGAATCAGTGTATAATAGTTAATATTAATTATTATTCCACGAAAAGCATTTTTTTAACTGTTTGGGTGTTGTGCGTTTATCGCATCTCATAAGGGATGTGTTAAATTTAGGAGTAGAGGAAATAGGAAGAGGACTTGTTTGTAAGAGGTCAACGCCCTCTAATATCTGTGATAAAATCAATGGGACTGGTTTTATTATTGGTATAGTTGAGGAGTTGTGTGAATTGTTAGAGGTTCATATAAATAATGGGTAGACAGGATTGAAGGGGTTAGACGACACGGAGGCAGCATAAGCAATTGCCTCTAGATTTGAGGTTAGTGGGAGATGAGATGAGTATACATCGCTAGATACAAATATTGAAGTACCACCACTGGCTCTCATACAGTTGGTACGGATGTAATGATAACCTTCAAAGTTTTTTAGCTTGCATTGTTGGTCAATTTTGAAGTTGGTTTCCTGGAGGCAGAGAAAGTCAGGGGTATGGAGAGATACGATTTTCTGAATCCATCGCAGTTCTATTGAATTAGAGAGAATGGTACTAATTAAAGGGGGAAAGACGTTAATTACTGAGATAGTGTAGAGGAGTCAGTGGTGGTACCGTCATCAGAAAAAGGATCGTCAGTAAGATTGTTTTGGTCGGGGTGAAGTTTAAATTTAATTTTATTGGTCAGACGTGTAATGCGATTTTTCAAAGATCTTTCGTTGATATTAGAATAAATTAAGGATAGATCTTTCAGTAGGGAAGCAGTGTCGGAGATAAATTTATTGGCTTCAGGTAGAGGGTCGTTGACGCGGAAAGTATTTTCGAGGAACGCAATAAGTTGGATGCTATTAAGGGAGAAGGATTTAGGAGACTCTTCAAAAAGTTTATGTATGATAGAACGTGATTCGGGGCTTATATTGTGACAATCATCTTCAGCCAGTTTGGATTTTTTAGTTCTTTTTTTGGCAGATTTTTTTGAATTAGAATTTGGGAATTCTGGGGGAGGCATTGGATTGGGATTATCGAGAGGAGTATTGGAAGGTGATATAGGCTGCGGGGAGTCAAAAGTGCTATTATTAGATCGCGGTCGTTTTTCGCCAGGTACAGGGGAGGAGGGAGCGAGTGGCACTTGAGAGGGTAATTCGGGATTGTTTGAAAAGGTATCAGTAGTAGCTGGGGCAGCTGAAGTGGAGGGTTCAAGATTGACGGAAGTATTTAATAGTGGGGGAAGATCGTGGGAAGTGTTGGGACATGATTCAGCGGTATGTCCAGCCTGCTTGCAAATAAAGCATTCAAGTTTATCAGTAGAAATGAATATTCTGTGTGAAGTATTTTCATGCGTAATAAGAATCGAAGTTTGCAGTGAAAAATCGTTACTGGTGGGCAGAACGTAAGTTACACGGCGGAAGCTCAGGACATGTGCGTATTCGTCATCAGGCAAGCCACATTTGACGTATGAAATAGGGGAGGTAAGTGTTAATCCTTGGTCATACAGGGCTTTTTCAATAACGGAATGTGGAATGGAAGGACTGACATTGGAAATAAGGATTCTTTTGGTGGGGGAAATAAGCCGACGAATAGGAATGACATTGGAATTAACTAAGATGTTTTCATTCGATTTTAGAAGGTCATCGACTTGAGTGATAGATGATAAATAAATACATATGCGGCCATGAGAGATTCTGGAAGCGAAATGTACGTTTTTGGGAGAGACAATGTTACCTATTGCTTTAATATAATCGAATAGTACAGTGTTGGGGATGGAAGGCATAATGATGGCTTGGTCTCGAGATGGTACCGGGGGAGGAGGTAGTGTTGCAGAAGTAGCCGCGGCATACGTTAAGGGTGTTGAAGGGGTATTTGTGTTTATTGAGATAGATTGTTTAGTGGGGGTTGAATAAGTGGTGGTATTTGAGAACAGTGGTTGTGAGGGGAGGTTTGACATATTGATGTGATCCTGGATACCAAAATCACAATCAATAGCTAGAAATAGAAATAAAAATATATAAGTAAATCTCAGCTCAGATAAACAGTCTGTAACTCAGTGACTGGCCTATTTATTTCCAACACAAATAAGTAAATTTAAGGAATATTTACCAATTTTATAGAGAAACAGCACTTCACAAGTTTTATTATCACATTTTAATGATGACAAAAAACACGTTTTTAATTTGTTATGATATTGACGACTTGACTTAATAACGATCCGACTCTAATGAGTTTTGACTCGTGAATGGACATTTTTTGTGTGTCTGTCATATTAAATAAAATATACAGGAACGTAGATTCTAAAAATATTTAAAATAAAGAGTGGGAAGATATTTCATTTTGTGGTTAAGACGATGTAGGGTTGGAACAAGAGTCGGCAGTATGTCTACTCTGTTGACACAGAAAACACACCAACTTGTCAGTAGAAACAAATATTCGGAACGGAGTGTCCTCGTGAGTAATCAGAATTGAGATTTGTATACTAAAGTTATCATTATCAAGTAATTCTACTGAAATTCATGATATGAGCATATTCGACTCCTTCGCGCCACATTTTACAAATTAAACAGGAGAGGCTATTTGCAGTCCGATATCCTTGAGAGCTTTCTCTATAACGGAGTGGGGAATAGTATGGGATACATTCGATATTAAAATACGTTTAGCTGGCGAAATAAGTCTTCGAATAGGAATTATTGAGGAATTCATGCAAATGTTCAGACGAGTTTTAAGAATATCACCTAGAATTGCTGTTGAGGATAGATATATACAAATACGGTTATTGGAAATTCTAGATGCAAATGTGATATTTTTGGGGGAAACTATATCTTCTATTGCTTTTATGTATTTAAATAAAACGGTGTTGGCGATAGAGTGTAAACCAATCGCTTGCTCGGGTTTAGGAGAAGTAGGAGAAGGGGTTTAGTTAAAGTTGCATCTATATATGATTTTAAGCCATTAAGTTAATTTTGTTGATATAATAGGTACTTTTAGCTTATCTTAAATTTCTCACGTATCCGTAACTAATTGCGCATGTGTAGACCCGTTACGGCTCAACCGATACGATGCGTTGAACGGATTGTTACGTCCCTTCTCCGTATACGTAACCGTATCCGTATCCCGACCAAAATCAGTATTTTGTGCTATTAGTGCTATTTTACAGATGTTCGTTGGTATTGGTTTGGTTTTGGTTTGATTATAACCACAAAGTTCATTTTTCATATTTGTTTTACTTTTACCAATGAACAGTGCTCTGACATTCTTAGTTTTAGCACGTTATCTGCTAAAAAGGTTTTCTTGGCCATTTCTTTACGTCAACGCAACTCCAATACGGATACGGATACGTGTTAAAACTTATGACAAGCTAAAAGTATCTAATGATGTTTGGTAAGTAGAAGTCATATTGCGAGAGGTGCTGGATGCCAAAACCACGACGTTTAAGATTTAGTAAGGAACAGGAGTCTAAAGAGGACCTTGTGAATTAAATAGTAGGAAAATGGCAGTTACCTGTTGAATTGCTACGACACTGGAATATTTGTGGATTTATTTGCTAATAATAATTTCACAAAATGAAAAAAAAATGTTCACTAATTGGTTTCTAATGTTCACATGTTGCCATTTAAATTTAACAATTGGTAATAGTATAAAAACGAGCAATATGAAATTAACATGAAGATAGTAAAAATGTGTGTACACTCGTCGGCTATCTGAATAAAAATGAAATATTATTCAAACATCTGAAATATAGATTATTTTTAATAGCTTGAATCTGCAGCAAACACCAAATAAACTAAACACAAACTAAATTTGGCAACAGGTAGATAGAATACTACTTTATACTGTTCCCCTACTAGATTTTTGCTTAGAATGTGAAATGATGTTGGCTTCAAGAATAATGTAAACAGTTATATCTTTTTTGTTCCTATATCTATGATTCCAGCGTATTTACGTGAGATGTGTTGAGAGGGTATTCTTCTTCTATTTTGGCCTCCACCTGGACAGTATTTGGCCAGCGCTCGTTTTCGCTTTGGTTTATCATAAACCAAAGCTTGTAGTTTTCGTGTTTACTTTCGTATTCTTCTTGTGAGCTAGACATGTTAAAAGATAATCGCTCGGGGGCAACGGCCGAGCATTACACACAATCGGAAAGTTGCCTCGGACAGGAATGTAGGAGTTAGGTAATGGAAAGGAGTGTATAGTTACTTATTTTCATTATATATCATTTACACGTTCTTTTTTCTCTTTAAATCTCTATTTTATAAATGTTAATAAATTTCATGAGCAGTTTTATAATATTGTAGTTTTCTTTGTTTAAAATGTTAGGTAGTGTTATTGGCGTAGGTATTTGTAGTTCTATTAGCTTATTGTATAAATCGAAATTGGGTGTTCGATTTATTGGGCATCCCAAAAAAATGTGGTTGAAATCTTCTGTTTGTCCACAGATACAATACGGATCAGTAGCACATCCTATTTTGAATAAGTGTTTCTTATTTCGGCAGTGTCCCGTTCTCAGTCTACTTATTATTGTTAGGTGTCTTTTATCTATGAATGGAATTTTTTTGAATAGAGGTGTCTTAGGGAACTCGTTTTGTATCGAGTTGTACCATTTTCCTTTGTTCGCAAATGAGTTTTTCCAGTAGTCGTTGAATTCTATGTTAATTTGTTCTTTAAAATGTATGAAGATATCTTCTTCATCTATTTTGAAATCTTCGGCCGGTACATTGGGGTTTCTTCCAATTTGTGCAAGTTGATCAGCTATTTCGTTCCCTATAATTCCAGCCTGTCCCGGAATCCATGCTAATATAATATTATAATTTTCCCTTACTGAGTCCACTATTAATTTTTTTCCCATTAACGTAATTTGTTTGAATTTACCTGTTATTTGATTGTTAAGGCTTTTGATGGCGCTTTGAGAGTCGGAAAATATCATTAATTTATTAATTTTCTTGTTTTTTGCTATTTCGATAGCCTTAATTATTGCGATGATTTCCGCTGTACATATTTGTGTATAGTTATGTAATCTCAAAGAGAATTTGTAATTTAAGGACGGAATGTATACGCTGCAGCCCACCCTGTTGTCTTCCGGGCTCAGGGATCCATCTGTGAAGATCCATGTGTATTCACTGTAATTCGGTGCAAATTCGTTTATGAACTTTTGTTGTGAATATGTTTCGCCTTTTTTCGTTTCTGAAAAAACCGTGTTAATTCTCTCTGTTTGATATCTTATTTCTCCCTTGAAGCACGGGTCCATTTCGCTTACATATATGTTTTGATATTTTTCTTTCATTCGGTTTTTCGCTTCGATTAGGTATGACCATTCTTTATTTTTCCAATATCCAGACTTTTCTCTACATTTTTCCCATAGTTTATCGATTAATTCTTTTAGTGGGTTATGCTTTTGTGAGTAGATTTTCAAGTAGAATTTAGTGCTTAATAATTTTCTTCGGTATTCTAACGCCTTTTCTCCACATTCTGCTAGAAGAGTATTAGTAGGAGTAGATTTCATGGTGCCCGTTATGATTCTCAATCCCTTATATTGACTTTGATCTAATTTAGTCAACGTTTTTTTATTGCATGGCTTAAGGAAGATAGATGCGTAGTCTAGATGTGATCTAATTAATCCTTTATATAGTAGTAATAGGGTAACTGGATCTGCTCCCCAGTATGTTCCACAAACTGCTCTCATGATATTTAATCCCTTATTTACTTTGTTTTCTATGTGCTGAATGTATGATCCCCAATTTAGATGCTTATTCATTAATACTCCTAAATATTTTATGTTGTCTTTTAAATCAATTTCCTTACCATTAATTTTAATATTTTCACATGTTGCCATACTTCTTCTATTAGTTCTAAAGATGATTGCCGCACATTTATCAGTGGATATTTGGAAGTTGTGTTTTATAGTCCATCGATGGAATTTGGTTAGATACTTATTCATTTCTTCAGCCATATTTTGTAGATTTTTTCCTACCAGTGTGATTACCATATCGTCGGCGTATTGTATTATCTTGAAGTTTTTATTTATCTCGTGTACGGATTTTGTGTAGATATTGAAAAGTATTGGGCCCAGAGGTGAGCCTTGGGTTAAGCCTTGACTGCTATTTTTTGGTTCTATTAGATTCCCCTCTGTATCTTTCACGTATAAGTTTCGGTTACAAAATAAGTTAAATATAAAGTTATTTATTTTGGTTGGAATTTTGTTTTCTAGCATTATATTGTATAGTATGTGTAGGTTAACACTATCGTAGGCTCCCTTTAAATCGATGAATACTGCTAGTAGGAATTTTTTTCCGTGAACGCTTCTAAGACAGAGTGAGTTAATAATGCTATGGATTCATTGCATCCCTTGTTTTTGCGAAATCCTAATTGTAATTTTGGGAGAATTTTTTGATTTTCGATTGTCCATTCGATTCTTGTTTTAATGATACCTTCTAATACTTTACACGCGCACGATGTTAACGCAATCGGTTTATAACTGTTATGATTTTCTGGATTTTTCCCAGGTTTCAGGAATGGTAGTATTATAGTTTCTTTCCATTCTGTTGGAATTTTATTTGTTTCCACAATGTTGTTATATATCCCTATTAGTTTGTTTTGTGTGTTTTTATTTAGATTTTTTATCATCGAGTAGGAGATCCCATCTTTTCCAGTTGCTTTGTCTTGTTTCCCCGTAATTATGTTGTAAGATTCGTTATATGTTATGGGTTCGAACATGTCATTACAAGCTGCCAGACTGAGTTCCGGGGTGATGTTACAAATAGTTAAAGTTTCTAGAATTTTTCCTGCTATTTTACGGTTCGGAAAGTTGTTGTTGTTGTTCTGGGAATAATTTTGGAAGCCTTTTATTGTTTTCCAAATTTTATTGGTTGGTGTCTCCCTATTGATAGTACTGCTAAATTCCCTGAAAGATTTTTTGTTTTTGTTTTTTAATTTAAGTTTTACATATGCTTTTGTTCTTTTGAAATCTATATAATTTTCCAAGCTAGGTGAATTTACGAATTTGTTGATGCTTTTTCTACGTCTTTGGATTAGCTCGAAGCATTCCTCGTCCCACCAAGCTGCATATTTTTGTTGATTCGTTCTTATCTTAATCATAGGTATACTTTCGTTTGCTGCTACATTTAAAAAGTCATAAAAATCATTGTAATCTAAATTTTCCTCTTTGTCTATCAATTTATTCGTTATTATTTTGTTAAATGAGTTCCAGTCGGCCTTTTTATAGTTTCTTTTGTATATTTCATCATTCATAAAATTCGTTCCATCAGAGTATTGGCAGATGGTGGGGAAGTGATCGCTATTACCTGGGTCTTCTAATACATTCCAATGACATTTTTTCGCAATGCTGTTAGATACTATAGTTAGATCTAGTGCCGATGGATTGCGGTTGTGATCTCCCATACGTGTGTACTTGCGATCATTTAGTACTATTAGATTTTCGCGTTCTATTAATTCTTTAATTGTTTTACCATTTGCATCATTACTATTGCATCCCAACATTCGATCATGGGCTTTAAAATCTCCCATGATTATGTGCTGGTTGGTTGTGTAAGATAGAATTTCATTGCACTCTTCTAATTTTAATTTTGTGCTCCAGCGCATTATTGAATTTTTAGGTTATGGATGTTTCAAAAAAATTGTGAAACTTTATTAAATTAATGCAGTATATGTCTATTAAAATATGTTGTTATTTACTAGGTGTTGCATTTTCAATGTCACATAGTATATAAGAAGTGAATATTCTGGAACAATGAGAACTGAGATACTTGGTTATATATCATGTGATGGCAATAAAAATAATCAACGGGAAGACTGTGGGTATAAAATTAGTACCTACGTAGAAAAAGAATATAATGGATTATGAATTTACGGAACTGGTTAGGAACAGTGTATGCACACGATCATTTATCTGATAGCAAACTTCCGCACTGCAGATGCAATATAGAGAAGTTTTAAAAAGTAAAATTATATCGTTTGTAAATGTAAAAGAAAGAAAATTGTGTATAGGCTATTTATTTTACGTTGGGCTTGTATACACAATATAGATGACGGCCGACTCATTTAAAATGCTTTGGTGGGTATATCTAACTATCCAAGTTGAATATTAGCACAAGCTATTTTAGGCTTAGGTATCGTTTATAAAAATGACTCAGACGTAAAATTACATAACCTAACCTGGCATAAATAACTATCGGATAAGTTTTTTGATTTAAAAACAATTTCTAGGTGATTGTATAGTACCTGCTGGAGCGTCAGTCGTATTCGGAATATTAAAAGTTCATACTGATGAAAAATACTGGCCAGACCCCTATAAATTTGATCCCGATAGATTTTTACCAGAAGAAGTCGCTAGAAGACATCCTTGTAGCTACGTACCTTTCACATATGGACCTAGAAATTGCATCGGTACGTACGTATAATCAATAATTCACGATTTGGTTTTGGAAATGTTTTTTTAATCGTTTTTAATGAGATTATTTGCTAAATATTATCTTGAATATTAAAAGTCTGATCTACTGCAACAGCTGCTTATATTTATTATACAGATAGTGCTAATAATAAATGATAAGTAATAATAATTAATAGTAGGAGTATTTCGAGATATATCAATAGCCTTAAACTAAGTAAGATTACTAAGAGTATAAAAGTCTGATTCGAATCACATCTAAATAATCCATTTCAAAAAGTGGCTACACATTTTCTCTCTCTCTCTCTCCCTCTTTCTCTCTCTTTGCATGTACAGGGCATTTCAATGAAAACTATCCGCCCTGTACAAGTCTGAAAGCGTCACTTTTATAAAAAAACGGAATAATGCGTCAAAAATTCTAGAACGTTTATCCACTTCCAGGAGCTTTGAGAAAGTGGTAGAAAAAAAAGTAAGTGAAGTTTATCCATACTTGTTAGAAGTAAGAAAAAGAATCAAAAGAAGTTAAGAGAAAAACCTTTGGAAAACCAAGAACATCCAAAAGCTTCACACGTGAATAAACAAGAAGAAAAAGAATACGTCAAGAAACTAGTACACGGAATACAGCAACTTCGTTAGCTTGTAAGGAACTATATTTTTTTCTTTTTTTCCCTGTATATCAGATTCACCTCAAACAAACACTCCTCAGACTCCCCAATCCTTACTACGCCCACCAATCCTAAATGTAAACGCACCTGGACTTGTAATTACCCCCCCTCAAATCAACATAATGCCTGAATTTAATCCAAAGCACCTAGACATCCTATCCCCAAACGATGGAAACCCAACGAGCTGTACAACTTCATTAATAGGGCTCCCAAACTCTTAAGCCATTTCTGGGACAATAACAACACCCAAAGTTTTCAAAATCACCTCCTATTTCAAGGAATCGTAAGCAAATTGACAGGAAGAACTAATGAAGTCGTCTCAGTCTACTGATGTTCACATTGGGAACATACCAAAAAAACTTTGTACCAAAACTTCGCCGACCAACGTAATGAGAATTCTCTTACAAGTGACAGTAAATCTACGTCAAGGACCCAATGAATCACTACGGTAGTACTACGAGAAAGTAATGGGTCTACTAAATACAATATCCAGCTACATAGAACTTCACAACAGCGATATCAACATAAAAGCAAGTGTTCAAGATTGGGAATTCTTGATTTGTATATATTATTGTATTTTTAGAAATATGCGACGTATTGTTAGTCTGTCGGCGATCTATTTGCAGATATGAATTTATTTCTGTTTCCGTTCGCTATTGTTTGTATATTCAAAAGCATAATTTCATTTAGGTCTGTAATACTGTAGAATGTTTAGAAAAATATCTCGTTTTATAATAACATTTTTATTTATGTTATTAAAATTGTAACACCATGAAGTAGGATTATTTAGACCAAACGAAATATATCATCGTAAATTTTGTAAGACTTATTGTTATATTATATTTGAACTTCTATAGTTGAAAGAGATGGGATCTTTGAATAATGGATTGGTATCGGAATGTCTGTAATAAAGCCTTTCGCGCCTTTGAATGGGCAATTCATGTTTTCAATAAGACGGTCCCACCTTTGAAATATAATTCCATAGTAGTTGAAAAATCTAATGGATGTGTCCATTGTTGATTCTTGTCAATGGTTCCAGTCGAGTCAACAATAAGCACCAATCGGCAGGGTGTATTTCATTTAGTCCCACCAGCATTCGTGTAAACACAGTTTCTCTATTTAACACGCCTTACAACGTGAAGAAATCAGTCATCACAAAGTCATCACTCAATTATGAAGCAGTCACACTTAGTTAAGCAGTTATCACATAGTTACGCAGTCAGTTAGTAAGTTACCAGTTACACTATTAACGAGTTAGTTGGTTAAAAAGTGAACCAGTTGCTTAGTTGTGCAACAAGTCGAAACTCAAGTTCTAAGTGTAATTCAAGTCCAACACACATCGTTTCTAAGTTGCTAAGTCAAACATATCGTTTCTTAGTATTCAAGTCAAGCACGTGTAACCCAAGTTGCGCTTCTATTGGTCACCTCATCAAGCCGAAACATAACGTTTTTCCGAATCGTTAAGTTTTTGTTTACCTTCCGATATTAGTACCATAAATCCATTTGTACAATTCATTTGTAATTTTGTATATTTTGTATTAATTTCGTTGTCAGATTAAGACTATTAATATAGCTGAATGTGTACTACAGTCGACAAAGTTCAGTTAATTAATAATCAAAAACAGCAAGTAAGAAGAGTTTTTTCCAGATGTAAGCTTTAGCAACTTTCCTAGCAGGACTTCGGGAACCCCTAGGATCCACTATTAGAGAAATGAGACCAAATGATATATCTACGACAATGTAGTACATCTAGGACGAAAACAATATAAGATATCTCCAGAAAGCAATAAACCCTCTACCAACAACTAGCAGACGTATGAGCACTAACCAGCAACATAAGTCACCAGCACCTGTTACGTCTCCAGATCGGCAACCATCAACTTTCAGACCACAATGGCAACCATCAACTTTCAGACCACAATAGCAACCATCAACTTTCAGACCACAATGGCAACTACCACCTCTCCGACCACAATGGCAGCCTCAACCTCAACAGTTTGGGTTTAGACCCCCGGCGCAGCCAAATAATTATGGAATATCACAGCCGCTAAACCAACACCAATGAGCATTAGCAGCACAGAACCGAAACTGGAGACCTTAACAACAGCAAAATCCAACAAGATTCACATCCGAATAATTATTAAACATTGAATATACTAACGAAGCCTATGATTATGATACTAACGGATTTGATGATGAAAAAGCTTACGACTATTACCCTCAAGAAAATCAGTATTAAGAAACAACAGAAACGTATGAAGAAACTTTTCAAAATTAATTCGAAGGGTAAACAAGAAATTTTCGGGAAAACGCCGTAAACAACGACGCGACCTAATAGAGATACATTCTTATCGAGATAAAAGAGAACTACCCTACATAACCATCTCCAACCCTCCTCTTAACTACTTATCGTCACTGGGGCCACCAAATATTTCCTCAATCCCGACATCGCCTCTCAAGATTATTGTACGGACATACCCATATTTTCCGAAATCCAAAAGAACGGAAATTTCAAATCCTACCTATTCATACACCACAAAACCTTTGATGGCCTTATGGGCCTTGATAATCTCAAGCTTCTAAAAGCCAAACTCAATTTTCCTGATTTTGAACTCGTCGCAGAAAATCGGTAGTGGGAGGTGCTAGATTTCAATGAATAAAAGACGTGCGTGTTCTCAATTCAAGCAATACGAATAAAATTATATTTTCTTCAAACTAAGAAATGTGTTTCTTATCGTACCAATTGCTACATTGATAAGTTATGATTATATATTATTTTTTATTCTTTTAATTGGTTAACTATCAATGTGCAGAAACCTTGTAAATGGAAAAATGATATCTACCAATGAAAATTTTGTCGTTTATGACAAGTTACATTGCCTGATTTTCAGTGCAATATTCACTAATAAACACTATTCAGTATTAAAATACTTTTAATAATTTATTATATTGGCAGTAGTGTTGTGTGTGCAGATATATACTATTGATTTTGATATAAAATGAGATGTGTAAGAACACTTCTCACTCTATTTTTAATAGAATCACTCCTTTTTCTTGTTTCGTGGTGCATTCTAATGGTAAAATATCTCGTCAATATTAACTTAATTAAGGAAAATTGATGATTTTCTACAAATTCACCATCATATACATGGTCTCCAAATTGACGAAAATTATTATCAGGGTGGTCTAAAACGGTTTTATTTATAATTATCTCCATTAAATTTTTATATTTTGGAGAAAATATACGATCTCCCATTTTGCGAATACTGCGCTCTCCATAAAGACATCATGTGCTGGTTACAAACGAAGAAGCTTTTATTAAGTTGCCAAAAGTATTTCTTTTTTGTAATATGGACGTTGTTTCCTCGCTTCCCAGAAGAGCTAAACATTTACCGCAGGTTATGCATTTTTTCAAAAAGATTTAACAGCAAAACTAGAAATATACGAGTATGTGATTATATTTTGTAAAAATGAGGATATTTGCCAGCCTCAGGTAGAGAAAAAGTGATTATTACCCAAATCCTCACACAGTTTTTGCTTGAATATCTTCTTTATCATTATTAATAATAAGCTTCCTACTAGATACTTGTAAAATCAAGGTATTGTCAAGGATGATAGCATTTCCAGTATCTACTCCTCTAACTTCTCTAGGCACAAAAAGTTTTTTGTAAGCAGATTGCAATTGCCTACAACTAGGATTATTATTAAAGTCATGCATACTTCTTACACAACTGAAAAAAAGTTTCCAGGTGATCCTGACTAAATATGTAGCCTAATGAAAAAGATTTTCCCGATTTTACATAAGTTTCATAAATACCTTTCAAACTTTCTATTCTCACTAAAAACCCTGTAAGAATGTGGTTTCTGTTTCAGAAGAAAATCTTCTCTTAATAATGTTTGTTAAATTGCACTTAAAAATAAACATATAGTAATTTTGCATTTTAGAAATAAGGAAATTAAGGATAGTTTATGTAGAATAAACAATGTTGTAGGTTTTAAATTTATTTAGAAAATTATGTAGAAAACTAAATATACGATAGGTTGTTGAATTTATTTTATCGTCATAAAAGAGTATACCAATTAAAGACTATTTCATTAAATACAAAGACAATAATAGAAAAAGGCTGATAATTAATACTAACTGTTAAAAAAGAAGCAAAAAATTTTGAATATTATAATTGTATAAAACTAGTAATACATGGAAATTTCGGGAACAATAGTTTGTTGAAAAAACTAAAGAAGGTGAGCGTGGGGAAGCCGAGAAGGAAGCAGCCGCATATATGAAGAGCGGAGTGAAATTTTAAACTAAAATTCAAAGAATTGTATTGTAAATTTCGGTGTCTTCTTGGTCTAGGTATCCGGAGATAGACTTGATAATACTTCCTAAGCCGTTAAGAATTCCTCGTTTCCTTATTGAGGTTGGATAAATTGATAGTATTTTCTCTTTGGCTGATTTTGGTTGAAATTGAAGGGCTTGATCGAAATTTTTTAGGCTGGTAAAATGAGGTTAGTTGAGGCCGTCCTCTATGGCTTTAGTCCCTGCTTGGTATTGATTGGCGATAGTTTTGATTTATTCCATTATAGGTTGTAATTCGAAGTGTATAAAGTCGTACGTGTTAGAACGTATCTTTGCTTGTCCCAGGTTGAGGGGAAGCACTCCTGGATTTTCTTTCAAATCTCTCATTTTGATTTCCTCTCCCATTAGGCAAGCTAATCTGTGAGGAAGATTTAGAATTAGTTTTCCTTACGGATTTGTGTTTTATGTTTTTCTTATGTACAGTGGCTGTCGGAGTGTCTACCATTATAGCGTTATCTGCGAGTACTGTCTTGGGTAGAAATCTTGGCAATACTTCTTTTCAAAGTTTTCCTTTGTGTAAATTTCAGTAGAGGATTTGAGATATGGGTTTGTCTCGTTTTATTTCTGTTTTCTGTAATAGCCTTTTTATTTTCGGAAAGATGTTCGTTGATATCCCAATAAATTTCTTTCGTTTTCTTACGATGTTGTTATATGTAATCGTTTAGGAAGGTTTTTTTATATCTACGTTTTTTTTTGGCCGAAGGACATGGTCCATTTTTAGCCATGAGCTACAGTACTAAAAAGGGTACCAAATATGTTAACTGTAAGACTCAATTTGGATAGGTTAAGGATATACGTTTCACGCCCAGGGGTCTTTCAGGGTGGCTAACTCACAGAAAAGGTAGACCACGGTACTAATAGGGAATAATCAGGTTAGGTTCACTTACAGAGGAGGAGCTACATAATATTGCAGTTTTAAATTGCATGCTTTAATGAATGTCAGTAAAACGTTATAAACATGCAGCTTATTTAATGCCAGTAAGTTCATTACATTGAAGGGAGGTAGAACATCGATTTTTATTAGTTCTCTATACATATCTTCTCTATGTTGTGTATATTTATTACATTCAAAAAAAATGTATTCCAAGTCGGATATACGGTAACAAGTGTCGCACAAGTTCGAATCTATTACTTTTATTTTATTAAGATGTGCGGGATAGCATGCATGGCCAAACTTAAGTCTACTTATAGTGACTATACTACAACGCGGTAATTGATAGTTCCTGTACCAGTATTGGTTGGGAATTTCTGGGTGTAAGAGTGTATATCTTGTAGGTTTTTCAATGCAATACTCATGCCATAAATTTTTCCATCTTTCTTTTAGTTTAATTTTACATTGGTTTAGGCACTCATCCACGTTTATTGTATTATTTATTGGTAGTCCATTTTTTACGGCTTCTTCGATTTCGATATCAGTTTTTTGTGGATATAAGCACATATTGGACTGCAGCATAATGAACATGTGGATAATCTATATCTACGTTAAAAGGATCTCTTGCATTTAGGTGTTCGTTTAGTACTTCGATGGGTTTTAGTTTCGTTGAGGAGTGGACGGTGTTATTGTAGCCTAGTAAAGCTTATGGCATTTGTTCTTTGATGGATAACGTTGTTTTTGTATTTCGGAGTATTCTTAGGTGTTAGATCAAAGTTGAGTGAAATCTTTCGATCATACCGTTGGACTGACTGTTTGGGGTTGTGTAGTGGATGGATATTTTATGGGAATCGACAAATTCTTGTAAGATTCCGTTTTTAAACTCTGTTCCGCTATCCGCAACTATTATAGAAGGTAATCCGGGGTGAGTTAGAAATGTAAGGAAAGCGATAACTACGTTTCCTCCATCTATTGGGTAGTCCTGTCCATATTTGGAAAATGCATCTATTATGGTTAGGAACTGCTGTCCATTGGCTTGAAATAGATCGATATGAACGATTTCCAATGGTTTGGTGGGTATAGGTGTGACCATAAATTTTGGTTTTGGTGGAAGTCAACATATTTATTTTTTTGACAGATATCGCAGAAATTAACGATGTCTTCGATATCCTTCTTCAAATTAGGCCAGGCATAACGTTTTCTTATTGGAAGTTCTGTTTCAGTTATTCCTCTATGATTAATTATGCCCTGATGGTATTTTTTTATTAAGTGTTTTTGCTTTTCTTCTGAATTCACTCTTCCAGCTGTACGTTACATTTAATTAGGTCGTAAACGTTGTTTTTGAATATTTTCCTGATGGTTTCGCAAAGTTGCTGATATAATTCGTCGCTTTCGAAGAGACATGCATATTTCCTTTTTGGTTCGAGGTGGTACTTAATGAAATTTATAATATCCAGGTCTAGATCGTTTTTCGAGAGTTCTAGATCGAGGATTGTAATTAACTGTTTTGAAGACGATTTGGTTGTTGTAGTAGTTGAGTGGTCTCTCAGATATAGGGATGCTTAAAATTGGGTTTTCCATTGCTGTGTGGTTCGTTTCGTCATCTTATGTTTCTCGTTGATCTTCCTGTATGTTTTGTTGTGATTCCTCTTGATTTTCTTTTCGGTTTCTTTGTGTTTCATTTATTTCTAGAGGGGATTGATCCAAGTTCGCCTGTCCGGAATATCTTCGTTGACAAAGTCTGAGAGTCAGTCCTTGTATAAAGAGGCATTTTCTTCATCCGGGATTCTAATTTTTTATTCACTTCATCGACTTATTTTGCTATGTCAAATAATTCTTTGGTGTGTATTTCCACTCTTGAAAGGGCGTCGGCGTTGGTATTAAATGTTCCTTTCTTATACACAACTCGTAATCGTACTATTCCAATTTTAATCTCCATCTTACTAGTTTGGAGTTTGGTTCTTTCACAGAAAAGAGATACTGAAGCGGGCTGTGGTCTGAGAGAATTTTAAACTTTCTTCCGTATAAATAAGCGCGGAAGTATTTAGTGGCCCATACTATAGCTAACATATCTTTCTCAATTGTCGAATACTTAGTTTATGTGTCGTTTAACGTTCTGGAAGCGAATGCTATGGGCTTATCGCTGCCCACTGGTCCTTGGGAAAGCACTGCTCCTATAGCATAGTTGCTAGCGTCGGTGGTTAGATTGAAGAGTCTTCTAAAGTCCGGGTACTGTAGAAGAGGTTCGTTCATCAAAAGGTTTTTGCATGTATTGAAGCATTCTAAAAATTCTGGAGTATGTTTGATCTTGGCATCCTTCTTCAGACAAGTTGTTAGAGGTGTCTTCATTTATAAACTTCCTGTAGTATCCTAAAAGTCATACGAATCCTTTGATATCTTTAGCTGTCTTAGGTGTTGGATAATTGGCGATGGATTTAATTTTGGTAGGGTTCGGTTTTGTACCCTCTGAAGTGACGATATGTCCCAGGAAACCAACTTCTTCTATTAGGAACTCACATTTGTCTAGTTGTATTTTCAGTCTGGTATTTCGGAGACCTTGGAATATTTAGGTGAGATTAACTATGCGTTCCTGTGGAGATGTGGAAAACACGATAATATCGTCCATGTAAACCAAACATATTTCGTCTTGGAGTCCTTTCAAGACATTATCCATTACTCGTTGGATTGTTGCGGGTGCGTTTTTAAGACCGAATTGCATTCTTACATACTCGTACTGTCCGTTCTCGACACTAAAAGCAGTTTTAGGAATATCCTCCTCGGACATTTCTATCTGGTGAAATGCGCTCGCCAAATTTAGGGTGGTAAAATATTGGCATCGGCCAAGTTTATCCAATATGTCTGTTATGTTGGGTATTGGATACCGGTCGTCGATGATTTTTTCATTTACTTTGCGGTAATCAACAACGATGCGCCATTTAATTTTTCCTGAGAAATCGGGTTTTTTGCCACTAACCAGACAGGTGGGTTCATGGAGATTTGCTAGGTCTAATTATACCTTGATCTAGCATAGAGGCTATTTGACTTCTAACTTCTTCTTTGTGGATGTATGGATAACGGTATGATTTCGTATATACCGGTATTTCAGCATTCGTTCTTATGTGGTGTTTAACTTGATTCGTAAAACTAAGAGGTATATCTGGTTTATGGAAGATATCCGGATATTTTCTGCAGAGGCGGAGGATATGTTCTTTTTCTTTCATATTAAGATGGTCCGTTTGGATCAGATGGCCTATGCTATTCTTCGTACTTTGTGCTGGTGTTGTTATCATCAAAAATATGTGATATTCTTCGAGATTAATCTTCTTGCAATCTATCGGTTCGCTAATAGCGAATTCTATTGGCTTTGAGGTAAAATTTGCGATTTCCGTCCAGGCTAGTTGGTTTTTTGCGTTAGAGAGGCTTTCTTTTATCACTGCATCTTGAATTTGTTGTCTTGGCACAAAAACGGTTCCTCGATTTTCATTAACAGATAACCTGACTTGACTAATGCAGTTTGCTTCCAGTTGAATCGAGTAGAATTGCACAACTCCTCTAATTACGTTGTTTGCATACCTATTTAATTTCCATGGAATGAGTCAATAATTTTTTATCGGCTATTCATTTCTAGTACAGTAGGTGAATCTTTGACATGGTATCAATAAATTACTTTTAACTCGACTTATAAGTCTCCGTATTGAGAACTTATTTTCAAAAAACAATTTTATTACTTTATTACAACTACTTTCAAAAACTTAATTAAAAAATATTATTTTATTATTATGTTATTTATTATTTAACAGTTAACATCAGACTGAATATATAAATGAATTAATTAATTAGGAAAACTATCTATATCAGCAATAAAAATATGTACAATAATCAAGTCAGCAATAAACAAAATAATGAAGTCCGCTGTCAGCATCTACGGTGTTCAACCATATACGGGGTTACCAAATATAACACCTCCGCCCTTAGAGTTTGGCATATTTCAAGGAGTGAAAAATGCCCTTGGTTGTGGCTCAGGATGGACTGTTTCATCTTCTACCTCTTCTATGGAAGCTTCTGTGGTTAATTCATACAATGTTCTAATTTTTCTTGTGACGTAGATACATATTAAAATGGCTACTATAATATATGCCGTTATATTCCAGGGTGAAACTGGGTTTACATTGAGATGTTTCAAAACCATTGGTTTTATTTGTTTTTGTTTTTCTTGAAGTGAATGGATGTCATCTAGTGGTATATTTTCTAAATGTACTTCGGGTAGTTCCCCTTCATTTCTTGAATAGTCTATGGTAACTTCAGGCAGCAATAGAGGTTGACCATTCGTTATAAATTTTTCATTAATAAAATTTTCGTTTTCTAAAATAAATTCGCATTTATAGGGTACATTGATGAGAAAATTTCCTTTTAGGAATGTGAAGTCATTTTTTCCACATCGTGTTTCTATCTTGGTTCGATTAATAAAAATTGCAATGTAGTGAGCGTCATCAATTTGTTGAATTATATTTCTTGAAATTTTGATTGGGGTTCTTTGACAACTCTTGAGTTTGGAATGCTGTAACTATAGTAATTCGAATACGCAATCTTCGCTCTCCACTCCCCTGGACATTCTTCCATCTGGACAGTAGTGGCTGGTTTCTAGCTTGATGCAGAGTTGTTGGATGTATTGGTAGAATTCATCATTCATTATCAGATAGGTATCACGAGGGATAACCGTAGTAGAATTTGGGATAGTTATGGAATAAAGGTGATAATAAGAATATATATCATGTAATACTATAGGAAAGTGAATAACAAAAATAGCCTTTGTGCCTGAGTAATATGATTCTACACCTAATACTCACATAATATTTATAAGTGTCATTTTCTAAATTTTGAAAAAGTATTCCATCTACTGTATGAAATTTTAAAACTGTATATACCATTGATTCCATTTCTTCAATTTTAATTATACTTGTATGAAGTATACCGAGGCGTGCGAATGCTATAGCATTTTCTATTTTCCCTAATATTTGTAAAATTACATTTATATTCAAATTTAACGTATCTAAAATATTTCGCGTTTGTAAATAATCATCAAATTCAAAAATAAACGTATTAAGCGAATTTCTGATTTCTTCTATGCTTGAGAAAATTATATCTTGATTATGTTTCAAGTTCATCGTTTCATTAAAATTTTGAATTATATCACTTTCAAGTGAGATTTGCTGATTTAGATTGTTTACAATTACCTGTTGGAAATTTCGTAGTGTTAAAATCGCTTGATCATATCGTAATGCGTCATCAGCGTCTGAGGTTCCGGAAATGACTTTTATTACATTACCAAGTCCGTTGAAAAGACCTCATTTGACCCTAATAGAAGGCATTAAAGAATTTAATTTATTTTCTGCACTATTTAATTGATAGGAAACACCATTAATAAAATTTTCTAATTTTATATGATATGGATAACTAAGGCCAATTTGAATTGCCTCTGTTACATTTTTTAAAGCTAATTTTAAAATTTGAATTTCATTTCTAATTGGTAAAAGATCATAATAATGAAGAAATGGGTGAATACTAGATTTAACTTTAGCGGTACCTAATAAGGAAGGATTATTGTTCAGGTTCGTCATTTGAATTTCCTGGGGTTTTACTGGTTGTAGGACCAGGATCATCAGGATTAGTGGCATCCTGTAAAAGTTTTGTCGTGTTAGGTTTTGGTCGTCTTAAATTTTGTTTGTGTAAAATTGCATTCCTCGTTGTTATAACAGTAGTGTTTTTATTTTCTTTGATTTTATCTTTATTAAATTTTGTATTTAATTTATTTCTAATAAGTGTTGTATTTTTTCGATAAACGTCTGTATCCGCTTCGTACTCTGAATGTTCGTGCCTGTCTTTATTATGGTAATTTATTGTTTTTTCTTTTTCCGTTATAAGTCGTTCATTCTGTTTTCTATAAATTTCTACGGTTATCTCGCGATGTTCGTGTATATAATTATTAATTAATTTTTTGTCAATATCTATATCGAAAATTTCTTCCGAATCGAAGTGTCCATTTATAATATCTATAGGTTTCTGTTTAGTTACCGCATGAATTGAATTATTGTAACCTAAAATGGCATAAAGCATATCCATTAATATATTAATTTTAGCTTTATTTTTTGCTCTAACTACTCTTAAATGTTCGATTATTGTGGAATGAAAACGTTCTATAACACCTTTCGATTGTGAACTGTTGGAAGAAACATAGTGACTTTTAAGTTTATGCACATCAAAAAAGTCTTGTATCAATGAGTTTTTGAGTTCTTTACTATTATCCATAATTACTAATGTCGGTTTACCATGATGATTCATAAAAATTAATAAAGCTCTAGTAATTTCTAGCCCTGTTAATGCCATAATTGGATAAACTTGCCCATATTTAGAAAAACTGTCTATTAATGTTAGAAAATTTTGATTTAGTGCTGAAAAACAAAAAATATTAATAATTTCAAACGGTTTGGATGCCGTCGGAGTTATCATTAATTTTTGTCGAGGAGGGCTACGATCATATTTATTAGTTTGACATATTTCACATTTGTTGATAAAATCTGTAACATCATTTTTTATACTAGGCCAATAATAAGTTCTTTTTATTCTTGTCTCTGTGTCAATTATGCCACGGTGATTAGCTTCACCTTCATGAGTGTATCGAATAATCTCATGTTGTTCGTCTTTTTCGTCTACGTCTGTCAATTTTAACTTACAATGTATTAACTTATACGCCGAATTTTTGAATGTTTCTCTTAATATTTCTAACATACGTGATATGGGTCCTTATTTCAAGAAATATATACCATAAGTGTATTTTAGATTCACATAATTTTTAAATAAATTTATAATGTCTTGTTGTAAATTTTTTAATGCAATTTGAACATGTAGGTAATCGTTTTTTTGTTTTGAAAATTTGTTCTATTTTAGGTTTAGCTGTCGAATGTAAAACAAAATTTATTATGATTTGATGGTCATAAGAATTTACACATTTTTCCGTAATTGTCATTCCTAAAATTGGCTCTTCTCTACTGGTATGAACAGTGAGATCGTCTGTTCTTTCCCTGTCGTCATTATTATCATCATCCAAGTTTACTATTAAAGACACATTTTCATCATTATCTCGTGGATCTACTGAAAGAGATTTATTAAAATTTTCCATATATTCAAATATTTCTTTGGAATTTATTTCTATCCTTGAAAGAGCATCAGCATTGCTGTTTGCTACTCCACGTTTATATTCAATCTCATAATCGAATTTCTCCAGCTTGAGGCGCCACCTCACTAACCTAGAGTTTGGCTCCTTCTAATGCATAAGCCACTTCAATGGTTTATGATCAGTAATAATTTTAAATTTTCTACCGTATAAGTATTCTTTTTCTATTGTACTATAATTTTCTTCTGACTCATTAAGAGTCCTAGAAGCATAAGACACGGGCCTATCTCTCCCAATAATATTGCACCCAGAGCAATATTACTAGCATCTGTAGTTAAAATTAAATCTTTATTAAAATCTGGATTGGTACTGTAAAATTGCTTCTTTTTCTAAAAGATTTTTACAACTTTCAAAGCAACACTTAAATTCAGCATCATGTATAATTTTTGAATCCTTTTTTAAACATTCAGTAAGAGGTTTAGTCATTTTTGCTAAATATTTAATAAACTTTCTGTAATATCCAATCAAACCTAAAAATGATTTTATTTCTCTGGGTAGTCTTTGGAATTGGATAATTTTTATAGCTGAAATTTTATCCGGGTTGGGTTTAACTCCTTCCGGTGTTACTATATGACTTAAATAAGCAACTTATTTTTTCAAAAATTCACACTTTTCTAATTTTAATTTAAAATTTGTTTCTCCTAATCGTTTAAAAACTTTTTCAAGATTAGTTACGTGCTCCTGTAGTGAAGTCGAAAATATTATTATGTCATCGAGATACACCAAACTAATTTCGTTCTGTAATCCTCTGAGAATATTAACCATCACCCTTTGGAAAGTTGCAGGTGAATTCTTTAAACCCATTGGCTTGCGACAATATTTGTAATGACCGTTTTCAACTCTAAAAGCTGTTTTTAGTATATCTTCAGGTCTCATCTCTATTTAGTGAAATCCGCTAGCTAAATCGAAAGTACTGAAATAATTACATTCACCTAGTTTATCCATTACGTCACTTATTAAAGAAATAGGGTATCTATCATCTACAGTTTTTTCATTTAACTTACGAAAATCTATTACAATTCTATATTTTTTCTTCCCTGATGCATCTGGTTTTTTCGGAACAACCCAAATATTCGACTTGTACTTGGCCTTATAATACCTTGATCTAACATAGATTTAATTTGACGTTGAATTTCTTGTTTATGTGCAAAAGGGTATCTATAAGATTTTGAATAAATTGGAAGTTCGTCTTTAGTTTTCATACAATGTTTAATTTGATTAGTGAAAGTTAAATGGTTCTCCTTCTCTATAAAATATATAATAATAATAATAAATTTTATTGTTCCTTTGTATACATATAATACATGAACAAGAGAGCCAGCTGGTACTACATAAGATATTCTACAATAAGCAACCCTGAGTTTGAGCATATAGGTACTGAACGATTGCTCTGTAATTTTGTATAAACATACCCACGTAGTCATATATATGTATAACACATACGTATACAAATCATTTTTGGCTCATTATTCATTGATTATGAATGATCTGATTTTCATTGCCTCGTTCATAAATCGATATAATTCCTTCAGTTGCTTTCTGTCTGTTGAGGTAAGTAGTGAGTCTAAGTCATCTGAATGGCCCCGGGGTTTAATAAAGTGAGCTCTTATGCTCTGATACATTGGACACACTAAAATTATATGCTCAAGCGTTTCTGGTAATAGTTTATTACAGATTGAACAGATTAGGGTTGTATTTATTTTGTGAGACATATTATTTAAATATATATACAGTACTTCGGAGTTAGCGGTTCGGAGTTGTGCGACGTGCCTTTTAATATGTAACGGAGAATCCCCCTGTAGATAATTGCTTGATTCATTTCGATCTTGTAAAAGGTATTTATACGATGTATGATGTGTACTGAGAAGTATTTTATTTGAATCCTCATAAAAATTTTTCTGTAGGTATTGTGATAAAAGTTTATTGATATGGTTTGTGTTAAAACTATTTATATCTAGATCATAATCACAGTACGCCGCTATACCGCGGTATAATTGGTCGATCCAGTTATATTTTTGACATAGGTTATAGTGATCTTTTAAGTGGATCAAACGGAGAAGTGTTCTATGAGTGTATCTTCTAGGGTTGTGATCCTTTAACCTGAGCAGTAGCTCTAACGCCTGCTTTATTATAAAGTAGCTTATTTTACAGATACCTACCTCACTTCTGATGATATAGGCTGCTGTTCGCGTTTGCAGAAATAAAAGATTTTTCCAAAAACTACTCTGAATTTTTTCAGTTTGTTCCAAGTATCTTAACGCCCAAATACTGCTTGCATATGTAAAGGTGGGTAGTACAACATTGTTATACAGGGTCTTTATTGAATTAAGAGATGATATACCAGCTGAATTTATTTTTCTCAGTGTTGCTCCTTGGGAGAGTCTCGCTTTTTGTTCTCGTTGCTTTAGGTTGTTTAGAAATATTCCGTTAAATGTGAAAATTGTTCCTAAATATTCATAGGTATTCGAGAGCTCAATAGTGACATCTTTATAATCAAATTGTGGCTGTTGTCCCATATTAGCACTTCTGCGGAAAACCACTATTTTAGTTTTACTTGTGTTTACTTCCAGTTTAAATGTTTCACAATAGGCTTCTAAAATCTTAAGGTTTCTTTGCAGCTCTATTTGGGATTCTGCAAGTAGGACCATATCATCTGCGTACAGCAGCATATTGATATTTTCATTGTTATCAAGAGTTACTCCTTTAGCACCATGATTTTGGAAATAAATTTCCAAATCCGAGATAAAGAGAGAGAATAGCAAGGGGCTTAAGATATCTCCTTGTAGGACACCTTTAGTTATTTTAATTTTATCGGAGATTTGACCACCTTGTTCGATGAACAGTGAGGCTGAACTGTAGATATTTCTTAGTATCCTAATAATTTTAGTGCTCACTCCAATATCGAATAGCTTTTCCCACAGTAATCCATGGTCCACAGAGTCGAATGCTTTCCTAAAATCTACAAATAGTGCAAATAGTTTCCTAGACGGGAGGCGTAAATAATTATTTATAATTGTGTAAAGGACAAAGATGTTATCATCACAGGATCGCGTTTTCCGAAACCCTGTTTGACACTCAGGTAGTTGCTGATATTTTTCAGCATAATCTCTGAGTCTAGTGCTAATGAGCTGCGTAAACAGTTTGGGTATGTGATTGATTAATGCAATACTACGGTAATTGTCAGGATCATCTACTGGGCCTTTTTTATGAATATGAATCATTTTAATATTTGGCCAGGTGGATGGGATTTCTTCATCTTGTAGGATAGTATTGAAAAGCAATTTTAAGTGCATTATCCAGTTTAAAGGCATGTTTTTGTAAAACTCGTTACTTATATTGTCTTCCCCTGGCGCTTTATCATTCTTAGCTAAGCTTAGAGCATTGTAAATTTCACAAGTAGAGAAAGCTATATTAAGATACGGGTGTAAAGCATCTAGGCCACAAAAAGTTGAATTTGGTGTGGATTTGTAAAAATCTTTATAATAAGTAATCATTTGATTCATGTTAACACCGCCAATTTTTGTTTTAGTTTTGTGTGAATTAATATATTTCCAGAATTCATTGGGGTTGCTTATATTTGTTAATTTATATCTCATATTTTTTTCATATGCATGTTTCTTACTTTTAATAATTTGGATATATTCTTTTTTAGTTTGCTTGTACGTTATTACAATGTTTTTACTAAAATTTGATGCTACTAAGTTTCTTTTTGCAACGTTTAATAATTTTTTAGAATTCCTACACTGTTCATCAAACCAAGGTTTAGCTTTAGAGCTATTATTGGGGTTGAATGTCCATGTCTAGAAATCTTGTTGTCAGTCTGATTGCCTCATGTATTTGTCTATCCAAACTTTCTACAGTATTTAAGTTTAGATCAAAGTCATAGTTGTCTATAATATTTCTGTAGGACTGAAGTTTTGTAGGGTCCCATCTAATCAGGTGTTTATTATAGCTGTGTGTAGTCGAGTTGATTTGATAGAAATTATTCTCTAAGGTTACTAAGCAGCTCAAATGATCAGAAATGAGTGTTTCACTAATAGAGAAGTTTAAAATAGAATTTTTGTTATTAAAATTAGCCCAAACCAAGTCAATCACACTACAGCCCAGATAGCAAAATTTGATTCATAGAACATTCATAGAATGTTCCACAAGAATGATGGAATATTCAGTGAATCTCCAAGAGATATATATATTCTTCATAGAATATTCCTAGGATTAACACTTTGTTCCGTCCCCACAATATTCGATGGATATACTGCGAGAATATTCCATGAATATCCTAGATATTCTATGAACATCATATATATATATTCCATAAGATGCATTCGAAGGATATTTTCAAGGAATATACAACGCATATTCCTGATATTACTGGAATATTCCAAGGATATTCAAACTGACACATTCGGGGATCACTCCAAGGGAATATAGCATGAATATCCCAGATGTTCCTTGAATGGCCATGAATATTCGGATTGGCATGTTCAAGGGTATATTTCAGATATTCTTTCAATGTTCTCCTGGCCATATTTGAAGAATGTACATTTTACACTACAGGAATATTTCATGTAAATTAACTCAACTATTAAGGGAAATTATATGAAAGGAAATATAAAAACCTAATATTAATTAATTATTTATTTCCAATACATCATTTCCTTCAGTTGTGCATTTTTTCATACGTTCTTTGGCTTTCGCTAACCATTTGCTAATTGCCACTTCAATGTCCTTGGAAGTAGTTTCAGGGTGTTGTTTTAAGACAGATTCTAAAAAAAATTGTTATAGTTTTTGTGTTTGGATTAAATATTATTTCCAGTCCGATGTCAATAATAAGTATAAGTAAACTATATAAAGTTAAAATTTGAAATAATCTATAAGTTGTTATCAATACTTTTGCAATATACATAAAATTGTTAGTTATCACTTTCATGTAATTCAAATTGACCTAGTCCATTATAATAGAATACTCTGTGAGTTAATTCTATCTATAACAAGGCTTCAATATATATTATTCAATTACTGCAACAATAGTGCTGTATCATTTTTGATAAACTTGTCTTAACAATTTGATTTATTTCTACACAAAACTGTCAACAACAAAATACTCACTTATTATGGCAGTGCATATTTGAGTTTCAATAAATGCGTTTTTCCCTTTATGGCCTTGAAAGCTGTACAATACTGCTAACTCATCTTTAAAGATTTTTTTCAAAGATCTCCTAACACTTTCTTTGTAATCTAATCCTCCTACTTGGCATATGTAAAGAACCTGCAGACAAATTTATTTATTAGATTTCTCATGAAATAGTCTTGTATAGGAATGTTATAAGTATATATAAGAACATCACTCACAAATTTATCTAGATTGGAAGCAGTTTGTAGATGCTTTTCCAGTTCTTCTACATCTGCTATGGTAGATAGAGGCACTTTCTTATTAATATCATTATCAGATGTAATCTCACTTAGATCTGCATTTTTCTGTTGGTCTCTGATAATAGTGGACAGTTCATCTACTTTTCGGTCAATTTCATTGATTTTCTCTTCTTGTATTTCCAAGATTCTTTTAATTTCTATTAACTATGATATTGTAGTTTCTACAGCAGTATTATCTAGAACAAACAAAAATATGAATTTTAATTTAATTTTCTCGTTAAACTTTTTGTAATGACTTTCTAAACCTTGTTGTATACCAATGTGACAGTAATTCCCATGAGTTACGTTTCTCGTAATAGTACACTTTGGAGTGTATAAGAAGGTTCTTGGATCAGGAGGCAATTTAGAGAGATTATGACTTTCTTCTGAAGATAAGGATTGTAAAATATCTAACAATGCTTTAAGTGTCGAATGGGGTACCCTATATGAAACTGCCCAGTCTCTCAATTTGTTTAATCCTGTTGAATTCGTAGGTAAAGATAACTCAAAGTTCAAAATATGGCTTGGAACAGTTTCAAATATTGAATTGTTTCATTATTAGACCTAAGTATATCTAAATTACTATCTTCACTACTTACATTAATTATTTGATCGCCAATACATTCATCTGAAATATCCGAGTAGGATATTTCATTAGAGTCTTGATTATAATATGATTCACACGTGTTTTCGGGTTTTATTCCCGCATTTCCCTAACGTATTTTAGAATTCTAATAATTTCCCTATTTGTTTTTAAATAAAAATTACGGTTTCGATTTAACGTCGTACGTTTTCCTGACATTTTATAATAATAAGTACCAAAATTTTACTCACCTTAAAAATTCACACTACACGCAAAATTCAGTAAAAAAGTATGGGTGCAAAGATTCAATGATACAAATCACAGATCATATAACTACTATTAAAAAAATATACAAATAATAATTGTAAAGTAAATGGATAAATCAATAGAGAGTTTTTAAGCCTACTAATATAACGGAG
Organism: Galeruca laticollis; assembly: GCA_963921935.1. Taxonomy (NCBI): domain Eukaryota; kingdom Metazoa; phylum Arthropoda; class Insecta; order Coleoptera; family Chrysomelidae; genus Galeruca; species Galeruca laticollis. The sequence goes on along the minus strand of OY998179.1, from coordinate 195,720,616 downwards.
ATTTTAGGTGTAGTTATGGTTAACTTTATCCACAATAACGATTACATTGAACAATAAAAGAAGTTATTTTAAGCCATCTAAAAATAACGTATTCTGTTTAACACTCACAGATCAATTATTATGACAACCCCACATGTTATTTAAATAGTAAATGGATCAATATTTTATAAATTTAACAATGGAAGAAGCTTTAGAAAATGCTATTGTTAAAAGGATCCTTATAGATTGAATAATAATAATGAAGGTTAGGTTTTATGTTTGGCACAATAAATTCTTGACGTTGTCAGATTTTCGCAAAGAAAATATGTAACAGCTTTGTTGACAAAAAACATTGTTTTATAAACTATATTGTCTTCTATAACATAAAGAAATATTAGTTTCCTTTATATTGAAGGAATTAAGTAGGTTTTAACAATTGCATGTACCAAAATATATTTGATTTTGACAACGTTGAATTGGAAAAATAACCATAAGCATAAAAACCTTCTTACGGTATTTCTCCGTTATCGTTATTAAAGTTAAGGTCTCCAAGTTTTCATTCTGCGCATTCTCAGAATAACGATAACCATACATACGTGACAAAATAAAGGGCTTAAAAACTCTCTAATGACGATGAGTCAAATAATTCAATGCCAGATGTCAATTCTTCCTTCGCGAATTAATGGCCTCTTACTCAGTATGCTTTTAGACGCTACCTTCAAAGAATATTCTGATAATCTTCTACGAAAGAATATTCCTCAAAAGATATTCTTAGGATTTGCCCCTAATCTTATTCTATGGATATTCTATTGGGAACATTCGCAGAATATCTGTTGAGAATATATATATTTACCGGATATTCATGGAATATTCGGAATATTTATATTCTTTCTAGGACATTGAGGGAATATCCCAGGAATATTGCGTGCTATGTGGGAGCCCGTGTGTCCAATGTAAGTGTATTTACCTTGGTAATCATCATACCTGCCGTTTAGAACGAAAAAACCTAAATTTTCAAGTGCTTCTACAAGTAGTGTACCCCGTACATTAATCACGTTGTCCATTGTTTCGCGGCCTTCTAAGGGAAGATCAAAGTTCAGGGGATTGCTTTCCCCAGAGCCATTGAGATGACCTATCCTTGTATTAAAATCGCCATATATGATAAACTGATCATTAGGGTATGTAAAGGTTAAATTTCTAGTCGTTTCTTCCAACATTTCTATACAAGTGCAATCGTCCAGCCCCGGTTTGAGATACACAATACCTAAAATAATAAAAACATTACATAAATTTAATCTTACAAATATCCACATATTACTTAAATCCACTATATTTACAGTTTCAAGACCCGGAAAGTCTTTTGCTATAAGGAGTAAGATACCTCCGCTTCCTCTTCCTCGTTGTTTGTCTTTCATCGCTTGACTATGGAAAAAGTTGTATTTCGTTAAATATGAAGGCAGCCTAGGTACTGATTGTGTAATCCAGGTCTCCACAAGACCAATGATAGGAAAACTATTCAAATGTTCAATGTCCTGTGTTTCAGCACCATTTAAGGTGTTTATTCCTTGGCAGTTCCAGAATAGCAACTGAAGGTTATTTAATTTACCACTACATTTTTTGTTATTTCCTTTTTTTGGTTCATTACTTGTTTTCTTTACCGTTTTCGTTGGTCCGTCGAAGTCGTTGCAATTTAATTCGTAGAGTTTTTTGAGTCATTGTTTTGGATGTTCTGAGTTGTTGATTCCTCCAACATATTTGTGTTTTTGATCCATTTCCACTGAATACCCTCAATCGTTAGTTTTTGATATCCAATTCTAACTGATTTTCCATTGTTCCTTTCTTCTTTTGCTTTGGCTCTTATTTTTTTTTCAATTTCCATTTCTCCTTTTGTTCTGTCATTATTTATATAAATCTTATTTTCTTCCATATTTCTCAACTTATATTTATTTTTCATTACTTTTAATTTCTCGGCACTATTTCCAAATTTAACTAGGCAAGTTTTAAATCCTAATTTACGGGCAGATTCTATACTAACGTCTGTTTCTAAATTTTGTTTTATAAACCTTGTAATCCCTTCTTTAAGTGCATCTGGATCGTTTGTATCTAAGGGTAGTCCCTGTATAACAATATTGTTAACTTTGTTTTCTTTTTCTAGCTGCTCAATTCTATTTTTAGTGAATTGTAGTTCTTTTTTGATTTCTTGATTTTCTTTTGTAGCATCTTGGTACATTTTGGACAGCCTATTTATCTCTTCGTTCATTTGTCTAAATTCCTTCCCATTTTCTTGCTGTTCTTTTCTTAGCTGTTGTAATTCGATTGTAGTTTGTGTTACTTGAGCTGTCAGATTTTGCATCATGCTTAATATTTGATCTATTTTTTCTTCGTTTTTAGGCTTAGTTTTAATTGGTGTCCTCTTTATTTTCTCATTTCTGCTGAAGACTTCATCATCTATCTCTCTTCCACGCTTCTTGCTAGTATCACCCGACACGTCATCGCTATCCATGATGTACGTATGTATTCCTGTCTATATTTCACACTTGAAATTCTGTCTCACACTATGTTATGTATTGTGAGATTCTGTGGGATAAATAATATTCAGTTTCCAGCACTGCGAAACTGAATTGTCCTAGATCCGGACCTGTATTTTATTTGATTCTAACCAGTAATTTATTTATTTTATTTTCGTATATCACTTAACTTGTTTATCTGGTGTTATCGTTTTTTGCATTAATTAATGTGCTGGGAATCGTTATGTTTTATTTATACACTTTGGAATTACTTGCAGTTATAATTGTTTAATAAATATCAGAAAGTAGGTATTACCTGACTTCTTATGCACTTGAACTTGCACGTGGATTGAACTCACTTTACAAATTAATTTGTGGGTTTTTACTAGGAAATTTTCGAATCATACACAGATCGATTTGAAGCACAACTATCATTTTTCATGCCAGGATCGGCTCTCCCTCTAAAATATATCATTATATTTACGGCAAAGTTTCAAAATATGATTTCTCTCTTATGAATTTGTATTTTAGCACAGTGTTGACGGATTGACTGATATACTGCTGTAACAGTAAAAGGTCCCAAGAAAATTTTTTCTATATATTTTTCAGCAATTTCTGGTCGTAAAAATGATTTTGTAGCACCAGTTTCCAATAGTAATTTTAGAGGAGAATTGGAAATTTTGAAGTAAGGTAATTCTGGCTTATTTGTAGAAATACTTAATTCGACTATATCATTTCGTCAATTTCGTGAAGCAATTGAAAATTTCCGTTTTCCGAATAATCTACTTCGTCACTGTAATATTCGTAATTTTGATTAGAAGAATGAGCTACTTCGTATTCGTTCCTCGTAATATCTGAAGTATTACCACAGATTAGAGAGAGCTGTGGCATTACTATTAAATATTTCTTCGGCAATATAATTTGGTTTTTGGTTGCGGTTATGATTATAATTTTGATTTCTAAAATGATTTGAAGTTTGTCTAGTCGAAGTTCTCATAGGGGTAGGGGGATTTGGTTTGTATTGAGGGTTTGGTTTCCATACATTCTGGGGGTTTCTAAAAACTTGATTATTATTTGGATACTTAGTAGAACGAGGCGGATTTGCATGCGTACGGGTTCTCTGGGAAATTGTTGAGACGTTGAGGGTTGTTGATATGATGGGTTTCTTATTACAAGAGGTTGGTTAGGATACTACCAATAATTTTGAGGCATTGAATTATGATATCTAGAATTATTGTTAGATTTCCTCACACTGTTATTAGAATTTATACTATTAGAAAAATGTTGGCCTTTCTGAATATAATTAATGCTATTTTCCTCTCTTATAAATTGTATAGCTTGTTCTAAACTATTAGGTCTCATAGCTCGAATTATAGGACCTAGCGGTTCCTTTAACCCTGCGAGAAATGTTTTAAACTTTGTTTAGTAAATCATGATTTTTTTGAGTCCCTTTCCGGTCCTTGACTATGTAAATCAATATAATTACAAATAGAACACTATTTGTAAGTAACTGCAAAATTCTCTCGTGAAATTGATAAGAAGTTTCATTGGTTTTCTGTCTCATATTTACTATATCCTTATCTAAACAATTTTCATCTATTTAATTTCCAAAGTTTGAAATTAATGTGTTTTTTATATATATCCAATACTGTTTGAACCACTTATAGCTATCACTTCTTCCGCTCTACCTTCTAATTTATTAAGAATATCATTTAGCAAAAGAATATTTTGGAAATTATGTAGATTTTCTCTATCAAAGTAATGGGTTAGAATAGATTCGGTAACACTTATAAATCTATGTAACTTAGTTGCATTTCCATCAAAATTTGGAATAATAGACAATGTTTTAATATCTAAAATTGGCACTGGCATATTGATTATTAAATTGCTTAAACTATTAATTATATTATTATCTAAGTTTGAATTTGAAATAAACTTATCGAAGATTTCTAACTCTTCAGAGCTATCGATTTCACTTAAGGATTCTATAGGTGAAGAGGAGTCTGACATGAACTAAATTCTTACCACATCCGTTATCTGTGTCTAGCAACGGTTTCTTCAAGATGTGCCCCTGGTTTCCACGATGGATTTCACTGAAACTGGTCTGCTTTCGATTTTCGTCAAAGAGTTGATACTCACGGATTGTCCAGGATGGATTTCTCACGAAAATCCTACTCACTGCGCCACTTATAAGTCTCCGTATTGAGAACATATTTTTGAAAAACAATTTTATTACTTTATTACAACTACTTTAAAAAACTGAATTAAACAGTATTATTTTATTATTATGATCTTTATTATTTAACAGTTAACATCAGACTGAATATGTAAAATGAATTAATTAATTAGCTAAACTAACTATATCAGCAATAAAAATATGTACAATAATCAAGTAAGCAATAAACAAAATAATGAACTCCGCTGTTAGCATCTACGGTGTTCAACCATATACGGGGTTACCAAATATAACACTCTTTACGTAGGATATCCTCATAAAAATGGTGAATGTGAAAATCGGTACGAAGCAGATTAATAAAATGGTAAATATCAACCAACGGCTTATTTTATCAAAATACAGCAAGAGCATCTTATCATTAGCTTAAGGTGTGGGGAAGTCATATTCAATATTTTTACCTAGGGTATGTCTTCCCTGCAAAATTTTTGAATCGTTAACCGTTACGAGTAGTCCGTTTCTGGCTTCAAGTCGCTACTGTGAATATGTTTACGTTATCAAAAGAAATATACATACACGTTTTAAATATGCTGAAAATTTGATAAAGATCAAATGAACAGTATGCAAATAAAAAGCAAATTCAAAATTGAAACTTTGGAAGCCGATAATTTGAAACCGCCGGCCTGTATTGCAATATATTTTTGAAATGGCGTCCTTGAGGTCACTAGTAACTGGGAGAGGGAATAGTTTGCAATGTGTTTAGAGGGCGTGGTGCCTCGATTATATTACACGGTCAAAATGATCTCTTCAACAACATATTTAATTGTCTGACAAAACCGATTAATAAAAATATCATGTAAAAAAATTACGTTTGGGGTGCTCTTACACCCCCTTATGTCCGAGATTTTTGGCTGAAAATTTTTATAGTTATTCATATACTTTAATTCAACCAAAATACGAATTTTCAGGCAACTTGTAATAACCAAAATTTCTACTACTATTGTACGACTTTAGGGTGGTCTTATATCCCCTTCTGCCTATCGTCCTGTAGAAATGTTCGAGATGGCAACCTGTTACCCATATTGCAAACCTTGTTGAAATTGTTTAACCTACTTCGTGTAGTGAAAATAAATGTTCCCTAGCTCTTGGACTTTATGTGAGAGTCTTTCAATTTAATGTTGGGAAAAACGGTGATTTTCCGGTAACCGGTGAGACGGCGACAGTGATTTCGAGTCATTTTAAACGGTGATTTGAATCACCGCAGTGACTGAGTATAAATAGCAAAGACAAATCAAAATATAAGACCAGCGCGCGTTGACTAGCGATACGTACGCATATATTATTTATGCACCTCTTATCGGTTTATTTTAAAACAATACATATTATCCTGATTGCAAATTAGCATTAAGACGAAATCGAGATTGACTAGTAACTCGAGGAAAGATTAATATAAAAGGTGTAACATAAAAATTGCAACTGGTTTAATATTATTTAATTCTAAATTGATAATTTCAAATGAACATGTTGCCATGTTATCTGTAAAAATTATATAAATTTTTAGGGTTTATTCATTACTTTTAAAAATAAATATTTTTTCTTGCACATATTACATGTTTAATAATATTTGTCACCCTCAACAGGTGTAAAAAATTTTCAATGGTTTTCGCTTTTTTAGACATATTCTAAATTAAAAATAAAAGAAAAATACTTTACTGTGGATTTTTCTATGTTTCTAATAACTTGGTTAAACGATTTTATAACTTTTTATTTAAATAGACAAGCCATAGGTATTTAACTTTTTTTTAATAAAATTGGACAGGATGAACCCGAAAACTTCGTTTTTGCCCCTAATCCAATTGTTTTGTTAAAATGACATATTAGATTAAGACATGCCATTTAATTATCAATTCATTCATATTGTAACACGATAGTGGATTTCTTGAAATGGTTTATTAACAAACAAGGAATACAATTTACAATTCTCCTAATAACGTTTACAATTTCTCGCCATTACCTAAAGTCACTAAAATTCTTGGAAAAATAGAGGCTCCCTTTATTTACAGCACAAAAAGCAGAGATAATCCAAAAAAATTTAAAACATTTATTTTATCAAATGGTTGCTAGGTGTTCACAAAATTTATTTTAATATTATTTCTCCCCGAAAGGAACAAAATAATTCCCAAAAAACGGCACGTTTGCCCCTATCCGTATCGGGTCGGGCAGCATGTTTGTATTTTCTCTTTGACTTGGTGGCGCCTTCCACCGCCAATCATTAATATCCTTATATTATCTATACCAATTGCGGCCTTCTTATTCCGTAAAAGCGAAAGTCTATATTCCTAATATCTACAATAACATCATACCGGCTTAAATCACCGTTTTTCTTTCACCTAATATTTGTAAATAATGATATTTTATATCGATTTTCGATCGGTGCGGTCTTCCAATCCTAGAGTCGATGATGCCGATATTGCAGTATTCGGTTGAAACTGAATCACTGATCACCGGATCTGCGAGAAATAAATCATCGGTAGCGCCAGTGATTTTACATTCACCGGTGAAAAATCGTGGTTACCGATATATTGACCAATACTATTTCAATTGTGTGGTGAGTATATGTGAGAATGTAAAAAAATAGTGAGTTTCGATCACATTGCATTAAGAGACATCGATATAGATCTGCACAAGGTCTTGAAAATACCCCCTGCGATACATTTAATCACACACCCAGAATTTTATTACAAAATTCTCAAAGATATTTGTAGATATCCAAAAAATTTGGTTCGTTAAATTAATTGACGATCTTCTTAGAATTTATTAAAGTTAGATATTATAAAAAAAACTGGCTACAAACGTATTAGATTTACATTTTGAGTGCTGTTGATATATTATTATGTATTATTTCAGGCATGAAATACGCTATGATGGCTATGAAAACTGTGATGGCCACTGTTGTGAGGAGATACAGAATATACACATCCTATGAAAATATACGAGACATCAAACTTACAGCTCACTTAGTGTTAAGACCAAAAGATGGATATAAAGTCTACTTAGAAGCTAGAAACTAAGATTGTAATACAAAATAAATAATGGGCAATGTTTCTACATTTTATTTTTGTAATTAACAACAGTTGTAATATAATTACATAATATTTGTAGACGGTTTCTTGGTAACATGGTGTAATATACAGACTGTTTTCAATAGATCACGTTTTTTATTAATAGTTTGATGTATGATTGGTGGAATAATCATTACAGCCCATTTTCTTCACTGGGACTTATTTACACTAACTATTTACTCTAATTACATACTAAGATCTGACTTGCAAATTTTGTTCTCTCTTCTCTTTTTAACATGACTAAATCTCCAACTTTGAAATCTGCAGGAGGGGCTGTCTGATCGTTTTGATTCTTTCCCATGACTTTATGTTTTATAAGAAATTTTCTAGCTCGCTCATGTGCAAATTGAAGTTTATTCTGATACGTTTCGAAATCGTAACGCAGCTCTATTCCCGTCTTGAGATTCTCTGGCAAATTAGCTTTACTTCCATACACTTATTCATAGGACGTATAGCAGTGGGATGTATTCGGTGTGGTATTGTAGCAATAAGCAAACATTCTAGCAGATTCACACCAATCATCCTCCGTCTCATTTATAAAACACCTGATATAATAATTGAATGTTCTGAGGCAACTCTCTATCGATTCATGATGATATCCTGTAGAAAAATGTTTAATATTTAACAATTCTGTTTATTCAGAATTTCATTTTTATATTCCGTTTACTGATATTTTCTTTCATAAGTCCATAAGAAGGTATGAAATTGTCGAATATGCATCGAGCAATTCTTAGTGCTTCCTTGTCTTCCCATAACATTGTAATACAATATCGATTATCTCTTTTACTTTTTACGAAAGGGCCTATTGTGTCTATGTACAGTGTATCTCATTTTGGGCAGTTTTGAGGGGTATCTCCCTTGTCTTTAAAGATAGAGGAGTGCAGTTTTCACGATAGATGCTACTTTTTTGTTAAATGAAAAACGGCGGAAGCAAAATTTTGATAGCCCCTTTGGTTTTTTAGATACAGGGTGGAATTGAAAACTATTACTTTCCAGGCAGCCCTCGTATCTCAGTTATCTTTAAACTTATTGAAGAAGTTAAAACTTTTTCTGATAGAATTTTTTTCTTAGAATCCAGTGACGTACTTAGCTAGGCATCGGGAGTGTACGTTTTTATTTGTACTTCAAATCCCTTGGGATTTTAACTGTCCCTTTATATCCCTTGGGTCTAACATAGTTTCTAAAATGTGAAACTAAAGTAACTACTTTAGTCTCGGAATTGCAAAAATTATTTCATTGGTAACGTACTATGACGTCACTTTTACTTTTCCTCCCTAGGGAGGAAAAGTACGACTTTGCTCCCTACAATGAGGCCAGGAAATGTATAGTTTGAATAGAGGTGGGCTTAAACAGCTATTTGTATAACAAGGGAGGAAATTGCTACTTTTCCTCCCGATGATGAAGTTTACTGCCAGGCGCGTAGCGGAGGGCAGTAATCATTAAAAGGAGGAAAAGGCACTTTACCCCCATGTTATACATATGATTTTTCCCCTCAAATAACAAGACATTTTTAAATAAGTTATTCATGAAACTAACAAACAAAATTAATAAATACTACTTAGGATGAACTTTTACGAAACTTGGCTGGGCATCGAGGATGGACTTCTAAAATGCTTGGCTGGGCATCGAGGACGGACTTTTAAAATTCTTGGCTAGGCATCGGGGAGAAAAAGTACTTTTCCTCTCTAGGGAGGAAAAGTACGACTTTGCTCCCTACAATGAGGCCAGGAAATGTATACTTTGGATAGAGGTAGGCTGAAAATTTATTTTTTGTAATATATAAAGAGTACTTTCTTAACTCCATTTAATCAGACATTTCCTCGACATTTATAAACCAGATATTTTCATTCTAACCGAGACGCTCCTAAAACCAAATAAATATTTTAATCTCAAAATACCAGAATATCGTCTACTTAGACAAGACCGCACCACCGATTCCAGAGGTGGCGGTATCGCTCTATTTATAAAAAAAGACATGAATTTCAAATTACTGCAACAAAACAACTCATCAATTGAGCATATCTCGATACTTCTTGATAATAAAACTAAAATAGTAGGTGCTTATAACACTCCTTTTAATACCTTAAAAGAATAAAACTTTTATAATATAACGAAAACTCACAGTAAGGTTTCAATAGTTGGAGATTTGAATTGCAAACATCCCTTATGGTATAACTACGCAAAAAGCCCCAATAAAAACGGAACTACTCTCCAAAGATTTTCTGCGGAAATTCGGACTGTAACATATTTACAACAGATGACCCAACCCACTTTCCCTTCATACACCACACCCCCAGTGCTATCGACCAAATTCAGAAAACACACATGAAAACACCCACATTACAGACAATATCCATAACATAGAACATCTAACACAAATAATAAAATCTCTTCAAGATACAATAATAACAACAAGGAACCTCTCAACCTCCCTAAAACCCAAAACACCCTGCCCTAACACACTCCCCGACTAAATTATTAGAACGATAAAAATAAAATTAGAAAAAGATGGCCACAGTCCTGAAAAGAAGATGACAAAAATCTATTAAAGCTTTACCAAAATACAATCAACTCCCTTATCAAGGAATATAAAAGCTATAAATGGGCCACATTTCTCAACACATTGAAGCCCGAAGAATAACCAGATATTTCAGAAAACAAACGTAAAGAAATAAATAAAATTGACATCAATGGACGCACTTACACAAACTCGAATGAAATCGCAGAAAAATTTGGAGAGTACTTTCAAAACAATTTTGTAAGCAACTGTCAGCATTTGTCACATCATGAAATCATATCAAAATCAGTTCATCAATATTTACTCACCACAAAAATTCAAAAACAAAATAATTTAGTCTCATTACACTGGATTACTTAATTAAGATACTAAACTCATATTTACAAATAAAAAAAAATTCCATAGTAAACGAAACTACAGGGCCCTACCTCATTCAGGTTGGAGTCCCGCAAGGTTCAGTATTATCACCTTTGCTTTATTCAATATTTATTAACGACATCCCGACTACCCCATACATATTAACAGCCATGTACGCCGACGACACTTGTTTTGTAGCATCCGGATCTCACAATCAACAATCTACAAACACACATTAACACTAAATCATCCCATTCTTCAACAATCATAAATGCCTCCAAAACAAAGTATTTATTATTCAGTTGGAGAGCCACAAAAAACAGCCAATTGCAATCTCAGCTTTGCATAAACGGACATAATGTTACCCCTAGTACAACGTTAAAATATTTAGGATATACAATTCAAGGTAACACAAATGCAAATGCGCATATTAGCACTCAAGTTCGTAAAGCTAAAATTGCAATGGTCCAGCTATACCCTTTAATATGTAAACAAAGTAAACTCTCCATCGAAAACAAATCAATCATATACAAACAAATAATACGCCCCATATTAATTTACTCAGCACCAGTTTATCTCACAGGAACAAATCATAACTTTCACTCCCTGCAGGTGGTACAAAATTAGTGTCTAAGAATGGCAATTAAACATCAAATACCTTACCTCCATCTTCCTAAAACCTCCTGGTTACAAGAGAAAGCCGACATAACCACTATAAAAGACGCTGTAACAAAAATTTCTACAAAATTTAACGATTATTGTCTGCCAGAAAATCTTCGAAACGCACTCAAAGCCGTAAATCGCGAAGAAATAACCCGAGATAGTGGGTGTAGGCTTCTGCATGGTACGTTAATTATTAATTAACTTGGTTGTCGTTCCCAAAACCCACATATATAAAGCTAGGAGTAAACTCAGCCAAGCCCTTTACACTGGGCTGAACTACCCCTAACCTACAATCAATAAACTAAACCAAAATCAATATCTGCTATGCCGCCTCCTCCAAAACTAAAACCCCTATCAATTATTAAGACCCTGTTTTTCAGCTGTTTTCCAGAGAATACCCAGCCGAAAGATTGGAGGAGCTATACTTATGGATAATGCAGTGGACGCAAGGAGCCATATATACTCCACACAGTAAACCCAAGGATCGCCAGACCATCGGCTTATGATTTATATGTGTATAAATAATCCTCATATTTATTGTTTTCAGGGAACAACAAACGATTGTCAATAAAGATTTTTTAAACCTCAACCTCATTTCTATAATAATAATAATAATTTAAAAATTCAACATACCCTTTTAGGCTTCCAGTGTTTCAACACAATAGCTTGTTAAAAACGGTCAGGTGTGTACATACTTTCAAATAACTGGCTTATCAGGTAAAATCGTAGTGTTATTAGGAAAGTCTCTAAAAACTGTAAAACGGACGGGAGACATATTTAATCGGATTTAAAAATATATGGCTGCCTAGAATAACCCGCACTTAGCTGCCTAAAACATGCCCCAAAAAGGGGAAATCACTTTACACAAACAATGTACCAATTCACAGACGACTTCCTAAGACAAGTAGTGATAAACATATGAATATGATCTGATTATTATTTTTCGAAATTCATACAATGTGGTAATAATGACAAGGTTAATCTAAACATCATTGAAAACAACTCAACGTTGAAAACAAAACGTTATCAGTTTCTTACAATGTAAGAAAAATACTCAAGAAGTAAATAGAAACATTGTTTTTTATGTAAAATGTAAAACTCTTTCGTTTTTTAGACATCGAAGGCTTGGAGAGATGTAATGTTATCAATGAAACCCTTAATTCTGTCTAAAAAACGAAATCTTAATGCAGATCTCTAAAACGCCACTGATTTGTTAGTTTTAAAAGTTCTTTTATTTGCACAACAACAAATATAAAAAACGATCGTGTTTTTACTAAACGATGTAAAAAAAGCTTTTAGTGATTACACACAATAAAAATTTAGTGAGAAAACCTTAATAATCAAAAAACTGTATGATGTAATAATAATTACGTTATATTTCAGAAAAGTTAACAACAACAAACAATCTTATATGTATTTGACAAAACAAAAACGACAAAACTGATGACATCCGTGAAAAGTCAAATTAACTACAGTTGTGGAAAAATAGGAGTTCTTTAATAACAATAATAACTAGTTATATACTCGATAGTCGAAATTGTGTAAAGTGAGTCAGAGCTATCTAATCAACACTTTGGTTAAAGCGCAGTTGCCATATGTATTCTAGAGATAAATGCTGTATTTTATAAATACACTTCAAATCCATTGTGTCAATATTTCAGGTACAAAAGATGCAATGTAATTAAGTCAATACCAATTTAATATATTTATTTCAAATTTCAAGCAGACTAATAATAATTAGTATTTATTAAAAATGAAAACATTTTGCAAAAAGCTACAAAAACTAAAGCAAAACTAAAACATTGTAAAAGAAAAAATAGGTTCAAATAACAGTCTTTTGTTTTAAACTAAACTAAAAGTTACTTGTTAAAAGTTAGAGTTCGTTAATCATTTTTAGTAAAAAAACTAGATACTGCTACTTATTGTACAAAAAACTTGTAGAAGGGAACAGTTTTAAAAAAGAAAACGTCTGAAAATTGAATCTAAAGACATACAAGAGTTGTAGATTGTAGAAAAATATGATAATACAGAGTAGCTAAAAACAAAATATACCACAGAAAATCATGTCAGAAAAACTGGTTTTTTTAAGCATTTTGGATTAATTTTATTTTGTCTCCGATGGTATTTTGATTTTAATAAGTGCATATATAACTCGTTACTTACTTTCCAACTTTAATTTCTGGTACAGTTTCAGTCTCGTGGCATACTTTAAGTATTTATTTTATCAGTAATTCAAAAGCTATGAATTATCATCTAAAAAATATATACAATTTATAAGTTCCGATTTTCAAAAATTCAAATTATTGACGACGCCCGGTATATGTACTATTTTAATTAAAACCAAAGCCGCCCGATATATTAGAAATATTTCATGTTGGAAGTAAATCGATTTCAAGTTAATTCCCTCACCACCGTTAACGTCAAAATTTTTAGGTAAGAATTAAATTATAAATTCCAAAAACCGAGCGTTTTGGGGATCTCTGTCTGTCTGCTGCCGTTTGCAAATTTTTTCGATCTGCTACCGCGTGTCGCAATTTTGTTTTCTGCTTCAGTTAATTTTTCCGGGAAAAAAAGAGCTTCTTCCGTATAAGTACTAGTACCGAGGTTGATGCTAAAAGATTGTTAAATTGAACATTTTTAAAGTGAATTGATAGTGCCCGACCGTACCAGACTTTCTGAGTAAGTAATTTTCATTACGAAACAAGGCGTGAGGCAGCAGTAAGTGAATTATTATTTTAGAAAACCGAATAAAATATTATGTTCAGTTTTATATTTGATTTCCGTAAACGATTTAGTAGTCTGACTGTTTAGAAATCTAGTAACATATTTTGGTAAGCCGGTTTTTTTTGTTGCAATAAGAAAATTTATTTGCAGTTTTTATATCGTTCTTTTGGAATTCGTGACTGAACCTTCAATACATTGAAATAGCATTTTAATTTTCAGATTTAGATTGTTATACCTATTGTCCTGTCCCAGATTACCCAAATACATTTTAAATTTTTTATCGATAATTGGAAATAGAAAACTGATTGTGGGGCAGAGCAGAGGCCCACCAGCTCTTCCATTTTCAGCCGTTAGAAACGTTGTATATTGCAACTGTGATTTTTTATTTTTTTATTTCGGAATTAATTTCTCTGCTATACAGTATTAGCTCGCCGATAGTAAAAAAAAATAAAACTGATTGTGGGACGGAGCAGAGGCTGTTGCCACCAGCTGTACCACTTTCAGACGGGTATAATTTTGTCTGAATTACCTTTGATTTACCTTATTTTCTAATTATATATAGTTTTATCTGACCGACAATTTAAAAAAATTTAAATCTGATTGTGGGGCGGAGCAGGGGCTGTTGCCACCAGCTGTTCCAGTTTCAGACGGGTGTAATTTTGATCGAATTACCTTTGATTTATCTTATTTCTTAACTATATATAGTTTTATCTGACCAACAATTTGAAAAATTTAAAACAGATTGTGGGGCGGAGCAGAGGCTGTTGCCACCAGCTGTTCCACTTTCAGCCGGTAGTAATTTTGTTTCAGTTCCATTTTTTTGTTAAGCTTTAGTGAATAACTAACAAGATTTTCAACCAAGTCTGAGCCCAATGCCATAGGTTGATCGATTATCTATTCTATGACACAGTTGTTTCTTTTTGCGTGTATTTGGGTAACAGCTGTCCTATCTTCCGACCAAATTTTAGAATAATTTTAACCGATAATTTGAAATTTAAAACAGATTGCGGGACAGAGCAGAGGCTTTTGTCACCAACTGCCCAACCGTCAGCCGGGAGTAACTTTTCTTGAGTTCACTCATTTTTTTTAGAAAAGTATATTTTCTCTTACAATAATAAGATTTTCAACCAAGTTTGAGGCTGTTGCCACGGGTTGATTGATAATCTAGTCTATGTTCATTAGTTTTTTTTATAAACTGGTCTGGTCGCATTTTCCCACCTATTCCGATTGACCGTCCCTACCGCGAAGATAGTTATTGTTTTTTTTCTGCTACTCACCGCATAATTACAAACTGCTTATACCCCTTGCGCTGTTATTAACAATTGCATTTTGCTTGCTTACACCTGGTTTCTTGTGCCATTGCTCACATTCTTTAATACCGGCAAACTTCGCATGGTGCATAATAAAATAAGGCTTCAACACATTTGCATACTGTACATATTTAACTGATTTGGTACCGCTGAAAATACTCAGAAATTGTTTCAAGTGTTATTTTGTATATATATATTATTGTGAAAAAATAATGCTACACCCTGTATATCAAATAATGAAGAATTAAGATTATGTATTGTAATCTAAAAGAATTTTTTTAAGTCAAAATTTTTTTTTAAACTTTTGAATGGAGACAATCTGTACGATCCACTATTCGATAGAGAAGACATACAGAAAGGACAGACTGTATAATGTAGGGATAATTGCGAATAGGTGTGATAAACAATTTATATGAAATAAATTACCTAACGAAACTTTTATCAAAGAGATCAAGTATCAAAATTTGTTCATAATAAGAAACTAATAATGCTTTATTCTGTAAAGTCAAGCTAATCTCGTAATATTTGTTGATTAAGACATTAAAATGAGATAGTGTAGATGTTTAGACATAACAGAGCAGGAAAATATAAAATAATGTGAATTTCAGAGAACATGACTTATAAAGAAAACGAATTTTCATTTTGCATACATATTTAAAGGTAACAGCTGTCATCTATTAAAACATTATGAATATTCATTTGACATACATACTTAGAGGTTAGGAAATGTCATTTTAACAATACTAAGAAATATTATTGAATGAAAATAATATAGGAAGTCTAAGCAATTAAAAACCTTAGAATATAATATCATGATATAATGGATGAACATTTCACTGGTTGAAATGAAGAATTTGAGTTATAAAATAAATAGTCAAATTTGATTGGTTAATAAACATTTAAAAAAGATCACATCGGCGACAACTGTGTTGCTAACGAAAAAAAAATCAGAATGTGAAAAAGTTGTTGATTATGGGGGCTATTGACTAGTAGGTTTTCTTTTTTTTGGGAAGAGATTTTTGGAGCAGCAAAATTTTTTTGGTAAAGTAAATCAATTGAAATCATTTGGAAGACAAAATTTGACTATAGAATTTAAAACAAATACATTATACTTACAAGAGATATATCAGTGTAAGTAGTTTAGTTTATATTAATAATTAAAAAAGGAATTGTTGAATGTTGTAAAACACTAATCATGAATTTTATTTTATAATATGGTGTCTTGTGTCTGGTGGAAGTAAAATAGCCACAATAGTTTTCGAAAAACATTGAATAGTGGAATTTGTGTGAGCTGTTTGGACTTTGAAAGAAATACAGCATCGATTCCTGTTCTGGTAGAAGCAGAATGCCAACAGGGAGGTTTTCCAGGAGGAGAATCTGGAACAAATAAAAGAAACAGATTATTGAAGGTGAACAAACAGAAATCGTGAAGTAAATAAGGTAGTACAAGTTAATTTATTAATGTATTAAGAGGTCAAGCGTACTTACTAATTTGTGAAAAAAACTAAAATTTTGTGATGCATAGACGCTGTTAAGAGTGTATTTCGCCGTTTTCTGAAAGTCATATGTTTATGAAGTTATATAACTGTATTTTACTATTATAATAATATCTCACCAGAGTGCGTGTGATTTGTATGAAAGAGTCATCCTTTTAGATAGTTGAATTTCTTAAAAAAAACACTTGTAAAAGTGTAGTGTATTTATTTTCATTAAATTAAATATTGTTTTTCCTTTTGAAGAACGTTTTTTTTTTAAATTACTTGAGTTATTCATTTCATCTGGTGACTTGTGCACCATCTACTTACCACAGGCAGAAGCTCTGAATGAAATCGATTGAACTATGCAGATATTTTTTAAGTAGGACAGGACCGTATTTAATTTGAAATCATTAAAAAAGTAACATATTCTGATTAACAAATTTATTTTTAAAAATATAAAGCATTTATTAACTTTGGCGCTAACATATATAAAATTATAAAATCATTTTATTTAAAATACTTGAACTCTACCCTGAGATGAGAAGTTTTCATGTTGGTTAAATAAACTGTTTATCATACATATTAAATCCTCAACATACCGGGCAAATTAAACTATTTTCTCACCAAATTCTATTCATAATAATATGTCGGCCCAACGTAGGGCAAATTAAATTCCCATATAAAATAAACTATAATAAAATGTCACCGCAACGTGGGGCTAATATAGAAATTTAGTAAATAATAATAAAAAGCATTGAAATAAGTTTTTTTTTACTGTATTAAAAGATTTTAAATACATAAAATGGAAAGGAAAATGACATTAAGGGACGGAAAGCAGGTAGGAGTCGAAAGTAGGTCTGATGAAGAAAGAGAAGGAAGGAGTAATGGTAGAGGAGATTTTCAGGTACAATATTTGGAACAGGGGAGAGAACATTCGGAAGAAGACATCGCAGAACAAGGTCAGGAAGAAGAAGATGCACCATTGTCAGAAGAAACAGGACAAGGGGTCAAACAAAAATCAAAAGAGAAAGAGGATATGGACGTGATGAGTATGCTCCAAATGATGATGAAAAGAATGGATCAAAACAATGAAAATATGAGGAGAGATATTAAGGGAGAAATGGATAAACAAAATGAAAATATAAACAGTTGGGGGAAAGAAATTAGAGAAGATATAAGAAAGTGGAGTGATGAAATAAGTGAAAATTTCAAGAAAAATAGTAAAGAAGAAATGAAAGAAATAAATAAAAAAATGGACGAACAAAATGAGATTATGAATAATATTAAGGAAGATATGAATAAAAATAAGGAAGAAATAATACAAGAAATAAGAGGAGAGGGAATTAAAGGAATAACGGAAATAGACAATTCACAGATTAACAGAATTAACAAAATGGAGGAGAAAGAAAAGGATTTCAAAGAAGAGATCCAAATGGATGTAAAGTTACAAAATGAAAATATAAATGATGATACTATAGAACCAAAATTAAGTAATAAAATGGAAATTGATGAAATAAAAATACAAAGACAACTAAATGAGGAGATGATAGATAGCAATTTACAGAATCTAGGAAGTGAGGAAGCTATGAAAATTTATGAAAAAGAGATTTATTGGGAAATAACAGACCCAGATGTTAATATATTGAAACGAATAGTGACATATGGTAAGACAAATAATAATAATAATAGGGGGATACAACTTAATTGGAAATTAGAGGAAATGAATAAGATATTACAAGAGACCAAGGAAGAAATAGAAGAAACCATAAGACAGAATATAGAAACAATAATTTATGCAGAAAATTTCGAGATGAGGGTAAAACTTGGCAGAAATATAAAGATAATTGATCCAAGAAATTTTAATAGGATAGTTAAAAATGAAATGATAGGAAGTAAGAGTATTATGGGAAATGGAATAACAAAAAGAAGAAACAATAATATCAAGAAATTGGAAACGCAAATTTTGATGAATCTATTGGAAGAAATTGATGAGACAGGGGATAACAAAATAAAGAAAGACAAAGTGGAAAATTTAAAGAAATTTAGGATACAAGAGAATCAAACAATAAGAGAAGAGGATAAAACGAAATTTAGGAAAAGAAAATAAAATTGAATAATAAGGCTGTATTATAGGACCGGAATCTAAAAAACGAATTAGGAATTGTAAAAGGTAAATAAGGGATATAAAAACCACATGTAAATAAAAAGTTTATAACTAACAAATAATAATTTTAAAAAAAAACATATGTAAATATAATTTTGTACATAGATAGCAATTAGGATACGTGAAGATATAATAATGAAATACATAAATAATTACATTAACAGATATAATAACAACAAAAATAACAATTACAGAGAACAGTATTCAAAGGAGAGAAGATAGAGTGATGACATATGAACATCCAAGGGAATATATTAAATTTGGGGAAGATTTGGAATTGAAAGAAATAATGGGATTGATAAATATTAAAGGGAAATTAAATGGAAAAGAAATAAAATTATTAATAGATACAGGTTCGGAAGCGTCCATAATTAAAACAAAACTAATAGAAGAAAACATTGAAAATTATGAAAACAAATTAATTAAAATACCAAAAACTACATTGATAGGAGCAAATGGAAAGAAGCTATGTGAAGTAAATAAGTCTATAATACAAAAGATTGAATTGGAGGATGGGAAAGAAGTTGAAATGCAATTACTGTTAGTGAATAATTTGGAATCAGACATAGTTATAGGAATAGATGAATTAACGAAATATAAAGCAAGAATTGATTTTGAAAAGATAGAAATTGATGGAAATAGAATTGAATTTGAAGAAGAAAATATAGAAGAATTGGAAGTTGAAGAGGATAATAAGAAATTATGGAATATAGAAAGGATTGGAAATATGGAAATATTGGCAATTGGAGAGGATAATAGGAAGTTATGGAATATAAAGAGGAGTGGAAATATGGAAGAATTGGAAATTGAAGAGGATAATAGGAAGTTATGGAATATGGAGAGGGATGAAATAATGGAAGAATTGGAATTAGTATGTGGAAATAAGGAATATGCTGAGAAAGTGAAGAATTTAATAATTAAGTATAAAGGATTAGTTAAAAAAGAGATGAGAATGGCAAATAACTATGTACATAAGATAGAAGTTAAGGGAATAGAAAATTTCAGAATAAGAACATATCCCATACCTTATAAATATAGGAAAGAAGTTGATTCAGAGATACAAAATATGCTAAAGGATAGTATTATAGAAATATGTAACACAAGAAATATAAATTAATAAATTGTACCGATATAAGAGACTCTGAGAAATGTAGAAGTAATAAGTCGCATAACGAACATTAAAGAATTTTCAAAAATGGATTTATAACATGATTTTTTTAAACTAATTCCTTTGGATGAAACTTGTAAATGAAATATGTACCTAAAAATAAAATAAGAATTTGTATACATATTTAATTATGGTATTGTAAATAGAATTAAAACTAACTGAAGAGGATACTGCAACACAGGATTCCAAAATCATCTTTGTAACAGCAACCTGAAATAAAAAGAAATGTATTATTAGTAAAATTGAAAGACAATTCTAGAATATAGTACTTGAAGTAAAATTTGCGTTCATAAAATTTTTCTTAGAATAAAAAATTTGATAAACGCAAAATTTAGGGGATGTTATTGTGAAAAAATAATGCTACACCCTGTATATCAAATAATGAAGAATTAAGATTATGTATTGTAATCTAAAAGAATTTTTTTAAGTCAAAAATTTTTTTTAAACATTTGAATGGAGACAATCTGTACGATCCACTATTCGATAGAGAAGACATACAGAAAGGACAGACTGTATAATGTAGGGATAATTGCGAATAGGTGTGATAAACAATTTATATGAAATAAATTACCTAACGAAACTTTTATCAAAGAGATCAAGTATCAAAATTTGTTCATAATAAGAAACTAATAATGCTTTATTCTGTAAAGTCAAGCTAATCTCGTAATATTTGTTGATTAAGACATTAAAATGAGATAGTGTAGATGTTTAGACATAACAGAGCAGGAAAATATAAAATAATGTGAATTTCAGAGAACATGACTTATAAAGAAAACGAATTTTCATTTTGCATACATATTTAAAGGTAACAGCTGTCATCTATTAAAACATTATGAATATTCATTTGACATACATACTTAGAGGTTAGGAAATGTCATTTTAACAATACTAAGAAATATTATTGAATGAAAATAATATAGGAAGTCTAAGCAATTAAAAACCTTAGAATATAATATCATGATATAATGGATGAACATTTCACTGGTTGAAATGAAGAATTTGAGTTATAAAATAAATAGTCAAATTTGATTGGTTAATAAACATTTAAAAAAGATCACATCGGCGACAACTGTGTTGCTAACGAAAAAAAAATCAGAATGTGAAAAAGTTGTTGATTATGGGGGCTATTGACTAGTAGGTTTTCTTTTTTTGGGAAGAGATTTTTGGAGCAGCAAAATTTTTTTGGTAAAGTAAATCAATTGAAATCATTTGGAAGACAAAATTTGACTATAGAATTTAAAACAAATACATTATACTTACAAGAGATATATCAGTGTAAGTAGTTTAGTTTATATTAATAATTAAAAAAGGAATTGTTGAATGTTGTAAAACACTAATCATGAATTTTATTTTATAATATGGTGTCTTGTGTCTGGTGGAAGTAAAATAGCCACAATAGTTTTCGAAAAACATTGAATAGTGGAATTTGTGTGAGCTGTTTGGACTTTGAAAGAAATACAGCATCGATTCCTGTTCTGGTAGAAGCAGAATGCCAACAGGGAGGTTTTCCAGGAGGAGAATCTGGAACAAATAAAAGAAACAGATTATTGAAGGTGAACAAACAGAAATCGTGAAGTAAATAAGGTAGTACAAGTTAATTTATTAATGTATTAAGAGGTCAAGCGTACTTACTAATTTGTGAAAAAAACTAAAATTTTGTGATGCATAGACGCTGTTAAGAGTGTATTTCGCCGTTTTCTGAAAGTCATATGTTTATGAAGTTATATAACTGTATTTTACTATTATAATAATATCTCACCAGAGTGCGTGTGATTTGTATGAAAGAGTCATCCTTTTAGATAGTTGAATTTCTTAAAAAAAAACACTTGTAAAAGTGTAGTGTATTTATTTTCATTAAATTAAATATTGCTTTTCCTTTTGAAGAACGTTTTTTTTTAAATTACTTGAGTTATTCATTTCATCTGGTGACTTGTGCACCATCTACTTACCACAGGCAGAAGCTCTGAATGAAATCGATTGAACTATGCAGATATTTTTTAAGTAGGACAGGACCGTATTTAATTTGAAATCATTAAAAAAGTAACATATTCTGATTAACAAATTTATTTTTAAAAATATAAAGCATTTATTAACTTTGGCGCTAACATATATAAAATTATAAAATCATTTTATTTAAAATACTTGAACTCTACCCTGAGATGAGAAGTTTTCATGTTGGTTAAATAAACTGTTTATCATACATATTAAATCCTCAACATACCGGGCAAATTAAACTATTTTCTCACCAAATTCTATTCATAATAATATGTCGGCCCAACGTAGGGCAAATTAAATTCCCATATAAAATAAACTATAATAATATATATATATATATATATATATATATATATATATATATATATATATATATATATATATATATTAAATAGGATTTGTAGTATACAAATCAATACAATCAGTGTTTTCTTCATATCTCGTAGCATCGCCGTCTAAGGGATATAGTTTTGTAGAAGTGTTAAATTCAACGAGACCCCTGGAATTTTCCGTAACCTCCATCTGAGGCTACCTGGAACTCTTAACGCTAAGGGTCAAGGGGCCGTGGAGTAAACCATGTAAAAGAAATCTGGCGCCCAAGCGCCAGTTGGTAAGAACCTGTGTGAGGTGAAGGACGCGTCACAACTTGTACAAACATAAAAATCATTTTGACGTAGTAAACAACTGTAAGGCGCTTATCGGTAGGAGTTATTACTGTAACAAATGCGCTAAAGGATACAACAACAAAAATAAACACAAATGCAAAAAGATTCCTATTTGCAAGCTTTGCAATAAACCAAAACACGACCCCACAAACAGAAATAAAATAATTTGTGAAAATGCAATAGGTTATGCTACAATGAAACCTGTTTAAGTAATCATTCACCTATTTGTGAAACAGTACACAAATGTAAGGGATGCAATAAAATCGTTGATCGTCTGAAGTATAAGCTTGTGGTACTTCTCGCTGCAAAAACTGTAACGCTTTTGTCGAGAGTAATCACGAATGTTACATGGTTCGTAAACGGGTCAAAGGAAGTATTTGTAGTGTGCCTTGTACGTTTAACCACCAAAGCGATAATGAAAACGAAGACTACTTTGCCCATTTTAAAAACCCTAAAATTTTTAGCAACGGTTTGTCCACCGAAAAAATTGAGCCCTGTACGTATTCTGAAAAGTACATTTTCTTTGATTACAAAGCGATGCAGGATACAGGTAAAGATGCTGCAAATCTGGTAATTGCGCATGATTTTTGTGCACAACAGTAAGAGCTACGATTCCTAATTTTTATTGAAATATTGTGTGGAAAACACCATTAAACCGTATATGATTTATGCAGATTCAAAACTGATATTACTCGAAATACCGTCTATAAAATTGAAAATAATTGATAGATCGAGTTTTGTTCAGGGTTCTTTGGCCTCTTTCCCAAAAACATTCGATTGGAAGGAGTTGAAAAAGGTTACTTACCACATTATTTTAACACACCCGATAATCAAAATTACGAGGGGCCCATACCACATGTACAATTGAAACCCTGTTTTTCAGGGAGAGTCGAAAATGCTGGGGCGTCATATTTATATACACGGGACAAAGTTACTCTCACAAACGAAAAGAAGTGGATAATGCTCGTAGAAAGGACCACGTCAACCTCCAGAATAGCACGGGGGTAGATGGAATTGCCAGACTATCGGCATTTATGTATATATTTTATTCCTTATACTCATGTAAATCAAACTCATAAACTATTGTAAATAAGGACAATTTAAGACAAACAAACCCGATGTACAATACTATGGCGTGGACCAAATGAAAAATACAAAACAACCCGGAAAGAAAAGCGCTCGCGACTTGTTTTTAGAATGGCACGCTCAATGACGGGTTGAATCACGTGTTTGAAAAGGAAAACAAGCATATTGCGATTCTGATGTTGATATTTTGCGAATAGGTTGTTTGGTGCTTCGAAAAAGTTTAAAGGATATTGCAAACATTGATCCTTTTCAATATTTGACTATTGCTAGTGTGTTTATGGCTATTTTCAGGTCCAAATATTTATCCAAAGACACTTTTGCAGTCGTTAAAGAGGATAAGAAAGACATGTACGGCAAGAAGTCCATCACGTGGTTGCGTCAATTTCATAACGTTCAAACGCTTTAAACACTATTTGTGGAGCACATGTTGACAGTTTCGACAAAGAGACCAACACCGTTGATCAGTATCATGGTTGTTTCTGTAGTTAGTATCTATTTTATAACTTTTGTAACAATCCTGTGAGGAAAATGACCAGCTATTGCTCAGGGGGTGTGTGCCCTTGGGCAGGTCTGACAAAGAGTTCAGAAAGGAAGAATGCAGCTGTTGCGTCGCTGCCCTCCCGGTTTATTATCCAAATAACAAAGTTAGCCGTAGCAATTCGAGCTGAAACCAAAATTAAAATTCCAAAACAATGGGCGCCACCTATCGAAACTCGATGCCTGTCGATTAGAGGTTGTAAAAAGGATAACGCAAGATATAGCAAAAATATCGCAGCTTTTATTTCCTATTTCTCTTTCTCTTTTCAATGATTTTGTTCACAAAGTTTTAATTTTAGATTAGCTTGACAATATAAACAAGGTAAGAAAAGAAAATCACAAGATTAATTATAACAAAAGTTGAAGTTGGCAGATTCCGTTGACAAATTTTGTTAATTATTACAAAAGTTAAAGTTGACAATTTTCTTTTAATTATTACAAAAGTTAAAGCCGACAAATTTTGTCTGTTCGCTTTATCAAATAAACTGACTGTTAAACTTTTGTTTATTTAAAGAGAGCCTCTAATTTGGTGACTACTTAAAACAGATTTGCTACTGTATTCTCGGTCACACTTCCGTGGTCTTGGGGTGTTATGGGTACTACTACTACAGGATGAGCCTATCTCAGCTCACGGAGCTTCGTCAGGTGAGGACATGTACTAAGTGCCAGAGGGTAAATGTACCTAAAACATCATAAACGGGGAGAATCTGATCTGACCCAAAAGTATAGAAATGGTAACACGATTCTGGTAAAAATGTTTGAATTCATCACAAATTTAGATCGTAATACAAGTGAACAAGAATCTAAATAAAAAAATTAAACTACGATTTCATTCAATGAAGTTGATTACAATTCGTATATTAATGTGATTTGAATAAATTAGGATTAAAAAGAATGTGCCTAATTATCAATTTAAAAGCAAAGTTAAAATAAACAAAACAAATGAAAAAAAGTGGCTGATTAATTTACTATAACAAGAAAATTTAGTCTAATTCTCATAACCAGAACTATGCTCCAACTAAGTGTGCTTACTTTTTATTATACAGAAAGTAAACAAGTAAAATTAAGGAAAAGAACTGAGTTATTAACATTTCTGAAAAAATATTAGCAAAACTAACTATGAAATATTTATTCCTCGACGTAATTTATTTTCCCTAAATATAATCTGAAATAGTAACCTTTTCTATCTGAGGGATAGAAGGTCCCAATATCTCCAGCTAACTGGAAGAATATTTTAATTTAACGTTTTACTCTTCGTGTAAATTCCCAAGAAAAAATTAATCACGGATATCTTTAATCCCAATCAAAAACATCACGCTATCAGAAAAAAAAAGTAACAGAATTTATGTTTTTATTAGAATACCTGTCTGTCCTATAGAAATAGGGATCCCCATCCTCCACACTTTCGAGTGAAAAGTATGTGTCTCATAAAAACCATTATTGAATAAAAAGCACCAAAATAAACTCGAATATTTGTTTTATCGAAAGTTACTTTACCACTTAATTCCACGAAGAGAATAAATTTCAAGCTGATTGTCAAATTATTAAGCAATCGTTAACATACCTTTGAATTTTACTTATCCTAGGTAATATTTCAAATTTTCACTAGACACATCAATTTCGTTCCAGGTTGGAAGTTGGAGAGATCTCCAGAAATTCATTTTTATTTTCAAGATACCTCGCTGTCCCACCAGTACTTATACACCTGTCTCTCTCTTACTACAGTGACTTAATTGCTTTCTTACTTCTCGAAAAAACAATAATTACCATAGGTACCTGTCGCGTATTATTCTTTGAGTAATAACTTGAAATAACATGAGTAACTACATTCCTATTCTCAAATACTATAAAAGAGACGATTTATCCTAGATATCGTTACGGACACGAAATGACCGTAACACTTTCTGGAACAATTTTTGATAACAGGAAATCAAAATCTTCAGGTGTCATTCGAGTAGTGTTTAAATAAATTGCTTCTATCATTTGTTTGAATATCCTGAATAATAGTCAGTGATTTCCTGCTTTTAAAAAAATTTGACACCCAAAATCTTCTCTTTTTCTTTTTTTTCACCTCTTTTTTCAATAATTGAGACATAATAATAATAAATGATGCAGCACACAGGGCCGGTGTGTTTCTCATTATTAAAGACGTGGCTCTTTAATTATTATTATAATTTAATATTATAAAATAAAATAATAATAATAACCTTCAACATTTAAAAAATGGAAGCTTCACAAACTTTGCGACAAATTGATTCAAACAACACTGTTTGTACAAATGTTTATTAGTTTATCAGCATTTACAAACATTTGCAAATGATGTTTGCGAATGATTTTTTGGTGAGTAACCGTCTCAAAAGTCGTCTCTTTCTAGTTGAGATTAACACACCTGCGGAGGCAAAGCGCCCACATCATTTTATTACAAGCTCTGACAAAGATAACACAGATGTTTTTTAATTAATAATAGTAATTATTACCCAATAATTATTACTCAATTACTGTTTTAAATGAAACTAACTGTTTCTAGATAATTCCATAATATATTAAAAAAATGTTAAAAATTCTAAGAAATTAACTGTTTCGATATTAAATATCATCGACAGAATGACTAAAAGAATGTTCTCAAAACATTTTGTGAAAACCTGACGTAACGTCTATAACTGAAAACCATTTTGATCTGCCTCATTGATCTAAAATTGAATCTATTCTGGGTAATGGGAATTTATCAGTGACTATTTTCTTGTTTAGTTGTCTGAAATATATTCATATACTCCATGCTTTTCAATTACTAGTGGATTTCTTGGGTACAAGTAATACTGAACTGTTATAATCTGATGTTGACGGTTCAATAATTCCATGACTCGGAGTTTTTGGACTTGAAGTTTGAGAATTAGGTGTGCGCTAGTTTTTATCTGCTTCCACTATATAAACTAGACTATTGTTAAATTAAATTGACTGTCTCGACCTTTACTTCGTGGAATATGCTCATATTAGTGTTTTTAAATGAAACTCAAGGCCTCTAGTTAATTCCACAATATAATACAAGTTATTGAAAATTCTAAAAAATTGTCAATTTTTACAAGCAGGTAAGTTGATTTTACCGCGAAATTCTTAGTAGGTATTGACAACGGATGGTGACTTACTTACCACCCATGGGTGGTGAGTTCGAATCATGCAAATATTAAAAAAAATACGTTGAACTTCAAGCAGTCAACATTATTTATAATTATACAATCACAATTTGTAACATTATTGATACAATTATGATAGCTTTCCTCATGTTTATTGATTTTCAAATTCTTCCCCAACTGGTCTGACAACAGAGGCTCAATATTGTCGGACTGATCCATTGTAATGACCAGATGCGACGTACTCTATTAGAAACTACAGATGAAGTGTCGTTATGAAGAATCCTGTGGGCTACTTCATTTTTGTTACATAAACTGTCAGCAACATCACTTTCTGGAATCGGCGCAGATTTCCACCCACCGTGTCTCTTGGTCACTAAAACATCTACTGCTGTATTAGCAAGTAACATTGCCGATGTTCTCCTGAACGAATGCCCGGTATGTTTTATGATTTTCAAGTTTCAAAAACAGTGCTATCTTTTTAGGAATTGTGGAAATGGTATTCTTACCGACTGGTTGATTACAGCATTTGCCTGATTGGTAGAGTACAAGGAAGCGTGAATAGTCTGCTTTAATCTCTAACCTAATCGTTATATAGTTCTTGACAATTTCAAGATAACAAACACTACCTGGACGAGATGTAATTGTAAACGTACGTGATATACCGTTTTTAGAATCTGGATTAACAACAATGTCATTATTATTTTTATGATTGACGTCCTCCATCCTAAGTTTGTATAATTCATCAGACCGACATGCGCCTGCAATGCCTAAGACTGCCTCTACCATAAGCAAATATGAGTCAACAGGTGCTTGCAAGAAAATTTTTATTTGTTTTCTTGTCAAAACGCTCGATTTCTTAGGTTGGTAGCTGTAATTCTTCCGTTTTAGAAATGCTCTCAGTTTAGGGTATTTTGATATATCTATGTTTTCTTCAATGAAAAAACTTAATTTAATCATGGAATACTCGCATCACAAACTTGTCGACGTCTTTATGTTTCAGACTTTTCCATGAAATATGCCAACAGCGATGTTTCAGAAATATCAGCATTTTTGCTCTGACGCCATTCTTTAAGTGCTCTATCTATCATATCGCCCTTCCAATTTTGCAGGAAATAAACTGTTGCAAGCCGCCTTTGCTAACAACCTTAGTAAAAACAGTGACAAAATTAAAGCGATTTCCATTGCATCGAACATGTTGCACGGGTTGACATAAAAGTGGCAGCAAATTATTGCGATCGATGCACGAGTTGAAGGCATTCGCAACCGCGACTTATATTCATAATCGTCAAAAAATGTGTAATGTCGCTGTCAAAATGAATTGAGAAACGTAAAATCTGATTTATTTCGTAAACTGTACCTGTGGGAGCAGATAAAACGTACCCAACACAGGAGTTAAGTATTATGACCAGTTCCGGACTGATTTGCCAGCCCTCGCTACTGCTCGGGTGCAAAATCATCCTCGGCTGGTAAAAACTCCTTACCTACCTTGTAGTGTAAATAACTATTATATATAAAAGGAAAATAGCCAACAAATAAAAAATCGCACGTATAGAATAGATTTATTCCTGTTATTCAAGGGTTGGAACGGTGCGACCTACTCTTCTAACCATTTATATAACGCATCTCAGTGCAGGCAAGCTTAAAACGGTATATTTCGGAACTGCTCTTAAAAAAATAATAAGTCAGGGTACCATTGGGAAGAGAATTAAACGCCCATCAAAATGATGTGCCACTGTGCCCCCTTCTCATTTAAGATTCTAATTTTCATTTGAAGTGTCCTCCTTGTAATAAAATTGACCTGTTTTTTGATGTTTCGGCGCAATTTCGACCAAATATTGTAATGTGTCTAGTTTTTTTTTGAAAACTTATATTAAATGAAAAAACGTTACTTAGAAAACTAGTTTTAATTAACAAAAATAATCTAGATGCCAACAAATAACAACAAAATTCAATTTACTCTTGTAAATAATTTGTACTTTTATAATAACAGAGAACGTTATGATTTTTGCAAATTTAAAATAAAAAAATATATTTAAAAGTTATTATTATATAACAAACATTATATTGTAAAAATATCCAATAAAATCGTATGCTTAATTTTTATTTAGTAATAAAATCTGCTTTTTATGGCACAATATATATTTTTTGGTGCAAAAATCATACTTCAGATCTGTTTAAATACAAAAAATTTTGATGTAATTTTCGTAGATACTATCCACAGATGGCATAAATTTTCAAACTTTGGCTAAGAGAATGGCTGTTCTACTTGGTATGTAAACCTAGAACAAACAATAAATTAATTCAGTATATTTATGGGTTAAAACAAGTCACTTATTTCTCTATGAATCTGTATAATTCTTATAGCAAAGCTGATCTTGAACTTTTTATTATACAAATGAATCAAAATGGTAAATTGTTATTACATCAATAAAATCTTTATTCTAAAAAGTACAGTAGGCGCTCGCTAATCGGACCATTAAGTTGTCTGATTACTGGAAGTGCCCGACTATTCGTGTCCAAAATATTAGAGTCTGGCATTTAAAACACACACAATTTGATTAGGCTATAAAGTTTAATACAAAGTAGGGTACATTTATTGAAAAACTATACCTTTAAAATTAAGTCAAATAATAATATGCTTTACATATTTGTATGTACTGATCTCACATGTTTTAATTTTACTGTCTATTGTAGATTGTTTCTTCCCTTTATACATTTTTACAAGTACATCATTCTTCAACTTTCGCAATGCAATCTGTTTTTACCCTTACTGTATGGAATCTACTCATGTTGCCGTTATAAATGAAACTAACTGTTTCTAAATAATTCCACAATATAATGAAAAAATTATAAGAATTTTAAAAAAAAGTTACAATTGTTTGTATATCATGAAATATCGTCAACAAAATGGCAGATGTTACATTTCATGTGATGCCTACCTGACAATTAATGATTATTTATGTAAATTAACTATCTCGACCCTTACTTCGTGGAATCTACTCATATTTGTGTTTTAAATGAAACTTACTGTTTCTAGCTAGTTCCACAATATATTGAAAAAATGTTGAAAATTCTAAAAAATTGACAATTGTAACGATATTAAATATCATCGTCAGATTGACAGAAGTTACATTTCATTTTAGAGCTATTTTTTATACCGCTAACGCCTGGGATGAGCTTAAGGAAAAAGAAGAAAGTCATTTTAAACATATTAAAAAATGGCTGTCTCATAAACTACTCACAATAAATTTAGATAAAACAAATTATATCCCATTTAGGTGCAATAAATCTGGCCTACCCACTTTTAACCATATAACTATCAATGCAGATGATAGTAATTACCGCATCCAAGCTGTGAATAATGTTAAGTATTTAGGTGTTACAATCGACTCACATCTTAGGTGGTATGAACATATAAAGTTAACTGTAAAAAAGTTACAAGTGATATTATATAAAATAAAGTATTTAAAAAAACTACTTCCTGCGCATTCCTTAAAACTTTTATACTATGCTCTCGTCCAAAGTCATCTTCGCTTCGGAATAGTGGGATGGGGAGCTGCATCAAAAACCCACATACACTTATTGGAGATAACACAGAAACGTTTTTTAAAGGTGATTCTGAATAAACCCTACCAATATTCATCTGATCAGCTGTATACAGGGTGTCTCAAAATTGACGCCCGTCCTTTCAGAATATGAATCGGGGGGCTAAAACGAATTAAAACGTAAGAATAAAAAAATTGCGTTATGTCCATGGTTACAGAGTTATTGACAAAAAACAAAGATCTAACATTTAATGTTTACACTTTATTAAAAACGAATATTTGTTACAAAACAAGAAATTAATTTATAAAAGGTGTTCAAACAAATCGCCTCCTACTTCAATGCAAATATTTGCACGATTTATCATTGAATCACGAACCCTCTGTAGCATGTTTTCGTCTATAAATGTCACAGCAGCGTGAATACGAGCTACTGCATCTTCCGCACTCTCAACAGGTTCAAAGTAAATTTTTTCTTTCAAGAATCCCCAGAAGAAAAAATCTAATGGATTTAGATCTGGAGATCTAGGAGGCCATAGTACGGGTCCACCTCTTCCAATCCAACAGTCGGGGAATGTTTGATCTAGTAATGTTCTCACTTGTCTACCATAATGTGCAGGAGCACCATCATGTTGGAACCAACAATTCAATCTAGTTGCTAATGGAACTTGATCGAGAAATGGCAGTGGTAAATTGTCGTTTAAAAAATGAAAATTCGATGCTGAACTAAGTCGGTTAGGTAACATATTTGGGCCGATTACATTATTATTTAATAATCCAGCCCAAATGTTTACTGACCATTGTCTTTGGTGACATCTTTTACGTATTAAATAATGGTTTTCATCTCTCCACTCGTGCAAATTATGAGTATTTATAATCCCTGTCTGGGTAAATGTACACTCATCAGTAAACATAATATTTTCTATAAAATGTGGATCATTGTTTACGTTATCCAATAACCATCTACAAAAATTAATCCAAAGCTCCCTATCTCCTTCATGTAAAACTTGAACTTTTTGAGGCCTAAATGGATATAAGCCATTCCTTCTTAATAATCTATGAATGGTATCTTTTTGGAAATGCGTTTGTCTCGATGTAACTCGAAGACTTGTATTTGGTTCCGCTTCAACAAAATCAAGAATTTGCTCTTCTTGGACGACGTTGAGCGTAGAATGGCGTCCTCCCTTATTTAATCTGGGATTTAAATTACCTGTTTCCAGTAATCTTTGTTCAGCCCGTCGTATAGTTATTGCATCAGGTTGCCGTCGATTTGGGAATTTTACGGTATATGCTCTAGCTGCAGCACTGGCATTATCATTATGCGCACCTAATACTTTTAACATATCAACATATTCTCGATTGGAATAATAACGTTCCATTTTTAAAACAAATAACCGTATGAAATTATACTTATACTTATTATAACAAAAGTTGACAGAACTAATAATTAACATTTAACATTACCACAGCAACCTATGCTACTCATTTGTTTTTAGCTGACTTCGTTTTTAATAAAGTGTAAACATTGAATGTTAGATCTTTGTTTTTTTGTCAATAACTCTGTAACCATGGACATAACGCAATTTTTTTATTCTTACGTTTTAATTCGTTTTAGTCCCCCGATTCATATTCTGAAAGGACGGGCGTCAATTTTGAGACACCCTGTATAGACGCAAAAGTGATGGATATAAGGAAATTGTTCTATTACTGTACAATTACTAAATTTCGCAAGACAAAGGACTCATTCCCAACAACTATACATTCCTATGATATCCCCCAGAAAACACACCAACCTGTACCCCATATGACAAAAACAATGTTGCCTCAATGAAACTCAGTGTCTTGGTCCTACTTTACTACTGACTCTATAAGGTTTGCTGATGGCATTAAATCTTCAGGCTCAAAAGAATCTTGTCCTTCAGCTGAGTCCAGTGAAGGCCATAACGATGATCTTATTGCTGACTGAGATACGGTATCCCAGGCTACTGCAACCATGAATACTTGATTCCAAAATCACAATGATGTCAACATTACGGCTAATAGCCTCAAAC
This sequence comes from Galeruca laticollis, assembly GCA_963921935.1. Lineage (NCBI taxonomy): Eukaryota > Metazoa > Arthropoda > Insecta > Coleoptera > Chrysomelidae > Galeruca > Galeruca laticollis. Next base: position 195,687,446 of record OY998179.1, on the reverse strand, counting down.
AAAATATGTTTTTTGTACCTCTTTCGTATTTCAATTATGTTTTGGTCCATAGGTTGTAACAGGGGAGTGCAGTTTGGAGGCATGAAAAAAACCTTAATGCGGCCGTTTTTTGACAATAACATATCATTTGGTCCTTGTCCTGGTGCACTATCATAGACAAGTAGCGCATTTTCAGGTTCTCTTTTTTGAGAAACGAACGTACTTCAGGTACAAAATCAGTTTGGAACCATTCATGGAAGATTTCTTTTGTCGTCCATGCCTTATTTTGACCTTTATAAGTGACAGGCTAATTTACATTTTTAAATGATCGCGGATTCTTACCTTTGCCAAGAACCAAACGCGTCTTCCAGTGGCATTTGAGTAGGGTAAAATGGTTATTTGGTCTTTTGTAACTAAACCAGGTGTACAAGCTTCATTTTGATGAACTTTTTCGTGGCAATAATTTCCTCAACAATCCACTTTCAGCTGCATTGTACACCTGGTTATCTGTAGGACCTAGTTCATCAACAAGCTCTAGAAAAAGTTTAATAAATGGCGTCACTAGACAATTTTTCTCCAGTCACAGTCAACAGACAAATACAATACCGCACTTTAAATTTTGCAAACCAACCACCACTTGCTATAAAATCATCTTTTCCATACATTTTGTTATAAAAAACTAGACATTTTTAATTTAACAATTCAACATTAACGGGGGTGTGGCGTGTACATTCTTTTACAAACCAAGAATAAAGTGCTTCTTGAATCTTAGAAAATTTACCTACTTTCATAATTTGCCACCTTCGGCATATTTTACATTTCTTAATGTTCTCTCTGCTACTTTTGATCGAGTAGGTGGTAGTACGCAGAATATTATGTTTGAGCTATGTTAGCAACCTTCTCTGGCTTGTCCAACTTTCTTAAAATCCCCATTTTAACACTGAGTGTTAGAGTCTCATGTTTTCGTTTGACCATTGACATTTCACAATCAGTTAAAGATTAAGTACACATGCGTTATGGTTATGAAGCGCTACACTTCACTAAGACTGACTGATACTGCCTAATAATAAGTTTTATGTAGTGGCGCCAAGCAACAGGAGTAGTAGGGGAGGAGTGCAATGAACTTGCTTTTGTCCGATTACCGAGCGGTCATCCACCAAAACCGACTGATTACTGGAAATTTCCGATTAGACGGCGCCTGCTGTATTTTACAAATTTTAGATATAAAGTCTAAAACCCAATAATATTCAATTGTTTGATATTGTGGAGCAATGGTGGCTATCTGACTTGCTTTATGTTTTAATAATTAGCTCGCATGCAGGCATGATGGGTTCGCGAAATAGTGGGAGACAATAGACATACTCCTCGGTAGGGCTCCGCCTGCAGTCATAATAAAATGAGTATGTGTACTATAGTGGAACCTATAAGAATAAAGTTACCTAAGATGAAAATAAACTACCAAAACGCAACGCCTACTTAAATTTAATATATTGTTAAGTAAGTGCCCAAACCATTACATCGAAATGCTACACATATGCCGCCATTCGCTTCCGGACTATAAACAATCAAATTACCTCGATTAGTTGCCTTTACATTGCAAGTGAGTTCCTTAGTCACCTTAGTCTCAGTGATACAGAAATATTTCAAAATGAAACATTTGTTGAATGGTGCATTATTTCAATGATCGGCGAGCGACTTTTGAGTCTTACTTTCCTGAAGAACTAAATACGAAATTGAAAATAAACTTATGGATTCAAAATCCTTTTTCATATAAATTGCAGAAGCCTGAAATTATGTCCAATCAGATCAACGAATCATTTTTAGAAATGACATCAGGCACAAGCTTGGAATCATTGCTCAAAACAATTTCACTGAATGATTGTTGATACAGGGTTCGTAATGACTATCCTCAACTTGCCACAGAGGCTTTGAATTTTCTTCTCACGTTCCCAACAACGTGCTTGTGTGTAACGGGATTTTCAGCATATACAGCTATAAAAACAAACTACCGCAATAGACTGGATGCCGAACCAGGCATAAGAATTCAACTTTTTTCTATCAAGCCTGACATTACCCAGTTGACCTTTATTTGCTTACTAACTTACTGTATCTACCTTTTTTTGAATGATTATTAATAAACAATACATATATAACTGGTTTTGATTTTAGTCTAGGATTTTTGGTTCCGTTAAAAATTGAGTTCTGGCTTGCAACGTGAACAGTTATCCCAAACGTTTATCGAGCCTTATCACAAAAACGACGGGCTAGTTTGTTTTTCAACCGAATCGAATCAATAATATTAATAAAATCTCTTTATATACTTATTATTAAAATAAAAATGGAATATGTAATTAATTTAAAATTCAACAAGTGCATAAGCAAGGGTGAAATAAAAGTAAAGTGAGAAATACGAGAGAACATATATTATAGGACGGACATTTACAGGCATAATCGGAAACATACAGGGCGAATCAAAAAGAGAGAAATAAAGGAAAAAGGAAAGATGGATACAGAAAGTAGTGATGGAGACGAAACACGAAAAAGGAGGAGATAATTCAAAGTAATTATCAGAAAAGGCAAAGTATGTAAACGATCCTTAGACAAACCAAAATGTAACACAGGACGTGAATCTTTGCTGATTGAAATGATTACTAAACTGATAAAAAAATTATAATGGGCATAAAATATATTAGAAAGGAACAATAATAAAATAGGCAACACTTTAGGGAGCAAGAAGAGAAAAACAAGAAACTTTAAAAAGAATTGGAAGAAATAATACAACAATTGGAAAGGAATATTAAAAAGACGAAATTGGTCATCAAAGGAATACCGATTCAAACAAAAGATGACAAGACACTTAAAGAAGAGCTAGAAGAATTTATAGAGGAAAACCTAAAAATCGAATGGGAGAAAAAATATGCAGCATAGAAACAAACTGCATTACAGATAAAATGACAATTCTAAGATAAAAGGAACACAAAATATACCTAGAGTCAGACATGACAAAAAAAGAAAGAGAGATAAGAAGAAAGAAAGTAAAGGGAGAAAGCAACAATGGAGTTTCAATCAGGTGAAAGTGGGATACATGAAGATACATATAAATGGAATGAAATGGAGATGGAACATGGACGACAATAAATTAGTACTGGACTCAGTCAAAAATATTCCAAAAAACGGATAAACAAAGAACAAACACAGGACAGTATACAGATATCGACACAGGCTATGTAAAAGGTCACGAATGAGACAGAAAAGCCGACTTTAGACAAGCGAAAGACATAGAGATTAACAGGGAAAAAGGATAAACAGAAAAAAGGAAAATACAAAAATTATGACAAGGATAGAACAAAAGAAAGCAAATAATAACATTGGGAACATGAAATGTAAAAGGAATACACGGAAAAGAAAACGAACTGACAGCAGAGCTAGCAAAAATAAAAATGGACTATATAGAAATAACTGAAACGAAGAAGGAAAGTGAAATAATGAAAGTAACCAATGGATACTGGATGTATTGATCTGGTGTAAAAAAAAGAGGAAAATGCAAGAACGAGAGTAGCTTTGCTAATAAAAGAAGAAACAAAATAAAAATGTAAAAGAAGAAAAGTTTATAAATGAAAGAATCATGATGGTAAATATTAAAGAGAGTGAATAAATAACTACAATATGACCAAATGAAGATGCCAAAAAAGAAGAATTATAGGAGGAAATAGACAAAGCAAAAACAAAATAATAATGGGAGACCTAAACAGAAGAGTTGTAAACGAGAACAAAGGCATAGAATGGCGCCTAGGTAGAAATGGAGAAAAACCGTGAAATGGAAATGGAGATGGAATAATAGACCTATGTCTAGAAAATGAACTAAAAATAGGGAACACACATTTTGCCAAAAAAGAAGTATATAAAATAACCAGATAAGTAATGTCAAGAAACGAGAAATTATTAATATTCTATTTTCTAACAAATAAAGAACTATGGAAAAAGATAAAAGACATAACAGTAAGAATAGGACCAGAAATAGGGAGCGACCACTTCCTCTTATCAATGAAAATTGGAATGAAACATTTATAAAAAAACGTAAACTAGGGAAATCCCCAGGACATGACAAAATAACTGCGGACTTGCTAATCGCAATGCCAGAAAAAGCAGTGAGTTATCTATCAAAGCTCATGAACGAAGTACTTGAACATAAAACACCTGAGGACTGGAATTTGGGGATCATTACCCCAATATACAAAAATAGGGGATAACAGATAATGTCGAAATTACAGAGGCATCACATTAACTAGTAGTGTCCAAAGAGTATGCCAAAATTTTGGAGACAATGTTGAACACACATTAGAAGAAACGCAGTTTTGATTCAGACCAAACAGAAAACCGAAATATACACTGCCGCTTCATAGACCTGACAAAAGCATTTTACCAGGTAAAAAGAGGGGATATATGGAAACTCTAAGAACTGGAAGAATGTCTGAAACTGCAATAAGAGAAATACAAAGGCTGTGTGAACGTACTCATAATTATATAAGAGAAATCAGAACCATTTGAAACAACATTAGTGGTAAAACAAGGATGTATCTTAGGCCCACTATTATTTGCGTTGATAATAGATGAAGCAATTGAAGACACAATTAAAAAAGTTGAGACATATTAAGTAGGCTACTGGTAAATGAAAAAGGTACTAATATCAGAACTCTGCTAAGCGGATGATATGGTCATTATAGGTGCAACCAACAAAAATTTGAAAGAAAATCTGGAGATATTCAAGAAGGCGCTACAAAATATTAATATGAGGATAAACGAACAAAAAACAAAGACCATGATAATAGGGAAGAAATAACAAAAGCATACAATGCATACAGGAGAAGAGGAAGATATTGAACATGTTCAAAAATGCAAATACTTGGATTCAATTATATTAGAAGATGGGAAATTAGAGGAGGAAATACAGGAAAGGAGAGCAGCAGGAGGAAAACTGTTGAACAGTATCAAAAATACATTCCTGGGGAATAGGGAGGTACCCAAAGAAATTAAAACTCAAGAGAGACTTAAAATGGGACGATATAAAAAGGCTAATGCAGGAAAGAAATGAGTCGTGAGCTGGAGAAGAATACCAACAAACTCAACTCTGCTAAACAACCCACACCTATAAGGGTACAGGATATAAGGAATAAGTAAGTCAAAATTTAGCTTTTTAAAAGGGTTCTGTAACCAACAAAGTTTGAAAAGAATTTTAGATGAATACTTCTGATATGGATGAAGTACTAATGTGTGAATTTGACGAAAGCATCACTTCAAATGTTATTTATTATTCTTGTAAATATTTCACACCTTTTCTTATAGATAAACATTTAAAAATATTTTATTTGTACATATTAATTCAAAAAGATCAAGACCAAGTCGCTTCATACCTTCATCCCTCCTATCTATAAATTGTATGTTGTTAAGCTACTAAAAAGTACATTTCAAATATGAAATTCAATTTAAACAGCATCGTCTTGTTTTGTCATTATTGTATATCCGTATACAGGGAGAAAAGTAGATTCTTTAATATTTGATTTAAAATGAATAATAGTTCAGTAATCTGTTAAAAAAGAAATAGTATACCTGTACATAGTTTCTTCTGCCAGAATACCCTTCCGGTGTTGTAACAAAGGTAACAGATTTATCTATTCTATCAAATCCACCAAATTCTTTATCATCAGAGCTTAAAACAATTTTGTAGCTTCCTTCGACTTCTACTCCGATTCTATAGTCAGCAAAGCTTTTTGTTGGATGGAAATTGAAAATAAATACAAGACCTGCTCTCTCGAATGCTATTACCTAAAATAAAGTGTATTGCAATATTTTCTTAATAAACGTAAAATGATAGAAATTTATAAAAACAGAATATAACATTGCTATTACTTGGCAACTGCCAGTTCATCTTAGGGTTCATGATTTCTCGAGCTTATCAATTTCTCCGGTCCTGAGAATTCTCGGGTGATAGAGAAATTTACATTTATGTATTTTTTTGCATATCCTTTCAATTTAAATAATGAAAAATAACACAAAATTAAAAATTTCTATCATAAAAAATATCTGGTTTTAAATCAACAAATTAAGTATCAAAATAATTATAAAACCTTTATTGACTGTTTTAACTTTCATAAGTACAGGAACTAAAATTATTTTCTCTTGAAAACAAAATCTAAACACAAAATAACAAAGTCTCTTCCAAAAAAACATAATCTCTTTCACATAAATCAAAATTAAAAACAAAATCTTCTCTTAAAAGACATATTAAAATTCAAACATTAAAACTTTCTACGAATTTCGGAGCTAAGCTGACATATAATTATAACCACAGTACCATTTTGGCAGTCTATTTGAGAAAAAATCAACTTAAAACAACGCAATGTCAGTAAAACAATTAGACCTGCTTACCCAGTCATAAAATATGCCTTTAGAAAAACTAAAGCATTTATAGCTTTATCAGACAGGCGGTTCCTTATTTTATTAACTAAATTTCCTGAAATAGAAAACCCCCTTTCATTTTCCGTTGAAGTAGGCGTAACTAAAAGCAATGCTTTGCACATTGATTCCAAATTTGGAGACCTCTTCCCAGTCTGTTCAAAAAATAAAAATTCTTTCTTTATTATAGATTTTGAGAGTGCCACTGAACTTGACTCTTAATTTGTCGCAATACTCGAAATGCCTTTAATAGCTTTGTCTAATTGAGTTCCGAAGATGTCGATCAAAGAGGTTATGGTGGCGTTTATAAGCCAAACACCAAATGGAAAATAGTCTTCTTTTACAATATTTTTTAGACACAAATATTTCTCGAGTTCTGGACTTTTCTCGAACTTAATTACCCGGGAACAAAGCCCAACAATTGTTCATCTTAATATCTATAGTTCTTTTAACATAACATGTTGCTAACGTCAGTTTTACTATATTGTTATGACTCCATATTCTCTTTTCAAATTTCTATCGCTTTTGTTGATAACTTTCGACTTCGTGTGGCATTAACTACAGGATTGGGAATTAATTTAACGAAACATAACAGTTAAGTAAGAGGGCAATAATAAATAGTATTGCATTTACGGGAATTTGGGGTGAATAGGACCGTATGAATAGGAGGTGATAAGGACCTGTCCTAATCGCCCCCATTCATGTTTTTACGGTCCTCATCGTCCCCATTAATTTTATATAACTCTTCTGCATTGCCAGAACAGCTTGGTTGCCCTGGTAGTAGTTTTTTTTCCAGGTGTGTCCTCCAATTCAATTTAGAATCGAGAGTCACTCCCAGATATTTCACCTCTTTAGATATTTCTAGTTTTTCTCCGATCGGTTGTACTCTGCCCCGGGGAAGAGCTATTCTATTCGTAAAAGCAACTAGTTTGGTTTTCTTTGGGTTGACTGTGAGGTCCTCTTTAAGGCACTAGTCTTCCACAATTGCGACCGGGAAGTTCCCCTTGGTGACAATCACTAGGTCGTCCGCGATGCCCTGCGTCCATACGCCTTGATCATTTAGCCTTCAGATCAAGTCATCCACAATTAAATTCCACAATAGTGGTGAAAGTACTCCACCTTGAATACACCTTTAGTTGTCCTGATGGTGTACGTTATATCATGCATGTTTGCCGATATTCTCCTATGCTCAAGCATGGATCTTATCCATCTGCATGTGGTATTGTTTATCCCTCTTTTTTCGAGGGATTTGTTTATTGATGACATGAATGTGTTATCAAAAGCACCTTCGATGTCTAAAAATGCAGCAAGGGCTATTTATTTTTGGTTCAGACTCATTTCAAGACTCGAGCCCAAATTATGCAGAGCATCTTCTCTTGATTTCCCTGCCTGATAGGCCCATTGTAGTCTGTGTAGAGGGATGGTCTTAAGCACTCCTTCCTGCAGATGCATTTGTATGACTTTTTACATGGTTTTCACCATGAATGATGTCAGACTGAATGCTCTGTAAGATTTGGCCTGGGTGTACGTTCCTTTCCCTGGTTTGGGAATAAACACCACCTTTGACTGTGTAATATCAGAACTAAAGGGCATAAAATGATGTCAATTCCCTCTTGCAAAAGCTTGGGAAATATGCCTCTGGTCCTTAAATTCCGTAAGGATCAAATGAATTTACAGCCTATCTAATAAGGTGGGGTCTGAAAATATCATTTTTTGTTCATTTCCAGTCCTCTTTGGTAGTCCTTGTTTTGGCTACCAGCCCGTTATCGTAATTTGGATCTATGTTTGGTAAATGGTCTGTCAGAAAAAATAACACAAAAAGATAAAATATCAATTTCCCACAAACTGAATGACACCAACCAGATATTTTTCTCAAAAATGAAACCAAAAATAAATAAAAACAAGCAAACACACACAGTGTATCAAATTCTTTGCCAAGACGGCCCCAATACATACATTGGTCAGAGTAAACAATATCTGCAAAAAAGATTACATGCTCACAAATAGTCCCAAAACAGATGTAACAGCACTCTCACATCATAGACAACAAACAGGGCATGCATTTAACGATCACCAAACTAAAATTCTAGCAAAGGAAAAGAACTATAAGGTGAGAACTGTTTTGGATATGATCCAAGTAGATAAGGTCGGCGTTAACTCCACATTGACCTTTGGACCCAAAGTAAATTTCTCCGCTTTATCGACCGTCCTCGCTCTTATCAGTTTGCGGTTTTCCACCCACGCACTCGAATACCACAGTATTTATACTAGTAAAAATACAGGGTGTAGTCGTAAAATATTAGGATACAGGATCGTAAAAGATTATACAGGGTGTAGTCGTAAAATATCAAATGTCATACAGGGTCGTAAAAATATTAGGGTGTAAAGATATACAGGGATGTAAAAGATTAGGGTCGTGGGGTGTAAGGAAGATTATACAGGATGTAGTCAAAATGCCATAAGGGCGCTACGGTCGACAGGAAAACGGATGTAGTAGAGGATAGGCCACCTTAGCGTGGGAAAATTTTTGCCGTGACGTAACAGCGTGTATTGTATGACGTCATCAATAGAATCTCGAATGGCGGTAACCTAACATAGCAAACCCCACGAAATCTTGTGTATCGGAAACCCCACAAAAACGTACCGGAAGTCGGCGGCCATCTTGGATTTCACGCACCGTATGTGCCATCGGGGGAGGGGGGCGGCCGTCCGTCAAATGGGCCTTCCGTCGTATGCCCCATCTGTTCTATGTGTCGTACGGGCCTTCCGTCGTATGCCCCATCTGTTCTGTGCATCATGATTTTTCTATACCCCATCTGGTCTGTGGTATCATGTACTCCATGATTTTTTTCTATGGTAGCATGTATATGGTGTGACGTAAGCAACGTTGCCATTAGGGCACTATAACACATATCTCTGCTATTATTGGTCGTATTGAAATCGAATAAACGCAATTGTGATGAAGTCTATCTATATGATTTTTCTATGGTAGCATGTATATGGTGTGACGTAAGCAGTGTTTTCGTATAACATCATCATGTCCTCCACGTATTTTGTATATGGTGTGACGTAAGCAGTGTTTTTGCCATTAGGGTACTATAACACATATCTCTGCTATGATTGGTCGTATTGAAATCGAATAAACGCAATTGTGATGAAGTCTATCTATATGATTTTTCTATGGTAGCATGTATATGATGTGACGTAAGCAATGTTTTCGTATAACATCATCATGTCCTCCACGTATTTTGTATATAGTGTGACGTAAGCAGTGTTTTCGTACAATTTATTAAATTGAAAAAATATTTCGCTACCGACGATAGGATTCGATCCATCGATCACACATTCTCATGCGTTAATAATCTTTTAGCATGCTAGCAAGACCACCAAGTTATAATCATATCAATGCATATTGTGAAAGCGAATTTAAAATTTATCGAAGTATTACAATTATTGTATTTTGAGTTGCATACCTATGTAAATACAAAACGAGGTAGTAGCAAATAAATGATTATCGATTTGTTTCTGCCATAAGAGCATTAGCATCTCTCTGATTGGTCAGATTGAAGTCGAATAAACGACCCTATGATTGTTAGATTATTATCGTAAACATCGATTGAGTAAGGGTGTTACATGAAGATAAGAGAAAGCTTATGATACAAATTGAAAACCTACATCTTAGTTTCGATTCAAATCAAAATAAATGGAATCAAATCATTAGAGACATGTCTTTTGTTGAGTACAGACGTCGAATTCAGGAATTTATAATGAAAATAGATCGATTGAATAAGGATATTACTTTTTATGAAGATAAGAAAAAGGTTATGATGCAAATTGAAAACCTACATCTTAGTGCCGATTCAAATCCAAATGAATGGGAGAATTTCACGATAAATTGGGTGCCTCCTGAAAAATTACAGAAAGCAGGGAAACAACAGGAGATTTCAAATGCTATAGATTGCACCTTTAAACGACAAACACCGCAAACAGTGGTATATCCGTTAAATCGAATTCGCCCCACAAAACTCGAAACATGAACGATGATGAGCTAAACATTATTTTTAAATGATGTTTATAATATTATTAACCATATTTGTTTTAGTAAACATTGTTAAACTAACATTTTCATTATGTAAAAATATTAAAATTTATCAAAATTGTAAACATGTTTTTCAATAATCCATTATCATTTTCACCACAAGGTTTAAAATTAAACTTTGCAGTATTGCTGACGAATAAAACATATTATTTTTATAATCAGAATTCGATGTTCCCTATATATACGGTGGAGTAAAAAATAATGTAGAGAATAAATTCATTATATTAGCTACATTCATAATCGATGAAAAAACAGCAATGTGAAATATCAAAAAACCACAATAATTGATAACGGGAAAGAAATAACGAATATGTTCTAATTTTATCATATCAATAAGAAACAAAATATAAAATAACGTTTTTGTATTCTCTAATGATTAGTATCATTCAAGATGTTGAAGAGTATATATGTATTGATCCTAGTTTCTGCAGCCTCATGCACCGAAAATGATAATGTGTCGTACGCTAAATCATTTTTCGAGAAATATGGTTATATGAATTCAAGTCAAAATTCATTAACTGACTTTGAAGCCGTTCTTATTAATTTTCAAGAAAAATATAATCTTCCTGTAGATGGAACGCCTAATAAAGAAACTATTGATTTGATGAAGAGACCTCGATGTATAAAGGGTGATAATAATTATGTTATACATTCAAAATGGAACAAAACAGAATTACTTTGGTATTTTCCACAAGCTACCGACGCGCATTTAAAAACAGCGAAGCTTGCTTTTGATACATGGCAATCAGCATCCAATTTGAAGTTCAAAAATGTGAAAATGGCCAAAATAAAACCAGACATTACTATAACCATCACCAATAGAAAGCACTATTTTCGAAGCGATTGTCATGGAACTGATCAATGTCCATTCGATCTTGGTAATGGTGTGTTGGGTCACTCTTATTATCCCAACCCATATAGTAAATGTATTGAAATTCATCTAGATATGAACCTAAACTGGTATTTTGGAGATGATTTCAAGGTTCCAGAAGGGATGGTTAGTTTTTTAATGGTTTTAACTCATGAAATTGGACATGCTATCGGCTTAGCGCATAGCGAAGTTAAATCGGCCATCATGTACCCTTGGTATCAAACAGATAGAGTAGAACTGGATGAAGACGACAAAAACGCGACGATAGCTTTGTATGGGGCGCAAAGAAAATACAACGAAAATTCTACATTCACTTCAACGACGACAACTACAGTAAAATCAACGCCACGATCTGAACCCAGAAGAAGAATTATGCCTATAGAAAGAGGAGGAGGAGGAAATAAAAAGAACCTGTGTGAAATTCGTACTCCGGACTTTATGTTTCTCGCGACGGCCCCACTTTTTCCAAACTATAGAATGTATGTGGGCCACGAAAAATATTTATGGAGACTAGATTTAAACGATATGCATATACCAAAAACCCCAGAATTAATTGTCGATTACCTACCAAAAGAACTGGCATCCTCAAACGTCTCTCATGTGTTTCAAAACTCTGTGGGGGATTTAGTTACGTTCAGCAACAATCAATATTATGCAGCTGCATTTCCAAATTTGAATATATATGACTCTTTTCCGCTTCCCATACCCCGATATGCCGTAATTAATGCTGTATTTCAAACCAATAGCGGACAGATGTATCTGCTGTACAATAACAATTCCTACATTGAATTTAATGCAGAAGGGCATACTATTAATAGAGGATATTTGCATGACGTCTTTCCAGGAGTTCCCGAAGGCGTAACATCTGCATTTCGATATACAGATGGATACATTTACTTTTTCTACAAAGACATATATTACAAATACAGTGAATATTTCCGTAAAGTTGTTGATGCGAAACCATTTACTTGGAGTCTATTTGGAGTACCCTGCCCTGAAGATACGCTATTGAATCAATTAAAAACTCTGTTACACAAAATTATAAATATTTATCAATAAAAATGTAATACTTAGTTATGAATTTTTTTTTCATCAACATCTTGTATATTGATCGTGCTTGTGACCAATAGTAACTTTGTTTAGTAAATTCTTCAAACGACTCACGTGACGTGAGAAGGACGTGAGGAAATAAAAACAAACAATAATGTTAATTAATCAATTTATTACATCATCTAAATCATTTACAACTTTAGCTTTATAGAAATATATAAATTCTCTAAGTGCTACAGACAATACGCTATCACTACAATCACATATAGTATACAATAACTCAAATTTACTTAAATGTCCATTATTTTGAGCAAAATTCCTAATAAGTTCAATCACATTTCTGTAGTATTCACCAAAATTTAGAGATTCCAAATGGGTGAGACGAGGGGAAATGAGATGATAATGGAGTTGTAGAATTTGATGAACATCTTGTTGAGTTAAAGGGAAGCTGACGCCGTGTTTGATTACTTCCAACCATTTTACACAATCGAATATTACTTGATGAATGGTACAGTAGTCGCCACATTGTATCGTCTCCGGCTCATAATCATCGTAAAACGCTGGAAGTGGTTCATCTATGAATGAATTATTATTTAAAATATCGATAAACGTAGCCCATTCGAAAGTGCTGAAGGAGATTTTCGTAGGTTTATTCGTTGCTGATAGAGTGATTGCGCTACTGAACGTTCTTGCGGGACTTAAACCACAACCAATTTGGAAATTCGTATGTGTAGGATACTCGATATACAACAGGTACTGATCTTCTTTTTTAGCAGCTATTTCATACATTTCCAAAATACGATCTAATTCAGCACTATAATTATAATTTTCTGTAGCACAGCTACTAAAACCGCTATCTTGAGAACTCATATTGACGACTAACAATCTAACCTACAGCTCACTCCAATTTATATCAACTCCTATCTATCTTTGCGGTTAATTCTCTTCGCTACAAAACCACAGTTCTCATAACTTGAAATGAAAAGTGGTTACACAACAACAACATCTGTTTTTCCAATCCAACTATTATACTTTCCGTCTAATCCAAGCCATTTAACATACATTTTGTTGCCTTTTCTTCTAAGTACCTTTTCCACCAAGTAAATGTCTGGATTTGACGTTTTCTGCAGCTCTTCCTCATAAAACCCTCCACTGATTGGTACTCCATACATGTCCTCAAGCAAATAGGTGGCAGGATTGGTTATTTTCACTTTAATGATTTTGAATAGTTCTGTCGTCCAATTGGGTGTGTATCCTTTTTCAAAGACATGTTTCGACTTGCTTATACGAACAATATCACCGACTTTGAATTTTCGTGGTCCTGCAATCTTTAGATGTTTATAGGTTTGGTTTAAAATAGCTTCTTCGTTGGATTTATTGACTTGGGAGGGCTTATACTTGGTAGTTGAATGCTTTGTATTATTGTATTCGTTTGTAATTTCTGGTAGAATATCTATCCATTTGTAGGTGCCATTTAAACTGAAATGTTTATATAGTTTTGATTTCAATGATCGTATTACTCGTTCGGCCATTGCAGCTTTTTTCGTACTAAATACGCTATAGTGATTAATTCCATGTTTTTTCATTAATTGTTGAAACTTGTTGTTGTAAAATTCCGTTCCTTGGTCCGATTGAAGATTTTTGGGCGTTCGATCTGCGTGTGCGAGAATGTCCGAGAATGCACGAGTAAGCTCTTCGCCAGTCTTTGTCTTTAATGGTCGTGTCCACAAAAACTTTGAAAAACAATCGATAACGACTAGAATCATTTTATGGTTTTTATTTTGATGAGCGTAAGGTCGCATTTCGGCTAAATCCATTTGCCATAAATCATCTATACCTTTGACAATTGTACGTCTGCGCGGATAATTTTTACGCATCGGTTTGTGGAGTTCGTTAACAAGCTGTATTTTGGACGACATGCTTCGTAAGCGCATACACGTTCTCAACTGATGATATCTTTTCGATACTATTTGATACCTTTCTTCAAGTAATTTGTTCGTAATTCGTTTATGGATACTTCATGCTTATCGATTTTTCCTTGGAATTGTTGTTGTATATCTTTTAAAAATATTTCCCCAAAACCTTGAACAAAAGATTTGAATTCTTGTCTCATATTATCTTTGGTCACAACAATCACATCATCGACGTACTTTTTAGTTGCCATATCTCGAGCTGCGACTGGCGGATTTCTCGAAATAAATGAATTAATGTCGTTGATTTTGTTTTGAAGTACTCCAAGTTCATTATGATACACTTGCATTTGCTCATCGACATAAAGTTTATTGACAGCATCGCTACTTGTAGTCGGCGTCTTAACATTACAGATTCTCACATTTTCAGCATCAATATTACCGTCCGGAGTGTGTGCTACTTTCGGCATATAAGGTGTAATCCGTTCATTAGCATGACGACGTCGGTGTCCGAACTTATCGACAGGCATGATTGAAATGAGTAGACTTTTTTTGGTTATTCAATTATATTGGCTTCTTTTAGCTCATTTATGATGGCAACTATTTCGTTGTCGTTGGACGTATTACCTGCCTCTTTTGAAGCAATCAATAATTTCAAACGTTCCACCAATTCATTTGGATCATCCCAATAAATATATTCCATAGGTTTTTCGTTGTACGTTAAGCCAAGTCCTCTTCCCTTATTAAGTGGAATTGATTTCAGGCGAGTTCTAGTTGACATGGAGCCAGATCGTTGAGTTGGAGACATATTTTGTGATCTACTCGGTACCGAGTCTGATCGCGGTATTTTAAATAATGGTTTAATTATATATTTGTATTTGTCAGTACTTGAACCTTTAAGGCGATTGAGAGTATCAAGATGGACTTGTGTATTGTTTAACAGAATTTTGTAATGTTTTAAATCTTCCTCTTCATATTGCGGATCGTTGTAAAATAACAGCTCGTACAATCCTCGAGTTCCAGGCAAGTATCCCGCCTCTTTGTTACCATCCTGTAGCACGTTTATATTACCGTTTGTTTTATCAAAGACAATTCGACGTTTACCCAACATCCACCCAAACATATCATCATAGATAGGACCGTAATTTTTGTCAATTTTATCATCTTTTTGAAAATAATCCTAAATGTATTTTAAACTGATGGCGGGGTATTGTTCCATATATTCTTGAAAAGCTTCATGCGAAACGTCAGGACGCATCTCCTCTGGAGATTCAGGGCGTATAATATCTCCCGCCTCATCTGTTTCAGCTACAGATTCCGATTCCAGAAAAGACGGTGCTACAAACACATCATCTAGTTTTTCTTCTTCTTTTTTTACCTCCTCCTCCTTTTTAATTGGATTCAAATTTGAAATGGTTTTCTGCAATGTCTTTGAGGACTCTACAATTTCCTTTAGCGGTGTAGATATCGGTTTAAATAGTTTATTAAGAGACTCATCGCGCTCTGAATTGCCCAATTTTAACGCTAAATATTTCTTGCGAATTGATCTCGCCAATTCATTAACTTTCTTCTTACGCAAAGCAATTGCAACCTTATCGTCGGACATGATGATGCAGACTAGTAGCATGTACACTTGACTTACACCTTTATATATTTATCGAAGCCAATACGATACCTACCGCTATATAAAGCAAAATCCTTTACAATTACCAACGTTCCATATTTGTCGGTCGACCAACAGTCTGAGCAAATCTTTTTAAATTCTTCAAATGTCATATCTGGTGACACGTGCTCATCAAATATATGCTTTAGGTTAATTTCATCCTGCTTGAATAACACAATCATATTACAATTGTCTCGTATGAGTTGTTTCGGTATTTTTGAGTATGTTTGACATAGGTAGGCCGCATCAATGTCTCTGTGCCTACACATTGAATAATATTCCCGAATTCTCTGTTGACCATCGCAGGCGACATCATCGAATATGAATATCGAGTTGGATCTCGCTTCGTTTGGACTAACAATTTCCTCATTGTCTTTAAATGGAAAGTAACCGACACCTTTAACTTCTCCTAGTACTTCCTGCAGCAATTGATATTTCGGCTGAAACAATGACTTGGAATAGACGTAAACATTTTTGAATTTAGCGCCATTTGGATTGAATAAAAGTGATAACATGACGTTTGTTTTACCACACCCACTAGGACCGCAGATGATGGCCCGAAATGAATTTGGTAGTAGTTTTCCATGTTTACCAACACTTGGTTTAGATGTAAAGTCTAGATTTTCAATGGGTAGCGTCTGTTCTTGTTGAACGATCCTCATTTTGTGGTGAGTGCAATTAAAGTGTTTTCAATATATATGGCTATCATCACATCGTCTCAGATCAGTCTTAATGTTGATGTTTGAGGGAGAAGGTCTTTTAAATTCTCTAATCAATAAATTACCAATTGAACTTCATTTACCCGCCTACAATTATTGTGGACGTAAGTGATCACGTGACTATAACTGTTAAATACTTATACTCTCTCTCCATTTACAGCAGGAACAAAGTTACAAAAACGTCTGGCACGTGGTGACGTTGGTATTAATCCTTTAGACAACGCTTGTAAACAGCACGATATTGCATATTCGCAAAACAAGTCTCTTGAAGAACGTCACAAAGCCGACAAAGTGTTGGAAGATAAAGCTTGGGATCGAGTCAAAGCAAAAGACGCTACTCTGGGAGAAAAGAGTGCTGCATTACTTGTTACAGGCGGCATGAAGGTTAAACGGAAGTTGGGGATGGGATCAAACAAACGACGTTCCTTCCATCGAAATTTTGTTGCGAAAGTGGGGAAATCCATGAAAAAAGGATCATCTCTAAAACAGACTGCTATGTACGCCCTAAGAGCAGCTAAAGCACTTATTCACGAATTTGGTGGATCGAAGCAAGTTAACGTACCTCGCGTAATACCTGTACCTAAATCTGGAGGTTTTCTTCCTCTTATACCTTTATTTGCTGGACTTTCAGCTCTTGGAGCGTTATCGGGTGGAGCTGCAGGAGTTGCAAAGACTGTTATTGATGCTAATAATGCTCGAAAGAAATTGGAAGAAGACATACGTCATAATAAGGCTATGGAACATGTTGGAAATGGCCTATATCTGAAAAAGTATGCTGGAGGTCGAGGATTTGGATTGTATTTGAAAAAGCCAAAAAACTCGCGATGAAGCTACCGAATCGTCCACTGTATGACACCGATATTGCACATTATGCAAAATTATATAATATTAAACATTTTCGAGGCGTTTTCATGCGAGACACTCTACCTAAATCCGGTCCTCGACAACAAGAGTGTGCAGTGGTTAACTTGGACTCGTCCAAAAACAGTGGAACACATTGGGTAGCATATATAAAGAAAAATAATGTCATTGATTATTTTGATTCATTTGGTAATTTGAAGCCACCCAAAGAACTTGTAAAGTATCTGGGAGGAAGGAAAGTTGAAATTTTTTATAACAACAATCAGTTACAAAACTACAATCAGTTCAATTGTGGACATTTGTGTTTGAAATTTCTACTTCAACATCCTTGGAACAATGGAGAACATTAAATTATTAACGCAACACCAAAAACCTCTGAGAAGTTTTACTGCTGAAGAACTAAAAGACGTTCCCATTCGATACCTGATAGAATGTGTTAGTCCGTCTGAATTGCTAGATATATGGCATAAACTTCCTAATGATTACAAAACAAGTTATGAACTACAAATTCGTCTGCCGTGCTTCGTTCACTACAACCGCCCCGATTGGACGACGCATTGGGACGGTCCTGCAAGTTCTCAAGCATCTTGTTTTCTTTGTCAACGTGCATTAAGTAAACCTTGAAATGTATTTTGTGTGTCAAATAAATCTTGTAAAGTATTCTATGTATTATTTAAACTGCCTTCATACGTCGACTTACATCAGTCATCATGTCGCAGTTGTTGAGAGTAAACAGTTCAAATCACGTAATTTACCTTCCAACCGCCTACACCTATTGTACTCCATCCGGAGAAAGACTACGAATTAGCGCTGCGTTCATTCCACTCATACCATAGCATACCAAACATTGAAGATTGTAAGTTTTACTACTATGATGACAACAACAAGCTACAAAGTTTCGATTTACCTACAGGATGTTACGAAATCGCCGATATTGAAACGTATATACTCGAGAAGTTGAGTGGCAGCAATTCACTTAGACCGGGAACTATATTTGCACTAAAACCCAACAATAATACGTTACAGTGCATGATTTTCAGTAAATATAGAATTTCGTTTGAACAACCCAACAGTCTAGGAAAGATACTAGGATTTTCAACAGAGATACTCGAACCCAAACGATGGCACTCTTCAGATCTACCCGTCAAAATTATAAAAGTATCTAGCATACGTTTCGAATGTAACATTACCACGGGAGCCTTCGACGCAGACAGACCTGCTCATACTATTTACGAATTTATCATAAAAGTGGATCCTGGGTACGCCATTGACGAAACACCACATAATTTACTTTATTTACCTGTTATACCACAACGTGAAATAACCAACATTACAGTGTTGGCTGTGGACCAAGACGGTCATCCTATAAACTTTCGTGGTGAAAAGAGCACTTTGGTGTTGGAGCTTAGAGCGAGAAGCAACAGATGGGATTGATAATTAATCATATAAGACGTTCTGCTGCACATTCAACGCCATTAGTTACGCGGCATTCTTCAAAGCAGCATCAGAAGCGGCTCACATTTGCTAATACATTGTATTTGCAGTCTTTGGGTTTTTTGTTGAAAAAACAACGACAATGACGACCGAGTATGTAAAACGTTCTCGTATGAACGATATGCCTTCAATGTTTGATATCTATCGCAAGCCTAGTTTCGATGAATCGATTCGCAAAGCTGAGTACAGAACATATGCTCCGTTCATCAAATCGTTCAGTTGCAGCGACATTGTGGAATTCAGCATCAATCAAGTTGATTCGTTTTTTGCAATGAATGAAACTTTGTTGTGTATTGAAGGATCACTCACTGTGCATGGAGGGGGTGATGTGAAGCTGGCAAATAATGTTGGTGCTTTCCTTTTCGATTCGTGTACATATAGTGAAAGTGCAAGAGAGATGGAAACTGTTCGGGATCCTGGAATCGTTAGCGCTGTACGTGCCATGACATGCTACAATCAAGAAGATTCCAATCATATGGCTATAGCTGGGTGGAATTATTCCAAAGACCCCATCCTAAATACCAGCGACAAATCATTTAACCTTCAAATTCCTCTAAAGCATATTTTCAACATTTTCAACGACTATCCTATGATTACGTGTGGACGACAAACAATACGTTTGGTTCGAGATCGAAACGATAACGATTGTGTGCTTATCACAGAAAAAAACGTTTCTGGTACACTTTCCACTACAACCGTTAACATCAACATTACCAGCATCGAATTGAAAATCAGGCATATCTATCCTAATGATGATATTAAGTTGGAACTTATGAAGGCCATTCAAAAGGATCAGCCTATAGTTATTCCATTTAGAAAGTGGGAGATACACGAACTGCCTGCAATTACCAGAAATGCTAGACGTGAAGTTTGGGCTGTTAAAACTACAACTTCAGTCGAACGACCTCGTTATGTTATTGTTTTCTTTCAAACCAACAAACGTGACAACAGCACAGCCGACCCCACTTTATTCGACAACGCCGACATTCAAAGTATCAGACTATCGCTAAATGGGGAATATTATCCCAATGAAAGAATGCAGTTGGATTTCACTAAAAATGATTACAATGAGGCCTATTTCAACTATACAGAATTTTATCCTAGCTATACGAATTCGGCACAGAAGCGCCCTCTGTTGGATTATCCCTCTTTCAAGAAGCGTGCATTGTTTGTTATCGATTGCTCGAAACAAGAAGAAAGTATGAAATCGTCCACAGTCGATGTAAAACTTGACATTGAAGCAAACATTGGTTTTCCCGAAAACACCAAAGTATATTGTGTTATAATACACGACTGCGTAATGGAGTATTTCCCCCTCACAGAAATAGTCAAGACTCTAAATTGAAGTGCAGTACGTCAGTATTCGAGCAGACGTCATCATGAGAGTTGCACTCGTAGACATTCAAGGTTTCGTTATAGATGGATTCTTTGTTGTCAAAGAACTCACCATTGAAGTTGGTTTTAAGCAAAGTCACTACATATTCCTACCATGCCAATCAATTTCTACGTTAAGCGACCAGGATAAGAAGACGGTGTCATACTTGGAGAAGAATGTGCATGGTATTCGATACTCTTCAGGTGACATTGAGTACTCCAAATTAAATGATATATTGGCAACTAAGCTATTGTATGCTGCCGATTTTATATACGTACGCGGACATCAGAAAGCAGAATTTCTACTAAAGAAATGTCACATTTTTGGTGTGTTTCCCCACATTATTGATGTTTGCAAGTTTGATGGAACACCATGTGCTACAGGAAACTTTGAACGAGATCCAAATCCTTGTCACGCTACTGGTCTATACTCTTGTGCCCAAAGAAATGTAGAGCGTCTCCGGCATTGGTTTTTGAATACTGTATTAGCATTGTAATGTCTAAATAATAAATTGTTTATGGAATGATTCGCATTTTTATTAAGACATCCTGTATATTCTCAACCAGTATATTACATGAGAGTTTAACAAATACTAATATTATAGAGGCCTCGTCACGTTTAACGTCAAATGTCACGTGTCTAACGCCACGTCTAACGTCGCGTGTAACGTGTCAAACGTCATACGTCAAACGTCACGTGTTTAACGTCGCGTGTTGAACGTCATACGTCACGTAACGTCGCGTGTAACGTGTCAAACGTCATACGTCAAACGTCACGTGTTTAACGTCACGTGTTGAACGTCATACGTCACGTATCAAACGTCTCGTGTTTAGATGTGATGATGATCATCGAAACGTAGCTTTAGAATTTTCCCGTAATGTCAAACGTCATACGTCACGTGTCAAACGTCGTGTGTCATGTTAAACGTCATACGTCACGTGTCTAACGGCACGTCTAACGTCGCGTGTAACGTGTCAAACGTCGTTTGTAACGTCAACCGTCACGTGTTTAACGTCGCGTGTTAGACGTCATACGTCACGTGTCACACGTTACTTGTCATACGTCACGTGTCAAACGTCAGACGTCTCGTATCAAAAAAAAACCACAATAATTGATAACGGGAAAGAAATAACGAATTTTATGACAACACCCCGTATATCGAACGTAGTGGTTTATCTCTTCTTCACAATGGTGTTTATTCAACTTCGATCCGACCAATCAGAGAGATGCTAGTGCCCTTATGGCGTCTTTGTACATCATGTATACGATAATAGTCTAACAATCATGGGGTCGTTTATTCGACTTCAATCTGACCAATCAGAGATATGCTAGCGTCCTAATGGTAACGTTGCTTACGTCACACCATTTACATGATATCACAGAACAGATGGGGCATACGACGGAAGGTCCATACGACATAAGACACATTTGTCATACGACACATACGGCGATGGTTAACGGCACCCTCTGGTCATTGTCGTTCACTTCTTCAGATAACTCTTTTGATACTCCTTGTATATTTGCAAAACTTATCGCTTATCTCTTCTTCTTTCTCAATTCTTTTACACCCTCTGGTCATTGTCTTCAGGTATGATTCTTGTACATCCTCTGGTCATTGACTTCATCACGAGTGCGTTTATTCAACTTCAATTTGACCAATCAGAGATATGCTCGTGCCCTAATGGCAGAAACAAATCGATAATCATTTATTTGCTGCTACCTCGTATTGTGTTTACATAGATATGCAACTCAAAATACAATAATTGTAATACTTCCATAAATTTTAACATTTATTCTTATAACTTTGATGCTGGATCAGCTTCTTCAGACGACTCTTTTCATACTCCTTGTATATTTGCAAAACTTATCGCTCATCTCTTCTTCTTTCTCTCTCCGGTCATTGTCTTCAGGTATGATTCTTGTACATCCTCTAGTCATTAACTTCATCACGAGTGCGTTTATTCGATTTCAATACGACCAATAATAGCAGAGATATGTGTTATAGTGCCCTAATGGCAACGTTGCTTACGTCACACCATATACATGCTACCATAGAAAAAAATCATGGAGTACATGATATCATAGACCAGATGGGGTATAGAAAAATCATGATGCACAGAACAGATGGGGCATACGACGGAAGGCCCGTACGACACATAGAACAGATGGGGCATACGACGGAAGGCCCATTTGACGGACGGCCGCCCCCCCCCTCCCCCGATGGCACATACGGTGCGTGAAATCCAAGATGGCCGCCGACTTCCGGTACGTTTTTGTGGGGTTTCCGATACACAAGATTTCGTGGGGTTTGCTATGTTAGGTTACCGCCATTCGAGATTCTATTGATGACGTCATACAATACACGCTGTTACGTCACGGCAAAAAATTTCCCACGCTAAGGTGGCCCATCCTCTACTACATCCGTTTTCCTGTCGACCGTAGCGCCCTTATGGCATTTTGACTACATCCTGTATAATCTTCCTTACACCCCACGACCCTAATCTTTTACATCCCTGTATATCTTTACACCCTAATATTTTTACGACCCTGTATGACATTTGATATTTTACGACTACACCCTGTATAATCTTTTACGATCCTGTATCCTAATATTTTACGACTACACCCTGTATTTTTACTAGTATAAATACTGTGGTATTCGAGTGCGTGGGTGGAAAACCGCAAACTGATAAGAGCGAGGACGGTCGATAAAGCGGCGAAATTTACTTTGGGTCCAAAGGTCAATGTGGAGTTAACGCCGACCTTATCTACTGATCCATATTAAACAAAATACCAACAGCATTAACTCCAGAAATGACATAAAAAACCTCAGTATTATTTATGATGGCATATTGAAAAAATAATAGCAGAAATATGTATTTAGGAACCACCTCTGAAACTTCTTGTATTTGCTTTTTAATCTGAATTAAAATTTCTACAATTAAATAAAAATAAATGTGTAAGGGAGAAAACCCACTAATAGATATCTTGTAAATAATATGTTCAAAACTAAATATGCTGTGATAGAGGAAATCTACTAATTTAAACAAAATGATCGTATTTTTAATAAGCAATTTTAATAAGAATCAAATTTTTAATAACATTCTACCTTCTTTCACCATGTGATGTCCCAACAAACAGGTAATTGTTTCAATTTATATTAAACAGTTTTAAATGTTTTACAAATATGAATTTTATTGTTTTTTTACTTTTTAACTGAATTGTAACTTTTATGTAATGATATTTATTTGAATTGAAAACTATTATTGTACATTATTTGATATTGACTTTATGATGTCGAAACGTACATAATCAATAAATACAAAAATCTGTTGAAAGAAACCTCCAGAGTTGTCCATGACCTTTTTCCAAGGTACATATGTATGTATATATCATATAACACAAAAAATATTGCAGTTCCATCAATTTCGTGTTAAACGTATTTCACTGCATGCTAAATTATTATTATTGATAAAATGATACAATGCATTATACTCTTTAAATCTCGGTAGGATATTAAGCCACTGGGTGAGAAAAAATAAAAAGTATGGTCTGAAGTGGAGCCATGAGGTAAGTTAAAAACTGTATTGAATCATTATTTATAATAGTTGCATACACTGCAGTTGGAAGTGGAAAATACACACTTATTTTCATGCCATGTCCGTGATCGTACGTAGGCGACCTCTCACTTCTACATGTGCTGTGCTCTTTAGTTACCACAGATAGAAGGGACCTATAGTTTTACGACGGATCCAAATATATATGAAATTGACTGTCTCGACCCTTACTTCGTGGAATATGCTCATATTAGTGTTTTTAAATGAAACTCAAGGTCTCTAGTTAATTCCACAATATAATACAAGTTATTGAAAATTCTAAGAAATTGACAATTGTTTCGATAAATCAATATCGAAACAATTGTCAATTTCTTAGAATTTTCAATAACTTGTATTATATTGTGGAATTAACTAGAGACCTTGAGTTTCATTTAAAAACACCAAATATATATATTGAGAAGCTGTAACTAGACAGAATACTGTCGGTGGTTTGCCATTGCCTTCCGACAGGTGGCGCGTCGAATTTTGATTTTTCGATGTTGTCCGGATCAGAGTCTGAACTCGGAACATTAATTCCATTTTTAGTATGTACGTTTAACATTACTGTCAATAGGAAAATCTAAAACATGCCTCTGGCACACATGATGTTTCCAAAGAACCATCCTATGTAGTGAGGCAAGCTGATACAGCAAAATCACAAATTAGTTTAGATAATACGTATAAAGCTTTTATTCTTTTACTTTTTTGTAACATGCATTAAATACTATATTAAGTACCAAGTGTCAAAAAGGTTACTTTAGTTAAGAGTTTTACTAGGCGTGAGTGGAGCAAAGCGGAACGAGTGCCTTGTGAAACGAGTGACTAAAGACGTTTTTAACACGAGGTGCATACTATACTTTTTCTTCGCCCGCAGGTATGAACAAATTATACTATATTTTAATTATAGTCATAACATGACGGATGATGGCTGACTGACAAATCAAATGACACAGAACAACAAAATTATAACGGAACATGAAATTTAACATAAAAAAGATACACTTTATGTGACATTTAAAAAACAAAAGATAAACGAGATGTAACTTTTCGCATTTTAAACACTAGTGTTTAAAGAGTCATTTTGCGCATGTCAAACCCATGTTTTAAATGCCGTTTTAGTAACGGAAGTAGAAAAATTATATTTTAAAATTATTTGTGTAAACTACATTAAACAAAACAATACCTTATCATCCTCATGTTTCATACTGACATATGCTGGATTGTCAGCTAACCATCCATATTTATTCTCAGTGTGATTCATAGCAGCATCCCAGTTGTTCAAGTATTTGTACTTGAGTAAATCGTCATCGACAAGATGCCATTGTCTCCTAGCATAGTGGTAAGAGCTGTTATTACCCTCTCGTGGAAAGTCTAACCATTCTGGATGGCCAAATTCGTTACCTATGAAATTTAAATAAGCTTCTCCTCCCAAACTGTGAGTAATAAAGCGGATAAGTTTATGTAAAGCAATTCCTCTGTCAATTATTAGAGATGGATCTGAGGTAATACTCATATGAGTGTACATTTCTTTGTCCATTAACCTAAAACAAAATTATATTTAATTGAAAATTCCTGAAATACACCTGAATAAGAAATACTGAAATTTTTACCGAGTTAATATTTGAATAATTTTAAAAATGCACTAGTTTTTTTGCAAAAACATTATTTGCCTAAATTAAAATAAGCAGGGTGGATAACTTGAAGGTTATATTGTAAACTGTCAAAGATAGTTTTTAGAAATCTAGTATTTCATTATTTTGAGATTACAATAGGCCCCACGATTTTTTTCTGATCAATGCTCTAGATTGATGAGGAGAGTGGTACGTTGACTGGTACCTAAGACCTACCTAGCGTTTAGTACATTATCCACATCCTCTTTTTTTCAATAAAACCGTGTATTTTTTTACTTATTTTATTTTCAAGTTTTTAGTTTTTTTTGTTGTATTTCTATTCGATACCATATTGTTCCCACGAGTAATGGACATTATAACGGTCGACCCCCCAGAAGTCCAATGAAGGGGCAAGGCTTTTATACAACAAGATGTGCTTAAATCTTGAGGGAAAAATACTGACGACATACCATTTTTATCCACCCTAATGCCACACAGTCCTCGGCACGTTTTAAGCTTTTGCCTTAACTTGGATGATCTACTGCTAACGATGTATCATTTTTGCCTAGATGCCTAGAATTCAGTTTTAATGTAAGTATAGACTGTCTAAACTCTATATATGATCCGCCATGCAATGTGTTCTGCTTGTAAAGTCCTTTCATTTGATACACATTACCCATATTGAAACAAATATGAAATCTAACATTTTGTGCCGTCGGCCATCTTAGATATGAAATGTGTCGTAGTGTACAGTATTCTAAGAGTCATGCACTTCCATTTGATACACATATCAAAGGAGTTGTGAAAACAAATGTAACCCGCCATTTTGTGTGGCCAACTTGGATTTTCAATGTTTTACAGTTCAGTGGAACTGAACTATAGTAGCCGAAATGACTTTTTAGATCCTGTTCTTGGGAAGAATCGGGCCCCGTTTCTAAGTTTTTAATTAGTTTTTGTTATTTTCCTCCACTGTTTCCTATCGGTTGTTTTCTCTTTCTAGTTTTGGATTCCTAGGCTTTTTATGTCACTTCTTGTAGCCACATTGATTTGGGCCTCCCTCTTTTTCTTTTGTTACATTATTGTATAAATTGTGTTCTCCAAACTTGTCCCAACCATTTTAATCTCTGCTCTTTTATACACTAATAATTCCTTTCTGGATGTCCTTTTTTAGTTCTTTTCCGCTATTTTTTGGGTCCTAGTATGGTTCTTAGTGTTTCTCGTTAAAAAATTCTTAGGTTTTCTTGTTGCTTCTTGGACATTATTATAACTTCAGCTCCGTATGTTATTGTTGGTCTAAAAATTGTTTTATAAATTTTCATCTTGGTGTTCTTGCCTAGAAATAATTTACTTGTTAATAGCTTTTTATTTGCCTAGAATACTCGTTTGTCGCTATTATTGTTTCTTCAATTTCCATATCTCCATCTCTTTCGTTGGTTATTGCCAGTCCTAAATATTTTATTTTATTAACTTCTTCAAATTTAAAGTCGCCAATTCTGGTATTACTTTTCATTAGGTGTTTGCTTACGGGCACTATCTTTGTTTTTATTTAATTTATTTTTAGGCCCATTTTTTACCTTTTTCCACAGTTTCTTTAAACATTATTCCATAATCTTCCTGTTTTTTCCTACCAACACTAAGTCGTCCGCATATGCTATCAATTGGCCGCCCCTTGTTCTTATGTTTCCTTTATGCACATTTGTGACTACATACTCCAGCGCCAGATTAAATAGAGTTGTTGATAGAGAATCTCCGTCTGACGCATTTGTTAATTTCGAATCTTTCCGTTTCACCTTTCTGTTTGTTGCAGTAGCTGATGATATAGTCATACATCATTATAATTATAGAGATATGCAGATAAATGTGATATTAATTACTCTATTATTAAACTCATATTTTCAGTGTGAAAGCTGCGCAAGAACAAATTAGAAGATATCATAACGTGAGGAGAATCCAACTATATTGGTGGAATGAAGAAGCAGAACATATCAAATTAGACGACGAATAGTTAGAATGAAGGATTTGTCAAAAAGGCAAGTGAAATCGTACACCTTCAAAGCAATCTTAAAAAGGAAATAATAAAATCAAGAAGAGAATGTTGGCGAAAGCTTTGCACCGATCTCGAGAACGACATCTGGGGCGCAGGATATAAAATAGCTATGAAAGGATTGAAAAAATGTTAATGCCCCTATTCACTGGCATATGAGAGCAAAAGGAAAAGATAACCAGAACATTATTTCTGGAAAGTAATGAAATACTCATTATTCGAAATCCATTCCAAAATTGTCCGTCAATCACCATTATGGAAATTTTGTCGGCGGAAGAGAATCTTAAACAACAACAAAGAAATCCCCAGGTCCAGACGGCATAACCTCAGAATCTGTTAAATAGGTAATCAAGTGGAATACTAACAAGGTCAAGAACATCATGAACGCTATTTTAATAGAACATAGTCTACCCAAAGCATGGAAAACTACTAAGGTGAGTCTAATACCAAAGGGAAAATTAGATGAAGAAGGTAACCCAACATTTCGTTCAATTTACCTGATAGATTCCTTCTGCAAAATTTTCAAGGTAATTCTCAGGGGCAGACTAGAAAAAGAATTGGAGGAAAAGCATGGCTTTTCTGATAGACAGTTTGAATTCTGCGAAGGGAAATCAACCATTCAAGGCGCAGAATACGTAGTGCATAAGCTATCTAACAAAAAGTAGTCCACACTTATTGCCATCGACGAAACAATGGTTTCAGCACTCCCTCTTTGAGAATAATTATTCATCGACTTTAGAAAATCAGGGTCAGTCGGTACATCGTCCGACTGATCCAGAACTACTTCCAAGAAAGCGAATTATTAATTATCCAAACACATAAGGTGAAGACATTTAAGGGAATCCCCCAAGGATCCGTAATTGGCCCAACCCTATGGAATGTTATACAACTCAGTTCTTCCAATTGACGTGCCGACAGGATGCTGCACAGTAGCGTATGCTAAAAATCTCGACATAATAACAACAGCAAAGACTGCAGATGAGCTAATCCGAAAGGTAAATATCACATTGCAACTCATTGCCAAAAAACTGAATATATATTCAGAGAAAACCGAGGCGATGATTGCAAAAAGTAAATGAGATAGGAGAAATGTCACTTTAAAGATGAAAACCCCATCCATAAATCCCCTGAAGCCGATGAAATATCTCGGATTCTGGCTAGACGATAAATTAAGCTTTAAGACGCATGTAGAGAAAACTGCCGTAAAGGCTACAAAAGTTGCTATCAACCTCCAAAAAATAATTCCCAATGTTAAAGGACCAAGTTATGGCAAAAGACGATTATTAAATAGAGTAGTGAATTCAACCATACTATATGAAATCTACAAAGAACTTGAAACACGTCTAACACCAGATAACTTAATTCAGTGTATGACACGAGCAGTAAAAACTGGCATATTTTTATGAAAAATGTGAAAAAAGAAAAGACATTGACGCACAGACTAGATAGAAAATAGTAAACTCTGAGTCCCACACACCCTGTCACCGGGAGAACATGAGTTTCCTCACACTAAAAAATGTTCAAGAAATATTCTATTATTAAGTAGATAAGAGCGTACATTGAAGAATAATATGAAAAAAGATAAATTGGAACAAATATAAGAGAATCTACTATTTACAATACAACTTGTAATTTTTAAATTTTAGTCATTATGTTCCAAGTAGTCCAATAAAATATTGTTGTTGATGTCCAAAGAAATACACTGTTTTCAAAGGTCTTATAAGTTTTTTATTTTTATATTACTCCAATCATATATATGACGCATTTACTCAATTATCCAGAATAATTTCTCACCCATATTTTTATCCTGTCAAATTTTACAACAGTGTATCACTCATTTGGACATAAAAACATATCTATTTGATACCAATTCTATGTACCTATGTCTCCTACTATATTCAATTTAGTGATGGAAGACATGCTGAGAAAGACAAAGTTACACAAGAAAAATGTATTGGTGAATCACAAGTTATAGGATATGCAGACGATGTTACTATAACAGCAAATACAAAAGAACAATTAGTAAAATATACAGTGCTTCTCAAAAGTCTCCTCCCCCCCTGTTATTTCGAAGTTGATACTTAGACTGATGAAATTTGGAGCGTGAAAATGAACTATTGTAAGCTTCTCTACTAGTGGTAACAGATGACGTAATAGGCATCGGTGACGTCACCAGACAAACCGATAATATTAAATGGGACCTTGTGGCAAGTGACACCTCGTTTGAAAGGTATTTGGAATACCTATTCAATCATAATATTTTTTTTTGAATTTACGATGTTTTTGAAGGTTAAAATAAATAAACACTAAAATTTGATTTTCGCTTTTAATTAATAAATATTTAAGCACACGTTCTTATAATAATTGTTCAAAAATGTGCTCCATCTACTTCATGGCAGTAAAACATCCTATTATTAAACTCTTGTCGGACTCGATAAAATGTGTCAGGGGAAGTTGCCCTACATTCTTCAAACAATTCGTTATTTTAAAACGTCAATACTGTCAGGAGCTGTAGCGTAAACTTTAGATTTAAGGTATCCTCACAGAAAAAAATCTAGAGGTGTTAGGTCCGGTGACCGAGCTGGCGATTCTATTGGACCGCGTCGTCCAATCCATCTACCAGGATATTCCTCATCTAGATAAAGTCTTACTGCAAAGTATTAGTGTGCAGAAGCACCATCTTGTTGGAACCTTATTTCCAAGTTACCAAATTCATCTGGATTATCTTCCAGAATTTGAAGAATTAACGGTTCAATAGCGTTTTCTAACATCTCGAGATATACTTCACCGATTAAATTTGAGTTCAAAAAAGAGGCCCGACTATGTGGTTTCCCAAAATACCTGTCCAGACATTTACTTTAAAATGGGAACTGTGTATGTTTTTCACGAAACATGTGAGGATTTATGTCACTCCAATACCTCACATTTTGAGTAGAAACATTTCCATTAAGGAAGTAAGTCCTTTCGTCACTAAAACAAATTGTCCTTACATAGTCTGGCTGTTGGAGAATTCTAGAGGACATATTTTCACAGAATTTTGTTCAAACCTATGATAAAGTTCTCTCAAATAAGTCCTCGATATATGGCGATGGGGTATCTCTCATTAAAAATGCGATCCGCCGTATAAAAACTATTTCCACTTTCACCAATAAATAACATTGCTGTTACTTTGTCAGCTAGCGCACGTACCATTTTGTTTATGTAGATACTTAAACGTCTTGTTAAACAATAATTAAAGTAAAAATTCAAGATATTATCGCATGTAAAAACGTCAATTAAAAAACTTCAATTTTTTTGACAATTAACCATAAGCGGACTTTTGAATCTTTATTAATTCAAAGCGAAACTCAAATTTTAGTGTTTATTTATGTAAACCATCAAAAACATCGTAAATCCAAAAAAAATTGTGATTGAATAGGCATTCTATATAACTTTCAAACGAAGTGACACTTGCCATAAGGTTCCATTTAATATTATTGATTTCAGTTGCCTGGTGGCATCACCGATGCCTATTACGTCACCTGTTACCACTAGTAGAGAAGATTAGATTAGATGTTAACGGGGTTACAATGTACTGAACAGAGGTTTATTGTGCCCCCCTATCACAGCTGTTCTCGCTACTACTACAGCTCGCCTTCCAGTTCCAGGGTTCTAATGAACTCTATTCTTTGGGACGGCTTCAACGAGGTTATACCCTCACTCTTACAAGTGTCTTGTCCGAAGCATTTCTTGCGTGGGCTTCCAATGGCGAGTCATTCTAGAACTAGATGATCCGGAGTTTCATCCTCCTCCCCACAGAATCTACACTCGTCAATTTCTGCTAGACCTATTCTCATTAGGTGCTTCCTAAGGCGGCAGTGTCCTGTAAGAAAGCCCGTGAGGAGATTTAGGTTATTTTTACTGAGATCCATATATATTTTGGATCTAGCAATGTCAAAGTTATGCAGGAACTTTTTGAAATGTTCCAGCCCGGGAAGGCACCGCCAGAGTGCTTCTCTTTCGGTTTCCTCATTCTTCCGAAACTCTTTCTTATAGGAGCATTTACCTACACCACAGGAAGGCTCCGGACCAATAAAGGGCGTTTGTGCTCCTTTCCTGGCAAGTGTATTGGCCTCTTCATTTCCCGTGATTCCCGAGTGACCAGGAACCCAGACTAAAGAGACCCTGTTATTCTTGCCTAATTCATCAAGTTTTCTTCGGCACTCCCATGCCAACTTTGAGTCAATGACATGGGAGCTTAATGCTTTGATAGCTGCTTGACTATCAGAATGGATCGATATGTCACATTTCTGATAGTTTCTTTCTAGGTTCATTTTCACGCGTATTTCGATCGCAAGTATTTCTGCCTGAAAGACGCTCGGCAAGGAGCCTAACGACAATGAGTATCTGGTGCCAGGTCCAAATACTCCCGCGCCTGCTCCAGTGGTGGTTTTTGAACCATCTGTATACCATCTAATGGTGTTTTCTTTGAGAGTTTGGGTGGTGTGTTCCCTTTCCCAGTCTCCCCTCTTATTTAGCATCGTAGTGAAATTCTTTTCGATACTTACTTTCTTGATCATTTCGTCACTGGGAAGATTCGCTGATGATATGTATTTTGTTAGAGAGGAACAGGCTCCCTGATTTTTTATACTCTCGTTGCCGGAAACTTCCTTAGATATTCTAAGAATTGCCTCTTGGGCAGATCTTTCTATCACCAGATGTAGAGTTGTGAGATCTGTAATGATCTCAAGTGCCCTAGTTGGACACGTTCTCATAGCTCCAGTGATACACACAGACAAGCCTTTGAACTTTGTCGAGTGTCTTCCTCGTGCTGTACTGACTTGATTTTGTATGCCAAACTATTGCCCCATACGTAATTGCTGGTCTCACAATCATGGTGTACATTAATCGCAGTATTTTTGGGTTACAGCCCCAACTCTTACCAGCCAGATTTCTCCACGCCATCAAAGGTCTTATTGCTTTACTAGCAGTTATTTCAACATGCTTATTCTACAGAAGCTTACTGTCTAGGGTTATCCCTAGATATTTAAGTTCTGATTTCCATTCTATGATTTCCCCGTTTAACGATATGGGTTTCATGGCTGGAAGTGTTCTTTTCTGGGTAAATGGAATTACTATGGTCTTGTTTGGGTTAATGTTTAGCCCCACTGACAAGCACCATTGCTCAATGATTCTGAGGCCCTTTTGTAATACATCACACAAGGTGCTCTCGAACTTGCCTCTGACTATTAGAACTATGTCATCAGCATAGCCCATACATTCGAAGCCAAGCTCCGTTAGGCTGTAGAGCAACTCATCTACTACAAGGCTCCATAGAAGGGGAGATATCACTCCCCCTTGAGGTGTCCCCCGAGTGGCTTTAACTGAGGTGGTTTGACTCCCCACCTCTGTCTCAGCTATGCTCGTCGTCAACAACTCATACATCCATTTTACAATGGTTTCATTTACTCCTCGCCTTTTTAGTGCTTCTTTGACAGACACATGAGTTGTGTTGTCAAAGGCCCCAGATATATCCAGGAATGCGCACATTGCGATTTGTTTGTCGTTCAGAGTTCCCTGGATGACTTCGGTCAGCTGATACAGAGCCATCTCAGTTGATCGACCCGCTCTGTAGGCATGCTGACATTTATGAAGTGGTATATTCTCCAGAGTCTCTGTTCTTATGTAGTTATTCACTACTTTCTCCATCGTTTTGAGTAGGAACGATGTTAGATAGATGGATCTAAAGGACCGGGGATCAGTCCAATCTTTTTTCCCTATTTTTGGTATGAAGGTTACCCTTGCCCTCCTCCATTTTCTAGGTATTAGACCCACTGCTAGACTGCTTCTTGTAGTCTTCAGCAGGTGAGGAAGAAACTCCTCTATCCCTTGCTGCAGGAGTGGTGGAAATATTCCATCCACTCCTGGTGATTTATATGGTTGAAAGGTACTTGTTGCCCATTCCAACCGTTGTCCGGTAAATATTTTCTTAGCGGGATTTGTTTGTGTAATTCATTGCTATTTCAGTGCTTGTTGCTGGTTCACTACCTGGAAAGTTCGTTCCTCTTCACCTTCCGTGTATGATCCGTCTGGCTTGTTCAGCGACATTGTGGGGTTAGTTCCCCCATTTACCATGACCTTTTCTAGTCTGGCCGCTGTGTGAGTAGAAGTGATATTTTCGCAAAAGGTTTGAAAATTGAGCCTTCTGGCCTTCCTAATCTCTTTAGAGAAGCTTATAATAGTTCATTTTCACGCTCCAAATTTCATCAGTCTAAGTATCACCGTTCAAAAGAAAAGAGAGGGGGAGGGGACTTTTGAGAAGCACTGTATAGATAGGCTAGACAGAGAAGCACGAAAATTCGGTTTAAGTATAAATGAAGGCAAAACAAAACATATGTATATAGAAAGAGAAGAGAATAAGTCACAGAGAAGCGGAGATTTGAAGCTGCCACCCACTTCAATTATTTAGGAGTGATAATTGGAAAAGATGGGAAAGAGCTAATGGGAGATAGACCGAATCTAGCAATGTTAAAAAGTAAAACATGTTGGGTTTTGATGAAGGACCAATTAAATTAACACTTTCTGGTTTAACATATTTTAATTACTGGACTGTATATTTACTCAAGAAACTTTGTATAAAATGTTTCACTTATTTAAACTATATAAAAATATTATTACTAAAAATGGTAAGAGCACGTGGTCTGTCTCTCTTCGCTCTCTCTGCTGGCTAGTTTTCCCGCTTCTTGATCTCAGGCCGTTCTCTTTTATTTTTAAGGCGGCGTAGCCAAATTTATTTAAAAGTTCATAATCTCAACATGCCGCCCGCCTTGAAAAGCCCCTTTTCAATAGCCTGAAGTCTATTTGCGATTCAATTGAGCACTACTCGACTTCTATTGGCAACAGACACAATTTGTTTATAGATCGTTTCACGATATTGCCATTTGGCAATTTCACGGACACCACTCTCACTATATTGTTCGTACCCGGGAAGAGCTGCACAACCCTTGCCATTGGCCACTTTAAAGGTGGAGTATTGTCTTCTATTAGCACTACTAGGGACCCCACTTTCAAATAGTTTTCGCTATTCTGCTGCCATTTGGAACGAGTTTGCATCTCCGTCAAGTAGTCCCTGGACAAGCGTTGCCAAAATTGTTGTTTCAATTGCTGCAAACGATGGTAGCGATCTAATCTGGTAATCTTGACATCTTCTTCGGGAGGACTCGCCAGAGAATTGCCGATTAAAAAAAGCGCAGGAGTTAGGGAAAGAAAGTCATTGGGATCAGTTGATAAAGGCGTTAAAGGCCTTGAGTTTAAACATGCCTCGATTTGCACAACTAAGGTATACATTTCCTCAACGGTCAAAGACGAGTCGGTCAATACACGCTTTAAATGAAATTTTGTAGATTTTACGGCTGCTTCCCAAAGACCCCCCATATGAGGTGATCGCGCAGGACAGAAGTGCCATTTTATTCTATCCTCTGTCATAAATTTAGATATTGTTTCATTATGTTTCGAGTCATTAATGAGATTGTATAATTCTATAAAATGGTTGTTAGCTCCAACAAAGTTCAATCCGTTATCCGAATAAATATTTGAAGGTTTACCCCTTCGCGAACAAAATCTTTTTAGTACGTTTAAAAAACGTGTTGTTAAATCAGTTGCTAATTCGATGTGAATTGCCCGAGTGGCAAAACATACAAATATACACATATACGTTTTTATCAATTTGCTACCATCCTTTATAAAAATAGGTCCGGCATAGTCAATGCCACAATTACTAAAGGGTCGACTAGGAGTCACTCTAGAATTTGGTAAGTCTCCCATCAAAAACTTGCATGGTTTATTTTTTTTTATTATAGCGCATCGACCTCGAGGGGTCATTAGCGATATTTGGTGTATACATATATATAGTTATTTACATTTGGTATTTTATAAAGAATTTACAACATTTATTAATTTAAGAAATGTCTTTAGGTTATGTAAATTTTAGTTTGTTCCTAATACGTCGGACAATCCATTGTTGGAGAGTTGTGCCAGTTGTTGCTGTTGTGTTAGTTGAGGACATTCAACAAGTAGGTGCTTAATAGTTAGTTTTGAGTCACAATAATTACATTTTGGTTCGGGAACATTGTCGAATAGATAGCTATGAGTTAGCCGGGTATGACCTAAACGTAGCCGTGTTAGTAGCACTTGATCGCGACGATTTTTGTGTAGGACCGACCACGGTTTAGTAGACTTTTTTACTGTTTTCCACTTAGCTTCACAAACACTGTTCACTTTAGATTGAATTATACATTTAATATCCGCACTTAATGAAAACTGCACTACTCGAGCATCTTCGTTGGTTGTGGCGTCTTTTGCTCTTTGATCAGCTTCCTCGTTGCCATCTATTCCTACGTGTGATGGGATCCACATAAAGATGATATCTTTATTGTTTTGTTGAGCTATTTTGAGTTCTTCTTTAATTTTTAACACAAGGTGGTGATTTGTAAATATTTTTCGTATGGATTTTATTGAGCTGAGGGAGTCTGTGAGAATAAGATGGCTTTGAGTGTTTGAAGATGAATTGATATTAGCTAAGGCTTCATATAGGGCATATAATTCGGCTGAAAAGATGGAATATGTATCTGGAAATGTGAACTTATGAGTTGAGATTGTAGTTACCACTGCGGCTCCAATGCCAGCTGCAGTTTTCGAAGCATCGGTATAGATTTGGTGATAGTCTGTATAATCTTCTAGTATTGTTTTGAAGGTTGATCTAATACTGAAATTGGGAGTCGAATATTTATCTAGAGAGCTAAGAATGGTTATACATTTTGGTTTTTTGATTTGCCAAGGGGGAGTAGATGTAGTCAGTCGAGGGAAACATTTGGGAAAGGAGAAGCTTAGTTTTTCAAGGTACATTTTTATTCTAGCATAAAAGGGTTTGGGAGCATGAGGTTTAATTGTGAAAGAATTGGGGAGTTTTTCAGGAGAGCAGTTATGCCTTGTAGGGTTGAACGCATTGTATATCCTTTTAGCTGCATATGTCAGGCTCAAGTACATACGCCTATCTTCTAAGGAAGGTTCATTAACTTCAGCGTATAAGCTTACAACTGGAGATGTACGAAAGGCTCCCGTTATTATCCGTAAAGCCGTATTTTGTATTATATCTAACCGTTTTAGGGTTCGTTTGTTGGCTGACGAGTATACGACTGCTGCATAATCCAATTTCGATCTGATTAACGTCCTGTATAATGTTAGAAGAGTGTCTCGATCAGCGCCCCAGTTTTTATTGCATAGTGTTTTCAGGAGGTTAAGTCTCTTTTGACACGTAGATATTAAGTTATTAATGTATGTATTCCAATTGAGCGTTTCATCAAAGGTTGTACCCAAAAAGTGTACTGACTTTTCGGCTTTTATGTTCTGTCCATATAAATGAATATCTGGGATGTTTACTGTTTTCTTTTTGGAGAATAACATAAAGCGAGTTTTGCTAGTAGAAAACATGAAGCCTGTTTTCTCCGACCATTCCTCTAGATGAGATATGAATTCTTGCGTAAGAGATTTTAGATTGTTCACGTTTTTGCTTTTGCAATAGATAACTAAGTCATCCGCATACAAACGAGCTTTCATTGGTGGTTTTAATGCCTGTATGATATCATTCATTGCTATGATAAAAAGGGTGGGGCTAATTACGGATCCTTGTGGAATGCCATTTTTTGTTCGTTTTAAATCTGACGTGGTTCCGTTTGCTAATACTCTAAAATTTCGTTCTTTTAAAATGTTTTGTATAAAGTGTAGACAGTTACCTGTTATATTCCAGCTCAGAAGTTTTTTGATAATGTAATCATGCCAGGCAGTATCGAATGCTTTGTTGATATCGAAGAAGACTGCTAAACATTTATGTTTTTGTGCAAATGCTTCATTGATGTTACTTTCCAGGTCTATAATATTGTCGGTAGTTGATCTTTCTTGTCTGAAGCCACTTTGTTCAGGTATTATTAAATTATGTTGCTCTAATGTCCACAATAGTCTTCTGTTAATGATTTTTTCTAGTAGCTTAGAAATCACTGAAGTAAGAGAAATTGGTCGATATGATTGAGGATTTGATTTTTGGCTTCGGGGTTTTAGAATAGGTATTATTAGGGATTCTCGCCATGCCTTTGGAAAGGTGTGTTGCAACCAAATCACATTGTAGAGATTTAAGAGATGTTCGTGGGCATTGGAAGGAAGATGTTTTAAAAAGGTAGATGGAATTTGGTCAGGACCCGGACAAGTATCTTTAAGGTTGGATAAGGCGTCTTCATATTCTGACATGGTGAGCGGTACATTTATAGGATCGTCCTTTTCTGTAGTCACTTCCAGGCGGTTTTGTTCTTCTAGTGTTTTGTGAGCTAAAAAGGTTTTCGTATAATTGCAATCACTGGAACGGTTCTCGTACGTTACAGCAAGCGCATCTGCAATAGTTGAATCAGTTGTCAATATAGTTCCTCCCATGTTGAGTATTTTTATATTATTACTTGAATTAATGCCAGATATTTTGCGTACCTTCTGCCAGACCCCTGTCATTGGTGTATCTGGGTTTAATGATGAGATATATTCAGTCCAAGATTTGCGCTTTGCACTTTTGATAATGTGCCTTGATTTTTCACGTAAGTTTAAAAATTGAAGTTTGTTTTCCGGAGTCTTATATCGTTTGTATCTATTAAAAGCTTTTTTGCTGGCTCTTAGAGCTGCTTCACAATCGTTATTCCACCATGGTACCGGAGTGTGCTGTTTGGTGTAAGATGTTTTTCCAATTGATATATTTGCTGCATGTTTTATGGTTTCCATAAATTGTTCTAACGATTCGTCTATATTAGGTAGGATAGCACAAGATTCATTTTTTTCTTCAATGACAGTGGAGTAGAGTTGCCAGTCAGCAGTTTTAAGTTTCCATTTAGGATGGAAGCTTTGTTTGGTATTATTCTTTGTATTGTTGTATATAATAAAGGGGTAATGGTCACTACTGAAGGTATAATCTATTCTGTCCCATGTTAACGAAGGAGTTAGGGTTGGATCGCAGATTGTAAGGTAAATACATGAGGATTCTCCGGTCTGTATATTAAGTCTTGTAGCTCTGCCGTCGTTGAGAACAGAAAGGTTAAAGTCGTCTAATATTTGTTCTACAAGGTGACCCTTTGTGTTTTGAGATGTTGAGCCCCAAAAAAAGTTGTGAGCATTGAAATCTCCTAGTATGATTCTAGGATGGGGGATTTGTTGTTATCAAATTGCCTAAGTCCTGCTGGTTTATTTGCGATCCTGGAGGAAGATATAGGTTGCAGATATGTAAGTCTTGTTTGTCATGGATCTTAATAGCAATGGCTTCAAGATTACTATTTAGGGGAATTTCGACGGCGTCGATATTATTTTTAGTGAGGATTGCTACTCCTCCACTAGCTTTTTGAGCAGTATCTCGATGTTTATAAAATTTTTGAAATTGATTTAATGTTTGGACATCGCTATGTTTTAGGTTGGTTTCTTGCAAACAAATTATGTCAGATTTAAATTCGTTTATGATCTTTTGTAGTATTGGAAGTTTATCAATGAAACCATTTTGGTTCCATTGTAAAATAGATGAGAAAGAATTGAAAATGGATAAGTATTTTAATAGGTTGACGTTTGTGAACAATCGCTCTCCTGTTCTGTATCTGAATAGGTTAATTGCAGGTGTATTAAAAGTTTTTTCTTAATTTTTGTACATCTTGTTTTGATAGCCCGGTGGGTAAAATGCGGATAAATTTTGGTTAACATATATATTAGTGCTGTGAGGTCGGTTGTGTAGTCTTGAATGATGCTTACTGGGTCGGCTGATCCGTAAACGTTTACGAAAAGATCTGATATTTGGATGAAGTTGAGAATAAAGGGTGGATTGTGTTCGTTGATAATTTTTCTCACTGGCTCCATAAGAACTTCGATTGGAAGATCTTTTTTGTTGTTTGTTTTGATTTTCTTTATGTTTGCTTTTGGTTGTGGTTTAGTGAAAGGGTCTTTGTTGGCTTGGTTTGTTTCTTCTTCTGGTTGAGGAGAAGGTGTCTCTATTTCCTTAAAAGTACGTTTTGTTAATTTTTGATTGTCAGTGTCCGTTTCTATTGTAGAATTTTGCTCGGAGGATGTATGTGTTTCAGTATTTATGTTTATTGGTTGTTCGTTGTGAGAAGTGGTCTCAAGTGGAGCGGTAGGGGTACTAGTAGTGGGAGCTGTTTCGCAATTTGCTGCGGTGTGACCTGGCTGTTTACAAGAAAAGCAGAGTGAGTCTTGGGAGAGGAAAATTCTGTAAGTTGTATCCTCATAATTTATCAAAAAGGATTCTGGAAGTGTGTGTGCTGGTGGAGTTATGAAAATTTGACGTCTGAAGCTGTAAATGTGATTAAATTCGGGGAGATTTGAGCTGATTCTAAGAAATGACATCGTAGAAAGAGTGATAATGCCCAGTTTGTTTAATTCATTCACTAATATAGCGTGTGGTATTGTAGGACAAACGTTAGAAAGTACAAGCCTTTCTGAGGGTGTTACATATTTACGGGCCTGCACAATTTCATTGTTAATTTTGATCTTCCCTTCGTGATTAGTAATGAACTTTTCTACTATGCTAGGACTAGTAAGATACATGCAAATTCTTTTGTTCGATAGTCTTGAAGTGAATAATATATTTTTGGGTTCAATAATTGTTCCTAGAGGTATAAGGTAATCTTGGAGTGTTGCGTTT
Source organism: Galeruca laticollis (assembly GCA_963921935.1). NCBI lineage: Eukaryota > Metazoa > Arthropoda > Insecta > Coleoptera > Chrysomelidae > Galeruca > Galeruca laticollis. Next base: position 195,647,013 of record OY998179.1, on the reverse strand, counting down.
TCTATAGCAGGAAAGATTATTGCTTGTTCTTTCTTTGGGAAGTGTTGTTGAGAAGTTACATCTGAGTAAGTTTTTAAGGTGTTATTCTGAGAACCCCTGTAGTCAGAAGTCCCAGCAGATAGTGTTGACATATTCATATTTTTGTACGAATTTTCACTCATGAACCTGAATACGGACCTGTTCTTCGAGTTTCGTCGAACATATCGGTACTGATAAGAGTAGAGGTTTGACTCTTTTTTTGTTGGAGATAGTTCCAAAAGAAACTTGCAGGTTAGGTGATTCAAATTGATGTTGACGTTTAGATATCGAAAAACGTACTTACATATATGGTTAGGTACACTAATATGTTGTATATTAAATGTAGTATAGGTTTTAAAACACGATAGACCACTGTTTAAATATTGATTTGTTAAGAGCTGACAATTTATCTGTATCAGTGATAGATGCCAGGACCGAACTCTTGCATGGTTTAGGATTAGCTTTATAACATCTTATGCACGATTTTACAACATGCTTTACAGCATTTTTTCCGTTCACTGGCCAATATGTCAATCTTATGATTGATAACAAGTTTTGAATACCAGCATGTAAGTATTTAATATGAAAATCTGAAATTATTAAGTAAGTTGGCATTTACTTGGCAAAATAATAGGATGTTGTTGGTTGAATGTCAATTCAGACCTAGACAATCTGCCTCCAACTCTTAAAATATTTTGTTCGTCTAAAAACGGGTTTAAATTTATAATTTTACTCTGTTTATATTTAATAACATTGAACCTTTTAATTTTGCTGATTTCTTGTTTAAAATATGTGATTGCGCCAAATTGATCAACCTTTGTTCAGCAATACAAAGTTCTTCACAAGTTAATGTTTCTTTATGAGTTTTATTTAAGCAACGATTCCTAAATCTTAATATATATGCGGTTACTCTGACTAACTTTGAAATAGAAGAAAATCTTTCAAACAAATTAAATTCATTTTCAGATTCAAATTTACCATTACGGTTAGCTAAAGATACAGAATTAGCTTTAATTTCGGGTAAATTATCAATATCAATGTCAAAATTATCTTTAAAATTAGGGTGAATTTTTTGATAAATGAATTCTGGACCATTGAACCATTTTTTGTTATCTACTAATTCTTCAGGATTTAAACCACGGGAGATAATATCAGCTGGATTATTAGTGTTTCCATTCATTTACATTTGATATTTCCGTGATTCTTGCGACTCTGTTTGCTACAAATGTCTTGAGTCTGCAAGGTTCTATCCCGATCCAGGAAAGAACAATTGTTGAATCGGTAAAATAAAAGGTATTAGAAATGGTTACGTCGAGCTTGCTTTTTATTTTATGCATTAATTCAACTAGCAAAGTTGCAGCTAACAGTTCCAATCGTGGCAAAGATAAACTTTTTAACGGAGCAACACGTGATTTGGCAGTTAAAAGTTTAACAATCGTTTTATTTTCCGATATTGATTTTATATAAACACACGCGCCGTATGCTTTTTCTGAACTGTCACTAAATCCTATCAATTCAATTTCATTAAAATCTTGTAATAAAACATGACGTTTAATTCGAATATCATTCAAACAATTAAGTTGAGAATAGAATTTTAACCAAATATTTTTTATATCTGGGGGAACCTCATTATCCCAATCTAAGTTTAGCTTCCATAGTTGTTGCATAATTAACTTGGCCTTTATTAAGGCAGTTCCTCAAGAGGATCGAAAATCTGTGAAATAACAGAGAGTATTGTGCGTTTTGTAATTTTGCTTTTATCAAAAATAGTATTTATTCGATAACTTAAATTATCGTTATTTGCATCCCAACTTATTCCCAAAGTTTTAAGTTCTTTTTCTTTTTGAAATAATACAAAAATTTTATCTTTACTTTTACTATCACTTAATATGAAATTTAAAATATATAAATCATTCGAGGTCCATTTACGTAATTGAAAATTAGCGCTTGCTAGTATTTTCGACAAATCTAGATAAATTTCTTGTGCTTCCTTTTTCGAATTCACACTCAAAAGAAGGTCATCCATATAGAAACATGATTCAATTATTTGTGAAAATCGTGGGGAATTTTCTTTATTTAAAATAGCAAGTTCCTTTAAACATCGTGTAGCTTGAAATGGCGCACTGGAAGGACCATAATTTACGGTATTCAGTTCTTACACTTTAATTTTATCATCGGGTTTTTCTCGCCATAAAATTTTTTGGAATGACCGTTCACCGGGATCCATGTCTATACAACGATACATCATTTTAACATCTGCTGTTAAAACACAAGTTCTAAGTCTCAAATGTAATAAAATTGAAAATAATTCGTGTTGTATAGTAGGACCAACTAATAATAAATCCTTTAAAGATACGTTTGTGCTTGTTTTCGCACTGGCATCAAATACCACTCTACATTTTGTTGTTATCGCTGAACCTCTGATAACTGCTGTATGAGGTAAGAAAAATGATTTGTTGTTAATAGATTTATCGTTTTCTAATGTATTAATGAATGACATATGTCCTAAAGACTCATAATCTTTCATAAATTCGATGTATTGCGTTTTTAAGTTTTCATTTTTCGAGAACCGATTTTCTAAGCTTAAAAATCGTTTAAGTGCCGTTTTTTTCGAATCTCCTAATTGTTCAGAACAATTTGGTTTAAAAGGATATTTTACAACAAAATTTCCATTTTCATTTCGCTTTGTTGTCGATTTAAAATATTCTTCACAAAATTGATCATTTTTTGAAAGTGGAAATTTTGTATCGAGTTCTTCGATTTTCCAAAATTTTATTAATGTATCGTTAAGTTGTTTATTTGACACTTTACTTAAATTGTAAATTTGTCGATTATTTTTATTTAGGTTTTCGTTTAGAAATAAATTTCCTGTTATAATCCATCCAAACATTGTCTCTTGCAATGTTGGTAGGTTATTTCCTAGTTTAAACTTACCTTGTTTTAAGAGGTCATAGAATATTTCCGCGCCAATTAAAAGATCTATTGTTTTTGGAATATTGAATCTTTCGTCAGCTAATTTTAAATTATGTGGTATCGGTAATTTTGTTTTGTCAAATTTTTTCAACGGCAACTTTTCAGTAATTTTCGGTATTACTAAAAAATGCAATTCAACTTCGAACGGTTCGTATTTTGATTTAACTTTTGCGACTGTCTTGCTGTTTATTTGAGTTTCGATTTTATTGATACCACTTAATATTAAATTTCTGACTTTTAAGATTAAGTTTTCTTAATAATGAAGAGTTTATTAAATTTGACTGACTTCCTGAGTCCAGTAACGCTGTACATTCTATCCAATTTTTGTTGCTTCTTTGAATTAAATGTTTGCTGTCGATAATAGAATTTGATTCAATTCTATTGATGTGAAAGTATGAGTAGTACTATCTGTATAAATTTTTTCTTCCCGATTATTTTCATTAACATTCGAGCCGATAACACACATGGCTGGCCGATTATTATGATGCGACGATAGCTGTGAGTTTTTGTTCGCTTGCTGTCACATCAGCTTCGCGTTGGTTGCTGGAGTTCGTTGAAATTTGGAATTCGTTACATCGTTGTTGCTGAGGATCAGTTCCATTGCTACTCCTGCTTTGAGTTTGATTTACACGATTTGAATTCTGCATTCTATTATTTTGTCTGTTGTATGATGGTGCATTGTTTTCGATGTGTAGGGCTGTATTATGTTTGCGATTACACTTTTTGCAACCGCTGGATAAACAGTTTTGTTTACTGTGACCGGGTCTTAAGCAATTTGTACAGAGTTTTCTTTTATTTATTTCATTGTACTTTTCATTAATTAATAAATTTGAAAATTGAGGACAGTGATAAATAAAGTGAGGTTCGTTACAAAGTAAACAAGATTGTGTTCTTTGATTAAATGATTGAGGCTCATTATGAATATGACCAATCACCTTTCTAAAATTACTTGATTGAGGTTTTGAATTTTGATTATAGTTTGATGATTTATTAACTGGATTATTAAACTGTATTGCTTCTAAAGTGAAACATTTCTTTGTTAAAAATTCAGTGAACTCTTTTAAGGTGGGTGAATGTTGATCGTTTAATTTACTTTCCCATTCCTGTTTAGTTCTATCATCTAGTTTTTGAAGTATGATAGGAATTATATAAAATTAGAAAACATTTGAAGCTTTTTTAATGCTGATAAGTGTTGATGTACTAATCAAGTAATTTTCTTAAAGAAGCAGATGATTCTTTATGAATAGAAGGTAGATTAAATAATATTGTGTTAATATGAGTATTAATTATAGCTCTTAGATTTTCAAATCGTTGTTTTAATAAGTCTATCGCGATTGTATAATTGTTTGCTATTAAATCTAAATTTTCGATCAATTTTAAGGCGTCTTCCTGACAGCACGATTTTAAATACATTAATTTTTTGACTTCGCTTATGTCATACAGGTCATCGACTATGGCTTTGAATTGATCCCAAAAACTATACCAATTTTCGTATTTTCCGTAAAATTTAGGAAGTCCTAAGTCTGGTAACATCGTCATGTTATTTATAGGTGGATGTGGGATATTTTGTCTTGGTACATCTTGAGTGTTCGCGATCAATCTTTTCGCTAACGAGATTTTTGAATAGAATTCTGATTCTATGTTCAATCTGTATTCTTTTTCTTCCGGTATCAAGTATTCTATACGAGTTTGAATTTTATCAAATTCCGAAAAATCCTCTTCAATGCTTTTTAAACGTGATTAGATTTCAAATGTATCTATTTCTACATTTTCTAACGTTGTTTTATTTAAAAATATTGAAAATCTCTGTAATCTATCTGATATTACAGTTCGAGCATGTAAATTTTCTAGTTTTTCATCAAATTCGATATTATTAGAACTAACATCCATTTGATTTTTTGTTTTACGGGGCATTTTAATATTCTTTCTTTCTCATGTACTGAAATAAATTGACAAAGAACAATATTGTTATGGTATTTATCTATTTCAAACGATTCGAATAACGAGAAGTATAAAAAAAAATTAACGTGAATGTTTACGAGTTTTTGAAAGATGCCGATTTTTCGTTTTTACGAGTTAAATAGTGAAATGCAAGAGCATCAAAGAGATAAGCCTAGACCAACACCTGTCTTTGAGTTTGGATACGAAATGTATACATAAAAATACGAGAATAATACATTAAATATATGATTTTGAATAATGACACTTTATGTGAATGATTAAATGATGTTTTGAAATAAATTCAAATACACAAATACATCATGCTTCAAGTTGAAACAGAATGAAGAATATTTAATATTTATTTCCCTGTTCCCTAGCAATAAATTTAAACGGCTTACCATCGAGTCTTGTACGTTTTTCTGCGTTTGTCGTTAGTTTTCTTCCACAGGTAATACTTCGCTTCCAATTTCAAATCCGCTCGCTTGGACCAAAATTATGTTGGGTTTTGATAAAGGACCAATTAAATTAACACTTTCTGGTTTAACATATTTTAATTACTGGACTGTATATTTACTCAAGAAACTTTGTATAAAATGTTTCAATTATTTAAACTATATAAAAATATTATTACTAAAAATGGTAAGAGCACGTGGTCTGTCTCTCTTCGCTCTCTCTGCTGTTCTGCCGGCTCGTTTTCCCGCTTCTTGCTCTCAGGCCGTTCTCTTTTATTTTTAAGGCGGCGGAGCCAAATTTATTTAAAAGTTCATAATCTCAACAAAACATTAACAAAAAACAAATAGTTATCATCTATACAATGGAAACAAGCGCAATAACAAATAAAGAGGAAATGAATTAAAATATTAGGGCGTAAAATAATGAGAACAATTCTGGGACTAGACACTACAAGTGATGAGGATGAACTGGAAGGCGAAATAATAAGATTCATACAAGCACAAATATTACAATGAGCAGGACATATAATGAGAACAAAACCGTCGGAACTGATCAGAAAAATTACAGAGTGGATCCCGATCTGGCCTAGACAAAGAGGAAAACCCAGAAAAGATGCAATAGAACATACAAAGAGCATAGAAATGAATAATTGGAAATTAAAATGTAAAAACAGAGTAGGGTGGCAAACATAACGGCAATAGCCAGGATCCACAGCAAACTTTAAAAAAATAAGAGAAGAGGAATGATCCACCTCAATAAATGGACCTATAGATGCAATTCATTAGCCATAAGGACTGAACGGCTTAATAATTATATCACTCGTTTAATAAGGTTTAGATCATATAATTAATATTCCTATTTCCCTTCGAAGCTGCCTAACTGCACTCAAATATTGTTGTGGCTAGTAGATGATTTTGTCTTATTTCATTAAAAGTGATTTTCAGTTTTGAATTTTTCTTCGCAAAAATTCGTTTTTTTGAAACTTTTCCACGCTTTCTTCCATGGGTAGAAAAATCACCCATTTTAATTTCAAGGTGGATAAAACTTTTTTTAAGTGAAACGAATGTTATTTTTCTGATGGCAGTCTTTTCATCCCGATTTTTTACAGTTTAATTGCATCTTTAATACACAGATGGGACTGGTTTATACTTACGCACAAGTCAGAATATTGTTGACTGTTATGACTTCAGTCACATTCAAACACAATTCAACTATCTTTGAATGGTTTTAAAGGATAACAGTGTTGAACAAATTGAGAATAATAATTTTAACATTTTTAGAAAGCGTGGTTTTACTAACCCGTTTCACTGCATCAAATTCAGAAACACCAGCCATTTTCAAGAAGGAACTTCTTCAACGAATGCCAGAAAGTACATAAACATAAATTTTTTTAAACACTGAAGCATGGGTAATGGGTGAACTGTGCCTCTACCTAGCTAATCACTTCTTAGAAATCTGATCATATTATATCTTATCGTAGGGACGGATTTATATCTGGACACTTAGTATATTATTTCTGGGTGAAACCAACAGAAATCTTCAACCAACCAATAACACAGATATTTATATTCTGAAATGTAGGCTATTAACACATAACAAGTACATTTTTAGCAACAAAGATGATAAGAAGGTGGTGGAAGAAGTTTTTGAAGCATTGAATATCTTAGAGAAGTTGTAGTGTGAACAAGGTTGAGAAGTTTTTTCTAATAGGCAGAATGAAAGTTGGGTCTCGTAGACCACTAAAAGTCATCTGCGTTGATCCGTCGTGTGTTAAGGAAGTATTGAAGGTTAACAAAAAGTTAGTACAATCTGATTATAAGATCAACTCTGATCAAACTAGAATACAGAGGAAGCAATATAAGAAATCATAAGCTGAATTACAGTAAAAATAAACGGTTTTAAAGATTAAAACTAACTTTTCCGCATCTGTGGCCATGAACAATATTCTATCATAAAAGTGTCACTTGTATACACTTCGGGGGATGAGATTAAAACTAACTTTTCCGCATCTGTGGCCCTGAACAATATTCTACCATAAAAGTGTCACTTGTATACACTTCGGGAGATGTATCGTGTTAACAAACCGAAATTTCTCCAAAAATAACCAAAAATGTAGTATATCTGGATTTATTGGACACGCTGTATTTGCTCTAGTCAGCTTAAAATCAATAGGGTACATCTGTGAGACACTTTGAATAATATTCAATCATAAAATTGGTCACTTGTATACACTTTGAAGGCTGCATCGTGCTAACAAACTGAAAATTCTCCAAAAATGACAAAAATTTGGTACTTCAAGTACCATAGCACCCGTTGTACTGGCGTTAGTGAGCTGAAAATCAATAGGGGGATGTCCTGGATAATATTATATCATAAAATTGGTGATTTGTTGAACTCCGGAGACTGTATCGTGCTAACAAACTAAAATTTCCCGAAAAATGTCGTACTTCAAGTACCATAGCACCCGTTGCTCTCTGATGAGCTGAAAATCAATAGGATTCATCTGTGACATATCCTTAACAATATTCAATCATAAACTTGGTGACTTGTTGCACTCCGGAGGCTGTATCGTGCTAACAAGACATATAATGAAATGTGGCCGACAACAACGACGACGACATACACACAGGATTTTTTTTCTAAAAACCGTTTTTTCGTGTTGTTTTTGATGGAAAACGTAAAAATAACTCAAAAAAATTTTCAAAATTCCAACTTTTTTTGGGGTAAACCAATACTTTTCTCGCATATTAGATAGGTTGGGCGGAAAAGTAAAATGAGGTGAATGATAAGAGTTTTGCAATTTGGTATATCAATCCGTGTCTTAATGTTATAAAAAATGACCAACAGGCAATTAGAGAAAACTAAGATAGTACCCCACTACTAATGTACTACCAGAATTCTAGAGAAATGCGAGAAATTCTTCTAATTATGACATTGTCATTATCGTAGAAAGATGGTTGTATGGAGATATCTATTCAGAAGAACTAAGTTGCAATAATTACAACATATTTTCTCCCACTCTCTTATTCAAAACTAAGGATTTTAGAATACTTTTTGACTCTCCTTCAAGTTCTGGTGAGCATATTAATCAATTGGTGGTTAAGTCTCAAAGGATTTAATTTTAGAAATTGTAGTGATGTCTCTCTGGATGCCGGCGGGTCTGCATATGTTGGGTTGGTCAGATCACAACTGGAATATGGTTCAATTATTTGGACACCACAGTATAATGATTATAAGTCATTACTCGAGAGATTACAAAACACATTCTTGAGATATTGTAATTATAGGTTTAATTTGAATTTCATTGCTGATCATGACTATTCTCTTATTTTACATAAACTAAAACTGCTTACTTAATGGTTGTTGTATCATGTCCATCCTTGCTGTATGAAATATATTTTGCAGTTCCACAAAGAACGTTACAGCATAATAACTTATATTCCATGTGCAATTTTAACCACAAAGACAATTAAAACAATGACCTATTTCAATGATTACATTTTATACTAATTTTTGGAATAGAATTAGGATAATGTATCAAGAAATGAAACTTACCAAAATGCTATAGTTTTGTCCCCCACTAACGCTTGATCGTGAGATTCCGCATAAGCGACGTTTCCTTCCATCCATCGCCTATTAGTTAAAGTATGTACAATTTCACCAATATTCCAAGAATCGTCTGAAGAATGTTTCAACAACTGAATCCATTTATCTGGTATAGCCATAGCTAATCTGGAACATTAATTTTGATTGACAGATATTAAATTTGATAAATAAAAAAAATTCGTTATTATTAAAATACTCCATACTCTATTGCAAAGTAATTTCACTGAAATATTCTAGTGTAGAAAACAAAACAGGAGCCACAACATTTTTGACATAAATTTCGTAACCTACATTATTTATAATTAGGTTTATTGAATTTGTTATCAAAAAGTAGTCATTCACGTAACTGTTGATACTGCATTAATTTGTTTGCTTTTCTCATTTGAAATTTTTTTTATAAATGGATTTGACACAACCATCTTTATGATCAAAGGAGCTCCGGGTCAACATACTGGTTGAAAACTATGTAAGATATGAAAAATTCTTAAAGTTCAATTTTAGCATTTTTCAGTTTAACCCAATATGGAACTTTTCAAATATCCTACATATGGAACTTGAATAATTGAATATAAGTATTTTTTTATTAATAATTTAACAACAAAATGTTTTAAACTTAATGTATTTTGTAATTAAAAAGAAATATGTGAATTCTTTTGAGTTGTTTCCCAAAAAACTCGATTTATAAATTCCCATAAATTCTAGTTTAAATTAATATTTTTATTCTACTTTAATAACAATAGAATATGAGCATTTGTGGATGCATGTTATGTCCAACAGCATGATGGGACTGATATGTGCTTTTTTCTTGAAACGTATCTTGGACAGTAGGAACAAATAATGGCGCAGCTGGTTTACTTCTAAAACTTTTTACACAAAATGCTAATACCAAATCTCTGTAGCTTGGCCAATAAGTAGGGTAAAAAAATTGGATTTCAGATTTTGATGTTTTACCAGGGTTTCAAAAGAAACTTTTTAATAGAATCATGTTGAAAGTTCAAACTATGACCGAAGAGGAAAAAAGGTTTATTGTAATGTATATTAAACAATTATTATTTATTTATTTAGATTATTCTAAAAATTTGATTCATTCAAGGTTTTGAAAATTTGGTAAAAGTCAAAGTTTAGCTAGAAAGTCTGAGTCATTATTAGTTAGGAGTGTTTATTCACATTCGAAACTTCCATCTACTTCTTTTCAGAAAATGTTGTAACTTCTTCAAAATTAAAAGAAATTTTCACAACAGCATTAAACAAACTTGAAGCTATTTCTCTAAATCCTTTGGCTACAGTTGGTGACGGATCCACAACCAATCAAAAACTTTTTATATTTTATGACTATTCATCAGTTCTGTAGGATAATAAGAAAACAGATATTCCACTATGCCGAAGTATCGGATTTATTCGAATCGTTTATCAAGGCTACAAAGATATACATGCATCTGGTGATTATGAATATTAAATAATCAATAAAAACTTTAAGGCTTCAAAAACTGTCATAAAACTTTAAAAACCTTTAAAAATTCGAAACCTTAGAAACTTATACTCATGTAAAAATTTAAAAATTCAATAATTTCAATAAAATTCCAAAAAACTCCCTTACATTGTTGTCTCTAGGAAACATCATCAAATAAAATAAAATCTGATTTGCTGACAATTTAAAATTACTCAAGGTGTCACTCTTACCTAGTGAGGTTTTTTCCGTCGAGCAGAATTGATTTATTTGCTTGTCAAATTAAAAATGGACGAGAAATCATGAAAACATTTCAGAATGTTCTGGCACGTCATATAAAAATAAAGTAATGCACAATCTTCAAACATTGGCAATAACTTATTTCTCTTTATTGAGATTCTATAAACAAACTGTACCTTGATATTTTGATGTTGAAAGTAAATTATACGTATTCGTTGATGAACGAAAAACAAAAATTGCAAAAAAACTACTAATTATGTTGGACGGGACAGCTTTTTTAATACAGTGTGTCCTCGAAAAATTCTTAGTGATTGTTAAAGAACAGAAAATTATCTATTATAGATATTATTTATTGAGTTAGTATCGATTGTTTTCTAATTTTATATAATTGATAATTATGTATTTGTAAGTTTTATTTAAGTTGTCAGTATCTGATTTTTGTCTACTATATTCTCACTCAATTCAATAAATATCATTTCGCTTAAAAGACGTTTGTGATAGTTAGTCTCTTTATCTAGGATGTTGACGGTTTCAAAGTCAAATTTATGATTTTGTTCAAATACATGGGTTGCTAATGCTGTTTTTTCTGATTTGTCCCTATGTTTTTCATCAAATGAGTTCTTGTGGGCATATATTCTGTTTTTTAACCTTTGCTTGGTTTGACCAATATAACATCTGTCGCATTCCAAAAAATTTATTTTGTAAATAAGGTTTGATTCATAGTCACTCTGTAATTTGTCCCTCATAGAGGAATAAAACAATTTACCGTTTTTGTATGGTAAAATACGATTTTTGCTCTTTCTGTTTGTAGTATGTGTTTCAATTTTTCCGAAAGACCCTTATCATAAGGAATCTTAAAATATCTATATGAATTTCCAGTCAATACTGGTGTTAAACGTCTTTCAATATTTTTATTAATTATAATATTACAAACATTAAGGGGATAATCATTCAACAGCAATTTTTCTTTGAACTCAACCATATTTTCGTGTAAATATTCAGGGCTACTGAGTTTAATAATTTTATTTTTGAAGGCAGTCATGATATTTAATTTTTTAGCAAAAGGATGTTGTGAATAATAATTTAAAACTCTCCTGGAACTAACAGGTTTTTCATAATGATTAAATTTAATTATTTGATCTTCAGTTCTAATCAATAACACATCCAAGAATTCTGAAAAACTTATAGACTTCATTCATAATTTGGAATTACCTAAATATTATGAACTGATTAGTTTGGATGTAATAACTTTGTTTACAAATATCCCAAAACAAAGTGTTTTAGAAATTATTTCAAAAGGGTGGGATGAAATTAAGGAATTCACTAATCTTTCATTAGAAACTTTTTTAAATATTATCATGGTTATATTTGATACCAGTTATTTTGGTTTTGATAATATTTTTTATAAACAGAAGGACGGCAATGGGAAACCCAGTAAGCCCCATATTAGCAGCCCTATTAATGGAAGATTTGATTTCTACGGTAGTTTCAAGGTTAGATTATGAAATAGCATTGGTTAAAGTATATGTTGACGACACTATTTTAGCTGTTCCGAAATCAAAAATTAATTGTATACTAATAGATTTCAATTCCTATCATTCGGGCTTACAGTTGACAGTAGAAACAGAAAATAATAACTCCATTCCATTTTTGGATGTGTTATTGATTACAACTGAAGATCAAAGAACTAAATTTAATCATTATGAAAAACCTATTAGTTCCAGGAGAGTTTTAAATTATTATTCACAACATCCTTTAGCTCAAAAATTAAATATCATGACTGCCATCAAAAATAAAATTATTAAACTCAGTAGTCAGTATTGTATGAGCTCTCGTACAAGTCGGTCGTGTGCATCGGTATTCTCGAAGCTTTCAAGTTTTGTTAAATCGTTAAATTCCTATTAGAACAGTTTTTGCGGAAACTAAATTTAGAAGGAAATAACCAATTTATTTTGATTCAAATGGATGTCCAACCGGGGGGTAGACCCTCCGATAAACCACCCACACCCATGTCGGAAGATGATGAAACCCCTTTTGCAGGTTTTGAAAACAAAATAGGTACAAGTAATAAAAACTCAGAAAAAGTAGGTAGATCCGATCCAAGAATAATAAATTAATCATTTAATACACTACAAAACAAACAGGTCACAAAAACAGGTAATTATGATAAGCTCAACAAAAAGCAGCCAGTTTATAAATATGGGTTAAATGACCTCGGTCCTTTCCATATTTATGTTGAAAATAGCGAAATTGGTTTTAAAGGCTGGTTAAATGCATTAAAAATCGGAGATACAATTCTTTCAAATTTTCCGGAAATAGATAACAAAATCCAAAGTATAGACACGACAGGTCGCAATAGAATAAAGATAATCATGAAAGACAACAAAAGCGCAAATTACCTTCTCGAAAATTGTGAACATGAAATATTCATTGAAAAAAAATTAAATATTTATATTCCCAAATTTATAATATTTAGACAAGAAGTTATTAGGGATATAGCATTAGACTTTTCCGAGGAATATGTTAAAAACAAAATAAAACAGTATGACTTCAATACCAAATTCGAAGTTACTGGTGTAAAGAGAATAAATAGAAAAGTTACTAATAATGGAAAAGTAGAATATGTGCCAACTAAATCATGTGTGGTAAACTTTAAAACACAATCTTTACCAAAATTCATCACAATAAATAAAGTTTTGAAGGAGGTAGAACCCTACCAACAAAAAGTATTACTATGTTTCAATTGTTTAAGATATGGCCATCTTGGCGGACAATGTAAGAGTCATCCAAGGTGCAGTAAATGCCACAAACCTCAGAATACAAAAGAATGTCAAGAACAAAATGTCATACCCAAATGTTTAAGCTGTAATGGCAATCATTTTACTACAAACTTCAACGAATGCGATGAATTTAAAAGACAAAAACTAATAAAAAACGCAATGACAACTAATAATATAAATTATTATTATGCCAATTCCAAAATCCCCAAAATTTCCTATGCAAATGTAGCCTCAAAAAATCTAAACATACCATTCAACCCACAACAAATCCCCACTCAACCGGCTATTCAGCCTCACATCCAAGGGTACCTAATAAACGGCAGAGGCCCAGCAGCCCAGATCCAACTTTATTGGCTCGCAAGGAAATCATCTCAAATCCCCGTCCTCCAGGCCCAAACTTTAATATCCTAAATAATTACTTATATACTCAACATACCCATACAAGTAATCCAGTAGACAATGAAAATAAATTTAGACCAAAATGTAATCAAAACTCTTTTTGAAATATTTTACGAGTTATTAAATAAACTTAAAGAATCTAACAATATAAATGTGTCAAAAGAGAACTTAGAAAATCTATTTAGTAATCAATTAAAAAGAATTTTGTCATGTGAAACGTCAAATTCGCAGTCGTAAACAAATATAAATTTTTGCAACGGAACTGCTGATCGGCAGTATCCAATAAGGAAAACTTAGAATATTTATTACAATCAAATCATATAAATATTGCGCTCTTATCAGAAACATGGTTCAAACCAAATAAATATTATAATTTTAAAAGTTATAACATAGTACGAACTGATAGAAATGATGGATATGGTGGAACTGTCATACTAATAAAAAACAATATCTTGTTTAAAGAGGTTAATATAACAAATAATATAAACATTCCAAATAGTTGTATACAAACAGATTTATGTATTATCGAAAAAACAGTACACATAGTATCAGTTTACATAAAACCCAATACAAAAATAAAATTACAAGAATGGATTCAATTTTTTAACAGTATACCAAAACCATTTCTAATAGGTGGAGACTTTAATTCTCACCATCAATCGCGGGGATGCGAATTTGACGATTCATATGGAAATATTCTACTAGATGCCTTAAATCATTTAACTTAGCAATATTAAACGATGGCTCACCCAATCTTGTTACAAGAGGTAGAGACAGCGCTTTAGATCTTACAATTTGTTCGCAAGAAATAACACTACACCTCAATTGGAGTATTGTAAATGAGCCTCAAGGGCTCAAATCACTTACCTTTAATATATTATTTCAAATCACCACAACACTCACATTTTCAAAATATAAAACATAACATCTGGATACCTAAAAATGCTAACTGGACAAACTTCATTGAAACACTTGAAAATATGACACCTGCAACGTGCTACAACAAATTTGTGGAAGACATTAATATGGCAGCTGAGAAGACCATACCAAAGAAAAAGACACACTCAAATCCCCGAAGGAGCCACAATCCGAAGATATGGTGGAACTCAACCTGTGAAGAGGCAGCAAAAAACAAAAAAGAGGCGTATATAAAATACAAAAATAACCCAAATGTCCAAAACCTTATGGAGTATAATAGACTGGAAGCAGTAGCTAAAAAAACATTCAAACACACCAAAAAACAACAGTGGGCTAAATACTGTGAAAGTCTAAATTCCTTAACACCAATAAAGGAAGTGTGGCAAAAAGTAAATTCCTATAAAAACAGAAAACAGCAAAATAAAGTACCATTAGATGATAAAGCAGAATAGATCCATGAATTTCACTGTAAAATTTCACCCACACGGGTTAAAGATATCAAAACAAGTCCAATGGTAATGACTTGCCGCAAAAATTGTCAACACTTACTAAACGACATAAACATGTGGGAGCTCGAAAGAGCTTTAAAACAAACAAATAACTCTCCTGGCAAAGACAATATTACCTATTCGATGTTATACAATTTACCACCAGGGCACAAAAAATCCCTCCGGAAAATATATAACCTTATTTGGACAAAACAACATAGTATTCCAACTAGCTGGAAGTAATATGTAGTATTACCAATATTAAAACCAGGAAAACCCTTACACCAATCAAACTCATACAGACTAATTTCTTTAGCTTCATGTATCCTTAAGACCTTTGAAAGAATCATCAAGAATAGGTTGGGACAGTGGCTAGAAACAGAAAATATTCTCCCAAAAAGCCAATATGGATTCCGGAAATCTAGGTCCACTCTAGAAGCTTTGACAATGTTTGTCACCGACGTTCAGACATGTTTCACAAATAAAGAAACAACAGTAGCAGTTTTCCTGGATATCTCCGCAGCTTTCAACAATGTTAATCTTGACATACTAACCCACAAACTGGCTGATACTGGTGTTCCTACAGAGCTAGCAACTTTCTTGATCTCTCTATATTCAGAAAGAACTACATACATCAAAATAAACCACGACTTGAATTCGCCACGTCAAACGCAATCGCATATAGGACTTCCACAAGGGAGTATATTAAGCCCACTTCTTTACGTGTTATATACCCTAGATATTGATTCTATAGTAAGAAATACAAATATTATCCAATTCGCAGATGATTTACTGCTCTACTCTACAAACAAAAATCTAAATATTACTTTGGACAAACTTAGCACTGACTTCTATAATATTAAACAATGGATGTCTACAAACAACTTCGTATTATCTCAACAAAAGTCAGAAGTATGTATTTTTACCAAAAAGAGAAACATCCCACAAGGGCAAATTCAATTAGGACCCTATCGCTTTCCAATCAAAACCACGGTTAAATATTTGGGTGTTTACCTGGACCGCAAATTACTTTGAAAAGATTGCATCCACAACATTATAAAAAAATCTCAAAATTCAATAAATATCATCCAAGCATTCTGTCGTACTAAATGGGGAGCCGACAGTAAAAGCCTCATAGACAGGTTACAAAATATTCATGACTCCTCAAGTTTAACCCATGTGGAATTAGAAATTCTAAAAGAACATCATAATATAAGACAACAAAATAAAAATACCATAGTGGTCTGGATAAAGGGTCACTCGGGTATAAAAGGAAATGAAATTGCTGACAGGTTAGCAAAATCGGCCATTTCTTCAGGAGAACCATTAACAATAAAATCCGTACCCCATTCCGACCTTAAGTGTGAATATAGGAACAGTCTGCTACTCGCATGGCAAAGAGTTTATGAAAGTAACACTCATGGACAGAACTACAAAAGCTACCAAGACAAGATTCCATGTAAGAGATGGTTCTATGGGATATCACATACAGAATTCATTGTTACTATAAATAGAATAAGATCAGGACATGCTATGACACCGCTATATAAACAGAGAATAGGTATAATTGAAAATCCAGCTTGCACATGTGGCGAACTTGGTGATTTAACCAATGTAATACTAGAATGCTCCCAATTCCAAGCAAGTCTAAATACTTTCTATGCGGATTTAATAGATCTTAAAGTAAAACTACCTATATGTGTAAACCAAATTGTATTCAGCAACAACATTAATATTTTATATTGTCTTTATAATCACCTGAAAAGGTGCAAAATGAAATTGTAAAACCTGATACTAACATAAATACATTGTAAGCAATTTTGCGATTAAATATCTTGTAAGTGCGTCGAAGAAAAAAAAAGGAAAAAAAATATTTAGAAAGAAAAAAGAGAAAAAAGGAAAAGAAAGAAAAAAAATGAAAGGAAAAAAACAAAAAAAAATAGAAATAGATGCACAAGTACTAACAACATACGTAACATACTAACACAGAGAAGGTATATCTGCAAATGTTCATTGTTTACAAGAAAACCTTGTTTTTACATAAACATAATTGTTTACAAGAAAACTTTGTTTAATAACTCGTTCGTAAAAACGGATTACAAATTAAATCTGGCTAATTGATCTCTGCCAAAGCCACCCAGCCAAAATACAAACTCAGTAGCCCTGAATATTTACCCGAAAATATGGTTAAGTTCAAAGAAAAATTGCTGTTGTATGATTATCCCCTTAAGGTTTGTAATATTATAATTAATAAAAATATTAAAAGAAGTTTAACACCAGTATTGACTGGAAATCCATATAGAAAAACAGCATTAGCAACCCATGCATTTGAACAAAATCACAAATTTGACTTTGAAACCGTCAACTTCCTAGATAAACAGACTAACTATCACAAACGTCTTTTAAGCGAAATGATATTTATTGAATTGAGTGAGAATACAGTAAACGAAAAATCAGATACTGACAACTTGAATAAAATTTACAAACAAATAATTACCAATTATACAAAACTAAAAAACAGTCAATACTAACTCAATAAATAATATCTATAATAGATAATTTTTAATTCTTTAACAATTACTAAGAATTTTTCGAGGACACACTTTATTAAAAAAGCTGACCCAGTCCAATATAATTAGTAGTTTTTTTGCAATTTTTGTTTTTCGTTCATCAACGAATACGTATAATTTACTTTCAACATCAAAATATCAAGGTACAGTTTGTTTATAGAATCTCAATAAAGAGAAATAAGTTATTGCCAATGTTTGAAGATTGTGCATTACTTTGTTTTTATATGACGTGCCAGAACATTCTGAAATGTTTTCATGAT
The DNA here is from genome assembly GCA_963921935.1 of Galeruca laticollis. Taxonomy (NCBI): domain Eukaryota; kingdom Metazoa; phylum Arthropoda; class Insecta; order Coleoptera; family Chrysomelidae; genus Galeruca; species Galeruca laticollis. The sequence goes on along the minus strand of OY998179.1, from coordinate 195,628,920 downwards.
TTCTCGTCTATTTTTAATTTGTCAAGGAAATAAATCCTTTCTGCTCGACGGAAAAAACCTCACTAGGTGAGAGTGACACCTTGAGTAATTTTAAATTGTCAGAAATTTATATTTTATTTTATTTGATGATGTTTCTTGGATACAAAAATGTGAGGGATTTTTAAGTTTTTAGTTTTTTGGAATTTTATTGAAATTTTTACATGAGTATATGTTTTTAAGGTTTTGAATTTTTTAAGGGTTTTAAAGTTTTTATTAATTATTTAATATTCATAATCCACAGATGCATGTATATATTTGAAGCCTTGATAAAGGATTCAAATAAATCCGAAACATCGTCATAGTGGAAAATCTGTTTTCTTATTATCCTACAGAACCGATGAATAGTCATAAAATAAATAATACATAAGGATACGATCACAGAAGTTTCAAAAACTTTATAAATAATTAAATATTTCAGTTACAATCCCATATATTATTTTAAATGATAAAAAATATTACGCACTATTTGATGTTCCTTGCCTACTAAAATGTGTTGGAATAATTTGTTAAATTGAGATTTTTTGTTTGAAAATAATGTTATTTCAATGAAAGTCATTCGATATTGCTAATTTGGATAGAGGCAGTTGTTTCTACAGGAAATTATTTATTAAAAATAACAGAGAAACAATTAAAAACAAATTCCTTAGAGAAACAGTCTGCAAAATTTGCTACACAATTATTTAATAATAGTATGTCTACAGCTATAAGAACTGGTGTTCACCCAAAACCCGATAGTTATACAAGAAGTTCTTACAGATTCTATTAAGAATTCATGACTGTGATAAAGATTATATATAAATGTGTTCCTCTATATTGTTCAACAACAAAAGAAGGTTTCTTTTAACTATTTTTTTTATGAAAAACTTAAGAATTAACATGATTTGTGGAAAATAATTTCGGTAAACTACTATTAGTATTAATTTTCTATTTCAGATAAGTGTTTAAAAGCCAAACACAATAGTGGGTTAACTAAATACCACACTGCACTATTGTGTTTGGCTTTTGAATACCTAATATGGTTTTTTTCCAATTTGTTATTACGTTTATTGTTCAATCCTCTTATTAAGTTGACGAAATATGTTGAACAATATTTTAGATATAGGTATGGAATGGAGTGTGATTCACAATTAATTAAAAGAAATAAATTTCATTCTTATATCATTTAAGATTCGAAATTAAGTTCACATTATTTAAACTCCAAGAAATTTTGTTTTAACTAAACACCAATATGATTGATTCAAGAGAAAACCCACAGCACGTAGACGTTAATCCGATAACATCTGCCAATTAGACAAAATAAATTTAAGCGTATACGGAGGGCGAAGTATGTTTCAAGAGTTTAATTTCAATTAATAAATAAAAGTTGAATTTGTTTTTAAAAAATTTAATGATTATTTTTCAAAATAAATTTAATTTGTTTTAGTATCTAAATTTTACCGACTATGGACTTGTTACTGTTTGCTGTAAGTACAATGAGGTATTGATAAACTTTTATTATTGAACCGACCAGAACCGAGTCAACAAAATATTGATCTGATCATGGTGCCACCAATCGATCAGTAGCATCTCAGCTATGCAAATATTTGAAAGTTTCTGAAGGTCCCAAATTTCACCACAACTTAATTTAAACCGGCACCTCTTAGTATATATGCATCTCTCTTTTTAGGATCTCAATTATACTCATTAGGCTGACAGACTATTTCATTTCTTTTAGACAATGATATAAGTATGTATACATTTTGTTTTTGCTGTGTATTTATTCTTAAAGTACGTAAAAGTGCGATTAAATCAATTCCATATATAAAATTCGGTAGTACGTATAGATAGAACAGTTCAAATTGTTGGGTGCCCTTCCACCATGGAGCACAGGGCTAGGACACTGCCTCAAACAGGGCACCTCGAGATTTTTTCAATGATAAGTCAAATGTAAAAGTAAATGGCTTATAAATACCTCAAAATTTCGTGTGTATATAATAACCCGACCAAAAGAATAATTAATAAAACTAACCTAATATGGTTAGCGAATGAGCAGTCCAACATTATTAAACTATTTGCTTGAGAGCAAAAGCTAAAATTTTATGTCGTTTGGTATACTAAACAATCACACTATTTCTTCCTCCCTGAACTATTGCGAAGCTTACCCAACAATTGTAGATTTTAATCTTTCTTAATTTGAGCTTGTGTACATAACAATTTAAATATTTAATTTAAAATAAAAATTCGCAAAATATTTCTCAGGCGAATTTTCTTTTCACAAATCTAGTTCTCGAACTCAGACTATCTTATTTAACCACTAGTATAGCTCCAGCGACTTTCTCTTTCCAAAACTAAATTTACCACTTCGGGCACCCGTTTTCAGTCGATAGAAGACACAAAAAATATTTGTCAAGTGGGTTGAAAAATGTTAAATATATTATTTGTTGACGTAAGTTGGGCCTACTTGCCTATTTACTGATTCCTGGTAAATTTTTGTCATAGTAATGTTCAACATTTTATCAAAATATAAAGCTGTAATTGGCATCATTTATTTTAGTAGCCCAATATTTTGTTTGGAAATCTAATATAATTCATTAATTTCCACACACAGTTCAAATTAATAAACACAAATTATTAATAGTAAACTCCATAATTGTTAGACAAGTTTTTCTAAAATATATATAACTATCAATTCTTCACATTTTATCAAACCCATGAATTTTAATGTAACTTTTTCGGAAACATCTAAATTATTGCCCAGAAACATGAAGATATAATAATATTTACCTATAATCGAATCCCATACAACCTTCAGTCACTGGTCGGCAGGTACCGGGCATACCAGATACATCTTCGGCAATAGTAACAGAATCCTTATGAAGTTTATGAATCATATGATTGGCCATCATAAGATAAACGAATCCTTCGGTATCTACACCTAAACCAAAATAATCATCATAGTGACCCCCAAAACCTTGTCCGATTCCTCTTGAGTGATACAGCATTGAAGTAACACCATCAAATCTAAAACCATCAAATTGGTATTCTTCCATATACCATCTGATATTAGACAGAAGAAAACGTAGAACTTCAAATTCAGAATAATTGAATAGTCTGGAATCCCATAAAGAATGTTCTCCTCTACTACCAGAGTGGAAATAACCTTAAATAAAGTAGCACATACAAATTATTATAAGAAGTTATAAATAAACTCAAATTATATCACTGTCCCGCACCCAGTTGATCAAAATTAGTCTCAACTTTAGAATTTGCTAATTAATAAATTTCAATGAGACTTATTTCTTAAAAGTTTCTGAGATGGTCATTATCTTAGAAATGTGTAATATGAGGTAATACCTGAGTCAGTTCCGTCGAATCTATTGAGTCCATCCATTACGTTTTTGCTGGCATGAGAATGAACAATATCTAAGAATACCATCAAGCCCATCTCATGAGCTGTGTCTACTAAGCGTTTAAGCTGTTCTGGAGTACCATACCGACTTGAGGCAGCATAAAAACTTGTAACCTATAAATACGTAAATAATATATTGACTTTGAACACATATCAATATGTATTATATATTATTTGAATGAATGAATGTATACAATGATTTAAACTGAGATTCAATTTCAATAATTAATTCAACAGAAACCAGAATTTTGTATTTTATAAGCGATTTCTCCCCGATTGTCCTGTAGGGGCTTTGTCTATTGAGATGGCTTCTTATTCCAAGTATGTTGGCCATCGTCTTTTCAGACTTTCGCTATTTATGGTTTGGTGTGAGTCTGGTTGGATATATACTAAAGATCATCTATTAATGCTCTTAGGATTTTGATAGCTGTATTATACCTATTCCTGACTTGCTGGCACGGCCCCCTAGCTCAATACTAATAGGTCCATATTGAAATGATTAGTGCCTTGTTCAATAGTATTTTGATTTCTAATAACATTTATAATTTTCCTCCGAAAACGATTGGATCTCATAGTCTCAGAATAATTAAGAACTATTTACCATAATTTAGATGTTGATGAGTTGCAGGGACCTATTTTTATTGATACTTTCTCGGAAAAAATAGCAGGAAACTACTAAATTGGCGAGACGATTCTCTTAACACATTTCAATAAGATTCAAATTTAAATTTCATTCAAGTTGACTGTTTTATTTTTGTATTGGGTCCGGATTTAAAAAATCCTCCCTGCAAAATTCCCTTAAACTTATACACCCATTAATATTACCATATATATATATATATATATATATATATATATATATATATATATATATATAAACAAAACAGATATGATTGTTTACGAAATTTTTAACGGCAACGCGTTGTCACTTGCTAATCGCTGTTGTATCATTCTAATTCTTAATGTTGCCATATGCACCATGTTATTTTTCAATTCCATGGTAATATATTTTCAATAGAAGTTTTTATTTATTTTATTTTATTAGAATAGTTATTATGGTTCAGCTGTGCATTGTGTGTAAAAAAACTGATTATTTAAACCCCGAATTTACATTTCCCAAAATAAAGTCACACAGCAGATGATAGTGAATCAGCCATGTTATGCCAACAGCCTATTTCAGTCTCCCTCTTTTAAGAGAGATAGGTGTGTTAAGAAATATGATTTTATAAATAACTGCATACCTACCAGGTATGCAACCGCTTACGCACATACGATTTACCTGGCAACCCTGTACCATCCTAAAATTTATCTGACAACACACAAAATACATTCTAGATAATTCTGCGACGCCCCCGTTCTTCTTCTCCCAAATTAATCGCCTATTAATACCCGAAAACAACTTCCTCGCTTTCTTGTAACGTCGACAATACAAAAAGCATCATCTCATATCTACTCTCCTAAAACTTGCCACGCCTTTATTCCTTTGTTCTCTCAAAAACCTACCTTAAAACAACTTTATATAATTCTTACTTATTTCTAAACACCCTCTTTAATCATAAAATATTCCTTTCTTACCCATTCCACACTCAGACGTCAAGCGAACATAAGAATTCCCCCAGCCCACGCCCTACATTCAACCTTCATTAAATACAGACAAAAAGCTATTAATTAATTACTAAAACTTAACAAAAACATAAGCAAAGTTCTCAATTGGCGTGTTGATGAGAAACAACATGAGTAAAATAGTGAGTGCGTGGAAAATTGGTTTAATTACACCACCTACACATATTACTTCCTACAAAAACTCAACGGTTTAGGGTTAGATCAAGAACCAACTAAACAGTTTTGGGTTAGATCATGAACCAGTGATTTCAAACTAAGCAAAACCCATCATCTAACCACCACCCCTGTTCATATTGCATTGTATTAAAATATAATGATTTAGTAAATTTTCCATTATTTTACTATTATTATCACTGAACATGTTGATAAAATATACATCCTGGCAATGATGTATGTGAAAGATTTCAAAAAGTAAAGTATGTTGTTGCAGTAACTCCAACGGTTATGATTTCATGTACACCTAGAATATCAATTGTCCATATCACAAATTTATTATATCAATTTTTATACATAATGCAATTCGTTAAATTCCAAAATATAAAACAAAACATTCTACAGGTGTTTTAACCTATTGGTTGTGTAGTCAAAATCGATTGAGCACTTAGAGTCCAAACTTCCTCTCATACAATTCAGATAATATAGCATAGAATCATAAAAATTTATGTAATGTTTTATTTCACAACAAACTATCAAGTTTTTCAAAGATAAGTCAACTTTTCCAGAAATGTATAAAACATGTAAAACTCTAATTCTAATGGAAAAATTCTACAACCAAACTATTTTTGATTTTTTGTTCTTCGCTAGAATTAAAAAGTTATGTCAAAATAAAAATAAATTTTTGAATCCAGTACCGAAAACACGGTGACACTTCCCGGATAAACCCGAGCGCGTGCGACGTCATAATGTTAATTTCTATTTATTGTAGCACACAGTTGATGTAGTGTTTTGACCTTTAACTGAATAAATCTTGATATTATCGTCAATATATTGATGAATATATCAAAATTGTCGAACCTATCATGCTTGCTTCGTACCATTAAGTGCGAATACTACAAAAATAACTCTACAAAAAATGTTTTTAAATGTTCCACGAGATGTTAAATGTCGAAATAATTGGTTTCAACAATGCGACGCCCTAATAACAAAATAACGTCAATTTTTTTGGTGTGAAGATCATTTTGATGTAAGTACGTTATAATTTTCTAGTAATTAATAATTATGTATGTTATCGAAAAAATTAAATAATTTGAATTCGGTAAATAAATTTTTTTAACTAAACTCCAAATCATAACTTTTACAAGTCATAGCATCAAAGATATTTCTATATGAATAATTTAAAATGATTGAATAATAAATTCGTACATCTCTATCTATCTAATTGAAATTTTTAAAGGTGTTTGTAATGATAGTTTTTCTGTTGTTATAATACCATTTAAATAATAGTAATGGGTCATCTTAGTTTTTTTAGTTGAAAGAAGATATGGAGAATTACATTTATTAAATACAATTTATACAAATTACAAAAATCAAAGTTGATGTAGTACTGCACAAGTTTAGTTGTCAACCTAATTGTAAACGACAAGGCAATACGATTCCTAAACCGACTGCAGAAAAAAGATGAAAACAACAATCTATCCAGGAGATTTCAAGTGAATCATCAAAAAATACTAAAATCAACAATCCTCAAGAATCAAACATTGACCATATATCAGTTAACAGTGTTGATCATATTGTAGCTGACTCTGCTCCTTCAAATATAGGGTGATCAGCTAAGGGTGGTTACCGGCCATATCTCGGAAACCGTTTGCCCTAGAATTTGGGGAAAAAAATTATAACACATCGGGCCTAAGAAACTGTTTATACATATTTTTAAGTTCGTAAATTTCTACTAGGTGGCGCAATCCATCACTTAAAAAATATAATTCGATTTTTTACAAAATATTCCCCAATTAAGGTTGATAAAAAGTATTTCCTTTAGATTCATCTGTCCATATTCTACAACTTTTGTTGTTGTATCGCCTATTCTTAAGTGGTGGGGGAAGTGTAATTTTATTGACATCAAAAGGACTTGTAACTTTCGTATGCCTGAACGAGTTTCACAAACGTAGACTCCTTGCAAAGAGCAATAAACGAATATTTCAGGAACAAAAAACAATATCACATTCAACCTTTGAATTGGCAAATACAGGACGTTATGTGACACCTAGCTCTATTTATAATTTTTTCTGAGATGTCAACAAAAGTGCACTTCCCCCACCACTTATGAATAGGTAAAACAGAAAAATTGCTTAGACTAAAGTTGTAGAACATAGCAAATATTTTTATTAATCTTAATTGGGGAATATTTTATAAAAAATCCAATTATATTTTTTAAGGGATGGGATGCGATACCTAGCGGAAATTTCTAAACTTAAAAATATTTTTAAACTGTTATAAGAATTTTTTTTCCAAATTATAGGACATACGGTTTCCGAGATACGGCCGGTAGCCACCCTTAGCTCGGGTCCACATCAGTAGATATGTACGTAGTTCGTCGGGATATTTATTGATGTGGAGGGGGTGAAGCACCAATCCGGCGCGTCTCCAGGTGGCGGATAGGAGAAGGGCCTCTGAGATGATTTTATATGAGGAGGAGGTCTGCGGGGAAATACCTGGGGGCTCGTTGTGTTTAAAAACTCAACTGGCAGCCCTCGAATACCCTGCCGCGGACCAACTTTACCTATCCCAGCTGTAGTATCGTGGCTAAGGGATTGCACACAGGGTTACGATGCCGGGTGAAATTTCGAGCTTACCTCGAAATCACCTGTTATGCCAATGTCTCCTGGCTGTCTATGGTCAAGTCTCGCGGGCCAGTGGGATGCGAGGTGTCTTGGCTTTAATGCCCGGACCACGAGGAAACCTCATTAAAAGCCTAAAGTCAAGGTGGGAAACCAGGCCGGAGAATACGTGGCTATATAGAAGAATAGTCCTCTTGGGAAGGACCCGAATTGGTGGCTCGAAGTGGAGACTACATCCCAAAGCCGGTCACCATAACGGTGTTCTTCCCAAGAAGCCACGAAACGAAATTAATGAAGATCCGCCAACTTGTCGAGGTTCAGAACTCCAACCTCACTACTAGGGCTTGAAAGATCTTAAACTCTAAAAAAGAGGGATATGGAACTATCCTCACGATTGGGATCGATCACGAATTTGGGGAGGCTCTGAAAGCAGGAGGTTACGCGCTCAACTTCCGTTTTGGGCGTATCCCTGTCTCGGGGCTGGGAAAGAAAAAGAACCCCGCGGAGGATCCAAAGGACATGGAGATACCCTCCACATCCGTAACCTCTGGAGAAGGGGAAAAAGGCGAAAGCTTGACCTTGGGTCAACCCGAGATCTCCTCCGGCTCTGCTGGGGTGACTGGGGATGCGGAGATCGCCTCTGCATCCCAGGAAACTGGACGGAGCAGCCTGGGGGTCGAGAGTCTGACTTGAGATCAAGAAACCTGCTCGAACTCCGAGGAAGATATTGCCATGGTGGTCGAGGAGGGCCAGGGAGAGACAAAGGAGGGGGGTGAATAGATGCTGAGTAACTCGGCCTCTTTCATCTTTAATAATTCACGTTCACGGATGTAGCTCAGATTAACCTGCATCATGCGAAGGGAGCTTCAGCCGTGATTGCAAGGTTGTACGCAAGACTACAACTGGATATTGTACTGATCCAAGAACCATGGATCAACAAAAAAGGTCTAATCAAAGGTTTGGCATGCGAGAATTCCAAATTGATTTATGATCAAAGGCAAGAATCTCCGCGTGCCTGTGTAATCATAAGAAATAACATAAGATATAAATGTGTTTCAGAATACGTGTCACGGGACCTTGTTGCAACCATGGTTCACCTCAACATTGGGGGTATCGAGCGAGACATCGTCATTGCCTCTGCCTACTTCGCTGGAGACGGGCCGATGAGACCGCCAGAAGAAGTACAAGAGCTAGTGAGACACTGCAATAGCAGACGGCTGCCAATTATAATTGGTTGTGATACCAACGCATACAATACCGTGTGGGGAAGCACTAATATCAACGCAAAAGGTGAGTGTTTATTAGAATATCTCTTAGCAAATAACCTTGAGACTTTAAATGTGGGGACAACCCCCCCCACTTTGTCACGAGAGCAAGTGAAGAGTTCTTGGACGTAACAATTGTTAATGTTGCTTCTAGGAAAAATGTAAAAGATTGGAGGGTGATGAGCGAGCCATCACTTTCCGACCATAGGATCATGGAATTTAGGATAGAGGGAAATACCACCTTGATTCTTACAATCCGAAATCCTAGAAATACTGATTAGTCTCTTTACAAGACCAATCTGAAGGACAATTTGGAACAAGTCGAAGTGAATGGGGTAAATCACCCGCACTACGACCTGGAACAAAGAGTCGAACAGATCAGTGAGGCAATAATGGAAGCTTTTCATTCCAGTTGCCCACTGTCAAAAGCTCGTTCTGAAAAGGACGCTCCTTGGTGGAATGAGAACCTGTCAAACCTCAGAAAAGAAGTCCGTCGGCTCTTTAATAGAGCCAAACGTGACGGTAATTGGCAGAGGTACACAGAGAAGCTTACTCAGTGCAATAAAGAGATTAGGAAGGCCAAAGGGCTTAATTTTCAAGCATTTTGCGATAACTTCCACCCACACAGCGGTCAGACTACAAACGGTCAATGCAAATGGGGGAACTAACCCCACAATGTCGCTGAAAAGCCAGATGGAGCATACACGGAAGGTGAAGAGGAACGATCGATTCTTTTTCTTAGAACCCACTTTCCAGGTAGTGTACCAGCAACAAACACTGAAATAGCAATGAATTACACCAAAAAATCCCGCAAGGAAGATTGGGACATTGCTAAGAAAATATTTACCATACAACGGTTGGAATGGGCAATAAGTACCTTTCAACCATATAAATCACCAGGAGTGGATGGAATATTTCCAGCACTTCTGCATCAAGGGATAGAGGAGATTCTTCCTCACATGCTGAAGATTACAAGAAGCAGTCTAGCAGTGGGTCTAATACCTAGAAAATGGAGAAGGGCAAGGGTAACCTTCATACCAAAAATAGGGAAAAAAGATGGGGCTGATCCCCCATCTGTCTAACATCGTTCCTACTGAAAACGATGGAGAAAGTAGTGAATAACTACATAAGAACAGAGAATCTGGAGAATAAACTTCATAAATGTCAGCATGCTTAGCGGGTCGATCAACTGAGACGGCTCTGTATCAGCTGACCGAAGTCATCCAGAGCTCTGAACAAAGAAATCGCAATGTGCGCATTCCTGGATATATCTGGGGCCTTTGACAACACAACTCATGTGTCTGTCAAAGAAGCACTAAAAAGGCGAGGAGTAAATGAAACCATTCTAAAATGGATGTATGAGTTGTTGACGACGAGGATAGCTGAGACACAGGTGGGGAATCAAACCACCTCAGTTAAAGCCACTCGGGGACACCTCAAGGGGGTGTGATATCTCCCCTTCTATGGAGCCTCGTAGTAGATGAGTTGCACTACAGGCTAACGGAGCTTGGCTTAGAATGTATGGGCTATGCTGATGACATAGTTCTAATAGTCAGAGGCAAGTTCGAGAGCACCTTGTGTGATTTATTACAAAAGGGTCTCAGAATAATTGAGCAATCGTCGGTGTTGCATGTTTTCGCGGTTTTCCTGCATACGCCAAATGGACCGACGATCGACGCACCCGCATTTTTAGATTTAAAATTATTATTATACCGCCGACCACCGTAAACAGTCCCAAACCACCGAAGGCACGTCACCGCAACTTTCCATCAAATTCCAACAAAATACCAAATTCCATACACTTTTGAAAAATGTCTCCTATACACTTTTTCACATAAATAAAAACCAAAAATTATAAACCTTCAGTATTCCTAACACATCGCTCTTAAAATATCGGAGACATTTCAAAACCAGTAAATAACACCCAATTTTCATAATTTCTGACACCTAGCCAGCCCAACGCATATAGCTATGTATCGGCAACGATATATGGTTCGTCTTCTACACTTACAATCTCATCCTAGACACTTTTTGTCACACCACCTCCGCACACTTCTGAGCTTCGCTGCTTCCAGAAATCAACCCCCGATACACCCCAATACATCACAACCCTCCAGTTACTTTCTAGCGAAAAACCCACTCAATCACTTTCAGTCCTATACACTTCTAAGCAAATTTTTCCTAGTCACCTTTTAAATAATTTTTACTAGACACTTTTAAACCCCAACTTTATTTCTCGGTCAGCGCACATCAAACTACCCAACACACCCCCAACTCAACTCTGAAAAGGAAACCTATCCTATACCAGGGCATCAACAAGAAAAGAACATTCTCAACCAAAAAACTCCAATCCACTTCAAACCCATTTACGAACTTCTCTCTGTCCCTCATTGAGCAATGGTGCTTGTTATTGGGTTAAACATTAACCCAAACAAGACCATAGTAATTCCATTTACCCGGAAAAGAACATTTCCAGCCATGAAACCCATATCGTTAAACGGGGAAATCATGGAATGGAAACCAGAAGTTAAATATCTAGGGATAACCCTAGACGGTAAGCTTCTGTGGAATAGGCATGTTGAAATAACTGCTAGTAAAGCAATAAGAGCTTTGATGGCGTTCAGAAATCTAGCTGGTAAGAGGTGGGGCTGTAACTCAAAAATACTGCGATGGATGTACGTCATGATTGTGAGACCAGCAATTATGTATGGGGCAATAGTTTGGCATACAAAAGCAAATCCGTACAGCACTAGGAAGACCCTCGACAAAGTTCAAAGGCTTGCCTGTGTGTGCATCACTGGAGCTATGAGAACGTGTTCAACTAGGGATCATTACAGATCTCACACCTCTGCATCTGGTGATAGAAAGATCCGCCCAAGAGGCAATTCTTAGAATATCTAAGAAAGGTTCAGGCAATGAGAGTATTAAAAATCAGGAAGCCTGGTCCTCTCTAACAAAATACATCTTATCAGCGAATCTTCCCAGTGACGAAATGATTAAGAAAGTAAGTATCGAAAAGAATTTCACTACGATGCTAAATACGAGGGGAGACTGGGAAAGGGAATACACCACCCAAACTCTCAAAGAAAACACCATTAGATGGTATACGGATGGTTCAAAAACCATCTCTGGAGCAGATGCTGGAGTATTTGGGCCTGGCACTAGATACTCATTGTCATTAGGCTCCTTCCCGAGCGTCTTTCAGGCAGAAATACTTACGATTGAAAGATGCGTAGAAATGAACCTAGAAAGAAACTATCAGAAATGTGACATATAGATCCATTCCGATAGTCAAGCAGCTATCAAAGCATTGAGCTCCCATGTCATTGACTCAAAGTTGGCATGGGAGTGCCGAAGAAAACTTGATGAATTAGGCAAGAATAACAGGGTCTCTTTAGTCTGGGTTCCTGGCCACTCGGGAATCACAGGAAATGAAGAGGCCAATACACTTGCCAGGAAATGAGCACAAACGCCCTTTATTGGCCCGGAGCCTTTCTGTGGTGTAGGAAAATGCTCCTATAAGAAAGAGTTTCGGAAGAAGGAGGAAACCGAAAGAGAAGTACTCTGGCGGTGCCTTCCCGGGTTGGAACATTCCAAAAAGTTCCTGCGGAACTTTGACCCTGCTAGATCCAAAAAATATTTGGACCTCAGTAAAAATAAGCTACATCTCCTCACGGGCTTTCTTACAGGGCACTGCCGCCTTAGGAAGCACCTAATGAGAATAGGTCTGGCAGAAACTGACGAGTGTCGATTCTGTGGGGAGGAGGATGAAACTCCATATCACCTAGTTCTGGAATGCCTCGCCATTGCAAGCCAACGCAAGGAATGCTTTGGACAAGAAACTTGTAAGAGTGAAGATATAACCTTGTTGAAGCCGTTCCAAATACTAGAGTTCATTAGAACCCTGGAACTGGAAAGCGAGCTGTAGTAGTAGCGAGAACAGCTCTGATAGGGGGGCACAATAAACCTTAGGTTTCAGTGCATTGTAACCCCGTTAAAATCTAATCTAATCTAACAAATATAGCATTTATAAATCCTTTATCACACATGTCTAAATAAAATTACCTGTTATAAATAATTTTTTTATCTAAATTTCGGATATTTTTAGTCAATTCACGTGTAGAAGCCGTTGACATTGTACTATCATCAAATTGCTGTAACATGATGTCGCACACATGGCGACCAATCGTGGCGCGTTCGTATTCACTTGGTTCTTTTTAAAATTGTTTAGTATTAATTGAAAAAAAATATTCAAACATTTTTTGCATCGACTATTTATACAATTTGAGTTAGTTTTATAAAACATTGAAAAATCTATAATTTATTCTTATTCAAAAACCCATGTTACGGCCGTTTTACCATAACACGGTTTGGAGAAATTTTCTGCCTTCGATTAGTAGACTGCGTCTTCATAGGAGCCGGTTCTGGGCACAAATAAATACACTGTAAGCTCGTGAACAATCCAGCAAAATTTAATTAACTTTAACGTCGAAAATACATACAGATGGAACAATGAATGGGGACAAGCCTTTCAGTATGAACTAGGAATTAAAGAACGATCTTACTTTTTTCTCCTTAATTTTCAAAGCACAATAACACTGTGGAAGATAACTTATTTGAACTTTAACTTTATAAAAAATGCACTTATGCATGAAAGAAGGAATGCATTAATTTCTAGTTGGAAGGTTGAAATTCAACTACTAACTAACCTCGAAAACGAGGGAGATACAGCATTTAGGCGCTAAATGTGTGTTTAGCTCCGCTTAATGTAACCGCCGAAATTAATAGTAAAAATTGGAAATCGTCAGGGCGGCGCCTACAAAATACAACGCATTGAAGAGTTTCAAGTGAATTAAAATATTTGAGGCAGTGGCTCGCCGGTAGACATTTTGAATGACAATAGAATAACTATACATGAAAATACAAATTGTTGAACGCATGGTTTCAACAATCCAATCAGGGTAATTTTAAGTTATTTTCGAAATTTGTACAATTGTAGAATTTTGTAGTTTACTATCTCATACCTTGAAGAAAAAAGTAAATCTTGTTCAAAGTTTATGGTAATGAAAATTAATAATTGGAATTTGAAATGAGAAATAATCGAACTAAACAATTTTAATTTGCTATGCTTTTAGTTGAAGCAAAAGAAATTTGAAGGACTTCATTAATAGGTATTCCTGGCAATGGTGACAGCTTGCAAACGACGATGTATCCCTTGGATCAGAAGATTAACTCTGTTAGAGGTTGAAAGATATGCTTCCCTTTGCCATAATAACTAATCCTCCACCACTATTTAAATATCTAAGGTCCAAACAGCTAAAGATCTGGCAAACCAACTGGGCAACCAGAGTTAAACTGACAAACTTTGGAAGTATTTTGCTTGCATAAATTAATTTTTTATAAACAGTTTAAATTTTTCTTTCTTGAGAATATATAAATGAATGCATTGAAACAAGACATTTCTTTTAACTGTGTAATATGTTTATATTTTATACATTTCAAGTGAAAGTTTTTATGGGACACTATATGAGTTTTTGGATGAGAGTAATTTGGTAAAACTAGCAAGTTTGTTAACTCTTTGTGCTTTTCTAATTATTATTTACTTAAGCTGAGTGAGAGATGCAATGCTGTTCTCCCCTCCTGTTACATCACTCATCAAATATGAGTACATCACTCGACTAGATTATTATAAGAAGGGATGAGCTTAGTTTTAGTTGGCAGAGCATTAGACTAATAAAGATCTGAAGGTCCTTCGTTCAATCCTGGGTTTTGACAGTCAACTTTTTTTTTGATTTTTTTCAGTTTATAAATCCATTCTGCTAATGTATTAATCAATATCGGTAATACTGTAAAGAATATTTGATTTTTTTCTTAAATATTCTTGCATTTACTTAGAGCAACGGGTTAAATTTAAGTTCAAAATTGTGGTTTGTTCGAACATTATATAAAATAATTTCTTAAAAAGAATATTTACGTTTGTATGTTCTTTATAGTCCTTTCGAAAAATTATTGTTTTTCTTTTAGAAGTAATTTTTTAAAGAATCATAGTTTTATTTTGTTGATGTTTAAGAATTTTCTTTGCACAATCGTTGATAGTTTTTGCGTAACATAAAAAGTTCCACTTCTAAAGCTGTTAGTTTTCAATTGACCCATACATTTGTTTACTTACCTGATATCCAAAACTAGCATAGTAAGCATGCTCCATTATAGCCATTAGTTGAATGCAGTTATATCCTTGTTTGACAATTCTAGGAAGTATATTATCCGTAAAATTGTCATAACTACCAACTTTCAATTCTGATGTGGCAATGCCAACATGGCACTCGTAAATTCGAAGACTCTTGGGACGTTGCACTTTTTTGTTCCTAAATATATATCTCTACAAAATAAAAGATAATATTGTCAAAATATGTTTATGTCTTAATCTCTATTGCCATTTGAAGCTCACAAATTTCTCAAATTTGAATTCGACAATTTGACTTTATTTTTCCACGTGTATAAAAATCAGAACATTTTTATTGAAAACTACTTAAACCAATAGAGTTAATAGCAAAGAATTGTATATCAGAGACACAATATGCTGATAGGTACAAGTAATGTTAAATGAGTTTAAGGAGACCTGTTGAACATAAAAAGTTTAGTATTTTTTACTGCCAAGTCCACTATTTTAAAGTATTGTGATCTTGGGCTTGGCTAACAAATGTTTGATGTTTGTTTATGTAACGCCTAACATGAAGTTTTCATGGTAGTACTTTTCGTTTTATTAATGTTAGTTTGGATTCTATGGAGTTACTGTAAGTGGCGTTGCTTTGCTAGTGAATAATTCCATAGTGGGAAGGTATATGTAGAAATTATACATCTATACAATCTATTGACAAATTACGAGTTTTGCTTTGATGGACTAAATAGTAAAATACTTAGAATGACTCAAAAGTCCTAAGAGAACTAAAGAGTCTGAAATCCTTTGGGTTTATAAATTCAGTTGCTTGAAGTATAGCAAAGAAAACCTAGAAGATAGATGTTTGTAAAAGTTACTATGAAACTTCTGCTTACCTCGAGTTGATTAGAGACAAGATTTCTAAGAATTTGTGATCTTTATAGATATAAATCTCCAAGATTTTGATTTAGTTTAGAGAAAGTAGTTGGAGTTTCTGATTTTTTATGAAAGAATTACTGGAAAAACAGATTGGGGTACAAATTATTTAAGATGAAGGGACTTAAACGTTAGAAATTTTATAAGTAGCGAAATGATTATTTTCTGTGTAACAGTTGAATCAATGGTAGAATGGTGGTTCCAGTTTTTTCCCAGTGTTAAATATTGGGAACTATGAATCTATTGTATTTTTATAAATAGGAATTAATGAAAGATTTGCATTCTTGAATAATATGATAGGCTTCTCCTCAGAACTTTGTGTTCACAATTCAGAATTTTCAAACATTAAACAATGTCAACATGTATGAAGCACATACTACTAATATATTATCTATATTTATTTTAGGTTTAGGTTATGGTGCCATTTTCAAAGTATTTGTGGAAAAAGACATCAAAATGGAGTCTTGTGCTTTATATCTATCAGATCCAAAATTTTCCTTTACACCAATGTTTTTTGTAATTTTTCTCAAACAATAATGAGAAGTGTTATTGATAGATTTTTTATGTACATTTGAAAAAAAAATTGTTGAATATATTTTCTGAGCAAATGTTTTTATTTATTCATTACTACCTTTAGTACATTATGGTTTTTCATTTATATTATAGTTAGCTTTAGTAGGAAATTAGATCAAACATTTTTTGCCTTCTACAATGATTATTTAGATGTGCATATCCAAAAAATACTAGCTGCTTTGCAAATAATATAATGAAGACTATACTTCAATGCAATAATCAAAGTTAATTGATATTGTAATGAAGTTGTCGGAATTTTGTCCAAACTTCTGAAAAATTATATACAAATGTTTTCTAGCGGGAAAGTACTTAAAATATGGTCCTAAATGACATACTAAAAGTCCCGCAGATTCTGGTAAAAAAATCCTCGCCATTTTGATTTTTTCAAATTAATGCCTATATCTCAAAAACTATTCATTTTTCGGATAAGTTTCAAGAGATATTATTTTCTGTAAATCAAAAGAAAAGTAACATAGTTTTGACACCCCTCTTTCAACTATATTTAAATGCACCAAAAAAATGTTCAACAGTTATTAATAAAAAAAAGTAGTGTAGTATTAGTTAATTAATAATGCCATAACCACTTCATAAACTTGGACCATTCGAACTTAAGTACACTATACACACAGCACTTTTGTTTGCAGCTGAAAAATGCCGCTCGTATAATAAGCCTTGTATTGTCACCTTCGACCAACCACTTTTTTAAAAAGCTGTGGACATTGTAGAAGCATCCAACTCAAGCAGAATCTTGTCTAAAGTTATAGTTCTACTTGGCGGCTTTCATACTCTTATGTCATTTATGGGAAGCATTGGCAATATAATGTTCGGTAGTGTAATCAAAGAACTTTGGCAAAGGATATATAAAACGAATCTGTTACACACATGATTTCGGGCCATGCATATGCACAAGCTCTAAGATGCCATTTTCTTACACAGGAAGCTCTTTGTTTATTGCTACTCTCTGACATATTTCTGGCTGATGAGAATATTGAAGAAATGCATATTTTATATGAACAGCCTTTACCAAATGAAATTGAAATCAATCAACTGCTCGAGAACATGTTGGAAAAAATTTATCTTAAAATTAGTGAGCCCTCTCAAAGCAGTCGAACCGCACGGTTATGGTGTAATTATTTTAAATTGGTCAATATTATTGAGCTGTTTGTTGGAGCAGAAAGATCAGGCAACTGGTCTCTTCATGCTCACTGTTTAAAACTGATGATCCCAATATTCTATGCTACTGGTCATAACAATTATGCTAAAAGTACCCACATTTATTTACAACAGATTCAGAAACTTCATAATATGAGTCCCGAAAATTATGAAAAATTTGTTTCTGAGGGAATGTTTATTGTGAGAAGAACTAACAACTTCTGGTCCGGTACTTGGACTGATATGGTCATCAATCAGAATTTAATGAGGTCATTCAAAACCACTGGAGGCTTAACCCATGGGCGTGGTTTACTAATTCTTCTTTGGCCAGATGGATAGCAGGTATGTCAGTTTGTATTCCTGTATGAACAGCTATGGAAGATTTTTTGGATGTAGGTCAGTCTCTTCTGAACAACATATAGAGTTAAGTCGTTCACGCCAACAACGAGATGCGATAATTTTTAGATTGGCTAGAGGAATACAACCCTTTTAAATGCAAGGAGTTCACAACACTGTTCTCTGGACGTATAGCTAAGCCCGATATAAACTGCGATTTAGTTGATGAAATTGGAAGAAAATTACTCATCAAAAATGTAGGCAAATTATTCACAGATATTAAGTGCAAGCGAACAGATCAAATCAAGATTTTTTTACAAAAGAGTAGTAGCATTAAAATTAATATCAATTATGCTAACATGTCTCCTATGCAATTATTTAATAGAATTATTTGCTCTAACAAAACTCCAGAAGAAATAAAATAGTTTTAGGTTCGAATTATCTCCATATCCGCAGTGACTGTTTAAAGATGATGTCTTGAGAAGAGGAACAAGAAGCCTTCTCTTAGAAGAATTTGATGCTCTAACTACACCTACTTCAAGCACTGAGCAAAGTGCAATATATGTAATTGATGGTGGTTTTTTCTTACATAAAGTTTTATGGCAGAAGCCTGCCACATTTAACCAAATTTGCGACCAATATGTTAATTATGTTTATGGCCAGGACCGTGTAATTGTTTTTGATAGGTACAATTCAGATCATTTTTCAACAAAGGATGCTTTGCAACAGCTCAGATCACAAAATGCTTTAGAAATACCAGTAAAGTTGGATAATACAATTGTTACGCCACAAGAAGAATTTTTACGAAATAATAATAACAAACAGAAACTGTTAGAGCTTTTAAAGTTTAGATTTAAAAAAACAGTCTTAAAGGTAATACTGGCTGAAAGTGATGCAGACTATTTAATCGTTAGAACTGCAGAACTTTCAAGTTCTGGTAGACCAATCGTAGTTGTATCTGAGGACACAGATATTGCCGTTGTTTGTTCATTATTCAGAATATGATTAAATGTTTTTGCTCCGACCAGGAAAAGAAGCCAAAACTGATAAAGTAACGAAAATATCAGAGCTTCAAGAAAAACTAGGGCATATTAAACAATACCAATTGTTGCTTCATGCTATATCAGGTTGTGGCACAACCTCGTCATATTCAAAAAAAGCAAAAAACTCTGTTTACAGTTGAGGAAGAATGACATTTCTTTATGCGAAAGCCTTGAAATATTTTATCAACAAAATTCGGATAAGAACCAGTTAATAGAAGCAGGTGTACAATTCATTACGAAGTTATATAGGCCCAAGAAGAGCAAAGAAGAAATTGACACGTTAAGGTATACTTTATATAATCGAATAACATCTCAAGGTCTGTCTGGAAACTTTAATTTGGCAGCTTTTCCTCGAACCAAAGACGCTGCTGTACACCATGTTTTGAAAGTCTATTATTAGGTATGTTCTCTAATTATTATTACTTAGCCGAAATAATAAAGTTTTGTGCACTTTTTGGGTATAAGAGTGGATGGGATGCTAGTTGGATCCGTTAGCCTATGGTTGGCAACGAGATAGAGAGGGAAATCTGGTTCCTACATCCGCAACCAAAGAAATCGCTCCTTCTGATATATTAAAAATGGTTTTCTGTAACTGCAAGGAAGCGTCATGTGGCAAATAATGCTCCTGCAAAAAAACTAGGGTTAAGATGTTCCTCCAATTGTGGTCAGTGCTTAGGAATTGATTGCTGCAATTCCAGCATCATACCTGAAAATGACGACGAAGAAAATGATGTTTTCATATGAATAATTTTGTTAAACTTGAAATACATCTTTGTGATATATCACATCAAGTGTAGTTTTGAATTTTACATAAAAATTATCTCTTGACTTTACTTCATAAACCTCGTACATTTTCATTAAAAAATGCTTGTATATAATTTTTTCAACCTTGACATCTAATTTTCCTACACTATGAAGTGAACTAAACTAATAGTATGAAAACTTATGCCTACAAAATCTAGCAAAAGGCAAAACGAAATGTCTAGAGATAAGATTCCAAGGATCATTCCTTTTTTATTTCAGTTATATATTGATACGTTTTTCTCAAATATACATTTGAATAAGAGACAGCGAAGATATTTAAATTAGTATTGAAATTTGTCAAGTTCCAGGTTTGAAACCTTCTCTGCTAAAATTTTAATTTAGTTACAAACAGATGTTTGTGTTATGCATTTTGTCCTATTAATTTTTACATTAAGTAAAACATACAAATATAAGAAGTTTTTATTTGTCTGATTATCCTGATATTGACAATTTTGTAATAAGTACGAATGTGGAGAAAAGAAAGGAAAATAATCTTCCGTAGTAATAAATCCAGTAACACCCTGTGAATACATATTTCGAAGTCCAAACAAAATTATGTGGTAGCTCGACCTACATTTTGCTTACAAGATCGCGTATTAGTCAAAACAATTTAAGTAAAATAATTGGAAATATAACATAGCTTTTCTAAACAGATTACAAAATGTCGAAACGAATCGTAAAAATATTAAAACACCTTTGTTGAAAAAATACATCCAAAGTACAAATCAATACAAAAGTTAAAATGTACTTAGTTGCTTACACAGCAAAAGTAACCCAAAACGTAAGAGGAAAATTGATAGTAAAAAGGGAAACGTGTTCGTTCGAAAGAACAGACGTGGTTCATTCGCGAAAGGTGTCGGATAGTTCGACCCTAAACGTAGGGGTAAGATAGCGTTCCCTTATCGCCCTACGCGAGTAAGTTCATCAGTTTCTCGTAACTGATTTTTTTTTGGTGTGTTCTTCTGAGATTTCTTTCCTCGCGTCGCGATCTGAATGTTCTAGGTGATATTTAGATATTTTCGGCGGTATGGACTGCCCCTCAGACAAGACCCCGGGAAAGAGTTCAGAGAGTGAATCATGCGGCGCGAGTGCTGGAAACTCCCGATTCGCCGTTTGCGTCGCGTGCTTCGGGCCCTCAGCCACCGGTAATCCAGTCTCTCGGCCCTAGACCCGAATCCTGAAGAAACAGACGCATTGTAAAAGTCTTTGTAATCTTTTCTATTAGAGGTCTCAACTTGAAGATTTCATGGTCATAGTCGTACTGTACGCACTGAACCCTAACCCCAAGTATTAGGCGGGTGGTATAAGGAATTATATTAGTGACGATCTATTCGTCGGGTTAGTATGCAGGGAATACCCATCCCTGGGAGTGAAAAACTCTCACCCCCGACTATTTAGTTTCATTTGTATTTATTAGTAAGTATAATATTATACTCTAGAAATAACTGGTAATCTTTTGGACTATCAGAAAACAGGCTTTTCCGTTCTTACAATTAGTTTTTGAGTAGAATAAAATTGTACTCTTACCAATAGTGATAACCTTATATAGGCCGTCGGGAACAGATTCTTGTTTTTTTCTCCTTTGTTTTAATTGTAATTTTTTTCATCATATTGAACAGTTGTTGTCGAAATAATATTTCGGAGTAATTTCAATTTTTTTATGACGCCAGTGTAATCATGGATTCTTTTCAAATAACGTTTACGACTAAATAAGCTAACTAAAGAAATATTGGGTTAGGTCACTCCCTAGTATACAGAGTGTACGAAACGAACTCCTTCGACTGAAAGAGTCTAGAGCCCACCTGACATTCAACCTTCGCGCGGTTCCCTTGGGGTTCCTTAAATATTTGAACCGGAATACGTTTATCATCAAATATTTCAGTGGGAATATATTGTGCATTAAATATTTCCATAGAAATATCTCGTTCGTTAAATAATTCAATAGACATATCGTTAATTTAACATTTCCTCCGGAATATGTCCGCCATTTAACTTTTCATTGGGTAAACGTAGGAGGGCGAGATTATTTAGCCTATCCTAGTTAAGGGTCGTATTGTATGTTATTGTTGGTAATATAGATACATATTTTTTTTTTATTAAGTTGGATCTGTTTTATTCGCTCCCGCTCCCAGACTCATCCCTATAGGTGTTTCTATTGATGTTTCACGCACGTCGCTGACCGAACCAACCTGGTCCTGGCAGATGATTAAGCCCAGGCGAATCCCACGGAAGCCCTTAACGCCCGGAGCTCTCTCGGTTTCTTTTGGCGAGAATTCCTCGTTCTCCCTCGTGCCTGAGGCACTAGTGACAGAGCTGCCTAATTACAGAGAGAGAAAACCGGGTGCACAATAAATGAACGTCGTCACCCAGTAGTTAGGAGATTCATTAGAGCATAAACTACCAGTTACTATAAAGTGTGGAACAATTTATTAGAGTGGTGATAGCGATACATTACACTGGGGAATAGAAGTCATTACAATTTCTTACAATCAAGTTATTTACAGTGAGTGCATTTATTACAATTCATTTCATAACTTTTGGCATCATCACTTGAAGGAAGTTAATAGAAACAAAAGTTGTTTGATGTTTTTTACATTGATATGCAAAGAAGTCAACTATACCTTCTCGATGGCTTTATACTAAACCAACCGCTTACCACTTTATATTTGATTCAGTGATTGTAATAACTGGCGGTTATCTTGGTTATTTGTTCACCTTTGTTTTCGAAACGATTGCTGTCACCAGTGCCATAGGGCACAAGAGAGCCGGAAATCCCGTTTTGAAGAACCTCGGGGGAGGGTAGTTTCCTGGCTCGAGCGGGAGGGTATCGTGGACCCCCTTGGGCTTAAACGATGTGCCAAGCCTGAGCTCTAAGGTTCGTCGTGTCTTCCAGTGCCTGTACGTCCCCGGGGTCCAGTCTACCTGTGTCTGGGGGGGGGGGGGGGGATTTGTTGGGGGTAAAGGAAACAGACTAGGTAGATAACATATAAATAGGCCTATATTACGAACAAATAAATAGCAAAATAAAGTTATCAACGAAAAAAAATGAATTAAATCTAGGATATACTTTCGATGTCTACGGTATACGATGAAAGTATAATGCAATGATAATTTATTTGTTCGGCGCGTGGAAAAATAGCTGGGGTTCCTTAATATATTCACCCTCTCTTCCGGTTAGCTTCTGGTAAGGACAACGAAGATCATTTCGTCAGTGAAAAGTCGACGGGGTTTTCTTAAGAAAAATATATCTAGCATCTCCTTACTAAAATATAAAACCGTGACCTAGCTAATGGTTACTTCATTGACTTTCATAACATTGAAATTACTTACTGCAAGAAAATGATTTTGTAACCGGACTTTTCTGTTGACAATGGGGGTCCGATAAATTTTAATTGAATAATGAAATCTTAATGTTCGAAGCGAATACAATTTATGCTATAAATATATATGGTCATTGGCATCTTTTATATACCAGGGGTAGAAACTGGTATTGAGAATATGTCTCCCTAATTACAGTGTAAACAGTTGATTCACTAATCTTAAAAGAACATACAGTATCTCATAAATCGACAGTAACATAAATAAATATCTCAGGAATAAAACTTTATAATAACTGATACGAAACTATTTCAGCGTATGATTGGAGTAATCTGTATGGCTCAGGTTTAGGGGAGGTGTACCTCTCGTAAAACTCCCTGAGTAATATTGTATAATAATAAGAAAAAAATTTACGAATTATAATACTTTCTAATTAAGGAGATATACGACTCAAGCTTCAGTATAACACTTATATGGCAGGATGGATAGTCAGACACACAAAAAAATACTAATATGATTTTCCCAAAAAAATGAAAAGGTTCTCAGATTCAAAAACTTACAGTTTGGAAAATCCTGGTCGAACGTCACACGGGAAAAAAACGGCGTCTAGTTTCTATTCTCGATCGGTCGACGGGAGATGAGCTCTGATCGGCTATCTCTGATTTAAGCACTTCGCGACAATCACTAAAACTCACTGTCAAAACGCGGGCTGTCGTAGGTCGACAACCGCCAGAGG
This sequence comes from Galeruca laticollis, assembly GCA_963921935.1. Classification (NCBI taxonomy): domain Eukaryota; kingdom Metazoa; phylum Arthropoda; class Insecta; order Coleoptera; family Chrysomelidae; genus Galeruca; species Galeruca laticollis. The sequence continues at coordinate 195,604,773 of OY998179.1, read as the reverse complement.
TACCGGACTGTACTGTCGCTGTCCGACTCACCTCCGTCTATTTATTTCGATTTTTTTTGGGACGAGTTGGTTTTTGCCATTTCAGCAAACGTTGCTGTTTTTCGATGCGTTACTTACTCGTCCTTGCCTCTATGTGTATATTTGTTTTCGTTGTTGAAGGTTATCTTTAATTGCTGTTCTAAATTTCTGTATACTAATTGCATAATTCATCTGTATTTTTATGATATTCCAAACAACGGTGTTTTGGTGTTCGACATTTATGCATGACAACCTTGGGTTAATTTGTTGATTTTTTCATAATTGTTTAATTAAGTTTTACTGCCTCTGATAACCGAAACTAGGTCGTTTTCTTTTAGACTTTTTGTATTTGATTCAAATTATGTTTGATTTAAAAAAATTTATATATATAGGGTGTCCCTAAATTCCCTTGCCATATTTGTGCTTATTACATGATAATCTTTATTGTGCCATATTATCAGAATAACATAACATTTGACTGCATAATCAAGGAAATTTTCAAAGCATAAGATTGGAGTTTATTCAATATACAAGCATATTGTACTCGAATGAAACTGCTAGAGACCTAGAAAATAGTGAATGTTTCATTACATTATAATAAGGCTTCATAAATATATGTAATAAAAAACCACTAATTCTTCATCTCTGTATTAGTTTTCATTATCTAAAGGTCAAATCGATTAATGATAATTTTATCTGTGTCATACTGAATCAGTTTTTTTGAGTCGTTTTGCATTAATATAACAGCATGGTTTACACAATATATCCAAACATTTGATGTTATGGCTTCAAGCGCATATTTACACTCAAATTTGAAGGGTTGTTCACCAATAAATTGCTTGACACTTTAATATCACATCTAAATAAAAATAAAAATTATGTACTTACCTCGGTTTGTGGTGGATTCCAGAATTTATGTCTGTAAATAGTTCCTTCTTCCTTGGGAGGTTCAACAACATATGTTGCAAATGGTGACAATCTATCTTCTTTATGACCTTCACCGTTTTGAACTACTACCTAAATAATAAATGATGAAATTAAATTAAATATGTTCGAAAATAACATTATTTGAACTAGACATATCATATATTAATCAGCCAGCTATATAAATAAAGAGAAAAATGTAATTTGGTTTATTCAAATTTATTACAAAATATTGTAACATTGCATTGGCAGATGAGCATACACTTTGCTAAAGTCGGTCGAAAATAATTAATTCATACACTGATACACAAGACAATAGCTCGTCCATCGCCACCGCTCACTCGATTTTTTCGGTCGGATATGAAGAAAAATGGTATACACTACATGGGCCGACAGTTTGAGAGCCCTGCGCTGCGCGCCTTAATGGCCTGCAGTGCAGAAATCTCAAACTTTCGGCCCTCGTAGTGTAATATACTATATTCAATTTGCTGAGCAACATGGAAGAAGTTTAGACACATTTATTATTTGGTAGAGTGCTGGCGATGCTTTTGGTTTTGAAACTAAAATTTTTCTATCCTGAAAGTGATTTTACAAACCATTAATCATATTAAAATACAGATAGACTGGGTATGCATGTAATTATATATATATATATATATATATATATATATAAATTCAAGTTTGATAAGTCTTTATTCGAAAATATATTTTAACTAATATATATGTTTCATTCCACAACCTTTGAACCCAAGAAGATATAATTCTAATATATATATATATATATATATATATATATATATATATATATATATATATATATATATATATATATATATTGTATTTACACCATTTGCAAATTTACTAGGTACTTAAATCGATAAATGAATAATAGAAAAATGTTTGTGTTCTCTCATAAATCTTCAGTCCGATTTTTTTACTGTTCTTTCATGTTATCTGTACACAGTTTTATATTGGATTTCAAATAGATCTGATGACTTCATTAATTTTGAGTATGTTGAGATGTACCAGGGAACATTATCGTTTTATAAATTAATATTTTGTTTCCAAAGAATCAACTGACTTTTTGATAATCAATATTATTTTTTTTATTTTTAATTGTTTTCTCTAGGTGGTGATGTTTAAAATCCATCTAACATAAACCCCCTAATCAATTTACTAAATCTAGTAGCAGAAAATAATTAAGAGCTTAAAGTCCTCAGCTTCGATCAAGTCTGGATACAACCAAAAACAAATGATACATACCCAATAATTACTAAAGAATTGGCCAAAAAAATACTGATTTTTTTACATATAAAGTCAAAGAAGAAAGAAATTTTCGAACATCCATTACTCTGTACAGTTAGAAGATCTAAAAAATTAAATTGAAAAATTTGGACACACTGTTGATAACATCTGGAATATTAAACATTACAATACAAAAGAGCTACTTTCAATGTTTTTTGTAGATCTAAAACCTACTACAAATAATAAAAAGATTTATGGCATCCACTATCTCCTTCAATATGCTAGGAAACCAGTTCTTAGTAGGAGGGGATTACAACGCCCAACACACATTTTGGGGTTGCAGACTAATTAATCCAAAAGAAAGGCAACTTTACTTGAGTTTGCAGAAAAATAAACTAGAGTCTCTATCCACAGGTGAACCAACCTACTGGCCGACTGACCAGAACAAGCTACCAGACCTGGTCGACTTTTGTATTATGAAAGGGATACCAACGAGGCAATGCAGCGAAATATCTAGCTTATAACTGTCATCAGATCATTCACCAGCCATTATATCCATAAGTTCTACAATCCAAGCAACAAGTAATCCTCCAAGCTTATGTAATAGACATACTAACTGGATCAGATTACGTGAAATCATTGAAAGCACACTCAACATAGTGGTCCATTTAAAAACGCCATTTGACATTGCTGATGCCGTAGAACATCTTACCACAACCATTCAGATTGCAGCATGGGAAGCCACACCCAAATCTTCGACGCAAAATAAGTCTACCTTATTGCCTACAAACGTCAAGGAAAAACTGTCGCAAAAACGGAAATTAAAGAAAAAATTGGCAAACTACAAGGTCATCAGAAACCAAAAGAAGGCTTAATACAGCTATTCGTGAAATAAAAACTCTGCTCAACAATTACAAAAATAACAGTATTCAAAATTATCTGAGGAACTTAACTGCATCTGAAAATTCGGATTATCCATTTTGGTAGGCTACTAAGAAAATAAAGCGACCTCAATTATACAATCCTTCCATTCGTACCCAAGACGAAAAATGAATGAAACGTAACTCAGAAAAATCCACATCACTTGCTGATAACCATACAATTCAGTGGAAAACAGCGGAAATAATACTAATCGTGAAACCAGGTAAACACCCTGAAGAAATAACATCATAAAGGCTCATAAGCTTACTACCCATAATATCCAAGCAATTTGAATCACTATTAAAAGAAACACTAGAGCCAATTTTAGAAGAACTTCCGATAATACCTGCCTTCCAGTTTGGGTTTTGAAGAAAAGAAATATTGTTTTGCTATGTTTCTCGATATCAAACAAGCATTCGACAGAGTCTGGCACTTTAGACTGATGTAGAAACTGAGAAAAGTACTTCTTGTTAATTATTTTTGCATCCTAAAATCTTACCTACAAGTAAGCCATTTCCGAATAAAATACCTGAATGAAATTTCATCCCTCCACCTCATTAATGCAGGTTTACCTCAAGGGAGTGTTCTTGGTCTCCTCCTACACATAATTTTTAGACAGCCGATCTACAAACGTCGGCCATCTTAGCTTCACATGTAGACGAAAAAATGGCTTCACATCAACTGCAGTCAAACTTACTCCAGTCTTGGTTGATTAAATGGAGAATCAATGTAAACGAAAATAAATCAGTACATGCGACTTTCACGAGTCGTAAAACACCTGCCCCCTGGTAAGATTAAATAATATCCAAATCCCACAGCGAGAAGAGGTGAAGTATCTTGGTATCCATTTGGATAGTAGACTGACGTGGAGGAAACACATATTTACAAAAAGAAAGCAGCTGGGCTTAATGTTGCATAAACACTATTGGCTAATTGGTCCCAAATCAATGCTATCTTTAACAAACTACTGATCTACAATAGTTATTTGTAAAACAAGTGTCACAATGACTCGTTTTGTAGTACGACTGAAGTTTGCACAACGAACCGCGAAGCGGTGAGTTATGCAAATCACGAGTACTACAGAAAGTCATTGTGGCACAAGTTTTACACAATATTTTTTATAATTCGCATTTATCTAAATATTTAAATAAAATAGAATTTCATATAATCCCTGTTTTTAAACTAAGAGTGGTTTGAATTTAAGTTGGCAATTCTGTAGATTCCTAATTGGTCAGATCACAGATGGTTTTATTCAGCACTTCTGACTTTTGATATATTATAACCGAATAATTGTGTAAATTGTAAACAAACTTTCATTTAAGCAAAAAGAGGATGATTATTTGTTTAAAAAAGAGCTTCTTCGTATATGCTCTTGCGATCTATTTATATTATATCATGAACAGAATGATTTCAGTAATACATATTCACATAGATATCTGGTAATTCATCCCAAAAATCGAACGTTTTGTATACCTATATACTGATCCTATACAATATAAAAATAAACAATTGACAAATCATTGATAAATAAACGTTAGCGTACTTTATTCGTTAATATTTTTAGTATATAAATCATTCTAATTTACGTTTAATATAATAATTTGCTAGCTAGAATAACGCTAGACCCTTTTTATTTATATAAAGTCAAATGTCAAATAAAAATACAACTAAATTCAATAACCAACTGTATACTAAAAATTACTATAACAGTGTTCAAAGAACTTCATTGTGACACTGTAAACAATGTTATAACGAAGCCTCTTTTATACGCGAATTATAAAAAGTTATTTTCAAACTCGTTTGGACATATGGTTTAGAGCTCTGGGGTTCAGCTTCCAACTAGAACTTGGAAATTCTAGAAATGTTTCAAGCTAAGATAGTCATGATTATCTCCCAAGGACCATGATTTGTAACTAACAACATAATTGCAAAAGATCTCAAAGTACCAACAGTAAAAGAGGAAATTAGATAACAGTATGTAAAATATTCCACTAGGCTATAAGTCCATCCAAACCCTATCGTTATGGACCTAACACAATTAGTGTAATATAGACGCCTAAAACGCTACTACCCAGTTGACTGCAGATTTTAGTGAATTTTCTTCAGAGTAATATGCGTTCGCTCTAGTTATTTTTAAAATATAAGTAATGTAAATATAGGAACCAGTTGATGAACTGCTTTCTACAAGCCTTATTACACGACCACACAATTTACTTGTTATATCGTAACAGATTGTAAATACAGTTGGGGAAAAAACTTTTCAACGGAATACAGGACTATTATAGATGGAGGCTTGGGGAAATATCCTTGTGAAGATAAGTTAACACGATTCATTGAATTGTTCATTCTCAAGCCAACTCTATATAAAGGTTAAGTAGCTTTTTCTGAAGCTTCTATCAGTTTTTCATTGGTTGACATGACTCCTGCACCATCTGCTATTGCTTGCTATTAGTTTTGTAGATGTAAGTAGTATTCAGCTGGAAATAAGTTTAGATGCTGCTTTAGGCGCGAATCTCACTATACACAACGTCACCGTCACGTCGCCTCACCGGCAGCGTCAAGGAACATACTTTTAGATTGCAACTGACGTAAAGTGGAAGTGACGGAGTAGTGTGATTATGTTCATTGCTTGCAATATTATAATATTTTCCTCCACGGTGCCGATGAGGCGACGTGAGGGTGACGTTACGTATAATGAAAATCGCGCCTTAAGCTACACATTCTTGATTCTATTTCTTGGTAATAGCATAGCTTCTCCCGAAATTTGAGTTAAAAGTGTCTACCTTCCAGATAAGATTTCGTAATTAGATATAGTTGACTACCAAGATATTTAATTTTGAATGAAAACCCAGTGCGTCACACAGTATCAAAAATCTGTTGGATAGCTAGAAAAACTGATGTACACAATTTTTTGTCATATAGGGCCTGTTAGATTTTGTTCAGAACCCTATGGCAGTATTGTACTGTTGAGTATTCTTTTCTGAAACCAGATAATCCAAGATTCAAGAAGACTTTTTGGTTGGTGATTTTCCAGATCTGTTAACCACTAAAATTGGATCAAGCTCCAGAAGTACTATAATCTAAAATATTGTAAACTGTTATATTGCAGTATTACTTTTCTGTGGGTATTTGGCACAACAACATTGACAACAAGATTGAGTTCTTGTGCTTTGTGCGAATAGTGAAATTTATTTTTTTGCTAATTTCAGTTGGGGAAAATGCTTTTAGTGGAGGCTACAAATGACATGGAATTTCAGGAAAGTTTTCTAGTCTTTAACGTTCATTACATTATGTTAAGGCAGTAGTGACAGGAGTGGTAAATACTTAATAAAATAAGTCAGCAAAAGTCTCTGCTTTTTCGGCTGTGGTGGCTCTACAATTTGATCTTGGTTTTCCACAAAGAATGATCTTCAGTAGACAGGTCTATTAAGAACATTTTTTTTAGTACCAATTCTCATTTGCCTACATTTTGATGATAAATATATGCTCATTATTGCTTGTATTGCTTATTATATGCATCAACAATGAATATTGATAATGTATATTAGTATATTAATGTAAAAAGTATATTGCTTCATAAAATAACGCGTTATACTAAACATCACTAGATTTTTTCATTAGAAAAAACATACCTTGAGTTCAGATAAATGTTTGATAGCTGGAGAACCATCTGAATTTGGTGGTAATATCAACTCCCATTTTCCAAATTCTAATTTGTTGTATGGATGACTGTCACGATTCCAACCATCTAGAAAAAATTGAAAACATTGTTAAGACTTAAATATATTAATATTATTTTCCTCTGGGATATAGAACAAAACAGCAAACTGTGATTTCTGGAATATTTCAGATTATCGTTCAACCTATTCAGATATACAGTATGTACAAAAAGCAAAGTAACCTGCTAATATTTCAATTTCTGATAGGTTTACAAAAAATAGTTATACGAAATAAATCAAGTTATCAAAATAAATCAGTAGGAAATATACAGGGTGTATCATTACTCCAGAATTACGTAATGATGGATTTTTTTAAATAATACACATATATTTGAAAATGTGTTAAATTAGAAATACAACAGTTTTTTTTTGGTTTTATGGCGTTTGGATGTATCCATGCAGCCAAATACTTTGTGTTAGGTTATATATACAGTATATATAGTGATGTATTTGAAGTTTATATTTGAATCCAATTTCAATTAAGTGCCAATCAGAATCGATACTGACTTTGTTATTGATTTTCGTGTTGTGGATATGTATCTTATTACTTAAGCGAGCCCTAATTTAACCTATCAAACTATCGTCGATCAAACTATCGTCGTCTGCGATTCAAGTTAATACTGCTTTTCGATCAAAGGATTGGCACAGGGTTACAAGTTTTCTCGCCCAGGGGTCGTTCAGGGCTTTATTTGAACACATACAAATGGAAGGTATAAACATTTGGGTTAGGGTAACAAAGGTCACAAGCTCTATATAACTTAACTATATTGATATGTTAGTCATCCTTAGAAATTTTACTAGGCAGTCTAATATTTTGATGTTATTCAGCGCCAGTAAGTGTAACATGTTGATGGGAGGGAATATTTTTTCATGTATTATGTTATTATAAAGTTCTTTCGTGGCCTTACGATATTCCGAGCATTCAAAAAATATATGATCCAGGTCTCCTATGACATTGCAGGCTGTACATAAGTTTGATTCGATTACGCCTATTTTGCTCAAGAGCTCTGGGTAAGACGCGTGTCCAAATTTCATTTGAATTATACTGCTAATTTCCCTACGTGAATAATTAATTCCTTTATACCACTGTTGTTTTGGTATTTCCCTATGCAGTAGTGTGTATCTAGTAGGCTTTGTTTTTACATAGTGGTCCCATTTCTCTTTCCATGCTGCTTGAAATTTTCTTTTGTATTTATTTAAGCAATCTTGTAGTGCCACTTCGTTCGGTTGACATTCATCTTTTTCAGAACTTGTTTTGGCTAACTGATCAGCTTTTTCGTTGCCGTAAATTCCATAATGTGCTTTTACCCATATTATTTGAAAATCACTCTCTTTAGTAAGTTGGTGTAATAGGGATTGAATTTTCTTAATGTGCGGGTGAGTGATGGTATCTACTGCATTATTATTCAAACATTGGATTACAGACAGCGAATCCGTTAGGATAGATACATTTTTCTTCTTTTGGTGGATTGTGTGTTCTAGCACCTTCATTATGCCTGCAGCTTCTGCTGAAAATATAGAATAATCGTTGCTTAGCTTAAAGGTTTTTCCTTCTTTCGTTTCTTGCACATAGAACGCTGTGCCTGTACCTTTTGTTGTCTTTGATGCATCTGTATATATTGTTATTGTACTGTTGATGTCTTTTTTTGTAAGTCTGATAATTTTTTCTTTGTTTAATTCTGGTATTTCTGAGTACACAGGAATTATTATTTTTGCAGAGTGTTCTATGTTCTCAAAGTAATTGCAACTTTCATATGTTAAAATTTCTTCTTTATTGGTGTTACGAAATGCGGTGCATATTGGTGGCGAGCTCTTTTTTTCCCAATATTTATTCGTCAGGTCCAATGTATTTAACTCACATATTTTGGCCATCAGTGTAGAATTTTTTGCTTTATTCTTAAGTACCATTTTTTCAGCGAGAAATGTTCTTCTCAATTCCAATGGTGGTTCGAGTGCTTCCACCCTTAGTGGTTCCACTGGTGTTGTTGACGTCGCTCCTAAGCATATTCTTAACGCTTTATTCGGTATTACTTCTAACTGTTTCAGTGATTGTTTTGATGCAGATCCGGATAGGACGGAACCATAGTCTAAAATGGATCTTATATATGCTTTATAGAATAACAGGCATATTTCAGTACTTGCGCCCCACCATGTTTTGGTGATCATTTTGAGGAAATTAATGGCTTTATTACATTTTATTTTGATTGCTTCGATATATGGTTTCCAATTTAATTTATTATCTAATGTTACTCCTAAGTACTTAATTTATTTTTTATATGGTATCATGTGGTCCCCCAATTGGATGTTCTGAGTTTCTGGGATACAGTGCCTTGAAAAGATGGCGACATTTGATTTAGATGTTGATAGATCGAACCCCACATCTTCAATAGCTTTTATGATGTTTGAGATGGCCTTGTTTAGAGTATTTAGACAATTTTCATATTTTTTGTCCTTGACATATATTACAAAGTCATCAGCATATTGTAGAAGTGTGTAATTCCTGCATGCTTGATGCATTTTGATGGTATATATGTTGAATAACAGTGGTGCTAAAACGGAGCCCTGTGGTAAACTTCTAGATGTATGTCTTGGTCCTAATAATGCGTCTTTTTGTCATAAATATTTTTCTGTCTGTCATAATATCGCACAGAATATTTCGTATTTTGGTAGGCATACCGATTTGTTTCAGCATTCCGTTCAATATTGGAATTTCTACAGAGTCGTATGCGCCTTTTACATCCAGGAATGTAGCTGCAGTATACCCATTTTCTCCAAAATTAATTTGTATATCAGTGACAAGTTGGCTCACCGCGTCCATTGTGCCATATCCTTTCCTGAATCCGTACTGATGAATTGGTAATATTTTGTGTTCTTCTAACCACCATTCTATTCTGTTTTTTAATATCCTTTCGAATGTTTTCAATAGGCATGCTAATAATGATATGACTCTGTAGGAGCCAGGGTCATTTGGATCTTTTTGATGTTTTAATATTGGAACTGCAATTACGTTTTTCCAATCTTGTATTGTGCATTTGCCCATTTTTAGTATGTTGTTATATATTTCCAATAAAAAAGATTTGGCATTATTTGGTAGGTTGCATAACATCGGATATTTGATATTGTCTAAGCATGGTGCGGTGTTTTTTCTTTGTTTTATTGTGTTTTCTAGTTCTTGGATATTTATCAGATTTTCGAATATTTGTGGTATTGTTTCCTCATGTTCCTGCTCATTTTCTAAATTATTTTGGTAGAAGGTAGATGGCGGTGCTATTCTCTCTAGTAGCTTTTCTTTCCAATCCTCACTGCAGAAATGAATGTTCTCTGTCCGTATGAAAGTTCTTTTCATTTTCTTGACCTGTTTATAAATGTCTGACATTGATGTGTTTTTATTCAGATTGGTGCAGTATGCTCTCCATGAGGATCTTGCCTTTTCTTTCAAAAAATTTTTTGTGCTTGCTGCTATTTTTTGCACTGTAATGAAGTTTTCCAACGTGCTGTTAATTTTGTAGACAATTACCGCATTTTTTCTATCTGTTACAGCTATGTCACATTCTCTGTCCCACCAAGGTGGTAGTGTTCTTGACTTTATCTTGAATGGTTTGTTTGTTGGCATGGATACTTGGGCAGCTGTGTTTATTCCTTGTATTAGATATTCATATTTTGCATTAATGTCATTAAAAATAGGTGGTGTTTGTGAAAAATACAGTTCTGCTTCGTTTTTGAATATTGACCAGTCTGCTCTATTTATATTCCATTTATTGGAAGGACATATTAATTCCTTTGTTTGTAGACACTTATTTTTAGGCACATTGATGTTAATAAGTATTGGAAAGTGATCTGAACCCAGTGTGTCCTTTATTACGTTCCAATCTATGCTGTTTATGAGATAGGGTGTACTAAGTGTCAGGTCCACTGCGGAATTTTCCCCGTTGCGGTTTAATCTAGTAGGTGTTCCATCGTTTGCCAATATTAAGTCATGATTTTCTAAGACGTCTAGAAGTTGTATACCCCTCTGATCATTTTTGTACGAACCCCATGTTCTGTTGTGTGCGTTAAGATCTCCACATATTATGCCGGTCTCTTTAGATATAATATTAAATATGCTTTTCCAATCGCTGTTATTGATGCTAATTTTTGGGGGGCAATACACAGATAATATTTTAAACTGTAAATATTTATTAAAATTAATTTCGGCAGCACATATGTTGATGTCAGTATTTACTTTAATGTTAATATCTACTTTTTTAAAATTTATTTTTACGTTTATTAGTATTGCTGTACCTCCATATCCGTCATCCCTATAAGTTCTAATTAGATTATAACCTGGAAAATTGATGATGTTGTTTTTTTAAACCACGTTTCAGATATAACGCAAATATCAATATCGTGTTCTGACAGACACTTCATCAAACTATATTTATTTGCAATCGCCGAGCGCGCGTTCCATTGTAATATTTTAATTTTATTAAGCATTGGTATTTTTTGGCAGATTATGATTCATTTTATATAACCTCTCTGTTACAAATTGAATGTCAACTTTTTGTAATTCTTCAAATGAACTAATGTCTTCCAAGATGTTTTTGAAAACTTTGAAGAACGTTTGAATAAATGTTGTATCATTTTCTTCATTTGACTGCATGGATTCTATCTCCATATTTTCATTTGTACTATTATTTTTAAATTGAAATACTGGTTTACTAGGACCAAAGGATCTGGGAAACATGGGTGCTTGTGTGATTTCATTGTTGGGTGATTGTATTCTACGTTTTTTGGTTTGTGTGATTGTGTGTTTACTGTGTGATGTTGAGGGTTCTGATGGTGTATTTTTTTTAAATGTATTACTTTCCCTATTTGTTTTGTATTGGTGGATTGTTGTCTTAGGAAGTAATGGAAAGTTTTTCGACGTATTATCAAGTACATTGAACCTATTATTGCTAATTTTACTAATATATGAATTATCAGACCAGTTTTTTGCTTCTATATAGGTTATATTATTATCTGACATTAATTGTTTTATTTGCTTCTGTTTTTCAAATACGGGGCATTTTTTATGTATCGTTTTATGGTCGTTTGATTTACAATAAAAACAAAATGTGTCTTCAGGATCTTTGCATGAATGATTTTCTTCCTTTTTCTTGCTACAATTTATGCATAGTGTGTTAGTGCTTTTACACTGCTTGGCCACATGGTCATACCTCAAGCAGTTGTAACACTGTACTACCTTTTGAATGTATTTTTCTAGACGACATACAACACTATTAATTATAATAAATGGGGGTAACACGTTACCCTCGAATGACACTAAAACTGTTTGCCTTGGTATATATACTGCTTCCCCATCAATATCAATTTTTCATTTAAATCTACGAATACTGGTGACTGCGTTTGGGGACTCAATATTTTCCAACTAATACTCGTCACTCAATGTGGTATCTACTTCTTTGATTACCCCTTTCCTTTCTATTAAATTATTGGGTATGAATGCTTTTAATTGTTCCTCTTTCAAGTTTTCGTTTTCTATTAACATATTAGCGTCTTTAGTAGTTTTAACCTCTACTCTTACTCTATTTCTACCTACCTTTTGTATTTTAGTAATGTTTTCAACTTTTAGTTTTTTATGTAATAAGTGTCCAACTGACATGGGATGTAAATTTCCTAAATTCTCATTATTAATTTTTTCGATAAATACGTAAATTTTATCAATTGAATATAAATTAGGTTTCTCAAGTTTGAACTTTTTTGCTACTTGTACTGAAATACCTGTCGCTGTCTGACCAAACAAGCGTGTTTCTTTATCCTTTCCTAAGTTTTTGCTTTCCTGAAATGCTGTTTGGTATGTTGAATTGTAACGCACATTCCTTGAGTTATCATTATTATTGTCAGGGGGATCTGCACTAGACATTTTTCACTGAACTATAAATTTGATTAACTGATTTACTAGGTGGATTGACCGGTTCAATAGAAGTGGAATTCTTAACAAAAACGATTTGTAGATAAGAGAGCTGTTTTAAACACGTCTATACTAATTGACTGTTAAAATCGCACTGAATACAATAGTTAAAACGGCGTGTTTCTAACTTTATTTGTTACAAAGTTATAAGGGTTTGAACATATATTTATAAGAAAATATGTGTTTAAAAAATAGTGTAAGCCCTTCTCTGTCAATTAATAGCCTATCAGTTTTATCTTATTAGATGTTCAAAATGGCTTCCGTGTTCTATTTGGCAATATCCAAGACTATTGTTAAAATCTGATATAGCATTATTCAACCACTCATTTGTTATTGTCAGGTTATCAGTATTTTACGTCTTAAATCTTCCAGAATATCAGGTTTTGTTTTGTACATAATATTTTTGAGATATCTCCAAAGAAAAAATAAACTAATGTTGATAAATCTGCATATATTGCTAGCCACTCTATTGCGTCCCTTCTTCTACCCTCACGGAAAACTCCATTTAACTAATTTCATACATCAACGCTAAAGTATGGTGTTGCACCTTCCTACTGAAACTGAATCTCATGAAAATTATTACCAACAGCATTCCTTAGTGCAAGCACTATTTGATTTCTCGACAAATCTAAATACATTTGACTGTCCAAATCACCCTCTACAAAAAATAGACCAACAGTGGCATTGATAATACCTGCCCAAATGTTGTTAACATTTGCGTTCTATATTCCAAAATCCATCTAGGATTTGCATCACTCTAATATCTGCAGTTGTTTCGATCAACTGTACCATCTAACATGAATGTGGCTTCATCAGAAAAACTATCTTATTTGTAAAATGATGGACCATATCTAACGGATGAATGAAGATTTTCTGCAAATGTTTGCATAATGTCCTATGTTCTTTGGTCAGTCACTTTTAGAGCGATTTTTAGTTCAACCCACTTCTTCAAAATGCTTCAGAATTCTTTAAACTGCATTAAATAATAGAGCTACCTTATAATAACTTTGTTTACGATCACTGTAATCCCTCATCCTCAGAATCATCAAAAAATGATCTCATTTTAACATCACGCTAATGCAGCTTTTTATTTCTGTAGGAGAAATTGTAATATCCCAAAAATAAAAGTATCAACTGAACCATTAACACACCATCAGATAAAGACGAAAACTACTTTAATACCTCTAAAATTGTTTATAGTATATTGTAGTACAATTTTAAATTTTGTAGTTAGAATATTAGTCCCTGAAAACTTAAATTAATCGAATAAACCGATAAAAAATTATCTCATTTCTTAACCTCACACTTACTATAAACGATGTAGGTAATTGTAGCAGCATTTTTATTTTTGTAGTAGAAATTGTAATACTCGAAAACTAAAATAATTGATTGAGCCATTAACACATCAGATAAAACGAAAACTACTTTAATACATCTAAAATCGTCTGTAGTTCGATTATTTTATGTTTTCAGGGACTACTATTCTTACTACAAAATTTAAAATTGTACCCCACTATACTACAAACTATATTGTTTTGTAGTAAGGGTAAGGTTGAAATGAGATTATCTTTTCATCGGTTTATTCGATTATTTAAGTTTTCAGGGACTAATATTCTCACTACAATATAGTACAAACGATTTTAGATGTACTAGAGTAGTTTTCGTTTTTATATGATGATGTGTTAATAGTTTAATTGAGAATTTTATTTTTCGGGTATTACAATTTCTACCTCAAAAATAAAAATGATACTACATTACCTACATCGTTTGTAGTGTGATATTGAAATGAGATTACTTTTTCACCAGTTTATTCGATTATTTCATGTTTTTAGGGACTAATATTCTCCCTGCAAAATTTAAAATTGTACTACAATATACTACAGACTATTTTAGATGTATTAGAGTAGTTTTCATTCTTATCCGATGGTTTAATTGATAATTTCATTTTTCGGTTAATACAATGTCTACTACAATTACCTACATCGTTTGTAGTATGTTTGAGGTTATAATGAGATTATTTGTTTATAAGTTTATTCGGTTATTTCAAGTTTTAAGGAACTAATATTCTCACTACAAAATTTAAAAATGTACTACAATTTACAATACAAACGAATTTAAATGTATTAAAGTAGTTTTTGTTTTTATCTGATGATGTGTTAAGCGTTATTCGATTGTTTTAAGTTTTCATGGACTAATATTCTCATTACAAAATTTAAATTGTACCACAATAAAATACAGACAATTTAGATGTATTCAGAGTAGTTTTCGTCTTTATCTGATGATGTGTTAATGGTTTAATTGATAATTTCATGTTTCGGGTATTACAATTTCTACAAAAAAAAAATAAAAATGATACTACAATTACCTACATCGTTTGTAGTAAGCATGAGATTAAAATGAGATTGTTTTTTATGGGTTTATTCTATTATTTCAAGTTTTCAGAGACTAATATTCTTATAGTCTAAGATCCCGATATAAAACGACCTTCACCGAGATGCTTATTTAATGAAACTTATTTTATATTTAATTTAATATGTCTATAAATATAATCCATATGGGTTGCCTAGCAAAATTCAGTCCAGAGTATGTTTAATTAATAATTGAAAAAAATTATTTTTTTAAACATTTCACCGGTATGATTATTAGATAAATTCTATACCAATCGAAAGTATGAAGCCCATAGAATATGCAAACGTTAGGTTGCCTGCTCTTTTCCGGTCACAACTATCGGGTTGCCAGGTATAAACAGGTAAATCTGTACTAGCATTTTGCAACGGTCTGTTTATTGAATGAAATTTTAATGAAATTAAAGATTATTTTATTCTGAACACGGTGGTATAGGGTTGCCTGCGAAAAATCAGTCCAGAATTGCGGTGGTCGAATTTTAAAAAGTAAAATATTGCTCCGAGTGAATGTGTGCGACTGAGAGGTCCCAACCGACTATCCCATGCGATAGAAGAGGACACAGCATAGCAGCTGTTTAAAGTCCGCCCATTTAAAGAAAGAGAGTGCGCATGCTATTTAGGATTGGAAAAGAAAAGGATAGCGATAGACTCTTAAACACTATGCATCATTTTGGAGTAGTTTATTATTTAAATAGAGAAATAGTTATTTAATTTTTTTTAATCAATTAATTATTTATATACATATATATTTTTTTATGTGACACTAAAGTATATATTCATCTTTAGTAAAAAAGAAGGTTATAATGATACATATATAATACTACCCTGATTAAAAATATTGATTGAAAAAAATTTAAAAAATTTACTACATGCAAATTATAAATCTATAAATGTAAACAGAGAAGTGTTTTTAAATGAAACTCAAGGTCTCTAGTTAATTCCACAATATAATACAAGTTATTGAAAATTCTAAAAAATTGACAATTGTTTCGATAAATCAATATCATCGTCAGAATGACAGAAGTTACATTTCATTTTATGCCTACCTGATGTTTAGTAGTTATATTTGGCTAGACCAAGAAGTAACCTAACTTGTGATTGGCTTAATATATGTTTATAGAAAAAAGAAGAAGATGTGATATTACAAATATTGAAGCTTAGATATTATTAGCCCTATGGTGATATCCTGGATATCATTTTTCCAATTAAGATCAGTATAACTGTGCAATGATATAGAAAACCAGGAAAACTATATCTGCTGATCTTTACAATTATCACTTAAGAAGACAGTTTATTAGTGGAGAATTCCCTAGATTTAACTGTTCATTGACAACTTCAAATTGTGGGTTTCCTAAATGTCTTCTAATTTCCAGTTCTTCAAGGAAATCCAGTTCTTGTTTCTTTTCACAAATATGTAGTACTTCTAGTTTTGTGTTAGGTGTCAATGAATGATTGGTGTCAAGTAGATGTTTTGCGTAGTGGGATTTATCTGGTTGTTTTAATCTGTATGCTCGTAAGTGCTCACTGTATCGTATTTCAAAATTCCTAAGGGTCTGGCCCAAATAGACAGCATTACATTCTGGACATTTGTGTTTATATATACCTGACTTCTTTAATAGTGGTATTTTTGTTTTTACATTTAACAATTTTGTACTAACGTTACTTTCTGTTTTAAAAGAAATTGTTGTATTCGTTGCTGAAGATATTATCTTTGAAATATTATTAGAAATATTTCCTACATATGTGATGGTTTTATAAGTTTGAACTTCATCAGCTTGTTTAGGATATATTAGTTGTAATGCCACTTTTTCCTCTTTTTTACTAATTAGCTTATTTATCATATCTAATGGATAACCGTTAGATGTTGCTATTTGTCTAATTGTATTAATCTCTCTATCAAAATTACATTTGTTCATAGGAACTGAAATAGCTTTATGTATCATTGAATTATATGCTGCTAGTCTGTGTGACACAGGGTGGTTAGAATTGAATGGAATTGTTACATCAGTTTGTGTTGGTTTTCGGTAAATTGAATAATCAAGTACATTATTGACTCTTTGAATTTTTAAATCAAGAAAATTGATTGAGCTATTTTCTTCAATTTCTAATGTAAATTTAATTTTCGGGTGTAAATTATTGATGTGATTGAAAAATACATCTAATTGTCGTTCACTACCCATAAAACAAGCTAATATGTCATCTACATATCTATACCAAAATAAAATATTTTTCGAAATATTACTTTCAAAGATCTTTCTTTCTAAATTGTCCATAAAAATGTTTGCTAAAATAGTTGATATGAGCATATTCCACGAAGTAAGGGTCGAGACAGTCAATTTCAGTAAACAGAGAAATTGAAATCAATTGAAACTATTGGAAAAAATTCAAAACCCATAAATGTGAATTTTTTTAATCAGGGTAATCTTGCAAATTTTATTTTTATTATAAGAAGACAAAATAAAAAAAACAACAATTAAAAAATTACTTCTATTTATTGTAAAAAATTAAAAATACAAAATTTTTTTTAAATTATTCAGAATCCGAGTCATCGGACATAAAACTACGATCTTCAACTTCTGAATCTTCTTCGTCATCACTCTCTGTTTCGGTTTTTTCAACAATGTCTTCTATCTTTAAAGGTGTATGATCCCCAATGAATCCTACTGGTTTTAAATATTCATCTAAGAACCATCCGCAGTTCTCAGGCTCAAGTTTCACGCATATTGGATCCGTTGCATTAAGCCACATGGAATTTACAAAAATAGTTCGTAAAATATTCTGAGTTAATGATATCCAGCATGGTGGTATGGAGTTGGAGTCGAAGCCTTTTATTTTTTTTAAAAAGTGCTCGCTGTCTTCTTTGGCAGAGTAATTTTTCATAAAAATACGATGCCTCGCATCATTCACACTGGTGCAGTTCCTGATACCGTACATACTAGCCGTAAATTCTTGAACGGTCTTCATTTTTTCATCAATGAAAATATCAGCAGCATCTGTTAATGATGCAAAGACTGTTTGAAATTTTTCATTTTTCGAAAATTGCTGAAAAGGTTTTACTTTCCCTTTGTTGTAAAAGGCTGCTGTGTAATCGCAACCCGTAAATGCATGGAAGGCGGGAAGACTTTGGCATAATTTAATTCCCAACTTCAACGCTAAATCAGTGCAATTAATGCAATCAACAGTTTGATTATTAGTCTTTCTAGTTGCTGAAGTGGCAAGCCAAATTTCTGATTCGATAAGTTTGTGCATATTTCCTAACAAAATTATCAAAACGTCTGTATCAGAGGCTTTAATTAAAATCCTTGAGCCTGGTTCCGCTTTAGAAGCATGAAAAATAATCCTTGTATCTGCCTCTTCGTGATGACATTCATAATTACTTTCTTCAGTTTTTTTTACGGAATTTTCATGAACTTGGTAAGAGTAGCAGTGATGGTCGACGGTTAAAAAGATTTTTTTGTTTTGGATTATTGTTACCAAATGGTCATTTTCCCAATAATCAGCCAGAAACAGCACCAGAGCCTCTTTGAAGCGATAATTTTTAAGGCTTTGCAAAAAATTTTTTGGTCTAGTTTGTTGAGGTCCCGAAATTTTGTACGGAATATCGAATTCTTTTCTTTTCTCACGTTCGCAATCTTTGATTGACGGTGATAAGTAGCGATCAAAAATCAAATGTATTTCTGTAGCGTTTGTTGAACATATTTTTATGAGTATTGCCTCAGCAATTTTATCTAAAGTTTGAGCTATAGAAGATCTGATTAGATGCAAGTAATAAAAACCATCTATTATTTCAACGTTGATATGTGTTGGCTCAACCATTTCAGTTTTGGATTTCAAAACCTTTGCTAACGTTGATTTTGAAGTTTTTAACATCTCTCCGGTACATGAAAAAAGAGCAGGGGGCAATGGTGCTAGTGGAAAAATCAAGCAAAATTCGAGATTAATTTTTTTGTTTAGGCTTATTGCCAAAAGTCGCCCAAATACGTCTCGTTCCATTTTCAATAATACTTTCTTGTTCTTGTCTTTGGTACTCAAGACTTTAGTCATACATTGAGAAGCAAAATTGCAGATTTTGTTTCGTTTTATTGGTTTATCGAATCTTGCAGGAGTTGAAGAGCATTCTGAGATAAAATTTAATTTTTGTTGATAGCCTGCTGTTTTCACGTTCAGCAAGAAATCAGCAACTTCTTTAGACGCAGCTTTGCCGGTTGAAATGTTGAATAATGTGTCTTTATCAATAGTGTCATCAAATGGATTCATCGTACATTTTATTGCTTCAATGATACTGTTAAGATTTTTTTTGTCTTTCTTAATTTTACTTTGTTGCAATGAGTGCGAAGTATCATCTTTTTTGGTTAATCCGATATTTTGTTTGATAGATGTTAATATCTTCGTCCTCATGCTGTGACTGAGCGCCCATCTTTGACGTGCAGATATTGAGTCAGCAGCAAGATTATCAGCCAATTGATTGCTAGCATCGGCATTGATAGTTTGCTCTAGCGTCAAGTCAACCGGTGATCGAGCAAAATTTGCTGCAGTTCGTCTAATTCCAAAGGCGCCTCGACGAAATTCAGCTACCAAAGATGAATTATTAGTATACAAATTGATTAAATTGCTCAAATATAACAAGGACCATCTGGCATAATTGGGCTGGTTTAATGCAAAAAATATATCAGACATGTTAAAAATCGAGTCCACGTACAGTTCAAAGTTACTGGTGCGGATACTTCTGGAAAACCGATGATATAAATTAATAAACTCACAGTACTGGTAATAAAATTGAGCAGTTTTCCCTTTTTCTCCGATCAAAGTCTGATTGCAGAATTCTTTATAACCGTTAACAATACGACTCAATAAATCTGGTAACTCGATTGTTTCGTTGACGTCATTCGCAGTCTGATTTGATGCATTCTGTATTTGCGTTTGCAGCAGTTCATCCATCGCCTCAAGTGTTACGTTAGTTGTGGATAAATACTGTTCAAAATGTAATATTTGTAATGCGGCAGCGGTTAGCGGATGTAAGCGCTTGCAACGATTGAAATGTTTGCTATCCAAGAAGCTATTCATGGAGCCGCCGGCTAATACTTCTGCTTGCACCAATATTTCCACTAATCCACTGCTGTCAATATATTTTCCGATGGCTCTAAAAAATGCCATCTCTGTGTGGAAAGCTCCCAAGTTAACAAATATTTTATTATATAGCGGTTTTTCTTGTTCTTGAATTTGCATTGCCATTTTTGCTATCGCTAAATCATATGTCACAATAATTTCTGGCTGCTGACATTTTTCAGCGATTTCTTTAGCCATGTTTAATGTTTCATTGACTACCGCATACGACGTTGGTGATGAATTTATGGGGGGCGAATATTCAACTTTTTGCTTCTCACTGTGGTCAAAAGATATCATACAGTTATAACCCAACCACATAGGAACGGAATCAATTCTTGACAACGACATTATCCATAATAAATCTTTATCTGATGCTATTTCCGTAGCACCTTTGCATAACTCCGTTATATTGGTAAACGAATCTACAGTAATCAGCTGCATACTTGCCTTAGGTTTAGAATAATATGGCCGAATTTCTCGTGATATTTCATTGAAACGCCTTCTCTTGCGGGTAGGTCCTTCTCCATTTTCGTTGTCATTTACTTGAGACGCTGATGAAGTTGTAGCTTCACCATCATCAAAATTATCAGTTCCATCACTAGAGAATTGATAAATAATTCCAACTGTGTCGTGCATTGTGTCCTTTCCAGAAGTTGTGTCAACGAAGCGGTCGAAATTGTCGAACGCTACGTGGGTGCTGTGTCCATTTGCTGCAGTGATGCCTTTTGGTATAACTTTGTTATCTTGGATCGATGTATATGTCATTTCGGTTTCCAATTCTTCTGCCAAATTATATCCAATTGTATGGCCATACCTATTAAGTATCGTAATTACTTGCCGAGAGTTGGTTAAAGACTTTACTGCCAATCCAAGGGACAAACTTTTTGAGGGCTTACATGCACCCCTAGTGACAGCATAAATAATATCTTATATATATCTTAACTTTTAGTCCGTTCGAATCTTCATCAGAAAAATTATGCCCTTCGATAAGATTTCGTATAAAATCAATTAATTGCTGAGGAATGTCACATTCTCCACGAATGACATCATCAGCAGTTATGTTGCGAGAAAGTGGATGAGCATCTATATTTTTAATGCAGCTTCTCAAATAATATGCTACATTTTCAAACTCATAATCATTTTTTGTCTCCAAAAGTTTGAAATTGTTTGCCATTACAGAGACGTCCATGTCTGTTTTATACACAATTTTTTGTTACGTATTCCCATTGACGCTTCAATCGTAATACGATCATCGAATTTCTTCATTAATTTTTTTTGCAAGGTTTCACATCGATAATCTTCAATATCATCGAAATCAATTTCATGATTTCCAAACTCTAACAATAAAGCTTGGTATCTTAAAAATAATTGAGCCAAGTACATAACCTTGTTGTTTTCAATTATTTCTGTTTCAATGAAATTCGATATGGATTGAAAGGCCAACTGATGTAACTGTCTATATTTACTATAGTTGGAATGGGTAGATTCTTCCGTGGACCGCTTATTTTTCGATTGATACACTGCGTAACAAGGCAAATGGTACGCGATAGTTTGATGTTGAAGTTTGGAGAGAATCACCGAATCGCTAAAATTTTGCGCTATATTTTTTATCTGTAGTGGTACTTTGTCATCATTAGGGACAGTAAGATTGACCAGCTTCTTCCCACATCTCTTTTGGCTGTGGTCACAAAAAAGGCAAATAATTTTGCTTGATGTCGATGCTGTTGATGTTGACTGCTCCTAAAAGAATTAAATTATTCTTTGAGTAAAAATCGAAGAAAATAAATATAATTGAAAATACAAGTTTAATTAATAGATTTTCATATCATTTTTTTAAAAAAGCTTAAAAAAAACAACAAATATTTTATTACCTTGTCAAAGTCCCCAGAAGTTTGGGAAAGGTCTTCAACATTACTCGTTTCATCTTCAGCAACTGTAGCACAGGAATCGACACTAGGGTTCAACTGTTTTGATTCTTCTTCAGTAGTAGATACATTGGTATGCTCCTAAAAAAAATAATTTTTGCGATTAAATGAAAATGTTTGATACATAAATTTTATAAACTTCTTGATAAGAATAGTTGATTGAAAACATCCTCATTAATTGTTACAAAAAAAAATGAAATCAGATCATTTTCTTGTTTAATTTATAAATTGCCGTTTTTAAGTAAATTACAAAAAAATTATGTGTGTCCAAAATTAACAAAACCATAGGTGAATTTTACTAACCATTATTTAAACATGAAAAAAATATAGATGTATTAGCTAAGATAATTTTAAAGATTCAATTATTATGTACTTACTGTATATTCAGCACTAAAATTAAGAAATTCTTCGTTATATTTTTTATTCAAAACGGTCACTTTTTTGTAGCACGTGGTATGATAACCTACAAATTGAAGAGACGCACTGGTTAGCTCAACAAAATTGTATTTAAACTTTAATACACAGTTTTCAAAAGTTTCATCATTAAAATCAATTATTTCATCATCCGATCCACACAAAAAACACTTTTTTGTCATTTTTTCCAACAATAAATAGTAGCACGTTTTTTTGAATTGTATTTATAGCGACACTCTACTCCAAAATGATGCATAGTGTTTACGAGTCTATCGCTATCCTTTTCTTTTCCAAGCCCAAATAGCATGCGCACTCTCTTTCTTTAAATGGGCGGACTTTAAACAGCTGCTATGCTGTGTCCTCTTCTATCGCATGGGATAGTCGGTTGGGACCTCTCACTCGCACACATTCACTCGGAGCAATATTTTACTTTTTAAAATTCGACCACCGCAATTCTGGACTGATTTTTCGCAGGCAACCCTATATCACCGTGTTCAGAATAAAAGAATCTCTAATTTCATTAAAATTTCATTCAATAAACAGACCGTTGCAAAATGCTAGTACAGATTTACCTGTTTATACCTGGCAACCCGATAGTTGTGACCGGAAAAGAGCAGGCAACCTAACGTTTGCATATTCTATGGGCTTCATACATTCGATTGGTATAGAATTTATCTAATAATCATACCGGTGAAATGTTTAAAAAAATAATTTTTTTCAATTATTAATTAAACATACTCTGGACTGAATTTTGCTAGGCAACCCATATGGATTATATTTATAGACATATTAAATTAAATA
Source organism: Galeruca laticollis (assembly GCA_963921935.1). Classification (NCBI taxonomy): domain Eukaryota; kingdom Metazoa; phylum Arthropoda; class Insecta; order Coleoptera; family Chrysomelidae; genus Galeruca; species Galeruca laticollis. The sequence continues at coordinate 195,581,345 of OY998179.1, read as the reverse complement.
TAAAATACGTTTCATTAAATAAGCATCTCGGTGAAGGTCGTTTTATGTCGGGATCTTATACTATTACTACAAAATTTAAAATTGAACTACAATATACTATAAATGATTTTAGATGCATTAAAGTATTTTGCGTTTTGATCTGATGATGTGTTAATGGTTGAACTGAGAATTTTATTTTTTGGGTATTACAATTTCTACTACAAAAATAAAAATGCTACTACAATTACCTACATCGTTTATAGTAAGCATTAGCATAAAAGATATTTTTTTCATTAAGTCGGGTTCCAGGTTCATACAGCTTATTCTTTCCTGTTCCGTACATATATAGTGAAATTTTAAAGGTAACAAAATAAACATAAAGTTTCAACATAAAAAATATTTTACTAATAACAAATAACCAATAAGAGTAAAATAGTTATACTTTCAATTATCACTAATGACGTTTAACCACTTCAACTTGACAGAGGCGTACTATTTTTTTGCCATATATAATTATTTAATAATTTTATTCCCAAAACCTCGTAACTTTGGAACTATTAAAGTTAGAAACACGCGGTTTTAACAGCTTTATTACTATTTTAGGTTGTTGTAAGTTGTCAATATACTACACTTACTGAATTCTCCTGCTAGAAACAATTGCTTGGCACCTGGAGCCCACTCTCGGCAAACTATCGTGTTATCAGGTTGAATATTTATTCCATAATATTTGTAAGCTTTTGTGAAATTATCTAAGCCCCCGCCATTTACTTCAATTGAGTCTTCAATGTCTTTGAAACAAGCATATCTAAAAATATTTTCATTTAGTAAGTTTCACAAAATGAATTGAGAAAAATCTACAATTTTTACATTTATTATGGAGATACTACATAATACTTTTGGTGCATATCAATAAGAAATAGCAGTATTTAAATCAACGATACTCAACATACATAAATATCTTCACGGTTTTACTTGATTTCTCCAGAAGTACTAAATAGAAAGATCAAGTATTTGTTATTTTTGAAAAGGTAGTTAAACGATCTTTACAAATAAGATATCACTCAACCCCCATCCCATTTCCATTTAAGATTTTAGGGGTTGTGTCCGCCAGAGGGTTGATGTAATTTAATTAAAAATAAGTGTAAGGTGGTTTTACATATATATATATATATATATATATATATATATATATATATATATATATATATATATATATATATATATATATATATATATATATATATATATATGTCAAAGGGTTTTAAATTTTGTGAGATGAAACCTTTTTGTTAATTTAATACATCTATAATAGATTATGGTAGCATAACATAATATGATAACAGTACACTAAGCACCTGCATAAGGGCCATGAAATTATGCAGCATTCATTTCATTTTGAAATTATGAATCCTCCATTAAATTACAAAAGACATTATATGAGTCGAACAGTGTGGTGTTAAAATAACTCTCTATTTTTAAACTAAATCAGTATAATTTGATATTGGAAGTAAAAAAATGTCCTACCCTTAAATGAAACGTTTGTGAATACTGGGATTTGGAAGTGCCTTGTGTTCTTATGAATTACAAAAAGTTTACATAATTTATTTTATAATAACATGTATGCTGCTTTGAATCATTTTCATCTGATTTTCTCATCCCACTCTACTGTTCACAATTGGGTTCTAATTAACAGTGATGTTCCTTAGTGGAGCCGAAAAAACACTACACAGAACACATGAAGCTAAATAACCTTAATAGATGATGCCAATCACAAAAACATTCCTACTGTCTTCAATCACTCAAGTGCTCAATAATTCTAACATACTTTGAAATATTTATACCATCCTTATTGGGGTAGTATACAGAGTGATTGATAAGTAATGGGCCAAATTGTAACTACAAGTTCAGAAGGCAAAAATAATATTTTCATTAACAACAATGGGTCTCTCCTTGGTGAGATTCAGGATAAATTGAAAAAAATGAAATATATTTATGATAATACAACAGCTGTTTTCGAGATAATGACTTGAAAATTCGGCATAAACTAGTGTCAGTAAGATCCAACAAGAATATGTGAGAGGATTTGAGTTAACTCGTAGAAGTCGCCACATAACGTCTTTGTTTAGTTGAAAACTCTTATGTGGTAAAAATGAAATTTTACAGGAATGTTGAATAAAATTGCAAAATAATTAGTACATTATACTAATTATTTAAGTTAATATTTTTTAGTGTTGTAGAAGACCTTTATATTTCAACAATAATTGGTTTTCTTATCTTAGTACCACATCGGAGGTTTCAATTGAGTTGAATACCTCCTATGTGCAATTATTGGCACTTCGGAGAATTATTGATTCAAAAAGAATATTTAAAACTAACACATAGGAATTTTGTTTGTTAAATGGGTATTGTTTTTAATTTTCAGATTTGACTAAAATTAACGTTTGCTTTTGCTATTAAAAATATATTTTATTAATTACAAAAACTAAAAAACGTAATAAAATAAACACTTTTTTTCTTATCCTACACTACACAACCAAAACTAAATTTTAAATGATTATTTTTTTATCTTCTTAATATTGCTTGTGGTAGGTTTCTCCAAATTACACCTTTTACTTGCCTCCTCTTTCTTATTTTTAGAATTAACGGTTTCTTTTTTGTTTTCTTTAGATTCAGATTATTTTGATTGTGTTTCCTTTGCTTTTTCATTTCCATTTTCTTTTTCGGAATTTCCCTTTTTCTTAGGGATCTTTTTAAATGGAAGGGTATCGTAAAATATGTGAAAATCCTATTCAATTCCTTTTTAAGTTCTTGCAAATGATTCAATTTAGTATCGCTAATGGGAAGTTTTTCCAAGTATAGTCTTTGAGGAAAGGTAGTTAACTTTTCTTGTCTCCTTACTGTTCTTTGTTCTAAAACTGTAAAGTCATCATTGTAGTCCAAGTTATACATTATATCTCTGTTTGGCAAATATAAAAGTTGTCTTATATCAGTCACACAGCTTTCTCCAACTTTATTACCAGGTCTTAGGGATTTAAGATTTATTTCAAGAGCAGAATATTTTTAAAAAAACTCGTAATCAAGAACTTTAACTTTATATGGCTGTTCTGTACGAGCCATTCTCATTCGAGCAACATAATCAGATGGGGCATTAATTGGTGGATAAAAATATCCTTCCAAAGTAGAATGCACGGAGTCTGCTTCCATCTGTGTATGTCTTTTTTTTTAAAATGAGTTTTAAAATTTCCACCGAATTTTTTTTTGCAAAATCTCTTAGGGCTGAAGCCCATACTCTGTTGCGATTTTGATAATTGCATCCGTCGGATATAAGAGCAATTTTTTCAAAACCCTCTTTAATTTTTAAAGATAGGTAATCAATTATGCAAGTAGTAAATTAATCACTAGTTACTCCTCCATCCACCTCATGCCAAACATAGAGGTGAATGTTCTTACTACCTATTTTTATAAATGGTGAAGTCATGTACTTGCAGCTTCTGTTTGTAGTACCATTGTCTAAGGAAAAGAAATAGTCTATCAACCATATGGACTAATAATTTAACAGTTTTTCGTAATTTTGGACTAAACATATAGACGGTGTATTGTGAAAGCTGGACTAATCGTTCAGATGGCGCTGAATCAATTATTTCACTTCGAATTTGGAAAAATGCCTGTTTATTTTGAGTGATTATTTTACTAAACGCTAGATGTCACTGATGACAATTAGAACCTGTGTATTTTGTGAATCTAGATAAATTTTAATACAGTAGTTATAAGATATGTTGAACTGTGTTCTATTTATTGTTATTATAAATAGTGGTTGTTTTAAAACGTGCATCGTGTTGGAATAATTGATATACTTGTTCAAGGACCATAAGTGCCATTAACAACCATTCTAAGTTTATTCGATGTAAGTATACATACACAAATAATATGTTTATAATTATAATAGATGCCTACATTTTGCATAAATTATTTAATTTGATAAATATATGACCCTAGTGATGGAGTCTAAAGGAATGAAGCAACATATTAATGATCAAATTGGTTAATGCATTATTATGTGAAATTTTTCTATAATTATCTATTCTAATGACTGAATTTACTTCATGGAATCTACTCATTTTATGTTTTCAAATGAAACTAACTGTTTCTAATTGACTTCGCAATATATTTAAAAAAATATGAAAATAGTCAATTATCTTACAATTTCATTTGACACATATTCTAATGACAATATTAACACTAGTTATATATTTACTTATTGTATAATATATTATTCATAATTAATAATTATTGTTTTGTTATAGATGTCAGGTAACAAATGTGCCTATTTTCATTGTGGAAGATCCAGTAGAAATAACCCTGGATTGAGAAAATTCCCATTTCCTGTTTATGATGAAAAAAGATGCATTGAGTGGATTCACAATTCAGGTAATTTACCTAATCAAAATTAGAAAAATCTTTACTTGAAAATTGAATATTCTTGAAGTAATAAGCTCTACAATTCATCAATTCTAAGGGAAAACCATTACATTTATTTAGTGTTTCTGAATTTAAAAAAATTACAAAAACAATAAACATTACTAAGTACAGACTTATATTAAGTATGTACAGAGAATAAACAGATTACTTTTGAGCTGCCAACGCCTAAGGCGCTGACACATTATTACACAATACAGTAAAACCTGTCAAAAACGCCCACTAAAAAAATATGGAATTTTGGCCGTTATATAAAGGTGGCCATAAATTGGCAGGTTTTGTCTTCAAATAAGATAAATGTTACTAATTTCTCTGTAAATTTTATTAATTGAAAAGGAAGTAAAACAACTACATATTTATTTAAGAATCTTCCGAATATCGAAAAAACTTTAAACTATTCAAGTAACCCAAAGACCCCCAGTACAAAGTACCCTAAAATATTATTGGAAATTTCATCTGAAATACAAATTGTTTTCTGTTCTCTAGATATTTATCTAAAGATTGATTAGAATAATCATTGTTTTTTTAATGCAAGAAACCGCACATTTTAACAAGAAAACTATATTTTTAGGTAACTTTGAACTGTCCAATTTGAGTCCAAAATCTCTCAAGAATGAATTACTTTGTGGATCACATTTTGATGGAAAATATCTTTTAACAAAGGGTATATCCTTGACCGCTGTTCCTATACCATACAATGGTATCGAAAATGTTAAGGTAGTGGATCATGGTAAATCATACATAAGTCCTTTCCCTTCAGCAAATTATGATGAATACAATATTGCTTCTACAAGTGATGGTTGCCATATGCTGCCATTTGATGAGGTATGTTTTGTCACACCTACGAAAATGAAACGTGAAATATCACCATCCACAACTACATCACATGTAAGTGACGAGGATGACATCTGTACCCTAGAAGATAGTCGTGCTAACAGTAATGTGAAGGAGACACCAACAAAAATTAAATTAAAATGGAAACCTAGTGTCTTATATAAAAAGCATCGCAGCCAATCCTCTCTGTTATCTCAGTTTAAATCCGTGAAACAAAAAACTGTTTGCAGCCTTACACCAAGAGACTTTAAAACATTATCGCCATTTTCACAAGCATTGGCACGCATGCAGCTTTTTCATAAAGCACGAACACCTTTTTTAAAAGATGAAAAAAAAGTTGCTATAAGTATGTACTACAAATCCCCAGGATTGTACTATTTTTTTACGAAAAAACAAAGTTATGCTACCTTCAGTAAGTAGTGTAAAAAAGTGGATTTCATATTTTGATGTTTTCCTGGGTTTCAAAAGAAACTTTTTAATAGAATCAAGTTGAAAGTTCAAACTATGACAGAAGAGGAAAAAAGATGTATTGTAATGTTTGATGAAATAGATATTAAACAATTTTTAGATTATTCTAAAAAATATGATGTTATTGAAGGTTTTGAAAATTTGGGTAAATTTGGTAAAAGTCTAGGTTTAGCTAAGAAAGTCTTCCCATAGCCTATTTCTTTTCAAAAACTGCTCTAACTGCTTCAAAACTGGAACTACACTGTTGGGTCTCAGAAACCCAGAGCGTCCTTCATTGTAATGTGACATGCGCATGAGTGGTTTGTTTGCGTCGCCAGTCTATGTAAATTCGGTCTAGTTAGCCGACTTAGAATACGGGTGTTTTGCTGCATTTGACTGAAACAGCGAGGTACGATATTTTCAGAAATACGAGCATGGGTTCCACATACCCAAGTGTGATGTTTATGGTAATTATTTTGTTTTAACTTACGTTTATTTATTTTAGTATAATGGCTTCAACTAGCAGAGAAAATCGTCGTCGATTAACCGAGGTGGAATTGCAGAGAGAGGCAGAAAATTTATGGGAGAATGAGGGCGAAAACGAGATCGTTGACGATATGTTTGGAGGAGAAGATTCTGACGAAGATTATGTTGAAGAGCAACTCTCAGATAGCAACAGTGACCAAAGCGAAAATGAAGACGAAGTATTGGATGAACCAGTTAGAAATGTCCATAGTTTACAGGGAAAAAATGGTCATCGATGGAGCACACAAGCCCCAGCAAGACAGGGTCGTACAAGACAAGAAAACATTGTAATACATTTACCTGGCCCTAAACGAGAAGCCAGGACAGTTCAGTCTCCTGAACAAGCTTGGAATTTGTTGTTCAACGAACAAATGATAGATATTATGGTTTTATACATAAATGAAGAAATTACTCGTAAATGCAATGATATTAGACAACAGAGTTATACAAGGCCAGTAAATAAAGCAAATGTCAAGGCTTTTATTGGGCTGCTATTTTTAGCAGGTGCATTACGCGTATCAAACTGTAACTTAGATGAACTTTGGTCAGTAAAATTTGGAAATGGAATATTTCGGGCGACAATGTCACAGCAGCGATTTCAGTTTATTGCATTATGTCTAAGGTTTGATAGTAAAGATACTAGAGCCAAGAAGGTTGGTTGATAAATTTGCACCTATACGGGAATTATTTGACATTTTTGTGGATAATTGTAAATCGTACTATACACCATATGAATGCTGTACTATAGATGAACAGCTCTTAGGATACAGAGGGAAATGCCCGTTCCGAATTTACATGGCTAGTAAGCCTGATAAGTATGGAATTAAAATAGTGATGTTGAATGATTCAAAAACTTATTATATGCTCAATGCAATTCCATACGCAGGAAGAGTAACTACAGAAAACAATGAATCAGTACCGGCTTATTATGTCCGAAAACTTTCAGAACCAAAGCATGGAACTAATCGAAACCTCACAGTTGACAATTGGTTTACGTCAATTCCCCTAGCTGAACAAATGTTAGAACAGTATCAATTAACTCTCCTAGGAACTTTGAGAAAGAATAAGAGAGAAATACCTACTTGCTTTCTACAAAAAAAAGAAGTAGGTACATCGCTATTTGCTTTTGATAGAAATAAAACTCTTGTTTCATACACTCCTAAACCAAACAAAATTGAACTTTTGCTGTCAACAATGCATTCTGATGACTCCCTAAATGCCATTACTGGGAAGCCCAATATTATACATTCTTATAATGAAACAAAGGGAGGGACAGATACATTCGATCAGCTCTGCCATTCGTACACTACTTCACAAAAGACTAGACGTTGGCCGCTACGAGTTTTTTTCAATATACTTGATGCTAGTGGAATACATGCAATGGTTTTGTTTTCTCTCGCAAATCCACACTGGAAAGAAGATAGACAAAATAATCGAAAATCTTTTTTGAAGCAGTTAGGAATGAGTCTAATTGAACCATGTTTACGAGAACGTTTGACAGTTACTACGTTACAAAAACCATTGCGGCAAAAAATTTCTGAAATTCTCGGAATTGAAGTCCCCCCACCACAACATGATGTTCATTTAGCAAATAAAGTTAGATGCTCTTCTTCTTCTTCTCTTAGTTTTTTGGCCTCCACCTTGACAGTACTTGGCCAGAACTGGTTTTCGCTTTGTATTTTACGTTACAAAGCTATATCTTGTTTCTTCAGGAGATCTTTACTTTGCTTTCCTTACGTAACCACTAGGCTAGTCATGTTAAAAAGCGACAGAACAACAGAGGTTAAAAAACTTTTCTCGCTTAGGGGCAACAGCCAAGCATTTCACATTCCCGAAAAGTTGCCTCGGATTTGATAGTAATAGCACCCAGGTAATAGAAAAAAGGATTGGTTATGTCATATTCGATTAAATTTCAATTTTAAAAACTTTAATAAATTTCATGAGGAGCTCTATACTTTTATAATTAAATTCGTATAATTTAGAGGGCAATGATATAGGTGTCGGTATTTTTAGTTTAATGAGTTCTACGTACAAATCAAAATTTGGTACTCGATTTATCGGACAGCCAAACTTCTGTCCAAAAGGGAAAGATAGAAAAACTAATTTTGCGTGTTCTGCGTGTCACATGCCATACTGCATGGAGCATAGAGACCAGCTATGCTGTGAATGCGAACATCAAGATCCAAGAAACTGAAGACCTGACTAAGAATAACTAAGACTGATAATGTCAAAAGAGCTTATTTTTTGTTACAAGGATAGATATAGAGTTTGTATTCGTAGATAATAATTTGAATTTCATGTTATTTTTTTTCAAAAAAATGTTTTATGTTTGGATGTTATTTTGTTTTTTTTAACTTTCAACAAATATATCTCTTTGTGAAATAAAACACCATGATTATATTTTTTTTCTACGCTAACTACGAAATTTAGTTATTCTCCTGAAACCATTAAATATTTAAATTTGTTGTTTTTTGCTAAAAAATAGCTTTGGGTTTCTGAGACCCGAGTGTGAAGTTCTTGTCTCAAAAAATAAGTGTGATGTACCAGGGTTAAAAGAAATTGTCATAACAGCATTAAACAAACTTGAAGCTAATTCTCTAAATCATTTGGCTACTGTTTGTGACGGATCTACAGCCAATCAAAAACTTTATAAATTATTGAATATTTCAGTTACAAACCCATATTTTATTTTAAATGATAAAAAATATTACGCACTATTTGATAGAAAAAATTGGTAGATATTTGAATTAAATATTATAAAGTTAAACTATTAGGAGGAATAGGAACTAAAAAGTTAGGGATATTGAAGAAAACTTAGAAATTAATTTTTTAAACAAAATTTACGAGTTAGATTTTAAAACAAAAAATATGATAAATAATATCACGTTCTCTACTGGATGGAATGATACAGTGGCGTACAATTTTTTTTGTTGTGTTCTCTAACCAAATAAAAATTTAGGATAAGTTTAGGTATATGACCTGTACTTTTTTGTTCTAAGACGGTTTTGTCTCAAATTTTGCACAATGTACCCTGAGAATGGTGCAATGTCTCAGATAAACTTAGTTTTATTTTCTATCTAGTTTCTTTTCGTGTTTTGTTCAACAATATCGCAAAAATCGACGCTCAAAACATAAAAAAAAATAATAAACTAGATTGAAAATAAGAAAAATATTATGTTTATGAGGGACCTTATACCGCTCTTAGGATTAGTTGTGCATAATTTGAGACAAAGGCGTCCCAGAATCAAGAAAATCCATTTGGTCGCAGATGCTGACATTAAGGATTTTAGGCAATCATTATTTTTTTCAGAAAATGAAGATCAACGGTTGGGCAGTAACTCGATTGTGCAAAGTTGGCTTAACTAATGCACAAATAATAAATGTATGCTTATGAAGTCAGTTCTGGAAACTTCAGAGGATCTGCAATTTACAAGTATGGAACCAGTTCCGGTTACTCTAGAAGAGCAGCAAACTATGTCTATTGAACAAGTTCCAGAGAACCTGCAATTTATTCGCATGGAACCTGTTCTGTTAAATTCCGAAACCATTAAATATTTAAATTTGTTGTTTTTTGCTAAAAAATAGCTTTGGGTTTCTGAGACCCGAGTGTGAAGTTCTTGTCTCAAAAAATAAGTGTGATGTACCAGGGTTAAAAGAAATTGTCATAACAGCATTAAACAAACTTGAAGCTAATTCTCTAAATCATTTGGCTACTGTTTGTGACGGATCTACAGCCAATCAAAAACTTTATAAATTATTGAATATTTCAGTTACAAACCCATATTTTATTTTAAATGATAAAAAATATTACGCACTATTTGATGTTCCTCACCTAATAAAATGTGTTAGAAATAATTTGTTAAATGGAGATTTTTTGTTTCAAAATAATGTTATTTCAATGAAGGTCATTCAAGATGTTGCGAATTTGGATAGGAGCAGTTCTACAGGAAAATCTTTATTAAAAATAACAGAGAAACATTTAAAACCAAATCCTTTTGAGAAAATGTCTGTAACACTTGCTACACAATTATTTAGTAATAGTATGTCTGTAGCTATAAGAACTGCTGTGAAGACAAAAGAAATTCACGAATCAGCTATATACACTGCAGAATTTGTTGAAAATGTTGATAAGTTGTTTGACGCCTTAAACAGCCAACAACTTTATTCTGTAAAACCCTGGAATACAGCATTAAGTTTATCTAATAAATATGCTTATGATGCCATAATGGATGGTTATAAATAATTTTTTTCATTAGTTAAACGGAGTCACAAAGCCTCCCTGTTTCCAAAATATTATGTTTATGAGGGACCTTATACCGCTCTTAGGATTAGTTGTGCATAATTTGAGACAAAGGCGTCCCAGAATCAAGAAAATCCATTTGGTCGCAGATGCTGACATTAAGGATTTTAGGCAATCATTATTTTTTTCAGAAAATGAAGATCAACGGTTGGGCAGTAACTCGATTGTGCAAAGTTGGCTTAACTAATGCACAAATAATAAATGTATGCTTATGAAGTCAGTTCTGGAAACTTCAGAGGATCTGCAATTTACAAGTATGGAACCAGTTCCGGTTACTCTAGAAGAGCAGCAAACTATGTCTATTGAACCAGTTCCAGAGAACCTGCAATTTATTCGCATGGAACCTGTTCTGTTAAATTCCGAAGACCTCCCGTTTACGCCTGTGGAACCTGTTCAAATAACTCCAGATAATCTGCAATCTATGCCTGTAATTTTTGAAGTTAATCCAAACACTTCTTATTATTTACAACATCTAAGCGAAACAGTTGGGAAAGAAAAATATTGCACAGCTGTGCTAGACTGTTTGACAATTTTTGATGGGCCGATGGAGAGAAATAAACTATTCCAACGGAAGATGTATTAGTAAATAATAATAATGATTGATTTGAAGAAATGGCAGAGAATTATGAATCTGCTGACACAGACCATAAAGTAGAACAAAATGTAAAAAAGACAAAAACACTGAAAGAAAATATTGAAAGTAATGATGTTGAAGAAAATTTGACGGAAATTAAATCAACAATAAATAAAACTAAAGAAAAAGACCTTCAGGTAAAAAATAGAGTGCAGGGTATAGAGTATTTGAGCTACAAAAGAGTCGGTACAAAAATACCTGGTTCAACAAGAAAAGAAGGCAGAAGTATAAAGGCAAGATGTAACCATACTCTTACATTCCCTAAGAGCGTTTCCATTTGCGTCTGTGTCAGAGCAAAAACGCAAGGAGATATTTAATTACTTTTGGCAAAATCTCAAAACTTGGGACGAAAAACGATCCTTTGTAAGAGCATTAGTCGTTTCAAGAAAAATTGTAAAAAGAAGGTCAAAGACGCAACGTAAAGTGGCAAAACTAGAAGGCCATGACATTATGCTTGAAAACGATTCAAAGAAAAAGGTAAAAGTTTGTAGAAAACTATTTTGAAACACCCTAGATCTCTGAGAAGATTCTTTTAAGAGATGGGCTTCACGTCAGGAAACATTGGAGGATTCTGAAGAAAAAGACGGTGAAGAATCACAAGAACTGAATGACAAAGAAAAGACTAGAAAACAAATGGAAGATTTTTTAATAGAAAAACAAAACCAAAGACTAAAAATAAAAGGAAAGACAATAAATAAAGTTAAACGTCCTAACGAGCGGGTTTTTTGACTGGAAAAAAGCGAGAATACCGGGAAGAGTGGTTACTACTACTATACCGAAAGTACCAAGTCACTATTGTAGAGCATCCTCAAAAAAAGTATACGTTGAGCCAATATTTAAATCATGGAATCACATGTATAAAATATATAAAAAGTGGTGCAACGAAAATAAAAAAGTATCCTTTGGAAGCAAGCAATTTTGTTGTATAGTACAAAAGGAAAAAAACAGCAATACATAAACCTAGAAAAGACCAATGCGATACATATAGTGCATACGATCTTGGTAGTGTATCAGAAGAAACTTCCGCTGCACATGTTGCAAAAAAAAAACACGTGGCCGAGAGGCTAAAACACGGCTTGTTGGCGAAGCCGGTGAAAAAAAATTGGTGGACCTTCAAAGTGTACTGCTTGCACCGAAGACAGAGGCTTCTGCTATGTACTACCATTGTCTAAGGAAAAGAAATAGTCTGTCAACCTAATGAGTATAACGGAGACCCTAAAAAGAGAGATGCATATATACTGAGAGGTGGCGGTTAAGTTAAATTGCGGTGAAATTTGGGACTTTCAGAAACTATCAAATATTTGCGTAGCCGATATGCTACTGACCGATAGGTGACGCCGTGAACAGCTTAAAATATGTTTCTTTTTTAGACAAATGTAATGTAACTGAATTATCAGTGAAAGAATATAGGAAAGTTGTCTTTCTAACTATAATGAAAGAAAATAATGAAAATTCAAATACAATAATTATTTCTACATTTACCAAAACTTTCATTTAAACTCAATTAGGTATCTATAACTTAATTTTAAAGAAGTATTAGAAACTCGGATGAATCCTCTTTTAATATTTCTTTTGTTTGTCAGGTATATTATGGTTTTCGTTATTTGTGAAATGAATATTGGATATTTTTACACCATGTTTATGATATAGCCTTTTATTTCCGTAGTTGTAAAATTTAGATAGTAAAACAAATTAATTTGGTAAATTTTTTGTAAAACAAATTAATCTTTTATTTATTAATTGAAATTAAACTGTTTGAACATACAGGGTGGCCTACCGTATTCCGTTTAGTTAATTTCATCTAACTTGCAGATGTTATCAAAAAATGTTTCAGATATAAAAGATAGGTTACTATGCTATGGTTATTGGATTAACATTTTGTGGGTTTTTCTCTTGAATCAATCATATTGGAGTCAAGTCAAAACGAAATATCTTGGAGTGGAGTTTAAATAGTGTGAACGTAATTTCCAATTTTAAATTAGATATGAATTGAATTTATTTCTTTTAGAAAATCATATTTAATATTCCGTTCTACCGAAATTATTTTCCACAAATGATGTTAATGTCTAAGTTTTTCATTAAAAAAAAAGTTGAAAGAAGAAACTTCCTTTTGGACAACATAGATGAATCCTATAACATTTATATATAATCTTCATCATAGAGATATGTATTCCTAATAGAATCGGTAAGAACTTCTTGGATCGGGTTTCGGGTGAAAGAATTGTTATGGATTTTGTAAAAAAAACATTTATTAACAATAACAAATTTTTATTAATTTTTCTTTCAAATTGAACATAAAATAAAAACAAAATATTCAAAGATAGGTACGTTAAACTTTGATTTAACTCAAAAGGAAGCTAATCTAGAAATATTTGAAAATGAAATGTAAAGTACATAAAAATCTAAAATATACAACTCTCAATTGTTTTGCAAAATTGTCAGTTTGTCCGATTTTTTTCTGTTTTTTGTTGCAGCAGCTTTCAACGATCTATTTTTGAGGTCCTTAAAAATTAAAGTTCTTATCAATAATTCTAATAAAAAAGATCTATGTACTTTACATTCATTTTCGACAAACCAATCAGACAAGTGCTTTCCCAATTTATTGGTAATTTGATTTTTCAGCTTCTTAGATAATTCCGACTTTCCGATCAATCCCACAAATTATTTTGAAAAATAATGCATACTTATTTTTGTAAACGATTTTAAAATTGGTGAAGGCACTTTTATGTGGCAAAATGAAAAGTCTCCTATATTATAATTCTTTAAAAATATAAGACATTCATTTTTATCCTGAGTTTGATTCAGATCATCTTCTAAAAATTCTTTGCATAAATTACACTTGTATTTATCCAATACTTTCTTACACAAATATCCTGCAAAATAAACCTCTGAACTATTTTTAAGAGTAAATTCAGAATCGCCTTCATATGAAGAAACTTCAGAATTTGTTGAAGAAGTTGATGAAGAAGATGACAAATTTAATTCTGCCTCCTTATTTAAGGATAATTGTTCATGTTCTTCACAATTTGATTGAGGTGGCTTCAATAGGTTAATTGTTAGATTTATTTTAAAAGCTGCTCTAAAAGCTTTTGCTGTTGGGTTTTTGTTATAACCTCCACTTTGACGATATACAGAGAACAAGTTTTCAATAGGATCTTGGTTTAATCGACGAGTAAAAATAAATGTAAATCCTTCTTTAAGACTGTAAAAAAAAGTAAGTTTATCGCATTTATTGTCTGTAAAATATTTTGGAAACAGGGAGGCTTTGTGACTCCGTTTAACTAATGAAAAAAATTATTTATAACCATCCATTATGGCATCATAAGCATATTTATTAGATAAACTTAATGCTGTATTCCAGGGTTTTACAGAATAAAGTTGTTGGCTGTTTAAGGCGTCAAACAACTTATCAACATTTTCAACAAATTCTGCAGTGTATATAGCTGATTCGTGAATTTCTTTTGTCTTCACAGCAGTTCTTATAGCTACAGACATACTATTACTAAATAATTGTGTAGCAAGTGTTACAGACATTTTCTCAAAAGGATTTGGTTTTAAATGTTTCTCTGTTATTTTTAATAAAGATTTTCCTGTAGAACTGCTCCTATCCAAATTCGCAACATCTTGAATGACCTTCATTGAAATAACATTATTTTGAAACAAAAAATCTCCATTTAACAAATTATTTCTAACACATTTTATTAGGTGAGGAACATCAAATAGTGCGTAATATTTTTTATCATTTAAAATAAAATATGGGTTTGTAACTGAAATATTCAATAATTTATAAAGTTTTTGATTGGCTGTAGATCCGTCACAAACAGTAGCCAAATGATTTAGAGAATTAGCTTCAAGTTTGTTTAATGCTGTTATGACAATTTCTTTTAACCCTGGTACATCACACTTATTTTTTGAGACAAGAACTTCACACTCGGGTCTCAGAAACCCAAAGCTATTTTTTAGCAAAAAACAACAAATTTAAATATTTAATGGTTTCGGAATTTAACAGAACAGGTTCCATGCGAATAAATTGCAGGTTCTCTGGAACTGGTTCAATAGACATAGTTTGCTGCTCTTCTAGAGTAACCGGAACTGGTTCCATACTTGTAAATTGCAGATCCTCTGAAGTTTCCAGAACTGACTTCATAAGCATACATTTATTATTTGTGCATTAGTTAAGCCAACTTTGCACAATCGAGTTACTGCCCAACCGTTGATCTTCATTTTCTGAAAAAAATAATGATTGCCTAAAATCCTTAATGTCAGCATCTGCGACCAAATGGATTTTCTTGATTCTGGGACGCCTTTGTCTCAAATTATGCACAACTAATCCTAAGAGCGGTATAAGGTCCCTCATAAACATAATATTTTTCTTATTTTCAATCTAGTTTATTATTATTTTTTATGTTTTGAGCGTCGATTTTTGCGATATTGTTGAACAAAACACGAAAAGAAACTAGATAGAAAATAAAACTAAGTTTATCTGAGACATTGCACCATTCTCAGGGTACATTGTGCAAAATTTGAGACAAAACCGTCTTAGAACAAAAAAGTACAGGTCATATACCTAAACTTATCCTAAATTTTTATTTGGTTAGAGAACACAACAAAAAAAATTGTACGCCACTGTATCATTCCATCCAGTAGAGAACGTGATATTATTTATCATATTTTTTGTTTTAAAATCTAACTCGTAAATTTTGTTTAAAAAATTAATTTCTAAGTTTTCTTCAATATCCCTAACTTTTTAGTTCCTATTCCTCCTAAAAGTTTAACTTTATAATATTTAATTCAAATATCTACCAATTTTTTCTATCAAATAATTTTCCAGGTCCACTTCATTTGACTTTGAAATATTTTCAATACTCTTCAAGTTATTTTTATCACTTTCTGAAATAAAATTACAATAAAATTATTTTTTTAAACTCCCTAAACTATTTAAATAAATTAACAAAACTTGTTTACAAAAGACATAACCTCAAATTTTAGACTAAAAATAAACAATTTACTTACACTTACCTTTACTATGTTTTAATCCCTCCATGAGTTTTTTGGTTCTCAGGCTACAAATGGATGATAATAACTTTTTATTTTGTTCCATTATTTAACACAAAAACTATTAATAACACAATACTTTTTTTCTGCTCAGCAGTGCCTCATCAATGCTTCTATGTAATAGCTTTGTGACAAAAATTTAAATGAAATATTGTTTGTAACGAGGACTTCACATAGGAGATTTCAATTATGCCAGGATTTTATTAGTTTTGAAAACTCTTGTGTTACAGAAATACATATGAGCATTCATCAATCACAAAATTTGATCAGCCGCACATAGGTTTATTCATTTTTGCTTAAGCGAATGTGAGCATTACATTCTATTACATAGAATTTTTCATAGGAGATAGAGTATGACTAGGGCTACGCGGTAAAGCAAAAATCTCATATGTAAAAAAATGTCACATAGGAAATTTCATCAGAACAACGACGATAAGCCATATGAATTAGATGAAATCGGCCACCAACTCACTGATTTGATTTGGATAGCCTCATTATTTCTGTATAACAAAGGTATACTTCTTTGATCTTTAAAATATGAACTGTTTTAGAGGTATTTGAATTTTACTGATCCACTACATGGTCGTCGTTTCATTTAACTGCAAAGTTCAATATCCCGCAAACTCATCAAATTTATACATTCAAAAAATTAATATTAATTATTAATAGGCTCTCTTATGATGACTAAATGTAAAAATAGTGTATGGATAGCTACATAACATTGAAAAAATGTATTTTTAAAATCAAGAGTATTTATGTGATGCAGGTTGCTATTAGAAATAAATGACAAAAATATAAAGTAATAAAACAAAATTTACTGTTTAAATGAAACTAACTCTTTCTAGATAATTCCACAATATATTGCAAAGATGTTAGAAAATTCTAAGGAAATGACAATGGTTTCGATATTAAATATCATTGTCAGATTGACAGAAGTTACATTTCATTTGATGCCTACCTGATGTTTATTAATTATTTTTGACTAGACCAAGAAGAATTAATAGAAAAAAGAAGAGGATATGATATTACAAATATTAAAGCTTAAATATTATTAGCCCTATGGTGATATCCTGAATATCTTTTTCCCATTTCAGATCAGTATAACTGTGCAATGATATAGAAAATCAGAAAAACTATATCTGCTGATCTTTACAATTATCACTTAAGAAGACAGTTTAAAATTGGAGAACTCCCTAGATTTATCTGTTCATTGAGGACTTCATATTGTGGGTTTCTTAAGTGTCTTTGAATTTCCAATCTTCAGGGAAATACAGTTCTTGTTTCTTATCACAAATATATAGTACTTCTAGTTCTGTGTTAGGTGTCAAGTAGATATTTTGCGGACTTGGATTTATCTGGTTATTTTAATCTGTATGCTCGTAAGTGTTCACTGTATCTGATTTCAAAATTTCTAAGGGTTCGACCCAAATAGACAGCATTACATTCTGGACATTTAAGTTTGTATATACCAGACTTCTTTAATTGGGATATTTTTGTTTTTACTTTCAACAATTTTGTACTCACATTACTTTCTGTCTTGCAATATTATTAGAAACATTACCAGCATATTCGATGTTTTTGTAATTTTGTATTGCTTTAGTTTGTTTAGGAAATATTAGTTCAATGTAATTTTTTTCTTTTTTATTAAATAATTTAATTATTATATGCAATGGATAACCGTTGGATGTGACTGTATGTTTGATTGTATTTGTTCGTGATTGAATCCAGATATGCCTTATATATTTTAAATTCAACAGCGCAATGTTGACATTTTCACCTCGTCAAAGTTTTGTACCGAGTGTGTGTAAATTATCGTGGTAGTAAGACAATCACCGCGCGCTACAGTACAAAGGTGTGTGGGTGAAGCTACATCGATACGAGTACAACGCCGGCCGGTTAATCTCCGAGAGAAATAAATAAAAAGGTAAAATGTCATCCTTTAATTAATTATTATTAATGAATATTACAGTTCACTTCAATTGAAATTTAAAACAAAAGGGAAATTGCTATCGTCCCGAACATTGGCCCTTCGAGCGGGATAGTTATTTTTTTAGCCTAGAAAAAAGGCACTTTATTACTCTCATTTAAAAACAAAATTTTCATTATAAATGTACGTTTGTTTATTTTTACTCTTTCCAATAATTTTTAAATCGATCTACTTTATTTCAAAAGTGAGTAACCTTGAAGATATTGTACCTGAATTTCTTGATATTGCCGAACTGGTCGTTTGATTATTGAATATTTTTATAATTTCCAAACGGAGATTTAAACAGACGTGTTTTTCTTTGATTAATTACTCAATAGTTTTCATTTCTTATTCTCATTCTGTTATTATTTGGTGCAATTTTATACAGGGTGAGCCCATGTATTCTCTGGTCAACTAGTTTGAGTCATAATTCAAAAATTTTTCGCTATACCTCTATTTTATTATCCTTTTGCCATATGCGCGTTTTTTATAGTAAATAGAGAACTCACATTTTTTCTTTTCTTATCAACTGTTCAATTTCATGGTTATTACTTATTTTTTTGTTACTTTACTTTTTCTATACTTTTCGCTATACAGGGTGATTCAACAATTCTATTAAATCATTTGTTTATTTCAAATTTTACAGTTAGTAACCGGTAGTTTGTACAATATTATTTGAAATTTGATTCAATTCATTCGCAACATTTTATTGAAAATTTGCTTCCTTCGCTAAGATATTTCTGTTTATTTTATTTACAATGGATAGAGTCCAACAGTATCGTTTTCATCGTAAAGCCGCCTTAAATGATCTTCAAATATTGAGCGGTTTAGCCGATCAAAGTAAGACTGACAAGTCCGTTCGTCCTCTTTTACAAATTCGTGCAACTGAATTAGAGTCAATTCGTGATACTTTTGTAAAGCATCATGATGCAGTGATTGCCAAATTGATGGCACTTCCAGATCCACCAGACCTCGAAGCTGAAGACCAAATTCGTGCAGCTTTTTTATCGCAGTATTTTCAAACCAAACTAATATGTTCCGAGCTTTTCGACGTTTCCAGTTCCCAATCTACTGCTAATGCTAGTGCTCTTTCACAAACTAATTCGAATATCCGATTACCAAAAATTGATCTTCCCAAATTCTCAGGTGATGTAACGAAATTCACATCGTTCTTAGATTTATTTGATTCTCTTATCCACAACAACCAATCTATGTCAGATGTAGAAAAACTAAAGTATTTAAAAGCGTCGTTAGAAGGTCCCCGTCTAGGTTTAATTCGTAATTTAAAAATTACTGCCGATAATTATGATATTGCTTGCGACCTTATTACCAAGCGATATACCAATCAAAGACGTTGTGCCAAAGCCCATTGGGATGCCCTTGAACAGGCCCCAAAATTAAATATGGTTACTGCTGAAACATTGTCTAAACTTATTGATACATTTTTAGAAAATATTTCTGCTCTCCAAGTGATCGGTTTACCTACAGATGAGTGGGACTTCATTATGTTTAATATGTTATATTCTAGATTAACTCCAGAAATCGCACGTCTCTTTGAAATGGAACATAAATCAACAGATATCCCCACCTTCACAAGCTTGATTGCATTTTTAGAAATCCAGTTGAACGCCTACAGTAATTTAAATGTTTCTTCATCGAAATATTTCCGATCGAAAGATCCACCCTTATTTTCAAAAGTTACCTGTAAAACTCGTTCTTCAACTTTGTTAGTTACTAAGTTGTCTAATCAACATTGTATTTTATGCAAACAAAACCATACTATTTACCAATGTGATCAATTTTTAAGTAAAAGTCCTTCCGAAAGGCATCGTTTTTGCAAACAATTGCATCTATGCTTTAATTGTTTGAGTTCCTCTCACAATCTTCGTTCCTGTCGCTCCAAGTATACTTGTCGGACTTGCAAATCCAAGACTCATCATACTCTATTGCATTTCGATACACCAATCACAAATTCTACCGACACTCCCCCTAATTTGAACCCGAACCTTCCGTCTTCAAGTCAATCAAGTACCACTAGTTTATTTGGACTCCAATCCCCTGTTGAAAAGGGAGTTTTGTTATCCACAGCTGTGGTTGACGCCCTTGATAATAAAGGTAGTAGGCGACCATTAAGAGCTATTTTAGATTGCGGCAGCCAAACTTCTTTTATCACCCGTAAAGCATTAAACACTTTAGGTATCCCTCAGTCTCAATGTACCCTTGAAGTTAATGGTCTCGCCTCTATGAACTCTAAGTTGCAGACTGGAAAAGTTGTCCTTTCAATTTGTCCGCATACTAGGGACTTTCCCATTTTTAATTTTGATGCTCTAGTCTTAGACAAAATTTGTGATCCTATGCCTGATTTTAAAATCGATCCCAGTAAGTGGACCCACTTAACTAATATTTCGCTAGCAGATTTTAAATTTTATCGACCAGGAACGATCGACTTATTAATCGGAGCTGATTTATTTCCTAAATTGTTGCTCTCAGGTAAGATCTCTGGAAATTCAGGTGAACCCGACGCCATAAACACTGTATTTGGTTACGTTGTCATGGGCCCGATTCATGTCAAGAATCCTATTGTCACCTCTTTATTATGACACACCGTTTCCAAGGTCTCATTAGATACTACTTTGAAAACTTTCTGGGAAATAGAAACGGTTCCTGAAGTCATTCCTCTTAATTCCGATGATATTTTGTGTGACGATCTTTTCAAAGATAATTTTTCTCGTAAACCGTCAGGACAATATGTTGTATCGTTACCTTTTCGGGAAATTAATCCTACGTTTCCTGGTATACGAGATCTGGCTTTATATCGTTTTCACTCCCTTGAACGCCGACTGCTCAAGCAACCCGAATTGTATGAACAATATTCTGCCTTTATGCGAGAGTATCTCGACCTAGGTCACATGGAGTTGATTTTAGCTGACAACGAAGAGAATGGTAAATATTATATTCCTCACCATTGTGTGGTCAAACCTGACAGTGTTAGTACCAAATTACGTGTAGTTTTTAATGCATCTGCCAAAGTTCCTAACGAGAAATCCCTCAATGATTGTTTGTTTGTTGGACCTAAGCTTCAACAAGACATTGTTGCTATTTTACTAAATTTTCGTTTACTCAAGTTTGTTTTGTGCGCAGACATCAAACAAATGTATCGTATGATTTTTCTTTGTCAAGAGCATAGAGAGTTTCAACGTATTTTTTGGAGATTTTCTACAGAAGATTGTGTTCGGGAGTATCGTCTGAATACTCTAACTTTTATGGTGTTACTTCTTCTCCATTTCTAGCTCTTCGTACTTTGCATCAACTTGCACTTGATGAAGGACATCACTTTCCACAAGCTGCTAAAATTATTCATACTTGCTCTTATATTGATGATTTTTGTTTTGGCTCGAATGATTTTGTAGAAGCTCAAACGCTTATGCAAGATTTAATTTCTCTTTTGTATCTTGGCGGTTTTGAACTTCGTAAATGGTGTTCAATCGAACCTCTCTCATTATCGAATTTACCTACTTCATTTATTAATCCCCATAGTCTAAGTTTTGAACCAGATTTGGACAACTCTCTCAAAGTTCTTGGGTTACACTGGTCTTCTCATTCGGACTGTTTTACATTTTGTGTTCAACCGCGAGAAGATCTTCCTTGTACCAAACGTTGTATGCTTTCGGAATTAGCTCGAATCTATGTTCCTCTAGGATTTCTAGCTCCTATAACTGTCTTTACAAAATTTCTAATTGAGCGTCTGTGGTTAGCTGGAACATCTTGGGATGAATGTCCATCTTTTGATATCATTCAAATTTGGGAACAAACAAGTTCGCATACCTCGCCATTTATTGTTCTTCAATTTTCCTCTAGTCGAATTACATGGTTTCTGTAACGCCAGTGAAAGAGGCTATGCTTGCGTCTTCGGTGCGTGAATTCCGAGAGTAAAGTTTCTGTTCAATTATTGTGTGCAAAATCCAAAGTAGCACCTACGAAAAAACTGACCAATCCTCGTCTTGAGTTATGTGCCGCCGTTTTGCTTTCCAAGTTAGTTGCTTATGTTCTACATATATGTCCTAAATTTACCGAGATCCCAACTTATGCATGGTCGGATTCCCAAATTGTATTACACTGGATTAAAAGTTCTCCCCACAAATTAAAGATATTTGTGGCCGATCGTATATCTTATATTCAGTCTAAAATTTCTCCGAATCTATGGCATTACATTAATTCTAAGCAAAATGCTTCTGATATTGCGTCTCGTGGTGTTCTACCATCCGAATTTGTATCTTCACCCGAGTGGATTAATGGTCCTCACTTTCTCTACGACCATCCGTTTTGTTTCCCAACCGTACCCCTGTCCTTATCTTCAAAAGATCTTGCCGAAGAAGAACGGACTGTAGCTCTTGTATCTCTGTCCTTGGAACCCTCTTTCTTAGACTCTCTTATAAATAGACATTTCTCGTTCGCTACATTACAACGAGTTTTGGCATATGTCTTACGATTTATTTATAATCTTCGTCATGTTTCCTCTCGACGTTCCGGTTTCCTAACTTCTAACGAATTACATGACGCTCTTTTATACCTCGTAAAATATACACAGAATAATTATTTTCATAAAGAACAAACGTCTAAATTCTTCTCAAAATCTCTTCGAAAACTTGGTACCTTCCTGGATGAAGACAATCTCCTCAGAATTGGTGGTCGATTAAAACATGCTCCTTTATCGTACGCTTCAAAATACCCCCTTTTATTACCCCGCAATTCTCCTTTAGCCTCTATTCTCATTAGATATTTTCACGAGAAGAATTTACATGCCGGACCAAAAACCACCCAATTCCTGATATCCCAATATTTTTGGATAGTCTCTTCGAAAAGAGCCATAAACTCCGTCACTTCAAAATGCATTCGTTGTTGGAAACAGTCCCCTAAGTCTTTTCACCCGCCTATGGGCGATTTACCTAAATTCCGATTGTCCTCGATTAAAGATTTTTCTCAGAGTGGTTTTGACTTTGGAGGACCCTTTTACATTACCCCTTCAAGATATCGTGGTGTTCGTACAATCAAAGCCTACATATGTCTCTTTGTTTGTTGTCCCACAAAGGCTTTACATCTTGAGTTAGTTAGTAATTTAACATCTGAAGGTTTTCTTGCCGCGTTGCAAAGATTAATTTCTCGTCGCGGTCGCGTATCCCACATCTTTTGCGACAATGGCACCAATTTTACTGGAGCCGCGAGAGAACTTCAAGAATATATGAAAACCGCTGCTGAGCAGGAAACCTGCCAGTTTTCTTTCAGTCCGCCTTCCGGGCCACATTTCAATGGTCTGTGGGAAGCCGATATAAAATCAGTGAAAACCCATCTTAAACGCGTGGTGGGAGACCAAATTTTAGCTTACGAAGAATTTTACACTGTCTTAGTATTGATTGAAGCCTTGCTTAATTCTCGACCCCTCACCCCTTTGACACATGATATAGAGGACATCAATGCTCTCACTCCTGGTCACTTTCTAACTCTGGAGCCCTTAAAAACTCGTTCTCTCCCTGATTTTTCAACTATTTCTATGAATAAATTGTCTCGTTGGCAGCTTCTTCAAAGGATGCATCAAGACTTTTGGTCTCGAATCACTGCTTTATATCTTGGTCAAGATGGTATTGTTAGAGTTGTCAAATGTATATGTTTGAAAACACATTATCCAATTATGTGTCCTGACTTAAATACTCAAATGAACAACATTGAAATGAAAGAAAATAAAGTCGATAGTGTTCTGAGCGTTGGAAATATTCAGTCCAACAGAACAAACAACGTTCTCACTAGCAATTTTTCACCTTCAGTATTACTACAAACAATTATTGTGAAGGTTATCAATTTAATCAAATAAATGCGTTTAATAAATCAGGTGAAGAAAAAATTATACAGGGTGTTTTTGGTGGTCATATTTCAATACCTCAACTGCGCACTTTGTATAATGTTGTAATAAAAAATATCAAAAACTCTTTAGATGTCTTAGAACAATATTACACATTTAAACTATTTGAGAAATAATAATATAATAATTTATGATAATTAGTTTCATGATGTGCCTAGTGAAATTGAATTATTATTAGGAGCAGATATTCTGGGAACTCTATTGTCAGGCAACATACAAAATATCAATAACGGACTTACGGCAGTGGAAACTAGATTAAGGAAAATATTTTCCCAAATGCACATATTTTCTGATTTTTCTGATAGTTACTCCATAACTGATTTATGGAATTTAGATGTGTTAGGAATTAGGGATCCATCAGAAATGAAGTGAAAAGAAGCTCTAGAAGATTCTTCGAAACTATTTCAAACAAAAATGACCGATAGAAAATCACTTGCACTTGATTGACGGCCATTCCACAAAACTGAGTAATAGAAGTTTGGTACAGAAGAGGCTGAGGTCAAACGCGAAGAGGTTAGTTGACAAAAGAATGTTTGAGGCCTATGAGGAAGTTTTCATGCAAAGGAAACAGGAATCATCGAAGAAGTCACATCTAATGAAAATACAGAAAAAGGAGTACATTATCTTCCTCATCATACAGTCATCAAGGAATCCAGCGCAACAACGAGAATTCGTCCGGTTTTCGTTGCTTCAGCGAAGGACATACAGGGT
Source organism: Galeruca laticollis (assembly GCA_963921935.1). Taxonomy (NCBI): domain Eukaryota; kingdom Metazoa; phylum Arthropoda; class Insecta; order Coleoptera; family Chrysomelidae; genus Galeruca; species Galeruca laticollis. The sequence goes on along the minus strand of OY998179.1, from coordinate 195,556,504 downwards.
AAATTCATTAAATGATTGTTTAGAAAATGCCCAAATTTTTTAGAAATGATTCCTTCACTTCTCAAATTCTGAATAGGTAAAATTGGAGTTATTTCTGATATTCGAAAGGCGTTTCTAAAAATAGGTTTGAAACAATGGGATATGGATTTTTTACGATTTTTATGGTGTTCAGACTATTCCCACGAAGTAACTATAACTTTAGGACATTGTAGAGTCGTATTTGGAATTAAATCTAGTCCCTTCCTTCTATCAGCATCTACCTATCTTCAATCATTTGAATAGAAATCCAGTCCATTTGAAAGGGGCTGCTGAAAAAGATTATTTTTATGTTGATAATTGTGTTTCAAGTGTTAGCGATGAAAAGGAATTGAAACAGTTTATGGAAGATTGCACAATATTAATGTTCACTGCAACTTCAATTTAAGAGGGTGGGTTCACAATATACTTTTTTTTAAATAGGTTAATGGCTTTGGCTGAGGCCAATTAGCCAGACTATGTAGGTGTCTGATTATTTTATTTAAAATTTGTTTAATTTTTCTGCAGGATTGAGCACAGTAAATATGTTTATTTGTGTTAGTATTTTTTATTTTAATTTTTTTTTCATTTTCTTGTTTATATATATATATATATATATATATATATGTGTATATATATATATATATATATATATATATATATATATATATATATATGTGTATATATATATTTAATAATCATTTATTTCCCATAATTTATTTATTTTTATTTTTTAAACCTCTTTTCATAATTTTTTTTTATTTATTTTTTATATCATTTTTTCTCAATTTGTTTTTTTTTTAATTTTTTCATTTTTTTTTCTTAATATTTTTCTTTTGGATTTTTTCTAATTTAATAATTGTTAGTAATTACAAATACAATGTTGTGTTTGCATAATTGCTTGCAAATTTTACAATTTAAGTTTGCAGTTTATTATGTGTTGGTACAGTATGTAAAGAGTGTTTATACTTTCTGAAAAAATAATACAATTAAGGTCTATTGGAAGGGTTATATTGGCAGTTATTAGTTGATTATATAATTTCCTATTTTGGGTATGTAACAGACACTCAAGTAGGATGTGTGTCAGTGTACCTATATCTCCACAGGAACAATATGGGTTATCAATCATTTTTAGCCAATGTTTATATACAGGAGTAAGTGCATGATTTGCACGCACTCGATTTATTGTATCTATAAAATTTCTGTTCACCTCTTTGTAGAACCAACTTTGTTTAGGGATCCTATCCTGATGTTTTTTAAAGTATAACACAATATCATCGGCGATGAAAAGGAATTGAAACAGTTTATGGAAGATTGCACAATATTAATGTTCACTGCAACTTCAATTTAAGAGGGTGGGTTCACAATATACTTAAATTAGAACTGCCAAATTCAGTCTATTCTAGAGAAAATATTGTAAGAGTATTATGTTTACTTTGGAATATTGAAGAAGATACACTTTTTTGTGATATCAGATCCTTGACAAAGGAAAATGATTTTCCATTGACAAAAGAAGTCTACTATCAATAGCTCTAAATTTATTCGATCCTATAGGTTGCATTAATCCAGTTTTGCTTATACCTAAAATTGTATTAGAAGAAACTTGGCAAAGTAAAATTTATTGGGATCAATAGTTACCAGAAAATATTAGTAATCAGTTTAAAGCATGGTTGAATCAAATCAATTTACTTACTTTTTGCAAAAGTCCTTGAACGATATGTAAAAATATTAATTTGGAGGATTGGATTTTGAAATCGAGAAGAGCAGTTAAATAATCATATCCAAAGTATCATTTGCAACAGGTACAACAGTAAATTTGGGGAAACACCGTTGGCACCATTGCCAAGAGACAACATACATTGTGGAGCATCATTTGAAATAGTGAGAGTGGATTTAGCTGGACCATTATATCTAAAAGAAGGTAAAAAATGTTGGATAGTCGTGTTTACTTGAGCTGTATACAAGGGCAGTTCATCTAGAGCTGGCAGAGTCACTTTCCACTGAAACCTTCATTTTATGTTTGAGATGATTTACAGCACACAGAGGAAGAGTTTCCATCACATACTCTGAAAATGGTACACATTTCGTCAGTACAAACAATCTTATTATTAATTTGCCTGAGGCTGATTGGTTTAATGATGATTTTTATTTAAATGTAAACTGTCCAGCAAACTCGCCTGCGATCACATTACAAAATTCTTTTGGTTATTATGGTTATCCGTCAAATAAATACCATAACTAATAGTCAAAACGTCTTACCCAACTCAACTTTTTAATCAATGAAAGATATTTGTACCTCTGAACCATTGGATTTACTGTTACCAAACAGTGTACATCACACATCGATTACATGCCACTTAGTATTCAATAAAGAACAGCAACTTCAATATGAAGAGTTGTATTATGATTTTAAAAATGCAAATCACTTTGAAATTAACAACTTTTTGGCCAGTGTCAATTGGAATGACATGACGGAGGGAAATTTAGATTTGGATCAGGTTCTTCAGATGTTTCTCGAAATTGTTTACTCTGCAATTGATATGTTTGTACCAGTGAAAAAATTCAGAACCTCAAATTATTCCGTATGGTATAGCACTCAACTTACGAAATTAATAATTGAAAAAAAGAGAGTGCATAAAAGATTTAAAGTCACTGGAGACATAGATCATTATCAACAATTTAATAATCTCAGAACAAGATGTAAACAGCTTCAGGCCCATTGTCATCAAAATTATATTGAAAAAATTGAAAGAAATATTGCTCAGGATCCTCGTTATTTTTGGAATTATATAAACAGTCAAAGAAAATTATATAACCTACCCTCCAGCATGTTTTTCGAAGAGGCAACAAGCAGTAATAAGAATGAGATTGTGAATCTATTTGCCAACTATTTTTCCACAACTTATACTGATAAGAATGTTACCCAAATTCCAGAATATGGAAAAAAAGAGTGTTTGAATGTTTGCAATTACAATATTGAAATAACATAAGTAATTGATCAATTGATGTTAGCCCCAGAAAAAATTTCTTCTGTCCCTGACAGAACTCCTCTACATTTCGTGAAAAAATGTGTATTCACGCTGGCAAAGCCCTTTCAAACAATTTTCAATATCTCCCTATCATCGGGAACATTTCCTAAGTTTTAGAAACAAACTTTTCTCACTCCAATCTGGAGCTAGAGATAACATAAAGAATTATTATCCTGTGTGTAAGCAATCTGAAATCCTCGAATTACTCGACTGTCTACTAAGAAACTTACCAGGAACATAATTAATGAAAACCAACACGGTTTCACCTCAGGAATTTGCTTACTTATCAACATTTTCTTTTGAACAGTTTAGAGGAAAAGCACCAGGTTGATTATATCTATACTGACTTTTCAAAAGCATTTGATAGAGTCAATCATGACCTTATAATTGCAAAACTTTCTGCGTTAGGGATTGACAGTACCTTTTTGAGCTGGATCAGATCTTATTTGAGAGGTAGGACTCAATGTGTCAAATATGCTGGTTCTGTGTCATCAGAAATCTTAGTAACATCTGGGGTTCCCCAAGGATCCTATATGGGTCCACTACTTTTTTTGTTATTTGTTAATGATATATCAGAAGTAATACTTGATGTTTGCTGATGACTTCCAAACTCTATAGGATCATTGACAATGTCTGGGATGTTGAACTGTTGCAAATGGATTTGAGCAGTTTGTCCCTTTGGTGCGATATACATATACTTCATTTTAATATAAACAAATGTTATCAAACAACATTTTCGACAATTATGAATCCAATTCAATACTCCTACCAAATAAAGAATGTTAATTTGTTGGTAGCTGATAGTGTTCGAGATCTTGGCATATTATTTGATTCCAAAGTTACATTTAAGACACATATTGATAACATTGTTTCAAAATCATTTAAATTATTGGGCTTCATTGCAAGATCTTCAGATATCAATAGAATTGAGAAAGTCCAAAATACATTTTTAAGGTCACGTGCATTCAAACTTTGGATATTCGAGGAGAAACTATGAATATTCCAACATTTTGAATTTATCAAGTTTGGAACATCGAAGGGCTGAGATTGATTTGAGATTTATGCACAAAGTTATAAATGGAACTATAAGCTGTTCAAATTTAATTGAACTCTTTAAACTGTATGTTAATCCCAGAAGAATAAGAATTTCAAAACTGTTCATGGTTTCTCATCACAGTACGAACTATGGCCGAAATTAGTCAATTACAAGGGTAGTTAAATTGGCAAATAAAAATTGTGAAATAATTGATTTATTCGATGTGACCACATATTTATTCAAAAATCAAATGAGGCACAATAATTTGTTGTAATTTAGTTTTAGTTGATTACGATTGTATTTGTTGATAAGGTAACTTAAACATCGTTTCTTAAATATTTATGTTTTTTGTAAAATGCCGAGAAATAATCACTTTTCAAACAAAGAATTGAGACATGATTTGTGTGTATACAAAAGAATGGTTTTCTGGGCGATCAGCATCCAGAAAACATCACCCTAACAAAGACATCCAAACCATAAGATATTTCAGAATATTTTAATGATTGTATGGAACAGATTCGTTCAAAATATCAAACTTATTACCCCGCGAGAAGAAGATGAAATGTTGGTAAGGGTTGCGCAATATTCTGAAATAAGCACTGTCCATGATTAAAATGTTGCACAAGGAAAATTTCTATTCCTATCATTTTACACCTGTGCAAAATTTACTTGCAAGAGATTATCGTACCAGAATTGAATTTTGTCAGTGGCTAAAGAGGAAATTGAATAATAATCCAACATTCCTGAATACCATTCTTTTTACGGATGAAGCAACATTTACCAGACGCGGAGTTTTTAATTTGAGAAATAGTTATGATTGGGAAACCGAAAACCCTCGTTTAAAAAAAGATGACATTTCCAGCACGGGTTTAAAATAAATGTGTGATGCGGTGTAATAGACAATAAATTAATGGGTGCAGTTGAATTACCTACTAATTTAAATGGAGTCATATTTAAAATATTTGAATGACTTATATGACCTCTTAGAAGATCTTCCGTTACAACTAAGAAGAAATATGTACTCCTCCACATTTTCCACTTGCTGTGTACGATCAACTGAATGAAACATTCCCTCGCCACTGGATTGGACGTGGTAGTGAATTTCAGTGGCCACCTCGCAATCCCGTATTTAATCCACTTTCATGTTACATGAAATCAAGTTATAGAATAGAATTCAAGCCGCAGCCAATTGCATACGAAATAATCGTACCACATTTTTTAACGTCAGACAATCCTTAACTTAACGATTAAATATGTGTATATGTGCTGGTGGTGGATAAGCTGAAAACATATTGCAGTAGGTAATACCTAACCTTCAATTTAATCAATTAATTTAACTTCACAACACTTCAACATTTAGGTTTTAGGTAAAAGAGTTGTCGTAAGTGGTTCTATTTCGAGTTCTAATGTTATATTTTTTTATGTTAACTGGCCCATATGTAGACACTAACGTTTATAATTTTAAACTTCGCGCCGATTCTACTCTTCTTTCACTTACTTTCCGGTGGCCAGCTGAACGAGGCCATATTTTCTATCTGAGGCCACTAGCGGCAGTTTTACAATGTCGTCGCTGGGGTTAACAAGTGTTTTTTCCTTAAGTTAATAAAATGTTCAAAAATCAAAGTAGTGTTTAAATATTATTGAAATTACGTGCCCAAGACTATAATTTCAGAAGTGGGATTACTAAAGAAACAAAATTACTGAAGATTACGTTAATTTATACAGATTTAATTATTATTTATAACAAGCTAACCTAGAAGATGGCGGAACACGATGACCTACAGCCCCAAACCGATGGATCAATTCAACTCCACGATGTTGACGACATTATTCAGTCTACAGTACGAGCAATATTAAGATATGAAAAGGAACGAAGAACTGTTACCGAAGAAAACAGAGTACAAAACCTCGACAATCGAACGAACAACTCCAACATTAGTAATAAAGAATTATCAGCCCTTCTACCAGAGTTTTCAGGATCTGAAAAGTGTTCGAATGTGTCTACGTGGCTAGATCGTATTGAGAAAATTAAGGAAGTGTATTCAGTAACAGAAGATATCATACAGTTGATAGCTATAGGTAAATTAACTGGCAGAGCCAGATAATGGTACTTGAGCAGGTCTGATTTAATTAGTAAGAATTGGAATGAGTTTAAAAGCGAAATCATGAGTTGGCACCGGATTCGACCCAGTTACGATAAGAAGAAAAATGGAGAATAGACGGTGGAAAAAAACAGAAAGTCTTTCAGTATATTTTCATGATAAGTTAATATTAGGCAATAATGCTGAGGTCAGTGACCATGATATGATTCACTATATTATAGACGGATTTGATGACAAAATGCTACAAAACCAGGCTCATATGATGTTATCAACTATTAATAGTACTGAAAAACTTTTCAAGTTAATGAGTAGTGTAGCAAAAGAAGATCAGACTACCTCTATACCAAAGCATCCAGCAAGGGTACATAACGGCAGCAACAGTTCAGCTACTCAAGGTTCATCACCCACAGCAGTGAAGTGTTTTAACTGTGGGCGGTTTGGTCATAAAGTAAGTGAGTGTAGGCAACTGAAAAGAGAGCGCGGTTCTTGCTTCAAGTGCGGGAGTGTATCCCATAGAATCAGTGAGTGTCCAGCCAGGCATCAGTCAAACCAGCAAGCTGCAGATTCTACTACACGCAACCCTAATGGATCAATGGCACTAATTGGAGAACAGGTCAGATCTAATGAACCATATTTTATTAATGTGCATTTTATTGAAAACAATTTTAACCACCAAGCCATTGTTGATACAGGGAGTCCCATCTCCTTAATTAGTAAGCATTTATTAAATTTAACGGATATGTGTGTTCAAGAAGATAGTTCTGGTTATACTGGTATTAATCAGACTCCTTTGCATATATTGGGACTATTTACATGTCAAATTGAGGTACTTGGCAATAAAATTGAACTTATCTCTCATGTTATTGATAAAAATACAATTAATTTTGATGTTTTACTTGGTAGAAACTTTTTAAATCATAAGGATATTGGACCGGTATTAATTAGTAAGGGGAAAATTGAGATTACAGGCAAAACCGAATCTGTTGATGAGTACCAATTTCCCTTTTCTGAAGTTTTATATATTGACAATTCACATGATAATAAAAGCATTAATATAAATCCCTCTTTATCATTTAATGAAACTGTTAAAGTGAAAGAAGTTTTTGCAGAATATTACCTTAATGCCGATAAATCAAAGAAACCAAAAGTTGATTTTCAAATGAAGCTGATTCTCAACAAAACAGACCCTTTTGCATTTCGCCCTCGCAGACTCATTTTGTGAAAAACAAGCTGTAGATAATATTATTGCTGACCTTTTGGATATGAACATCATTCAAGAGAGCAACTCTCCATATTGTTCTCCCATAGTATTAACAAAGAAGAAATCAGGCGATTATCGCCTTTGTGTAGATTTTCGCACATTAAATAAATACCTCGTACGAGATCAGTTTCCGTTACCCCTAGTAGAAGATCACTTAGACCGCTTGAAACATAAACAATTTTTCACACAGTTGGACCTAAAGGATGCATTTATCATGTTAGTTTAGACTTGGACTCTAGAAAATATACTTCTTTTATCACCCCTTCTGGTCAATATGAGTATTGTAAAATGCCTTTTGGACTAAGTTCTAGCCCCTCAACCTTTGCACGTTTCATAAATAAAATATTTAGTCACTTGACTAAACAAGGGAAAGTTTTGATATATTTTGATGATATACTAATTGCCACGGAAACCTTTGATGAGAATGTTGAGATTTTGCAAGATGTGCTAACTCTACTAGCTGACAATTTATTAGAGTTAAGACTAGAAAAGTGCCAATTCCTACAAGCAAATATTGTCTTTTTAGGTTATTTAGTAAGTAACAAGGGTATACGCCCTAATCCTGCAAATATCGAGGCAATACAAAACTTCCCAGTGCCAACAAATGTCAAACAAGTACATAGATTTTTGGGAATGTCTAGCTTTTTCCGTAAATTTGTTAAAGACTTTTCCACTCTAGCCAAACCATTATACGAACTACTGAAAAAGAATGTTAAATTTATATTTAATACACAACAAATTCATGCATTTGAAATAACCAAAATGAAACTTATGTCTCAGCCCATTCTGTCAATATACAATCCTACTTATGAGACTGAACTGCATTGTGATGCCAGTTCTGCAGGTTTCGGGTCGATATTGATGCAAAGGCAGAAAGATAATCAGTTCCACCCTGTCTGTTACTTTAGCAAACGAACAAGTGAATATGAATCCAAATATCACAGTTATGAATTAGAGTGCCTAGCTATCATTTATTCCATTAAAAGATTTCATGTTTACCTCCAGGGAATTCCATTCAAAATTGTGACAGATTGTGACAGCTTCAGGTTAACTCTGGCAAAGAAAGACATCATTCCTCATATTATGAGATGGTGCCTCTACTTACAGGAGTACAATTACACAATCGAACATAGAGGTAATAAACGCATGCAGCATGTTGATGCGCTGAGCCGTGCCAATTCTATCCTGATCCTTGAAGGAAATACTATTGAACAAACACTTGCCGTGAAACAAAGCACTGACGATGGTATTATGAGAATAAAAGAAACCCTTGAAAATCCAGAACACCCTTTTTATGAGCTACGCAATGGTTTAGTTTATAGGAAAGCCCATAACAATATTCTTTTTTATGTACCCGAGAGCATGGAATTTACTATAATTCACAAATACCACAATTAAATGGGACATTTTGCACTGGACAAAACCTTTGAAAACATTTCCAGAATATATTGGTTCCCAAAGATGAGAACTAAGATAAAAAATGACATTGCTACCTCCTTAAAGTGCATTGAGTTCAACCCAAAGGAAGGTAAGGCTGAAGGGTACCTACACAGTATACCAAAGGGAAATTTGCCATTTGAGACTATACATATAGACCACTATGGACCACTTAAACCCAGGTTCAGTAATAAACATTTATTTGAAATCATTGATGGGTTCACTAAATTCGTCAAATTTTACCCATGCAAATCAACAGATACGAAAGAAGTCATCAGACACTTGACAGATTACTTTTCAAATGATAGCACACCTAAAGTGATTGTGTCAGATAGAGGATCATGCTTTACTTCACACGATTTTACGGAATTTCTGGCTGAAAATGATATCAAACATGTACTGATAGCTACTGGATGCCCCAGAGCAAATGGACAGATTGAACGCATAAACAGGTTATTATCCCCATTATTAGGTAAAATAGTAGATGAAAAACAAATCGATTGGGTCTCTGCTATATGCGAAGTAGAGTTCTGCATCAATAACACTGTTAACCGATCCACAGGTGAAACCCCATCTAGATTACTATTTGGCAGAGATCAGGTAGGGAAAATTAGGGATAACTTGAAGGAGGCTCTAGAAACCATTAATGAGGAGGAAAGAGACTTATGCAAACTACGATCAGATGCGGAGGAGAATATTAAAAAGGCACAGAAAGCCAACGAGAATTATTATAATGCTAAGCATAAGCAGAGCCAAAAATTTAAAGTAGGACAGTATGTGATGATAAGCAATTTTGACAATACCCCAGGAGCATCAAAGAAACTAATACCAAAATTTAGAGGACCTTATGAAGTAGTAAAAGTACTGTCTGAGGATAGGTATGTGGTCAATGATATCATTGGCTTCCAAAATACGTAAATTCCTTATGAAAGCATAATAGACAGTAATAGGATGAAACCATATAATTCATAAAATTAAGTACATCTATGTATATACCAAAAAGTAATTAGTTAATTAGTTGTGTTATGAATGTGGCCCTTTAAGTCTTTAACTCTTATGTTTAATGCGCTGAGCTTAATCAATGGATTGTGTAGTATTAAGGTTATTATGCCATACCACCACATCAAGTACCTTACTGATTTTTACAAGTCCAATTATGGTATAACTTACGTGGATTCAGAGTACAATGTATAATTTTTGACACATTTGATGTGACTAGGTTAGATAATAATTATGTTGAAAATTATGTTAATCCTATAGCACATATTATGTTGTTTTATGTTCAAAACCTTATGTTGAAATATTTATAATTATTTCACTTTTATGTTCAAACGCTTATGTTGAAATATTCATGATTATGTCACTTTTATGTTCAAACGCTTATGTTGAAATATTTATGATTATGTCACTTTTATGTTTATTAAGAAGTTTGAAAATTATGTATCCTAAATTTATGTTAGTTTGAAACTAGTATTGTTTATTATACACCTATTCAATATGTTTGTATGTTTTGTAAACTTATGTTGATTTTCTCCCGATTGAGGGCAATCAGTAGAGTCAGGACGGCCGAACTGTAGACACTAACGTTTATAATTTTAAACTTCGCGCCGATTCTACTCTTCTTTCACTTACTTTCCGGTGGCCAGCTGAACTAGCCCATATTTGCTATCCGAGGCCACTAGCGGCAGTTTTACAATGTCGTCGCTGGGGTTAACAAGTGTTTTTTCCTTAACTTAATAAAATGTTCAAAAATCAAAGTAGTGTTTAAATATTATTGAAATTACGTGCCCAAGACTATACATAGTATTTTATAAACATAAATCGTAGGGCTTACTAGCAAAAGTGACCAAGTTGTAAAAATTAGATAAAATTCCCAAGCTATGTTTCCACTAAAACTGACTATGTTGACTTAGTCACTTTTTTCAGTAAGCCTTATTCGACTTATATGGACCTGAGTACTTGGTCAGATTAAGCAGAGCCAGTTGGTTCCAATAGTGATGATAACTACATACCAAATGAACATGAAAGTAGCAAAAAAATCAAGGTGGAAAAATCTAATCCAGAAAAATGGAAGAAAAATATTCTGAAACAAACCAGGTCCTTATGCAAACCCTACACAAGCTAAAATAAGTTTAGAACTCCAAACCGCCCAAAAATGTTACTGACAAAGCTGTAAATTTAAATGTTCAACCAGCTTTTCTGAAGAAGAACATGTCACCCTATTTGCACATTACTGGAAGTTGCAGTACCAAAGACAAAAGGATTTTATTTTATCTTTCATTTCATCTACAGAGTGCGTACTGGAACATGCAACCAAAAAGGAAATTCTAGAAAATATTATTTTCAGAAAGCAGAAAAAAATTCAAGTTTGCAAACTATTCTTTGTAAAAACTCTTTGCATTAGTCATGGACAGGCGGATACAGCTTTGAAGGATGCAATTAAACATGTACTTTTTTCTACTTCAGATCATAGAGGTCAGTTCGAATCGGTCTTTCAGCATGTGCGTATCGATGGATATTTGTTGTAAACAAACCGGTTAGTGTAAAAACTATACTTATTAATTGACTATTACTAGAGGTGTGAAATAACCAAAAACTTGTTTGTGAAAATACAAACAACTAAATTAAAATGAGTAAAAACGATCCCCCTGATGGAGGGGGATATTGAAATGAAATGGAATTGGATGGAAATAAACCAAACAACTCGGATAATCCTGGAAATGAAAAAACATGGAAAAGGAGCGAGGAAAGAAATTATTCAATATCCAGAAAGCACATCTATACTCTGACAAGGTATATGTATTCATCGAAAAAACAAACAGGGAAGAGGAAGGAATAGGTAAAATGGACCCAATGAAGGTAGGCCACATTTTACATATGAAACTAAAAATTCCAAAGAATAGAATTGAAAACTATAAAATACGCGAATAGATTAGTAACTGATGAAAGATTAATTGAGGAACAGTTAACAGCATTTATACCTAATAACTTGTTGCAACGAAAGGGAATAATAAGAAATGTTGACACAATATTCAAATACGATTATCTTTTTGAAAACATAATTTCCCCTGTAACAATAACCAAAGTCAATAGATTCAAAAGAAAAATAGACATAGATAGTGAAACTGTTTTTATACCTCGGCAAATGGTCCTATTAACATTTGAAGGGAAAATGCTACCCAGTCATGTTTTCATCAATAGCGTAGCATGTGCAGTCAAACCATATGTACACAAAGTCATACAATGCTTTAAATGTTTAGAGCATGGTCATGTTGCAAAAAATTGTATCTGATATTACACACGGAAAACATCGAATCCTTTCCACCACTAACATAAAAAACAAACAGAAATCCTGGTAATACATACAGAACGAATATACCCATACAACCATCCAGTTCCAACCAAACCAGAGCAATGCCATCCCATTCTCAACAACACCATCCAACAAAAGAAAAAAAGTTTCCTCCCGTATACCAGAAGAACCCATGTTTCCTTTCACTTTCGGGCCCGAACGTCCCCTCCCTCCTTTTGATAAATCAACATATTGTAATGTTTTTCTAATTTATTTATACTGTAAACGGGTGAGATAAATGTTAAACACACGGTATGGCTACTTACTAATTTTATTTAAACACTTAACTAATCACTAACACTTAATTTATATATACTCAACTAGTCACTTAAATTTAATTTATATGTACACAAACTTAATTATTATTAATTTATATAAACACTTTACTGATCGATATTTCGATTTATTTATTACACGAGATCACTTTATGAACTAACTCACTCTTCCTGATCAGTCCCCTTATATATTAAAGCCATTTTTACTAGTAAATTCCGGACTGCGGCTTACATAAAAACAATGGATTCTGGCCTTTTCTAGATAACTCTGGTCACAAAAACAATGTTTACATAAGATAGTCGTAGAGTCGTAAACAGTGCGTATCCGCCATAATTTTAACTTTTATACCTGGCTTAGAGTCGGTTTTAGGGACTATACCAGTGTGCTGTTTCGTAACATTACCCCCTCCTTAAATGGAAGTTCCTCCTGGAACTTTTGTGTAGCCGAGACTGGATGTTTGAATCGGCAACTGGCCCCATTTCTACACTTTCCGATCTTATGGAAATAGCAGGGCACCGTCTTCATCGGATACTGATAACGGGGTTTGTAGCTGCAAATTAATATCGACACCGGTATCTTGAAAGATAATCTCTACCATGTTCCTGATGATTCGCCAATCCAACTGGTTACTCGCTATCTTAGACAGTTTCTTCACGTTGGATTCCAACACATGGTCTCGGAGGTTTCGAAGTGCTTCCCACACATCGCGGTAGGTAGATCGATCTTGGATTTCGTTTTTAGTTACCACGTAGAAGACGTACCGCGAATTATGTTTCAGTGTCTTGCCAGGGGCTGGAATCTGGTCTTCAAGTTTTTCTAATTGCCCGAACTTCTTTCGAAAGACGGTTGCCAACCCTCGTGCGTTCTTGATACGGGCGGGGATGTTGTATGCCAGTGAATAATCATCTGGGAGAGTGAACAAATCTTGTTGTTGTTCCGAAGTGACTCCATATCTAGCTTTCCCGGTACCTCCATACGCGCCCATAAATTCATCGAAGGTATGGTCAGACACATCTTGAATAATGTTTACTCCTTCCTCTAGGTCATGGTCTGCTTCGAATGGGGCTAGTCGGTTTTGGTGAACTACTTTTGGTTTTCCGTTGGGGATCTTGCTTATGCGATATATAACATCATTGATCCTTTTCTTGATTAAGTATGGACCTTCCCAGGATTTTTGTAATTTTGGAGAAAATCCTTTTCTCCTCGTCGGGTTGTGTAACCATACTTTGTCCCCTTCTTTAAAACCGCCTTCTGTGGCCTGCGTGTCGTACCGACTTTTCATTCTGTCGCTGGCAACTTGAAGATTGGTTCGAACTAACTCATGAATATCGTCCAGCCTTCTTCTCAATTGTATCACGTAGTCTTCGCCTGCTAGATCTTCTCCAGGCCGGCAGCCAAATTCCAGGTCATAAGGAAGCCTCATTTCACGTCCAAACAGAATTTTCGCCGGTGTTTCACCCGTGGACTCATTGACAGCAGATCAATAAGCCAATGCGAATAGGGATACTACTTTGGACAGGTATTTTGCAATAGTCCTGTTCATTCTCTCGACCATTCCATCTGACTGTGGATGTAAAGCTGTTGTCCTGGTCTTCTTCATTCCCAGCTTGTCGCAAATCTCCTGGAATAGCTGGCTTTCAAAATTTCTTCCCTGGTCACTGTGGACTTCCAAGGGCACTCCATATCGGCTGATGAATTCTTTCACCAATACATCCGCGACAGTTGTGGCCTCTTGGTTCGGGATAGCGTAAATTTCCACCCACTTTGTGAAATAATCCATTACAACCAGTATGTATTTGCTACCATTTTCTGTCGTCGGAAATGGTCCAGCGATATCTAAAGCAATCCTTTCGAAGGGGCTTCCAACATTATATTGTTTCATAGGTGCTTTTCTCTTGCGATGAGGTCCATTACTCGTAGCACAAGTCGTACATTTCTTACACCAGTCCTTCACATCGTCGGAGCTGTTCATCCAATAAAACCTTTCACGGACTCGCTGAAGGGTTTTCTTCACTTCGAAATGACCTCCCGATGGACTGTCGTGTAACTTCTTCAGTACCTCAGCTACTCTTGTTCTCGGGATAACTAGCTGTCTCCTCATCTCGGAACCATCATCGTTTTCAAGGACTCTTTTCAACAGCCCTTCTTCCAGGACAAGGGAGTCCCACTGAGCCCAATACGCCTTGAGTTTCGGTGAAAACTTTGACACTTCTTGCCAGGTAGGTCGCCGATTTTCTTTCTTCCATTGCCGGATCATCTTCAGGTGAGGATCAATCTCCTGATCTTCTCTGATCCTGGTGGGTGACCATTCCTCGTTGACTACAGTAGTTCTTGAAACTGCAGCTTCCCTAGATTCCACCTTGTTGCAGTGGGAGCAGTCTGTTGGGCACGGCCGTCTGGACAGGGAGTCGGCATTTCGTTGACTCACACCGGCTCGATGTTGAAATCATATTCTTGAAGTCGTTCAATCCATCTAGCAATCTGGCCCTCGGGATTCTTGAACTGCATCAACCACTTGAGTGCTGCATGATCAGTCCGGATTAAAAACTTCCTACCATAGAGATACTGGTAAAAGTGTTCCACGGACTTCACTACCGCCAAAAGTTCTCTTCTTGTGACGCAGTAGTTTCGTTCTGGTTTGGAAAGGACTTTACTGAAATATCCGAGCACTCTTTCTTGCCCTCCTTGGATCTGTGAGAGCACTCCACCAATTCCTACGTTGCTTGCGTCAGTGTCAAGAATAAAGTTTCCCTCTGGTAATGGATATCCTAATATCGGCGCCGAGGTTAAATGCCTCTTCAAAGTTTCAAAAGCCGTTTGACAGTCTTCGTCCCATTGGAAAGCTCTTGCTTCTTCTGTAAGTCGCGTTAGAGGCTTGGCAATATCTCCAAATTTCCTGATAAATCTTTTATAATACGTGCAAGTCCAAGGAAACTCCTAACTTGATGTTTGTCGGTTGGTTGCGGCCATTGCTGAATGGAAGCAATTTTCTCTGGATCCACCGCCACTCCTTCATTGCTCACTATATGACCTAGATAGTTGAGTCAGTTTTGGAACAGCTGACAATTCTTCGGGTTTAACATGAGCTGGGCAGCTTGGAGTCGTTTGAATACGTCTTCCAAATTCTTCAGATGTTCGTCAAATGTCTTCCCCAGTACTACGATGTCGTCCAAATAGACCAGGCATGTCTTCCAAGACAACCCTCTCAAGACATTTTCCATAAGTCTTTCAAATGTCGCAGGCGCATTACAGAGCCCGAATGGCATAATGTTGAATTGCCATAATTCAGATCCGGTGGTAAAAGCAGTCTTCTCTTTATCTTCTGGGTCCATTTCCACTTGCCAATAACCAGACTTCAGGTCCAAGGTGGAAAACAGTTTGCTGCCGGCCAAAGTGTCTATCGTATCGTCAATTCGAGACAGAGGATAGCTGTCTTTCTTCGTCACGTTGTTAAGCTGGCGATAATCCACGCAGAATCTCGTAGTTCCATCCTTTTTCTTGACGAGCACTACTGGAGACACCCATGGACTAGTAAATGGTTCTATCACTTTTTCTTCTCTCGAATTATTCTTTCAGCTTCCTCTCTCTTCGCTCGTGGAAGTCTTCGAGCTGATTGTCTAATTGGCTTAGCATTACCAGTATCGATTTTGTGTTTGACGACTGATGTTCTGCCATTCTTTCCTCCTTTTGGTACGAATAAGTCTCGATACTGCAAGAGAAATTCTCTCATTCTCTTTTTTTCGGCTCGATTCAAATATTGACCAGCTACTGATAACATTTGTTCGAATCTGGCATTCGAATTGTCAGTGGTCGTTGTTTGGCGAACTATAGACGTCACTGGTACGCAGGATCCAATCCTAGTTTCCTTCTTGATGGTGACGGGGTAATCATTCACGTTTATCACACGTACTGGGATCTCTTTCGCAGACGTACCCAATCCTTTTCCAATTAGTACTCCTTTGCCTAATTTATTTATACTGTAAACGGGTGGGATAAATTTTAAACACACGGTATGCCCAGACGGCATCCAATATTCCTGGAATATGCCTACTACATCCCATTTTCCAATAGATATTGCAATATTTCTAAAATATTTCATGAATATGGGTTTTATCTTATATCCATGAAAAATATTCCCGGAATAAATTTTCACGAATATTCATTAGATATTCTCCTTGAATATTACTGGCATATTCAAACGGCATATCAAGCTGAAAGTTTTTGAATATTCCGGGAATATTCAAAAGGCATTTTGATATTTTTCTGAAAATTTCTCTTATCAATTGGGAACATTTTGTTAAAAAACAACTTGGGAAGTTCCTCGTATATTTTATCAAAAATGAAAAACCACACGCATTTATTCGATTTCAAGCTTCGCAGCCAAAATTGACCATTCAATTGGTTAGAGTTCGAGATGTGACAGTTGATGTTAACTTTCAACCAATGAAATTTTTGAATCGTGTACGCCGTACGCCGGTGATTGACAAATTCAATGCTGATTGGCCATTGTTAAAGCATTGTGTATATGTGGTGCGTTCTTTTTGACTGAGATCTCAGATCACTTCAGTTAAGGTGATCTGAGATATAGTGATGTGAGTAAGCACCAAAAATAACGACATCTCAATTGAAGCGCGAGATCTGTCGAAGGATTTAAACTATACGACAGATTCGTATCAGCATCTAATAATGTTAATTAATGTATCCATAATTTGTAACAAAAGAAAAATAGATTATGTGTGTTTATTGTTTATATGTCAATGGTTAAAACTTTGGATAACCTTGGTTAAAACTACAAATAAACCAAGCTAATCAAATATTTCTTCATCCCCTCCACTTTATTTCCGACTCAATTCCAACCCCCTTACAACACATTCAGCATCGGTGAAGAGGGAGGAAAAATCTCAGCTCACTTAAAGTGAGTAAAACAAAAAGAACGCTCACATTACTGATGTGAGCTGAGATTAACTGAGATCTCAGTAAAAAAGAACGCACCTATGGTATATGGATCATCGACAATTAATGACAGATGATCTTGTCAACGGTCATTGCAAATTGTCATCTGTCAAGAAGAAAAAATTCGTCTGTTATAGTTTTGAAATCTGTTTTGATATTGGTTTAGTGAAGTGGAAGTGAAAACCCTCGATTGTGTTGTTAACAATTACGATATCGTAAGTATAGTGCTGTTAATAGAAGAGTATTACTATATGCCACAATTTCTGATGAATAAAATACGTCTGATATAAATATCAACCTCTGGAAGACATCAATAAGCGAGGGGCTTTACAGAGTACCTATTCACATGCAGTCCGTGTTTTGCTTTGCAACAATGAAGAAATGTTTTTTGAGAAATGTGAAAAGGTTGACCAACCAAACATTGATTTCTCGAAACAATGAAGAGCACAATATTACTGATTCGTCAGAGTATGATTAGAGCGCCGAAGAAACAGTAGATATAGTTGTTCTACTGAAATGATTCCATCAGAAAACCGATGGATTGCTACTGAATTGATGCATGATCATCAGTTACCAAGTACTTTAGTTGAAAATACTTGTCTCTCAGGACCAAGCCAAAATAACCACTTGAGTTTTCAGGAAGAGATTAAGCTGTGGGCTGTGCACAATCATATAACACATAAAGCTATTAATGAGTTTCTGAATATTCTACGAAAATAACCAGGTTTGGACGGTATTCCAAAAAGCACCAGATCCTTTTTATCAACTGTTCGTAAAGTAAATACTAGAGTTGTGAGCCCTGGTACATACTGCCATCTGGGCATTGAAAATGTGCTATACTCGATAGTCGAAATTCTGTAAAGTGACTCATCGCTCTTACTGTCCATAAAATCAGTTGCAGAAGCGAACTTCATGAGCGCATCATTTTTGAAGGGTTCTTAATAGTCCTAAATAAAAAATAAATAGAAAATGTTCTTGTACGCTCTGGCGTTTAAATTTGAGAGAAAAGAAATACGAAATTATTATGGTAGGTATCATTATGTATTTACAGGGTGTTACCAAGAATAATACACATTTTTAAGGATGAGCTATAATAAGATGTATATAAAAAAGTCGATAGTCGAAATTCTGTAAAGTGACGTCATCGGTTATCTACCGATTTAAAGTGAACTCCATGAGCGTATCATAGTTTAAGGGTGCGAATACTGAAATATCTGGAATTTCAATTTTTAACATTTGAAATAATAACTTATCACAAGTTGTTCATAAGTAAGGTAAAACAAAATAAAAAAATGTTTAAAAGTCAATTCCAACTTACTACTACTAAAACTAAAAAAAAGTTGTTTGTCAAGACCAAAATAAATTACCAATAAGTATAGGTATGTTGCGAGGTCACTTGTAAAATGTCTGACTAACTGGAAGCGGTATCACTCCCTGACGACTCCTCAGAATCATCGCTTTCTCCTCCTATATCGATAATGAGTGGTTCCGTCATTACTTCTACACGTATGTCTAAATCCCAAAACTTTATTTCTTCTTTTAATACGTGTTGAATACATTTACGCCAACTCTCAGCAGTAACGGTATGCAGCGCCTCGTCAAACAGTTTCTCAACGTCAGCCATTTTGAATGTACTGTTTTTTCTCGCAACATAATTTTTCACTTGGGCCCAAACCAGCTCGATGGGGTTTAACTCACAGTGGTAGGGAGGAAGTCTAACAACTGAGACGTTGAAATCTTTCGCCATTTCATCGACAACGTACTTAATATAACTGCTTTTATGTTTCCGTACGAGAGATAATAATTCAACTTTTAGCATTGCCTCGTTGTGCGGAATGCTTTTACTCTCTAACCAATCAATTATAACCCTCTTGCGGCTAGCTGAAGTAGGTATTTGCTCCAGTCGACGAGAGTGGTATGAAGCATTATCCATAACTATCACTGAACCAGGAGTTACCTTTGTTAAAATTGATCTAAACCATGTTTCAAACCGGTTATCATCCATCTCTTCATGGTAATCGACAGTTTTTTTGGACTGAAAACTTAGTAATCCACCTTCTACAAATCCTTCCTCGCTGCCAATGTGAGTGATAATCAGTCGACGTCCTTTCCCAGAGGGAGCTTTTAAACCGGAAGAGAAACCCTCCATAAAGGCTTGTCGATTGCTTCGTATATTCATGTCTTGCCACACTTTTCACACAGTGTGGCCTTCATTTAACCATGTTTCGTCAAGATAATATATGTGCCGTCCTTCGTTACGAAACTGTCGTATCTGTTTTAAATAATTTCTCCTCCATTCCACAATGTCATTTCGTTCAATTAAGGCACTGTTTCTACTTCTTGTTTGGTAACGAAAATTCATTAATTTTAAAGTTCGTCTCAAAACTTTATCACTGATGTTTGGTAAAGTATCATCAGCTTCTATTACCTTGCTCAATTTAGCTACCGAGGGGATTTCATTCCTAAAATAAAAAGAATGTATTTCCCTACGTATAGCATTCCGTGTTTGGTCGTCCAAAACAATTTTCTTTCTTCCCCTACTTTCCGGTTTACAGTTTTCACCTCGTTCTCTTGTCAAAGATCCGTCCCGCGATTTCTTTAGAATATTGTATATAGTACTCTCAGAAACTTTAGTTAAATAACTGCACTTAATCACAGCGTCACTAACACCCAACTGTTTGTCCATGGCACGCAGTCCTTCGTACACATTTAATATGAGGACTTTTTCTTCCCGAATTAAATTGTTACGACGCCGTTTTTTATCGCCAACACCGCTACACTCCGCCATTATGGTCACTAAATATACCGATATAAATATTACAATAAATACCAATAATAACCGATTTATCACACAAAACCACAACACAAATACTGATGTTACGCTCATGAAGAGAATAAACACCTCACATAACTGTTTACTATCACTGTCTCATTCGCGTAGCTCGATCTATCTATCTCGTTCTCAAAGCCGGAACATTGAAGCGACTCTCCAACATTGTCAAATCGGCGAGTTTTTCACAACAAACTTTGCGTTCAAGAAATATACATAAACACTTTATTTCACATTTCAAGTAAACTAATTATTATTAGTCTGCTTGAAATTTGAAATAAATATATTAAATTGGTATTGACTTAATTACATTGCATCTTTTGTACCTGAAATATTGACACAATGGATTTGAAGTGTATTTATAAAATACAGCATTTCTCTCTAGAATACATATGGCAACTGCGCTTTAACCAAAGTGTTGATTAGATAGCTCTGACTCACTTTACACAATTTCGACTATCGAGTATAGTTCAAGTTTCATAAACTAGTATCTCAAGAAAAAATCGAAATTGCTGTGAATATTGATGGACTCCCTTTGAGTAAAAGTTCTGGCAGCCAAGTCTATCCTATTTTAGGAGTTATCTCGAATCTGAACATATCAGTTCAAAATGTAGTTTTGATTGGTATATATACCATGGGTACCAAAGACCCCATGATGTTAATGATTTTTTGTTAGATTTTGTAAATGACATAATCAATTTATCCCAAAATATGTTTGGAAATAGGAGAAAGGTTGGTTGCATTTAGGTTGAAGTATTTTCTGTGTTTAGTTTTAATTTTATTTATTATATCAAATTATATATTTTTCCAGGTAATTCACAATAAACCAGCTCATCAAAGTCTGAAACTTTGGCATTGGTAAAACGAAATTTAAACTTTGAAAAGGAAGGGACCAACTCGGATTCGTCGACCCCACGAACTGCCTCTGCACTAAAACAGAAATGTCTGTCATGTAAAGGTCAGTAAACCGCTTATATTTTATATTTATGCATTTTTGACTTCAACTATTTCTTTGTTTTTTATAGATTCTACTGAAATTATAAGACTTCTGCACATAATTAATGGAAGGGTTGCATAAAATACTAAATTAATAACAGCCATATTAAATTCTAAAAATGAAAATATTATCCAAGATAATAATCCAGCAAAAGCAATAGATATCGATATCCCACCCAAGACATACATTGAGTTAATGGAACTAGACTAAAAACTAAGTGACCAAAACATAGGAGAATTTATGGTAATTTTTATTTTATTTTAAGATCAATACCTAGAGCAGTGACCAAAAGACGAAACGAATAATTTTATTTATAGGTTACTAAGCTCCTTCATGTTGGAGGCACTGATATAAAAGATGTCATCAGAAGATGTAGGCCTCAGTTAGTGGATGATGCTATTTTGAGGCAGAAGAAATTTTCCATTCTAGACATGGCTACTTTAAACAAAGGTAAACATTTTAATAGAATCCAATAGTCAATGTTAATTCCATTTTCCCTTTACTTATTTTATACTGGGTGGCTTTTATGCACTTATTCCCAGTGTTATCCAACTGTTCTTGATTATTTTATAATTTTTCTGTATTTCCTTAATCTGTATTCATATTTAAAAAACATTGTATATAAAAGAAGGCGGTGGGTCATTACTTTATTCAGAGGTTATTTTAGACCAACCCCATTACAAAGGGTTTTTTTACAATTGAATGTCAATTCCATCTTCACGCTATGAAACATTATTTATATTCACCATATGTTGCAGCTATCAATCAATATGCTTAACTAGCAGAGTAAATATAATTTTCATTGATATTATATTAATATTATTTTTAGAGGTATGTAAGAAAACCCCCCTCACCAAACATTTCACAGAGAAACAAGTGGAAGAAAGACTTGCCGTTTTCTTGGCAAAAGCAACTGAGAGGTGCAAACGAAGACTGTGAGTAAATTGTAGTAATAACGAGAGGTATTTTTTCTTAAATTGTTTGTTTTTAGGAATAAGGAGAACAAACAAAATGACCCCGAAGAAGAATTGGTACAATAAGTAAAAAAATGTTAATTTTTGTTATTTTTTAATTTCAAAGTTTTTTCTGTATCACAGAGAATGCCTATATATTTGTTTTTTTTGGTTTGCATTTTTTGTTATGAATATTTTTCTACGTTTTTGTAATAAATATTTTTCTGATATAGTTTTTTATTTCTCAAAGTAACTGAAATACATTTAACCATATGTATATAGGGTGGAGTTTATTGCATATAAACTGGGAAACCCTGTATATATTTTCTGCCAATCACATATTCAAAAAGCATGTTATCTGTGCAGTACGAAAATATATTCCTGTGGCATATATTTTTATGGTAAGAAAATATATGTGTAGAATATGCCATGAATATGTTTTCCGAAATTAAAACATATTCCTGGGATATGTTTCATGGTGACTTTGGATATCCATAGAATATGCATATCACATATTTTGGAAGATATGGAATATCCTTGGCATATGCCAATATTCCGGTGGGATATGCATGAGATATAAATAACACCAAAGGTAAACAAATCAAAGAAGTTTTGGACGATAGTGATATTGTAATTTTAAATACTGGGCAACCCACGTGATTTACTAATAATAACAATCAATCTGCAATAGATCTCACGCTCTCCACGCCTGATCTGGCGCTTAACTGCTGATGGTACACACTTGCGGACGTTATGGGATCAGATCATTTCCCTATTATAATAGAAGTAAACAAAAATATTCACTTTTATGAAGAGTATCTCCCAAAAACTAAATGGAACTTGCGTAAAGCCAACTGGAAATTATACCAGGGCGCAACTGATACTTTTTTTACCCAAAACTGCCGAAGAATGCATACTACTGAAGAAAAATATGATCTTCTTATCCAAGGAATTAATATGGCTGCCGACGTGGCAATCCCGGTTAACAAACCCTTCAAACACAAAAATAAAAATAAAATTTCTCCCTGAATGCGACGTCGCAATCACTCAACGTAAACAAAAATTAATGAATTATAAAAATCAAAGTACCATGGAGAACTACACACTATGCAAACAAGAAATAGAACGAGTAAAAAAACTATTAAAAGGCAAAGCCAAGGATAGTTGGAGGAGATGGTGCTCAAAACTCAAAACATTCGAAAATATTTGAACAGTGCTTAACTTTATTTAATGCAGCTATAACACCACTCTTCAATTGTTTAGAGAAACATGGATTGGATATTTCTCCAAACAAATCACAGTGTGTAATCTTTACTCAACATAACATTTTAAATACCCCCAAAATAACATTGGGAAATATTCAGTTCCCTCTAGTTAACGAATTTAAATATCTTGGTATTACACTTGACAGAAAGTTGACATTTAAGACACACATAGAGGAAATTCTAGTAAAAGCAAGTAAAGGACTAAACTTTCTCAAATCTATAATGAAAACATGGTGGGGTGCAAACCCTCAAACTGCTCTAACTTTCTACAAGGCATACATAAGGTCAATTATAGACTATGGGTGCACATTATATGGCTGCGCAAGCAAGAATGAGCTACGGAAGCTGGATGTCTTACAAAATAAAGCTTTGAGGTTGTGCATTGGAGCGATGAAATCAACCCCCATCGAACCACTTCAAGCAGAAACGTTAGAACCACCCCTAGAACTACGGAGACTAATGTTAGCAGAAAAAAATATCTTAAAATGTAAAACTAAAAATTCCCCATTAATGACTATGGTAACAGCTTTAAACATTCATGACCTGACATCTAAATATTGGAAACATAAAAGCTCACCACATGTGCAGCTTATAGAAACACAAGTGATTTCAATCCTACCAGCATTTCTGTAGATCTCATCAAACTTCTACTAGATGTGACAATAATAATCCCTGAATATTCAGAATTTACAGCTCTAAACAATGCAGTAGTCAAACAAATCACAAGTACATATCAAAACTACACACCAATATACACTGATGCTCCAAAAAATAATCAAGGGACCGGTGCCGCAATCTCAATACCCCAACAGAAACAACATTGTTACCAAATAGAAAAACACATTCATTTTCAGTGCAGAATCTATAGCTATATTAAAAGCAATAGAATATACAATTCAAAACAATATTGAAAAATCTTTAATTTTTACTGATTCACTTGCTGTCCTAAATATTTTAAAATCGCACTTAGAAATAAATTCAAAGTATAATAATCCATATATAACAAAAATTAAAATAAATCTGGCAGAACTCAATGAAAATCAACGAATAATTTTGTTTAGGTCAAAGTCCACACCGGAATTGTATATAATGAAAAAGTGGACGAAACTGGCAAAACAGAGCATAATAACAGGCGAAGAAACGACCTGCTGGCTAACATTGGACGAAGGCATTAATCTAACCAGAACTAAAATGTACATAAACTGGAATATACGATACAGGGAATATTGTAACACTAAACCTACTCGCTACACACAGCTAGTACTAAAAATCGAAAAACGATGCTGGTTCCAAGATTATCAGCACCCAAGGAAATACATAACCACCATCAGTCGTATGAAGTTTGGACATACCAGCTATCCTGCACATTTACGTAAAATCAATATCTTGAATAGTAACCTATGTACTACTTGCAATGTCACGTCTGACTTAGACCACATATTCTTCAATTGCAATAGATACGACTGCCTTATTAGTTTTGTTACTGAGACAAATATTAAATTGTAGTCATTAAATAATCTTGCATTCCTAAATGTCTACCCTACTGTATTATTGACCTTACTTACCGTGGTCTACCTTGTATTTGTTGTTTTAAAAAATGCCCTGACAGACCCCTGGGCGAGAAGAGAGTGACCTTTGTAACTTAATCCTTTGTGTTAGAGAGAAAATATTTTTTTCGGGATATTCTTGGTAGATAGGTATAATAGGCATCAACACATTGTCACATTTAATAAAATTTGCTGGAGGGTTTACATATTTAGATCAATTTTACATGATCATTCAAACATTTTACCTACTTAGTATCTGGCTGCATGGGCAATGCCTTAAAGCCAAGAAAAAAAATCATAGAGGTCATCATATCCCACTAAGTAAGACACTGCTAGACATGATTAAAATAGTAAAAGAGCACATCAAAAGTTTTCTGACAGTGGATTCTCATTATTGCAGGATAACCACGAAGTGTCAGTGTCTAGATCCGAATTAATCAATTTCGAAAATGTACGACTTATACGTCAGCAAATGTAAAGAAAATAATGAAAAATACGTTTCCCAAATGACTTACCGTCGGACATTTTGCAAAGAATTTAATTTGTCTTTTTTCTACCCTAAAAAAGATTTGTGTGAAATATGCGAGAAACTTATATTGTACGTGATGAAGCAAATCAACTGAAGAACAATAACATGATTAGAGGGAATGTAGACAACAATTTCGTGTCAGCTACATTTAATCTACAAATTGTCTTGAATATTCCTTCACTGACGTTTCTCAAATGTTCTACACAAGAAAGCAGTGTGCCTACAATTTGACCATATACGAAACTACAAAACTCAATAATGCTTATTGTTATTGTTGGACAGAATTAAAAGATCTAAGAGGACGTTGTGAAATAGGTACCGCTTTGTTCTTTTGGGTAAAAGGTATTTCACCTCGTGTAAAAGAAATGTCTTTTCCGATCGCTGCAGTGGGCAGAACTGAAATCTGTTTGTAGCGGCTCTCTTTCTGTATATCGTACAGAACACGCACTTGGAGGTTATCTAACATAACTTTTTGGAGAAAGGTCATACATACATGGAGGTGGACTCCACAGAATCTGCCATCGAGAAAGCCAAAAAGGTGTATGCTTTTTTACACACAACAATATTTTAAACATTATTCGCCTTGCAAGTTCTCAACGTATAAAACAAAAAAGTGACCCCTACAACGTTCAAGAATTAGGATTTCCAGATTTTATAGACTTAAAGACTCTTGCCAATAACTTAATTGAAAATAAAACTAAAGATGAAAATTGCAACAAAGTCGAATGGTTAAAAATTAAATGTATGAGATACGAAAACCAAAATCCCATGTGCAACTTCATACAGACCTTCATAAAATGATTTCCATGTTCTTCGAGTAGCTGGACGAGGAAGACCAGCAGACACTGCAGAACAACTACTGCCATTATATAAAATATTAGCAATTACACAACAGAAAAAAATCGTTTATTTAAGCTTGTTGAAAACAACATGATCCCCCGAGTATCATGAGTGGTATAGGTCCTTGTCTGTGGATAAAGGACCAAGAGTCTATAAAGTCCAGAACCATCACTTTCCTATTCAGAAAGTAATGTAGACGTTCACCAATGTTTTTATAAATAATATTAACACGTTGGCTACCATATGAGTCACCGGTGATACACAAAACATAGTTGCTTGTATACCGATATAAATGCCATACAGGTTCCGTTAGGGACCAAGCGTGATCCTGAGTTAAAAGTAGAAACTTTGGTAAACATATGTCACTGTGCACTTCAAATACGTTATTAGGGGCGTTTCTAAGTCGTTTTGTTATTTGATCACCAGTGATACACATGGTCCATAGGTGATCCCTAATATCATATTACAGGTGTTTGCAAGTCGTTTCTTCAGTTTTTTGGATTGTTTTGTGGTAAAAGTGTGTTTACATGGTGAAATATGGATCCAAAGGAAGAAGCGAAATTACTTCAATGGTATAATGAGGTGGAATTTGAAGGTAAAAAAGTCGATGCACCGAGAGAATAAAAAATAAAATAGGTTAGTTATAAGGAATTTTTTCTTCTAGAAACAAACACAGAAAGCAGTCAGAACGACAATGTAGATCAAGGCAATGAGTTTGAAGACAGTAGAGAACAAACATCTGGAGGTAACGAATTTTGATGTTATCTACTTTAAGGTTAGTAAAGTATGTTATTATCTCTAGGATTAAATCTTCGAAGTATTAAGAATAAGAGGGCAGCACAGGAGAACAAGGACAATAAGGACGAAGAAAGTACTGGGGAGACAAGTGAAAATAATCGTGACTACCTAGGCTTTCAAAGTGATGACGAGGAACCATTCCCTCCTTCTGAATCAGAGTACGAGACTAGCTCTGATTCAGAAACAGAGTCTGAGGCAGACTCCGTAATTATTAATAACGATGAAGATATCGATCAACCGACAATTATTTCATGGAATGAGGTGAATGGAACGTCTTTACAGCAGTTTGCTTTTGTTGATTTAGGCAAAACAAATGTCCCATCTGACTTAAAACCTGTTGATATTTTTAGACTCATTGTGGATTCAGATATTGTTGATTTGATGGTTTTGGAAACAAATAAAAATGGCAGAAAAGCCAGCATAAATTGGAAAGATATTTCCGCTGACGAAATGGAAAGGTTTTTTGCTATTTTGTTATATATGGGACTATCCAAATTGCCAAAAATATCAGATTACTGGTCACGTAAATTTCTTTATCGTCATTGTTTTGTTCGACATGTTATGTCAAGAAATAGATTCCAGAATCTTTTAAAGTTTCTCCATTTTGCTGATAATGAAACAGTGGATAAGGAAGATCGATTGTATAAAATTAAACCCCTTACAGACACACTAACTGAGAAATTTAAATAATTGAAAATTCCTGCAGAGGTAGTATCCATTGATGAATCAATGGTGCCATTCAGAGGTCTGTTACTGTTTAGGCAGTATCTTCCAGGGAAAGCATCAAAATATGGAATTAAAATCTTTAAGTTATGTGACAAAAGTGGATAAACCTACGAAACAGAAATTTATAAAATGAAAAGTAATACAGCAACTATAGGACAAAGAAGCAACACAGTTGTTTTAAATTTAATGAAGGATTATCTTGATAGCGGACGGACTCTACTGGCAGACAACTACTATAACAACCTCGAACTGACAGATATAATATTGCAAAGAAAAAGGCACAACATTGGTACGTCGCGAAAATTTGTAAAGGAAGTGCCAAAAGAAATTTCCGATGAAAATAAAATAAAAAAGGCGTTATCAAGAGAAAAGAAAGTAATGGCAAGGTTGTCGGCAACTGGAAAGATAAAAGAGAGGTTAGGTTTATTAGTACGCGACATACACTAAACATGGTCAACACAGAGAAAAAAAATCGCCAAGGGGAAGTTATTTATAAGCTAGAAGCTATTGTGTTTTATAATAATAGATTTTAAATGGGCATGGACCTGTCGGATCAAATGGCTTCTTGTTTTAAGACTATTTGCCGATCCATAAGATGGTACCATAGGGTGGCATTTGAATACTTATTTGGTACGTCCGTTATTAATGCTCTAATCTTATATCAAATCTCAAATAAAAAAAAATTCAAGTAGCAGATTTTAGAGAAGCTCTCGTTACAGGCTTGCTTGGGGAAATTGTAGATAATGAATAAAAAGTAACAAACAAACGAAACACGTATTGAAACAGGTAGATGGACGAACTAAAGATAATCGAAAAAAGAGAAAACGTTGTATTGGGTGCTATAACATAGAGTATGCACTTCATAAATCATCGAAGGTAGCAGCAAAGAAAGCTAAAGTGGTTTCCACTATCTGCAACGAGTGTCCAGATTCGCCGGCGTAATGTCTGGAATGTTTCCAAAAAAGACATTAAATTCATACAAATTTAAACTTATTTGTTCAAGATTGTAAAATCTTGAATTTTATTGTTTACGATACTTTTAAAATATGTAAGATATTTGTATGCGCCCTTTCTTCATTGTATATATTTAAGGCGTAAATTCATTTTAGTTTTAATAGGGTTGTAAAAATATGTTTCAGAATTGATAAGATCTTTTATATTGTTGTAAATTCAAAGGATAGTTTCATTTTATTTTCAACTTTTGTTAAATACCTTTAAAATATCACGTTTTGCAACTATAATTGTAAATAATTTTGTTTGGGCATTGAAATAGCATATTTTTGAAAGTCGACATCTTGTCGCATTGTCCTATAGTTAAGAAGTTAGGAAAAGGTCACGTTTCACAATATTATATATTGTATTGTAAAAACCCTAAATTTAGTGTCACTTCTGCATGAATTTTATGGTCGACGGTCGGAAGATATGAAAGATATTTTTGAATAACCTTTCTGAGTAAAAAGGTTACAATTGCTATTGGAGTATTCAATATAAATTTAACTATCTATTGACGGCACCCATAGTTGATTCTTGTCTAGGAACCCGACAAGTCAAATGATACTGGCCAATAGGAAATATTTATTTTCGTTTGGTCAACCCAATCCCTCGCAGATTTCTATTTAACACGTCTCACAACGTGAAGAAATCAGTTACTCACTCATCAGTTCTACTACTTATCGACGCGAGTTTTACGCTCATCGAATCGAGCTCAACGCTCAACAACAAAGTTAGTTTTTATACACTCATCGAAGCGAGTTCAATACTCTCGATAACAAAGTTTTACACTCATCAATGCGAGCTTTACACACTCATCGAATCGAGCTCAACGCTCAATAACAAAGTTCGTTTAATATTCATCAAATCGAAACATAAAGTGTCTTCCGATCTGAAACCACCGAAGTTCACCATTCACAACTTTGTACCATTTTGTAAATTTGTATATAATAAATTATTAATTTCGACATTAATTTTGTCAAATTAAGATTATTTACCTAGTTGAATGTCTACGCCAGTTGACGAAGTTCAGCTAGAAATATAATCAAAAACATTATTACTTATGTATTATTTCTTTTTTAAACTGGAACGTATTTTCTTTTTTATTTTTAAACGGTAATGAAAATAAATATTATTTGACAGCAAAATTTACTATAGTCTAAATTAGCATGTATAACTCGACCATTATGAATCACCGGTGATGCCCATTTAACATACAAATTAGTTGGTGTATTTATATACCACTCACGAAACTATTTGCTGCTTTTATGTGATACATTTGGTACATGGATGAACTACGCAGTTTGTGCACCGGTGATTCACATGGTACAATAGGGTAGACATCTCGCTATATCATTGGTAGCCAACGTGTTAAAATGTTTTTTCATAGAAAATGTAAATTTTGTGTTTGTCTTATTACTTTTGTTTCGTTAACATTAAATCAAATATTTTGACCAAGTCACAATGTTTGATTTTTTTACTGCAGAAGTGACCAAGTCACATTTTTTGGAAAATTTTGTGTTTCCTGTAAGTGTTTTTTATAAAAGACCACACAGTTTGCTTGTTGGTATAATTATCAACCTGGATTGTATAGCACCTTTTAATAATTTGAAACTCGTTTCCTCGAAACTATGTATATGGTCACTTTTGGCAGTAAGCCGACGAAATGTGATTTATTACTTAATTTTTGTATCATTTCATTTTAATATCATTATCAATTAACAAATTACTGTTAGGTAAATGTAAAGTACAACTATAGGGGCCATGCGGTGAAATAGTAAAATTCAAATTTCTAGAAAACGGTTAAATTTTGAAGATCCAACAAGTACCATTTTTCTACAGAAATAATGAGGCTATCCAAATTGAGTTGTAAATTAATGAGTGAAAAAAGTTGGTAGCTGATTTCATCTAATTCATATGGCGACTTCTGCGAGTTAACACAAATCCTCTCACATATTCTTATTTGCTCTAACTCAAACTAGTTCATACCAAATTTTCAAGTCATTATCTCGAAAAATAGTTATTCTATTGAAAAACTACTTAATTTTTTTTCAATTTAACATCCTGTATCTGTCTAAGCAGCAGACTTAGACCCGTTGTTGTTGATTAAAATTTTATTTTTGCCTTCTGAATCTGTACTTACAATTTGACCCATTACTTATGAATCACCCTGTATAAATGTGAATACAGAAATACACCTTAACATTGCTACAAGATATATAGAAATATTATATAAGTATTTTGATTGTCAACTTTCTTTTTAAAAAAAATGTAAATATTAAATATAGTGCCTATTCATATAAACCAATTTGAATAACTTTTTATTGACTTAGCAACTAATAAATTTTGAATAGAACAATTTTACGCCCTAAAAACAGCAAAATTCTAAAAATACATAAAAGTCCTAAAATTATAATTTCAAAAAAAATGTATAGTTAATGATTGACCTTTTCAATGTCAAATGCTTTTTTACCTTCTTCGAATTTCTTTTTCATATGGTCTTAAATAAGGATCTCTGTTGAGAAGTGCATCTATTTCAGGTACTTCCACTTGCATAGGATCTAATTTTGTATATTTGCCTCCCATTTCAAACTTAAATAACACTAATTATGAACCGGTACTTGCAGTATCAAACTTTACCGAAATGAACTGGTAGATAGAAGTTGATAGAACCTTAGTTTTGATAAGAAACAAGTCAAAAAGTCAAACTTTTTATCTCTAATTTATAAACCTATAAACGTTTACTATTCACTCATTCGCTCAAATTTAAGGTTATGTTTTTAATGTCAAACTAAAGTCAAGGCCAAATAAATGTTTGTTTTATTGCACTTTCTGCACAGCCTATATGCTGTGCTTTCTGTCTGAATTTTGTTATAAATCTTTGTATATTCTATTTTTTCATTTTATATTTTCACCCAATAAGTTTAATATTAAAGAAAGGATAATTACATGTAAGTTATTTCATAAATTTCATTTCATTACATTATGAAGGGGTGTAGTACATATAGGATGTCCCAAAAAATTAAAATTTGACCCGCCAATATTTGGAGTTATGTTCAGATTTGGAAAAATGCCAAAACAGGTCCATTATTTTTTAAGTATTTTCACACTTCTTTTTTCATCCCTCTAACGCCCAGAACCGCCCCTTGAAAACATTAAATGGCAAGGGCTGTTAATTTACACATCATTTTGAAGCTGCTTATTTCATTATCTCACTTTTTTTGAGAAAATAGTTCGAAAAAACAATTAATATTAACTAATGTACTGTTCCAAGTGACCACCGCCTCCAACTTGCATGTAATGATACAGCCTGTTTTCAAATGCTTCTCTAACTTTTCGCATACTTTCTGGTGTAATTAGACGGCATTCTGTCAGGATTCTTTGTCGGAGGTCTTGAAGAGTTTCAGGTGGTGTATCATAAAGTTTAAGTAGGCCCCAATGTAAAATTCATAGAAGTTAAATCGGGTAATCAAGCTGACGATTCGATAGAACATCTATACTGCCTATCCATTTGTCCGCGAAACGAGCATGTAAAAAGTTGCGAACTCGCGTACATCTTAATGTGGCAAACCATCCTGTTGAAAAAAGTTGGTTTTCATGGAGATGAACATACAGTAGAAACGGCGAAGATGTTCCATCACGTAACTTAGTTGACGATATTATTCAACACATACTATGTTTTGGTACTGTCTTCTTCTAATAACAGAAAAAGAGCGAAACTAAATACAAGCGTTTGTCGTATTGTTTTGATTAAGATGCATCTTTCCAGTGTTTAGGTTTTATTAAAAGGATCCAGTGGCGCGCCAACTATATGACGTTTGTTGGCAAAAGTCAGGGGCGCCAAAATCCAACGGCGGCAATTCTGACCTTTCATATTCTTATTTAGAAAAATGCAGGATGTTGATGTTTTTAAGTTGAAGAGTTTGATGATAATGAGTTACCTGTTGATGACGTACGTATTCAGTATAATATAAGGAAAAACGTCAAATTCTGATGACAAATAAAATCGTGTAATAAGTTTGAGGGCAGTGAAAAGGGGGTTTCTCAGTCGATGTAGGACCTGTATACGCGAAGAAGGTCGCCGTTTCGAACGTGTATGTCGTGAATACAATGGATTACCTTTAGAATAAGGCCTTATTCTACAGAAAATAACTGACATAAAATTATTGACAACTTTGTAACATAACTGACAATGTCATGGATATAATCAAGAGGGTAATATTATGACATTCTTCCGGCCTTCTTATTTCTCGAGGAAGTCTTCTAAATATTGAGGACGCCTTCGTGTCCTAACTGGCCTATCGATATTCAGATTCAGTACTGCGTCTTGATTGTTCTGTTCTTGAATGGAGTGGTCTTGATTTTCTTGAATGCTTTGGTCTCGACTTTCGTGAATGCTTTGGTCTTGATTTGAATGGACTGGAATTAATGATATGTCTCCTCGAGGAGCTAAATGCCGAGTTGAAACTGTATTTTCTTCTCCATTTTCCAGTCGGATATAGGAGTATTTCGAGTTAGCTTCTAGGAGTTGGACTTCGTCAACTAAGGGTTCGTATTTATTCGGACAGGCAAATCTCTTTAATAGTATTGGTCCTGGTGCAGCTAGCCATGTAGGAACTGACAATTCATAAGTTGAGCGTCTCACATATTTAAACATACGTTCATGTGGGGTCGAGTTCCTAGCAGTACATAAAAGAGATCTAATAGAGTGAAGTGAATCCACTAGAACCTGCTCCCACTGGTTTATTTTCGAATTTTGAGATTTTAATGCCAACTGTATGGTTTGCCACATAATTACATTAAATCGTTCGCACTGACCATTACCCTGAGGATTATAGGAAGTCGTGCGACTTGAAGCAATACCATGAGACTCTAAAAATGACTTAAGTTCACGGGACATAAAATAAGTGCCTTGGTCAGAATGAACATATGTCGGAATGCCAAATGTAGAAAATATTTGACGCAAACATTGTATAACTGTAGAGGATGATATGTCGGAACATGGAAATGCGAATGGGAATCTGGAAAATTCATCAACAACGGTTAGTAAGTATTTATTTCTTGAAGATGAAGGCAAAGGACCTTTAAAATCCAAATTAAGACGTTCAAATGGTGAGGTGGCCTTGATTCACGTTCCTTCATTTTTATGAAATTTTGGTTTAATTTCAGCACAAACAGGACATGAGGAGGTAATTTGACGGACGTCTTCCACAGAATAAGGGAGATTTTTGCAGCGTATCCAATGGAAAAACCGGGCAATACCAGGGTGACACAAAAAAGAATGTAAATCAAATAATTTCTTTTGATCAGCCGATGACATGATTGCAGAAGTACTACGGGAAAATGCATCAGCTACCGTGTTTTGACTTCCTGGCTTGTAAACGATATCATACTTGTAGCATGACAATTCTAAACGCCAACGTTGAATTTTTTCATTTTTGATTTTGGAAGAGGACTTGTTATTAAACATAAATTCCACTGACTTCTGGAGCTGAAAATGTCTACCAATTAAAAAATGTCGACACTTTTTCAGTGCTTCTACTATTGCGTACGCTTCTTTTTCAACTAACGAATGTTTTTGTTCCTGAGAGGACAGGTTTCTTGAGAAAAATGAGACTGGTCTTCCTGGATTGGGATAATTGAGCAGCTATCGCAAATTCTGAGGCATCGGTTTCAACAGTTAACATAGCGTCGTCATCAATTGAAGAAATCGAAGAGTTGGCTATGTCTTGTTTGAGCTGTCTAAATGCCAAAATTGCTTTTTCAGGCAATGGAAAACTTGTGCTCTATACTAGCGGCTGAATTTTTTCGTAACATTTAGGAACCCATTTAGAGTATTGTGCTAATATTCCTAGAATTCCTCGAAGAGAAGTTGTGGTATCAGGTACTCGTAAATTCAAAAGAGGCTTAAGTCGTTATGGGTCCGGCTTCATAGTTTTGTCGCATATTAAATAACCAAGAATGCAAATCGATTTGAGGGAAAATCTTGATTTTGTTTCATTCATTGTTAAACGGTACTTCTTAATGACATCCAAAAATTTTTGTTAATATTGATCGTGTTCTTCTTGTGAGTTACCGCAAACAGTTACGTCATCCAGATAAGCATAGACGCTTTTAATATTGTCTTTCTTGATGATACTGTCGACGGTTCGTTGGAAACAAGCGACTCCATTGGTAACACCAAACGGAATTCGAGTGAATTCGTACAAATTTCCACAAGCTTCAAATGCTGTGTAGATCTTTTCTTCGTCTTTAATTGGAATTTGGTAATAGGCACTACGGAGGTCAATTGTACTAAAAACGGAATATTTCGAAATTTGGTTTACAACCCAATTGACCATTTTACAGAGCAACTACGTTCCAGATACATCACAGGTGTTACTTGTTCTATCACACAGACATCACGAGGAAAGCGCGTATAACAGGGATATCTCTGTGATGCTCCTATGTCCTACCTAAAAAGGGAGCCAAACTCTTTTCTCAAGCGCCAAATAATGTCCCTTATCTGTCGTAGTTATGTCTCAGAGATGATTTACTTATGTGTTAACTACGTCTCAGAAATGTTTCAGTTTTGTGTCAATTACCTTTCAGAGATGTTTCAGTTTTGTGTTAACTGCGTCTCTAGAGGGCAAAAGTTTTACGGTCACGCTACACTGAAAAACATATTAATAATAAAACTGCTTCTTAAACTTCAAATTACTGTATTTATTAATATATTTTTATATAAAAATATAATAATAAAAAAATTATTTTTCCTCCTATTGCTCTCGCTGCTTCCCTTGACGGACCCAATCTGCGGATATTTTTTATTATACCTACTGTATTCACGGTGTGACATAAACATATTAATTTGTACATGAATTATTCTGAATACCTATTTCAGTTCCAAAAATGTTTTATTATAAGAAAATTGACGATAAAAGAAATTAAAAATAGTCACTTTCAATAGATGTTGCCATGTTATTGATAATCTAATCAGGAAACGAAAAGTATAAATTGTGTGTAAAGTGTAAATTATTTACTGTTTTTCAATTCTGTAAATCTAACAAATGAGGCATTTAGAAATGTGAAGACATAAAGCAGTGGCTGAATGCCAAGAGATCAAAATTTTTGCTAACATAGGTAGGTCAAGTAATTCATAAACAAAAAATTACCTGTTGCAATAGGAGCAGATAATTCATTGCACAAGGAATAATCACAGTTCCGAGATTTTGTAGACGTATCACTACGCCGATGTCTTTTAGATAATAACTTGAATATATACTTATCTGTTATCTGATTTGTTTCTTTTTTATTTTCATACACAAAAAATGAGAACTAATGCACTAATTAGCAGCTATCTTTTTACTTTTATAATCACACAAAAAACAGAAACCTCTTCATTGTTTCACGCTAGCATTGCGTTGCTGACATAACCTCGAAATTCTTTTCCTTTTTCTAGTAAGTAATCAAATTTGGAACTGGTCTCTGTATATAAAATGTAACAACTATAAATCTAAACCACATAATAAGACTCTCTATTCGCACTCAATAAGCATTATCGCTATAAGGTAAAAAATCATCTTCGATGTTATGTAGAATTAATACGTAACTGCTGCAAAGTATTTACATAGTATCAATACGTTTGCAATAAATAAGGAACATGTTTTGTCTTAGAAACGTAGCGGAGTCATAGAAAGAACTATATAGTAATACTCCCTTTTCTATCTTTAAATACTATAAAACAGCGACATAGATGGTCACTTGGGAATGTCTTCTACCCGTGTCAATGGGTATGCATCCAATAATGTATATTTATTTATGGTTTGAGAATAGTCAATACACATACGTTTCTTGTGGTTTTCACTTGAAGTTACCAGAGGTTGAGCTCGCCAAGGGGAGATACTGGGCTCTATGATCTTTTCTTTTAGAAGATGTTTGATTTCTTGCTCAATAAAGTTGAGGTCTGAAGTTGTAAACCGACGGGATTTCATTGCGATTGCTTTCCAATGAAACGTTAAATTTGAAAATAGACTGAATGGTTCAACATTTGCTACTGCTAAATTGCATATTGATAGGGTAGACTTGTCACCTCCAAAAAGAATTTCATGTCGGGAATGTTGCTTCAGAATATAATGACCAATTATCACTTCAGTGCAGAGTTCATCAAGGACTAAAAGCTTTACATTTGAATAAATGTTATCCAAAATTTGTAGGCAATATCCAAGAACTTGCGACGTGAGAGACGTTGAAGCCATTTTAACATTAATTCTTGATGGAATGACACAACAATTTTACTTGAAATATAACTATCAGAAGTGTTGCAGGGGATAGCTTTATTATTGAATTCACTGGATCAGTGTTTATATAACTTTATTAAGTAAAATCAAATATAAAGGAACAATAAATATTGCTGATACAAAAAAAACATAGGTACAGACAACTATATGACACTTGACATTATATGAGTTCTGCCAACTAACAATAAAGCGAGTTTTAATAATTACATTGGTCATTTAACACCCCCCTTCAATGGAATTATTCTAACTCTCAACACCTTTGAACATAAGTGTTTTTATATGTATATAAAAAAAACTTACTCTAGACCCAAACGTCTAACAAAGGCTTGAAGTTTGATTTTACTTAAAGGTTTTGTAAAACCATCTGCTATTTGCTCATCACTCTTTATATGTATGATGTTTATTAACCCACTATCTATCTTTTCCTTAATAAAGAAAAATTTTATATCCATGTGCTTTATTCGTTTATTATTTTCAGGATTGTGTGCAATATTAATTGCGGATTGATTATCTTCAAAAATTGGAGTTGGACTTTCAAGTTTAATATCAAAATCAGACAATAGTTTTCGTAACCAACATACTTCACTTTCCGCAGCAGCAAGTGCTACAAATTCTGATTCTGTAGATGATATTGCCACCGTTTGTTGTTTTTTACTTGCCCATATTATACTACAATTAAAAAATTTAAACACGTAGCCTGTGGTTGATTTGCGGTCACAAACATCTCCTCCCCAATCTGAGTCAACATATCCACGAAGAATATTAATATTGGTGTCTGGTTTGAACAATAATTTCAAGTCTATAGTGCCTTTTACATATCTTAAAACTCTTTTTAAGGATTTTAATAAAAAAATCATTGGCCTTATCCTGAAAGCGACTTAACAGGTTCACGCTTGTACATAAATCAGGTCTAGAACCCGATACAGCATATAAAAGGCTGCCAATAATTTTCCTACATATTCTAATCAACTTTTCATCTTTACCAGGATTATTTAACACATTATAGTCTAAATCTGGTTCCATCGGAGTACTTACACTATTACACTGTTGTTGAAACCCACGCGCGACTAACCTTGCTTTAAATGTACCATCAGTTTTTATTTTGAACACCCATTTACTTTGAATTACTTTTTTATTTATGGGCCACTTCACTCCACGTATTATTTTTCTTTAACACGCACATCTCTTTATCCACTGCTTCTTCCCATTTACTTGCATTTTCACTGGTTAGTGCTTCTTCAAGCGTAAGTGGTTCTTCAGCTGCTGAGAAAAAACTTGTTTCATAATCTTCATACCAAGCAGGTTTCTTTATCTTTCTTCCTCTTCTATCTACAAGTTCTTCCACCTCATCATTTCGTTCAATATTTTCATTATTTGTTACTATAGTTTCTTCAATATCCTGATTTTGATTGTTTTCAGGATTTTGATTATTTTCGGAATTTTGATCATTTTCGGGAAATTCATCATTTTCGGTTTTTTGATCATTGCTGGTGTCTATGTCCAACATTACTATTTCCTCAAATTTATTGATTTCCTTGTCAGGTTCAGGTATTATTATTATATCTCTATGAATTTCCACTTTATTTGTCTCTTGGAAGTATATTCGATAACCTTTCACCTGTTCATCGTATCCAACTAGTATACCAGTTTTATTTTTAGGGTCTAACTTCCTTCTCTTTTCTTTAGGTATATGTACTGATACTGATACTTTTACCCCAACTATTTTTAGAAAATTTATATTGAAGTCTTTCCCATATAATAACTGAAAAGATGTTTTATTCGAGTTGCGTGCGACTCCAACTCTATTCAGAACAAAGACAATGGTATTAATTGCTTCAGCTCAAAACTTTTTATCAAGATTTTTACTGTGTATAAGGTTCTTGCTGCCTCTACAAGAGTTCGATTCTCTCTCTCGGCACGCCCATTTTGTTGAGGGGTATAAGTACACGATTTTTCGTGTTTTATGCCATGTTGAGCTAATAAATTATTTAAACCCTCATTAACAAATTCGAGCCCGTTGTCCGTTCTTAGAGTTTTTATTTTATTGCCAGATTGATTTTCAAAGAATTTTATAAATAACTCTATTTTCTGTCTTGTTTCAGATTTGTTTTTTATGAAATATGTAACTCTATAATTTGAGAAATCATCTTTTAGGAGTAAAAAATAGTTTGCCCCGCCTATTGATTCGTTTTCAAATGGGCCACATAAGTCGGCTAAGTCGGCATGTATTAACTGGCCTATTTTTGTAGTTTGTGAATTACTAGTTTTGAAAGGTAATCTATGCTGCTTGCCATCTAGGTAATTTTTACAGAAATTGTTTTGGTTATCTTTGAAGAAGACATTATTTTCTTTCAGGACCCTTTTAACAGTTTCAAAATTCATGTGTACTAGTTTATTATGCCAGTTCAGTATGCTTTCAGCAATATTACAATGTGCGACATTTTTAAGTTTAAAATTCATTTTGAAAAACTTACCCTGTCTTACTGCTGTTGCACATATTCTTCCTGTTGAGTCTCTAATCTCAGTGGTATTTTTATTAGAGTATAACTTATATCCTTTGTCTAAGGCCTTTACCACAGAGAATAGATTTATTTTGAATTCAGGAATGTAAAGGACTTCGTTTAATTCTGTATGTACCCATTCTTCTCCATTCCATGCTTCTAGTTCTACTTGTCCCATACCTGCTACAGTCACTATTGATCCATCTCCCATTTTCACTAATTTTTTAACAGAACAATCGATATTTGAAAATAGGGTTCGATTATAACACATATTATCACTCGCTCCTGTATCCATACACCAGTCTGTTAGGATGAACGTTGATTCTCCTGTCAGAGCTACACTGTTAATAAAAGCATTTGATGGTTTTGGATTTTCTTTTTCAGCATCTCGTTTCTTTTTGAACCAACACTCTGATATTAAATTACCTGGTTTTTTGCAGTAATTGCACCTTTTGTTTCGAGTCTTATTTTTATGTTTGTTAATTTCATAATTGTTGTGTGAGGAGTTTGTATTCGTTTGCGAGTTGGATGCTAGTGCGACTGACTGTTCACTTCCCTTTATACGTTATTCTTCTATTAACAGACGAGAGGTTAGTTCCTTAAGATTTTGATTATTACTGTCAGTGGACTCCCATGCGCTCACAAAATGTTTCAGATTATCTGGCAGCGACATTAAGATTTTCGTCATCACCATTTTTTCACTAATTTCCTCCCCTAGTTGCTTCAGATTTCCTTTAATCTCCTCTAGCTGAGATATAAACTGAGCCACATCACCTTTAAGCTCTAGACTAAAAAATCTTTGTTGTAATAGGTGAATGCTTACTTGGCTTTTTTGTTCATAAATTGATTTCAGTTTGTCCCACATTTGAATTGACGTCTGACACGAGAGTATATGTGTCATGGGTTTTTCTTCTATACGAACTGCTATGATCTCTTGAGCCCTAGCGTCCTTTTTATCCCAGTCATCACTATTTGTTTGTGGTCTTGGAGTCGTACCATTTACTATGTCAAACAGACCCTTGGATTTTAATATAATTTCAGTCTGGAACTTCCAAATGGTCCAATTGTCCCCTGTGAACTTTAAAGTAGTTGAATTTTGTTTCTCCTGATCCATTTTCCCTTGCTTCAAGGTTTTTTTTAAGTATCAACTCCCGCCTAATTATATAGGTTAGGATATTATGAATTCAATTTTCTTTCTCAGCAAAGCCACCGTTTATGGCGAATCTGGGCCCATAACCTGTTGCAGGGGATGGCTTTATTATTGAATTCACTGGATCAGTGTTTATATAAAGTCCCTGTATCGACTAGTGCATGTGTGATTATGTTGTTTATTTTAATTTGAATAATAGATTTGGATAATCAACTAGGAGAAACAGCAGAAATTGTAGACAAAATAGCAGCAGATGTTTTCTGAGTTGTTCTGGTGTTACTTGATCTACACACAGTTGAAAAATGACCTCTTCTATTGCAGGAATTGCAAATTACATTTTTAGCAGGACAGTGTTCGCGCAGGTGTCTATCTCTTCCACAAAAGAAACACTACCTTTAGAACAAGGCCTTATTCTACAGAAAATAACTGACATAAAATGATTGACAACTTTGTAACATAACTGACAATGTCAAGGATATAATCAAGAGGGTAATATTATGACAGTGTAAATGATTGTAAATGATTATAATGTCATTGAAAATATTAGTAATCTACAATGAGTAATTAAATTAAAACAGTCCATTGATACTTTGTCAGGAACGTCCCGTTTTGGAGATAAATATGGCAATATATTTTTTTACGATTACAAATCTCTTGTGTTATACCATTTTGAAATCACCATAAAATAGGCAATTTATTAACGTAGTGGGCAGCAGTAGCCCAGAACATTTTATTTTCACTATGCAATGGGCTAAACTTCATGAAAAAAAATTTACTCCCAAAACTTCTAACTTATAAACATTTCTCACAGCCCTGTTCTGGAGTATTTTCGTAACATAGAAGTTAGAATAATTTTATTCAACAATATTATATCGAGTAAATGAATTAGACAAGTGTAAACTTGGACCAACCAGCACAAAAAAACTACTCAGAGGGGCAAAAATTCATAATATTTATAAAAATTAAATGTCTCGAAAGCGGTGAGACTTTTATACGGGTGATGTTTTCATAAAAGAAATATATTTCAAGTCAACGAAGTTTTTTTTAATTTTTGAGTATCCCTATAGAAAATGAAACTGTCTCCTCATGAGGGTCATTAGAACACTATCACGGGAAAAAATTCTTGATACATTGAATAAAAATAGCTACATGCTTTTAAAAAATGGCTATTTTCCAACTTCAACACCCTGTATCTTTGAAACTAGTCATAGAATTGAGTTGGGTCCGTGGACACTATTGTTCAGAAAGTCGTCAACTACAATATACTGACAATTTATGAAATTTCACCGAAGCTCATTTCTCCATAAGCCGGCTGCCTGGTTCTTTGCTGAATAAATGAAAAAGAGAGGAAGAACTGGAAAACCATGTCAAAATTATGCATTTTTTTTTCAAAACCCGAGTCTACTTTGCCAAATAATAATAACAACAATAATACAGCTGAATATCAATATCCTGAACCTGCACTTGAAACAAGT
Source organism: Galeruca laticollis (assembly GCA_963921935.1). Classification (NCBI taxonomy): domain Eukaryota; kingdom Metazoa; phylum Arthropoda; class Insecta; order Coleoptera; family Chrysomelidae; genus Galeruca; species Galeruca laticollis. The sequence continues at coordinate 195,514,163 of OY998179.1, read as the reverse complement.
ATCAGCAGCAGATAAGAAACTGATCTAGAAAGCAATCAACAACAATATCAACAATTTCAAATTCCGCTGATAATGAGAAATCAACAACTTCCAAAATTACCAGAACGAAAAATATGAGTCAACTTTCAAAAGATACAGCACTATTACGCCCTAGTAATATTCAAGAATTAGTAGAACGTGGCCCTGCTCATTATCAAAACAAAAAGGATATTTATCCGCACGTTTTCCAATAGTTACTTCTTTAGAATTTTAACGAACATAGAAAAAATTGAGCGCTTTTGGTTGTTGTATTCCGAAACAAAAAAATTCACTTTACTGCTTCTGTTGTAAAAATTTTAATGACAGCGATTTGAAATATGTTCGCGTTAGTAATGAATCTGGTTAGAATGACTGATAACATTTAAGTGAACATTTAAACATTCATGAAAAAGGCAAGTTAACATATTGAAAATGTTCTAAAATTGCTAGATATTTCTAACCGTTTTAATAAATATGAAATAATTGATTCTGAAACTCGAAATTTGATAAAGAGAGAAACTAAATACTGGCAAGTGTTATAATGATAATTTTCTACGTGATTCAGTTTCTGAGGTGAACAAAATTTAGCTTTTCGTGGAAGTAGTAATAAAGTTGTTTGAGGAAAATAATGGTAACTTTTTAAAATGCATTATTTCCAAATTCGACCCGATTATGTCAGAACATACAAAACGCTCTCAAATAAAAGATCACAAAAACTATCTCGGGGATAAAATACAAAATGAAGTAATTAACTTGATCGGTGAAAATATCAAATCCAACATTTTAAAACTAACTAAAAAGACAAAATATTATTCCATATTATTAGACTGCACTCCTGAATATAGTCACCAAGAACAAATTTCAGTTTGTATATGATTTGTTAATTTAAAGAGCTCCGGAATTAGTACAGAAGAACAGTTTTTAGTATTTTGTCCTATATATGATGTGTCGGGTGAAGGCTCGGCAAAATTTCTTTTGTCGGCGTTAGAGGAAGAAGGCTTAAATATCAAAGATTTGCGGAGTCAGGGCTACGACAGTAGATAATGGGACACTTCGCAACCGGAAGCTCGAAAGGAGACGCCATTTTTTATCCATCAATGGAACCTCGAATGGGGATAACCTAACATAGCAACCCCCCCCTAAAACGGGGGTAACCTAACATAGCAACCCCCACCTAAAACGGGGGTAACCTAACATAGCAACCCCCACCTAAAACTTGTGTAGCGGAAGTAAACCCCTCGAAAACGTACCGGAAGGTGGCCATCTTGGATTTCTGCGCACGCGACGGACCGTCGTATGTGTCATCTGTCAACCCCGTCACGTGTGTCATCTGTCAACAGTCATCCATATTTTGTTCTGTGACGTCACCTACGTCATCTGTCAACTGTCATCCATATTTTACTCAGTGACATCACCCACACCATCTGTCAACTGTCACATATACCATCTGTCATATGTATCGTATGTGTCATCTGTCAAATGTGTAATCGATCTTGTGTTCTGTGATGTGCGTTTTCTCTCATGTCCTCCATTTCTTTCTATGTCAACATGTATTTTGTATATAGTGTGTGTGTGACGTAATTAAAAATGTCTCGTCTCGACCGTGAGATTCGAACCTACGACACACAGCGTCTTTCTCGTTCCTACCACAATCCCTAACCGTTGCGCTATCAATGGTTATATATAATCCCAATAAAAAATCTTAAATTGAACGTATATTAATTATTCCCCAAATTAAAACTAATCATGTTAGCCGATAAACACTACATTATCACACAGGAAACCATTATTTTCTTATCTCAAACAACGAACGAAATCAAGGTGTATAATAACATAAGATTCCAAATCATGTTAGCGTGATAACAACTAAGCTTATCAACGAGTTTTTCCGTTTTTCTCATTCAAGAGACCATAGGAACTAAATTAACGATATACGAGTGAAATAAAAAGTGTCTATTGATAAAAACATTATTGAAATAGATCTCTCTCATTGTAATAATTTTTACGGCGTTGAATGATGTAATCTAAAATTCGATATACAGGGTGTTGACATAAAGATACCATAAGACGCTACGATGTATCTCCGTTGTTATTGAACAGATTTTCACGGGAACAAACAACGTTATAGATTATTTTTTATATACAGGAAGTCAAAAAAGCATTCTGCTGTTATGGGTCGGATAAACGTTGTTAGGTACGTTACTACATCGTTCGATATACAAGGTGTCGACATAAAGATATCGTAAGGGTACAACAATGTATATCTGCTATTATTGTGATGTTACACGTGACGCTTACGTCAAACTATATATATATATATATATATATATATATATATATATATATAAATATATATATTAATATGAATTGGCTATGGTGTAATAAGAAAGTTATACTTATTTTATTTTAGTTTAAATTCACTTTAAGTTTATTGTTTGCCCGGTATATTGATGATTTTATATATATGATAAACAGTTTATATTACTAACATGAAAACTTCTCATCTCAGGGTAAAGTTCAAGTATTTAGGATAAAATGATTTTAGAATTTTATATATATTAGCGCCAAAGTTAATAAATGCTTTATATTTCAAAAATAAATTTGTTAATCAGTATATGTTACTTGTTCAATGATTACAAACTAAATACGGTCCTGTCCTGCTTAAAACAAATCTGCATAATTCAATAGATGTCATTCAGAGCTTCTGCCTATGGTAAGTAGATGGTGCGCAAGTCACCAGATGAAATGAATAACTAAATAACTCAAAAATAGTTTAAAACGTTCTTCAAAGGAAAAACAATATTTAATTTAATGAAAATAAATACATTACACTTTTACAAGTGTTCTTGAAGAAATTCAACTATCTAAAAGGATGACTCTTTCATACAACATACACGCACTCTGGTGAGATATTATTATAAGAGTAAAATACAATTATACAACTTTATAAACATATGATTTTTAAAAAATGGCGAAATACACTCCTAAAAAAAACGTCTATGCGTCACAAAATTTTAGTTCTTTGCATAAATTGGTAAGTACGCTTGACTTTTTAATATATTAATAAATTAACTTTTACTACCTTATTCACTTCACTGTTTTGTTTGTTCACCTCAATGATCCGTTTCTTTTACTTGTTTCAGATTCTCCTCCTGGAAAAACTCCATGCTGGCATTCCGTTTCTACTAGAACAGGAATCGATGCTATGTTTCATTTAAAGTCCAAGCAGTTTATATAAATTCCATTATTCAGTGTTTTCCAAAAGCTATTGTGGCTATTTTACTTCCACAAGACACAAGACACCATATTATAAAATAAAAATCATGGTTAGTACTGCAAAACATTCGACAATTCCTTTTTTTTTAATTATTAATATAAACTTAACTACTTACACTGATGTATATCTTGTAAGTATAATGTATTTGTTCTTGAATTCTATAGTCAAATTTTTATCTTCCAAATAATTTCAAAATGATTTTCTTTACCAAAGAGTTTTTCTGCTTACAAATTTTTCTACCCAAAAAAGACTTCTTAGTCAATAGACCCCATAATCAACAACCTTTTTACATTCCGATTTTTTTTCGTTAGCAACATAATTGTCGCCGATATGATCCTTTTTAAATGTTTATTTACCAATCAAATTTGACTATTTATTTTATCACTCAAATTCTTCATTTCAACCAGTGAAATGTTCATCCATTATATCAGGATATTGTATTCTAAGGTTTTTAATTGCTTAGACTTCCTATATTATTTTCATTCAATAATATTTCCTAGTATTGTTAAAATGACATTTCCTAACCTCTAAGTATGTATGTCAAATGAATATTCATAATGTTTTAATAGATGACAGCTGTTACCTTTAAATATATATGCAAAATGAAAATTCGTTTCTTTTTTATGAGTCATGTTCTCTGAAATTCACATTATTATATACTTTTCTGCTCTGTTATGTCTAAACAGCTACACTAACTTACTTTTTAATGTTTTAATCAACAAATATTATGAGATTAGCTTGACTTTACAGAATAAAGCATTATTAGTTTCTTATCATGAACAAATTCTGATACTTGATCTTTTTAATAAAAGTTTGGTTAATTTATTTCACATACATTGTTTATCACACCTATTCGCAATTATCCCTACATTATACAGTCTGTCCTTTCTGGATGCCTTCTCTATCGAATAGTGGATCGTACAGATTGTCTCCATTCAAATGTTTAAAAAAATTTTTGACTTAAAAAAAATTCTTCTAGATTACAATGCACAATCTTAATTCTTTATTGTTTGATATACAGGGTGTTTCACTCTATAATAACATCCCCTAAATTTTGCGTTTATCAAATTTTGATGTTCTGAAAAATTTTATGAACTCAAATTTTACCTTAAATATTTACTATTTTGCTTTTTCTTTACTTCTTCATCAGTTATTGTACTTATATATATCCTTTATATTGAAGACACCTCTTATTTCATCATTTTCCATATATTTTAAAACATAGCTATTTATCCCGTTTTCATTATCTATAACATATGGTCCCTCGAAAGGTGGTTTCAATTTCGCACACATTTGTTTGTTTCTGTCTGACATATTACTAATAATACATTTCTTCTTATTTCAGGTCGCTGTTACAAAGATGATTCTGGAATCCTGTGTTGCAGTATCCTCTTCAAATAGTTTTAAATCTATTTACAATACCGTAATTAAATATGTATACAAATTCTTATTTTATTTTTAGGTACATGTTTCATTTACAAGTTTCATCCAAAGGAATTAGTTTAAAAAATCATGTTATAAATCCATTTTTGAAAATTCTTTAATGTTCGTTATGCGACTTATTACTTCTACATTTCTCAGAGTCTCTTATATCGGTACAATTTATTAATTTATATTTCTTGTGTTACATCTTTCTATAATACCATCCATTAGCATATTTTGTATCTCTGAATCAACTTCTTTCCTATATTTATAAGGTATGGGATATGTTCTTATTCTGAAATTTTCTATTCCCTTAACTTCTATCTTATGTACATAGTTACTTGCCATTCTCATCTCTTTTTTAACTAATCCTTTATACTTAATTATTAAATTCTTCACTTTCTCAGCATATTCCTTATTTCCACATACTAATTCCAATTCTTCCATTATTTCATCCCTCTCCATATTCCATAACTTCCTATTATCCTCTTCAAATTCCAATTCTTCCATATTTCCACTCCTCTTTATATTCCATAACTTCCTATTATCCTCTCCAATTGCCAATACTTCCATATTTCCAATCCTTTCTATATTCCATAACTTCTTATTATCCTCTTATTTCCACATACTAATTCCAATTCTTCCATTATTTCATCCCTCTCCATATTCCATAACTTCCTATTATCCTCTTCAAATTCCAATTCTTCCATATTTCCACTCCTCTTTATATTCCATAACTTCCTATTATCCTCTCCAATTGCCAATACTTCCATATTTCCAATCCTTTCTATATTCCATAACTTCTTATTATCCTCTTCAACTTCCAATTCTTCTATATTTTCTTCTTCAAATTCAATTCTATTACCATTTAATTCAATCTCCATCTTTTCAAAATCAATTCTTGCTTTATATTTCGTTAATTCATCTATTCCTATAACTATGTCTGATTCTAGATTATCTACTAACAATAATTGCATCTCAACTTCTTTCCCATCCTTTAATTCAATACTTTGTATTATAGATCTGCTAACTTCACACAATTTCTTTCCGTTTGCTCCTATTAATGTAGTTTTTGGTATTTTAACTAGCTTATTTTCATAATTTTCAATGTTTTCTTCAATTAGTTTTGTTTTTATTATGGACGCTTCCGAACCTGTATCTATTAATATTTTAACAAATTTCCCATTTAATTTTCCTTTAATTTTTATCAATCCCATTATTCCTTTCAATTCCAAATCTTCCCCAAATTTAATATATTCCCTATTGGATGTTCATATGTTATCACTCTCTCTTCTCTCCTTTGAATATTGTTCTCAGTAATTGTTATTTTTGTTGTTATTATATTTACAGTTTCTGTTATAGTTGTTTTGGTTGCTATCGTTCTTATTATAGTTATTGTTATTTCCTGGATTGTTATTATAATTATTGTTATTGTTATAATCTCCATTGTTATTATATCTGTTAATGTAATTATTTCCGCTTTTCATAATTATATCTTTACATATCCTAATTTCTATCTATGTACAAAATTATATTTACATATGTTTTTTTTTAAATTATTATTTGTTAATTATAAACTTTTTATTTACATGTGGTTTTTATATCCCTTCTTGACCTTTTACAATTCCTTATTCGTCTTTTAGATTCCGGTCCAATAATACAGCCTTATTATTCAATTTAATTTTCTTTTCCTAAATTTCGTTTTGTCCTCTTCTCTTATTGTTTGATTCTCTTCTATCTGCTTCCTAAGTTTCTTAAAATTTTCCACTGTCTTTTTCAATTTTGTTGTCCCCTATCTCATCAATTTTTACCAATAGATTCATCAAAATTTGCGTTTCCAATTTCTTCATATTATTGTTTCTTCTTTTTATTATTTCATTTTCCATAATACTCTCACTTCCTATCATTTCATTTTTAATTATCCTATTAAAATTTCTTGGATCAATTATCTTTATATTTCTGCCAAGTTTTACTCTCATTTCGAAATTTTCTGCATAAACTATTGTTTCTATATTCTGTCTTATGGTTTCTTCTATGTCTTCCTTGGTTTCTTGTAATATCTTATTCATTTCCTCTAACTTCCAATTAAGTTGTATCCCCCTATTATTATTATTATTTGTCTTACCATATGTCACTATTCGTTTTAATGTATTAACATTTGGGTCTGTTATTTTCCAATAAATCTCTTTTTCATAAATTTTCATGACTTCCTCACTTCCTAGATTCTGTAAATTGCTATCTACCATTTTCTCATTTATTTGTCTTTGTATTTTTACTTCGTCAAATTCCATTTTATTACTTAATTTTTGTTCTATAGTATCATCATTTATATTTTCATTTTGTATCTTTACATCCATTTGAATCTCTTCTTTGAAATCCTTTTCTTTCTCCTCCATTTTGTTAATTCTGTTAATCTGTGAATTGTCTATTTCCGTTATTTCTTTAATCTCATCTCCTCTTATTTCTTGTTTAGTGGATTCTATTTTATTTTCCATGTATGTGTTTGATTTTTCCAATATCTTCTCAAAATGTCCCAATTTTTCTTCCATTAATTTTATGATTAAATCCTTAGTTTGTTTTATTTCTTCTCTATTTTGGTCCATCTTAATATTCATTTCTTGTTTTAATTCTTCCTTATTTTGGTCCATTTTAATATTCATTTCTTCCTTATTCTGGTCCATCTTTATATTCATTTCTTGTTTTATTTCTTCCTTATTCTGGTCCATCTTTACATTCATATTATTCATATCTCCCCTAATATTGTTCATATTCTCATTTTGTTTATCCATTTTTCCCATCATCATTTTTAACATACTCATTACGTCCGTTTCCTCGTTTTCTTTTGATTCTTGTTTGTCCTCTTGTCCTCTTTCTTCTGATAATGGTACATCTTCTTCTTCCTGACTTTGTTCTGCAATGTCTTCGTCTGAACGTTCTCTTCCTTGCTCCAAATATTGTACTTGGAAATCTCCTCTTCCATGATTTCTCTCTTCCCTTTCTTGTTCAGAGCCACTTTCTCCTCCTACTTGTTTCCCGTCTCTCAAAGTCATTCTTCTTTCCATTTTTGTTTTTAATTCTTCTTTTAATACAGTAAAAAAAATGGTTTCAATCCTTTTTAAATTATTCGCCTTTGTTTGGTGCGTCACTTTATAATAGATTGACTATAGCCCCACGTTGCGGTGACATATTAATATGAATTGGCTATGGTGTAATAAGAAAGTTATACTTATTTTATTTTAGTTTAAATTTACTTTAAGTTTATTGTTTGCCCGGTATATTGATGATTTTATATATATGATAAACAGTTTATATTACTAACATGAAAACTTCTCATCTCAGGGTAGAGTTCAAGTATTTAGGATAAAATGATTTTAGAATTTTATATATATTAGCGCCAAAGTTAATAAATGCTTTATATTTCAAAAATAAATTTGTTAATCAGTATATGTTACTTGTTCAATGATTCCAAACTAAATACGGTCCTGTCCTGCTTAAAACAAATCTGCATAATTCAATAGATGTCATTCAGAGCTTCTGCCTATGGTAAGTAGATGGTGCGCAAGTCACCAGATGAAATGAATAACTAAATAACTCAAAAATAGTTTAAAACGTTCTTCAAAGGAAAAACAATATTTAATTTAATGAAAATAAATACATTACACTTTTACAAGTGTTCTTGAAGAAATTCAACTATCTAAAAGGATGACTCTTCCATACAACATACACGCACTCTGGTGAGATATTATTATAAGAGTAAAATACAATTATACAACTTCATAAACATATGATTTTTAAAAAATGGCGAAATACACTCCTAAAAAAAACGTCTATGCGTCACAAAATTTTAGTTCTTTGCATAAATTGGTAAGTACGCTTGACTTTTTAATATATTAATAAATTAACTTTTACTACCTTATTCACTTCACTGTTTTGTTTGTTCACCTCAATGATCCGTTTCTTTTACTTGTTTCAGATTCTCCTCCTGGAAAAACTCCATGCTGGCATTCCGTTTCTACCAGAACAGGAATCGATGCTATATTTCATTTAAAGTCCAAGCAGTTTATATAAATTCCATTATTCAGTGTTTTCCAAAAGCTATTGTGGCTATTTTACTTCCACAAGAAACAAGACACCATATTATAAAATAAAAATCATGGTTAGTACTGCACAACATTCGACAATTCCTTTTTTTTTAATTATTAATATAAACTTAACTACTTACACTGATGTATATCTTGTAAGTATAATGTATTTGTTCTTGAATTCTATAGTCAAATTTTTATCTTCCAAATAATTTCAAAATGATTTTCTTTACCAAAGAGTTTTTCTGCTTACAAATTTTTCTACCCAAAAAAGACTTCTTAGTCAATAGACCCCATAATCAACAACCTTTTTACATTCCGATTTTTTTTCGTTAGCAACATAATTGTCGCCGATATGATCCTTTTTAAATGTTTATTTACCAATCAAATTTGACTATTTATTTTATCACTCAAATTCTTCATTTCAACCAGTGAAATGTTCATCCATTATATCAGGATATTGTATTCTAAGATTTTTAATTGCTTAGACTTCCTATATTATTTTCATTCAATAATATTTCCTAGTATTGTTAAAATGACATTTCCTAACCTCTAAGTATGTATGTCAAATGAATATTCATAATGTTTTAATAGATGACAGCTGTTACCTTTAAATATATATGCAAAATGAAAATTCGTTTCTTTTTTATGAGTCATGTTCTCTGAAATTCACATTATTATATACTTTTCTGCTCTGTTATGTCTAAACAGCTACACTAACTTACTTTAATGTTTTAATCAACAAATATTATGAGATTAGCTTGACTTTACAGAATAAAGCATTATTAGTTTCTTATCATGAACAAATTCTGATACTTGATCTTTTTAATAAAAGTTTGGTTAATTTATTTCACATAAATTGTTTATCACACCTATTCGCAATTATCCCTACATTATACAGTCTGTCCTTTCTGGATGCCTTCTCTATCGAATAGTGGATCGTACAGATTGTCTCCATTCAAATGTTTAAAAAAATTTTTGACTTAAAAAAAATTCTTCTAGATTACAATGCACAATCTTAATTCTTTATTGTTTGATATACAGGGTGTTTCACTCTATAATAATATATATATATATATATATATATATATATATATATATATATATTACAGACATCGAATTGAGGAATTTATGCTAAAAATAAATCAATTAACTAAGGACATTACTTTCTATGAAAATAAGCGAATGGTTATGAAGCAAATTAAAAACCTTTGCATAGCTGACTCAAATCAATGGGAAAATCTTATAATTAATTGGGTACCCGAAGAATTACAAAACGAAATACAACAACAAGAGATTTCGAGTGCCTTAGATCACATTTTTAGACGTCAGACACCACAAACGATATATCCATTAAACAGGATCCAACCTACAAGACTTCAATATGAGCAACGACACCACCCCCCGCAGCAGCAGCAGCAACATGAAAGATGAACTTAACAATATTTTTTCATTATCATGTATAATATTAGCATCCATATTTGTTTTAATAGTTAAAATTCTACTGAAAATTGTTAAACGCGAATTTAAATCGTCATGTAATATATCAGCCGATGAGTAGGAGTTTTAATAAAAAATCAATTCAATACAATTTATGTTTTTTATTTAGACATTACAAAGGTAATATAATATTCAAAAACCATTGTCGGAGACGCTCTACATTTCTTTTGACACAAGAGTATAGCCCATTAGCGTGGCAAGGATTTGGATCTCGTTCAAAGTTTCCTGTAGCACATGATGTACCATCAAACTTGCAAACATCAATAATGTGGGGAACACACTAAAAATGTGACATTTCTTTAATAGAAATTCGGATTTTTACTGTCCACGTACGTAAATAAAGTCTGCAGCATACAATAGCTTAGCTTGATGAACGGAGCATATGTTCTGTATTCGGCTTTGCGAATCGATTCATCGAATCTCGGCTTGCGATAGATATCAAACATTGGAGGCATATCGTTCATACGAGAACGTTTTCCATACGTGGTGGTCGTCATCGTTTCTCTTTCAACAAAAATCCTAA